>CM038680.1:256966012-258195066 GCA_021605205.1 Aegilops longissima | reverse complement strand
CACTCAACCTGCCGATGGCGTTGATGGGACTCCACACCCGTTTGATTGTTTCCGCTGAGTATTATGAGGTATATATCAGTTTCGTTATTTATGCATGTGATTGCACTTTGATATATACATTGATGTCTTGTGTGTGCCGACATCTTGATCCGGGGATGGCATAGAAACACGAGAGGCTTGACCGTCTGAGGCGGGTAAGCTCTGAAATGGTATCGAGCACATGTTGGCTGTAGAAGCGTGACCCTAGAAAATGACTTAGTAATATGAAGACCCCAATAGGAATGACCTTTGTTTTGTACTACTCTCGTAACACCTCATTCCTTTTCTTGAACCTTCCTTATCTCAAGCTATAGATGGAAGCTACATTACGAACAAAGAGAACACTACGAGAAGGTTCTTGGGGCCCCTTCCTTGTGGAGCTAGTCGAGGCTGCTGAAGTTACCGATACACGAGATCAAGGCAACTAAGAGGGCGTCCGGATCATGGGAGTCAAGACCCAAGTTTTTTGGTCGTAAAAGCCCCAAGGCTGCAGACATCAACGAGAACTATAAATGGTGGCTGTGATATGGGCATCAACACTGCCGTCCATGATGCTATTACGCGTTTATGCTATCGTCATCGTCTTTGCACTAAACTCACACTTCTTTGGAAGGATTGGATGGCAGAAGTCGATGGAGCAACTATTGCCTTGGCGGAGCGCAAAAGATGAAGTTCTCCCCACTTTTAGTGTACAATCGGGATCTGGAACAATCGTCAAGAATCTTGAGATGGACCTCCTGGAAGCCCTGTTAGACAATGAAGCACTACGAGAAGAGGTCAAAACTTCGAGGTGAAGGTAAACAAGCTGGAGGAGGAGAACCTCGAGATCTTGAGAATCGTCGGGGGCGAAGAACAGCGGGACCATGTCTCATGCAAAGGGCGTTGAGATCCGAAGCTCAAGGAACAACCGGGACATCTGAAGTCGTCACAAGAAACTCCGTGTCGACGAGAGAAAATCTAGCGAGAAGAAGCTGGAGGAGATCAAGTCCACAGGAAGAAGCCCGGTGGGGACAATGACCAAGTTAAGTAATAAATTAGCTTAGTAGTATCCCACCATGAGAGAAATAAAGATGAGCAGCTTCCTCGATTTAAGTATCGACCATACCAACTTATGTGGGTGGCGTCTTGTAGTATTGATTGAATAAATGAATGCTTGGTTGCTATTATTTTGTGTGTTTATTGAATGGTTGGATAGATCTGAAATTCGTAGGTTTGTATTTATTTCAACCATGAGGAATGAAAATTACGGAAGAATGGTAGAAGGCCTTCATATGGGAACGACATCGAGGAATTGGAAACTCCGAGCATTGAAGACACGAAGAAATGAGGACTTAGAAAGCGAAACCATAGTAGAGCGGCCCATTACAAGCGATAATTTTGTTGATGAGTGGGTAATTGCCTTCTCTTTCTATCTCAACGGACCCGAAATCTTGAACCCATGGACAACTGAACACCAAACCTTTACGGAGACAATTGCAACTTCCATGGAGATACATCCCTTGTTACGAGCACTCCTCTTATCCTACACATGCGAGATGACAACCCTTTATGAGTCTTCCCTTAAGGGCCTGAAACCATCATGATACGACAAGTGATCATGATTACAGAAGATCTGAAGGACATGATGAAGCATATTCACATTGAAGGAGATCAGGTCTACAAAGGCTACCCTTCATGCAAAGGGAGTGGAACTTTGGTATGTGGAGTACACCTCCACCGTTTGAAAGAGTTTGCCCAAAGAGGATGGGGCATTACTTTTCATCTCACGTGTGCCACAAGCAACTTTCTTGGCGCTGTTAGTGAAGCAGCCATGGAAGCCATCGCGGATCGAATACTTGAAGCAAGACTCCGTTATACTCAGGAATACCTAAGCGAAGTGCATGCGGAGATGATGAAGGAGAAGCTCAAGACCACCATGATGAAAAAGAAGATTGAAGATTTCAAGGCTCATGTCGCACACTTCTAGTGGGATGAAGAATCCTCGAGGAGGATAAATGAATAAAGTTGGAAGTAATGCTGACCATACCAAATCATGTGGGTGGCAGCATTTGTAACAAAGTACTTTTGGAATTTGAATTCTGAAAATGGTTAAGGATGTAATGAAAGATTGATATGAAAATAATGAGATTTTAAGGATAAACTTGTGCATTCTTTTGGTCATAGTACTCTGTAAAGCCACAAGATCAATGAAGAAAGAAATGTGTTATTCATGACGGTCCATAGAAGGAAGCTGAACAAAATAAGTTGGAGTTTTGTTTTGATATGATGGTATGAAGAAGCAGTACTCTGGATTCAAAGGAGGTGTAACAAGAGAGTTACTCAAGGATGATTTAAAGCTGCACTAGTGCTGAAGTGGGCCATAACCCACAGGCCGAGGATTTTGAAAAGAACAGATGTACCCTTGATGAAGGAAGAAATTTGGAAGAATCGGTGATCCAATCAGCATACGTTTAGTAGGAGGGTATGCAAAAACACGAGTGGTGAAGTAGCGATAGATGTTTGTTCAGCTTGCGAAACCATGGATTTACTCGAACCCGGTTCGAGAACAAGAAAATTCTGCAATGCTGTGAGTATGCCCAAGTGTTAGAATCGTGATTCACTATTTCATTATGTGGTAATGATTCAAATGCAGGATGGATTGGCCCCATACCGAAGACTTCTATCATGAACTATCATATGTTGATGGAAATCGAGAGAGCCTCGAAAACCTTAGAAGAGTGTCGACCACGATAAGCCATAAAACCATAGAATGGTAATGCGATGGAACCCTTCTGACGAAACGTTGCCAATCGTAGGATATCGATGAAGTTCAACCCAGACCCGTTTTCTGCGGGAGAAACCATTAATTGTAGACCACCATGAGTGTTTCGATAGTTGTCTAGAATGGACACGAACCTATCAGCTGAGAAGATCCGGTCTCGGACGAACCACAACTTTGTGAACCGACCCAAGCTTTTGAGGAAAACTCTATGCTTGACGGAAGAGCTTTAATGAAGGAGCTATTGTAAGATATGTGAAGAGACATACATTGTCAGCCCTCCGGAGGAAATATCTGAGTTTATTGGAACCATGACCTTGTTTTTAAGTGTGGTAGCACCCACGACCTTCGACCAAGACATTTGCTAGAAGACCCCAACCCTAACCTTTTCTTGCTAGCCTCTTGAATCTAGAGGGCGAGATTCATTTTAAATAATGGTAGGTTTGTAACATCCCAAATTTTGGAATGTTAATATAATTAATTGAATTGTTTGTTTGTTTGCTTGAGTGAATTAAACTTGAGTGAAATTTGAACCTTTTCAAAAACTTTTGAAGAGAGGAATAAAATGACTTTCCCTTCTCGGTAAATTCAAATTCATCCTATTAAAATCAATGAGAGAAGATGACATGACTTCTTCAACTATGAAGAATTTGAGCGGAGTTTTGCAATTTAATTCTTTCAAATATTTGCACTTGTTTCTCTATTTTTCTTCCCAGAAATACCCGAAAAATAAATTCTTGCAAGCAAGAAGAAGCGGAGAAAATGACCCTCCAAAATCAGGGCATTTTGAAAATATTGAGCCAAGAAAAACCAAAGTTTTTATTTAAAAATTATTTGCAAAAAGAAATAAAGCCTTTAGGGATTTTCTGAAAAACATTTGTTTTAAGTTTTATTTTGGCCGTGGAATAATGCTCATCATCTACATTTTATTTTTCGATAATTTTAGTATATAAAAACTCTTTATTCGAATTGATTTGATTTCCTTTTTATTGTTTTAGTTTCCTAATTTTAAAAATAGGAATGGAATCGTTTTTATTAGGAAAAACCTGGCCCATTAAGCACTTTCCTATTCTAGCCCAACAAGAGATCATCTGCTTCCTCTGTTTCCTCTCACGTTCTGAAGCTTTCCATGTCCATGGAGCAGAAATCTCCACCTTCGATCTCCCTCGTCTTTCCATCCCAGCGCCTCCCGAGACCGCCTATAAAACCCCTCCCTCTCCTCGTTCCATTTTCCCATCACCGCCCCTCCTGCCCGTAGCCTTCTACGCCACCGTCCTCCTTTTCCTGCCTAAAGCGCTCACCGGGAGCTCTCCGGAACCTCCCATCGCCTGCAGCACCCTACGCGCCCCACCCCTGCTGTGCCTCCCCAGCGCCGACCCCTCCTCCGCCACCCCCACCCTGCGCTTGGCGACCTCGCCCCCTCGCGAAGCAGCCCTCCACATCGCCATCTCCTTCCTGCCATCTCTGCCTCACGTCTGGTAACTCCGTTTTCGTTTTCAGATTTATTTCCGTAACAGATTTAGTTCCGTTCTTGTTTAGCTTATAACTTTTGATCTAGAAGTCCAATGATGCTGATTCTTTTGCGTTAGATCAA
This sequence comes from Aegilops longissima, assembly GCA_021605205.1. Taxonomy (NCBI): domain Eukaryota; kingdom Viridiplantae; phylum Streptophyta; class Magnoliopsida; order Poales; family Poaceae; genus Aegilops; species Aegilops longissima. The sequence goes on along the minus strand of CM038680.1, from coordinate 258,190,675 downwards.
AATTTTCTTGTAGTTTCAAAAATATATAATTTGTCTATGTTTGGATTTATAAAAATTGAGTTAGATCAGATTTGAATTAAAGCTTGTTTTGCTTATTCGGGAGTTTAAAATAGATTTTTATTTGATTCTTTTTCTACTGGTCACTAGTGATCATATTTACCCGTGGTAAAAACTTCAAAATTGTTTGAGTATTTTAGCTTATTGTTTCATGTAAAACAAATTCTGTTTTAGTTCTATTGAATTATAGCTACTTCTTTTCTATAGTTGTTTTTAAATTATTTTATTTTATATTTCAGAAAGTTTATGTTTGGTTTCTATTAGTTAAACAGTAGGTGTTCAACAAGTTTTTATATTTATTTTTATTTTGTTATCGTGAAATCAATTCAAGTTAGCTAATAACTTGCAATGGATTTCTCTACTATTTAACTCCCAATTGAAAATACTTTCAAAATAGCTTTATGAAAAAATACTTTATTTTTTCTTTCTTTGTCTTAACTAAATTTATATTTTATTCTCTGTTATTTTAGTGTTTTATTTTCCGTTAGACAAAACTATTTTTGTGAATGTTGTGAAGAAGACTCCTAGTTTTATTTGAAGTTCCTTGATTCTTATTAGCTCTCTCTTTTGTTTTGATTGTTAGTGTGAGTGCTTATGTGAATGATATGTTTGTTATATAGATTTCATCAGAGAGTGCGAGTAGTCTATCAAGTTATTTCTTGAAGCGATAATTCTTCTTCGTCGACATCACCGAGCAAGTTCACTTTGACCATGCTTTCTTACCTATGTTTTATTGCATTTAGTGGCACCTTTGCAACCACCCCTCGGTAGTGTTATTGAAATTCTTGTAGTTGAGTAGTATGCATGAGGTAGGAACCCATCACCCTGTTACCAAGCCGGGGCGTTATTTTATTCTAATGCTACGCTGTAGTAGGCGGGGTTTGGTATGAGTGTTCGAGTGGTGTGAAGAAGGAGGACTCTCGTCAATGGCGACAACTCCATGATGGAATCTACAAGGACTGCATCTTCAAGACCTCAAGACTTCAAGACTCGAGACAAGAATTCAATACACACTCTTTGGGTGAAGGGCGGTTGTGGGCACCTGGAGAAACCAGTGGTTGGCGGGATGCATGGAGAAGCGCCATGACATCTTGAGCTTCACCCAGACTCAAAGAGGCGGAAGAATACCTCACGCCGGAAGCTTACCTCTGCAACCGCAAGTCATTATGGGCTCTGGCTTGGTTGACCTTAGTTGTGACTCTGGCTGGGGCGGTACTAGCAGATGTAGAACTACGGTAGGATGGGTTGAGTGCGGACGGTGGTCGGAGGAACTCTTTGGAAGACCATGTTTGGTCATCTTGTTCTCAAACACTCACGAAGTGCGAGAGCGTAAAGAGAGGATCGAATCTTGCGGGTAAAGTGTACAAACCTCTGCGAGAGGTTTAAACCTAATCGATTAGCCGTGTCCCGATTCACGGACAATTTGAGCATCTGGACTTGGATCTATTTGGAACTCTCAACACGGATTGATAACTTAATTGTGGGCAACATATGATGATTTTGGGTTATGAGACATCGGTTGGCGGAACCATGTCATGATAGAAAACTCCTTAGTACAGACTTCATTCTATTCCTTTGATGTAGGTAAAATAAAATCAGCTTTTACATAAACAAAACTCGAATCTGAGCCATAAAGCCATATTGCATATAGTATAGTTTTATCATCTGTTTTTCTCATATTGTGATCTTGCGGTACATTCAATGTCTTGACCTACGGCTGCAGCGTATCATGTTGCAGATTTTTCCTCGACGAGTAAGAGTTACGATCTGAGGTTCGGTCTACACTCGACCTGCCGATGGCGTTGATGGGACTCCACACCCGTTTGATTGTTTCCGCTGAGTATTATGAGGTATATATCAGTTTCGTTATTTATGCATGTGATTGCACTTTGATATATACATTGATGTCTTGTGTGTGCCGACATCTGATCCGAGGATGGCATAGAAACCGAGAGGCTTGACCGTCGAGGTCGGTGCTTCTACGAATGCAGACGGCTCAGCCTCGGCTTCAACTACTAGCCGTGGAGGTGTTGTGGTTGAGGTTGCGGTGGGCGGCGACCTCGGGGTATCGGCTCGGCGTGATGGAGGAGGCAGCAGTTGATGGGTGGGATGGGGTGGCGGACGGAGGGCCTTGGGTTTCAGCAGTGGAGGAGAGGTAGCTTTGGCGCCCAAAGTCTGAATGGGGAATCAGACGGGGAGGCGGGGCGGGGAGCTAAGGAGAACCATGTTTGATGCAGGGCGCTTGTTTTGGCTTTTTGAACAGATGGGGCGCTTGTTTGAAATTTGGGAAAGTACAAACTTTGCCCCCCTCTTAAATTCGGACCCTCTGCGGGTTGAGGTAGGATGGTAATCCAGGTGTCCCAAATAGAGGCGGGGGCGATTTGACCAGCGCATGTGTGTAAGCGGCCATTGTGTATGAATGTTTTTGGAGGCGGTTGCGTGGCGTCTAGATGAAGCTAAAACCTACCCAGTTTAGACCTTTGGACGTTGGGCGGTATGTTTCACGGGTCGGAGTTAGAAAAGTAATTTCCTTCTACTACCAAACATTGGTCTCCAGCGGTTTTGGGTGAGTAGAGGCTCTTTGGCTCTTCGTTGAAATTTTGAAGCAGAAGCATTCACGTTTAGAGTACTCTTGAACTTTGAGGATTGACCTAAATAGACAACGTTAAATTCGACCTTGTATGTTTGAAAACCTCATTAAATTATCCACTTCTTTTGAAATTTTGACACTTGAAAATCCTATAACTACGATTATTTTGGAATGGAGGAGCTAAATTTGAATCTATTTTGTACGACTATATATGATATTATGTACAAAATCAGAGCAAAGGTTGGTGCCCCCATAATTTAGGTATGATTTACAAATGCCATGATATCAAATTCAAATAATTGAATGGACTTCATGTTGAATTCGATTTTTTTAAACCACCTTAAGTTGAATTCAAATGTATGCTAGTTCATAGCTAGCTATTTATAATGTTCATTGTGTAACTTTGGTATGTATAATGTGCTTTACACACACAACATGAACTATACTCGCGTTTATATTTGATTGCTAAAGAGATGCATTATGCGGGTTCAAAATCTGACTATGTGGATCAATTATGTCGAATAATGACATAGACATGCTCAAATTCGATAGAATCTAGATGTCGATGGATCAATGACCATTCCTTCTTGAATTGCAAATATCATCATCCCTTCCTAATATTTGGATACAATTTATATCTTTAATCAATGTGTACATCAGTCTTTTACGTGTAGTTTCACTCCCCATCGGTGGTCTCTCACACATGCTCACTCTCTCTCTCTCTCTCTCTCTCTCTCTCTCTCTCTCTCTCTCTCTCTCTCTCTCTCTCTCTCTCGAGGGTGTCTTTCTCGCGGACATGCTCTCGATATAACCCTCCCTCCTGTCGTAACCATTTCTGTTGTTTTCCTAACCTTTATCACAAGCACTCTTCCTCTCACAAGCATACACGCACAATCCCCATCGACCCTTTATATATACATAGACATGCCTACATGTCTCATGTATACACATTATCTTTAGGTCATCTCTCACGATTGTCTCACACCTCTCTTCCTAATCGTGAGTATGATTCTAGCGAGCATTACGTAGGATGCCCTTAAAGTTAGGTTGGATGAATAGTAATATCAGAGATAAGGGGTTACCTTAGTCCGAGAACCCAGGGTTACAAGTCCTAGCCGGCTTTGTCAGTGGACACAGAGTCCTTCACAGTTCTGCTATCGTTGTCTTGTACAACAAGTCATCCATGGGTCTCCCTAAATGCGTCACGGGCCGACCAATGTGGCGCAGGACGGAACCAGACCAGGGCCTCACCTCGACCCACCGGACCTCACGCGGTGACACACCCTCTGCCCCCAGGTCTCGTTATCTTCTCACACCCACACATACCAACACAGACACCACACAAAAGAAAATGTCCTCGTGCCTCTATCCCCTCCCCCGTTGCATATACACACTCAAGGGAATCTCCCGCTGTGACATCATATTAGTCTCTCTCTCTCTAGACCTCTCTCATTTCTCGTGCTATCTCTCCCACGCCCCCTCCCCCGTCGGCCCCTCTATCCATGCCTCTCTCGAATCGTAACACATACCTCTCTAGGCCTGCCAAATACATCAACTACACATTCACACATGTTACATCCGTACCCCATTGATCTAAAAAGCCCTCTCTTCACGTTTATTTAGCATACAACATTCCTTTTGAATAAATGTGGCAAAAAATTATTTTAAATTTCTACATATATACAACATTACAAAGTTATATGGAGGAGTATGAACATTAATTTGCATTGCATGGTGCCTACGATGATATTTATTCCGCCTTTGTGAATTTTATATTTTTATACTATATATAAAGTTAGTCATAATAAAGAGAAATGAAGAGCATCTCTCTCCCCATCGCATACACCCCTCTCGCCCCTTTCACGTCACTTTACAAACTATCTCGGGTCCTCTAAAAGTAAGCCCCGGCACATTCACGCATGTTTCATCTTTCTCCTTGATATATCTGATGGCGATCATTGTATTTGGGCGAAAGCACAATCGTACATTGGACTTGAGAATCCACTCATTCGGTCACCATTTAAGTTTTGTGGTTATTATCTGATCAGCGGGCTCACCGTACAGCTCTTTATTTGCTCAAGACATGACTAGTTCACCGATTAAGCGCTCACGTGGCACCTCTAGTGTTGCATCACATTATCTAACTACCATTGGGCCCACACACGCCTTGTATCTACTCTTCTCTACTCTTATAAAAACTGAGTTGGTGATGCGGTGTACTGCCATCCTGCAATATGGGCCGTCGATTTATATCGGCGGATAGGAACGAAACTATGGAAATTTTGCAAAAAGGTACCCACACACCTCTCCACATTTGCAAAGAAGGCCTTCCCTCGTTCATCCTTTTCTCTCACAAGATAAACTAGTCATACAAATGCATCTTGATGTTACGTACAGCATACGAGCATCTTACTAGTAAGAATGAAAACAAATAACAAAAATATTGGGCGATGGTTGAAGTCATGACCCATGAGCACAGATGGACAAGGTGGCCTAGTATTGGTATCTTTGAGTAAATGCTTTTTTAACACACGAGGAGCTGGTGTGGTGATTATACACACGCTGCGCATGCACACGAACTGCATGCATGCAACACTCCACGAACACATGCAACCACGCACTCACGCAACACCCACACGTACACACGCAGCCACGCCGCATGCAACACTCACACGCACACATGCACGCATGCATGCACACACCACCACGACCAACACACACTCTCACGCTCAAGTGCCTAACCTACACATGCATGCGCACACATCAGGCCACGACAAACACATACACAACGGTGATTCCAGCTCACGGGTTGGAGTCTTATCCGCGTGCATAAATTTGTGTTTATCGACCTTTTCTGTGTGGTGACATGTGGGACCCACAAGGAACACGGTCAATTTAACTAGTCAACATGGTGCCACACAGACTATTTGGCTGGTAAGCAGTGCAATCCGATCTTTGAGCGGTGAGCAAGTGACCGTATAATCACTTCAAAAGCGTATATAGTGACCGTAATGGCGTATTCGAAGTTTGGTGACCGTATTACGCTTTTCTCTCTGTAGGCCCTCAAAACTACATCTCTACGTTCTCGCATGTTACATCTAACAAGTATGCAATACATCACTACTACTACACTCTAACACAATAAATCATACTGTGTTTTAGTTTTACTAGATATCATATTGTTACTTAATTATTCAGTTTGCATACATTAAAATTGCCTTTGAAATGTATGGCGATATCATCTACCGCGGGAAAAATCCTTCCCTTTCTGTTTAATCGGGTTTGTATCGATGGAGCGTGCGAAACAACAAAACTATAGTACTATCTGGTACAAGTGGCGAGTTCACGGGGCGCCGTGTCATGTACTCCTCCGTCGTAAGAGTGGGCGCTTCGCTTTCATAAATGTTCTAGTCCGTTCGCGACATGTAGGACATCATGCTACGGGTCCCGTGCCGTGTCGAAATCTGATGCGAGCGGCGGGGTGAAACACCCAGTCATGGCGTCGGCGTAGTAATGAGCAATGAGCGTAAAATCACAAAACTGCACCTTTCCGTGGTTAAGTTGGAGGGGCGAAGTAATAATGCTAAAAAAGAAGTTGGAGGGGCGAAGCAACCATCATTTCACTCGTTCTTTGAACCGCTTCTCCCTCATCTTCTTCAAGTTAACCACGTGTTATACGCGTTGTTACGCCTCATGTGGGGCATAAATCGGCTTGGTAAAGCAACGACCGTGGGACCGCATGTTAGCAAACCGCCGGTGAGCGTCCTCTAAAATAAGAAACCTCCCCCACCATCCGCGCAGCAAAATCACCTCCTTTTTACTAATCTTGATTCTATAAATTTTTAGATCAATATAATTGAGATTTGTATAGATAGCACATAGGAGCAAAACCAAGTGGTACGGTTAAGGGCATCCACAATGTGTAGACAAATGTGAAAATAGCTTTTGGCATCGATGGGAACCATTGTGGATGGTGCTTCAAAGCCAAAAGATGGAACCGAAGCTCCACTGATTGATTGATTGAAGGAATAGAAAAATGCAAGCGCCTCTGCTCTTGCACGTGCTTGGGCGCATGCATAGTATAAACCACGAGTCTACTCCCTGTCCCTTCTATCACAAATCACAAAGCATTGTGGCATCAAATCACAAAAGCACGTCTGAAGCAACCATCATTTTACTCTTCGCTGACTCCACTTCTCCATCATCTTCTTCAAGAAACCACCTCCTTGCACTAAGTTGGAATGACGGCGCTATTGTGTACTAGTAGTACTAGTACATTCTGGCGTCCTTTGGTTCAACGGACTTCTGGATGCAAATAAGGCGGTTGTCTCGGCTCATGGCGGCACTTGCGAATGACTTCGTGGTCTCCCTCAGCGGTGTTCTCCGTCGAATGCACTTCACCAAACCACAGCGTCGAGATATCGTGATGTCACGCAATGGGAAGGAAGTCAAATAGTTACTACCTCCATTTTTTTGTATACAAGGCGGTATATCAAAATTACAATTTGCAAAAGGCCACTAACACTAATCAAGGCAAAATTGATGGGGTTTGCCTCGTACTAGCAACCAAGGACATTAATATACCCTTGCATGCATGCGGAAGTGAGAAGGTTGGTTTGCATGGCGCTGCATTAATCAGCGATGAGGTGAGATGATTAGCTCTTTGGGCTTTGGAGAAAATATGCATTAATTGACCGTCAAGCGAGTTTGTATCGATTAATCCCATGAAGGAAAACCCGCCTTTCTTTATTAACACTAGTACTCCTAGTATATGCGTACTTATCCTGTTTGGGTCTAGGCCTTGCATTGCCATGCCATACACATTTTTGCCAAGCTTTCCTAAAGTTTTCAAAATGAAAAGGAGGTACACTTGCGCCAATTTTGTCGCGATCGCCTTGCATCCTCACCACGATCGCTCCTGCACACATAAACCCAACCAAGGAATGCACCCCTCAGCGACCGTGCTACGCATGTGAACAAACCAAACTCAGCCATCCTCCCTCGACACATAATTTTCGTTCATACAATATGTTTATCCAAACGCATGTTGGGGAAGATCCGTACGGCCCGTGCGGTGGTCTATTGGGGAAGAAGAAGAGGTGAGGAAGAAGGGTTAGGAGACGTAGGATATTCATCCGACCGCCTGAAATGATAGACTGACCCAAATGATGAAAGTCAGGCGACTTGCATAACAATATATGTTTTTACACAACAAAAGATCCCTTAAAACAACAACATAAAGAAAAACTATCATTGCTTTCGCGGAGCAGGCGGCCTCGTCGTCTTTGGCTGCGGCCTTGAACCAGCTATAGCTGCCGGCGTGTGTCTACGCACCGTGGTTGTCCTTGGCCTCCGGCTACTCGTTCACAGCGGGCGTCTGGGCGCTTCTGCCTGAGCGAGAGCACCGCTGGTTCAAGTCGAGGATGTCGGTTCTTCCGGGGAGGGCCTCGATGGCGGCGGCATCCGAATGCTCTGCGTCGAGTTGAGCCTCCGCCGCCCGGTTTAAATCAGGGCGTCGGTTCCGCTGGAGGAGGGCCTCGATGGCAGCGGCATCCACAGCGCTCAGCGTCGAGTTGAGCCTCCGCCGCCCGGTTCAAGTCGAGGGCGTCGGTTCCGCTTGCGGGAGGGCCTCGATGGCGGCGGCATCGCGCGCTCTGCCTCAAGTTGAGCCTCCGCCACCGGTTCACATCCACGGCATCCGGTTCCGTCTGCGGAGAGCCTCGATGGCGGCGGCATCGCTGGCGCTCCATGTCGAGTTGAGCCTCTACCTCCGGTCCTCCTTTAGTATCGCCGGGTTTAACCGTTGGTCCGCTTTGCACCATGGGGACCGGACGCCCGGCGCGAAGTCGGCGTCCATCATCTCATACCATCGGGGCCTTCTCGCTGCGACCTCCGCCATGAACATTGGATCGGCTTCCTCCTCCTCGCAGCTTGGCTCCGGAGAACTTCGAGGATTGGCCCGCCGCCAGCGATCTTGGGAGCGTAGAGTGCATGGCGCCCGACCGCGCCCGCGATTCTGCGCGGCGCTCGGCGTCGGCATCTTGCGATCACGTGATCTTGCGGCACACCATGGCTTTATGTTGAACTAGGGGCGCTTGATGCGGGCTAGGGGATCGAAAGGTGGGGAATGGGCTGGAGAGGAGGTGTGGTTTTGGGAGAGTGGTTGGTGTAGGCGGCAGCGAAGGTTACGGTGTGAATAGTGGTTCGGTGATGACGGTCAATCGGTTTTTATTGTACATCACTCTTGTCGCGTTCGCGTTGCACCACACGCTGGACCCTCACGTTGCTCACCGAATGGAACACGCTTCGTCTTGTGTTTTCGCTCGCTTGTGGGACCTAGTCGAGAGCAAACCGGCGTCCCTCCCCTCCCGCCGCGTCATTTATACTACCACTCCCTCCGTTTTATGCGGAGTAAATAAAAACAGAGGAGTATACTATACTACGGATGAGGATCCCCGGCGTGGCGAACCCATTGAGTAAGCGACATGCGGGGCATAGCAAGCATGGGGTGCGCGATAAGTGAACCAAAGGGAGGTAAGGCAGGGATACCTCGTCGGAGGATCCACTTCCACTACTACTCCCTCCTTCCATCTCTGAGGGTCTAATCGTTTTTGAGGCTAACTTTGACCAAATGTTAGAGTAATAATATATGTACATAACACAAAGCATACGGTCAAATTCGTATGTGAAAGGAGCTTCAATGATATAACTTTCACATTATACATCTCATGTACTATTAATCTTGTCAATAGTCAATGGCGGTTTTGAAAAACGCATTAGAGCATGGTTAATAATATAGCCAACCGATGGCCATAAGGAACTGCCATGTCATCTATAGCCATAATCTATATGCACTCATACAATAGTGTGGGCTATAAGGTTGGCTATTTCCCGCAAAAAAATATAAGGTTGGCTAGTACTTTTTTCCTTCTCCTCTCTATCTCTTTCTTCATATTTATTGTATTAAACTAGGAATGCATATATAGCTAGGATCTTGCATGAGAGCTCACTCCCTTACTTTTCACATCTCTCTCCTCCACATAGGCCCTATATAAATGGAAGGAGGGAGTACTATGAAACCTTGCATACTCTACTACAGATGTTGTCGGTACTCCACTAGTACTATTGGATAGGGAGCTTTAAAAAAGTTACTATTGGACTGGCTATCGTGGCGAAATCCTAGTAGGAAGAGCATGCGAGAACAAGCACATTCACGTGGTTGAATACAAATTGGAAACCATGTCATTTGAATACAAATCTAGAATGCGTATGAATCTAACAATATTGATTGGGCGTTGTTCAATGTTGATACTTTTTACGTAAGTTTGATCAAAGTAGAGATACTTTGACTACACATAAAACTTATATGTAAACTAGAAAGGATCGGAGGAGTATATTATGCGTTCAAAAGCGAAACAAACATTGAATACCCTTTATATATGATTTGTGGATGCTATGATCACGGTTCAAAATTTTGAATCCACCTTAGGTATCACACATGCACCCACTCGTTCTCTCTCAATTTCATCTAAGGTCAGGAGATTGATTGAAAGAGGACTAGGGTGGGTATAATCGTTCATTTAAACATGAGCGTATAATATACTCCCTCGATCCCCACAGACCCCCCTGCGGTCATTTCTATCATAGAAGCAGAGCAAACCTTTATCTCCTTGCACGACACACAATTGATCTCTCAACATCAATCGATCTCGTCAAGATGTGCCGAGGCATGAACGAATGGATGTCAAAACTAAGGCGGGAAGCGACACGTAGTGGAGGCAAAGTGAAACATTAAATGAAGCGTTTGTTTGTATGCATGTCGGACGAATTACAACATTGGAAATACAAGAATGGTCTAGGCCCACATGCGAATGATACTCGGCGGAATGTTCAAATGAGGCATGCGGGAGCGACACGCTCATCGTCGCTTTACACGGTTGGTTCGATGTGCGAGGGTGGCGTTAAGCGCGATGTACGACCAGCGAGATCAACACTTTCGGCTTATCGAGGATGCAGGGGCACGAAGTGCTTGCAGCAGCGCCGCGGCAGCGTCCAGCGAGTGGTGTAAGCGGACGGCTGCATCCCGGGACACGAGACCATGCGGGTCATCATACTTTTCAATGACATGTGGGTCGCATGTGAGCAAAGGCATCTCCAGCGTTGCCATGACTTGGTGACTACCTGGCACACCAAAACCCTCGTCCCTCGCGCCGTCGCGCGTGCGTTCCAGCCGGCACCAACTGCCGCATTCATGCCGTCTGTCCGTATGCCGTCGTTAAGAGGATCGGTGCACGAGGAACCAACTCCGGCGACTTAATGGCGCACCGGACACTTGGCCTCACGGAATCGCTACTTAAAGTGGCAGCGCTCAGCTAACCTCCACACAATAGCGCGTCGTCCTGCTACGGCACCACATCCGCCATGACCGCGACACGAGCGCAACACTCACGGGGAGAGCTTGTCTTGAGGATGAAGCTTCGAGGTCACGCGCTCGCTCAAGCCGCAGCTCATGATGCAATAGCAGCATAGCGGATCTGACGCAACCGCTGGCGGTAGCCCTATTGGCCCGGCAGCAGAACACCGTCGACCCGCGTCCTACTTGCCGCCGTCAACGTCCGGCACCGCCCGGTCGGGGACTCCTCAGAGGATGAGTAGGGCATGGGGCGGCAAGGCATGGTGTGCCAAGCTGGCGGTCCGTTTCTGTGTTCTACTCTTCCTCGCCGGAGACCGCGCCTTCACTTCACGGGTCTTGAACCCGCCCTCGTACATGGAGATCGTAGATGGAGGGCGTCGATCGCCGCCATAGAATAGGTTTAGGGTCGGGTTTCTTTTATTTTTTGTCCTATAAAAGTTGAAATGTAATGAAAATCTGCGTGTTTGCATTAATCTCGGCTGTGTATATGAACTTTCACAATAATATAGTATATTGTAGGAGTAATAGCAAGATGCCTATGCATTGCACGGAACATCAAGATCTTGTGGGAGAAAAGGATGAATGAGGAAGGCCTTATCAGCAAATGTGGATAGGAGTGCGGGTAAATTGTCATAGTTTCCTTCCTATCCGTTAGATATAGATCAGGCGGCCTATGTTGCGGGATGGCAGGCACAACATCATCACCAACTCTGCTTTTTATTGAACCGAGACAAAGCTAACATGTGAAGTAAATAAACACATAGTCTATATACACAATTTATCATAGGTAGTCCAATAATCGTCCACTACACATTCACGCATTTCATCTTTCTACATCTCGGGAACCTACAAAAGGGTTAACGTAAATTGCCTCTCTCTCTCCTCCCTGATTTTCATGGTGGTGGGCCCCTCCCTCCCCCCAATCTACAATCAACAGCTCACACTTTTCACATTAGTTAATTACGTAACTGGGATTACGTAGGTGTAGCATTACTCGTCCTAAAAAACCCAACTAAGCCAACCTCCCAGCATATCGCGCGGGAAAAGACCCGGCCGCGCCGTTTTAGTCGGGATTACCGGATTACTAGTAGTAGTATCGATGAATCGCGCGAAGCACCAAGTTTTTATTTTCTTTAGGGGCTAAGCACCTAGTTTAAAAGGAAAAAAAAGTGGTACACTCACAGCACCTGTCGCGGTTGCTTTGCACCCACACCGTTCGATCAGCACACAGCTCGCATAAGCGGAGCACCCGACTTGCCTCTTCAGCGACCGTGGGACTGCACTTGGAGAAACCGATCATCGCCAAACTTCCCCGCCCACATGAAATCCCCCAAAATTCCCCCAAATCCCAAATCCAACCACCCTTGACCAACTAGCCAATAATATTCCCCAAACCCCCTCCCCGTCCCCTCCACTCCATTCGCTCCGCCAAAGCTGCCCTCCCTTGTGCGTCGTCGGCACCATGATTCGTCGAGGATGCAGCGATCCTCTCGCTCCACGGTACCTCTCATAGACTGTCGTCCTCTAGCAGCGCCGCCACGGCAGCAGCGTTCTTGTGGGCGCTGTGATCAGCGCCGCCACGGCGCTTAGCGTTAGTGTGGAGGCATACGGCGGTCGGCTTCTCCCGATGCAGCGCATTCTAGGCGAGGCCCGTGCATGTCGGTGTAGCGTTGAATGTTAGGCGATAGTCATTTGTTAATCTCCTTTGTTTGTCGAAGTAGTTTACAGTCAATATGCTCTTTTAAAGCTTCCTTGCCTGTTACGCACTCAATCTGCTTAGATGAGATGGCATGCCAAGCCCGATTAGTTGCTAAAATAACCTGCCATATATTTATTGTGGCGTGGATTGCCATGGTCTAGTAGCCAATCTGTTAGGTGAAATAGTCGTACACCGTTTTATACTCGATCTTTGTTCTTTGTGATGGCCTTGATAGTTCGATGGCTGTGTGCTCGACCTCATTGACTCTTTGAAACAGCCTACCATAATTTAGCACTTAAATCTGTTTGCTGAATTAGCTTTACATATATCTAGTTACTTATATCTGCTCGTCCAAATATCTTGCCATAGCTTTAGATATCAACCTAGGTATTTTTTTCTGGACTTCATAAAAAAGCATATATGTTTTTCCTCTAATATCTAGTAGAAGAACTAATTTGTATGTCTAATGGATGGACATGACTTGGATAACTTCGCTCGAAGATTCTCCATTGCATATGTCGGGGGTTGAAAACTTCATGAACTTTATCGAGCTGAGTTCGGTGGTCGAAATCAGATGTGCTCTACCGATGTAGCCGTTGTATGAATTCAGTTACAAGACCCGATCAAGCTGTGCAAAATCATCTACACTTGTATGGGATGTCGGCCACATATACTAGGTGGGTTCATCATGGTGAAGCTGTGAGCGTCAATATTCTTGACTACGTGGAAGCAGCAGATCACCATCTTGATCACTGATGCTCGGTGGAAGAGGAGGAGGAGGTGGTGGTGTCGGGCCGGTGAGTTTGACCAACATTGAAACAATGCTACGAAATGCTCGTGCATTTCATGAACTTTCACTGCGAGAAGAAAAAGGTGGGCCGCATGTTGGAACAATGCAGCGTGGCTGTCACCCGGAAATAAGCTGTTAGTATTCTCAGCTACGGTCACCTTTCTTAAGGTGAAGACATCTGGCGGATGACCAAAAATCATTCGATGCAATGTAGGCAGCTTTCATAAATCTTTCCCGGATCGTCGAGCTGCCACACACTGCGATAAAATGAAGAATTTCCTTCGTGCGGTTGGAATTGGATATGTTATGATCCATGTTTGTAAGAATAATTGTGTTACATTCCGGAAGGATTATGCCAACAAGTGAATGCCGAAATCACGAATCATCAAGATGGAAATATGGCGATGTTGTGAAGAGGATTCCTCATAATGTTACGAGACATTTCCAATTACACCAAGATAATGGAATATCTTGGCCTCAACACAAGTGTAGGTGGTTCTCTCCCGAGAAAAGGTAAGTTGGAAGTGTAGGTTAGATTCGATGGCTCTCTCCACAAATGAAGAGGAGGTGGAGGGGTATATATAGCCTCCACACAAAATCTAACCATTACACACAACTTGCCAATCTCGATGGGATCGAATTGATAAACTCGGTCGGACCGATTTAGAAAATCTAATGACCGTTAGGATTTTGATTGGGACCGACATGCAACTCAGTAGGACCAATATGGTTAGGTTTAGGGCATAACGTAATCTCGGTGAGACCGATTACACAAACTTCGGAGACCGATTTTGGTAATAAGCTAACGAGAGAGTTGGTCGGGTAAACTCAATGGGACCGATTCACTCATTTTGGCGAGACCGAAGTGTTACGAAAGGAAACAAAGAGTTTACATTGCAATCTCGGTGGGACCGATCGCTCATCTCGGTGGGAACAAAATGTTCTGAAGGAAATAGAGATTGCAATCCCATCTCGGTGAGACTGATTTGCTTAGAGTTTGTGGCGGTGGCTATGACATCCGAACTTCGGTGGCGCGGATAGAAAGAATCGGTGGGGCCAAGTTTGACTTTTGGTTTAGGTCATATGTGGATGTGAGAAAGTAGTTGAGGGCTTTGGAGCATATCACTAATAATTTTGAGCAAGAGCCTCATTAAGCAACACCTCATCCCTCCTTGATAGTATTGGCTTTTCTCTGAGACTCAATGTGATCTTGGATCACTAAAATAGAAAATGTAGAGTCTTGAGCTTTGAGCTTGAGCCAATCCTTTTGTCCTTAGCATTTTGAGGGGTCCATTTTCTCATCCATGCCATGCCAATCATTGAGCTTTCTGAAATATTAATCTTGAAATAGCATTACCTCAATGAGCTATATGTTGTTAGGAATTACCAAAACCACCTAGGGATAGTTGCACTTTCAATCTCCCCTTTTGGTAATTGATGACAACATATAGATCAAAACTTCGAAAAATGATAATAAGAGTGAAAAACATTATCGCTTTGAGAAGTATGTGAAAAGCAAGAGCTCCCCCTAAATTTGTGCATAGTTTAAGATTTGCTTTGGACTGCAAATGCACAATGAGTTAGGATCATGGGTTACTCTTCCATGTCACATACATATTGGTGGGCGCTCAAAATGATAATAATTAAATACATGCACTCATCACCAAGCAAAGTGAATGATCATATGGGGATATAAAAGCATAATGTCATCCAACAAGCATTAAGGTAGCATATGATCAAACACATGATCATCCAAGTATCACACAAAAGCATAAAGTATCTCAAACAAGCAAATAACAAAGTTCAACCACCAAAAACAAGAGAGAACAAAAACAACACTCTCTCTGAAGCCTATGATCTATACATTTTCTCCCCTTTGGCAACAAGTTACCAAACAGTTCATAAAAATGCATAGTGCTAGATCGACTCTCGGGCTTGGTCTTGGTGGTGGTATAGATAAAACTCAGGGCGAAGGCATAAGTTGATGTAGATTGAGCTGGTGGAGTGGGTCTTTGGGCTGGTGGCCTTGAAGGCTGTGGTAGTGCGAGATGAAGTTGCTCGGTGTGCATGGCAGCAGCATGGCAGATCTCATCCTCTGGGCACTCTATGCAAAAGCATCGGTGGTAGACTTGCCCTTCTTCTCCTGCACTTCATCCTGAAGTTGCTCAACAATTATTTGTATCTCGGTGACCTTCACATCTAAATCATAGATCTTACGCTCCATGATCCTCTCCAAGCTCTCCTAGTTTTGAGTCGGGGTGGCCAATCCTTCTCAATCCTCGAGTGGAGGCAATCAAGTAGCCAAGCTGATCTTGCTTGCTCTTGAGAAGATCTTGAGATGCCTCATCAATGGTTGGCATCTTTGCAGCCTTTTAGTCCTTGCCTTCTCCCTCTTTGCTGTGCTTGCGAGAAGATGGTTCATTCTCATCCATTACCACAGTGTTGTCATCAAAGTCTAGGTAGATGGGCAGGTGCTCCTTATCCAATAGATATGTGCCAGTGCCCATCTTGGAGTTGATTAGCTCCTGGATCTATGGGGCATACCCACAACTTCTCTTCTGATCTGCAGCTGTTCTCTTTATAGTTTCCACAATCAGACTCATGACTTTGAACTTTTGAGGAACATCGAATATATGCAGCAAGTTGATGGAATGTCCTCTGATCATTCTGTGATCTCCTGATTTTGGTAGCAATGTGTGCCTTAAAATCCAATTGATTGCGAGCAGGCTGACGGACAAGTGTTTCCTGAGAACCAAATTGGTGAGTCTCAAGATCGCATCAGGAATCTCCTTGTACATGCTAGCCATTGACTTGTGATCCTTCTTCTTCTTGGCATAGACATCCAAGTCATCTTCATTCTCCTCAGGAGCATTAATCAATTTTGCCCATTCTTCAACTATTGACTGGTACCTAGTACCTTCAAACATCCAGACAATCCTTCCATCTGGGTAGAAATGAGCTGTGGAGTAGAACTGCATAATAATCTCATCATTCCACTTTGTGAGCTTCTGCCCAACAAAGTCCTCTACTCCACAAGACTTGAAACTATCATAGACTCCAGGATAGTGTTCTTCATTTTCCCTGATGTACTCCCAGTCCACCCATCTCATATCACAGGACTATAGGCTTCTTGTCAAGCAACCTTTGTCTCATAGAAGTCCTGATGTTCCTTTGTATGGAACACTGTAGTCCTAGCAGTTCTTCTCATTGCATAGGGATCAGTCAATCTCCTTTGTCTGAGTCTGCATCCTTCACAGAGCTTCATGTCCTCGGCTCTTTGGATGAGCATCATTGTGATCTGGAATTTTGGGCTTCAACTTCCTCAAGACATGTGACTCATCATCTTCTTCTTCTATAGCAGCTTGAGCCTTTGGAGCCTTGTTCTTCTCTGCAGCTAGAATATTCCTTGTACTTCTCTTGGGTGCAACTTTGGGTTTTGGAGCAGCTGCCTTAGGAGCTTATTTGGGCTTAGATGGAGCAGCCCCGATCTTATAGCATCTCCCATAAGCTTTTGAGCTTTGGGTCTTTGGTGCAACAACCTCTTCCTCTTCATCTTCCATCATTGAGGGCTTCCCAATTACTCGGCCATGGTCTTCTTGACCCTTTCTTTCCTTTTCTTCTCTGCCACAACCTGTTCTTTGGGTGCAGATCCCAAAGTTTCTTGAGTGGATGTTACGGCCTTTGACATAGGAACTCTCTTGGCAGGAACCTTTGTCTTCATTCTGGCTTAGTGGCAGCAGCTGTGCTATATTCCTTTTTGAACTTTCTTCTTTGAGGTGGCGTCTTCCTCAACAGCCACATAGCCCTCATCCTCGAATATGAGGTTCTCTTCTTCTGGCCTGGTGGCTGCCTTAGGCAAGTTCTTTGGGTGTACTCCCTTCCATCATCATAGCTGCTAGAGGGACTAGTGCCCTCACTCATGTGAACTTGCTCCTCATACTTGTTACATTGTCACTCACGATCGACATGATGCAAACAACGGCAATGAGACCACAGTGAATAGATATAGATGAGATAGATTGGATGAGCATCACAAAGTGCGAGAGGTTTTGCAAAGAATGAGTCAAAACTTAGTTTTAGTTTTCCACAGAAAGCATTTCGGATCTACCGATTTGAAAACTTCGGTGATACGAAGCAGCTTTTAGGACCTAAACTAGTGAAATCGGTCGGATCGAGTCACGAGTTCGATGGCACCGAGACTACTAGGGTTTCACAAAGAATTTAACTCAGTCACACCGATTTGCAATTCTCGGTCGGACCGATAATCACATGTGCAATGGCCTTAGCCAAATCGGTGGAACCGATTTCAACAACTCGGTTGGTCGAGATGATTTGGCGAAACCTAACCTAAATTTTCAATCCACAACTAAACTACGGAGATTTATTTGGATAGTGATCTCAATCATGGCAAGATAAATGGCAAAACAATGTGCTAGGAATCGGGTGAGATTAGCACAAGGATCAAGTCCATACCCTAAGTGCGGCGATGGACACCTCTGGCGGACAGCAGCGGAGGCGATTCCGTTAGCGGTGGCGGAGACCAGCGGCGGGAGGCAGTGGCGATGAGGAGGACTATCCAGGAGACCCGGGGAGGCGAGCAGGCTGAGCAGGCGAAGGGTTGGAGAATTTTCAAATTTTGGCCGGGGATATATAGCGACCACAGTCGGTGTGACCGAGTGGAACAACTTGGTGGCACCGAGATGCATAACGCAAGCGATTCTGCAACTCGGTGTGACGAAAAGTTCAAATCGGTTGCAGAGATTAAACCTAGATCGACTTAGTGATCTCGGTATGACCGAAATGGATGAATCGGTCGGACCGAAGCGCTAAAGAAGTTTTGGAAGTTTAAGTATATGACGAATCGGGGACTCCGAGTGCTCCTCACATAGAGTGGTTTGAATCTGACTTGATCAAACTTTGTGATGTAGCATGAATAGAGTTTGAGACAAGAAAAGCATAGATAGCTAGAGAAGTTTCTTAGGCATTCTTGTCCATCCACTTGGCAAAATAAAAAAGAGCCAAACAATCAAAACAACAAGTGGATGTCCTCGAATGAGTAAATTATGCAACCAACATGCTCACACAATAAAATGGCAAATGAAATATGTGGCAAAGCATGCACAACCAATTCTAGCATTTATCAAGCAATTGGCGATGACTAGGTCATCTATATATGAGTATATTGACTTAGGAGTCAAATGAGAACATTTGATCATAGGTCATACTCATCGTTTAAGCACAAGTGGGGTTACCACTTTTACATAAAGCGTTGTTTTGTTCACACCATTATAGTTGCTTTAGCTCAATTCTTAGAGTAAAGCTCCCCCTAGATGTGAGATCCCCCCTAAGAGGGATGAACTAACCTTGGGTTTTGTCGATGATGACTTCATGTAGGTGTTGAAGATGTGGATGCTCAATGTTGATGTAGATCATTTGGAGAAATCCTTTGGAGTGAGTTGCACTTTCAATACCTACAGGTTAGTCCACAAGGAACAAACAAGGATATCCATAGACATAGAGTGATGCACGCACAAGATGATGTCTATGAAAGCATTAGGTTACCTTGTCCCTTGTCTTACCAACAAGAGGGTTTGTGACTCCTTGAACTAGTGCAGGATGTGGAAGTTGATTGCACTTGTTCTTGCCAAAATGATAAGAGTGAAGTGTGTTGGCGGAGTCACCCTCAAGAACTATTTAGTTCTTCTTCTTCGGGATCCACATCATCTTGATGGGAATCCTTGGAGTTGTAGTTGTACTTGATGAAGTAGAACTTGATGTAGTCTTGGGAACCCACTTGACCAAGGCCTTAGGAGCTTCTTCAAATGCATCAATCTCCTCTTGAAGCTTATCCTTGCCTTTTTGCTTGTGGTCTTGTGGTGGAAGATCATCTTGAGCTTGTGTCCCTTTGAAAGAAGTAGGATCATACTTCTCTTGTTGAGGAACAAACTTCGTCTTGGGGTATTGATCTTCTTCCCACTCAATTCCATTGGCATTGAACTTTCATTCAAAACCAACACCTTGGTTCTTCCGGTGCCTTCCTTGCTTGCGTACAATTTCCTCGAATTGCTTACTCCCAGCAAGGCTCTTGTAAACACCTTTCTCTATAATTCCCTTCAATAAGCTATTTTATTGCTCAAGTGTAACTTGGCTAAGAGAATCATTAGTGGAATCAAGAGAACTACTAGGAGCAACAACATTGGATTTAGCATGATTACTGTTACTACTAGAGGAAGAATCTTTCTTGTTCTTGTTACTAGACTTGACTTGAGGCATGTAAGTGGATAAGAGTAAACGCTTGGCAATGTAAGAAGAACTTTTCTTGCGAAGATCATCATTGATTGCATTTAAGAACTCATGCTCTTGCTCAAGGTTGAGCTTTTCAAAACATAATTTCTCATGAGTCCTTAAAAGTTCTCGATGATCTCCTAAGATAGTTTCATGAGCTAACTTAGGAGTGTTTAGTTCTTTAGTTAGAAACTCAATCTTCTCCTTATCATTGTCATTCGTTTTATCTTGATTAGCATGATTAATTGACGTTTCATCATAGTATTCATCACTAGAGTTGTCAACAAGTAAATCATCATCACCTAACAAGTCATCTTCATCACTATTGAAATCAACATACTAAAGGGTGTGATACCTTTGGGCCTTTAGCCATGAAGCATCTTCAAGTCCTTCATTTGGTGAATCAAATATGTCGTAGGAGTTGGTTGACACAAGTGCTAGACCGGCAACACCTTCATCTTGAGTATATTGGTCGGAGTGATAGCTTCTCTCGGAGTGATTGTCGGAGTCGGGCGGGCGGATACCCATTCACCAAAATGAGCTTGATGTCTTTGTTTTGTGTAGCTCCTTGGTGACTTGTCCTTCCTTTCCGAATCCTTGCTTCTCCGGGATGTTCTTCATTCATAACGATCATCTCTACTCCTTCTCTCTCTTGATGGTGATTCTTCTCTTCTACTTCTTCTTTTTGGAGAATCTTCTCTTCTCTTGTAGGGTGTTGTACACTCATTGGAATAGTGTCTGGGTCTTCCACAATTGTAGCAATTTCGCTCTCGACTAGAAGATCTTTTGTCATTGTAGGACCTTGAGTTTGAACTTCTCTCTTTGCTACTACTCTTGTAGAACTTGTTGAAGTTCTTCACCATTAGGCTCAATTCTTCATTGGAGGTTTGTTTCTCACTTGATGATGTGGGAGCTTCACATGAGGCTTTGTAAGCACCACTTGACTTGTTATGGAGCTCCTCCTTATCCTTGAGTGACATCTCATGAGCAACAATTCTTCCAATGACTTCCGTTGGCTTGAGATCTTTCTAATTGGGCATCATTTGGATCAATGTGCATACGGTATCATATTTTCCATCCAAAGCTCTTAGGATCTTCTTGATGATGAATTTGTCGGTCATCTCTTCACTTCCTAAACCGGCGATCACATTTGTGATAAGAGCAAGCCTAGAGTACATTCAGCAACACCTTCACCATCCTTCATTTTGAACTTGTCAATTTGACTTTGAAGCACATCAACTTGGATTCCTTGTGGTCGGTACCTTCATGCATATCAATCAAAGTATCCCAAATTTCCTTTGCATTCTCAAGGCGGCTGATTTTGTTGAATTCTTGAGGCACAATCCGTTGAAGAGGATATCACAAGCTTGAGCATTGTATTGTATCATCTTCAACTCTTCGCGGTAGCTTCACGGTTTAGTTCTCTCCATCAAAGAATCCACCTTGCAAGCCAATACACACAATAGCCCATATGGCGGGGTTATGTCCAAGAATATGCATTTTCATCTTATTCTTCCAACTAGCAAAATTAGTACCGTCAAAGTAAGGACCTCTCGGTGGTAATTTCCTCGCTAGGCGCCATACTCTCTAGGTTGTGAAACCAAGGCTATGACTACCAAAAGCTATGGAAATCAAAGCAAATGGAGACCAAAGCTACGATACCACTTGTAGGATCGAAGTATGTCTAGAGGGGGTGATTAGGCGGGGAAAGGAACCCTTAATGTACATGTCCAGAATATGCATTTTCATCTTATTCTTCCAACTAGCAAAGGAGACCAAATTGCGTGTCACGAAGTGCTTTTCGTCAAGGGTGACCGACCGTGGCATCCACATAGCGAGTCGCCGTTAAGCTATCGGGTCGGTTTTGGATCAATAACCCGTTAACAGCCGGACCAATGGGAAATTTCCATGTGTAAAATTCTGATTGGCGGAGGAAACACGTGTTAGCTCGTCGATGGGTCGGATAGGTGAGGAGTCTGGACTAAGGGGTCCTCGGCGTCCGACCTATTATCCATGGGCGGGTGATGGGCTGTGAAGACATGAAGGCGAAGGCTGTACCCATGTCGGATTGGACTCTACTTGGCGTGGAAGGCAAGCTTGGTGACCGATTATGAAGATTCCTTCTTATGTAACCAACTCTATGTAAACCCTAGATCCCCGGTGTCTATATAAACCGGAGGGTTAGTCGGAAAGGACACACATTACCGATCATATAGGCTAGACTTCTAGGGTTTAGCCATTACGATCTCGTGGTAGATCAACTCTTGTAATACTTATATTCATCAAGATCAGTCAAGCGGAAGTAGGGTATTACCTCCATAGAGAGGACCGAACACAGGTAAACATCGTGTCCCCGTCTCTGTTACCATCAATCCTAGGCCTTGATTGGGACCCCTACGAGATCCGCGGTTTGACACGATATTGGTGCTTTCATTGAGAGTTCCACTGTGCCGTCGATGAAAGGCTTGATGGCTCGCCAGTCCTTAAAGACAACATCACCGCGGGGTAGCTCTAGCCCAGGCGGACCCTCGGCTGGCGACTTTACTATGATCGCCCGTTCGGCCTTTGAGCCGACGATGCCCTCTCGGGCCATCGAAAACCCCGTTCGCATCAATTTTGAGCACTTCAAGAAGATGGATCCGGTTGAGTTTTCGTCCTTAAACAAGCTCCTAGATCGCATCGCCGCTTTGGGAATCGCCACAGATTACGATTGGATCGGGCCTAAAACTGATCGGGGCTGAAACTTCACGGTCACCCACAGTTGCGGTAGTGGCGAGTCTTCTTCTATATCGAAGGCGGACTATGTTGGATCGCCATTCATGAAAAGCTGGATACTCACTGCGAAAGGATCGACCAGCCCTCCGAACATGGCATCGGACGGCGGTCCCAAACAATCGAAGATATTCGGAACCCGGTTGTCAAGCCGGAAGGTCGTCGGACTCGGATAATCGATCGGTCGGGGTTGGTTTAATTCCACCACCCACCCGGACATAGACGCTCTCATGAGCATAAAACAGCGATCTCGGAAAAGGTCCACCACTTACGGGCAGATTCCTCCTTGTCGAGACAAGGTAAAAGATTAGCGTGTGAGGGCGCAATATCAGCGTTACGCAAAAATTCTGCAGACGAAGGAATCCTCAACACCATCAATCACCGCTGCATACTGAAATTCGCTGAATTAGCAACCATCGTACAAAAGTACAGTGCGATGGAAGCGCTGGGGAACTCGGGCAGCTCATTTGGAACCGTCGATCCCAACCCAACTCCCCTCTGATGAAAAGGCACACCCTTGTGCACGCCCGATCAACGGTCAAGAAACACAAAGCCTCCATACGGTAGCGGCATCATTACGGAGGGTGGCTCGATGGCCCATGCAAAATACATACAACAATAGATACCGTGGCAACCACAGCCTTAGAGCATGTTGGATACTCGACAGCTAGCCAAGGCGGCGAGGACATCCTTATCAAGGATGCCTCGGAACAACATCCCTAGAAGACAATGACCCAAGAGTATTGGCGGTCTTGAGACATTCGCTTCAAACAACAAGCGCAAAAGGGCACCAGCGAGCTCGGCGAAGTCGCCAAATTGCTGTAATAAACCCATGGAATGACACGGCTATAACATTCAACACGGCGATGAACCAAAGTCTGAGAAGCGATCTGGCCTTGACCGCGTTAGTCCTTAGTCCCATCGTAGATGGGTTTCTACTCACCAAGGTCCTCATGGGAATGGC
Organism: Aegilops longissima; assembly: GCA_021605205.1. NCBI lineage: Eukaryota > Viridiplantae > Streptophyta > Magnoliopsida > Poales > Poaceae > Aegilops > Aegilops longissima. Next base: position 258,167,105 of record CM038680.1, on the reverse strand, counting down.
AGCGGACTAAATCTCATTTATGAGGATACACTCCATAAAATGGAAATAGACATGAGCCACATCAAGCAAAGTAACACAACCTCCGAAATTATTCGGTCGAGAGACTTCGATCTTGCGGGCAAAATCACACTTGACATGATATTGACGCGCGGAGAACTATCACTCTGAAGAAATAAATTTCCAAGTGGCCCCTTTGAGCAGCGGATATCACGCCCTGTTGGGGCGGGATGCTTTTACACGCTTCCAAGCTATACCTCATTACGGGTATATGAAGATCAAAATGCGGACCAAGCGGTCTAATCACTCTCGTAAGTGATCCGGACATAGCACTCAGCGCTGAAAACAAAACCGCATCCACGGCCTGGGCGCTATCAAAACCCTCGCGGTGAAGAATTAACCACACTACGCTCCACGATGGACAAGGGCGATGTGATCCTCGACAAATGCCCCAAATCCACCTCATTCAAACCAGCGGATGAAATAGTCAAATTCGGTTCCACCAGCGGACCCCAAGAAGACAGCATCTATCGGACTCAATTGAACCCAACAGTTGATGCCACACTAAGAGAATTCTGCTTGGCCGGGACATATTTGCGGCACCCTTTGGATATGCGGTGATCCCATAAGTTGGCGAACATAGCCTCAACATATTAAAGGTTTAAACCGGTCAAGCAAACACTACGGCGCTTTTACGAACCCAGCGACAAGCCATGGGGAGGAGCTGGCCAAGCTTATCGAGGCGGATTCATCGGAGAAATCAAGCATCGGGTGGCTAGCAAACCTGGTGATGGTACCAAGAAGGATAAATCCTGGCGCCTATGTGTCGATTTCAAGGATCTCAACAAGGCTTGCCCCAAAGGATACTTTTCCCCTTCCCGCATTGATCAAATCATTGGCGCCACCATGAGTTCGACGACTCTTGTGTTTCCTCGATGCATATTGGGATACCATCAAATCAAAATGAAGGAATCCGATCAAGCTGCAACAACATTTATTACCCCATACGGGCCATTACGCTTCAACACTATGCCCTTTGGACTCAAGAGCGCCGGTAGCGACATACCAGCGCATGATTCAAACATGCACGGAGAAGCAGATCGGCAAAATGGTAGAAGCTTACGTCGATGACGTCGTCATCAAAACTAGGCATGTCGAAACACTAATAGATGACTTACGTCTTACGTTCGGCAACCTCCGGGCATATGAAATTAAGCTCAACCCAGAAAAGTGTGTCTTCGGCGTCCCCGCGAAAACTGCTTGGGCTTCATCGTTTCAATAGAGAATCGAAGCAAATCCGGCTAAATCCGAGCTCATCACGATTGGCTACACCAATAGACCTCAAGCAGGTCCAAAAACTGGTGGGATGCGTGGCCGCACTAAGCCGCTTTATCTCTAGACTAGGAGAGAAGGCACTACCTATCTATCGCCTCTTACGGTATGCTGATAACCGAATGGACGAGGCCAGATTCTTTGCGGGTGGAGAAATAAAGACCCTCTAGCAAGCAATCCAGTCTGGCGCACCAAGCAGGTGAACCCATGTTGCTATACATATCGGCAACACATCAGGTGGTGAGCGCCGTGCTCGTCACCGAATGAAAACAAGACAGACACAAATTCCCACTTCAAAAACCAGTATACTACGTATCTACTGTCCTCACACCATGCTCATCTTGGTACCCCCACTACCAAAATATAGCATCTGCAGTCTTCATGGCATCCATAGCTCGACACTACTTCGAGTGTTCAATCACGGTAACCGAGGTCCCACTCAATGACATAATAAACAACCGCAATGCCACCAGACGTATTGCCAAATGGGCCATAGAGCTACTTCCATTCGACATAACATACAAGCCACGTCGAGCCATCAAATCTCAAGTCTTGGCCGACTTCGTTGCGAATGGAATGAAGCGAACTCCCTAAAAGTATGGCGCATACTCCAAGCTAGGTCATGTATTTTGTGGCTCCAAAATGTTGGCGGGACTTGGGCAGGAGTCGTATTAACATCCCCACGGAGGCGTCGTCGATCGTACTCGAGATATTATACGGACTCCAACAAGCGCGGCGAGAATCGAGGCCCTCTTGTATGGTCTTGGATGGCCACATCCATGGGCATACTAGCGCTGGAAGTCTTGTGAGGACTCGAACCTCACGATATCTCGGATAAATGGCGACTTTGGCCTTAAAGATCCAAAGATGGCAGCTTATCGCAATGCCATATTAAAAATGTCGGCTCGGTTCGAGGGCTTGAATTTCATCCGTTGCAGAAAGCAATCAAGCAGCGGACGTCTTGGCTCGCATCGGCGCTAAGCGCGACCCGTCCCACCTAACATCTTCTGGAAGGCTCTTCAAGCCATCGTGGTGTGGCAAAGCGGCGGCGACCACAGTTCGAATCGAACACAACCTCAAATCCGAACATCTGAGGCGGTGCGGGGCTCGACCACGAAATAACACCGTCGGCCCATCTAATTATAAGTCATTGCCCCATGGACGAACCCTTCTTGGCCTACATTAATAGAAAGGAGCTTCCCGATGACTAGAATGAGGCTTGCCGCATTGTCGGGTGTTGAAGGCCTACAAGGTTCCTGACGGAGAGCTCTACAAGAAAAGCACTACGGAGTACTTCAAAGATGTATCTCCGGACAAGAGGCGGCAGCTTTGGTGAAATTCATGCTGGTCTCGGCGGACACCACGCTGCAGCTCGGGCCCTCGTTAGCAAAGCCTTCCTCCTTTGGGTTTTATTGGTGACAGCCCGGCGGGCCAGTGAGGACCTTGTCAGCGCTGCGTCGGATGCGGCTCTTCGCCAACCAAAGCCACATGCCTCCAAGCGCCTTGCAAACTGTCCCCATTACATGGCCTGCGTACTAAGGGGTCCTGGACTAAGGGGTCCTAGGGCATCCGGCCTATTATCCATGGGCCGGACTGATGGGCTGTGAAGACATGAAGGTCGAAGATTGTACCTGTGTCCGGATTGGACTCTACTTGGCATGGACGGCAAGCTTGGCGACCGATTATGAAGATTCCTTCTTATGTAACCGACTCTATGTAAACCCTAGATCCCCCCGGTGTCTACATAAACTGGAGGGGTTAGTCCGGAAAGGACACACACATTACCATAGTCATATAGGCTAGACTTCTAGGGTTTAGCCATTACGATCTCGTGGTAGATCAACTCTTGTAATACTCATATTCATCAAGATCAATCAAGCGAGGAAGTAGGGTATTACCTCCACGAGAGGGCCGAACACAGGTAAACATCGTGTCCCCGTCTCCTGTTACCATCGATCCTAGGCGCACGATTCGGGACCCCCTACCGAGATCCGCGGTTTAACACCGACAATAGGCGCCTATGATATGTCGACACATCGACGGCCCTACCGGTCCATTTAGCTTACAAAGGCCGACCCGTTTGACTTGGTCAAAATTTAGCGGGTTGGCACCTTAAACTTGATAGCGGTCTCTTCACAAATAGCCCATTTACGGCCGGTAACTCACGACCCGTTAGGACCTACCGAAATTGGCCCAACGTCATGTGGGCGTCGAATATCACAGCCCATTTCACTTTCGGCCAATGTATGGCCCGGCGTCTTCAGCCCATATGAGTCGCCGTATCTTTAGGCCCTCTAGAGGCCCACGGTGATTCTAGCCCATAATGAGCGGTAAAATTTTTGTACCCGTTAACGGCCCATGATTCACATGGGCGTTTCCTATGTTAGCTTTTGGCCTCTTGGCGGCCCATCGATCTTGGGCTCCTTTCCAGCCCTCGTTTACTTCGGCCGTTCTTGGCTGTTCCCTAATGGGCCAAATTTGGCCCGTGGCGAAATCGGCCCGTTTACGGCATGTTAACCCGTTCGCCGTTTCGGCCCATCCTATATTACGGCCCATTAACGACTGTTATGCCTATGAGACTTAAGCCTTTGTTGTCCTCCGGCCTATTAACGGCCCGTTCTGATCTTTGGTCGATACCAATTACGCTGTTCGGCCCATGAACCCATTGTCAAGCGGCCCGAGGCCCACGATTCTCTGACGTGTTAGAGGCCCATTTAAAACGACCCATAGGAGGCCCATCGATCCTCTGACCCGTGGCAGGTCAAAGTTACCACGGTCCATATATGGCCCATGGTTGTTCTGACCACTAACAAACCAGGGAAAAAAAGACTAGGAAATAAAAAGCCCGAAACTAAAGCTAGGCTATTAAAGCGATTGCCTGATTACATCCTTTGGGCATCAAGATTGCCACCATTGCAAATATAGGAACACCCTACACTATACAAAAATGGCTTGCTAGTTTCTTGACGGTGGCTGCATGTTAGAAACAAATTTTGTATCGCAACAAAACAAATTACAACTATAAAACAAAAGGAAGGTTGGCATGAAAGTTAACGATCAGCGGATAAATGCACCACGAAGTTCAAAAGCTCGATTAATTTGACTGACTCTTACGTTTTCATGTTGTATTGTCGATGGAGCACCATAACCTTAGCCGTTTCTCCTAGGATCACGAACAACATAGCAAATGTCGATGATGCGGTTTCAAAACCATGCATATCTTAGCGACATCGAACAATGTCATCCTTGTTTCACAAAGGGCCTCTGTTAGGGAGCGGACTTGTATGCAGGCCTTGAGATATAACATTGTTTTGAGCTTGCATATCTTGATCATGAGGCAGTTTGGGCGAGATTGCCTTAACAACCAACCCGGTATTACGCGAGGAATGTGCTTTTAGCCTTTGTTAGTGAGCAGTCTTGACCCACTTGACAGAGGCGACATTGCGGTTATAGTTGCCTCACCACCTTGAGAAGGTGGCGGCTCCACCATTTTTCCATAGCTTGCTGAAAAGTTGAGTTTTACATTAGTAGTACCAAAGCAGAAGATATTAAGGAGGCAGCAAAACCAAAAAATAGCTTTGGTCTATATCTGAGAACTTATTACGGTGAACCCATGTAAAATATTACTTGTATTTTCTTGCAAAGTACATAATAAAACCAGGTTCCAAACATATGACCATGTACCATGGCTAATGTATTGTCTATTTCTTCACATTGTATTTGAAGGAAATATGCCCTAGAGGCAATAATAAAGTTGTTATTTATATTTGCTTATATCATGATAAATGTTTATTATTCATGCTAGAATTGTATTAACCGGAATCTTAGTACATTTGTGAATACATAGACAATCAGTGTCACTAGTATGCCTCTACTTGACTAGCTCGTTGAATCAAAGATGGTTAAGTTTCCTAGCCATAGACATGAGTTGTCATTTGATTAATGGGATCACATCATTAGAGAATGATGTGATTGACTTGACCCATTCCATTAGCTTAGCATTTGATTTTTAGTATGTTGCTATTGTTTTCTTCACGACTTATACATGTTCCTATGACTATGAGATTATACAACCCCGAATACGGTGGAACACTTTGTGTGCTACCAAATGTCTAGCATGCTGGGTGATTATAAAGGTGCTCTCTGGTGTCTCCAATGGTACTTGTTGAGTTGGCATAGATCGAGATTAGGATTTGTCCTCCGATTGTCTGGGCCCTCTCGGTAATGCACATCACTATAAGCCTTGCAAGCAATGCCACTAATGAGTTAGTTGCGGGATGATGCATTCGGAGCAGTGAAGAGACTTGCGATGCGAGATTGAACTAGGTATTGAGATCTGAGCGATCGAATCTCGGGCAAGTAACTATACCGATGATAAAGGGAACAACGTATGTTGTTATGTGGTTTGACCGATAAAGATCTTCATAGAATATGTAGGAGCCAATATGAGCATCTAGGTTCCGCTATTGGTTATTGACGGAGACATGGCTCGATTATGTCTACATAGTTCTCAAACCGTAAGTCCTTGCAACAACGTTCGGTTGCGATCGGTATTATGAGTTTATGTGTTTTGATGTCTTTGAAGATAGTTGAGTCTGGATGTGATCACGGACATGGCGAGGACTCTCGAAATGGTCGAGACATAAAGATTGATATATTGGACGACTATATTCGGACACCAGATGAGTTCCGGGGGTCACAAGATATTTATCGGAGCATCAGGGGGTTATCGGAACCCTCGGGGGATATAATGGGCCAACATGGGCCTTGTGGGAGAGAGAGGAGAGGGCCTAGGGCTGGCCGCCCCCACAGGAGTCGGGTGGACAAGGAAGGCGGCGCCCTCTTCCACCCTCTCTCCTCTCCTTCCTTCCCCTTCCTCCTTCCTAGTTGGATTAGGAAGGGAGTCCTACTCCCACTAGGAGGAGGACTCCCCCTCTCCTTGGCGCCCCAAGGCGGCCGGCCTCCCCTTGCTCCTTTATATCTCACGGGGCAGGGGGCAGCCTAAACTATACACAAGTTGATTGTTTCAAGCCGTGTGCGGTGCCCCTCCACCATAATCCACCTCAGTCATATCGTCGTAGTGCTTGGCGAAGCCTGCGCGATAGCTTCATCATCACCGTCATCCCGCTGTCGTGCTAACGAAGCTCTCCCTCAGCTCTCTTTGGATCGTGAGTTCGTGGGGCGTCACCGAGCTGAGCGATGTGCGGATCGCGGAGGTGTCGTACATTCGGTACTAGGATCGGTCGATCGTGAAGGCGTCGACTACATCAACCATGTTGTCATAACGCTTCCGCTTTCGGCCTACGGGTATGTGGACAACACTCTCCCCTCTCGTTGCTATGCATCACCATGATCTTGCGTGTGCGTAGGAAAATTTTGAAATTACTACGTTCCCCAATAGTGGCATCAGAGCCAGGTTTATGCGTAGATGTTATATGCGAGTAGAACACAAGTGAGTTGTGGGCGATACTAGTCATCTTGCTTACCGGCATGTCATACTTTGATTTAAGCGGTATTGTTGGATGAAGCGGCCGGACCGACATTACATATGCGCTTCTGCGAGGCTGGTTCTACCGACATGCCGCTGCAATTGGCTGGCGGGTGTCGGTTTCTCAACTTTAGTTGAATCGAGTGTGGCTCGCCGGTCCTTGTGAAGGTTAAAACATCACATACTTGGCGAAATATCGTTGTGGTTTTGATCGTTGGTAAAACGATTCTTGCTCAGCCCGTAGCAGCCACGTAAAACTTGCAACAACAAAGTAGAGGATGTCTAACTTGTTTTTGCAGGGCATGTTGTGATGTGATATGGTCAAGACATGATGCTAAATTTTATTGTATGAGATGATCACGTTTTGTATGAGTTATCGGCAATGGCTGGAGCCATATGGTTGTTGCTTTATTGTATGAAATTCAATCGCCATGTAATTGCTCTACTTTATCACTAAGCGGTAGCGATAGTCGTAAAGCAATAGTTGGCGAGGCGACAATCTGCTACGATGGAGATCAAGGTGTCGGCGTCGGTGGCGATGGTGATCATGGCGGTGCTTTGGAGATGGAGATCAAAGGCACAAGATGATGATGGCCATATCATATCACTTATATTGATTGCATGTGATGTTTATCCTTTATGCATCTTATTTTGCTTAGTTAAACGGAAGCATTATAAGATGATCTCTCACTAAATTTCAAGGTACAAGTGTTCTCCTGAGTATGCCTTTATTGCGAAAGTTAAATCGTCTTGAGACACCACGTGATGATCGGGTGTGATAAGCTCTCGTTCACATACAGCGGGTGCAAGCCAGTTTTGCACATCACAGAATACTCGGGTTAAACTTGGCGAGCCTAGCATATGCATATATGGCCTCGTAACCTTTGAGACCGAAGGTCGAGCATGAATCATATAGCGAGATATGATCAACATAGTGATGTTCACCATTGAAAACTACTCCATCTCACGTGATGATGGGACATGGTTTATTTGATATGGATCACGTGATCACTTAGATGATTAGAGGATGTCTATCTAAGTGGGAGTTCTTTAGTAATATGATTAATTGAACTTTAATTTATCATGAATTTAGTACTGATAGTATTTTGCATGTCTATGTTGTTGTAGATAGATGGCCCGTCTTTGTTGTTACTGTTGAATTTTAATGCGTTCCTAGAAAGCTAAGTTGAAAGATGATGGTAGCAACTTCATGGACTGAGTCCATAACGAGGATTATCCTCATTGCTGCATAGAAGAATTCGTCTGGAAGCACTGCTAGGTGCCAAACCTCTTCTTGAGAGCAACACGGATGTTATGAATATGCAGCGAGCAAAGGCGATGACTACTCGATAGTTCGATTGTGCCATGCTACGGCTTAGAACCGGGACTTCAATGGCGTTTTGAGCGTCATGGAGCATATGAGATGTTCGAGGAGTTGAAGTTAATATTTCAAGCAAATGCCGGATTGAGAAATATGAAGTCTCCAATAAGTTCTCTGACTACAAGATGGAGGAGAATAGTTCGATGAATATATACTCAAAATATGGGTATATAATCACTTGATTCAGCGGGAGTTAATCTTCGATGATAGTTTCATTGACAAATTCTTCAATCACTGCCACCAAGCTACAAGAGCTTTGTGATGAACTATAACATGCAAGGGATGGATAAGACAATTCGAGCTCTTACATGATGCTAAAGGCTGCGGAGGTACAAATCAGAAGGAGCATCAAGTGTTGATGGTCAACAAGACCACCAGTTTCAAGAAAAAGGGTAAAGGGAAGAAGGGAACTTCAAGAAGAATGGCAAGCAAGTTGCTGCTCAAGTAAAAGCCCAAGTCGTAGCCGGTTTGGGTTCCGGCAGACCCTTGAGGTTCGAACACTTTGGGGTGTGTGGCGGAGATCTCGCCCTCTACCTACTGCACCCCCCGCCTCGCTAGGATCTAAACTCTGAAAGGAACAACACAAGAGACACAAGGTTTATACTAGTTCGGTCCACCATTGTGGTGTAATACCCTACTCTAGTTTGTGGTGTGGTGGATTGCCTCTTGGGCTGATGGTGATGAACAATACAAGGAAGAATAGCCTCGTGAGGATCTGTTCTTGGCAGGCGATGAACTGCTAGGAGGTTCAACCGCCTTCTCTCTCTCTCTCTCTCTCTCTCTCTCTCTCTCTCTCTCTCTCTCTCTTGATTGAGATGCCTCTAGCTCTGTGCGTGGCTAGTACTATTTATAGGCAGAGGCCTGGGCCTCTTCCCAAATATTAGCGGGAAGGCGCCAACAATTGGCCATTTTAAGGGAACATCGATACACTTATCTGACTAAAGTTGGTCCTCGCTTTGTCAAAGGCTCTGGTGGTGGCCTTGGCTTGGGCTCCCAATGACTTCCTTCCTGCCGTTGGGCTGGTCTTGGTCTTATTGCACCCAAATGGGCGCCTTTGCTTGATGCTCTCGCTGCGCTTGCTCCCTTTGCACCAAAGAGGAAAGGAGGACCTGCTGTGAGCTGGCGCCCCCTGGCGCCCTTAGTCGTCATGGCTTGCGTCATGGGCACCTCGTGAGGTACCCGCCTTGATCTCTCCGCCTCCTCATGAGCCAGCGGCTGATGAGGCGCGCTGAGAAGCTCCACATCGTCCACCCCGCGAGGCTTGGCCCATCGCGAGGTCTTGAGCTTTGTTGATGAAGATGGGCGTCTTTGGGCCCCCTTTGAAACCACGCCGCGGGGGCGCATGGCGAGCAAGTCTGGGGACCCCGTTCCCGAACTCCCGTGATAGCCCGGGCCCAAAGTGCGCCCGGGCTTGGCAGCGAGAAGCGAAGGGCAAGTCTGGCGCCCTTGAGCCCCTAACAGCCTGCGGCCTTGGGCGCCACGTGGCGGTTGATTGGACGTGTGCAACACTGTTCCCCCACGCCTCCTTATTTTGTGCCATGCTAGGCGGACTCGTAGCTGCACACAGCCGCTCCCCTTTTCGCTGCTCGACCATCCCCCATTCTACCTTCTCTCGAACTCCAGTTTCTGCTCCCAATCCAATCTCGAACCTCCCCCCCTTCCGTTGCCATGCTCCGACGAAGAAGGGAAGAGGGAAGAAGCCCATGCCTCCGCCTCGCTCGCCGTCGTCGGCGGCCCCCGCCGTCGATCGGTCGATCATACTCAATCGAGAGGGCCTGGGCAAGGTCAGCTCTACTTTGGCCACCATCTTCAACGAATGCGGGCGGACGACGGCCTGGCCCGCGTCCCACTTCTCCATCGGCGGGATAATCACCGAGGTCGGTATTTCGCCCGACACCACGTAGGCGGGGCTGGTTCCCCCTTTCCGATTTCTTCAATGCTGTGCTCTCCACTATCAGATCCATATGATGCATTTGGGTCCCGAATCCATCACTCTTCTTGCGGTCTTCGCCTTTGTTTGCGGCGATGATGGGCATCCTTCCCTCGATTGCCTTGTTGCGCCACTTCTTCTCTACGTGCGTGTTGACCCACCCAATGTTTGGGGTGTGTGAGCTTCAGCGATGCACTGAAACAGCGGCTTGAGGATTGACTTCAACCTTCCTCCGCTCGCGCTGGGTTCCTTGGCGATGGATATCACGATGGGCGTGGGGTGCCCAGCCCCTGCTGTCGAGCCATCTTCGCTGTTGTCCCCAATTCAGGCTGGGGCGAGAGGCAGCTCACGAGTTCCGGCTCGTCTTAAATGCAGCGCCGCTTTGCGTTCTTGAGGGAGCTCGGCGTGGCGGCACCCAAGGTGGTGAAGGAGTTCCTGCTATGCCGTGTTGCCCCTCTCCAGCGTCACTCTGTCGAATGTGGGCCTTGGTAGGCGTGAAGACCGTATGAGGCTCGGGAAGAGGACTGGCGCTGAAGCAGAGGAAGGTGCTCTTGGTCTTGTTGGGGACCCCACCCTGGCAGCATCCGACAAGGGGGCTTTGTTGTACCTCTGCCCGAGCAGGCGACTTTGTAAATCAGATGCCCGTCTTGACGAATGGGGGCTGCGCCCGCCAGCCTCCGGGGCCTCGCGAGAACCAGTGGTGGTGGCCGCCCTTCGATCGGCCACGGCGGCTCTTCCTCAAGTGGCGGGCGGGGAGGCATGGGCGCCCGGAGGCCGAGGGGCCTCCACCCGGGGTGGTGGCGCCGAGGCGGTGCTCTTGAGGAGCAGCTCTGAGGCCCCTGCGGTACTGCGGCTAGCCTGAGGGCCTAGTTGCTCTTCTTGGTGAGGTGACCGTGGCGTGCATCGGTGGGCGCCCTGGCGGGTCGCCTTGGCGCTCCTCCTCATGTGGTGACCCTGCGCTCAACTCTTGGGTTGCTTCGCGTGGACTTTGAGGCTCTCCGGAAGAAAGGAGGCCTTGGGTGGCGATTACCCTTGTCGCTTTCTTTGAAGTGTAGGAAGTGCCGCCATCGATGAGTAAGCCTTCCCTGTTCTAGCTCCACATCATACATTGCTTTTCTTGATCCTTGCTCATGAGAGCCTTCCCTTGAGCTCACGGAGATGGCTGAGAGCCATCCCCTTGGCTCCGCCCTCTCCACCATCTTGGGCACTCTGAGCAGCGAGCCCTCGTGGTGAGGCGGTCGGAGGCGAACCATCTGAGGCGCGCCAGCGGCCCAGCGCGCCTCATGACCCTCGCCGTGAGCCTTCTCGTGGCATAGCCAGACTGCAGTGGGCTTCTCGTGCAGTCGTCATTGTGATTGGGAGAGGTATTCCCTGCGCTCTTTTTTAGGGGATGGGCTGGCTCTGGCCGTGCCACAGCGAGTGTGCCCGGCCGTGGCGGGCCAGCCCCAGACCCCCTGCCGGAGGAGTGCTGATCGTGGCCCCGGCGCTCGCTTGGGGCGGATGATGGTGTGGAAGGCGTGCTTGAAGCGCGCCCGGGGCGTCGCGCTCTTCACCAAGGGTTTCTTGGGAGGCGGTGGCCGGTGAGCCTGCTTGGTGAAGAGCTCAGCTGTGAGCAGCGCCTTGAGGCCGAGGCTGCGCTGGCTGCGGAGGCCTTGGTGAAAGGCGGCTGTCACCCTTGCAGCGCCATCGGCGTGAGCTTGACAGCAGGGAGGCCAAAGGCGTCGTGGCGGCCTCTCGGGAAGCTGACCCGGCGGCAGGCGGCGGCGGAGGCAGCGCGAAACTCTGGCCCGATGCCACTCCTTTGGAGGAGCAGGTGGAGCTGCGAGATGACCCTGCGTCGATGAAGGTGGCCTCGGCGACCAGTGAGCTCGAGCGTGAGGCTGGTGGCTGGGAAGCCGCTGAGCAGCAGCGCCTGATCTGGCCTTTGGAGACAAGGGAGGCGCAATGGCAGGCGGAGGATGATGTCGCTCTGTGGGAAGCCCGTGTCTGGAGGAGGTCGGACGTCGGGTGTGGCGGCAGCCTTGAACCTTGGCGAGTTCGAGGAGAGGCTGGGGTTGATCGAGTTGAGGCTGAAGGTAGGACCGCTGCCTTGAGGCCAGCGGGAGGAAGTGGTGGCGGGCGATGCTTCTCGGGCCGCCCTTGAGGTGGCGCGGGAGGAATTAACTACCTCCCGTGCGAGGTGCTTCTTCTTCCATGTGGTGGGCGAGCTGAGGCCGTCGCGCAGCAGAATGCGGGCGAGATCGCGGTGTGAGATCTGGAGCATGAGCACGGCCCCATGCTCACCACTCTCGGGGAGAGCCAGCGCAGCCTTGGGTAACATCTGCGGCGGCTGTTGGCGAGCTGCCTGTGATTAACTCGCCGGCAACCTTGATTCTTCAGCGTGGTGGCCTTGTTGGGCCTTGATCGGTCGAGCCAGCAGGTTGGTGGAGGAGAGGCCACGCCTGCTTGGGCGCGCCTTTTCTCGCGTCTTACGCCATCTACGAAATATGGACCCCGCCCGACTTTGATGCGCCATCGCGCGGTACCCGAGCCGTCCGGGACGACTGGCGCCTTTGAGTGGAGGACAGCGTGGATGCTCTCGTCGGGGCCTTCGCCCGGATAGCGATGGCGTGATCATGGCTCTTGATGAAGGCGGCGTGGTGAATAGCCACGGCGTTCTTTGGTGACAGCGCGAGAGGCGATGGCGAGGCCAGCGATAGTTCTAAACGTGCCCCGAGGATGCATTGGGGATTTATCCATTGACTGCGCATCGTTCCTGTTTCCTTACCTGCCTGCGAGCAGGCTCGGGTTTTGCCACGGCGGTTGTGAGAGCATTTTGGGAAGGGAGCCCTCATGTAAAACTTGTGTTACGTGTATTAGCGGATGCTATATCACCGTCGCGCTGCGCCAAGTGGCTGGCTAGTTTACCTTTGTCCCGTGCGAGGCCACGAGATAGCTTTGTGGAGGCTGTGGCATCTCAAGCGTCTCTGATCGAACCCGTAGGATCTGCAGTAAAAACCTCACGAGAGGATGCAGCGGCGGCGATCTGGGCTGCATAAGCTAGGCCCAACCCGGCTCGCGAGGGGCTCACGAGGGAGGCAGGTGAGGCAAGCGATAAGGAGCGAGAGATTGCTCGAGCGAGACTAAGCACTCCCTTCCCCAAACACACACAAATCTCAAATTCGAATCCAACTTAAATCCAGCGGGGGAAAGTGACAACCAAAGGGAAAAGCAATGAAAGCAGAAAAAGGCCGCGTCCGGCACCTAGTCTAGTCTTGGACGTCTTCTCACCAGCGCGGAGCTAAGTGCTGCCACTGGGCGTGGGAGGGAGCCCCAGGGCCTGAGGCCGACACCCCTGAGACTCCGGGGAGTGTACAGCCCCACTCATTATTACGTGAGAGTGTCACAGGGCGGCGAGCTTCACAGGCACTGGGCCTTCTTCACAGGTACCGGCCTTGCTTCATATCGCCAGATGAGGCCCCTTGCGCCCGCACTCTAGTGCCATCAACGAGCGACCGAAACCGGGGCCGCCGATGGGGTAGGCGGTCGCCAGCCAGTTCCCAAGCGACCACGGGTCCTCCGCCGAGGCAGGCCACGAGGCTCCTCCCAGCGGAGGGCCTACCTCACGAAGCATGCCTTGCTCTGAGCGCCCGTGATGGTGATGCGGATCTCGGCCCCTCTCCTGCAGCCCCGGCGCCCTCCTCACGAGGGTAGGAGATTCGAGGCCAGGGCAACCGCTTCGCTGTGGCAACCTGCACCTCCTGCGATTCATGATTAGCGTGTGCCTGCTCCTGAGGAATTAGCGGTACCCGATAATCGTCGCTTCCAGCGTGGCCGGTGGGGCCTTCTCGGGGCTCCTGGAAGAGCTCAACTTTTGTCGCCTCGTCTCCTCAGCTTGGGCTGAGGAGCGAGCCTTGTTCGCCCTCATGCTGGTGCCCTTGGTCCATCATGTGGGGCACGTATTCTTCTGGGGCCGTCATCCCGAAGGCCGCGCCATAGTGCTCCGCGTGCCATGCAGCTCTGCTTGAGGCGCCCACCTGGGGGTGGTAGCGCGGTGGCCCACTTGGTCTTTGGGTGCGAAGGGTGAGCCCCGGCGGCAAAGCCGGGGAGCTCGCCACCCGCTCTAGCAACGCGTCGCGGCCGCCTTGGGCAGCCTGCTGCTGCAGTAGCTCCCGGGCCACCGTGGCGCGGCCCTCGAGTTCGCTGCTCGGCGGGTGTCTGGCGTCGCTGACAGCGGTGTGGTTGGAAGCCCTCGCTGCCCGACCGCGCTGTCGCTGGCGTGAGAGCTGTCGAAGCTTGTCCAGCGCCACCGCGGCCCATGGCGCCCTGCGGACCCTTGAGCTACAGGGCATGGGGTCGCCCGTGGCGGCTCTGCGTGGGCGGGCCAAGCTGCCCGAGGACGGGGTTGCCAGCCTGGTCTCGGACATGATGATGGCGATCTGACGGGACCACGAAGTGGCAGGAGGTGGATCGGCGCACCCTACTGGCGCGCCAAATGCGGATTCGGTTTCAGCGGACCCTTGAGTTTGAACCTTTGGGGTGCCGCGGAGATCTCGCCCTCTACCTACTGCACCCCGCCGCCTCGCTAGGATCTAAACTCTGAAAGGAACAACACAAGAGACACAAGGTTTATACTAGTTAGGGCCACCATTGTGGTGTAATACCCTACTCTAGTTTGTGGTGTGGTGGATTGCCTCTTGGGCTGATGGTGATGAACAATACAAGGAAGAACAGCCTCATGAGGTCTGTTCTTGGCAGGCGATGAGCTGCTAGGAGGAGTTCAGCCGCCTTCTCTCTTCTCTCTCTCTCTCTCTCTCTCTCTCTCTCTCTCTCTCTCTCTCTCTCTCTCTTGATTAGAGATGCCTCTAGCTCTTTGCGTGGCTAGTCCTATTTATAGGCAGAGGCCTGGGCCTCTTCCCAAATATTGAGTGGGAAGAGGCGCCAACAATTGGCCATTTGAAGGGAACATCTGGTACACTTATCGACTAAAGTTGGTCCTCGCTTTGTCAAAGGCTCTGGTGGTGGCCTTGGCTTGGGCTCCTGATGACTTCCTTCCTGCCGTTGGGCTGGTCTTGGTCTTATTGCACGAAATGGGCGCCTTTGCTTGATGCTCTACGCTGCGCTTGCTCCCTTTGCACCAAAGAGGAAAGGAGGACCTTTGCAGGCAGTGGCGCCCGCTGGCGCCCTTGGTCGTCATGGCTTGTGTCATGGGCGACTCGTGAGGTACCCCCTTGATCTCTCCGCCTCCTCATGAGCCCGACTGATGAGGCGCGCTGAGAAGCTCCTGTCGTCCACCCGAGGCTTGGCCCTCGCGAGGTATTGAGCTTGTGTTTATGAAGATGGGCCGTCTTTGGGCCCCACTTTGAAACCACGCCCGCGGGCGCAGGCGGAACAAGTGCAGGGACCCGTTCCCGAGACGCCCGACAGATCTGGGCCTAAGCACTGAGGCCCGAGTGCTTCTCTGCAAAAAACTAGTCCTTTGGGCGGAACTTCCCCAAGTATTTGGCGGATAAGAAGGATGGCAAGGTGAACAAAGGTATATGTGATATACATGTTATTGATGTGTACCTTATTAATGCTCATGATGCTTTGGGTATTTGATCTTTGGTTACATTGCTAATATTTGCAACTCAAAGCAGGGACTATAGATTGCGAAGATTGCCTAGGGCGAGGTGGCGATGGGAGTGCGAAATGGTTCCAAAAGTCGATGTGATCATGATTACACGCTACCTCTACATCTACCTTGGGATTAGTTTTAGACCTGAATAATTGTTATTTGGTGCGGCATTGAGGATAAACATTATATATGGATCTTGTTTGATGCGAGACGGTTATTCATTTGAATCTGAGAATAATGGTTGTTCTATTTATATGAGTAATATCTTTTATGGTCATGCACCCTTGAAGAGTGGTCTAGTTAGTGATACACATATTCATAATATTGAAGCCAAAAGATGCAGAGTTGATAATGATAGTGCAACTTATTTGTGGGACTGCCATTTGGGTCATGTTGGTGTAAAGCGCATGAAGAAACTCCATTTTGATGGACTTTTCGAATCACTTGATTATGAATCACTTGGTACTTGCGAACCATGCCTGATGGGGAAGATGACTAAAATTCCGTTCTCCGGAACAATGGAGCGAGCAACAAATTTGTTGGAAATCATACATACTGATGTATGTGGTCCAATGAATGTTGAGGCTCACGGCGGGTATCGTTATTTTCTCACCTTCATAGATGATTTGAGCAGATATGGATATATCTACTTGATGAAGCATAAGTATGAAACATTTGAAAAGTTCAAAGAATTTCAGAGTGAAGTGGAAAATCATCATAACAAGAAAATAAAGTTTCTACGATCAGATCGTGGAGGAGAATATTTGAGTTATGAGTTTGGTCTTCATTTGAAACAATGTGGAATAGTTTAGCAACTCCATACGGAACACCACAGCGTAATGGTGTGTCGAGCGTCATAAACATACTTTCTTTGGATATAGTGCGATCTATGATGTCTCTTACTGATTTACCGCTATAGTTATGCTTTAGAGACGACGTCATTCATGTTAAATAGGGCACCATCTAAATCCGTTGAGACGACACCTTATGAACTATGGTTTGGCAAGAAACCAAAGTTGTCGTTTCTTAAAGTTTGGGGCTGCGATGCTTATGTGAAAAAGCTTCAACCTGATAAGCTCGAACCCAAATCGAAGAAATGTGTCTTCATAGGATACCCAAAGGAGACTGTTGGGTACACCTTCTATCACAGATCCGAAGGCAAGATATTCGTTGCTAAGAATGGATCCTTTCTAGAGAAGGAGTTTTCTCGAAGGAAGTGAGTGGGAGGAAAGTAGAACTTGATGAGGTAGCTGTACTGCTCCCTTATTGGAAAGTAGTTCATCACAAAAATCAATGTCGGCATTGCAGGAATGGGGTCCCAGACTTGCCTACACAGGGCCTGGCGTGAGTTACGCAAATGGGCCGTCTGGCCCATCTTCACCAACAAGCATTGAGACCCTGCAAGGGGCCAAGCCTCATGAGGCGGACGATCAAGACCTCCTCGGGGCGGCCTCACCAGGCTGGCTCACGAGGCGGAAAAGATCAAGGCATGGCAAACCTCGCGAGGTTCTCATGGCGTGAGCCATGATGATCGAGACGGTGAGCGCCCGGACGCGTGCGATGTCCTTGCTTCCTCTTTGGTGCTAAGGAGGCAAGCGTAGGTGAAGAGTAATGAGGCATTGGGCAAAGGTTTCCATATCGGTGCGAAGAGACCAAGACCAGCGGGGCCGGCGGGGCCGGAGGTCACCGTGGAGCCAAGACCGCGTCACCACGGAGCCTTTGGCGGCGAGACCGCCTTTAGTTAGGATAGCATGTACTATCATCCCCTTTCAAATTGGCGTTGTTGGCTCCTTCCCGCTCAATATTTGGGGAGAGGACCGGGGCCTCTATAAATAGGGCTAGCCACCATAGTAGGAGGCATCTCATCTCAAACTCATTCAGTTCATCCTCACACTCACCAAGCACAAGAACTCCTCACCTCGGGAGGCTGTTCTTCCCCTTGTCTTATTCATCCTCGGCAGAGAGGCAATCCACTACACCACCTTTGGGTAGGGTATTACACCTAGCAGTGGCCCGAACTAGTATAAATCTTGCGTCTCTTGTGTTGCGAGTTCATCGAGCTATCCTTTGAGATCGTGGCGAGGTTGAGGGCTCGATTTGGTAGGGGGAGATCTTCGGGCACACCCCAGTATTCGAACCTTGAGGGTTTTGCCGGAACCCAAGATCCGAAATTTGGCGCGCCCGGTAAGTGCCCGAAGCTTTCCTTCCATCGATCGCGTCCGTCGCCGTCGTCTCCATGGCGGGACGGACGCCGAGCTTCCTTGTTGGCGTCGGGCCGCCCTCGCCACCAGCGCCATTGAGGCGGCTCCGTTGGTGGGCCTCCCGTCGTTCTCCGCCGCTTTGCCGCCAATGCCGTCACCGACCAGGCGAGCGAGCAGCAAAGCGTCCTCTGCTCCCCTTAGTGCGGCGGACGGTCGCACCACCACTCCGTTATTGACCCGGCGGCTCGTCGTCTCACTCGTCGCGCTCCCACGAGCAGCGAGCTGCGCTGCTCATAGCACTTGAGCCCGAGCTACCGCCCGTCGGCGACCTCTCGAGGACTGGCTTGACCGCATCACCGAGCTTGTCGGCGCCGCGAAGGCTCCCTGTGTCGTCCCTCTTGCTGCCTCGTCCCCGCCGGTTGCGGTGGCGTGGCTCGTGGGCGCCTCCACCACCTCTGCCCCAAGACGGCATCCTGGCACCAAGACGTGCGCCCCCCCGGCGCGACCCACTGCATCCGGCGCCCGCGTGAGAAGAAAGAAGCTGCCAAGAAGTCCCACGGCCGCGGGAGAACACTCCCGCACTCCGGCCAGCCTCGCGAGGGTGCCTGGAGGGACCAGCCTCGCGAGGACCATCCTCAAGGCAATGTTGGGCTTCCTCTGCTGCCGCCACCACCAGAAGGCAGCGACCACCATCAAGGCAGGAGGGCTGGGGGCTTCCGGGGCAGCGTGCTATCGCCTACATCTTGGGCGGAGCTCAAGCCCCAGTCTCATAGCGTATCTTCAAGCAGTTTGCTCGTGAGGTGAACGCAGTCCTCCCCAAGCTCGAGGCCACACGCCCTCTCAGGTGGTCCGAGTGCGCTATTACCTTCAACTCGGCAGACCAGCCCAAGTGTGCGGCCACCGCTGGCGCTCTCCCAATGCTCTGTTCACCCATCATCAGCAACGTGCAAGTCACCAAGATTCTCATCGACGGCGGCGCAGTAGCATCGAGCCGATTGTTGCAGATGATTGGCTCCATAAAGTAGGGAGGAGTTGACCACTGCGGGATGTCAGATGGGGAAAATGTGAAATTTGCCGCACATCGGCTTGAAGGACCCTTGGCAGCATGGTGGGAGAATTTTGACCACTTACCACATGAACCTTTGTCACATGGGATCAGTTTGACAAGCTTTCCGTCTGCCCATGTTTCAGCAGGAGCTATGGCCATGAAGAAGCGTGAGTTTCGCAACTTGCGCCAAGGAGGGCCAGACGGTTGGCGATATGTGGATGACTTTAGTAAGCTAGCATGTTATGCCCCGGATAGCGTTACTACTGGACGCAACTAAGCGGGAGAAGTTTCTAGAAGGACGAATGATGAGCTGAGCATGCAGTTGATGGTAGCCACCTTCAAACTACCGGGAGTTAGTAGATCGTGCTCTTATGATTGAAGGAAGCAGCAGCAGATTGACAATCGCAAGAGAAAGTATGGACAAGGGAAGTACAATTCGGAGCTCGGCGAAGCTTCGCTTTACCCGAAGCCGGAGGACAATTTCAGCATACTCACGGAGGAGGTAGCTCGCACAACCATAATGGCACCAAGAATGGAAGCGGGAATGGAGAAGCGATGGACAAAACCGCACCACCCGTCAACACCATCCAAGGTAGACTGAGCCATATCACTGTTTTAAAGTGTCGTAAGGCTGGGCTTTATGCAAATGATTGCCCAGAAGGCCAAAATGGTAACGACAATGGAAGCTCAGGAAAGAAGCCGAACCCTTTCAACAGGGGACAAGTAAACCACGTTACCGTGGAGCGAGGTTGAAGCTCGGCCGGATCACGATAATAGGTAAGTTTTTGTTAAGACTTTTCTGCGGTTGTTCTTTTTGATCTTGGTGCATCGCATTCATACATATCAAGGGGATTTGTGGATAAGTATAAATTACCAACCCAAGCCCTTAGGTCACCCATGCTAGTAACCTCACCCAGAGCAGAATATATGGCAAGTATATGGTGCGATCGGCTGCCATTAAGGATTGGAAACTATGTATTTCCCTCGGACCTAATAGTTTTGGAATCCCAAGGATTGGATGTGATATTAGGAATGGATTGGTTATCGAAGTATGGAGGGAACATAGATTGCGGCAGTAAGTCGATTTTGCTTACCACCCCAGAAGGAAGGAGAATCAAGTATGTATCACGGCATGAGCGAGGAGAGCACATGTAAATTCCTTAAGGAGTTGTCTTTGGAGGAAGTACCAGTGGTAAAGGATTACGGACGTGTTTAGGAAGAGTTGCGAGCATGCCGCCGGACGAGACATTGAATTTCTGATTGAACTACTGCGAACCTTTGGGCGATATCTAAGAGACCGTATAGGATGCCAGCCCAAGATTTGGAGGAAATTAAGAAGCGATTAAGGAGTTACTAGATAAAGGTTTTATTCGCCCAAGTTCTTCGCCTTGGGATCACGATACTTCTAGTGGAGAAGAAGGATGGATCTTTAAGAATGGTTGTTGATTATCGAGGATTGAATGAAGTAACCATTAAGAACAAATACCGTTGCCGATGATCAACGACTTGTTTGACCAATTGCAAGGAGCTAAGGTATTTTCAAGATCGATTTGCGATCGAGGATACCATCGATTGAAGATTAGGGGCGGGATATACCCAAGGCGGCTTTTACCACTAGATGCGGGCTGTATGAGTATACCGTTATGTCATTTGGATGACTAACGCCCCACCTATTTATGAACATGATGAACAAGGTGTTTATGGATTTCTTGGATAAGTTAAATCGTGGTATTCATTGGCGATATCTTGGTCTACTCAAAGAATGAAGAAGAACATAAGGAGCATTTGCGTTTGGTACTCGAGAAGCTCGGGAACATCGGTTGTATGCCAAGTTCAGCAAGTGTGAGTTTTGGTTGAAGGAAGTTGGATTTCTCGGACATGTTATATCCGGAGAAGGTATAGCGATGAACCCCACTAAGGTTGCGGGGTGACAAAGCTGGGAAGCACCAACAATAGTTGGAGATATCAGGAGTTTCCTTGGACTCATTTGGATACTACGGAGATTCATTGAGAATTTCTCGAGGATTGCGAAGCCCATGACAGAATTATTGAAGAAGGATACCAAGTTTATTTGGAATTTGAGGAGTGTGAGGCTAGTTTCCAAGAGTTGAAAAAGTGTTTGGTTACCTCACGGTATTAATCCTGCGGACCAAAGCAAGGATTACGAAGTTTATTGCGGCGCTTCCGTCGAGGACTTGGGCGATGCTTATGCGGGAGGGAAGAGTTGTTTCGTATGCTTCACGACGGCTGAAACCTCATGAGTTAAACTATACCACGCATGATTTGGAGTTAGCGGCCGTAGTGCATGCATTGAAAACATGGATGCATTTCCTCATTGGAAATCATTGTGAGGTGTATCACGGATCATAAGAGTTTGAAGTACATCTTCACGCGAAGGAGTTAAATCTCGAGGCGAGAGAAGATGGTTGGAGCTCATCAAGGATTATGACATGAGATTGCATTACCACCGGAAGGCTAGCGTGGTAGCGACGCGTTGAGCCGTAAGAGTCATGTTAACATTCTAATGACGGAGGTTTACCAAAAGAATTAGCGAGGAATTTGGGAGCTATGTTTGGAAATAGTTCAGCGAGGCTATGTAGCAGCGTTGGAGATTCAATCTACTTTGATGGACAAAATCGGAGAAGCTCAAAGGACGGATAAGGAAGTTGCTTCTATTAAGGAGAAGATGAGCAAGGGAAAAGCAAAGGGATTTCATGAGGATGAGCACGATACCTTATGGTTTGAGGACGCGTTTACGTACCAAGTGATCGAGAGATTGAAGTTGATTTTGCAAGAGGCACATGACTTCATTGTATTGATCCACCGGAAATACCAAGATGTATTTGGATTTGAAGGATACTTTACGGTGGGACGGAGTGAAGAAAGATATTGCGAGTATGTAGCGATTTGTGATGTGTGTCGAGAAGGTGAAAGCGAGAACATCGAAGCGGCGAGGATTATTACAGCCATTGCCTATACCGAATGGAAATGGGATAAACTAGGTATGGATTTCATCACGGGATTGCCGGGACCCGTTCGAGGCTATGACTTCGATTTGGGTTGTAGTCGATCGTTTGTGAAGGTAGCTCATTTCATTCGATAAAGACTACCTACTGGCGATGCCAAATTGGCTAAGATATACATGACAAGTTTATGCTTGTATGGAGTTCGAGGAGTATCGTGTCGGATAGAGGAACCCAATTCACCTCAAAGTTAGGAGGCGGTTGCACGAAACTTTGGGAACGGTGGAGTTTAGCACAACTTTTCATCCGCAGACGGATGGACAAGCAGAGAGAGTCAACCGGATCTTAGAGGATATCTTTGAGAGCATGTGCTTTGGATTATGGATCAAGTTGGGATGACAACTTGCCCTATGTGGAGTTTTCTTATAACAACAGCTACCAAACAAGTTTGAAGATGACACCTTTGAAGCCTTATGCGGAAGAAGGTGCGAGAACCCGCTCTTGTGGGATGAAGTTGGAACCGCCGAGTTGTTTGGACCAGATTTGATTAAAGAATGCGAGCGGAAAGTAAAGTTGATTCGCGATAGTCTCGAGGTAGCCCGTCAAGGCGGAAGAGCTATGCAGATTCAAAATGCAAGGAGGCAGAATATGAAGCGGAGATAGAGTTTATCTTGAGTATCTCCGCCCGAGGAGTTAAGCGTTTTGGTGTTAAAGGAAAATTAGCGCCATGTTTTGTGGGACCATACAAAGTTTTGGGCGCATGGGAGAAGTTGCGTACAAGTTGGAACTACCGAAGGATTGTCGGTGTTCATAATGTGTTTCATGTTTCTCGGTTGAAGAAGTGTCACGCGAGAGATGGCGGATATACCATTGAGAATCTTGTGCCACTAGGCGATTCGGTTGAATAACGATTTGACCTATGAGGAGAAACGATCGAGGATTCTCGAGTTTTCCGGCCGAGTCACCCTTGACAAGGTTATTAAGTTTTGCAAAGTTCGATTGGAGCCACCACACGAGGATGAAGCCACACTGGGAGGCGAGAGGAAGATCTTCTTAGGGACCACCCTCACCTATTTTCTAGCCAACCCGAATCTCGAGGGAGATTCATCTTAAAGGGTAGGTTTGTAACATCCCAAATTTTCAATTTGGAATGTTATACATAGAGCATCATTGCATAGCATATTTTTGTTGCATTTTGGACTGATCCTAGAAATTCGACACAACTCAAGGACCCACGGAGAGAGTTGGGGATTTCGTTATTTTCATATTTGAGTTTTCTCAAATTTTAAAAATATGATCATTTGATTTTAATTATTTTATTTTCAATTATTTCTGCTATCAAAATATGAGAGAAGGAATAAAATGACTTTCCCAAAATAAAGAAATAATGAAGATTTAATACAAAAAATTAAATAAGATTTTATTTTGGAGTTTTTCGCCTTTTTATTTGAATTTAGGAAAAATGCGCGTTTTTCAAAATTGCATTTAGGCCCCAAATAAATGTTCATCTAGTTCAGCTTGATTTTAGAAGCCGAGGAAAATTCATTTCGGGATTTTTGGAGTCCGTTTAGTATTTCTTTTATTTTTTTCTTCTTGGAATTATTTAAAAAAAGCAGCATGCCAAACCTCTTGGCCGTGTCACTTTGGGACACCGGCCCATGAGAACTTATAAGCTGGCCCACCGGGACCAAACCCTAGCCTTGACCGCCCTTGACCCCGCCGGCCGCCGCCCGCCGACCCCGCCGGATCCACTTGTAGGGGTTCATGGCGCCTCGACTTAGTGCCTTGGTTTTTAAAACCGAGCGGTTTCGTCCGTTTTTAGATCGGTTTTTCTCGGTTCGGTTAAATAGCGGCGTTCGTTCATTCATTTTTAAACGAGCGTTCGTTAGATTAGTTTAGTTAACGAGCGTCCGTTCGTTAACACATTCGTTTTTTTTCTTTTCTCGGATTTAATCGCGATTTTTACGATCGCGATTCTGATCCGATTTTCGTTTTAGTTTAACTTTTAAGCTCGTTTATCGAATCTGGCGATTCAAGCGCTGGAGTTTAGATCTCGAAACCCTCTTTCCGAATAACCAACTTAAACAAGATTTTGCTACTGTAAAATTTGACTTAGATCCAGATTAGTAAAGCAATTTGTTTTCTTTCGCCGTTTGACTTAGTTGATTCGTTTGATTTGGTTCTTTTTGCAAACGGAGTTCTTAAGTTGAACTATCTGGTTAGATCTATTTGAGTTTTACTGTGCATTAGATGAGTACTTATTGTATGCTTGTTTGTTTGTCTGCGATAGAATACGGTCGCCGCTTTGTTACTTGAGTCTCTAGGTTTGTGGATCATCGACAAAGGCAAGTAACACTTTGATCATACTCTTTTCTACTACCCGGTTTTATTGCATTAGATCAATCCTCAAACATTGCATGATTAGGATCTAATTAAATTGTGGGATGGTAAGTAGTTGAGGTAGTACCTATTACCTGATTTATATTCAAACCCTTGGGAGTTACTTCTACGTTTGCTTATTGTAACATCCCAAATTTTCAATTTGGAATGTTATACATAGATCATCATGCATATCATATATTTTATTGCATTGTTGGCTCGATCCTAGAAATTCCACACAACTCCAGGACCCACGGAGAGAGTTGGGGGTTTCGTTATTTTCATATTTGGGTTTTCTCAAATTTTGGAAATAGGATCATTTGATTTTATTTTTTTTATCTTCAATTATTTCTACTGTCAAAATATGAGAGAGAGAATAAAATGACTTTCCCAAAATAAAGAAATAATGAAGATTTAATAATAAAATCAAATAAGATTTTATTCGGAGTTTTAGCCTTTTATTTGAATTTAGGAAAATCGCGTTTTCCAAAATTGCATTTAGGCCCCAAATAAATGTTCATCTAATCGGCTTGATTTTAGAAGCGGGAAAATTATTCGGGATTTTTGGAGTTCGTTTAGTATTTCTTTTTATTTTTCTTCTTCGTGAATATTAAAAAAAGCGCACCGACCTTAGGCCGTGCCAGCGGGACTCGCTCGAGGGCACTTTCTCGCGCCGCCCGGCGCCCAATGATATAAACCGCCCAGCGCTTGCCCCCGCCCACCAAACCTAACCCTAGATCGCGTCGCATGCCTTGAATCCGCCCGCCCGCCCGCCGCCCGTGAACCTCGCCGGACCCGCCGCCCTACGCTTCGCCGAGGTTCGCCACCGCCTCATAAACCGTGCCACCGGTTTTTTTAAAAACCGGGCGGTTTTTCTTCGGTTTATTTTCGGGTTTTTCTAGTTTTCGTTTTTTTAGTTTCGGTTTTTTCGGTTTAGGTTAATTAGCGAACGTTCGTTCGTTTGTTCGTTTTTAACGACAGCGTCCGTTAGATTAGTTTAGTTAACGAGCGTTCGTTCGTTAACCTGTTCGTCGTTTTCTTTTCTCGGATTTAATCGCGATTTTTACGATCGCGATTCTGATCCGATTTTCGTTTTAGTTTAACTTTTAAGCTCGTTTATCGGAATCGGTGATTCAAGCGCTGGAGTTTCGTCTCGAAACCCTCTTTCGAATAACCAACTTAAACAAGATTTTCTACTATAAAATTTGACTTAGATCCAGATTAGTAAAAGCGGAGCTGTTTTCTTTCGCCGTTTGACTTCGTTGCCGTTTGATTTGGTTCTTTTTGCAAACGGAGTTCTTAAGTTGAACTATCTGGTTAGATCTATTTGAGTTTTACTGTGCATTAGATGAGTACTTATTGTATGCTTGTTTGTTTGTCTGCGATAGAATACGGTCGCCGCTTGTTACTTCAAGTCTCTAGGTTTCGCGGATCATCAGCAAGGCAAGTAACACTTTGATCATACCTCTTCTCATACCCAGTTTTTATTGCATTAGATCAATCCTCAAACATTGCATGATTAGGATCTAACTAAATTGTGGGTTTTGGGAAGTAGTTGAGGTAGTATCTATTACCTATTTATTTTCAAACCCTTGGGAGTTACTTCTACGTTTGCTTATTATGCCATGCTATGCTAGTAGACGTGGATTGGGTGAGTGTATCCATGACAGATGTGAGATTGTTAACTAATGGTTTATTTAAGGTGGCAACTTAAACACACATCTGGGTGGATTGAGGCACTGGTTTCCATCGAGGACTTACTGTATTTCTTGGACCGCCACCCAAGATCAAAGGGATCATGAGATTATTCAAACTAGAAACTTCGTGTGCAGCCACAAGCCATTATGGGTTACGGCATAGTTGATTAAGTTGTGCGAACTCTTACGGGTAGACTAGCGGATGTAGGGAAAGTAGGTGTACGGTCTACCCACATGTAAGGTGCTAAGCGCTTAGAAAGACTATGTCTCGGTCATCCGTTTCTCAAACATCATGTAGTCGAGAAATCCAGCGGAGGTGATCGAGTCTTGTGGGGAAATGTCATAAACCTCTGCGAGTGTATAAACTAATCATGGTTAGCCGTGTCCCGGTCATGGACATCTTGAGTATCTAGTACTTGGATATCATGTGAATCTCATCATGTTACTTCTAATTAATATTGTTGGGTTTTTAATGATTACTTTTAATTGGGATTGAGAATCTTGTCGACCATTCTCAATGTTTCCTAACCACCATGATAGTTAAACAAATTTATTCCTTTGCGGTAGGGAAAAATTGGCTTTCATAAAAGCTGTAACCATAGAGCTTTCCACCAGCCAAATATGCATGTAGTATAGGCTTATTCTTCCATTATTATCTATGTGTTACATTGCGGCATATTCCATGTCTTGACCCATTTCGAACTACAGCGTTTCATGTTGCGAGACTTTTAGAACGACGAGTAAGGTGCTTAGGTGGTGGTTCTATACTCGATGATGCCGTTGGAGTTGATGGACTCACTTATTCTTCCAAGACTTCGCATTGTTATCGTATTTAGATGGCCTTAAGCCATATTTATTTTATTAAGTTCTCTCTTGAGACATTCGATTGCAATAAGTGTGTGATTGCTACTCTGTTATAAATCCTCCAGTCTTGTGTGGTGTCGGCATTCTTGATCCGGGGATGACCTTGAGCACGAGAGATCGAGACTATTTGAGGTGCGAGTCGTTACAAAGATAGTATCGAGCACCTGTTGCTGTTGTGAGACACGACCATTAAGCTAAAGCCCTAGATCACTACTCTCTCTCTTCTCATTTCTACCTCCTCATCTTTTCTACTCTTTTAGGATGGCCAGGCGAGGATCAAGTTCACCCGGCCGGATGAAGATACACCCTTTGGGCGACACACGAAGGAAGTCACTAAGTACTGAACATCGGAATACCAAGCTTCACGGGACCTACAATTCCACTTTACCCGAAGAAGAGCATTGGAAGATTCAAGCTCAAGTTCCGGAAGGGCGTTTAGCCAATCATGGAGCCCATAGAGTGTGTTTTCAATGCACCAACACTGGAGTGCAGGAAAGAGCATGGCAGCTCACATAACCATGGGGCGCATTGGAGAAGTTTACAGAAGACCTCAAGGATACTATCTACCAGATTTGCGGGCGCGAGATGAACAATGGGAGATAGTTGGCACTAGGAAGGATCGATCCATTGCAGCTTTCATCCGGGAGTTAAATCAGCACATTCGGCCGGGAGAACCGGATGTCTTGATATACATGATGGAGTTGAAGACAGCAAAAGCCAAGATTATCGAACTAGAAGGAGGCGAAGGCCACTCGCAAGGACTACATGGAGGATATTGTAGCTCTAGTGAGACAAAATGGCGATCTTAAGGAGAAGATTGAAGAACTCATGGGAAATTCAGCACCGGAGGAGAAGATGAAGATTGCACTGTCCATAGAACTACATCATCATCGGCGACACGATTCGATCCTAGTGATGATGACTACAAAGATGAAGTGGAGCGGATATCATGGAGTCTTCATCGAGCAATTTTCTAGTTGACCACCATAACGGTAGTAGATTTCCCCATTTTAAATTAGTTTTAGTCGGCACTTTGTAACGATAGATAGACCGTTGTATGCCCTTGTTTGAATTGATTGGAGTGATATTGTGTGATTTGTCTCATGTGCATATGGGTAGTGTTTTCTCCTAGACCTCATTCTATTCTTAACTCTCGTCTTTTCTTTAAACCCTCGGATGCCTCAGAGGCGCGACCCGGTTTGTTTTCCCTTGAGAGATCACTTTCAGTTGATTCAGCAGCGAGAATGCCTTGATTCAAACATTGATGCAGAACCAACAACAACAACAACAACAACAACAACAACAACCCACCACCACCACCACACATTGACCATTTGACCCGTTTCTTAAAATTTGAACCGCGGTGTTTTCCGTAGCACCGAGCCGATAGTAGCAGATGATTGGCTCCGTAAGATAGGGAGGGAGTTGACCACTGCAGGATGTACAGATGGAGAAAGGGTGAAGTTTGCTACACATCAGCTTGAAGGACCCGCAACAACATGGTGGGAGAATTTTACAACCACTTACCCTGTAGACATTGTCACATGGGATCGGTTTGACAAGCCTTCCATCTGCCCATGTTTGAGCAAGAGCTATGGCCATGAAGAAGCGTGAGTTTCGCAACTTGCGCCAAGGAGGACGGACAGTTGGCCAGTATGTGGATGATTTCAGTAAGTTAGCACGTTATGCCCCAGATGACATTGCTATGGATGCAGCTAAGCAGGAGAAGTTTCTAGAAGGACTGAATGATGAGCTGAGCATGTAGTTGATGGTATCCACCTTCAATAACTACCAGGAGTTAATAGATCGTGCTCTTATGATTGAAGGGAAGCAGCAGCAGATTGACAATCGCAAGAGGAAGTATGGACAGGGGAAGTATAACTCTGGAGCTCAGTAGAAGCTTCGCCTTACCCCGAAGACAGGAGGACAATTTCAGCATACTCATGGAGGAGGCAGCTCGCACAATCATAATGGCACAAAGAATGGAAAGCGGGAATGGAGGAAGCAGCGATAAAACCGCACCAACCCGTCAACCCCAACCAAGGTAGAACTGAGCCACATCACATGTTTTAAGTGCCATAAGACCGGGCATTATGCAAATGATTGTCGAGAAGGCCAAAATGGTAATGGCAATGGAAGCTTAGGAAAGAAGCGAACCCTTTCAGCGGAGGACAAGTGAACCACGTTACCGTGGAGGAGGTTGAAGCTCAGCCGGATCACGATAATAGGTAATTTTTGGTTAAGTCATTTCTGCGGTTGTTCTTTTAATCTTGGTGCGTCGCATTCATACATATCAAGGGGATTTGTGGATAAGTTTCTCCTGCCCACTAGAACTCGTAAGACACCCATGCTAGTAAGCTCACCGGGAGTGGAGTATATGGCCAGTCAAGGATGTTTTCAAGTGCCATTAAGTATAGGGAGGCATGTTTTCCCAATGGATTTAATTATATTGGAATCCCAAGGTTCGGATGTAATTCTTGGTATGGATTGGTTGCCGATGTATGGAGGAAACATCGATTGCGCCAGCAAGACAATTTTGCTTACGACACCCGAAGTAAGGAGAATCAAATATGTATCACGGCATGAGCCGAGAAGGGCACATGTAAATTCCTTATCGGGAGTTGTGCGGGAGGAATTACCGGTGGTAAAGGGATTTCCCGATGTGTTTAGGAAGAGTTGCGGGCATGCCACGGATAGAGACATTGAATTTCTGATTGAACTCTGCTGAGCCTTTGGGCGATATCTAAGAGACCGTATAGGATGCCAGCCCAAGATTTGGAGGAAATTAAGAAGCAGATTAAGGAGTTCTTGGATAAAGGTTTTATTAAGCCCAAGTTCTTCGCCTTGGGGATCACGGTACTTCTAGTGGAGAAGAAGGATGGATCTTTAAGAATGGTTGTTGATTATCGAGGATTGAATGAAGTAACCATTAAGAACAAATACCGTTGCCGATGATCAATGACTTGTTTGACCAATTGCAAGGAGCTAAGGTGTTTTCAAGATCGATTTGCGATCGGTACCATCATTTGAAGATTCGAGAGCAGGATATACCTAAGGCGGCTTTTACCACAGTGCGGGCTGTATGAGTATACCGTTATGTCATTTAGTGCGACTAACGCTTTTGCCTATTTTATGAACATGATGAACAAAGTGTTTATGGAGTTTTTGGATAAGTTAAATCGTGGTGTTCATTGATGATATTTTGGTTTACTCGAAAATGATGAGGAACATAAGGAGCACTTGCGTTTGGTACTCGAGAAGCTCAGAGAACACCAGTTATATGTCAAGTTCAGCAAATGTGAGTTTTGGTTGAAGGAAGTTGGATTTCTCGGACATGTTATATCCGGAGAAGGTATAGCAGTGGACCCCACTAAGGTTGCCTTTGTGACAAGCGGGAAGCGCCAACAACAGTTGGAGAGATCCGGAGTTTCCTTGGACTCGCGAGGATACTACGGAGATTTATTGAGAATTTCTCAAGGATTGCGAAGCCTATGACGAAATTGTTGAAGAAGGATACCAAGTTCTTTTGGGTGAGGAGTGTGAAGCTAGTTTCCAAGAGTTGAAGAAGCGTTTGGTTACCTCACGGTGTTAATCTGCGGATCGGACCAAGGATTATGAGGTGTATTGTGACGCTTCACGTCGAGGACTTGGAGCAGTGCTTACGCAGGAGGGAAGAGTTGTTTCGTATGCTTCACGACAGCATAAGCCTCATGAGCTAAACTATGCCACGCATGATTTGGAGTTAGCAGCCGTAGTGCATGCGTTGAAAACATGGAGACATTTCCTCATTGGGAATCACTGTGAGGTGTATACGGATCACAAGAGTTTAAAGTACATCTTCACGCAGAAGGAGCTAAATCTCAGGCAGAGGAGATGGTTGGAGCTTATTAAAGATTACTATATGAGATTACATTATCACCCCGGAAAGGCTAACGTTGTAGCAGATGCGTTGAGCGTAAGAGTCACGTCAACACACTAATGACGGGAGAAATACCAAAGTAGTTAGCCAAGGATCTTCGAGAGCAATGTTTGGAAATAGTTCCGAGAGGCTATGTAGCAGCATTGGAGATTCAGTCAACTTTGATGGATAGAATCGGGGAAGCTCGGAAGATGACAAAGATTGCCTCTATAAAGGAGAAAATGGCGAAGGAAAGGCTAAGGGATTTCGTGAGGATGAGCACGATACCCTATGGTTTGAAGACCGTGTTTATGTGCCCAATGACCGGAGATCGGAAGTTGATTCTACAAGAGGCACATGATTCACCATATTCGATTCACCCGAAATACCAAGATGTATTTGGATTTGAAGAATACTTTACGGTGGACGGAATGAAAAAGGATATTGCAGTACATAGCAGTTTGTGATGTATGTCGGAGGGTGAAAGCGAACATCGAAGCGGCAGGATTATTACAGACCATTGCCTATACCGAATGGAAGTGGGATAAACTAGTTATGGATTTCATCAGGATTGCCGGGACCCGTTCGAGCTATGACTCGATTTGGGTTGTAGTCGATCGTTTGTGAAGGTAGCTCATTTCATTCGATAAAGACTACCTACATCGGTGCCAAATTGGCTAAGATATACATGACCAGGATTGTATGCTTGCATGGAGTTCGAGGAGTATCGTGTCGGATAGAGGAACCCAATTCACCTCAAAGTTACAGGCGGTTGCACGAAACTTTGGGAACCAGGTGAGTTTAGCACAACTTTTCATCCACAAGCAGATGGACAAACCGAGAGAGTCAACCAGATTTTGGAGGATATGCTTAGAGCTTGTGCCTTGGATTATGGATCCAGTTGGGACGAAAATTTGCCATATCGGAGTTCTCTTACAACAACGATTATCAATCTAGTTTGAAGATGGCCCTTCGAAGCCTTATGCGGAAGGAGGTGCAGAACCCGTTGTTGTGGGATGAAGTTGGAGACCGCCGATTGTTTGGACGGATTTGATTAAGAGTGCGAATGGAAAGTAAAGTTAATTCGTGATAGGCTCAAGGTAGCCCGTCAAGATAGAAAAGCTATGCGGATTCAAAAGCGCAAGGAGGCGAGAATACAAAGTCGGAGCGAGTTTATCTTGATATCGCCACTTGAGGAGTTAAGCGTTTTGGTGTTAAAGGAAAGTTAGCGCCCGGATTTGTAGGACCTTATCGTGTTTTGGAATGCATGGGAGAAGTTGCGTACAAGTTGGAACTACCCGAAGGATTGTCAGGAGTTCATGATGTGTTTCATGTTTCTTAGTTGAAGAAGTGTCACTTGAGAGATGGACGATATACCCTTTGAGAGATACAATGCCCTTTGAAGCGATTGGTTGAATGATGATTTGACCTATGAGGAGAAACGGTTAAGATTCTCAAGTTTGCTAGTCGAGTTACCCATGACAAGGTCATTAAGTTTTGCAAAGTTCGGTGGAGCCACCACACTGAGGATGAAGCCACAGGGGCGAGAGGAAGATTTGTAGGACCACCCTCACCTATTTTCTAGCCAACCCGAATCTCGAGGCGAGATTCATCTTAAAGGGGTAGGTTTGTAACATCCCAAATTTTCAATTTGGAATGTTATACATAGATCATCATGCATATCATATATTTTATTGCATTGTTGGCTCGATCCTAGAAATTCCACACAACTCCAGGACCCACGGAGAGAGTTGGGGGTTTCGTTATTTTCATATTTGGGTTTTCTCAAATTTTGAAAATAGGATCATTTGATTTTATTTATTTCATCTTCAATTATTTCTACTGTAAAAATATGAGAGAGGGAATAAAATGACTTTCCCAAAATAAAGAAATAATGAAGATTTAATAATAAAATCAAATAAGATTTTATTTGGAGTTTTCTCCTTTTATTTGAATTTAGGAAAAATGCGTTTTTTCAAAATTGCATTTAGGCCCCAAATAAATGTTCATCTAGTCGGCTTGATTTTAGAAGCGGGAAAATTTATTTGAGGATTTCTGGAGTTCGTTTTGTATTTCTTTTATTTTTCTTATCGCATGAATATTTAAAAAAGCGCGCACCAACCTTAGGCCATGCCAGCGGGACTCGCTCGAGGCACTCTCGCGCCGCCCGGCGCCCAATATAAAGCCGCCCCGCCGCCCAGCCACAAACCTAACCTAGATTCGTGCCGCGCCGCCCGGATCCACCGCCGCCGCCGCCGCCCGCCGACCCATGAGCCTCGCGGACCCGCCGCCGCATGCTCGCCGAGGTTATTGCCGCCTCGTAAACCGTGCGCGGTTTTTTTGAAAAACGGCGGTTTTCTTCGGTGTATTTTCGGGTTTTTTTTAGTTTTCGTTTTTTTAGTTTCAGTTCTTTTTCGGTTTAGGTTAATTAGCAAACGTTCGTTCGTTTGTTCGTTTTAACGAACGCGTTCGTCAGATTAGTTTAGTTAACGAACGTTCGTTCGTTAATCCGTTCGTCGTTTTTCTTTTTCTCGGATTTAACCCACGATTTTTCTGATCGCGATTCTTGATCCGATTTTCGTTTTAGTATAACTTTTAAGCTCGTTCGCCGAATCGGCGATTCAAGCGCCTGGATTTTCGTCTCGAAACCCTCTTTCCGAATAACCAACTTAAACAAGTTTTTTGCTTCTGTAAAATTTGACTTAGATCCAGATTAGTAAAACAGAGCTGTTTTCTTTTGTCGTTTGACTTTCGTTGCTTCGTTTGATTTGATTCTTTTTGCAAACCGGAGTTCTTAAGTCGAACTGTCTGGTTAGATCTATTTGAGTTTTACCTGTGCATTAGATGAGTTCTTATTGTATGCTTGTTTGTTTGTCTGCGATAGAATACCGGAGTGCGCCGCTTGTTACTTCAAGTCTCTAGGTTTCGCGGATCATCAGCAAGGCAATTAACACTTTGATCATACCTCTTCTCATACCCAGTTTTTATTGCATTAGATCAATCCTCAAACATTGCATGATTAGGATCTAACTAAATTGTGGGTTTTGGGAAGTAGTTGAGGTAGTATCTATTACTTGTTTATTTTCAAACCCTTGGGAGTTACTTCTACGTTTGCTTATTATGCCATGCTATGCTAGTAGACGTGGATTGGGTGAGTGTATCCATGACAGATGTGAGATTGTTAACTAATGGTTTATTTAAGGTGGCAACAAACACACATCTGGGTGGATTGAGGCACTGGTTTCCATCGAGGACTTACTGTATTTCTTGGACCGCCACCCGGGCTCAAAGGGATCATGAGATTATTCAAACTAGAAACTTACGTGTGCAGCCACAAGCCATTATGGGCTCTGGCATAGTTGATTAAGTTGTGCGAACTCTTACGGGTAGACTAGCAGATGTAGGGAAAGTAGGTGTGCGGTCTACCCACATGTAAGGTGCTAAGCGCTTAGAAAGACTATGTCTCGGTCATCCGTTTCTCAAACATCATGTAGTGTTAGAAATCCAGGAGGCGATCGAGTCTTGTGGGGAAAAGTCGCAAACCTCTGCGAGTGTATAAACTAATCATGGTTAGCCGTGCCCCGGTCATGGACATCTTGAGTATCTAGTACTTGGATATCATGTGAATCTCATCATGTTACTTCTAATTAATATTGTTGGGTTTTAATGGGTACTTTTAATTGGGATTGAGAATGATGTCAACCATTCTCAATGTTTCCTAACCACCATGATAGTTAAACAAATTTATTCCTTTGCGGTAGGGAAAAATTGGCTTTATGCAAAAGCTGTAACCATAGAGCTTTCCACCAGCCAAATATGCATGTAGTATAGGCTTATTCTTCCATTATTCTCTATGTGTTACATTGCGGCATATTCCATGTCTTGACCCGTTTTGAGCTGCTACATTTCATGTTGCGAGACTTTTAGAACGACAGTAAGGTGGTTAGGTCGTGGTTCTATACTCGGTGATGCCGTTGGAGTTGATGGACTCACTTATTCTTCCAAGACTTCGCATTTGTTATCGTATTTAGATGGCCTTAAGCCATATTTATTTTATTAAGTTCTCTCTTGAGACATTCGATTGTAATAAGTGTGTGATTGCTACTCTGTTATAAATCCTCCGAGTCTTGTGTGGTGTCGGCATTCTTGATCCGGGGATGACCTTGAGCAGCGAGAGATCGACTATTTGAGGTGCAGTCGCTACACTTATTATGCCATGCTATGCTAGTAGACATGGATTGGGTGAGTGTATTCCATGACAGATGTGAGATTGTTAAATTAATGGTTTATCTAAGGTGGCAACTTTAACACACATCTGGGTGGATTGAGGCACCTAGTTTCCGTCAGGACTTGCCTGCATTTCTTCGGACCGCCACCCAGGCTCAAAGGGATCATGAGATTATTCATGCTAGAAACTTCCGTGTGCAGCCACATGCTACTATGGGCTCTAGCATAGTTGACTAAGTTGTGCGAACTCTTACGGGTAGACTAGCTGATGTAGGGGTTGTAGGTTGGTACAGTCTACCCACATGTAAGGTGCTAGCGCTTCTGAAATACTATGTCTCGGTCATCTGTTTCTCAAACATCATGTAGTGCAAGAAATCAAACGGAGGCGATCGAGTCTTGTGGGGAAAAGTGCACAAACCTCTGCAGAGTGTATAAACTAATCATGGTTAGCCGTGTCCACGGTTATGGACATCTTGAGTATCTAGTACTTGGATTATCATGTGAATCTCATCATGTTACTTTAATTAATATTATTGGGTTGTTAATGAGTACTTTTAATTGGGATTGAGGATGCTGTAAACCATTCTCAATGTTCAACAACCACCATGATAGTTAAATAAATTTATTCCTTTGAAGTAGGGAAAAATTGGCTTTACGCAAAAACTGTAACCATAGAGTTTTCCACCAGCCATATATGCATGTAGTATAGGCTTATTCTTCCATTATTCTCTATGTGTTATTTTGCGGCATATTCCATGTCTGACCCGTTTTCGGGCTGCAGCGTTTCATGTTGCGAGACTTTTAGAACGACAGTAAGGTGCTTAGGTCATGGTTCTATACTCGATGATGTCGTTGGAGTTGATGGACTCGCTTATTCTTCCAAGCCTTCCGCTGTTATCGTTATTAGATGGCCTTAAGCCATATTTATTTTGTTAAGTTCTCTCTTGAGAACATTCGATGTAATAAGTGAGTGATTGCTACTCTGTTATAAATCCTTTGAGTACTGTGTGGTGTCAGCATTACTGATCCAGGGATGATACTTGAGCACAGAGATCAGACTGTTTGAGGTCTGGTCGCTACAGAGGTCCTCTCGGATGGATCGGCAGGCTTCTCAGAAGCTCACGACCTCACAAGTCGGTTTGGATCTGACCCTGACTAAGGTAAACTGCAGCAGTAAGCTCGCGGCGGGACTCGCGGGCTCATAAAAACACATCTTCGGCTTGGCCTAAGGAATAGAAGCAATACTATGTTTACATGAAGGGCTCCCCCTCCCAAAATGCTCTCACAACTTTCAGGGTTGTGCCCGAGCTTTTGCATGCAGGGTCGGTGACAAGGAAGCATGGCCTCAATCGGACATGTCGCTCACTGCATCCTCCGGGTCGCCCTCAGACGCATTGCTGGCATCGCTGTCACTGGGATCACCGTCGCCATTACCGGCTCCGCCCTCACCATCGTCGACCATGTCGCCTTCATCTACAGCGACCACCATTGCGTCGTCCTCAGAGGTGAAGGCCCTGACTAGAGCATCCACATTGTCCTTTACCCAGCGCGCCAGGACGCCCCGGAAGGCTTCAGGCACAGGGGCAATGGAGACATGAAAATCGAAGTTGGGGTAGGTGTTCTGGAGGTGGCTGAAGACGCGGGAGAACGCGCGCCTGAGCAGGCCGCGGCTCCTGTCTTCAACAAGCTCATGAGCCCTCTCGGATCGATTCTCAGGCGTGTCACCACATCGGTGAAGAAAAGGAGGTGGCTGGTGTGTCGTTCGAGTGGGGATGAGGGCATCTTAAATCGCGAGATGGTGCCCAGCGCCGCGTGGCTCGATCGAGGCTTTGGACCATGGGGGCATGCACACGCTCCAGCGTCTGCCGCCGGAGCGCTTCCTCCCTGCTCTGATGTGCGAAGGACTCGGCGCTGGCGACCCGCTACTAAAGAGAAAGAAGCTCGGCACGGGCGGAAGACAAATCATCTTGCACTGAGATCAGGGCGGCTGCGGCGGCTTTCTCCGATGTCCCGCCTCAGCCAACCCTGACTTGAGGGTAGTAATCCTGCCCACAGCTTCGGCTTCCACGAGCTTCAGCTTCAGGTCGTACCTGCCCACAAGATCCGTGTGAGCCTCGGCCACCCGGCGATCGACCTCCTCCTGGGCCCTGGCCTCGCGCGCACCGACAACATCCTCCGCTTGGGCGACTTGGCGCTCCCTCGTCTCCAACCGCTCAAGCTCAAGGCTGCGCTCCATGGCTTCCAGCGCCAGCGCTTCCTCGCGCTTCAGGACCTCTTCCTCCTCGGCAGGTGTCCCCTTCATCGATGCTAGGGCGGCCTTGCGCGCCTCCACTTGCTACTCAAGGCGCTCGGTCTTGGAGCTCCCATGCGCGTTTCTCTATGATCTCATAGCGACGATCAGCTTCCCGGGCTTCTACCAAGGCTCGAGCGCAGGCCTCACGCGAGGTTACAAGAGACACCTCGGCCTTCGCATTATCAAGCTCGCGCTGGTGGCGCCCGAGGTTGATGGCCACCTTCAGTTTATGCCGCTCCTCCATCGGCCGAAGACCCTCGGCCTCTAGGCGCGTGTCTACATCCACGAGTTCTCCTCTGAGCCGACTCATCACGCCCATTGCCTCCCAAAAGAGCTTGTGGCGGACGACACTCCGTTTGTGCGCAAACTTAAGCGCGCGGCCAATTCTGTGCTCCACAGCGGGGGTTGCCGACCGAGATCCAAAGTGGCTTGCCCCCTTTCAGCAGGGGGCTGGGGGCTGGCGCCCCCCCCCCCTCCGGTGGCCGACTAGGCTTTGGCGGGAGCCCGGTTGAGTTGAGGCTCGCTACTCGAAAAGGAAGCCAAGACCGAAGCCATCCAACCGTCGTCCACTACCAAAGGAGGAGCCCTTTGCACGCTTGACACACCCCAGGCGAGGCCACGAAGGAGAGACGGCAAAGGCGCGGGCTCGAGGCACCAGGCAGGCGAGTCTTCCTCTCTAGCCGACCGCGCGTCAGGAGCGGCATTCTGGCTCGGGGTGCTCAAGGCTAGCGAGGGAGTCGAGGCAGGAGGAAGTTGCTTCCCAGGAGACTTCGCGGCCTTAGCAATAGGGACCCTGAGGAGCCACTGTGAGGAGGGGAAGCAGCGCTCGAGAAATTACAAAGATAAGGTACTCACTCGTCTATGGCGATATACTTCCTATGCTTCAACGGCTGAAAGGCATCTCTGCTGCAGCTCGGAGACCCTTTCCTCTTGCGGAGCGCATCAAAGTCCAGTGGAGCCGGCCGAAGCATGGGATGTGGCAACCAGCGAGGCGTGGCGGTGAGGCACCCAAGGAAGCAACCTCGGGAGTAATAGGCCGAGGGGAGCCCTCGGGCTCCGCCTCACGACGACCTGCGGAGACCCCGAGGGCTTCGATCTCGGGAGCCGCGGATTGCGCGCCCCTCAGCTGTCACCCAGGGAAAGAGTCGCGGGCTCGGGGATGGCACCTCGGAGCCTCGGCGATGTCGACACTTGGCACCGCGCCTCCGGCCTCAGCGGTTGCCCCTGCATCCACTCTTGGGGTAAGTTCGGTTGTTGGCGGCGGAGGCGGGACCATGGAGACAGGGGTTCTCGCGGGGCCCTTCATGGCCGACAGGGCGCATCCCCATTCATCGAAGAGGGCATCTGCCCCACGAACTCCACCCTGCTCGAGCAGCAGTACAAGAGACAGCCCTCCGGTGGCATATCGGTTGGCGAGGGGTCGCCCGGCAGGACCTCGAGCACCATTCTTCATGCCTCGAGCGAAAGCCCTGACTCCTGAGGCCTCATGCGATCCTGGCCGACAGACAGGGCCCACATCGGCTGGATATGGCGCTGGAGTGGGGCGACGCGGCGTCGGAGGAACTCCTTCATCACCTTGGGCGCAGTCAAGCCAAGATCTTTCAGCCTCTTCAACGAGCCAAGCGAAAGGCGGCGGGGCTCATAAGCTTCTTGTGATCCCAGCCGGAGCTGGGGACGGCGGGCCCCGACGGAAGCAAGAGCAAAGGGTTGAGCACTCCGACATCCGCATACACCCACCGCGTCCAAAACCCGCTCGCAGACGACGGGAGCTCAAAGTCAATCCCCAAGCCGGCCATCGCTGCCACGGCGTGGAAGCTCAGGCACCCCGAGCATTGCCGGGGGTCGGTCAGGTGTAGTGAGAAGAAATGGCGCAGGAGGGCCACGGAGGGGGCAATGCCCACCATGGCCTCATGAGCGAAGGCAAAAGGCGGCAAGAAGGGTGACGGATTGGGGATCTAGGTGCAGCATATAGATCTGGTAATGGGAAAGCACGGCGTTGAAGAAGGCGGAGAAGGGAGGAACCAGGCCGGCCCACAAAGTGTCAATGAAGAATTGGACCTCGGTGGCTGTCCTATCGACGGAAGCTTCGGGGCCTTGAGACCAGGCCACCGTCCCTCCCCATTCGTTGAAGCTGGTGGCGAGCGCCGGGCAGACCTTGTCCATGGCCTCCCGGTTGAGCACCAACGATCGATCGACGGCGGGCTCGATGGCTGGAGGTGGTCTGGTTGAGGACAAGGGCTCATTCACCTTCTTCGTCCGTTTCGGCGCCATGGTGATGAAGAGGATAGAGCATGGGTCGGATTGGGAGAGGAAGCTGAGGTCTGAGGAAGCGGAGGAGTTGGGTGGTGCGCCGCCAGCAATGGGGAAATAACTGTGTAGGACGCCGTGGCCTCCTAGCCAGGCGGATATCAAGGCCGCATGGGGAAGTGGGGCCGCCCACGTCCAATCAATCGCCACGCGTCAAGCGAGGCCGCAGGCTGTTGGGGCCCACGGTGCTCCGCACTTGCCCTTCGGCTTTGCCTCGAAGCCAAGTCCGATCTCGCCTTGGGCCGGGGGCTCTTGTCGGCGTCACAGGGCAGGGGTCCCAGACTTGCACGCTTGCGGCCTGACATAGCTCCACGGAGGCCTGTCGGCCCATCTTCACCAGCAAACACTCAAGACCCTCGCGAGGGCCAAGCCTCATGGCCAGACGACACAAGACCTCCTCGGGTGTAGCTTCACTAGGCAGGCTCGCAAGGCGAGAGAGATCAAGGCAAGGGACACCTCGCGAGGTTTACGTGGCGCAAGCCATGATGGCTGGAGCAGTGGCGGCGCCCGGTGTGATGTCCTTGTTTCCTCTTTGGTGCTAAAGGGGCAAGCGTGGGAGAGGAGTCCGGGGCATCGAGGCAAAGGTTTCCATGTCGGTGCAACAAGACCCACGACCAGCGGGGACGGCGGGGCGGAGGTCACCGTGGAGCCAAGGCAGGCGTCACCACGAGAGCCTTTGGCGGCGAAGACCACCTTTAGTCGGGATAACTTGTACTAGTTGTCTCCTTGAATTTGGCTGTTGTTGGATCCCTTCCCGCTCAATATTTGGGAGAGGACCAAGGTCTCTATAAATAGGACTAGCCACCATCATAGTAGGAGGAAGGAGATGATCCTCAACCACACAAGCTCACCAAGCACAAGGGCACCTCTCCTCAGGATATTGTTCTTCCCTTGTAACTATTCATCCTCAGCTCAAGAGGCAATCCACCACACCACACTGGAGTAGGGTACTACATCACATCGGTGGCCCGAACCAGTATAAACTCTTGTGTCTCTTGTTCTTTGGGTTCGTCGAGCTAGGCCTTGCGATTGTTGTGAGGCGATCTAGAGAGAGAGATCTTCATCGCACCCAGTGTTCAAACCTCAAGGGTTTTGCGAAACCCGAAATCCGACCTGACCGGCCTCCCCCTTGCTCCTTTATATCTCAGAGGCAGGGGGCACCCTAGAACACACAAGTTGATTGTTCCAAGCCATGTCGGTGCCCCCTCCACCATAATCCACGTCGGTCATATCGTCGTAGTGCTTAAGCGAAGCCTGTGCGTAGCTTCATCATCACCATCATCACGCCATCATCTTGTGAAGCTCTCCTCGAAGCTCTCTTGGATCGTGAGTTCATGGGATGTCACCGAGCTGAACGTGTGCAGATCGCGGAGGTGTCGTACATTCGGTACTAGGACTGGTCGATCGTGAAGACGTATGACTACATCAACCGCGTTCTCGTTCTCATAACGCTTCCGCTTTCGGTCTATGAAGATGCGTGGACAACACTCTCCCTCTCGTTGCTATGCATCACTATGATCTTGCATGTGCGTAGGATTTTTTTTGAAATTACTACGTTCCCCAACAGTATTGACAACTAAGGATAAAGAGACAAAGTTTGTAATGCAGTAAGCATAGTATGACATCATTCATATCACAAAACAACTGAGAACAGACAAACAGGCAATTGTAACATTGTGTGGGCAAGTCCAGCAGGGAACTAGATTACAGGTCAAGATCAAAGGAATGTCACTCCTCCCTTTTAAACCTTGTAAGGTGCAATGATGCGCTAAGACAATTGTGTATAAAATTGAAAAGAGTAATAGACATTGGCTGCAAACCATGCAGTTCAAGGCACAAGTCAGAGTAAGTAGTGGTTAAAAGGCATGAGGATTAAGGACTTACAATAGCGGCTTTGGTGGTGTAGTCATGCCCTTCGTCTTCTTTGGTGTGAAAGTCCTTGAAGATTTCCACAACATTTGGTTCGGTACTTTTTGGTCCTTGCGGGCTTTCCTCGCATTTGGAACAAGTCAATATAGATCGATAATATGGTACAATGAAAAGAGTTAAACATCAGCTAATTACAAGAGCCTCGCGATTGTGCAACATAGCTACGAGATCACGTAAATGCATTGGAATTTCACTTTAAATGCAGTTGGCCTTGTTCTTTGAACAGTTCACCTACAAGAAGATAGATTTGTGTGGCACATGCGTAAATAGGACTTCAACATGTGATCGATCACATATATATAATGTACCGATACTTGGATCGGACCGGTGTTTATGAGGCCTCTCCGGTCTTCATCCGATATATTTTCCATTGGAGATGTTTGGGCAAGTTCACTATTAGCCTTGCCTTCAAAGTTAGTTTTCCTCAAGTTATACCGAAATCTTGTCGCAGAGCAGACTTGAAAACATGGGTGCAAGCTTGTGCAGTTGCATCATCTTGGCTATCAACTTGAACCTCAAATCATTGAAAATTATAGGAGTCTCATTATCAGCAACCTAGAAAGTATTGGATGAGCAAGGCGATATTACTAGTTTCCATACATAACCATACTTACAGATAAATGGTCGAGGAAGGTGTTGAACTGGGTATCGTCTTTGTCATTCCTGCACTGAATCCATGTTGGGAGGATACATACATGAGACCTAATGACAACTGCTGCCTCTGATACTAACTTGGCTGACTCTGTAGCATCACGTGGCCTTTTTAAACCTGCCTCAAAATGGATCTCCATTCTTCCTCCTCTAGATTTAGTTAACCTATCGAGCATTATCCCTGATGTTTGTTTCCTCTTGCGCCTAGGTGCTAG
Organism: Aegilops longissima; assembly: GCA_021605205.1. Lineage (NCBI taxonomy): Eukaryota > Viridiplantae > Streptophyta > Magnoliopsida > Poales > Poaceae > Aegilops > Aegilops longissima. The sequence goes on along the minus strand of CM038680.1, from coordinate 258,124,709 downwards.
TCCAACAATGAACATAGGAAGTGTTAGTGTACATCAAACTGTGAGACTACATATAAAGAAGCATGCAACTGTAACTTGACTCCAGCAACTACCTTCTTGCTGTTGAAGCTCACAAAGTTCATCGATCTTGCCAACTCATCTTGTGTCAAGAGTGCTTGAAGTAGTGTCGGTGGCAAGGGAGCTTGGGAGCGTCTTTGCTAGCTGAGTTGACCAATGAGTAAATCATGCAAGCTGGTGATCTTGTGGAAGGTGTTGTAACAACTAGGGTTGTCTCTGCTTGTTTGGTGGAAGCTATTTGTTTCTGTTTGGCTTGTTCTTCAGCTCGTGTAGCACGGGATACCACAATCGGTACAATTTTCCATTTGGACTTTGATCTTCTATTGCACCATCGGTACCAGCAGAATCTGCAGGATTATTCCGCTTCCCTCTCCACAATAGATTACGTGTTGCTTCCTCTTTCTACGTGCCATGTTAAGTCAAGCCGACAAGAAAAGAATAACAATTTAGTTCTTGAACAAATTGATGCATAATCTGAACGAACTGAACTTTGATGTTAGACAACCACATGATAGGAGGATGTAATATGCATGAAAAACATGACGTCATGAGATAACCAGAACTATGATGTGTAAACTAAGCAGAAGACATTTCACTAAATTAGAAGCAATGCAATGGAAGGTAGACACCATATGAAAGATGCTACAAATATCACTCTGCCAAGTTAACAGTATCTCATCATAAATGTCGTTTAAACAAATGTGAAGCAGTACAAGAAATAAATCATATGCAAGATGCAAATAACATGACACTACCAAGTTAAAGGTATCTCGTCATTAGTGCCATTGCATATTCACAACATTGCATATTCATAGATTATGATGTGTAAATTAAGGAGAAGGCATTTCAAGAAATTAGAAGCAATGAAAGCTAGACACCATATGAAAGATGCAACGAATATCACTCTACCAAGTTAAAATTGTCTCATCATAAGTGCCATTTCAACAAATTAGAACTAGTACAAGCTAGAAAAGAATGAGAGATGTAACCTATATCACACTCCCAAGTCAAACGTGTCTTATGATAAGTGATTGTTGCAGGTTACACAACAGTAGTACTTTGATGTAAGAACATGGTGTGATAGACAAATATTGTATGTTCTAGAAAGCAGGAACACGTGTCTTAGTCACAAGTATAATGTGTAAAAGTAAGCAGATGAAATTAAACAAAATTAGAAGTAATATAAGCTAGACATCATACATAACATGTAGAGGCGTGCTCATCACCAACACAGCTCGTTGAGTGTCTATGCATGTGTTGTCTTGGAAATCATCTTGGGGGATGGAGGTAGAATCATAGAGGCCCTCTGTTTGGAAGGAGCACCTTCATCCGCTGCCTTGCTAACTTCCTTCCGCTTTATTGATTTTGAATTGTCAAGTAAAACCGACAAGAAAAAGCAATAAAATTCACTCTTCGAGAACTCATTCGTGCATGATAGTGACAATCACTACTTTGATGTAAAGGCAAACACATGATTCGAGGATGGAATAATCGAAAATCAGAATGACATGACATATTCACAACTGTTTGTCTAAACTAAGCAGAAACCATTTCAACAAATAAGAAGCAATGCAAGCTAGACACCACATGAAAGATGCAACCAATATGACTCTGCCAAGTTAAAGGCGTCCCATCATAAATGGCATTTGAACAAATTAGAAGCAGCGCATGCTATAAATCATATGAAAGATGCAACTAATATCACACTGCATATACTAAAGGTGTCTCGTCATATTGATTTATGCGGGATACAAAAAAGCAATAGTTTTATGTAAGGACATGCTTAATAGACAGATGTACTATGTACTAAAAACAGGAAGGCATGTCACATTAATAGGTATAATGTATAAACTAAGCAGAATAGCACATGCAATTTAACCAGATTGGAAGAATTACAATCTAGACACTATATGCAACATGCAACCACATATCACGCTGCCAAGTTAGAGCAAGCACTGCGATGCTAGTGTAGAAATCGGTAATCAACTATAGAGCTACGTTCACTATGTTCATCTAGCCTTCTTTGTTTCTTGAGAATCATGTGGGAGGTGGCGCTGCATTCTTTAAATGAGGATCTTTTATCAAACTAGTCCACTGCTTTGTTGCCTCATCATAAGTGATTGATGAGGGATACACAAGAACATTAGTTTGATGTAAGAACATGGTTAATGAGACGGATGTACTAGTATGTACCAAAAGCAGGAAGGCATGCCATATTCAAAGGTATAGTGTGTAAGCTAAGCGGATGCAATTTAACCAAATTGGAAGCAATACAAGATAGACATCCGGCTAGAGTGGTGAGCATGATCATCTAGGACACGAGAGCACGGTGGGAGGCGGGCTGCCGCCACCATTGTGGCTTTTAGTTGGCTTCGGTGATGCATGTCTATGCTAGGCTCAAATCCTTTGGATCGGCCAGATACCACGACTAGCTATTTGTCTTACGGTGCTCCCGGGAAGGTGGTCCATGTAAAAAATATCTTTCCTTATCTTGATAAAGACCGACTTCGGCCTTTCGAATACAAGCTAGACACCATATGCAACATGCAACCACATATGACACCATGAAGTTAAAGCAAGCACCTGGGACGGTAGTTCACGGCGAGCGAGATCATCAACTCCGGAGCTACATTTACCGTCTCCATCTGTTAAACATCCAACTTTTAAAGCAAAAACACGTGTCTTGCCTGCCCGCAAAGCAAGCAGGAGCGCCTTCTCTCTTTTCTTTTACTTACGTGAAGGCGAGTCTGAAATACCCTTGCATAAAAACACAATAGTGAGAGTATGGGTGAAGTGTGTGCGAGAACTAGTGCCTTTGTAAAAGTAGCAGAGATAGCGGTGGCTGAAAAATAAATGACAGGAGACATATGATAGTTCTACAACATTGTATGGCAAACAAAATTAGATTCTACTCCGTATGATTTTGTAATATATGAGCACAGGAAATGCAGGTACTCCTCCAGCACACCACCACATGTGGTCCTATCAAGATAACGATCATTGAAAATAAATAGGTCGATTGATTTTTTATGAACCGTCCGATCTATAAGGAGCAGGCAGATGGCCTTCGTCTACCTCCCTTGATCACTTGTTGGCGATCTTTCTTGAACTGCCGGCGACCACCGGCCCAGACCCTGCCTCCGCTGCCCGCCCTCCTCGAACTCACACCACCGCCGTGCTTGGTAGCACCCAGGCCATCCCTTTAATCCCGGCCGACCTCCGGATCGAGGCGCCCGGCTCTAGGCCCCACGCGCCCTAAGATAAACATCGGCGCTGCTTCCCGGCGTAATAGGCGGACTAGCGCTGTTACGCGGGAATGATTCCGTTAATGGGAATCAAGCGACCAGAATTGAAATCCGAGGCGATGGACCTCTAGCTAAGGTGAAATAGTATATGAGGAGAAACCTTGTGCATCGCGAGTTACTAGGAACATCTAGTATGAAGAAGAAGTGGTCAACTAGTGTCTTATGTGGGATGAATACCGTGCAAGAAGACACGTAAGATTTGCACGAATAAGGGAAGATGAGTACCATTTTCGGTTGCGGTGTGGTCTCTGCACATGTCGCGGCAATCTTCTTCTTTTCGAGGAACCGATGTTTTGGAGGAGGTGCAGGCTTGGACCAACCCATGGACAAATTGTTGGCTGTGTTGCCGTGGTCGTATGTCGGCGGAGGAAGCAGATCCAAGGTGGAGAAGGACAACATAGCAGGAACAACTCCGGTGCGGTGGGCGGTGGAGAAGTTGGAGGCGGCAGCGATGAGGCGCGGGACGGCGTGGTTGAAGCTGGCTCGAATGCAGACGGCTCAGCCTCGGCTTCAACTACTAGCCGTGGAGGTGTTGTGGTTGAGGTTGCGGTGGGCAGCGGCGTCGAGTATCGGCTCGGCGTGATGGAGGAGGCGGCGGTTGATGGGTGGGATGGGGTGGCGGACGGAGGGCGCGGGGTTTGTGGCTGGTGGAGAGGTAGCTTTGGCGCCCAAAGTCTGAATGGGGAATCGGACGGGGGGCGGGGCGGGGAGCTAAGGAGAACCATGTTTGATGCAGGGGCGCGCTTGTTTTGGCTTTTTGAGCAGATGGGGGCGCTTGTTTGAAATTTGGGAAAGTACAAACTTTGCCCCCTCTTAAATTCGGACCTCTGCGGGTTGAGGTAGGATGGTAATCCAGGTGTCCCAAATAGGGGCGGGGCGATTTGACGCAGCGCATGTGTGTAAGCGGCCATTGTGTATGAATGTTTTTGGAGGCGGTTGCGTGGCGTCTAGATGAAGCTAAAAACCTACCCCAGTTTAGACCTTTGGACGTTGGGCCGGTATGTTTCACGGGTCGGAGTAAGAAAAGTAATTTCCTTCTACTACCAAACATTGGTCTCACGCGGTTTCGGGCGAGTAGAGGCTCTTTTGGCTCTTCGTTGAAATTTTTAAACAGAAGCATTCACGTTTAGAGTACTCTTGAACTTTGAGGATTGACCTAAATAGACAACGTTAAATTTGACCTTGTATGTTTGAAAACCTCATTAAATTATCCACTTCTTTTTGAAATTTTGACACTTGAAAATCCTATAACTACGATTATTTTGGAATGTAGGATCTAAATTTGAATCTATTTTGTACACGACTATATATGCTATTATGTACAAAATCAGAGCAAAGGTTGGTGCCCCCATAATTTAGGTATGATTTACAAATGCCATGATATCAAATTCAAATAATTGAATGGACTTCATGTTGAATTCGATTTTTTTAAACCACCTTAAGTTGAATTCAAATGTATGCTAGTTTATAGCTAGCTATTTATAATGTTCATTGTGTAACTTTGGTATGTATAATGTGCTTGACACACACAACATGAACTATACTCGCGTTTATATTCGATTGCTAAAGAGATGCATTGTCTGGAGTTCAAAATACTGACTATGTAGATCAATTATGTCGAATAATGACATAGACATGCTCAAATTCGATAGAATCTAGATGTTTGATGGATCAATGACCATTCCTTACGCGAATTGCAAATATCATCATCCCTTCCTAATATTTGGATACAATTTATATCTTTAATCAATGTGTACATCAGTCTTTTACGTGTAGTTTCACTCCCCATCGGTGGTCTCTCACACATGCTCACTCTCTCTCTCTCTCCGAGGTGTCTTTCTGAGACATGCTCTCGATATAACCCTCCCTCCTGTCATAACCATTTCGACTGTTTTCACTAACCTTTATCACAAGCACTCTTCCTCTCACAAGCATACACGCACAATCCCCATCGACCCTTTATATATACATAGACATGCCTACATGTCTCATGTATACACATTATCTTTAGGTCATCTCTCACGATTGTCTCACACCTCTCTTCCTAATCGTGAGTATGATTCTAGCGAGCATTCATAGGATGCCCTTAAAGTTAGGTTGGATGAATAGTAATATCGGAGATAAAGGGTTACCTTAGTCGAGAACCCAGGGTTACAAGTCCTAGCGGCTTTGTCAGTGGACACAGAGTCCTTCACAGTTCTGCTATCGTTGTCTTGTACAACAAGTCATCCATGGGTCTCCCTAAATGCGTCACGGGCCGACCAATGTGGCGCAGGACGGAACCAGACCAGGGCCTCACCTCGACCCACCGGACCTCACGCGGTGACACACCCTCTGCCCCCAGGTCTCGTTATCTTCTCACACCCACACATACCAACACAGACACCACACAAAAGAAAATGTCCTCGTGCCTCTATCCCCTCCCCCGTTGCATATACACACTCAAGGGAATCTCCCGCTATGACATCATATTAGTCTCTCTCTCTAGACCTCTCTCATTTCTCGTGCTATCTCTCCCACGCCCCTCCCCCCGTCGGCCCCTCTATCCATGCCTCTCTCGAATACGTAACACACATACCTCTCTAGGCCCTGCCAAATACATCAACTACACATTCACACATGTTACATCACGTACCCCATTGATCTAAAAAGCCCTCTCTTCACGTTTATTTACATACAACATTCCTTTTGAATAAATGTGGCCAAAAATTATTTTAAATTTCTACATATATACAACATTACAAAGTTATATGGAGGAGTATGAACATTAATTTGCATTTCATGGTGCCCACGATGATATTTATTCCGCACTGTGAATTTTTATATTTTTATACTATATATAAAGTTAGTCATAATAAAGAGAAATGAAGAGCATCTCTCTCCCCATCGCATACAGCCCCTCTACGCCCCTTTCACGTACGCACACAAACTATCTCCAGGTCCTCTAAAAGTAAGCCCCCAGCACATTCACGCATGTTTCATCTTTCTCCTTGATATATCTGATGCGATCATTGTATTTGGGCGAAAGCCTATCGTACATTGGACTTGAGAATCCACTCATTACGGTCACCATTTAAGTTTTGTGGTTATTATCTGATCCACGGGCTCACCGTACAGCTCTGTATTTGCTCAAGACATGACTAGTTCACCGATTAAGCGCTCCACGTGGCACCTCTAGTGTTGCATCACATTATCTAACTACCATTGGGCCCACACATCGCCTTGTATCTACTCTTCTCTACTCTTATAAAAACTGAGTTGGTGATCTTGGTGTGCCTGCCATCCTGCAATATAGGCCGTCGATTTATATCGGCGGATAGGAAGAAACTATGGCAATTTTGCAAAAAGGTACCCACACCTCTCCACATTTGCAAATAAGGCCTTCCCTCGTTCATCCTTTTCTCTCACAAGATAAACTAGTCATACAAATGCATCTTGATGTTACGTGCACGCATACGAGGCATCTTGCTAGTAAGAATGAAAACAAGCGACAAAAAATATTAGGCGATGGTTCGAAGTCATGACCATGAGCACGATGGACAAGGTGGCCTAGTATTGGTATCTTTGAGTCGTCTGTTTTAACTACGAGGGCGGTGTGGTGATTATACACTGCCTTGCGCATGCACACGAACTGCATGCACGCAACACTCACACGAACACATGCAACCACGCACTCACGCAACACCCACACGTACACACGCAGCCACGCACACATGCAACACTCACACGCACACACGCACGCATGCATGCACACACCACACGACCAACACACACTCTCACGCTCAAGTGCCTAACCTACACATGCATGCGCACACATCAGGCCCTGACAAACACATACACAACCAGGTGATTCCAGCTCACGGGTTGAAGTCTTGTCACGCGTGCATAAATTTGTGTTTATCGACCTTTTCCTGTGTGAACTGACATGTGGGACCCACAAGGAACACGGTCAATTTAACTAGTCAACATGGTGCCACACAGACTATTTGGCTGGTAAGCGAGTGCAATCCGATCTTTGAGCGGTGAGCAAGTGACCGTATAATCACTTCAAAAGCGTATATAGTGACCGTAATGGCGTATTCGAAGTTTGGTGACCGTATTCGCTTTTCTCTCTGTAGGCCCTCAAAACTACATCTCTACGTTCTCGCATGTTACATCTAACAAGTATGCAATACATCACTACTACTACACTCTAACACAATAAATCATATGTGTTTTTAGTTTTACTAGATATCATATTGTTACTTAATTATTCAGTTTGCATACATTAAAATTGCCTTTGAAATGTATGGCCAGTATCATCTACCGCGCGGGAAAAATCCTTCCCTTTCCTGTTTAATCGGGTTTGTATCGATGGAACGTGCGAAACAACAAAACTATAGTACTATACAGTACAAGTGACAGTTCACGGGGCCGCCGTGTCATGTACTCCTCCGTCGTAAGAGTGGAGCACTCGCTTTCATAAATGTTCTAGTCCCGTTCGCCGATATGTGGGACATCATGCTACCGGGTCCACGTGTCGTATCGAAATACAGTGCAGAGCGGCAGGGGTGAAGCACCCCAGTCATGGCGTCGGCGTAGTAATGAGCAATGAGGCGTAAAATCACAAAACTGCACCTTTCCCGTGGTTAAGTTGGAGGGACGAAGTAATAATGCTAAAAAAAGAAGTTGGAGCGACGAAGCAACCATCATTTCACTCGTTGCTGAATCCGCTTCTCCCTCATCTTCTTCAAGTTAACCACGTGTTTATACGCCGTTGTTACGCCTCATGTGGGGCATAAATCGGCTTGGTAAAGCAACGACACGTGGGACCGCATGTTAGCAAACCGCCCGGTGAGCGTCCTCTAAAATAAGAAACCTCCCCACCATCCGCGTAGCAAAATCACCTCCTTTTACTAATCTTGATTCTATAAATTTTAGATCAATATAATTGAGATTTGTATAGATAGCACATAGGAGCAAAACCAAGTGGTACGGTTAAGGGCATCCACAATGTGTAGACAAATGTGAAAATAGCTTTTGGCATCGATGGGAACCATTGTGGATGGTGCTGCCAAAGCCAAAAAGATGGAACCGAAGCTCCCTGATTGATTGATTGAAGGAATAGAAAAATGCAACGCCTCTGCTCTTGCACCCGTGCTTGGACGCATGCATAGTATAGAGCACAGAGTCTACTCCCCTGTCCCTTCTATCACAAATCACAAAGCATTGTGGCATCAAATCACAAAGCACGTACGAAGCAACCATCATTTCACTCTTCGCTGACTCCACTTCTCCATCATCTTCTTCAAGAAACCACCTCACTGCACTAAGTTGGACAGACGACGCTATTGTGTACTAGTAGTACTAGTACATTTACGCGTCCTTTGGTTCAACAGACTTCCTGGATGCAAATAAGGCGGTTGTCTCGGCTCATGGCGGCACTTACGAACGACTTACCGTGGTCTCCCTCAACGGTGTTCTCCGTCGAATGCACTTCACCAAACCACAACGTCTGAGATATCGTGATGTCACGCAATGGGAAGGAAGTCAAATAGTTACTACCTCCATTTTTTTGTATACAAGGCGTATATCAAAATTACAATTTGCAAAGGCCACTAACACTAATCAAGGCAAAATTGATGGGGTTTGCCTCGTACTAGCAACCAAGGACATTAATATACCCTTGCATGCATGCGGAAGTGAGAAGGTTGGTTTGCATGGCGCTGCATTAATCAGCGATGAGGTGAGATGATTAGCTCTTTGGGATTTGGAGAAAAATATGAATTATTTGACCGTCAAGCGAGGATTTGTATCGATTAATCCCATGAAGGAAAACCCGCCTTTCTTTATTAACACTAGTACTCCTAGTATATGCGTACTTATCCTGTTTGGGTCTAGGCCTTGCATTGCCATACTTAGCCACACATTTTGCCAAGCTTTCCTAAAGTTTTCAAAATGAAAAGGAGGTACACTTGCGCCGCGGCTCATCGCGATGCCTTTGCACCCTCACACGATCGCTCCACGCACACATAAACCCAACCAAGGGAATGCACCCCTCAGCGACCGTGCTACGCGTGTGAACAAACCAAACTCAGCCATCCTATCGCTGACACATAATTTTCGTTCATACAGTATGTTTATCCAACCGCATGTTGGGGAAGATCCGTACGGCCTGTGCGGTGGTCTATTGGGGAAGAAGAAGAGGTGAGGAAGAAGGGTTAGGAGACGTAGGATATTCATCCGACCGCCTGAAATGATAGACTGACCCAAATGATGAAAGTCAGGCGACTTGCATAACAATATATTTTTTTACACAACAAAAGATCCCTTAAAACAACAACATAAAGAAAAACTATCATTGCTTTCGGAGCGAGGCGGCCTCGTCGGCTTTGGCTGCTGGCTTGAACCAACTGTAGCTGCCGGCGTGTGTCTACGCACCGTGGTTGTCCTTGGCCTCCAGCTACTCGTTCACGCGGGCGTCTGGGCGCTTCTGCGAGCGAGAGCACCGCTGGTTCAAGTCGAGGATGTCGGTTCTTCCTGCAGGAGGGCCTCGATGGCAGCGACATCCGTATGCTCTGCGTCGAGTTGAGCCTCCGCCGCCCGGTTTAAATCGAGGACGTCCGGTTCCGCCTGGAGGAGGGCCTAGATGGCAGCGGCATCCGCGCGCTCCGCGTCGAGTTGAGCCTCCGCTGCCCAGTTCAAGTCGAGGACGTCTGGTTCCGCTTGTAGGAGGGCCTCGATGGCAGTGGCATCCGCGCGCTCCGCCTCAAGTTGAGCCTCCGCCACCCGGTTCACATCCACGGCATCCGGTTCCGTCTGCAGGAGAGCCTCGATGGCAGCGGCATGCGCGCGCTCCATGTCGAGTTGAGCCTCTACCTCCCGCTCCTCCTTTAGTATCGCCGGTTTAACCGTTGGTCCGCTTTGCACCATGGGGACCGGACGCCCGCCGCGAAGTCGGCGTCCATCATCTCATACCATCGGGGCCTTCTCGCGCGACCTCCGCCATGAACATTGGATCGGCTTCCTCCTCCTCGCAGCTTGGCTCCGGAGAACTCGGGGATTGGCCCACCGCCAGCGATCTTGGGAGCGTGGAGTGCGTGGCGCCGACCGCCTCCGCGATTTCTGCGCAGCGCTCCGGCGTCAGCATCTTGCAGTACGTGATCTTGCAGCACACCATGGCTTTCCGGTGAACTAGGGGACGTTTGATGCGGGCTAGGGGATCGAAAGGTGGGGGAATGGGCTGGAGAGGAGGTGTTGTTTTGGGAAAGTGGCTGGTGTAGGCCGAGCAGCGAAGGTTCTGGTGTGAATAGTGGTTCCGGTGATGACCGGTCAATCGGTTTTGACTGTACATCACTCTTGTCGCGTTCGCATTGCACCACAGCACGCTGGACCCTCCGTTGCTCACCGAATAGAACAACGCCGTCTTGTGTTTCGCTCGCTTGTGGGACCTAGTTGAGAGCAAACCGACGTCCCTCCCCTCCCGTGAGGAGTCCCGGATTAGGGGTGTCCGGGATAGCGGACTACCATCATCAGCGAACTATCATCGGTCGGACTATCATCATCGACCGGACTCCAAGACTATGAAGATACAAGGCGAAGACTTAGCCCGTGTCCGGAGGGGACTTTCCTTGGCGTGGAAGGCAAGCTTGGCGATCTGGATATGTAGATCTCCTACCATTGTAACCGACTCTATGTAACCCTAGCCCTCTCCGGTGTCTATATAAACCGGATGACTCTAGTCCCTAGGACTATCAGAACAACAACCCTTACAATCATACCATAGGCTAGCTTCTAGGGTTTAGCCTCCTTGATCTCGTGGTAGATCCACTCTTGTAAACATCCACAATATCAATATTAATCGAGCGGGGCGTGGGTTTTACCTCCATCAAGAGGGCCCGAACCTGGGTAAAACATCGTGTCCCTTGTCTCCTGTTACCATCCGCCTAGGCGCACAGTTCGGGACCCCCTACCGAGATCCGCGGTTTGACACCGACATTGGTGCTTTCATTGAGAGTTCCTGCAATGCCGTCACCGATAGGAAGGATGCCTCCTCTAGTTTTCAAGGGCGGTATTTTCACCAAAGGAGCCACGGCCGCCGGCCAAACTATCCGACTAGGTGGTTTCTTATGACCGCTTTGTCCGGCCACCGCTTCGACAATGACCTCTCAAGTCGTCAAAAGCAATTTTCACGTCAGCTCGGAATTCAGCCGAGCGGCTGGATCCAATAGAGCTCTCGTCCGTAAACGAGCTCTTGGATCGCATCGCCGCCCTGGGAGTCGCTACAGACTACAAACAGATTGGGCTTATGTAACATCCCAAATTTCCTATTTGGAATGTTTTACAATTATAGCTAAGCATCCTATGCATCCTGTTTGAATTTGAATGCCATTTGAAGTTTTAGAGAATTTTGAATTTTGAATTTGAATTCAAACTTTGGCAAGTGGGAAACATTTCAAAAAATATGCCTGATAAATACTTGATCAAAAGTATGAGAGGAGCAAACATGACACTCCAAAAATATCAGAGGAAACAATGCCAAAAGTTTTGGATTCAAATCTGAATTTTATTTGAATTTGAAAAAAATGGATTTTTATAAAGTTTGGATTTTTGCCTTTGGAAAAATTTTCAAATGATAGGGAATATTCCCCTGATCATTTTGGTATATATATACCCTATATAAAATATTTATATTTTAAAAGTTATACTCTGTTTTGTTTTAAAATAAATTAAAAAAACCCACCCAGGCGCCCGGCTAAATCCCCCAGCCCGGCCAGCGCCCGCAACCCAGCGCCGGCTGACCGTGACCACGAGGCCAGCCGAGCCAGGCCGTGCTCCTCTCACCTCGCCCCGCCCGAAACCCTCTGGCGTCGGTCGCCCTTCGCCTCGCCCCTCTCTCTCTCTCTGGCGGTGGACCCCCCCCCTTCGTCCGCCCCCGCCACGCCGTCGCGCCCATGATCGCGGATCCCGAAGGATCCGGGATCCCGATCCTCGATCGCCCCGAAGCTAGGCCGAGGCCCCAGCTATTAAGCCCTCGCCCGCACCCCATTCCCCCTAGCCCCTCGCGGACCCCTCCTCCTCTCGCTCGAGCTCACGGAGACCACTAAATCGCCGCCGCCGCCATTCTCGTCGCCGTCGCCGCCCTAGCCACTCCGGTCACCCCGACCCCACAGCGCATCCCGACCTCGTCCGCACCCCAGGCCACTCCCGACCTCCCAGGCCGGAGCCCTCGGCACACTCGTCGTCGCCGCCGCCGCCGCCGCCGAACTCCGGTTAGTCACCGGAATCCCCACCCCCCGTCCGATCCCCAACCAACGGTGTAGATTAGAACCCCGAAGGGGTATGTTTTTTATAAAAAGTCGGCCGGTTCGTTACGGTTTATTTAGTTAGGGTTTTTATTTATTAGACCGGCCCGTTTTAGTTTAACCCGAGGCCCTTTTAGGTTATATTACGCCCAGTGCACAGTTTAGGCCCATTAGGCCTTTTTCTTTTATTTTTGTTTTTCTGTTTTAACAGAATAGTTTCTGTTTTGAAAAATTCATATCTTTTATTCTGTTTAATATTTTTAGGTGATTCTTTTTTTGTTGGTTTGCAAATTTTCTAAAGTTTCTGTAGAGTATATATTTAGCTATGTTAAAATTAATTAAAATGGCTTTATTTTTGTTTTAGTCAGAATAGTAAATCTGCTATAACTTGAGTTAGAAAAATTATTTTGGATGATTCTTTTTGTCCCAACTTTATTTTGGCATTGCCAAACCATAGAAATTAATTTGAGTATTTTAGGATTAATAAAAAATAGTTTTAAGCAGAATCTTATTAATCCTAATTAATTAACTAGCTCTTGTTTTCCTATTAATTTAATAAGTAAATAAATTTATTTTAACATGTGATTGATTATTCTAGGATAGTTTCTGTCACTCTAATAGATGAACTTTTATTTATAATAAATAAAAGTTTTATTTTAATTTTCTTAATAGAAATTGGATTAGGCCTAAAGGAGTTTTATAATAGCTTTTAAATTAATTCTTTTTGCTCCTAGTTGATTAATGAAATATTTTCTGTTAAGTTAACATAAAACCATGATTAGGTTATGTTAGAAAATTTTATTATATAAAACTACTTTTAGTTGTTGTTTGAAGTAGGAAAACTTTGAGTGGTTTTCTTTGAGTTTTCCTTTGGATTTTGCTTGTTGGTTTTGGTGTGTTACTTTGTTATGCTATTTTGTTATGTGATCCCATTGCTATATGCTTATTGTGATTTTTTGTCTCGGTAGAGTTTCAGAGTCTGAAGCTTGCTACTCTGAATCTTTAGCTTCGAGGATCATCGGCAAGGCAAGTTTTGATCATGTTATTTCCTATACCTATGTTTTTATGCATTAAATTGTCACCACCCACCATGCATGCAGTAGTTGAAATTTTGAAGTTATTAATCTTGAGTAGTACCATGTGGTAGGATGAACCAATCCTTGTTACCATGACCGGGGCCGAAGTAGTTTACTTTGCTATGCTCGTGAGCGGGTTTTGGTTGAGTGAAATTCATAAGCAAGATGTGAGAGTCAATGATGATGACAACCCCATGAACTACAATGATCAAGATGGACTTGAAAATCACTCTTGGGTGGAGGGCGGTTGGCGGGCACCTGGAGAACCAGTGGTTGGCGGGATGCATGGAGAAGTGCCATGACATCTTGCGAGCTTCACCCAGCCACGAAGAGAAGGATGGATGCCCCATGACGGAAGCTTACTGCGCAGCCGCAAGCCATTATGGGCTCTGGCTGGGTTGACCTTAGTAGTGGCGTTGGTGGGCGGTACTACGAGATGTAGAAAACGGTAGGATTGGATGGGTGCGGCGGTAGCGGAAGAACTCTTTGGAAGACCTGTTTCATTCGTCCGTCTTCAAACAACATGAAGTGCGAAGACTTTAAAGGAGGAATGATTCTTGCGGGAAAGTCATAAACCTCTGCGAGTTAAAGATCTAATCGATTAGCCGTGTCCCGATTCACGGACAATTTGAGCCTCTGGAACTTGGAAGTATTGAAATCTCAACACTAAAACTAATGAATTAATTTGAGGGTTTATGACTTAATAATTTGGGAATGAGATATTGGTTGGCGGAACCATCTCAATAACTACCAACAATTGTAGTAATTTGCAGCAAGTCCTTTGTAGTAGGAAAAAATTGCTTTTAGCAAAATGATGAAACTTAGAGCTCCACACCAAAAATGCATGTAGTGATAGTAATTTTATTATTGTTATTCTCTTCATGACTTGCCAGCTTATTCAAAAGCTGACCTACGGCTGCAGCGTCTTATGTTGCGGTATATTCGATCGGGAGTGATGCTACGCTCCGCGCTTAGCATTGCCCTTTGAGTCGGATGGACTCGCTTTACTTGACGCTTCCGTAGCATTAGTAGTTTATTTCTCATGAGTTGGCCTTGAGCGAATTTATTCCTTTGTAATAAAGACTCTATATGAGAAACATTAATAATATTCAGGTGTGATTGAACTTTGATTACTTTATCGATGTCTTGTGAGTACCGGCATGATCTTGGGATGAATGCAGAACCACGGAGATTTGACCGACTTTAGGTCGGTCGCTCTGAGAGATAGTATCGAGCACCGTTGACCGTGGATCGTAACCCCTAGGATCGGAAAGCCATAGGTAGAGACCATTTACTTTTATCCTTATCATTCCGTAATTCTCCCTATTCATTTCTAACTCCTCTCCGATTTTCAACATTCTAGATGGCGTCGAGTTCACCCAGTTTTGCTACGGAGTTTTGCCGGCCCGATGAGGCGATGCCCTTGGCGGGAAGCTGGTCAGATGGTGAAGAAGCTGAAGATTGCTCTGCCTTCGATCACGGGAAGCCAACCAATGCACTTCCAAGCGGACACCGCTTCTGATATTGAGGTGCATATCCGGGGAGAACCCGGAGGACACACGGGCCGATTGACTTTGAGTTCACGAGTTCAAGCTGGATCATCGGAAGGGGCGTGGCGATCTATCGAGCACTTGGACATCTCGAGAGAATCTGAGCGAGCTCGATCCTCGAGACCTCGCCATGGTTTCTCGCGAGGGCAAGGAATGGAGATATCATCCGTGCCGTTGAGGGCGACTCCACTCTCGTACATCCGGGACTTGGAGTGTCTTCTCGGAAGCAGGGAGATTCGGACTTCGCCGTAACTTCGAAGACACACGGAAGCTTTTGTTCCATGGCTGGGCTGGAGGAGAAGGCACGCGCAGACTTCCTTAACCATGAGGAAGAAGTCGCGGACTTCATGGAGGCGATCGGCGACCTAAAGATGAAGCTTGCGCGATAGAGGAAAAGATGGACTTGGGAGAGGACCTTTATCCGAGTGGAGATGAAGGACCCCTCGTGAGCAATGAGCAGGATTTTGAAGGAGTTCCTTTGAAGGAGTCACAAGAGGAGGCGCCTTGATGAAGACTTTTTAGTCGACCACCATGTTATTTTCCTTTTAAATCGATCAGTTAGGCGATATTTTCCTTCGATTAGTCATGAGCTTTTTATGTCGAGTTTGAACCATGTTTGAGTGGAATGAATAAATGATTGGTGTGTTATGATTGTGCATTCATATGGGTAGTGTTATTTCTCATAGACCATTGTTCTATTCTAATATTCTCATCCACTCCAAAACACGGATGCCTCCAAGACATGACCTTTGGTTTTCCGCGGAGCTCACCCGGCTGCTCCGGCAGCAGAATGCACTATGCAGCTTCTCATTCAGAATCGAACAACAACGCCAACAATCCACGCCACCACCCCTGTGGACAACTTGACTCGATTCACGAGGCTGAATCCGCGGTGTTCTCCGGTAGCAGAGCGATTGTGGCTGATGATTGGCTCATAAAGTCGGAAGAGCTAATCTTTGTGGGATGCTGCGATCACGAGAGAAGGTGCGCTTTTCGCGCATCAACTGGATGGACCTGCAGCTTCTTGGTGGGAGAACTACACGCCACTTATCCCATTGGTGCCATCACTTGGGATCAGTTCCAGCGAGCCTTCCGCACGCTCATGTCTCGGTGGAGCCATGAGTGCGAAGAAGCGTGAGTTCCGCAACTTACGCCCGAGGAACCGTCTTGTGGCACGATGCGTGGATGAAGTCAACAAGCTGCATACGCTATGCCCCGATGATGTGGCCACAGATGCATAAGCGGAGAAGTTCCTTGAGGACTCAATGATGAGCGAGCATGCAGCTTATTGTGGCTACTTTCAACAACTACCGAGGTGGTAGACAAGGCCACCATACTTGAAGGGAAGCAGCGAGAAGATAGAAAGCATAGCGGAAGTACAGCCGGGGAAGCACAACTCGGGAGCTCATCGAAGCCCGTTATGCACCATACTCGGGAGGGCACACCCATCATAACCATGGAGGCCATAACCATGGAGGAAATGGGAACAACCGCAGCCGAGGACAACAAGTCGGGCCATGGCAATGGCAATAGAAATGGTAATGGCAATCAGCATCGTTCTGCCCGGCTCGAAGGATCTGAGCCACATCACTGCTTCAAGTGCGGAAGGCAGGGCACTATGCCACCGACTGCCGGAGGCCAAGCGGAGGAATGGAAATGGCAATGGAGGCTCAGCGAAGAAGCCCAATCCGTTCCCTCGTGCTCGGTGAACCACATTGGCGTGGAGGGCGTCTATGATCAGCCGGAACAACTTGTGGTTGGTAAGTTTTTATTGAATTCCCGTTCAGTTTTGGTACTCTTTGATTACGGTGCAGCGCATTCATTCATATCAAGGGTAGTTGTGGAAAATGCGGGTTGCCCACTAAAACCCTTAGAAGCCCCCTTGGCGTCGATTCGCGAGGAGGAGAGATGATGGCGGGCGTGGCTGTCATGCAACCCTCAACATCGGGAACCATAAATTTCCATGAGACCTCATAGTGTTGGAAACCCGGACCTTGGATGTAATCCTAGGCATGGATTGGTTGACGAAGTTTGAAGGAAACATAGACTATGCCCGCAAGTCGATTACGCTCACCACCGGGCGAAGAGGATCAAGTATGTAGCCGAGCACGGTCGGATGAAGAATCGGTGCATTCCCTCACGGGAGTTGTTCGGGAGGAAGTGCCGGTGGTGCAAGATTTTCCGATGTGTTTAGGAGGAATTACGAGAATGCCACAGACGGGAACATTGAATTTCTGATCGAGTTATTGCGGCACAGCCCCAATATCCAAGAGACCTTATCGGATGCCACGAATGAGTTGAAAGAGATCAAGGATCAAATTAATGAGTTATTGGAGAAAGGATATATTCGTCCAAGCTCATCACCTTGGGAGCCCAGTTCTTTTGGTAGAGAAGAAGGATGGAAGCTTGAGGATGGTTGTGGATTATCGTGCATTGAACGAAGTAACCATCAAGAACAAGTACCCTCTACCGATGATCAATGACTTGTTTGATCAGTTAGTTGGAGCCAAGGTATTCTCTAAGATCGATCTTCGATCAGGGTATCATCAGTTGAAGATCCGTGAAAAGGATATACCCAAAACATCATTCACTACCAGGTATGGTTTATATGAGTATACCGTCATGTCATTTGGATTGACTAATGCTCCTGCATACTTCATGAATTTGATGAACAAGGTGTTTATGGAATATTTGGACAAGTTTGTCGTGGTGTTCATCGATGATATATTGATTTTCTCCAAAGCGAGGAAGAGCATAAGGAACATTTGCGTCTAGTTACGGAGAAACTTGAGGCTGTCGGTTGTATGCCAAGTTCAGCAAATGTGAATTTTGGCTGAAGGAAGTTGGATTCCTCGGACATGTTATTTCCGGAGAAGGAATAGCGATTGATCCGCCAAGGTTGAATCGGTCACCGATTGGCGATCACCCACCTCGATCAAGGAGATCCATGATTTTCTCGGACTCGCGGGATATTATCGGAGGTTCATTGAGGACTTCTCGAAGATTGCCAAGCCCATGGTGAGCTGTTGAAGAAGGAAGCCAAGTATGTTTGGACGAGGAATGTGAAGCCAGTTTTCGGGAATTGAAGAAGCGTTTGGTTACAGCCCGGTATTGATTTTGCGGACATACACAAGGAATACCGGGTTTATTGTGGCGCATCTCGTCAAGGACTCGGAGGAGTACTAATGCGGGAAGGTAAAGTTGTAGCTTATGCCTCCGGACAGCTCGACCTCATGAGATGAATTATGCCACACATGATTTGGAGTTAGCGGCCGTAGTGCATGCACTCAAAACACAGAGACATTTCCTCGCCGGAAACCGTTGCGATGTTTACACAGATCACAAGAGCTTGAAGTATATTTTCACGCAGAAGAATTGAACCTCGAGGCGGAGGAGATGGCTAGAGTTGATCAAGGACTACGACATGAGATTGCATTACCACCCGGTAAAGCCAATGTTGTAGTGAGATGCTTTGAGCCGTAAGAGTTATGTGAATACTCTTACGGCGGGAGGATTACCCGAGTTAGTCGATGACCTCGAGATCTCCGTGGAGATAGTTCGAGAGGATTTTTGCAACTCTGGAAGTTCAGTCCACTTTGGCGAAAGGATTCATGAAGCCCGAAGTCGGACAAGGAAATTGATGAGATAAAGCAAAAGATGGATGAAGGAAAAGCTAAAGGATTTCGTAAGGATGAACACGGAACTATATGGTTCGAGGATCGTATTTATGTGCCCAATGATCCCGAACTCGAGGAAGTTAATTCTTGAGGCTCATGATTCACCGTACTCGATTCACCCGGCAACACCAAGATGTACACGGATTTGAAGGAAAGTTTACGGTGGGCGGTATGAAGAAGGATATTGCCGATGCGTAGCGATATGCGATGTTTGCCAGCAGTAAAGCGAACATCGAAGCCAGCGAGGTTACTTCAACCTT
This sequence comes from Aegilops longissima, assembly GCA_021605205.1. Classification (NCBI taxonomy): domain Eukaryota; kingdom Viridiplantae; phylum Streptophyta; class Magnoliopsida; order Poales; family Poaceae; genus Aegilops; species Aegilops longissima. The sequence goes on along the minus strand of CM038680.1, from coordinate 258,105,500 downwards.
TGCCGATTCGATTGGAAATGGGAGAAACTTGGTATGGACTTCATCACGGGATTACCCGGACCCGTTCGGGTTATGATTCTATCGGGTAGTGGTTGATCGTTTGACCAAGGTAGCTCACTTCATTCCGTGAAGACTACCTATACCAGTGCTAAGTTGGCCAAGATATACATGACCAGGATCGTATATGCGCATGGAGTTCGAGGAAAATCGTGTCGAGATAGAGGAGCATGATTTACCTCAAAGTTTTGGAAGCGATTGCATGAAACTTTGGAGTGCGAGGCTGGAATTGATACAGCTTTTCATCCATGAGCAGATGGACGGACCGAGAGAGTCAACCAGATTACGGAGGACATGTTGAGAGCTTGTGTGCTAGACTATGGGTCTAGCTGGGATGATAATTTGCCGTCTGCAGAATTCTCATACAACAACGATTATCAATCCGATCGAAGATGGCCCCTTTGAAGCTCTATACGGAAGGAGGTGCACAACACCATTCTTTGTGGGATAGTGTTGGAGATCGATCGCTTTTCGGTTCCGACCTTATCGAGGATTCGAAGAAAGTCAAGCTGATTGAGACAGGCTCAAGATAGCACGGTCGAGACGGAAGAGTTATGCCGACGATGGCGCAAGGAAGTGGCTTACGAAGTGGGAGATCGGCGTACCTTCGTGTGTCTCCACTTCGTGGAATCAAGAGGTTTGGTGTCAAGGAAAGTTAGCACCCGATTAATTGGCCCTACAAAATCCTCGAGCGTCGTGGAGAGGTTGCTTAAGTTGGAATTGCGGAAGGATTGTCGGAGTTCATGATGTCTTCCATGTTTCTCGGTGAAGAAGTGTCATGCCGACATGGCGATGTTCCGTTGAGAGACACGGTGCCCTAGAGGCCATACAGACAGCGGTGATCGACTTACAAGGAGAAACCCGTCCGAATTCTCGAGGCTGCAAGCGAGTCACCGCAACAAGGTCATCAAATTTTGCAAGGTCTTTGTGGAGTCACCACACCGAGGAAGAAGCCACACAGGGGGCGAAGAAGACCTTCTTGAGACCACCCGCACCTATTTGCTAGCCAACCCGACTCTCGGTGAGATTCATCTTAAGGTGGGTAGGTTTGTAACATCCCAAATTTCCTATTTGGAAAGTTTTACAATTATAGCTAAGCATCCTATGCATCCTGTTTGAATTTGAATGCCATTTGAAGTTTCAGAGAATTTTGAATTTTAAATTTGAATTCAAACTTTGGCAAGTGGGAAACATTTCAAAAACTATGCCTGATAAATACTTGATCAAAAGTATGAGAGGAGCAAACATGACACTCCAAAAATATCAGAGGAAACAATGCCAAAAGTTTTGGATTCAAATCTGAATTTTATTTGAATTTGAAAAAAATGGATTTTTTATAAAGTTTGGATTTTGCCTTTGGAAAAATGTTCAAATGATAGGGAATATTCCCCTGATCATTTTGCTATATATATACCCTATATAAAATATTTATATTTTAAAAGTTATACTCTGTTTTGTTTTAAAATAAATTAAAAAAAAAACCCACCCAGCGCCCGGCTAGGCCCCAGCCCGGCCTTGCCAGAACCCCCATGGCCGCAGCCGTGACCCACGAGGCCAGCCAGGCCGGCCCAGCTCCTCTCACCTCGCCCCGCGCCGAAACCCTCTGGCGTCGGTCGCCCTTCGCCTCGCCCCTCTCTCTCTCTCTGGCGGTGGACCCCCCTTCGTCCGCCCGCCCCGCGCACTACGCCGTCGCCGCCCGCGGATCGCGGATCCGAGGATCAGGATCCCGATCCTCGATCGCCCCGAAGCTAGGCCGAGGCCCTGGCTATTAAGCCCTCGCCCGCACCCATTCCCCCCTAGCCCCTCGCGGACCCCTCCTCCTCTCGCTCGAGCTCACGGAGACCACTCGTCGCCCGCCCGCCCGCCATTCTCGTCGCCGTCGCCGCCCTAGCCACTCCGGTCACCCCGACTCCACAGGCGCATCCCGGCCTCGTCACTTTTGAGCCACTCCCCGACCTCCCCGGCCTTGGAGCCCTCGCTTTACTCTCGTCGCCGCCGCCGCGCCGCCCGCCCGAACTCGGTTAGTCGCGGAATCCCCCCCGTCCGATCCCCAACCAGCGGTGTAGATTAGAACCAGAAGAGTATGTTTTTATAAAAACCGGCGGTTCGTTTACGGTTTATTTAGTTAGGGTTTTTATTTATTAGCCCGGCCCGTTTTAATTTAACCCGAGGCCCTTTTAGGTTATATTACGCCCGATTACAGTTTAGGCCCATTAGGCCTTTTTCTTTTATTTTTGTTTTTCTGTTTTAACAGAATAGTTTCTGTTTTGAAAAATTCATATCTTTTATTCTGTTTAATATTTTTAGGTGATTCTTTTTTTTTGGTTTGCAAATTTTCTAAAGTTTCTGTAGAATATATATTTAGCTATGTTAAAATTTATTAAAATGGCTTTATTTTTGTTTTAGTCAGAATAGTAAATCTGCTATAACTTGAGTTAGAAAAATTATTTTGGATGATTCTTTTTGTCCCAACTTTATTTTGGCATTGCCAAACCATAGAAATTAATTTGAGTATTTTAGGATTAATTAAAAATAGTTTTAAGCAGAATCTTGTTAATCCTAATTAATTAACTAGCTCTGTTTTCCTATTAATTTAATAAGTAAATAAATTTATTTTTAACATGTGATTGATTATTCTAGGATAGTTTCTGTCACTCTAATAGATGAACTTTTATTTATAATAAATAAAAGTTTTATTTTAATTTTCTTAATAGAAATTGGATTAGGCCTAAAAGGAGTTTTATAATAGCTTTTAAATTAATTCTTTTTGCTCCTAGTTGATTAATGAAATATTTTACATTAAGTTAACATAAAACCATGATTAGGTTATGTTAGAAAATTTTATTATATAAAACTACTTTTAGTTGTTGTTTGAAGTAGGAAAACTTTGAGTGGTTTTCTTTGAGTTTTCCTTTGGATTTTGCTTTGTTGGTTTTGGTGTGTTACTTTGTTATGCTATTTTGTTATGTGATCCCATTGCTATATGCTTATTGTGATTTGTTTGTCTCGGTAGAGTTTAGAGTCTGAAGCTTGCTACTCTGAATCTTTAGCTTCGAGGATCATCGACAAGGCAAGTTTTGATCATGTTATTTCCTATACCTATGTTTTTATGCATTAGAATTGTCACCACCCACCATGCATGCGATAGTTGAAATTTTGAAGTTATTAATCTTGAGTAGTACCATGTGGTAGGATGAACCAATCCTTGTTACCATGACCCGAGGCGAAGTAGTTTACTTTGCTATGTTAGTGAGCGGGTTTTGGTTGAGTGAAATTCATAAGCAAGATGTGAGAGTCAATGATGATGACAACCCCATGAACTACAATGATCAAGATGGACTTGAAAATCACTCTTGGGTGGAGGGACGGTTGGCGGGCACCCTGGAGAACCAGTGGTTGGCGGGATGCATGGAGAAGTGCCATGACATCTTGCGGAAGCTTCACCCAGCCACGAAGAGAAGGATGGATGCCCCATGACCGAAGCTTACTGCTGCAGCCGCAAGCCATTATGGGCTCTGGCTGGGTTGACCTTAGTAGTGACGCTGGCTGGGCGGTACTACGAGATGTAGAAGAACGGTAGGATTGGATGGGTACCGCGGTAGCGGAAGAACTCTTTGGAAGACCTGTTTCATTCGTCCGTCTTCAAACACCATGAAGTCGAAGACTTTAAAGGAGGAATGATTCTTGCGGGAAAGTCATAAACCTCTGCGAGTTAAAGATCTAATCGATTAGCCGTGTCCCGATTCACGGACAATTTGAGCCTCTGGAACTTGGAAGTATTGAAATCTCAACACTAAAACTAATGAATTAATTTGAGGGTTTATGACTTAATAATTTGGGAATGAGATATTGGTTGGCGGAACCATCTCAATAACTACCAACAATTGTAGTAATTTGCAAGCAAGTCCTTTGTAGTAGGAAAAAATTTGCTTTTAGCAAAATGATGAAACTTAGAGCTCCTGACCAAAAAATGCATGTAGTGATAGTAATTTTATTATTGTTATTCTCTTCATGACCTGCCGACTTATTCAAAAGCTGACCTACGGCTACAACGTCTTATGTTGCGGAGGTATATTCGATCAGAGTGAGGCTATGCTCGCGCTTGGCGATTGCCCTTTGAGTCGGATGGACTCGCTTTACTTGACGCTTCGCAGCAATAGTAGTTTATTTCTCATGAGTTGGCCTTGAGCCAAATTTATTCCTTTGTAATAAAGACTCTATATGAGAAGCGTGTAATAATATTCAGGTGTGATTGAACTTTGATTACTTTATCGATGTCTTGTGAGTACCGGCATGATCTTGGGATGAATACAGAACCACGAGATTTGACCGACTTTGGGTCAGGTCGCTCTGACTTAAACCGATCGAGAGAGATTAACTCTCCCAGGTCACCCACCATGTTGCGATGGTAGAGGAACAATGCGGCGGCCTTCTCCTATATTGAAAACTAGTCATGTCGGGCTTCCGAACCCCCATGCGGATTCAGCGGAGGGCGGACTTGATCAAGCTTGAACATAAAGTCGGGCATCGGACCGGACTCGTTGGACAACGTCCAGCAATCCAAGCTTCAAATTGAAACTTCTCGGCCTTGAGCCTTGAGATGGGTAGGGTTCGGACTTAATTCCACCCCCGCCCGGACATATGCGATCTATCTCTAATCCGGCAAGAGCCCGCTGAGGCAATTACATCACTCTTGGGCGAGATTCCTCCGGTTATGGATAGGATAAAGGAATGCGAGAGGAAAGCGCAGATCTCAATTTTTACAATAATTGCGGACGAGGACTCTTGAACCCGTCGGCCGTCGCGAAATTACGCTTCACCAACTGGCGTCCATAATGCGAAATCTTGTGCGATAGAGAGTTTCGGACAACCGAAAATAATTTTTGGGACAATCCGGCCCGAATACAACCCTAGTCCGCAACAAAAGGGTGCATTACAATCGGGCACGGATACAAAAACCACAAAGCAAAGACCCCATAAAAGACGCGGAACCGTACTAGAGGATGGCTTAGCGGACCTGTAAAATTCACGATCTGAAGGCGCCGTCCCAACACATAACCTTCGAGCATGTTGGATATTACGGCGGTGGCCAAAAGTGGAAGGAGCTTCTAGCCCCGAAAACCACTCCAACAACATCGATGCAGTATCAACAGTCTTGAGACTTTCGCATCAAATAATATGCGAAGCGAACAATCCAGCGGCCTCGCCGAAGTCTACCAAGTAGCAACAACCAATCCATGGGCGACACAGCCATCACCTTCAACGCCAGCGAGCGAACCTAAATTCGGACAACCCGAGCTCCGGCCGCTTTGGTACTTAGTCCAATAGTGGGCTGACTTCGACTTACAAAAGTCCTCATGGATGGCGGCAGCGGATTAAACTTCATCTGCGAGAAACCCTTCAAAAATGGAAATAGGCTGGAGCCGCATTGGCGAAGCAGCACAACCTTTAGAGGAATAATCCCTAGCAGGGAGGCGCGCCTGAGGAAAAATCACACTCGATGTGGTATTGGCTCACCGGACAATTCTGAGATCCGAAGAAGTCACGTTCCAAGTGGCCCCGTTCAACAACGGATATCACGCTATATTAGGGCGAGAGGCATTCACAATTTTTCAAGCCGTACCCCATTACGGGTACATGAAGCTCAAAATGCACGGGCCGCGGAATAATCACTCTCGTTAGTGATCCGGACATAGCACTCGGCCCGAAAACAAGACAGCCACATTAGCCTTAGAGGCACTATCCAAAGCCCTAGCGGCGGAGGAACTCACCGCGCTGCGCTCTATGGTGAATAGGGACGATGTGATACTCGATAAGAGATCCAAGTCCACCTCCTTTAAACCAGCAGATGAAATAGTAAAATTCCAGGTCCACCAGCGGACCCGACAAAAGCGAACTCCATCGGGGCACAATTGAACCACGATGTGGGCGCGCCTTGCGAAAATCGCCGGGAAAATTGGAACATTTTGCACGGCACCCCTCGGATATGCCGGAATCCCATGATTGCGAACACAGCCTAAACATCCTAAAAGGTTCAAGCCGATCAAACAGGCTCTTGACGATTTTCGAACCCAAAAGGCAGGCAATGGGAGAAGAGCTAGCCAAACTATTGGAAGCGGATTCGCCGAGACATCAAGCACCGGATTGGCTAGCAAACCTGGTAATGGTACCAAGAAGGACAAATCCTGGCGCCTATGTGTCGATTTCAAAGACCTAAATAAGGCCTTCCCAAAGGATCCCTTCCCCTCCCCGCATCGACCAAATCGCCGATGCCACCGCGAAACACGATTCATTATGCTTCACGGGCGCATACTCGGCTATCATCAAATCAAGATGGCGAAGCGGATCAAGCCGCCAAAGACATTCATTACTCCATATGGACCATTCGCTTCAACACGATGCCCTTCGGACTTAAAAGCGCCGGCGCAACATATCGGCGCATGATTCGGACATGTCGGCTACGGATCGGCAAAACAATAGAGGCATCGTGAGCGGCGTAGTCGTCAAAACTAAACTGCGTCGAAACTCTAGTAGGCGACTTGAGGCTCACATTCGACAACCTCGAGCATATGACATCAAGCTGAATCCGGAAAAATGCGTTTTTGGTGTACCATTTGGAAAGCTCTTTGGGCTTCATTGTATCCGATAGAGGAATTGAAGCAAACCCAGCCAAGATCCGAGCTCTGTCACAGCTAGATATCCCAAAGACCTCAAGCAAATACAAAAATTATTTGGATGCATGGCGGCTCTAAGCCGCTTTATCTCCGTCTAGGAGAAAAGGCATTACCCTCTATCGCCTCCTTAGGCACACGAACACTTTGAGTGGACGGATCTGCCACCGCCGGACTCGAAGAAATAAAGGCCATATTGGCAACAAATCCGGTCTGGCTGCGCCCAACACAGGCGAACCAATGTTGTTATACATCGCAGCTACGCATCAAGTTGTAAGCGCGGTACTCGTCGTCGAGCGAGAAGCAGAAGGGCATAAATTCCCTCTTCAAAACCAGTATACTACGTATCCTTTGTGTTAACCCCACAAGTCCGTTACGCACTATCGAGAAGATAGCATCTGCGGTGTTCATGGCATCCGGAAGCTCGACACTACTTTCAAGAGTGTTCGATAGCGATGGCCTCTGAAGTACCATAGCGACATTATAAACAACCGTGGCCTTAGCAGGCGGGATTGCAAAATGGGCCATTGAGCTCTTACCATTTGATATATCTTACAAACCTCTGCGAGCTATAAAGTCACAAGTTTTGGCTGACTTTGTCGCTGAATGGACGGCCGAACTCCCTAAAGAATCTGGCGCATACTCCAATTGGATTATGCACTTGACGGCTCTAAAATGTTAGCGGATTGGGGCTGGCGTCGTATTGGCGTTCCCGACCGGGACACAGTCCAATCGTACTTGAGATAATGTACGGACTCCAACAACGCGGCGAATCTGAGGCCCTTTTACATGGTCTCCGGATGGCAATCTCCATGGGCATTCAACGCCTAGAGGTGCGTGAGGATTCAAACCTCGCAATATCCCAAATAAGCGGAGACTTTGGCGCCAAAGATCCGAAAATGGCAGCATATCATAGCGCTGTCCTAAAATGTCAGCCGGTTGAAGGACTCGAATTCCATCCGTGGCAGGATAATAACCAAGCAGCCGACGTCTTGTACGCATTGGCGCCAAAAGCAGCGCTGTCCCTCTAACATCTTCTGGAGCGACTCTTCAAGCCATCCGTACTATGGGAAGAGGAGTCGGAACTAACAAACGGAACAAGCCGCACCAACGGCGATTCAGCCGATGATATAACACCTTCCGCCCACGACATAATGGCAGTAATTGCCCCGTGGACAGAACCATTCCTCGCCTACTTGCTTAGGCAAGAGCTTCCCGAAGACCAAAATGAGGCCCGCTGCATTGTCCGACGATCTAAAGCCTACAAGGTCTATGAGGGAGAACTTTATAAGAAAAGTACAACCGGAGTCCTTCAAAGGTGTATCTCCGAAGAGGAAGGGCGAAACCTCTTGGCTGAAATTCATGTCGGACTAGGCGGACACCACGCCGCAGCTCGGGCCCTTGTAGGAAGGGCATTCCGTACAGGATTTTAGTGGCCGACGGCCCGAGCGGATCTCGGGACTTAGTCAAAGATCGTCGGTTGTCGGCTCTTTGCTAATCGAGCCATATGCCACCCACCGCCCTCAAAACTATACCCATTACACGGCGTTCGCGATGCAGGGGCTTGACATGGTTGGACCACTTAAGGGGAACCCACAAGCAAAGGTACCTATTGGTCATGGTGGATAAATTCACCAAATGGATAGAGGCCAAGCCAGTTAAAGCAGCGAGTCGGACCAGTGATAGACTTTATATCCGGGGTAGTACAGCGTTATGGTGTCCCCACTGCATCATCACCGATAGCGGCACGAACTTCACGCCGATGAGGTTAAATCATGGTGCAAAAATATGGGCATCAAGCTCGATTACGCTTGATCTATCATCCTCAAACCAGCGGTCAAGTGGAGCGAGCAAATGGTCTAATAATGGCGGCATCAAACCCGGACTAGTGCGGTCCCTTACGAAATCGACACGCCTTTGGGTAGGAGGCTCGACTCCGTACTACGGGGTTGCGGACAACGCCTAACCGTACTACGGATTCACACCATTCTTTATGGTATCTGGCGCGAAGCAGTTTTGCCTGCGACATCATTCATGACTCACCTCGAGTGCGCGTATGCGAAGAAAGAAAGCCGAGTTGGATCGGCGGGACAGCTTGGACGCATTGGAGGAAAAGCGCGGCGTCGCCAAGGCTCGTTCCGCATTCTATCAGCAGCAGGCTCGAAGATATCAAAGCGAGAAATGCGGGCCAAGACTTACAACATTGGCGAACTGGTTCTCGCTGCGGACAAGAAAAAGGACAAGCTCAAGCCCAAATGGGAAGGCCCCTTCATCATCGATCAAGTCTGACGGTGGAAGCGTACCGTCTCTGAAATGCATCGGATAACCGACTCGAGCTGAACCCATGGAGCGCAGCCCGCCTCAACGATTCTATGCCTAGCGCCGGACTAAGAGTTCGTCCCCTTCCCCGTCAATTTTTTTTACTTCAGCTGCCTTTTGTTTATCTTTTCTTCTCAACCCTATTCATCCAAGCCTCAAAGGGCCTACTTGCATAGCGTTAGCGCGCAATTGATGTGCTATCCGCACTCATTATACACAGGGCTTCTTTACGGAAGCTTAATTATCACGGGCTTCATGCCCGGCACATGTGTCAAGCCTCCACATGTACCTTTTATTCACCATTATATGCATCGATATGACTTAAGTTTTGGCCAAGCTGGGTTGCTGGCTCTGTGCTTACCCTCGTTCCCGATTGTTCGGCTAGGAGGTAAAGGAGCACCTCTGCGATTATTCTTGCCGGGTCAGCGGATGTGTACCTCGACTGGGTGAAGCCGAAAGCTAAGCGTTCTTAAGGGAATATTCGGTCGGTGACTTAAAAGATGATTTTTATCCACTTATTTATCTGCCCCGGATGTTTTTTGCTTTTTTAGCAGACGGACATGCACTTTAGGGCATACCACCCCAGAGGAAAGGAACCCATAGCGGAACTATTCTCCACGGAAGATGTTTCTTACTACCCATGTAATATAACATAACTAGTTGGGCACTTATGCGATAAAGCGATGACCCCTCGCTTTGGTCTCCATGCATACCCGGTTGTTTCATAACCGAGGCGGTATTCGGACACCTCCGGACTCTAGGGTCCCGAGGTGAAGCGAAAAGGTCGGCAAAGACAAGCGATCTACAATCCGGCTAGAAGGCATTTTGTATGTCATTTTACAATACATTGTCAAATCATTGGTTGTATTCTTCCTCAATCCCGTCTAACGGGGTGTCTAATTCTGATCTGTTGGGAAAATTTAGCGACCAACTCCACTTGGGCGTATACTAAACTCACGGGATCTCCTTCCCGCCGGACCCCATAGGTCGACTTGACCATGTGGTTGGGATCCGCCTTCTTGTACCGCGTCTTTACCATGGCCGAGCCTCCACAGCACCTTGGCGGCAGGCAGAAATCTTCCATAAATGGAAGCTGCCGCCTCCTGCAGCTTCTCCGCAAGCTCCCCAAGACCCTCGGGTAAGGAGAAGGCTGGCCTAGCGCTGGATGGCGCCGCCCATTGCTGCCGAACTCGTTCGATCAGTTGCAACAATTCGGAAGTTGATCACCCGTTGATCGGGCATCTCCTCCAGCGAGGCGACTGTGAGCATACCTGCGGACATATTCTATCAAATTGACTTCCTCGCGAACTCTTCTTTTCAAAGGAGTTCGCTCAAGCACTACTATATATGCATGGCGAAGCCACTGATTCTCCTTACTTGAGCCCGACAGCTCGGCCCGAGCGCCTTTCGGCTCTTCTCCAAGCTGGGCATGGGCATCTGGAGCTTGTTCCTTTCATGCTGCACCTTATGCACGGCACCCTCTCGCCGACCTTTAGTTGGCGCGAAGTTCTTACTGTCCGGATCTTGTCCGCAGCACCTCTAACGTCATTTTTCTTTCGAGGCTTGCGCAAAGCCAAGCGCTACTTATCTTTCTAAAATAATGCGTTACCGGAGAGGTCCTGTGTTTCCTCCTGCGCCCGGAAAGTGCGGCCTCAGTTGGGCCTTGCACTCTTGCAGCTCTGAGACAGTTAGGTATTCTTCTCGGTAAGATCCTCGTTTCATATGATCCTTAAATCAGTTAATATAACTACTTTAAGTCTCGGGAGACTCTTGGCATATACAACTATTAAATTCTCTTACCCGTATGTCTTTTACATACTTGCTCCGTGGCTCTGATAAAACCATCTTGAGCAGCACGAAGGTGTCGTCCCCGTGTTAAAGGCATTCAGCGCCTCGGGGAGAAGCAGCGTCACGAAATCTTGTCGTGGCGCTTTGTGATTGAGGCACTCTCCACCTTAGACTTGGTGGCGGACGATCTGTCGGCATCCTCCGTCGGAGGCGTCGCTCGCGCCTTGCGCTCGCCTCCCCCTCGACCAGTGCGGGAGCCCGGTGGTAGAGGTTGGATTGACAACTTCCACGCCCTTGATCCGGCGGGCGCTTTTTCCCTATAAAGTCATGAGCACTCAAAGCGCTTCCTAGGAACATTGCTCTAAATACTGAATTGTGAGCTACACCTTTGCGGCGGCGTTTGATTCGCGCCGCTCCTCTTCCGCCTCTTGGTCGAGCGGCCCTTGTTGGTCAGCCACCGCTGGCTCGACTTCTCGCCCTAAGGCGCCTCACCTGCAGTGCCATCATATCGGTGGTCATAAATAAGCAAGGAAGGAATAGCGGTGTCGGGGCTTGCCGCAATCACAGGAAGCGGATATAGTCCGGGATAGTCGGCCGTGATGGCGACTAAAGCATTGTCCATGCTGAGCTGGTGGAACAACCCATCGATTAGCTCCACCTTTATGTCGGATCCTCTTGGAGGCGGATCCGGGATCTCTCTGGATCCTCGGGCTGCGAGCGGACTTAGCATGCCCTCCACGGTTGGCGCAGTTCTGTGTCGAAAGAAGAACACAATATAAGAAACTTAAGTTTGAAAAGGCGCAGGTCGGACACGCTGAGTGTTAAACACCCAAGGCAGGGGATTATTCATGGAAAACCCATTTAGCGGGTTCGTCCGAAGAAATCCTCCTTCTCCCCTTATACAGGCGGACAAGATCGTCACCAGATCTTGGCCGAATCCGACCTTACGGCCATGGCGGGTGGCATCGTCCTCCCGTTGAAATCCCACATGGGGTGGCCTGTATTGTAGTGGCTGCACCCCGCGTAATGCATGTTGCCATGATTCCAATCATGGTCAACCCGGCATGGGCGATAACCTTATTCGCCCATCAAATAATGGGCGCTCTTGTCTTCCTCCGGATGGGGGCTCATGGGCGCCAACTAAGGCGTTTCTTGAGAGGAGCATTGCTGAACTCCGGAGGCCGATCCGAACAGGTCCGGCATCAGGCGTCTTCTATATAAAACCATTCGAAGGCCGGTCTTGAGCGCCTTCTTAGGGGTTCCGGATGGATATCCGGTCCCGCAATCGCCATATTTGGCGCCGCCCACTTGATATATGGACCCCTCGTGAGAGCGGGGTACAAGGCGAACAACCTCTTCCACAGCGAAGTGGGGCTCGGCGCCTGAGGAAAAGCTGCAAAGAGCTACATAACCCGCAATATGCGAGGATTGGTAGGCGTGAGGTGATGAAGCTGGAGTCGGTAGAACTCCGAGGCCAGCGGAGGAATGGATGTCAGAAATCCGAGCCCCTTATCGGATAGGGGACGAAGCATACCCGATCCCTTTGTTGGGATTTGGGGTAACCTCCGCTTGCTTCCCACCTTTGTAGGTGGCCAGCCAGCTTCGAGCAGGGAACCATGAAGGCGGAGGAGATATCCCCCATTTGGAGCTTCACCAGCTCGTTGTGCGGAACGAGCATCTCCTCCAATCTCTGGCAAAGGGCGGGAGCGCGAGAAGAGGAGCCGTGTTGGCGGTCCATGATGGAATGGATTCTTGGTCGAAAGCGCTCCGATGAGTATTTGCGAGAGGAAGATGGTGATTTGGATCTGGATTCTTGCCTCCCTTATAGGCAGATTATTACGCACAACTAGGGGTAAAACATAAAAGACACCACGGCTTTTCACATTCGTGACAGCGTGGAAGAAAGGCCATTATTAGGCGTGGAAGCCAAGGCAGCGCAACATTGATGAGGAACACGGACCATTAAGCGAGTGCGTGGGACTTGAAGGAGAACCCGCCTTACAACGCCGAAGACTACGCATCTTTGGACTTATCGTCATTGAAGCCTGGTTAGGGAGACTCTTGAGGAGTCCGGATTAGGGGGTGTCCGGATAGCGGACTACCATCATCGACCGAACTATCATCGGCGGACTATCATCATCATTGGACTCCAAGACTATGAAGATACAAGATTGAAGACTTCACCCGTGTCCGGGAGGGACTTTCCTTGGCGTGGAAGGCAAGCTTGGCGATCACGGATATGTAGATCTCCTACCATTGTAACCGACTCTATGTAACCCTAGCCCTCTCCGGTGTCTATATAAACCGGATGACTCTAGTCCGTAGGACTATCAGAACAACAACCCTTACAATCATACCATAGGCTAGCTTCTAGGGTTTAGCCTCCTTGATCTCGTGGTAGATCCACTCTTGTAAACATCCACAATATCAATATTAATCGAAGCGGGACGTGAGGGTTTTACCTCCATCAAGAGGGCCGAACCTGGGTAAAACATCGTGTCCCTTCTCTCTGTTACCATCCGCCTAGGCGCGATTCGGGACCCCCTACCGAGATCCGCGGTTTGACACCGACACCGCCCGCGTCATTTATACTACCACTCCCTCCGTTTTATGCGGAGTAAATAAAAACAGAGGAGTATACTATACTACTGGATGAGGATCCACGGCGTGGCTGAACCCATTGAGTAAGCGACATGCGGGGCATAGCAAGCATGGGGTCCATGATAAGTGAACCAAAGGGAGGGTAAGGCAGGGATACCTCGTCGGAGGATCCACTTCCACTACTACTCCCTCCTTCCATCTCTGAGGGTCTAATCGTTTTTGAGGCTAACTTTGACCAAATGTTAGAGTAATAATATATGGCGCATAACACAAAGCATACGATCAAATTAGTATGTGAAAGGAGCTTCAATGATATAATTTTCACATTATACATCTCATGTACTATTAATCTTGTCAATAGTCAATGGCGGTTTTGAAAAGCGCATTAGAGCATAGTTAATAATATAGCCAACCGATGGCTATAAGGAGCGCCATGTCATCTATAGCCATAATCTATATGCACTCATACAATAGTGTGGGCTATAAGGTTGGCTATTTCCATAAAAAATATAAGGTTGGCTAGTACTTTTTCCTTCTCCTCTCTATCTCTTTCTTCATATTTATTGTATTAAACTAGGAATGCATATATAGCTAGGATCTTGCATGAGAGCTCACTCCCTTACTTTTTCACATCTCTCTCCTCCACATAGGCCCTATATAAATGGAAGGAGGGAGTACTATGAACCTTGCATACTCTACTACAGATGTTGTCGGTACTCCACTAGTACTATTGGATAGGGAGCTTTAAAAAGTTACTATTGGACTGGCTATCGTGGCGAAATCCTAGTAGGAAGAGCATGCGAGAACAAGCACATTCACATGGTTGAATACAAATTGGAAACCATGTACATTTGAATACAAATCTAGAATGCGTATGAATCTAACAATATTGATTGGGCGTTGTTCAATGTTGATACTTTTTACGTAAGTTTGATCAAAGTAGAGATACTTTGACTACACATAAAACTTATATGTAAACTAGAAAGGATCGGAGGGAGTATATTATGCGTTCAAGCGAAGCGAACATTGAATACCCTTTATATATGATTTGTGGATGCTATGATCACCGGTTCAAAATTTTGAATCCACCTTAGGTATCACACATGCACCCACTCGTTCTCTCTCGATTTCATCTCGGGGTCCGGAGATTGATTGAAAGAGGACTAGGGTGGGTATAATACGTTCGTTTCGCTTATGAACGTATAATATACTCCCTCTGATCCCCACAGACCCCCCTGCCGGTCATTTCTATCATAGAAACAGAGCAAACCTTTATCTCCTTGCACGACACACAATTGATCTCTCAACATCAGTCGATCTCGTCAAGATGTGTCGGGGCATGAACCGAATGGATGTCAAAACTAAGACGGGAAGCGACACGTAGTGGAGGCAAAGTGAAACTTTAAATGAAGCATTTGTTTGTATTCATGTCGGACGAATTACAACATTGGAAATACAAGAATGGTCTAGGCCCACATGCGAATGATACTCGGCGGAATGTTCAAATGAGGCATGCGGGAGCGACACGCTCATCGTCGCTTTACACGGTTGGTTCCAGTGTGCCGAGGGTGGCGTTAGCGCAGTGGCACGACCAGCAGATCAACACCCGGCTTATCGAGGATGCACAGGGGCACGAAGTCTACAGCGCGCGCTGGCAGCGTCCGGAGTGGTGTAGCGCGGCCAACTGCATCCCCAGGACCTGAGACCATGCCGGGTCATCTTACTTTTTCAATGACATGTGGGTCGCATGTGAGCAAAGGGCATCTCCAACGTTGCCACGACTGCAGCTGACTACCCTGGCACACCAAAAACCCTTGTCCCTCGCGCCGTCGCGCGGTGCGTTCCCAGCCGGCACCAACTGCCCGCATTCATGCCGTCTGTCTGTATGCCGTCGTTAAGAGGATCGGTGCCCGAGGAACCAACTCCGGCGACTTAATGACGCACCCGGACACTTGGCCTCACCGGAATGCGCTACTTAAAGTGGCAACGCTCAGCTAACCTCCACACAATAGCGCATCATCCTGCTACCTGGCACCACATCCGCCATGACAGCGAGCGCGAACGCAACGCTCTGGGGGAGAGCTTGTCTTCAGGGATGAAGCTCGAGGTCACCGCGCTCGCTCAAGTCGGAGCTCACGATGCAATAGCAGCATAGCCGGATCTGACAGCGGCCGCTGGCGGTGGCCACGCTGGCGGCCGACGGCGGGAGCACCGTCGACCACGCGTCCTACTTGCCACCGTCAACGTCCGGCACCGCCAGGTCGGGACTCCTCGAGATGAGTAGGGCATGGGGGCGGCAGGGCATGGTGTGCCAAGCTGGCGGTCCGTTTCTGTGTTCTACTCTTCCTCGCCGGAGACCGCCTTCACTTCACGCAGGTCTTGAATCCGCCCCGTACATGGAGATCGTAGATGGAGGGCGTCGGTCGCCGCCATAGAATAGGTTTAGGGTCGGGTTTGTTTTATTTTTTTGTCCTATAAAAGTTCGAAATGTAATGAAAATCTGCCGTGTTTGCATTAATCTCGGCCTGTGTATATGAACTTTCACAATAATATAGTATATTGTAGGAGTAATATCAAGATGCCTATGCGTTGCACGGAACATCAAGATCTTGTGGGAGAAAAGGATGAACGAGGGAAGGCCTTATCAGCAAATGTGGATAGGAGTGCGGGTAAATTGTCATAGTTTCCTTCCTATCCCTTAGATATAGATCGGGCGGCCTATGTTGCAGGATGGCAGGCACAACATCATCACCAACTCTGCTTTTTATTGAACCGAGACAAAGCTAACATGTGAAGTAAATAAACACATAGTCTATATACACAATTTATCTTAGGCAGTCCAATAGTACGTCCACTACACATTCACGCATTTCACATCTTTCTACATCTACGGGAACCTACAAAAGGGTTAACGTAAATTGCCTCTCTCTCTCCTCCCTGATTTTCATGGTGGTGGGCCCCTTCCTCCCCCCAATCTACAATCAACAGCTCACACGTTTCACATTAGTTAATTACGTAACTGGGATTACGTAGGTGTAGCATTACTCGTCCTAAAAAACCCAACTAAGCCAACCTCCCAGCATATCGCGCGGGAAAAGACCCGGCCGGGCCGTTTTAGTCGGGATTACCGGATTACTAGTAGTAGTATCGATGAATCGCGCGAAGCACCAAGTTTTTATTTTCTTTAGGGGGCTAAGCACCTAGTTTAAAAGGAAAAAAAGTGGTACACTCGCAGCACCCCTGTCGCGGTTGCTTTGCACCCCACACACGTTCGGTCCTGCACACAGCTCATAAGCGGGCGCACTTTGGCTTGCCTCTTCAACGACACGTGGGACTGCACTTGGAGAAACCGATCATCGCCAAACTCCCCGCCCGGTCTTGAAATCCCCCCCCCCCCCAAAATTCCCCCCAAATCCCAAATTCAACCACCCTTAGGCCAACTAGCCAATAATATTCCCCAAACCCCCTCCCCGTCCCCCTCCACTCCATTCGCTCCAAAGCTGCCCTCCCTTGGCGTTGATCACGTCGGCACATGATTCGTCGAGGGGCCTGCAGCGATCCTCTCGCTCCACGGTACACTCTCATAGACTGTCGTCCTCTAGCAGCGCCGCCACGGCAGCGTTCTTGTGGGCGCTGTGATCGGCGCCGCCGCCGGGCAGCGTTAGTGTGGAGGCGCACGGTGTCGACTTCTCCCGATGCGCGCATTCTAGGCGAGGCCCGTGCATGTCGGTGTAGCGTTGAATGTTAGGCGATAGTCATTTGTTAATCTCACTTTTGTCAAAGTAGTTTCTGATCAATATGCTCTTCTTAAGAAGCTTCCTTGCCTGATACGCACTCAATCTGCTTAGATGAGATGGCATGCCAAGCCCGATTAGTTGCTAAAATAACCTGCCATATATTTATTGTGACGTAGATTGCCATGGTCTAGTAGCCAATCTGTTAGGTGAAATAGTTGTACACCGTTTTATACTCGATCTTTGTTGCTGTGATGGCCTTCGATAGTTCGATGGCTGTGTGCTCGGCCTCATTGACTACTAAAACAGCCTGCCATAATTTAGCACTTAAATCTGTTTGCTGAATTAGCTTTACATATATCTCGTTACTTAGATCTGCTCGTCCAAATATCTTGCCATAGCTTTAGATATCAACCTAGGTATTTTTTTCTGGACTTCATAAAAAAGCATATATGTTTTTCCTGTAATATCTAGTAGAAGAACTAATTTGTATGTCTAATGGATGGACATGACTTGGATAACTTCTGCTCGAAGATTCTCCACTGCATATGTCGAGGGGGTTGAAAACTTCATGAACTTTATCAGAGCTGAGTTCGGTGGTCCGAAATCAGATGTGCTCTACCCGTGTAGCCGTTGTATGAATTTAGTTACAAGACCCCAGTCAACTGTGCAAAATCATCTACACTTGTATGGGATGTCGGCCACATATACTAGGTGGGTTCATCATGGTGAAGCTGTGAACGTCAATGTTACTGACTACGTGGAAGCAGCAGATCACCATCTTGATCTGCCCGATGCTCAGGTGGAAGAGGAGGAGGAGGTGGTGGTGTCGGAGCCAGTGAGTTTGACCAACATTGAAACAATGCTACGAAATGCTCGTGCATTTCATGAACTTTCACCTGCAGAAGAAAAACGGTGGGCCCGCATGTTGGAACAATGCAACGTGTCTGTCACCCCAGGAAATAAGCTGTTAGTATTCTCAGCTACGGTCACCTTTCTTAAGGTGAAGACATCTGAGTAGATGACCAAAAAATCATTCGATGCAATGTTGGCAGCTTTCCGTAAATCTTTCCCAGATGCGTCTGAGCTGCCACACACCTGCAGTAAAATGAAGAATTTCCTTCGTGCAGTTGGAATTGGATATGTTATGATCCATGTTTGTAAGAATAATTGTGTTCTGTTCCAGAAGGATTATGCCAACTTAAGTGAATGCCCGAAATGCAAATCATCAAGATGGAAATATGGCAATGTTGTGAAGAGGATTCCTCATAATGTTCTGAGACATTTTCCAATTACACCAAGATAATGGAATATCTTGGCCTCAACACAAGTGTAGGTGGTTCTCTCTCAGAAAAGGTAAGTTGGAAGTGTAGGTTCGTTCTGATGGCTCTCTCCACGAATGAAGAGGAGGTGGAGGGGTATATATAGCCTCCACACAAAATCTAACCATTACACACAACTTGCCAATCTCGGTGGGATCGAATTGATAAACTCGGTCAGATCGATTTAGAAAATCTAATGACCGTTAGGATTTTCGGTGGGACCGACATGCAACTCGGTAGGACCAATATGGTTAGGTTTAGGGCATAACGTAATCTCGGCGAGACTGATTACACAAACTCGGAGAGACCGATTTTGGTAATAAGCTAACCAGAGAGTTGGTCAGGTAAACTCAATGGGACCGATTCACTCATTTTGGTGAGACCGAAGTGTTACGAAAGGGAAACAAAGAGTTTACATTGCAATCTCGGTGGGACCGATCGCTCATCTCGGTGGGACCAAAATGTTACGAAGGGAAATAGAGAGATTACAATCCCATCTCGGTGAGACCGAGATCCCTATCGAGTGAGACCGATTTGCTTAGAGTTTGTGGCGATGGCTATGACATCGAACTTCGGTGGCGCCGGGTAGAAAGAATCGGTGGGGACAAGTTTGACTTTTGGTTTAGGTCATACCTGGATGTGAGAAAGTAGTTGAGGGCTTTGGAGCATATCACTAATAATTTTGAGCAAGAGCCTCATTAAGCAACACCTCATCCCTCCTTGATAGTATTGGCTTTTCCTCTGAGACTCAATGTGATCTTGGATCACTAAAATAGAAAATGTAGAGTCTTGAGCTTTGAGCTTGAGCCAATCCTTTTGTCCTTAGCATTTTGAGGGGTCCATTTTCTCATCCATGCCATGCCAATCATTGAGCTTTCCTGAAATATTAATCTTGAAATAGCATTAGCTCAATGAGCTATATGTTGTTAGGAATTACCAAAACCACCTAGGGATAGTTGCACTTTCAATCTCCCCTTTTGGTAATTGATGACAACATATAGATCAAAACTTCGAAAAATGATAATAAGAGTGAAAAACATTATCGCTTTGAGAAGTATGTGAAAAGCAAGAGCTCCCCCTAAATTTGTGCATAGTTTAAGATTTGCTTTGGACTGCAAATGCACAATGAGTTAGGATCATGGGTTACTCTTCCATGTCACATACATATTGGTGGAGCGCTCAAAATGATAATAATTAAATACATGCACTCATCACCAAGCAAAGTGAATGATCATATGGGGATATAAAAGGATAATGTCATCCAACAAGCATTAAGGTAGCATATGATCAAACACATGATCATCCAAGTATCACACAAAAGCATAAAGTATCTCAAACAAGCAAATAACAAAGTTCAACCACCAAAAAACAAGAGAGAACAAAGAGCAACACTCTCTCTCGAAGCCTATGATCTATACATTTTCTCCCCCTTTGGCAATAAGTTAGCAAACAGTTCATAAAAAATGCATAGTGCTAGATTGACTCTCAGGCTTGGTATTCAGGTGGTGGTATAGATAAAACTCCAAGGACGAAGGCATCAGTTGATGTAGATGGAGCTGGTGGAGTGGGTGCTGGAGCTGGTGGCACTGAAGGCTGTAGCTGGTGCGAGATGAAGTTGCTCACGGTGTGCATGGCCTTTGTAGCAGATCTCTGTCCTCTGGGCACTCTATGCAAAAGCATCAGTGGTAGACTTTCCCTTCTTCTCCTGCACTTCATCCTGAAGTTTCTCAACAATTGACTGTATCTCAGTGACCTTCACATCTAAATCATAGATCTTCTGCTCCATGATCCTCTCCAAGCTCTCCTAGTTTTGAGCCAGGGTGGCCAATCCCTTCTCAATCCTCAGAGTGGAGGCAATCAAGTAGCCAAGCTGATCTTGCTTGCTCTTCAGAAGATACTGAGATGCCTCATCAATGGTTGGCATCTTTGCAGCCTTTTCAGTCCTTGCCTTCTCCCTCTTTGCTTGTGCTTGCACAGAAGATGGTTCATTCTCATCCATTACCACAGTGTTGTCCTCAAAGTCTGGGTAGATGGGCAGGTGCTCCTTATCCAATAGATATGTGCCAGTGCCCATCTTGGAGTTGATTAGCTCCTGGATCTATGGGGCATACCCACAACTTCTCTTGATCTGCAATTTGTTCTCTTTATAGTTTCCACAATCAGACTCATGACTTTGAACTTTTGAGAAACATCGAATATATGCAGCAAGTTGATGGAATGTCCTCTGATCATTCTGTGATCTCCTGATTTTGGTAGCAATGTGTGCCTTAAAATCCAATTGATTGCAGGCAGGCCTGACAGCAAGTGTTTCACAGAACCAAATTGGTGAGTCTCAAGATCTGTATCAGGAATCTCCTTGTACATGCTAGCCATTGACTTGTGATCCTTCTTCTTCTTGGCATAGACATCCAAGTCATCTTCATTCTCCTCAGGAGCATTAATCAATTTTGCACATTCTTCAACAATTGACTGGTACCTAGTACCTTCAGACATCCAGACAATCCTTCCATCTGGGTAGAAATGAGCTGTGGAGTAGAAGTGCATAATAATCTCATCATTCCACTTTGTGAGCTTCGCCCAACAAAGTCCTCTACTCCACAAGACTTGAAACTATCATAGACTCCAGGATAGTGTTCTTCATTTTCCCTGATGTACTCCCAATCCACCCATCTCATATCACAGACTATAGGCTTCTTGTCAAGCAACACTGTCTCATAGAAGTCCTGCTGTTCCTTTGTATGGAACTTGTAATCCTAGCAGTTCTTCTCCGATTGCATAGGGATCAGTCAATCTCCTTTGTCTGAGTCTGCATCCTTCACTGAGCTTCATGTCCTCGGCTCTTTGGATGAGCATCATTGTGATCTGGAATTTTGGGCTTCAACTTCCTCAAGATATGTGACTCATCATCTTCTTCTTCTATAGCAGCTTCAGGCACTGGAGCCTTGTTCTTCTCTGCAGCTAGAATATACCTTGTACTTCTCTTGGGTGAAGCTTTGGGTTTTGGAGCAGCTGCCTTGGGAGCTTATTTGGGCTTAGATGGAGCAGCCCCTGATCTTATAGCATCTCCCATAAGCTTTTGAGCTTTGGGTGCTGGTGCAGCAACCTCTTCCTCTTCATCTTCCATCATTGAGGGCTTCCCAATTACTCTGGACATGGTCTTCTTGACCCTTTCTTTCCTTTTCTTCTCTGCCACAACCTGTTCTTTGGGTGCAGATCCCAAATTTTCTTGAGTGGATGTTCTGGCCTTTGACATAGGAACTCTCTTGGCAGGAACCTTTGTCTTCATTCCTGGCTTAGTGGCAGCAGCTGTGCTATATTCCTTTTTCAGAACTTTCTTCTTTGAGGTGGCCTCTTCCTCAACACCACATAGCCCTCATCCTCGGAATATGAGGTTCTCTTCTCTCGCCCTGGTGGCTGCCTTAGGCAAGTTCTTTGGGTGTACTCCGCTTCCATCATCATAGCTGCTAGAGGGACTAGTGCCCTCACTCATGTGAACTTGCTCCTCGGACTTGTTACATTGTCACTCTGATCGACATGATGCAAACAACGACAATGCAGACCACGTGAATAGATATAGATGAGATAGATTGGATGAGCATCACAAAGTGCGAGAGGTTTTTGCAAAGAATGGGACCCGATTAGCCAAGTCACATCGACTTCGGTTGGTGGTAACACCTCATATCACTTTGCGGCCTAAATAGCAAAACAATGTGCTAGGAACATGATGGTATTCCCAGCGGAGGTGTCGCCTTACCATGGCCGGGACCGTTTCCCACGGTGTCGCCTTACCATGGCCGGGCGTTTGCGTCTTTTGGCTCACGTATATGATAGTGTCGCTAGCATCCACATGACAAAGAACCGGGCCGACATGGCTAGTCGTGAACCCAAGCGGCACTAACCTATGGGGACAGGCATACATGAATCACTTGAGCATGTCGGTCATCAGCGTATGAATTCGGGCTGTAGCTTTGGGCTATGAGGACTCCGGTATCCGGGCTGTAGCAGCTAGGCAGGACTCGAATATCACCGCGTGACATTTCCCGAAGGACAGACATAAGAACGAAATGAATCACATGCCGGCCAGTCAAGTGTCCAAGCGGTAGTCTTTGGGCTAGCGAGGACTCCGGTGAACCGGGCTGTAGCGGACTACTATCGCTCGAAGCACGAGACTACATTTCCCCATATGAGAGGCTGCCAAGGATAAACAACTAGTTTGTCGGATCCCTCATACCAAGCATTTCAATCATACCATAATATGCCCGATATGAGTAAATACAACAAGGCATCACAACAAAACTCTACAACTCAAGTACTTTATTTAAGAGGCTCAGGAGCCATACATAACTATAGTCATACAGGTAGGGGTCACATGACCCAACACTCAAATCATACAATCATACAAGCACATGCGGAAGCAAACTAGTCTGATCAGACTCTAGAAAGAAAGAAAGCTTGTTGGAGCCTTTCTATCTACAATGGCCCTTCACAAGTCTTAGATCGCCACACAGGTGGCTAGTTCACTCGTCGAAGTCAACATCTACATAGAATCCGTCGGAGGGTAGTATAGTCCTCTGAAAAATATTGATTAAGCAAACATGAGTACAAAAGTACTCAGCAAGTCTTCTACAGAATCCTATCATACATGCACATTCTCAAGGAAGGAAGTGGAGTTATTTGCAGCAAGCCAGCTTTGACTCTTGGCTAAGCTATCCTCGTGACACCACTTTGTAAAGCATTTTGTCGTACGCAGTCCACTAATCACCATCACAATACTCCACCGTGGATCCTCTCTCGTCATCCCGAGAGGGCCATCCACGATACTCACACTATCTTGAGGCTTTTAGTAGTATCCATTTACTTGTCTATGAACTGATATAGGTAACCCGAAGTCCTTCTCCGTGGACACGGCTATTGAATAGATCATATTTAACCTGCGGGGTGTACTTCTTCACACGCTCTCACCACTTATAAATCGTTTACGACATGTACTCGGCAACCTTCAGCGGAAGCCCAGCGTGGGTGTCGGCCACAGCCTACCTAAACACTCAAGTCCCTAGTCCGGGTTTATCGCCTATTCGGGTTCCATCCATGAGGAGTCGGCGAGGTTTCCCATACAGCCCGAGCGATGTGTGCAGGGTTCCCGAGATACCAAGCGGGCACTTTCGGTACACAGACCACAGTGCCTACCGCAACACAACCCACCCCTAAGGTCAGCGTTGCGTGCGGCCCCTGACATGCTACAAACACGAAACTACTTGCAACTCCGGACTATGAGCAGGGGTGGTTAAGAAGCCGAGAGGGTCAATTAAGGATCCCAATGTGTGGTAGTAAGCTGTTTCATGGATCACAAACACAGATCTCAGTTCTTAAGTTGGCTTCAATGAAACAACCCACCATGTACTCCTACATGGCCTCTCATCGATACCTTTACCAAATCGTGTTCAACACTTTCACTCTCGAACCAACACAACCTTTCACTCCAGTTCATCATCCCGATGAGCGGACGACACAACTCTAAGCATAGCAAGCATAGCATGGTAGGAATCACAAACATGGCTCAATCAACTCCTACACATACTAGTGGGTTTCATCTAATTCTTGTGGCAATGACAGGTCATGCAAAGGAAGTGGGTTCAACTACCGCAGCACACAACAGTTTGAATCGCGTTGTCTTAATGCGATGCGAGAGCGAAGCGAGAACATGGGTTTGTATCGGAATGATCAATGAGTTGCTTGCACGATGGGCTGGGGTGAGAACGCCCTTGGATGGGTAGTCGAGGTTATCTTGAGGCAGAACCTATCATGAAAGCACACGAAATAAACACACAAGACAATATGCAACAATATGATGCATGCTATGACATGGCAATATGGATGTGTGTTGGCCTAATGCAAGTTGAAAGAGCAGGGGATGAACTCATTTGAATCAAGGATTCAAATGATAGCTCATTGAGTTAGTCCTAATGGTGCAATATCTTATTCTGGTTATTCAGCATAGTTAACTTGTT
Organism: Aegilops longissima; assembly: GCA_021605205.1. Classification (NCBI taxonomy): domain Eukaryota; kingdom Viridiplantae; phylum Streptophyta; class Magnoliopsida; order Poales; family Poaceae; genus Aegilops; species Aegilops longissima. The sequence goes on along the minus strand of CM038680.1, from coordinate 258,081,000 downwards.
TTAACATGCATGAAACCTGTACCAATGGATAGAGTGTATTTTTCTGATAATTTTTCATATATAAATCTTTGCATTTGGAGTTATAGATAAAAGTTATAAGCATTTGAAATTTGAATTATATTACGGAATTTACTATATCAAAATAAATCCAGAATTTGAATTAATCGTCGGCATGAGGTCAGCGTGGCGTCGAGGGTCAGCAGGGTCGTCAGGTCAAACTGACCAGTGGGACCCGCATGTCGAGGTTAGTTTAACTAATTAACTTAATTAGAACTAATCCTAATTAGTTAACAGGGGGTCCACTGTCATTGACTCGAAGCGATCAGCAGGCCCACCGATCAATGGTTAGTGGTCAACTTCGCGGCGTCTAGCCGGCGAGCGAGGCAGTGCGGAGCAAAGTGCTTTTGCACTTTCCGGCCACCAAATGGGTCGCGGAAGGCATCTCGTGGAGCTGGAGATGAACCGCGTCTATTGGTGAGGTTAGTTGGGGTCGGGGTGGCGGAGTTGGCGCCGGCGGCGAGTTTGGCGGGCGGGGGGCGGGTGATGTCGGACTTGTTGCTAGGGGGCAAGGTGAGGCGTGGAGTGCAGAGTTAGACCCGCGCGACTCGGTGAGTCACGATGGACGGTGGCGTGGCGTTGGGTGGCGAACCTCGTCGGCTGACGAGCTCCGCGGCGTGATGCGTTCGAGCGATCGTGGTTGGGTCGTTGTGGTGCACGAGGAAGAGAGTGGAGAGGATGGGGAGGTAGCCAGGCTCTGGCGATCCGTAGAAACCTCGTCGGGGTCGGGGACGATCGATCGGCGGCGGCGGCGAAGGGATCTCCGGCGGCTTGAGCTCGGTCGAGGTCGGTGTAGTGGCCGGGGGCACTTAAAGCGGCGGGACTCAGCTAGCTAGGGGTAGTGGAGTCTGGCGGAGCTCTGGACATGGTGGGGAGGAGCATGGGCGGCGGGGAGCACGACTTGGCGGTGGGCGTCGGCGATGGCGTCGGCCAGGTTGGGGAAGCGAGAGAGAGAGGCAAGAGGCGAATGGCGTGTCCGGGGTCAGGCGGCAGCGTGGAGGCCATCGAGGCAGCGGCGAGGAGGTGAAGTGAGGCGGCGGCCAGCTGCGTGGCGCGCCCTGCGCTCGCCGTCGGGCACCGAGCTGCTGCTGGCGAGCCAAGCAGCTCATTGGCTTGGCGGCTCTTTGGGCTGGGCAGCAGGTGGGCGAACGCAGGCGACAGTAAGGTTTTTCCTTTTTAGTCTTTTCTAATTTTCTGCAACTTTGTGGGGTTTTTAAAATACCAAAACTATTTTAAAAATCACCAAAATGCTCCTGGTCACTTGTTGGAATATTCCCAACATGAAACATTTTGGTTTGACAATTTTGAACATTTAAAATATTTTATATAATTTAAAATGCTCAAGTTCAAAACTTGTGGATTAATCCTAGAACCTTAGATGACCTAGAAAATGGTACACCTTCTTTGACATGGGTTACGAACCAAAGTAAAGAGGATGAACATTTTGAAGGGCATTTGAGTTCATTGAAATAAATTTTAGTAAACCCTAGTTGATTTAAGGGGGTGTTACAGGGTTTCTGCCTTCCCCATTTCAAATTCAAATGAAATTTAAACATGATGCACACCCTAATGCATGGTCTAAGCGGGATGTGACAACTCACCCCCACTCAAAAGAATCTCGTCCGAGATTTAGGATCTATGCGAAAAAGGTGGGATACTCAAGTCGAAGGCGATCCTCCCTTTCCCAAGTTGCTTCTTGCTCGGAATGGTTTGACCATTGAACCTTTAGAAACTTGATATTCCGGCGTCGAGTGGTGCGCTCGGCTTGATCGAGATCTGAGCGGGATATTCTCGATAGGTGAGGTTATCTTGGAGATCAAGCGTTTGTGGTCCACTCCACGGATAGGATCCAGAAGCAAGCGCTGAGTTGGGAAGCGTGGAAGACATCATGGACTCTGGAAGATGCGGAGGTAGTTCAATTGGTAGGCAACTTCCCTCGTTTGGCAAGAATGCGAAAGGGTCCAATGTAACGAGGAGCCAACTTGCCTTTGATACGAAGCGATGGGTTCCCTTTAAAGGAGTAACCGAAGGTAAGCCTTCTCGCCAATTTCATAAGTCATAGGCTTATGCTTGCGGTCATATTGGCTCTTTTGGCGAGATTGGGCTGTTTTCAATTTCTCACGAATAACGCGAACCTGCTCTTACGCTTCTGAATCATGTCCGGGCCAAAGAGTTGTCTCTCCCGGTTTCGACCCGATTAAGAGGCGTTCGACATTTCCGTCCATAAAGAACTTGAAAGGGCTTTGCCCAAGCTGGCTTGATAACTATTGTTATAAGCGAACTTCGGCGAATGGAAGGCATTTCTCCCAATTCATGCGAAAGAGATGTGAAGCTCGAAGCATATCCTCTAGGATTTGATTGACTCGTTCTACTTGACCACTTGATTGGGGATGGAAGCGGTGCTAAAGGAGAGCGAGTTCCCATAGCGTTTTGGAAACTTTCCCAAAATCGAGAGGTGAAGAGACTTCCACGGTCTGAGTTAATCTCTAATGGAACACCATGAAGAGACACTATTCGAGAGATGTACAATTCAGCTAGCTGGCTAGCGGTTATACTCTCACGAACAGGTAGGAAGTGGGCTACTTTGGAAGGCGATCAACGACAACGAAGATAGCATTATTCCCTCTCTTGGTCTGGAAACCCGGTAATGAAATCCATACCGATTTTATCCCATTTCCATTCAGGAATTTCCAAAGGTTGAAGGGTACCGGCAGGCCGTTGATGCTCTGCTTTAACTTCGACGACAGAGCGTCGCAATTAGCAATGTATTGGCGATTTCTCTCTTCATCCTAGTCCACCAAAACCTCTGGCGTAGATCTTGATACATTTAGTACTACCGGGATGAATGGTGAGAGGAGAGTCATGAGCTTCCTTAAGGATCAATTGCCGTAGCTGTTGTTTCTTGGGAACCACTAAGCGGTTTTCAAAAAGACAACACCTCGTTCATCTATGGAGAAACATTTAGCAGCTCCGCTAGCAATGTTCTCCTTGATCCGAGATATCCTCTATCATCTTCTTTGAGCAGCTATGATTCGATCCGTAAGGTCAGGTTTCGCCACCGGGGTGGAAAGGAATCCTCGAGGAACAATGTGAAGATTAAGCTTACGAAATTCCTCGTGGAGAATTGGTTGACTTTGTTGTAACATCAGATTGTTACAATAAGATTTGCGACTTAGTCGTCAGCCATGACATTAGCTTTGCACAGGGTGTAGGATATTCCTAAGTCGAAATCTGTAATCAACTCGACCAACGTCTTTGCACGAGATTCAAATCCGGTTGGGTGAAGATATATTTCAGACTTTGGTGATCGGTGTAGATTTATAGCGATTACCCGAAGATAATGTCGCCAGGTTTTGAGTGCATGAACCACTGCTGCAAGCTCTAGATCGTGTGTGGGGTAGTTATCCTCATGTGGGCCTTAGCTGTCGAGAAGCGTAGGCAATCACATAGCGATCTTGCATGAGTATGCAACCTAGTCCTTGTCGCGGCGTCGTAATAGATAATAAAGTCCTTAGAAATCTGGTGGAACAAATGCGGGAGCAGATGTCGAGCGTCTTTTCAGTTCTGAAAGCTGAACTCGCCTTGTGGCGTCCATTCGAACTTCTTATCTTTCTTGAGGAGTTCGGTTAGAGGTTTAGCAACTTTAGAAATTCTCGTGAAGCGGCGGCAATAGCTCGCTAAACCGAGAAACTCGAACTTGCTTGACCGATTCAGGTGGAGTCCAATCAGGGCGGCTTGAACTTCGCTTCGGGATTGACAGCAATACCCTTACGGAGATTACATGTCCTAGATAGGTCATACGGTAACCAGAATTCACATTTAGAGAATTTGGCATAAAGGCGGTGCTCTCGAAGTTTCATCAATACTAGCCTTAGGTGTTGGCATGTTCTTCCTCATTCTTGGAGTAGATGAGTATATCATCGAGGTATACCCGACGAATTTATCCAAATACTCCATGAAGATTGAGTTCATTAACGAGAGAAAGTGGCTGGAGCATTGGTTAATCCGAAGGACATGACGGTGTACTCGTATTGGCCATAACGAGTGACAAAGGCCGTTTAGGAATGTCCCGTTCTTGATTTTGATTTGATGGTAGCCCAACCTCAAATCCATCTTGGAAAAAGGCGAGGATCCGGCGAGCTGATCATACGGTCGTTGATCACGGGAAGCGGATACTTGTTCTTGATAGTGACCAAATTGACGGTCGGTAATCTACAACCATCCGATCCGTACCATCCTTCTTCTTGACGAAGAGGGCGGGGCAAGCCCATGGAGATGAACTAGGGCGGATGAAACCCTTTTGCAAGGACTCATCGAGTTGTTTCTTAAGTTCAGCTAGTTCTAGGGGTGCCATCTTATAAGGTCTTCTAGAGATTGGGGCGGTTCGGGAATAAGATCTATCACGAACTCGACATCCTGTCGGGTGGAACACTGGCAGTTCCTCGGAAAGACATCCGGAAATCACGGACTACGGAATATCTTGAGGTGCGGAAGGGGTTGGCATTTAAGGAGTAAAGCTGGCGCTTAGACACTCGGGTTAAAACATCCTTTGTTTTGCCGAAGGATGGGTAAGTTGAACAGTTCTAGTAGAGCAATCAATCTTAGCATAATGGGCTGACATCCGGTCCATACCCAAGATGATGTTTATGTCAGAGGACTTGAGAGCTATTAGAGATGCAAGAAAGACTAATCTGTCGACAAGAATTTCATTCCATGACTTATTCTAGAGGTTTGCCATCTAGAACCAGGAGTTTAATTTCCATGGAGGTAGGCATGTCACGAGAATGTGGTGTTGTGCAATCGAGCATAGCTCTCGAAATAAATGAATGAGATGCTCGGTATCAAAAAGAACGGTTGCGGATGGCAATTAACAAGCGTACCGAGGGCGGCGTTGGGATCCTCATAGGTTTCTTGGCGAGACATAGTTGACATGGCCACGGCGGTGGCAAGCTGGTTTAACATAGGGCACCTTTCTGCTGGCTTGCCGCGCCAGCAGACTTTCGGCTTGATTGGGGTTGTTACGGGGACACTCTCGGATATAGTGGCCCGTCTCTCCACACTTGAAGCAAGTTATCACATTTGGGCGTGGAGCAGCATTAGCAGTTGGACCTCCATAAGTCTTGGGTGGAAAATCGGCTGGTTGGGGCGGCGCCTCGAAGGATGGCCTCGGGGTGTACCTAGGTGGTAGAGCAGTATTTGGAACCCAAACCCGGCGCTCACGGGATCGAGCGGATGGCGATCGAGAATCACGGATGTGCTTGCGTGAAGCCTCAAAATCGATCTGCCCGATTTGGTGTGATAGCCTTATTGACTAACCGGGAAGAGGTACACTCATGCAAGCGGAGATCTCGGCGTAGCTCGGGGCTAAGTCCCTTGCGGAACCTTGCACCTTCTTGGCATCGGTAGAAACTTCTTGGGAGCATAACGTGCTAACCTCCCAAATTCACGGTTGTAGGCATCCTTTGTCGACCTACCTTGGGTGGCTGCAGAATTCCTCACGTTTGCGGTCCATAAGACCTTACGGAATATGGTGCTCACGGAAGGCGGCTGAATTCATCCCAAGTTGTAACTTGTCCAGCGGACGCATAGCCTCATAATTTTCCCACGAGAGACTAGCGGGGCCTTCCGGATGATAGGCGGCAAAGGTAACCTTGTCGGCCTCAGCCACGTTGGCGGAGCGCAGCTTGTGGTGGATCTTGCGGAGCCAATCATCTGCGTCGAGAGGCTCGGCGGAATATTTGAATTTTGGAGGATATAGCTTGCGAAATCATTGAGTGAAACCACATCGTTTCTTGGCTGGCGTCTGTGTTTTGTTCAATCCGCTCCAATAAGCGGTTGGTTTAGCGCTTATTGCGTTACGCTTCCGGCATCACCTCGGCCAAAGATGGCGGTTGCGGCAGATTCACATTTCGGCTGCTGGCTTCTCCTGCTCTGGAACAGCAGGAGTGTTGCAGTGTTGACCATCACAGGAGACAAAGCAAAGGTTTAAACCAGGATGGCAGAATTTAACAAGGAAGTGCGGAAGGTAATGGACAGCATGGAATGCAAAGATGTTCATCCGTATGACATGGTAATATAAAACTGCCATATATATATATATACCATCGGTCATACACACCATTCATAGTTTAGTACAAGCTGACGGAGTACAACTATAAGGAAAGGCGTTACATCTCATCGGAAGCATTCCAACTCCTATACATTATTTTCTACACTTAGGAGCGATACACACTAAGTCGTATTCCACGAGTCACGCGGGGCGGTGGAAACACAACTATTACCATACTAGGAATACTACTACTATCTCGAGGCAGCTCCATAGTAGTCCTCATAGAAGTCACCACCCAGACACGGAAGTGGAACATGATCGTCAGGAAGCAGACAATCTGTGGGGCTGTGGACCATAAGGACTCGGATGTGGCCGTGGACCAACAAGCGGTGGCGAGGCAGAGGCCCACGAGGAGGTGATGCCTCCAACCTCCGCCACTCCATAAAGTCTGGCAGACTCGCCCTTACAGGTACAAGTCTCTCATGTCCATATATCCGGCTTGCGGCGGTGCAAACCTAGTCGAGTAGCCAGTGGTCGAGCGGGCATTAAAAGCTCCATCGCAAGGCCGGTTCTCACGGTCCTTGTCCTCCGACAACTTCAGTAGTAGTGCGAAGGTGAGTCCTCATGGGATGCATCGCTGTACAAACCACGAAGGTAGCCATGCGCCCGAGGGAGGATCTTGGCATATAGCGAAATCGGTGTTGCTCGACCAAAGCAGTTACAGCTCGAATAATAGTCATCATGGAATAGGCTGCATCTTGCAGACATTCCAATAGTGATTCGAGCCCATAAGAACGATGAAGTGGCTCGATAGCTCGGGATAAGATGGATAAATCCGGACCGTGCATAGATATTGGCTTTGATTGAAATCCTAAACTGCTCCTCGGCGGTATATTGAGGATACCATCGATAACCAGACTCAATCATCACCCTAACCAACATGGCCGTGTGACCGCACACATCAATGCAGCGGGTTGAGGCGAACCACTTGGTTACGGGGCGGGTGGCCATCTGAAAGCACAGCCACAATGCAAAGGCATTAGAATTTCTAGGGAAAATCGGGCAGCATAACATCGTAAATGCTCAAAATCAGATTTGAGACATTCAAAATCAGATTGCAAAACCACTCAACAACATCATATCAAGGTTACGGTTCAAATGATAGCATACTAAAATTTAGTAGCCTGAGCGAGGATGTAACCAACAATCCTATAAGTTACTACGGATTAGTAACACGTGAACACGATAGAGAGAAGAGAGCCTAGTCCTAAACCCACGTCGAATGAGAAGAGGATGACTCGGATCGGAGGGCATAAGGTAAAGGAGTAAAAAGAGCCTTCGTTCCTCCACAATCAATTCCCTACATATAACTAAAGCATTTCTAGACTCAACTTGACCAGTTTGGCTTAGCGAACCTACAGGCAGCCCTGCTCGATGCCAGCGCTGTCGGGACCCGATTCAAGTCACATCGACCTAGCTGGTAACACCTCATATCACTTTGCGGCCTCACATGCGGTATTCCACAGGTGTCGCCTTACCATGGCCGGGACCGTTTGCGCCTTTTGGCTCACGTATATGATAGTGTCGCTAGCATCCACATGACAAAGAACCGGGCCGACATGGCTAGTCGTGAACCCAAGCGGCACTAACCTATGGGGACAGGCATACATGAATCACTTGAGCATGTCGGTCATCAGCGTATGAATTCGGGCTGTAGCTTTGGGCTAATGAGGACTCCGGTATCCGGGCTGTAGCAGCTAAGCAGGACTCGAATATCACCGCGTGACATTTCCCGAAGGACAGACATAAGGCGAAATGAATCACATGCCGGCCGATCAAGTGTCCAAGCGGTAGTCTTTGGGCTAGCAGGACTCCGGTGAACCGGGCTGTAGCGGACTACTATCGCTCGAAGCACGAGACTACATTTCCCCATATGAGAGGCTGCCAAGGATAAACAACTAGTTTGTCGGATCCACTCATACCAAGCATTTCAATCATACATAATATGCCCGATATGAGTAAATACAACAAGGCATCACAACAAAACTCTACAACTCAAGTACTTTATTTAAGAGGCTCAGGAGCCATACATAACTATAGTCATACAGGTGGGGTCACATGACCCAACACTCAAGTCATACAATCATACAAGCACATGCGGAAGCAAACTAGTCAGATACAGACTCTAGAAAGAAAGAAAGCTTGTTGGAGCCTTTCTATCTACAATGGCCCTTCACAAGTCTTAGATCGCCACACAGGTGGCTAGTTCACTCGTCGAAGTCAACATCTACATAGAATCCGTCGGAGGGGGTAGTATAGTCCTCTGAAAAATATTGATTAAGCAAACATGAGTACAAAAGTACTCAGCAAGTCTTACCACAGAATCCTATCATACATGCACATTCTCAAGGAAGGAAGTGGAGTTATTTGCAGCAAGCCAGCTTTGACTCTTGGCTAAGCTATCCTACGTGACACCACTTTGTAAAGCATTTGTCGTACACGAGTCCACTAATCACCATCACAATACTCCACCGTGGATCCTCTCTCGTCATCCCGAGAGGGCCATCCACGATACTCACACTTATCTTGAGGCTTTTAGTAGTATCCATTTACTTGTCTATGAACTGATATAGGTAACCCGAAGTCCTTCTCCGTGGACACGGCTATTGAATAGATCATATTTAACCTGCAGGGTGTACTTCTTCACACGCTCTCACCACTTATAAATCGTTTACGACATGTACTCGGCAACCTTCAGCGGAAGCCCAGCGTGGGTGTCGGCCACAGCCTACCTAAACACTCAAGTCCCTAGTCCGGGTTTATCGCCTATTCGGGTTCCATCCATGAGAGTCCGGCGAGGTTTCCCATACAGCCCGAGCGATGTGTGCGGGGTTCCCGAGATACCAAGCGGCACTTTCGGTACACAGACCCACGGTGCCTACCGCAACACAACCCACCCCTAAGGTCAGCGTTGCGTGCGGCCCTGACATGCTACAAACACGAAACTACTTGCAACTCCGGACTATGAGCAGGGGTGGTTAAGAAGCCGAGAGGGTCAATTAAGGATCCCAATGTGTGGTAGTAAGCTGTTTCATGGATCACAAACACAGATCTCAGTTCTTAAGTTGGCTTCAATGAAACAACCCACCATGTACTCCTACATGGCCTCTCATCGATACCTTTACCAAATCGTGTTCAACACTTTCACTCTCGAACCAACACAACCTTTCACTCCAGTTCATCATCCCGATGAGCGGACGACACAACTCTAAGCATAGCAAGCATAGCATGGTAGGAATCACAAACATGGCTCAATCAACTCCTACACATACTAGTGGGTTTCATCTAATTCTTGTGGCAATGACAGGTCATGCAAAGGAAGTGGGTTCAACTACCGCAGCACACAACAGTTTGAATCGCGTTGTCTTAATGCGATGCGAGAGCGAAGCGAGAACATGGGTTTGTATCGGAATGATCAATGAGTTGCTTGCACGATGGGCTGGGGTGAGAACGCCCTTGGATGGGTAGTCGAGGTTATCTTGAGCGAGAACCTATCATGAAAGCACACGAAATAAACACACAAGACAATATGCAACAATATGATGCATGCTATGACATGGCAATATGGATGTGTGTTGGCCTAATGCAAGTTGAAAGAACAGGGGATGAACTCATTTGAATCAAGGATTCAAATGATAGCTCATTGAGTTAGTCCTAATGGTGCAATATCTTATTCTGGTTATTCAGCATAGTTAACTTGTTTTAACATGCATGAAACCTGTACCAATGGATAGAGTGTATTTTTCTGATAATTTTCATATATAAATCTTTGCATTTGGAGTTATAGATAAAAGTTATAAGCATTTGAAATTTGAATTATATTCGGAATTTACTATATCAAAATAAATCCAGAATTTGAATTAATCGTCGGCATGAGGTCAGCGTGACGTCGAGGGGTCAGCAGGGTCATCAGGTCAAACTGACCAGTGGGACCCGCATGTCGAGTTAGTTTAACTAATTAACTTAATTAGAACTAATCCTAATTAGTTAACGGGGGGTCCACTGTCATTGACTCGGAGCGAGTCAGCAGGGCCCACCGATCAATGGTTAGTGGTCAACTTCGCGGCGTCTAGCCTTGGCGAGGCAGCAGTGGCGGACAAAGTGCTTTTGCACTTTCCGGCCACCAAATGGGGCGCGGAAGGCATCTCGTGGAGCTGGAGATGAACCGCGTCTATTGGTGGGTTAGTTGGGGTCGGGGTGGCGGAGTTGGCGCCGGCGACGAGTTTAAGCGGCGGGGGCTCGGGTGATGTCGGACTTGTTGCTAGGGGGCAAGGTGAGGCGCGTGGAGTGCAGAGTTAGACCCGCGCAGCTCGGTGAGTCACGATGGACACGGTGGCGTGGCCGTTGGGTGGCGAACCTCGTCGGCGACGAGCTCCATGGTGGTGCGTTCGGCGATCGTGGTTGGGTCGTTGTGGTGCGAGGAAGAGAGTGGAGAGGATGGGGAGGTAGCCAGGCTCACGGCGATCCCGTAGAAACCTCGTCGAGGTCGGGGGACGATCGATCGGCGGCGGCGGCGAAGGGATCTCCGGCGGCTTGAGCTCGGTCGAGGTCGGTGTAGTGGCCGGGGCACTTAAGCGGCGGGACTCAGCTAGCTAGGGGTAGTGGAGTCTGGCGGAGCTCTGGACATGGTGGGGAGGAGCATGGGCGGCGGGAGCACGACTTGGCGGTGGGCGTCGGCGATGGCGTCGGCCAGGTTGGGGAGAGCGAGAGAGAGAGGCAAGGCGAATGGCGTGTGTCGGGGTCGAGGCGGACAGCGTGGAGGCCGTCGAGGCGGCGGGCGGCGAGGAGGTGAAGAGGCGGCGGCCAGCTGCGTGGCGCGCCCTGCGCTCGCCGGCGGGCACCAGGCTGCTGCTGGCCGAGCCAAGCAGCTCATTGGCCTTGCTCTTTGGGCTGGGCAGCAGGTGGGCGAACGCAGCGACAGTAAGGTTTTCCTTTTTAGTCTTTTCTAATTTTCTGCAACTTTGTGGGGTTTTTAAAATACCAAAACTATTTTAAAATCACCAAAATGCTCCTGGTCACTTGTTGGAATATTCCCAACATGAAACATTTTGGTTTGACAATTTTGAACATTTAAAATATTTTATATAATTTAAAATGCTCAAGTTCAAAACTTGTGGATTAATCCTAGAACCCTTAGATGACCTAGAAAATGGTACACCTTCTTTGACATGGGTTACGAACCAAAGTAAAGAGGATGAACATTTTGAAGGGCATTTGATTCATTGAAATAAATTTTAGTAAACCCTAGTTGATTTAAGGGGGTGTTACAGGGTTTCTGCCTTCCCATTTCAAATTCAAATGAAATTTAAACATGATGCACACCCTAATGCATGGTCTCTGACAACTTCCGCTGATTTGGCGGTGGGATGTGACACATCGGTTGCACCGAGATTGAAAACCTAGATCGACTTAGTGATCTCGGTATGACCGAAATGGATGAATCGGTCAGACCGAAACGCACAAAGAAGTTTTGGAAGTTTAAGTATATGACGAATCGGGGACTCCGAGTGCTCCTCACATAGAGTGGTTTGAATCTGAATTGATCAAACTTTGTGATGTAGCATGAATAGAGTTTGAGACAAGAAAATCATAGATAGCTAGAGAAGGTTCTTAGGCATTCTTGTCCATCCACTTGGCAAAATAAAAAAGATCCAAACAATCAAAACAACAAGTGGATGTCCTCGAATGAGTAAATTATGCAACCAACATGCTCACACAATAAAATGGCAAATGAAATATGTGGCAAAGCATGCACAACCAATTCTAGCATTTATCAAGCAATTGGCGATGACTAGGTCATCTATATATGAGTATATTGACTTAGGAGTCAAATGAGAACATTTGATCATAGGTCATACTCATCGTTTAAGCACAAGTGGGGTTACCACTTCTACATAAAGCGTTGTTGTGTTCACACCATTATAGTTGCTTTAGCTCAATTCTTAGAGTAAAGCTCCCCCTAGATGTGAGATCCCCCCTAAGAGGGATGAACTAACCTTGGGTTTTGTCGATGATGACTTCATGTAGGTGTTGAAGATGTGGATGCTCAATGTTGATGTAGATCATTTGGAGAAATCCTTTGGAGTGAGTTGCACTTTCAATACCTACACGAGTTAGTCCCACAAGGAACAAACAAGGATATCCATAGACATAGAGTGATGCACGCACAAGATGATGTCTATGAAAGCATTAGGTTACCTTGTCCCTTGTCTTACCAACAAGAGGGTTTGTGACTCCTTGAACTAGTGCAAGATGTGGAAGTTGATTGCACTTGTTCTTGCCAAAATGATAAGAGTGAAGTGTGTTGGCGGAGTCACCCTCAAGAAATATTTAGTTCTTCTTCTTCGGGATCCACATCATCTTGATGGGAATCCTTGGAGTTGTAGTTGTACTTGATGAAGTAGAACTTCATGTAGTCTTGGGAACCCACTTGACCAAGGCCTTAGGAGCTTCTTCAAATGCATCAATCTCCTCTTGAAGCTTATCCTTGCCTTTTTGCTTGTGGTCTTGTGGTGGAAGATCATCTTGAGCTTGTGTCCCTTTGAAAGAAGTAGGATCATACTTCTCTTGTTGAGGAACAAACTTCGTCTTGGGGTATTGATCTTCTTCCCACTCAATTCCATTGGCATTGAACTTTCATTCAAAACCAACACCTTGGTTCTTCCGGTGCCTTCCTTGCTTGCGTACAATTTCCTCGATTTGCTTACTCCCGGCAAGGCTCTTGTAAACACCTTTCTCTATAATTCCCTTCAATAAGCTATTTTATTGCTCAAGTGTAACTTGGCTAAGAGAATCATTAGTGGAATCAAGAGAACTACTAGAAGCAACAACATTGGATTTAGCATGATTATTGTTACTACTAGAGGAAGAATCTTTCTTGTTGTTGTTACTAGACTTGACTTGAGGCATGTAAGTGGATAAGAGTAAAAGCTTGGAAATGTAAGAAGAACTTTTCTTGCGAAGATCATCATTGATTGCCTTTAAGAACTCATGCTCTTGCTCAAGGTTGAGCTTTTCAAAACGTAATTTCTCATGAGTCCTTAAAAGTTCTCGATGATCTCCTAAGATAGTTTCATGAGCTAACTTAGGAGTGTTTAGTTCTTTAGTTAGAAACTCAATCTTCTCCTTATCATTGTCATTCGTTTTATCTTGATTAGCATGATTAATTGACGTTTCATCATAGTATTCATCACTAGAGTTGTCAACAAGTAAATCATCATCACCTAACAAGTCATCTTCATCACTATTGAAATCAACATACTCGGGGTGTGATACCTTTGGGCCTTTAGCCATGAAGCATCTTCCAAGTCCTTCATTTGGTGAATCAAATATGTCGTAGGAGTTGGTTGACAAAAGTGCTAGACCGGCAACACCTTCATCTTGAGCATATTCAGAGTCGGAGTGATAGCTTCTCTCGGAGTGATTGTCGGAGTCGGAGCCGGAGCCGGATACCCATTCACCAAAATGAGCTTGATGTCTTTGTTTTGTGTAGCTCCTTGATGACTTGTCCTTCCTTTCCGAATCCTTGCTTCTCCGGGATGTTCTTCATTCATAACGATCATCTCTACTCCTTCTCTCTCTTGATGGTGATTCTTCTCTTCTACTTCTTCTTTTTGGAGAATCTTCTCTTCTCTTGTAGGGTGTTGTACACTCATTGGAATAGTGTCCGGGTCTTCCACAATTGTAGCAATTTCGCTCTCGACTAGAAGATCTTTTGTCATTGTAGGACCTTGAGTTTGAACTTCTCTCTTTGCTTCTACTCTTGTAGAACTTGTTGAAGTTCTTCACCATTAGGATCAATTCTTCATTGGAGGTTTGTTTCTCACTTGATGATGTGGGAGCTTCACATGAGGCTTTGTAAGCACCACTTGACTTGTTATGGAGCTCCTCCTTATCCTTGAGTGACATCTCATGAGCAAAAATTCTTCCAATGACTTTCGTTGGCTTGAGATCTTTCTAATTGGGCATCATTTGGATCAATGTGCATACGGTATCATATTTTCCATCCAAAGCTCTTAGGATCTTCTTGATGATGAATTTGTCGGTCATCTCTTCACTTCCTAAGCCGGCGATCACATTTGTGATAAGAGCAAGCCTAGAGTACATTCCAGCAACACCTTCACCATCCTTCATTTTGAACTTGTCAATTTGACTTTGAAGCACATCCAACTTGGATTCCTTGACGGAGTCGATACCTTCATGCATATCAATCAAAGTATCCCAAATTTCCTTTGCATTCTCAAGACGGCTGATTTTGTTGAATTCTTTGGGGCACAATCCGTTGAAGAGGATATCACAAGCTTGAGCATTGTATTGTATCATCTTCAACTCTTCCGCGGTAGCTTCACGGTTTGGTACTCTCCCATCAAAGAATTCACCTTGCAAGCCAATACACACAATAGCCCATATGGCAGGGTTATGTCCAAGAATATGCATTTTATCTTATTCTTCCAACTAGCAAAATTAGTACCGTCAAAGTAAGGACCTCTACGGTGGTAATTTCCCTCGCTAGACGCCATACTCTCCTAGGTTGTGAAACCAAGGCTATGACTACCAAAAGCTATGGAAATCAAAGCAAATGGAGACCAAAGCTCTGATACCACTTGTAGGATCAGAAGTATGTCTAGAGGGGGGGGGTGATTAGACGCAGGGAAAGGAACCCTTAATGTACATGTCCAAGAATATGCATTTTCATCTTATTCTTCCAACTAGCAAAAGGGAGACCAAATCGCGTGTCACAGAAGTGCTTTCGTCAACGGTGACCGACACATGGCATCCACCGCAACGGGTCGCCGTTAAGCTATCGGGTCCGGTTTTGGATCCAATAACCCGTTAACAGCCCGGACCAATGGGAAATTTCCATGTGTAAAATTCTGATTGGCCGGAGGAAACACGTGTTAGCTCGTCAGTGGGTCAGATAGGTGAGGGAGTCCTGGACTAAGGGGTCCTCGGGCGTCCGGCCTATTATCCACGGGCCGTACTGATGGGCTGTGAAGACATGAAGGCCGAAGACTGTACCCATGTCCGGATTGGACTCTACTTGGCGTGGAAGGCAAGCTTGGTGACCGATTATGAAGATTCCTTCTTATGTAACCAACTCTATGTAAACCCTAGATCCCCCCGGTGTCTATATAAACCGGAGGGGTTAGTCCGGAAAGGATACACACATTACCATAGTCATATAGGCTAGACTTCTAGGGTTTAGCCATTACGATCTCGTGGTAGATCAACTCTTGTAATACTTATATTCATCAAGATCAGTCAAGCAGGAAGTAGGGTATTACCTCCATAGAGAGGGCCCGAACCTGGGTAAACATCGTGTCCCCCGTCTCCTGTTACCATCAATCCTAGACGCACAGTTCGGGACCCCCTACCTGAGATCCGCCGGTTTTGACACCGATATTGGTGCTTTCATTGAGAGTTCCACTGTGCCGTCGATGAAAGGCTTGATGGCTCGCCCAGTCCTTAAAGACAACATCACCGCCGGTGTAGCTCTAGCCCCAGGCCAGACCCTCCGGCTGGGCGACTTTACTATGATCGCCCGTTCGGACTTTGAGCCGACGATGACCTCTCGGGCCATCGAAAACCCCGTTCGCATCAATTCTGAGCACTTCAAGAAGATGGATCCAGTTGAGTTTTCGTCCTTAAACGAGCTCCTAGATCGCATCGCCGCTTTGGGAATCGCCACAGATTACGATCGGATCGGGCCTAAAACTGATCAGGGAGAAACCGAAACTCCACCGGTCACCCACCAGATTGCGGTAGTGACGGCGAGTCTTCTTCTATATCGAAGACGGACTATGTTCGGATCGCCATTCATGAAGAGCTGGATACTCACCTGCGAAAGGATGCGACCAGCCCTCCGAACATGGCATCGGACAGCGGTCCCAAACAATCAGAAGATATTCCGGAACCCGGACTGTCAAGCCCGGAAGGTCGTCAGACTCCGGATAATCGGTCAGGTCGGGGTTCGGATTTAATTCCACCCACCCACCCGGACATAGACGCTCTCATGAGCATAAAACAACAGTCTCAGGAAAAGGTCCACCACTTCTGGGCCAGATTCCTCCTTGTCAAGGACAAGGTAAAAGATTGACGTGACGAGGACGCAATATCAGCGTTCTGCAAAAATTGCGCGGACGAAGGAATCCTCAACACCATCAATCGCCGCTGCATACTGAAATTCGCTGAATTAGCAACCATCGTACAAAAGTACAGCGCGATGGAGAGCGCCTGGGGAACTCGGGCAGCTCGCTGGGAACCGTCAGTCCCAACCCAACTCCCCCTACAGGCGAAAAGGGCGCACCCTTGTCGCACGCCCAGTCCAACAGTCAAGAAACACAAAGCCTCCATATGGCACGGCATCATTCTGGAGGGGTGGCTCGATGGCCCATGCAAAATACATACAACAACAGATACCGTGGCAACCCACAGCCTTAGAGCATGTTGGATACTACGACAGCTAGCCAAGAGCGGCGAGGACATCCTTATCAAGGATGCCTCGGAACAACATCCCCTAGAAGACAATGACCCAAGAGTATTGACGGTCTTCGAGACATTCGCTTCAAACAACAAGCGCAAAAGGGCACTTCGCGAGCTCGACGAAGTCTGCCAAATTGCTGTAATAAACCCATGGAATGACACGGCTATAACATTCAACACCAGCGACGAACCAAAGTACAGAGCAGTACGAGCGCCAGCCGCGTTAGTCCTTAGTCCCATCGTAGATGGGTTTCTACTCACCAAGGTCCTCATGGACGGCGGCAACGGACTAAATCTCATTTATGAGGATACACTCCATAAAATGGAAATAGACATGAGCCACATCAAGCAAAGTAACACAACCTTCCGGGGAATTATTCCCGGTCGAGAGACTCGATGCGCGGGCAAAATCACACTTGACATGATATTCGGCACGCCGGAGAACTATCGCTCTGAAGAAATAAATTTCCAAGTGGCCCCTTTGAGCAGCGGATATCACGCCTGTTGGGGCGGGATGCTTTTACACGCTTCCAAGCTATACCTCATTACGGGTATATGAAGCTCAAAATGCCCGGACCAAACGGTCTAATCACTCTCGTAAGTGATCCGGACATAGCACTCCGCGCTGAAAACAAAACCGCATCCCTGGCCCTGGAGGCGCTATCCGAAGCCCTCGCGGCTGAAGAATTAACCACACTACGCTCCACGATGGACAGGGATGATGTGATCCTCGACAAATGCCCCAAATCCACCTCATTCAAACCAGCAGATGAAATAGTCAAATTCCAGGTCCACCCAACGGACCCCAAGAAGACAGCATCTATCGGAGCTCAACTGAACCCAACAGTTGATGCCGCACTAAGAGAATTCCTGCGCGAAAACTAGGACATATTTGCCCGGCACCCTTTGGATATGCCAGTGATCCCACGCAAGTTGGCCGAACATAGCCTCAACATATTAAAGGGATTTAAACCAGTCAAGCAAACACTACGGCGCTTTTTTGAACCCAAGCGACAAGCCATGGGGGAGGAGCTGGCCAAGCTTATCGAGGCCGGATTCATCAGAGAAATCAAGCATCTGGACTGGCTAGCAAACCTGGTGATGGTACCAAAGAAGGATAAATCCTGGCGCCTATGTGTCGATTTCAAGGATCTCAACAAGGCTTGCCCCAAAGGACACTTTTCCCCTTCCCCGCATTGATCAAATCATTGATGCCACCGTAGGACACGACTCACTGTGTTTCCTCGATGCATATTCGGGATACCATCAAATCAAAATGAAGCTATCCGATCAAGCTGCAACAACATTTATTACCCCATACGGGCCATTCTGCTTCAACACTATGCCCTTTGGACTCAAGAACGCCGGCGCGACATACCAACGCATGATTCAAACATGCCTGGAGAAACAGATCGGCAAAATGGTAGAAGCTTACGTCGATGACGTCGTCATCAAAACTAGGCATGTCGAAACACTGATAGACGACTTACGTCTTACGTTCGACAACCTCCGAGCATATGAAATTAAGCTCAACCCAGAAAAGTGTGTCTTCGGCGTCCCCGCCGGAAAAATGCTGGGCTTCATCGTTTCCAATAGAGGAATCGAAGCAAATCCGGCTAAAATTCGAGCTCTGTCACAGTTGGCTACACCAATAGACCTCAAGCAGGTCCAAAAACTGGTGGGATGCGTGGCCGCACTAAGCCGCTTTATCTCTAGACTAGGAGAGAAGGCACTACCTATCTATCGCCTATTACGGCGCACTGATAACTTCGAATGGACAGTCGCGGCGACTGCCAGACTGGAGGAAATAAAGACCCTCCTAGCAAGCAATCCAGTCCTGGCCGCACCAAACACGGGTGAACCCGTGTTGCTATACATATCGGCAACACATCAGGTGGTGAGCGCCGTGCTCGTCACCGAATGAAAACAAGACAGACACAAATTCCCACTTCAAAAACCAGTATACTACGTATCTACTGTCCTCACACCATGCTAATCTTGGTACCCCCACTACCAAAATATAGCATACGCGGTCTTCATGGCATCCCGCAAGCTACGACACTACTTCCAGGAGTGTTCAATCACGGTGGCTTCTGAGGTCCCACTCAATGACATAATAAACAACCGCAATGCCACGGGACGTATTGCCAAATGGGCCATAGAGCTACTTCCATTCGACATAACATACAAGCCACGTCGAGCCATCAACTCTCAAGTGCTGGCCGACTTCGTTGCCGAATGGACAGAAGCCGAACTCCCTAAAGAGTATGGCGCATACTCCAACTGGGTCATGTATTTTGACGGCTCCAAAATGTTGGTGGGACTTGGAGCAGGAGTCGTATTAACATCCCCCACCGGAGACGTCGTCCAGTACGTACTCCAGATATTATACACAGACTCCAACAACGCAGCAGAATACGAGGCCCTACTGTATGGTCTTCGGATGGCCACATCCATGGGCATACAACGCCTGGAGGTGCGCGGGGACTCGAAACTCACGATATCTCAGATAAATGGCGACTTTGACGCCAAAGATCCAAAGATGGCAGCTTATCGCAATGCCATATTAAAAATGTCGGCTCGGTTCAAGGGGCTTGAATTTCATCACGTTGCCCGAGAAAGCAATCAAGCAGCAGACGTCTTGGCTCGCATCAGCGCTAAGCGCGACCCGGTCCCACCTAACATCTTCCTGGAAAGGCTCTTCAAGCCATCCGTGGTGTGGCAAGGCGATGGCGGCGACCACAGTTCAGATTCGAACACAACCTCAAATCCCGAACATACAGACAGTGCCGGGGGCTCAGCCGTCGAAATAACACCGTCGGCCCATCTAATTATGGGAGTCATTGCCCCATGGACCGAACCCTTCTTGGCCTACATTAATAGAAAGGAGCTTCCCGATGACCAGAATGAGGCTCGCCGCATTGTCCGGTGTTCGAAGGCCTACAAGGTTCACGACGGAGAGCTCTACAAGAAAAGCACTACCGGAGTACTTCAAAGGTGTATCTCCGGAGAAGAGGGGCGACAGCTTTTAGCGGAAATTCATGCTGGTCTCGGCGGACACCACGCTGCATCTCGGGCCCTCGTTAGCAAAGCCTTCCTCACTGGGTTTTATTGGCTGACAGCCCGAGCGGACGCGCAGGACCTTGTCCAACGCTGCGTCAGATGCCAGCTCTTAGCCAACCAAAGCCACATGCCTCCAACTGCCTTGCAAACTGTCCCCATTACATGGCCTGCGTACTAAGGGGTCCTGGACTAAGGGGTCCTAGGGCATCCGGCCTATTATCTATGGGTCAGACTGATGGGCTGTGAAGACATGAAGGTTGAAGATTGTACCCGAAACTAAAGCTAGGCTATTAAGGCGATTGCACAGATTACATCCACTGGGCATCAAAGATTGCCACCATTGCAAATATAGGGAACACCCTACACTATACAAAAATGGCTTGCTGTTTTCTTCAGCCGGTGGCTGCATGTTAAGAACAAATTTTGTATCGCAACAAAACAAACTACAACTATAAAACAAAAGGAAGGTTGGCATGAAAGTTAACAGTCTGGCAGATAAATGCACCACCAGAAGTTCAAAAGCTCAGTTAATTTGACCTGACTCTTACGTTTTCATGTTGTATTGTCCGATGGAGCACCATAACCTTCGCCTTCGTTTCTCCTAGGATCCTGAACAACATAGCAAATGTCTGATAGTCTGGTTTCAAAACCATGCATATCTTGACGACATTGAACAATGTCTATCCTTGTTTCACAAAGGGCCTCTGTTAGGGAACGGACTTGTGTCTGGAGCGCAGATATAACATTGTTTTGAGCTTGCATATCTTGATCATGAGGCAGTTTGGACGCGATTGCCTTAACAACCAACCCAGTATTACGCAGGAATGTGCTTTTGGCACTGTTAGTGAACAGGTACTGACCCACTTCAGCAAGAGCTGACATTGCGGTTATAGTTGCCTCACCACCTTCAGAAGGTGGCGGCTCCACCATTTTTTCCATAGCTTGCTGAAAAGTTGAGTTTTTACATTAGTAGTACCAAAACAGAAGATATTAAGGAGGCAGCAAAACCAAAAAAAATAGCTTTGGTCTATATACAGAACTTATTCTGGTGAACCCATGTAAAATATTAGTTGTATTTCACTGCAAAGTACATAATAAAACCAGGTTCCAAACATATGACCATGTACCATGGCTAATGTATTGTCTATTTCTTCACATTTTATTTGAAGGAAATATGCCCTAGAGGCAATAATAAAGTTGTTATTTATATTTCCTTATATCATGATAAATGTTTATTATTCATGCTAGAATTGTATTAACCGGAATCTTAGTACATTTGTGAATACATAGACAATCAGAGTGTCACTAGTATGCCTCTACTTGACTAGCTCGTTGAATCAAAGATGGTTAAGTTTCCTAGCCATAGACATGAGTTGTCATTTGATTAATGGGATCACATCATTAGAGAATGATGTGATTGACTTGACCCATTCCATTAGCTTAGCATTTGATTGTTTAGTATGTTGCTATTGCTTTCTTCATGACTTATACATGTTCCTATGACTATGAGATTATGCAACCCCCGAATACGGAGGAACACTTTGTGTGCTACCAAATGTCACAACATAACTGGGTGATTATAAAGGTGCTCTACAGGTGTCTCCAATGGTACTTGTTGAGTTGGCATAGATCGAGATTAGGATTTGTCACTCCGATTGTCTCTGGGCCCTCTCGGTAATGCACATCACTATAAGCCTTGCAAGCAATGCCACTAATGAGTTAGTTGCGGGATGATGCATTACGGAACGAGTGAAGAGACTTGCCGGTAACGAGATTGAACTAGGTATTGAGATACCGACGATCGAATCTCGGGCAAGTAACATACCGATGACAAAGGGAACAACGTATGTTGTTATGTGGTTTGACCGATAAAGATCTTCATAGAATATGTAGGAGCCAATATGAGCATCTAGGTTCCGCTATTGGTTATTGACCGGAGACATGGCTCGATTATGTCTACATAGTTCTCAAACCCGTAGGGCCCGCACGCTTAACGTTCGGTTGCGATCGGTATTATGAGTTTATTGTTTTTGATGTACTGAAGATAGTTCGGAGTCCTGGATGTGATCACGGACATGACGAGGACTCTCGAAATGGTCGAGACATAAAGATTGATATATTAGACGACTATATTCGGACACCAGATGAGTTCCGGGGGTCACCAGATATTTATCGGAGCATCAGGGGGTTATCGGAACCCTCGGGGGATATAATGGGCCAACATGGGCCTTGTGGGAGAGAGAGGAGAGGGCCTAGGGCTGGCCGCCCCCCCCCTGGGAGTCCGAATTGGACAAGGAAGGGGGGCGGCGCCCCTCATTCCACCCTCTCTCCCTCTCCTTCCTTCCCCCTTCCTCCTTCCTAGTTGGATTAGGAAAGGGGAGTCCTACTCCCACTAGGAGGAGGACTCCCCCCTCTCCTTGGCGCGCCCCAAGGCCGGCCGGCCTCCCCCCTTGCTCCTTTATATACGGGGGCAGGGGGGCAGCCTAGAACATACACAAGTTGATTGTTCCAAGCCGTGTGCGGTGCCCCCTCCACCATAATCCACCTCAGTCATATCGTCGTAGTGCTTAGGCGAAGCCCTGCGCCATTAGCTTCATCATCACCGTCATCCCGCTGTCGTGCTGACGAAGCTCTCCCTCGAAGCTCTACTGGATCGTGAGTTCGTGGGACGTCACCGAGCTGAACGTGTGCAGATCGCGGAGGTGTCGTACATTCGGTACTAGGATCGGTGGATCGTGAAGACGTACGACTACATCAACCATGTTGTCATAACGCTTCCTCTTTCGGTCTATGGGTATGTGGACAACACTCTCCCCTCTCGTTGCTATGCATCACCATGATCTTGCATGTGCGTAGGAATTTTTTGAAATTACTACGTTCCCCAATAGTGGCATCCGAGCCAGGTTTATGCATAGATGTTATATGCACGAGTAGAACACAAGTGAGTTGTGGGTGATACTAGTCATACTGCTTACCAGCATGTCATACTTTGATTTAGCGGTATTGTTGGATGAAGCGGCCTGGACCGACATTACACGTACGCTTACGCGAGGCTGGTTCTACCGACATGCTTCGCACACAGGTGGCTGGCGGGTGTCAGTTTCTCCAACTTTAGTTGAATCGAGTGTGGCTACGCCCGGTCCTTGTGAAGGTTAAAACATCACATACTTGACGAAATATCTTTGTGGTTTTGATGCGTTGGTAAGAACGGTTCTTGCTCAGCCCGTAGCAGCCACGTAAAACTTGCAACAACAAAGTAGAGGATGTCTTGTTTTTGCAGGGCATGTTGTGATGTGATATGGTCAAGACATGATGCTAAATTTTATTGTATGAGATGATCACGTTTTGTAACATAGTTATCGGCAACTGGCTGGAGCCATATGGTTGTTGCTTTATTGTATGAAATTCAATCGCCATGTAATTGCTTTACTTTATCACTAAGCGGTAGCGATAGTCGTAGAAGCAATAGTTGGCGAGACGACAATGATGCTACGATGGAGATCAAGGTGTCGCGCCGGTGACGATGGTGATCATGACGGTGCTTTGGAGATGGAGATCAAAGGCACAAGATGATGATGGCCATATCATATCACTTATATTGATTGCATGTGATGTTTATCCTTTATGCATCTTATTTTGCTTAGTTCAACGGTAGCATTATAAGATGATCTCTCACTAAATTTCAAGGTACAAGTGTTCTCCACAGTATGCCTTTATTGCGAAAGTTCATCGTGCCGAGACACCACGTGATGATCGGGTGTGATAAGCTCTACGTTCACATACAACGGGTGCAAGCCAGTTTTGCACATGCAAAATACTCGGGTTAAACTTGACGAGCCTAGCATATGCATATATGGCCTCATAACACTGAGACCGAAAGGTCGAGCGTGAATCATATAGCAGATATGATCAACATAGTGATGTTCACCATTGAAAACTACTCCATCTCACGTGATGATCGGACATGGTTTATTTGATATGGATCACGTGATCACTTAGATGATTAGAGAGATGTCTATCTAAGTGGGAGTTCTTTAGTAATATGATTAATTGAACTTTAATTTATCATGAACTTAGTACCTGATAGTATTTTGCATGTCTATGTTGTTGTAGATAGATGGCCCGTCTTTGTTGTTACTGTTGAATTTTAATGCGTTCCTAGAAAGCTAAGTTGAAAGATGATGGTAGCAACTTCATGGACTGAGTCCGTAACGAGGATTATCCTCATTGCTGCATAGAAGAATTACGTCTGGAAGCACCGCTAGGTGCCAAACCCTGCTGCAGGAGCAACACTAGATGTTATGAATGTGCAGCGAGCAAAGGCGATGACTACTCGATAGTTCGAGTGTGCCATGCTACGGCTTAGAACCGGGACTTCAATGGCGTTTTGAGCGTCATGGAGCATATGAGATGTTCGAGGAGTTGAAGTTAATATTTCAAGCAAATGCCGGATTGAAATATGAAGTCTCCAATAAGTTCTCTGCTGCAAGATGGAGGAGAATAGTTCGATGAATATATACTCAAAATGTCTGGGTATATAATCACTTGATTCAACTGGGAGTTAATCTTCCTGATAGTTTCATTGACAGAATTCTTCAATCACTACCACCAAGCTACAAGAGCTTTGTGATGAACTATAACATGCAAGGGATGGATAAGACAATTCCCGAGCTCTTCGCAATGCTAAAGGCTGCGGAGGTACAAATCAAGAAGGAGCATCAAGTGTTGATGGTCAACAAGACCACCAGTTTCAAGAAAAAGGGTAAAGGGAAGAAGGGGAACTTCAAGAAGAATGGCAAGCAAGTTGCTGCTCAAGTGAAGAAGCCCAAGTCTGTGTCGGATTTCGGGTTCCGGCAGACCCTTGAGGTTCGAACACTGGGGTGCGCGCGGAGATCTCGCCCTCTACCTACCTGCACCCCGCCGCCTCGCTAGGATCTAAACTACGAAAGGAACAACACAAGAGACACAAGGTTTATACTAGTTCGGTCCACCATTGTGGTGTAATACCCTACTCTAGTTTGTGGTGTGGTGGATTGCCTCTTGGGCTGATGGTGATGAACAATACAAGGAAGAACAGCCTCATGGTCTCATTCTTGGCAGGCGATGAACTGCTAGGAGGAGTTCAGCCGCCTTCTCTCTCTCTCTCTCTCTCTCTCTCTCTCTCTCTTGATTAGAGATGCCTCTAGCTCTGTGCGTGGCTAGTCCTATTTATAGGCAGAGGCCTGGGCCTCTTCCCAAATATTAGGCGGGAAGGCGCCAACAATTGGCCATTTTAAGGGAACATCTGGTACACTTATCTGACTAAAGTTGGTCCTCGCTTTGTCAAAGGCTCTGGTGGTGGCCTTGGCTTGGGCTCCACAATGACTTCCTTCCTGCCGTTGGGCTGGTCTTGGTCTTGTTGCACGAAATGGGCGCCTTTGCTTGATGCTCTCGCTGCGCTTGCTCCCTTTGCACCAAAGAGGAAAGGAGGACACTGCTGGCTGGCGCCCGCCTGGCGCCCTTAGTCGTCATGGCTTGCGTCATGGGCACCTCGTGAGGTACCCGCCTTGATATCTCCGCCTCCTTGCGAGCCAGCCTGATGAGGCGCGCTGAGAAGCTCCTATCGTCCACCCCACGAGGCTTGGCCCTCGCAAGGTCTTGAGCTTGTGTTGATGAAGATGGGCGTCTTTGGGCCCCCTTTGAGCCACGCCGCGGGCCGCGGCGAGCAAGTCTGGGGACCCCATTCCCCGAGCATGACAGTAGCCCCGGCCCAAGGTGCGCCCGGGCTTGGCAGCAGAGAGGCGAAGGGGCAAGTCTGGCGCCCTTGAGCCCTAACAGCCTGTGGCCTTAGGCGCCACGTGGCGGTTGATTGGGCGTGGGCAGCCTTTGTTCCCCACGCCTCCTTATTTTGTGCCATGCTAGGCGGACTCGTAGCCGCACACAGCCGCTCCCCTTTTCGCTGCTCGACCATCCCCCATTCTTCCTCCTCTCGAACTCCAGCTTCTTCTCCCAATCCAATCTCGAACCTCCCCCCCTTCCGTTGCCATGGCTCCGACGAAGAAGGGAAGAGGGAAGAAGCCCATGCCTCCGCCTCGCTCGCCGTCGTCGGCGGCCCCCGCCGTCGATCGGTCGATCATACTCAATCGAGAGGGCCTGGGCAAAGTCAGCTCTGCTTTGGCCACCATCTTCAGCGAATGCGAGGCGGACGGACGGCCTGGCCCGCGTCCCACTTCTCCATCGACAGGATAATCACCGAGGTCCGGTATTTCGCCGACACCCTGTGGGCGGGGCTGGTTCCCCCCTTTTCCGATTTCTTCAATGCTGTGCTCTCCCACTATCAGATCCATATGATGCATTTGGGTCCCGAATCCATCACTCTTCTTGCGGTCTTCGCCTTTGTTTGCGAGGCGATGATGGGTATCCTTCCCTCAGTTGCCTTGTTGCGCCACTTCTTCTCTCTGTGCCTTGTTGACCCCACCCAATGTTTGGGGTGTGTGAGCTTCACTGATGCACCTGAAACAACGGCTTCAGGGATTGACTTCAGCCTTCCTCCGCTCGCGCCTGGGTTCCGTGAGCGATGGCTGTACGTGGACGTAGGGGTGCCCAGCCCCCTGCTGTCGGAGCCATCTTCGCCTGTTGTCCCCAATTCAGGCTGGGGCCAGGAGACGCTCACGAGTTCCCGGCTCGTCTTCGTCTGGCGCCGCTTTGCGTTCTTGAGGGAGCTCGGCGTGACGGCACCCAAGGTGGTGAAGGAGTTCCTGCAATGCCGTGTTGCCCCTCTCCAATGTCACTCTTGCCGAATGTGCGCCTTCAGCGGGCGTGAAGACCGTATGAGGCTCCAGGAAGAGGACCTGATGCCTGAAGCACTGAGGAAGATGCTCTTGGTCTTGACTGGGGACCCCACCCCTGGCAGCATCCGACAAGGGGGGGCCTTGCTGTACCTCTGCCCGAACAGGGGCGACTTTGTAAATCAGATGCCCGTCTTCGACGAATGGGGGCTGCGCCCTGCTGGCCTCCGGGGGCCTCGCGAGAACCCAGTGGTGGTGGCCGCCCTTCGATCGGCCCGGCGGCTCTTCCTCAAGTGGCGGGCAGGGAGGCATGGGCGCCCGGAGGCGAGGGGCCTCCGCCCGAGTGTGGCGCCAGGCGGCGCTCTTGAGGAGCAGCTCACGAGGCCCAGTTGCTGCGGTTGGGGGTGGCGAGCAGCTGCCCGCGATGCTGCGGCTGGCCCTGGGGCCTAGTTGCTCTTCTTGGTGAGGTGACCGGGCGTGCATCGGTGGGCGCCCACAGCGGGTCGCCTTGGCGCTCCTTCCTCGTCATGAGGCTGACCCTGCGCTCAACTCTTAGGTTGCTTCGCGTGGACTTTGAGGCTCTCCGGAAGAGAAGGGAGGCCTTGGGTGGCGATTACCCTTGTCGCTTTCTTGAAGTGTAGGAAGTGCCGCCATCGATGAGTAAGCCTTCCCTGTTCTAGCTCTGATCCTACATTGCTTTTCTTGATCCATGCTCCATGAACCCCTTCCCGTCGAGCTCACGGAGATGGTGAGAGCCATCCCCTTGGCTCCGCCCTCTCCACCGTCTTGGGCACTCCGAGCAGCGAGCCCTCGTGGTGAGGCGGTCGGAGGCAGAACCATCTGAGGCACATCCGGCCCCGCGCGCCTCGCGACCCTCCTTTGAGCCTTCTCGTGGCATAGCCAGCCTGCCGTGGGCTCCTCGTCAGTCGTCATTGTGATTGGCTGAGGTATTCCCTGCGCTCTTTTTTAGGGGATGGGCTGGCTCTGGTCGTGCTTACAGCGGCGTGCCCGGCCGTGGCGGCGCCAGCCCCAGCCCCCTGCGGAGGAGTGCTGATTCGTGGCCCCGGCGCTCGCTTGGGGCGGATGATGGTGTGGAAGGCGTGCTTGGCGCCCGGGGCGTCGCGCTCTTTGCCAAGGGTTTCTTGGGCGGTGGCGGTGAGCCTGCTTGGTGAAGAGCTGTTGATGAGGATCGCGCCTTGAGGCCGAGGCCTGCGCTGGCTGCGGAGAGGCGCGAGATGAAGGCGGCTGTCGCCCTTGCGCGCCATCAGCGTGAGCTTGACAACGGGGAGGCCAAGGCATCGCTGGCAGCCTCTTGGGAGGTCCATTCTCGGGCCGTCGAGGAGGCTCGGGAAGCTGACCGGCGGCGAGGCGGCGGAGGAGGCGCGGGAACTCTGGCCCGATGCCACTCCTTTGGAGGAGCAGGTGGAGCTGCTGTGAGGCGTCCCTGCGTCGATGAAGGTGGCCTCAGGCGACCAGTGAGCTCGAGCGTGAGGCGCTGGGCTGGAAGCCGCCCGAGCAGCCTTGTGCAATCTGGCCTTTGAAACAAGGGGGCGGCAGTGCTTGAGGCGGAGGATGATGTCGCTCTTGGGAAGCCCGTGTCTGGAGGAGGTCGGACGTTGGGTGGCGGCGGCTTGAACCTTGAGGCGAGTTCGAGGAGGCTAGGGTTGATCTGAGTGAGGCTGAAGGTAGGACCGCTGCCTTGAGGGCCAAGCAGGAGGAAGTGGCGGCGGGTCGATGCTTCTTGGGCCGCCCTTGAGGTGGCGCGGGAGGAATTAACTACCTCCGTGCCGAGGTGCTTCTTCTTCGCCATGTGGTGGGCGAGGCTGAGCCGTCGCGCGCAGCAGTCTGCAGACGAGATCGCCCGTGGTGGATCTGGAGCATGAACCGGCCCCATACTCCTGCGCTCTCGGGAAAGCCAGCGCAGCCTTAGGTAACATCTGCGAGGCGGCTGTTGGCGAGCTGCCTGTGATTAACTCGCCGACAACCTTGATTCTTCACCGGCGTGGTGGCGCAGCTGGGGCTTGATCGGTCGAGCCGGCAGGTTGGTGGAGGAGAGGAGCGCGCCCTTCTTGGCGCGCCTTTTCTCGCGTCTTGACCATCTACGAAATATGGACCCCCGCCGACTTTGATGCGCCATCGCGCGGTACCCGAGCCGTCCGGGGCGACACAGGCGCCTTTGAGTGGAGGACAACGTGGGCGCTCGTCGGGGCCTTTCGCTTGAGATAACGATGGGCGTGATCGTGGCTCTTGATGAAGGCGGCGTGGTGAGCGGCCACGGCGTTCTTTGGTGACAATGCGAGAGGCGATGGCGAGGCCAACGATAGTTCTGGAGGTGCCCCTGAGGATGCATTGGGGGATTTATCTGACTGACTGCGCATCGTTCATGTTTCCTTACCCTGCACAAACAGAGCTCAGGTTTTGCCCTGACGGTTGTGACAGCATTTTGGGAGGGGGAGCCCCTCATGTAAAACTTGTGTTCTGTGTATTAGCAGATGCTATATCACCCGTACGCCTGCGCCAAGTGGCTGGCTAGTTTACCTTTGTCCCGTGCAGGCCTTGAGATAGCCTGTGGAGGGCTGTGGCATCTCAAGTGTCTCCTGATCGAACCCGTAGGATCTGTAGTAAAACCTCCACGAGAGGATGCGGCGGCGGCGATGCTGGGATGCCGCATAAGCTAGGCCCAACCCGGCTCGCGAGGGGCTCACGAGGGAGGCAGGCTGAGGTAAGCGATAACGAGCGAGAGATTGCTCGAGCGAGACTAAGCACCCCATCCCAAACACACGCAAATCTCAAATTGAATCAACTTAAATCCAGCGGGAAAGTGACAACCAAAGGAAAAGCAATGAAAGCGAGAAAAAGGCTGCGTCCGGCACCTAGTCTAGTCTTGGGCGTCTTCTCACCAGTCTTGAACTAAGTGCTGCCCTTGGGCGTGGGAGAGAGCCCGGGGCTGAGGCGGCACCCTGAGACTCGGGAGTGTACAGCCCACTCATTATTACGTGAGAGTGTCACAGGCGGCGAGATTCACGAGCCTGGGCCTTCTTCACAGTACCGGCCTTGCATCATATCGCCAGACGAGGCCCGCCTTGCGCCGCACTCTAGTGCCATCAACAGC
The DNA here is from genome assembly GCA_021605205.1 of Aegilops longissima. NCBI lineage: Eukaryota > Viridiplantae > Streptophyta > Magnoliopsida > Poales > Poaceae > Aegilops > Aegilops longissima. The sequence continues at coordinate 258,051,410 of CM038680.1, read as the reverse complement.
GACCGAAACCAGGGGCCGCCGATGGGGTAGGCGGTCGCCAGCCAGTTCCCAAGCGACCACGGGTCCTCCGCCGAGGCAGGCCACGAGGCTCCTCCCAGCAGAGGGCCTACCTCCTGAAACGCCTTGCTCGAGCAGCGATGGTGATGCCGGATCTCGGCCCCTCTCCTGCAGCCCCCGACGCCCTCCTCTTGAGGGGTAGGAGATTGCGGGAGCGGGGCAGCCGCTCGCTGTGGCGACCTGCACCTCCTGCGATTCATGATTAGCGTGTGCCTGCTCCTGAGGAATTAGCAGTACCCGATAATCGTTGCTTCCAGCGTGGTCGGTGGGGCCTTCTCGGGGCTCCTGGAAGAGCTCAGCTTCTGTCGCCTCGTCTCCTCAGCTTGGGCTGAGGAGCGAGCCTTGTTCGCCCTCATGTTGGTGCCCTTGGTCCATCATGTGGGGCACGTATTCTTCTGGGGCCGTCATCTCGAAGGCTGCGCCATAGTGCTCCGCGTGCCATGCAGCTCTGCTTGAGGCGCCCACACAGGGGGTGTGTGGCGGCCCACTTGGTGCTGGGTGCGAAGGGGTGAGCCCCGGCGGCAAAGCCAGGGCTCGCCACCGCTCTAGCGACGTCGCGGCCGCCTTCCGTGCCTGCTGCAGCAGCTCCGGGCCACCGTGGCCGCGGCCCTCGGTTCGCTTTGCTCGGCGGGTGTCTGCGTCGCCTGCGCATGGCGTGGTTGGAGGCCCTCGCTGCCGACCGCGCATGTCGCGGCGTGAGAGCTGTCGAAGCCTGTCCGCGCCGCCCGCGGCCCGCAGCGCCCTGCGGACCACAAGCTGCCTAGGGCATGGGGTCGCCCGAGGCGAGCAGCTCTGCGTGGGCGGGCCAAGCTGCCCAGGGACCGGGGTTGCCCGCCTGGTCGCCGGACATGATGATGATGATGCGATGGGACACAAAGTGGCAGGAGGTGGATCGGCGCACCTACAGCGCGCCAAATGCGGTTCGGGTTCAGCAGACCCTTGAGTTTGAACTTTGGGGTGCTGCGCGGAGATCTCGCCCTCTACCTACCACCCCCCGCCTCGCTAGGATCTAAACTACTGAAAGGAACAACACAAGAGACACAAGGTTTATACTAGTTCGGGCCACCATTGTGGTGTAATACCCTACTCTAGTTTGTGGTGTGGTGGATTGCCTCTTGGGCTGATGGTGATGAACAATACAAGGAAGAACAGCCTCATGAGGGTGCATTCTTGGCAGGCGATGAACTGCTAGGAGGAGTTCAGCCGCCTTCTCTCTTCTCTCTCTCTCTCTCTCTCTCTCTCTCTCTCTCTCTCTCTCTTGATTCGAGATGCCTCTAGCTCTTTGCGTGGCTAGTCCTATTTATAGGCAGAGGCCACAGGCCTCTTCCCAAATATTAGCGGGAAGGCGCCAACAATTGGCCATTTGAAGGGAACATCTGGTACACTTATCTGACTAAAGTTGGTCCTCGCTTTGTCAAAGGCTCTGAGTGGTGGCCTTGGCTTGGGCTCCACAATGACTTCCTTCCTGCCGTTGGGCTGGTCTTGGTCTTGTTGCACGAAATGGGCGCCTTTGCTTGATGCTCTCGCTGCGCTTGCTCCTTTGCACCAAAGAGGAAAGGAGGACACTGCTTGTGGCTGGCGCCCGCTGGCGCCCTTAGTCGTCATGGCTTGCGTCATGGGCACCTCGTGAGGTACCCGCCTTGATCTCTCCGCCTCCTCGCGAGCCCGGCTGATGAGACCGCGCTGAGAAGCTCCTGTCGTCCACCCGAGGCTTGGCCCCTCGCGAGGTCTTGAGCTTGTGTTGATGAAGATGGGCCGTCTGGGCCCCACTTTGAAACCACGCCGCGGGCGTGAGCAGAACAAGTCTGGGACCCGTTCCCGGAGCGCCCGACGATCTAGGCCTAAGCACGAGGCCGAGTGCTTCTCTTGCAAAAGCTAGTCCTTTGAGCGGAACTGCCCCAAGTATTTGGCGGATAAGAAGGATGGCAAGGTGAACAAAGGTATATGTGATATACATGTTATTGATGTGTACCTTATTTATGCTCGTAGTAGCTTTTGGGTATTTGATCTTGGTTACATTGCTAATATTTGCAACTCGGAACAGGGACTACAGATTAAGCGAAGATTGCCTAAGGACGAGGTGACGATGGGAGTGCGAAATGTTTCCAAAGTCGATGTGATCGCGGTCGACACGCTACATCTACATCTACCTTCGGGATTAGTTTTAGACCTGAATAATTGTTATTTGGTGCCAACGCTGAGGATAAACATTATATCTGGATCTTGTTTCATGCGAGACGGTTATTCATTTGAATCTGAGAATAATTGTTGTTCTATTTATATGAGTAATATCTTTTATGGTCATGCACCCTTGAAGAGTGGTCTAGTTAGTGATACACATATTCATAATATTGAAGCCAAAAGATGCAGAGTTGATAATGATAGTGCAACTTATTTGTGGGACTGCCATTTCGGTCATGTTGGTGTAAAGTGCATGAAGAAACTCCATTTTGATGGACTTTTCGAATCACTTGATTATGAATCACTTGGTACTTGCGAACCATGCCTGATGGGGAAGATGACTAAAATTCCGTTCTCCGGAACAATGGAGCGAGCAACAAATTTGTTGGAAATCATACATCTTGATGTATGTGGTCAATGAATGTTGAGGCTCATGGCGGAATATCGTTATTTTCTCACCTTCACAGATGATTTGAGCAGATATAGGTATATCTACTTGATGAAGCATAAGTATGAAACATTTGAAAAGTTCAAAAGAATTTCAGAGTGAAGTGGAAAATCATCGTAACAAGAAAATAAAGTTTCTGATCGATCGTGGAGGAGAATATTTGAGTTATGAGTTTGGTCTTCATTTGAAACAATGTGGAATAGTTTAGCAACTCCATACCGGAACACCACAGCGTAATGGTGTGTCCGAACGTCATAAACATACTTTACTGGATATGGTGCGATCTATGATGTCTCTTACTGATTTACCGCTATAGTTATGCTTTAGAGACGACGGCATTCACGTTAAATAGGGCACCATCTAAATCCGTTGAGACGACACCTTATGAACTATGGTTTGGCAAGAAACCAAAGTTGTCGTTTCTTAAAGTTTGGAGCTGCGATGCTTATGTGAAAAAGCTTCAACCTGATAAGCTCGAACCCAAATCGAAGAAATGTGTCTTCATAGGATACCCAAAGGAGACTGTTGGGTACACCTTCTATCACAGATCCGAAGACAAGATATTCGTTGCTAAGAATGGATCCTTTCTAGAGAAGGAGTTTTCTCGAAGGAAGTGAGTGGGAGGAAAGTAGAACTTGATGAGGTAACTGTACCTGCTCCCTTATTGGAAAGTAGTTCATCACAGGAATCAATGTCGGCATTGCAGGAATGGGGTCCCAGACTTGCCTACTGCGGCCTGGCGTGGTTACGCAAATGGGCCCGTCGGCCCATCTTCACCAACAAGCATTGAGACCCTACGCAAGGGCCAAGCCTCATGGCGGACGATGCAAGACCTCCTCGGGGCGGCCTCACCAGGCTGGCTCACGAGGCGGAAAGATCAAGGCAAGGCAAACCTCGTGAGGTTCTCATGGCGTGAGCCATGATGATCGAGACGGTGAGGCGCCCGGTGGCGTGCAGTGTCCTTGCTTCCTCTTTGGTGCTAAGGAGGAAGCGTGGGTGAAGAGTAATGAGGCATTGGGCAAGGTTTCCATATCGGTTACTGCGAGACCAAGACCAGCGGGGCCGGCGGGGCCGGAGGTCACCGTGGAGCCAAGACCGCGTCACCACGAGCCTTTGGCGGCGAAGACCGCCTTTAGTCGAGGATAGCATGTCTTGTGTCCCCTTTCAAATTAGCGTTGTTGGCTCTCTTCCGCTCAATATTTGGGGAGAGGACTAGGGCCTCTATAAATAGGGGTAGCCACCATAGTAGGAGGCATCTCATCTCAAACTCATTCAGTTCATCCTCACACTCACCAAGCACAAGAACTCCTCACCTCGGAGGCTGTTCTTCCCCTTGTCTTATTCATCCTCAGCCAGAGGCAATCCACTACACCACCTTTGGGTAGGGTATTACACCTAGCAGTGGCCCGAACGATATAAATCTTGCGTCTCTTGTGTTGCGAGTTCATCGAGCTATCCTTTGAGATCGTGGTGAGGTTGAGGGCTTGATTTGGTAGGGGGAGATCTTCGGGCACACCCTAGTATTCGAACCTTGAGGGTTTTGCCGGAACCCAAGATCCGAAATTTGGCGCGCCAGGTAGGGGTGCACGAAGCTTTCCTTCCGTCGATCCGCGTCCCGTCGCTTCGTCGTCTCCATGGCGGACGCACGCCGAGCTCGCTGAGCATCGGGCCGCCCTCGCCGCCCGCGCCATTCAGACGGCTCCCGTTGGTGGGCCTCCCCGTCGTTCTCCGCCGCCTGCCGCCAATGCCGTCACCGGCCCGGCGAGGAACGAGCAGCAAGCGTCCTCTCTGCTCCCCTTGGTGCGGCTGAACGGTCGCACCACCACTCCGTTGCTGACCCCGGCCGGCTCGTCGTCTCACTCTCGTCGCGCTCCCACGAGCAGCGAGCTGCGCTGTTCATAGCGCCTTGAGCTTCGAGCTACCGCCTGTCGACGACCTCTACGAGGACTGGCTTGACCGCATCGCCGAGCTTGTCAGCGCCGCGGGGGGCTCCCCTGCGTCGTCCCTCTTGCTGCCTCGTCCCCCGCCAGCTGCAGGTGACGTGGCTCGTGGAGCGCCTCCACCACCTCTGCCCCAAGACGGCATCCTGGCACCAAGACGTGCGCCCCCCGGGGCGACCCACTGCATCCGGCGCCCGCGTGAGAAGAAAGAAGCTGCCAAGAAGTCCCACGGTCGCGGGAGAACACTCCCGCACTCCGGCCAGCCTCACGAGGGTGCCTGGAGGGACCAGCCTCGCGAGGAACATCCTCAAGGCAATGCTGGGCTTCCTCTGCAGCCGCCACCACCAAGAAGGAACGACGACCACCATCAAGACGGGAGGGCTGGGGGCTTCCAGGAGCCGCGTGCTATCGCCTACATCTTGGGCGGAGCTCAAGCCCCAGTCTCACAGCGTATCTTCAAGCAGTTTGCTCGTGAGGTGAACGCATTCCTCCCCAAGCTCGAGGCCACACGCCCTCTCATGTGGTCCAAGTGCGCTATTACCTTCAGCTCGGCAGACCAGCCCAAGTGTGCGGCCACCGCTGGCGCTCTCCCAATGCTCTGTTCACCCATCATCAGCAACGTGCAAGTCACCAAGATTCTCATCGACGGCGGCGCAGGGCTCAACGTCCTGTCCGTCGAGATGTTCGACAACCTTCAAGTGCCCTACAATCAGCTTTAGCCTACCAAGCCTTTCTCAGGAGTAACCGACGGTTCCACCACGCCGATAGGGAAGGTCCGCCTCCCTGTCACCTTCGGACAGCGCAACAACTACCGCACCGAGCTCATCGACTTCGACGTCGCCCACATCCGTCTGCCCTACATTGCCATCCTCGGGTATCCGGCTCTGGCCAAGTTCATGGCAATGAGGCACCATGGCTACAACGTCCTCAAGATGCTAGGAAGCGGTAGGATTATCACAGTCCCCTGTGAAGAGAAAGATGCGGTGTGCTCCCTCGAGCGCGCCTTCCAAGCAGCGTCAATCGAAGACCCCGACAGCAGTGCAGCATAGTACCCTCCCGAGGTTGTCCCCAAGAAGAAGAAGCAGCTACTCCGCACTGGGCCTCAGGAGAGTGGCGCCGCAAAGTGGAGCCTCGTCAGGATCAGCTCCTGCGCCTGGGGCGCCTCCCTCCCTCGCATAGGAAGGTGCGCCCGGCGCCCTCCTTGGGCAGGGCTCGGGGGCTCTCTTCTGGAGGGCCTCAAACCTTGCCAACGCCACGAGGAGGCGCTCGGGCACCATTTGGAGGCGTACTTCGCAGCACATTTCCCTCAGGAGGACACAGGGCGAGGAGCGCCCAGCGCTCAGGAGTTCGTTACCAAGACCACTCAGGAACTGCAGGATGCAAGGGCCATGCGCGGCGATCGCCGCTTACCTGGCACAGCCCCCCATCCAGGCGAGGATGCTGGGATGCGCATCTGCATCAACGTCCCAGGGCTCAATAGGGCCGCGTCTCAGGAGCTCTTCTGGCCTTCGTGCATGGGATGCTGCGACGGCTCATCGCACAGCTATGTTCGCATGCCATTCGGCCTGCCAAGCGTAGCACCCGCTTACCAACGCAACTTGCGGCGCGTCTGGCGGCTCAGGAGGCCAGGCACCACACAGTGCTAGCGGAGATGGAGACGGTCCTCAAGGAACCGCCTGGACCCCCAGAGCCTCCTGAGGCTCAGGGCCCCAGTGGCTCGTTACGAGCAGCCCCTTCATCACGCGTCTTCAGTTGCCTCAGCATTCCTTCATCAACAGAACCAGGTGACATCTTCCAAGTTTGTTTAGCTGGGAGCGCCCCTTGGGCTGCATCATTCCCAGGCCACATGGGTCCATCCCTGTGGCATGTATCCCTTTACATTTCTTGCTTACTTTGTTGGGGGCGCCCCTCGGGCTACATCGTCCCCAAGCCGCTCGGACCTGACCCAGTGGCATGTATCTCCCCTGCGTTTGCTTGAGCCAGTTTGCTTTCCATTCTTAATCTATCTATGACTATCACCTGCTTGATTCTCACCTGCCACGGGAGCCCCGCGCCGATCGTCTTTCTTCAGGACCCTTCGCGTGAGAAGGATGGGCACGACGTCTGTTCTCGGGCCCGTCCCTACAGCATCGATAAACCTTGGTGAGCTCGGTGGCGGGTCGGTCCCGTTCATGTCACCACCTGGGGCCGTTGGTGCTTGGCCTTGTCACGTGATAACCTCAGGAGATTCGTTCAGCGCAGGTTGTCTAACCACCTCGCAGGACCATCACAGCAAACAAGAATCAAGACCAGGCACAACCCGCCTTGAGGTAGGGCCTCGTGAGTCCTACGCTGGCTCACGGGTGCCCAGACACACCTCGTCTAGCCCTGTCGTGCAAGCCACGTGACAGGGCGAGGTTGTACACGCCCCGGGGGCTCTCCGCAGTAGGGAGTCGCTTCCCACGTTCCAGTGGAAGCACCATGCTCCGCGCTGGCCGTCGACACTGCCGAGGAGCGTCTATGCCCGTGCAAGTGCGGAAGTGCTATGCTTTGCGCTGGTCATAAACAACTGAGGGCGGCCCCATGGCCGTATCAACTTCAGGGAGCTCTTGAGCTCAGTGTCCGGCCTCACCGCAACATCTCCCCTCGGGAGAGTTGCGCGAGAAACTGGGCAGGGGCTGCGCTTCGGGTCACGTAGCGTCGCCCCCAACCAGTCCCCTGGACCTGGTGGCTCACGCCCCTCCCGAGACGAGCCTCAACAAGGGCAAAGGTATGAAGGTTGTTTGCACGTCAAGGGGGACTCCTGAGCATCGCGAATCAGGAGCCTAACTGGTCGCATAGCCCCTCACTCCTTGGTCTCGTCCTGGTCTCCAGACGACCCAACGGCGGTTGAGGTATGCTCGCGGTCGGGCCCTGCCGACGTAGAACACTAAACCTATTCTCGCATCTCCTTCCTATAAATTGTTTGCGCGTCAAGGGGGACTCCTGAGCATCGCGACTCAGGAGCCTAACTGGTCACGTAGCCCCTCACCCCTTGGTCCCGTCCTGGTCTCTGGACGACCCAGATGGCTGAGGTATCTGTGAGGCAGGCCCCCCGACGTAGAACGTAAAGCAAGTAGGAAGAAAACCGCAAATCTCAGAAGCAAATATTACAAGACATATTGTTCTCTCAAATATCAAACACAAGTTCAAACGCCTCCACGAGGCATGATGCATGTTGCAGGAGTAAAATAGGAGAACAGCCGCAAGCGAATCATCCTTGGGCACCGACGTCGCCCGCAAGGGGTGCTCCCTTCTTGGTGGCTTTGTCTTCACCCGTACCACCGGCCGGACCTGCAGGATTGGTAGCACCACCGGTCAAAGACGCCTATTCGATAATTTCTTATAAACATAGGTTTTCATTGGAATTCACTCAGTCAGTTAATTATGGAACAAGAGAGCTGTTTCATATTTGTTTTAAAGAAATGTGAAAATGAATTATGAATAGAAAGTAAAACGATTCCACTTTTTTTTGGAGCAAAGGTGCCGAACTTCTTCAGCAGGACCTCCACCTGACCCTTCACGACCGCGGCAGCGGCTTCCACGATGTTAAATGCGTCCACGAGGCTCCGGCAGCTCGTCAAAGGCGGGTGGTAGGGTCGCAAAGATGGAGGTGGCTGAAAGCAGCCTTGGCGCAAGCCGAGGAGAGGATGCGGGCCTCTTCCTCTGCCGTGGGGCCGATGCCGCTCGCGACTTCCTCAAGCGCCTCGACCAAGTAGGGAAGCAGCTGAGCGGGGCCGTCCTCATCGGTGGTCAGCAGCTTCTCCAAGCCCTTCTCATAGAGTGTCTTTAGCGCCACGCGAGACCTCTCTTCGAGGAGCGCGAAGGCCGCGCGGTCCTCGCGCGGAACCTTCACCTTCGCGTCAAGTTCGGCTTCCTCCGCCTTCACCTTCCGCTCCAGCTCCTCCAGCCGGCCGCGCTCAGTGGCATGCACCTTCGCCGATTGCTCCAGCTCGGCGTCGCGACCCTTGATGGCATCTTCTTGAGCCTTCATCTTCTCCTCCTCCGCCTTGTGGCTGCGGGCTTCCTCTGCACGCTCGCCGCGCAAGGTCGTCAGCTCGGCCTCCAGCGCCCGGTAGCGACTCTCGGCGGCCTCGACGTCCTTCAGCGCCGCCTCGCGAGCAGCCTCCGCGTGGGCTGCGGCCTGCTTCTCTTTCTCGAAGGTCGCCGTGGCCTGGCTCAGCATCGCCCGAACAGACACGTCGGAATGGAGCCAACCAAAGACCAGCTCCAGGCGCCCCGCCACCAGGAGGGGGTCGGCGCCCTGAACATCTTCACGCAGCCGGGCCATCTCAAGAAGAGCGCGCTCCAAGATGTCGGGGAGGCGAAGGGCCGGAATCAGCGGTCTGGCGGGAGGAGGATGAAAGTCTTGTCACCATAGCACAGGAGGCCCAGGGGCTCAGAGCCTTGGAGACCTCGGCAGCCAGGCGGACACGGTGCCTCCGGAGCAGGAGGGGCCCCGGGAGCTGTTTCCTCCAGAAGATTCTCCCCCAGGCCTCGCAAGGATGACCGGACTGGGGAGACTTGAGCACTGGCGCTGCCCTTCTCCACGGAGGGAGACGCGGTCGGAGCAGGCGCGTTGGTCTCGGGCGGCACCATCGCCTCCTCCTTCCTCTTCTCGCCCTTGAGCATCGCCCTGTCCTTGCAGTGGAGAAGCGTCAAGGTCAAGCAGCGAAGCAAGAATGAAGCAGGGCAAGAACACTTACTGGTCCACCAGGCGTAGTCCACTTTCCTCTTGCTAAGCTTGAAGCCGAGAGCCTCCCGGCCTTGGGCGCGGGTGCACGGGCCCTGGGAGAAGAAGAAGGAGCAGCAGGTGGGCCGGAAGCGGCTCTAGGCGGCGCTGGAATAGAGGCAGTATCTCGGGAGATCAGCGCCGACTGGCCCCTCGTTGGGATCACGGGCGGCTCTCCCTTCTCTTGGCGGGCGTCGGCCTCGTTGTCATCTGGCAGGGTGCGAAGGATGTCGGCCTTGCTTAAGGGAAGTCTCCTCCATCCCTTGAGGGTCACCTCGAGTCCTCCTCCTCCTCTTCCTCCCTTGGGACTCACGGAAGACAGCTCCACGGCGTCGGTGCCCTGAGGTCCGGTGGGTGGCGGCGGCACTAGCCGCGCCCGTCAAGGTCGCTGGCGGCCCGACCTGCGCCCGTCCTTGTGGCGGAAAAATGGAGTGAAGGCGCTCGGTGGGTACTCTGGTCGTCCCTAACCGGGGGGAAGGTCGTAGCCAGCTCACCGTCGAGGCAAGGCTTCCGGGCTCGGCGAACCTTGTCCTCTTCGTCCCCAAGCCTCCACAAAGGCGGCGTCTGGCGCTGAAGCGAAACCCGCGCAGCATCGGGAATTCCCTCGGGGCATGGCCCCTGTCACCTTTATCGCCTTCCGATGCGGCTTCAGGTTGGCGTTCATCTGCTCCAGCACCAGCGTTGCCCGCTGATCGGTGAGCCGCGCAAGACCACCTTGTCGGATGGGGCATCTCCGTTGGCAGCACCAAGCATGGGTGGGGCGCTTGGCATCCATCATGACCCACTTGCTCACAAGCCGTCGGCCTTCTTCGATCTTTGAGATCGAGTTGGCCTTGCCGGCCGCGATGAAGTTGGCACACCCGGAGGTATGACCCTCGTTGATGCGGAGGAAGAAGAAGTGGCGTAGCAGAGCCATGGACGGCATCACGCCGAGATACACCTCGCAGTAGAAGGCGAAGATCGACAAGAGAAGGATAGAGTTGGGATGAAGATGCAGCACCTGCAGCCCGTAGTGGCCGAGAACCTCATAGAAGAAGTCGAGAAGGGAACCAGCCCCGCGATGTTGCTCATGAAGAAGGGAAGAAGGTGCTTCCCTCGGGCTCCGGCGCGCCGGAGCCCGGCCGAACTCGATCTTCCCCTCTCGTTGTTTTCTCCCGCCGTCAGCAAGCGCGTGGCAGCGAGGCTCTTCTCTGAGATGTTGGGAGCATCAAGAGCTGGCTCGTACGAAGCCAGCGATGAGGCAGGCTTGACCTTCCGGGGTGCCATTGGCCACTGATGCGGAAGGGGATGGGAGCAGATCTGGAGATTTCGGAAGCAGGGAGCAAGAAAGGGGATCTGGAGCAAGCCGAAAGAAAGCAATGAAGGCAAGCGTTGTCTACGCCAGCCTTTTGACAGTCAGGCAGTTGCCGAGGCAGCGTCGGGAAGCGGAGACACCCATGTCCAATCAACCGCCACGCGTCGACCAAGGCCGCAGGCTGTTGGGGCCCGCGGCGCTCCGCACTTGCCCAAGTCTGAGCCCTCCTTGGGCCCGGGGGCTACCGTCGGTGTTCTGGGAACGGGGGTCCCCAGACTTGCTTGCCTGCGGCCCATGGCATGGCTCTACAAGCGGGCCCGTATGACCCATCTTCACAAACAAGCATTTGAGACCCTCGCGAGGGGCCAAGCCTCACGAGGCTGACGATGCAAGACCTCCTCGGGAGCGGCCTCACCAGGTTGGCTCACGAGGGGCGGAGAGATCAAGGCAAGGCAAACCTCACGAGGTTCTCATGACGTGAGCCATGACGATCGAGACCAGGCGGGCGCCAGCGCGTGAAATGTCCTTGCTTCCTCTTTGGTGCTAAGGAGGCAAGTGCAGGTGAAGAGTACCGAGGCATCGGGCAAAGGTTTCCATATCGTTGCAATGAGACCAAGACCAGCGGGGCGGGAGGGCGGAGGTCACCGTGGAGCCAAGACGCGTCACCACGGAGCCTTTGGCGGCGAAGACCGCCTTTAGTCGAGGATAGCATGTACTATCTATCCCTTTCAAATTAGTCGTTGTTGGCTCCTTCCGCTCAATATTTGGGGAGAGGACGGGGCCTCTATAAATAGGGCTAGCCACCACAGTAGGAGGCATCTCGTCTCGAACTCATTCAGTTCATCCTCACACTCACCAAGCACAAGAACTCCTCACCTCGGGAGGATGTTCTTCCCCTTATCTTATTCATCCTCGGTGGAGGCAATCCACCACACCACCTTTGGGTGGGGTATTACACCTAGCGGTGGCCCGAACCGATATAAATCTTGCGTCTCTTGTGTTGCGAGTTTGTCGAGCTAGCCTTTGAGATCATGGCGAGGTTGAGGCGTGATTTGGTAGGGAGATCTTCGCGCACCCATTGTTGAACCTTGAGGTTTTGCGGAACCCGTGATCCGACAATCTGTTCCTATGACTGCTACACCAACTAGTGAGGAAGCTAATGGTGATGATCATGTAACTTCAGATCAAGTTACTACCGAACCTCGTGGGTCAACGAGTAAGATCCACACGGTGATGCGGTAATCCTGTTACGGAGGTCATGTTGCTTGACCATGGCGAACCTACGAACTATGAGGAAGCGATGATGAGCCCAGATTCCATAAAATGGCTTGAGGCCATGAAATCGAGATGGGATCCATGTATGAGAACAAAGTGTGGACTTTGGTTGACTTGCCCGATGATCGGCAAGCCATCGAGAATAAATGGATCTTCAAGAAGAAGGCTGGCAGCGGTAATATTCTTTGTCAGCTCGACTTGTTGCAAAAGGTTTTCGACAAGTTCAAGGAGTTGACTATGATGAGACCTTCTCACTGTGGCGATGCTTAAGTCTGTCGAACCATGTTAGCAATTGCTGCATTTTATGATTATGAAATTTGGCAAATGGATGTAAAGACTGCATTCTGAATGGATTTACGGAAGAAGAGTTGTATATGATGCAACTGAAGGTTTTATCAATCCAAAGGTGCTAACAAAGTGTGCAAGCTCCAGCGATCCATTTATGGACTGGTGCAAGCATCTCGAGTTGGAATAAGCGTTTTGATAGTGTGATCAAAGCATATGGTTTTATCTGAGACTTTTGGAGAAGCTGTATTTACAAGAAAGTGAGTGGGAGCTCTGTAGCATTTCTAATATTATTTGTGGATGACATATTGTTGATTGGAAATGATATAGAATTTCTGGATAGCATAAAAGGATACTTGAATACGAGTTTTTCAATGAAAGATCTCGATGAAGCTGCTTATATATTGGGCATCAAGATCAATAGAGATAGATCAAGGCGCTTAATTGGACTTTCAAAAAGCACATACCTTGATAAAATTTTGAAGGAGTTCAAAATGGATCAAGCAAAGAAAGAGTTCTTGCCTGTGTTACAAGGTGTGAAGTTGAGTTAGAATCAATGCCCGAATATTGCAGAAGATAGATAGAAAATGAAAGATGTTCCCTATGCTTCAGCCATAGGCTCTATCATGTATGCAATGCTGTGTACCAGACCTGATGTGTGCCTTGCTATTAGTTTAGCAGGGAGGTGCCAAAGTAATCCGAGAGTGGATCCTTTGGACAGCGGTCAAGAACATCGTAAAATACCTGAAAAGGACTAAGGATATGTTTCTCATTTATGGAGGTGACAAAGAGCTCATCGTAAATGGTTACGTCGATGCAAGCTTTGTCACTGATCCGGATGACTCTAAGTCTCAAACCGGATACGTGTTTTATTGAACAGTGGAGCTGTCAGTTGGCGTAGTTCTAAGCAAATCGTCGTGGCGGGATCTACGTGTGAAGCGGAGTACACAGCTGCTTCAGAAGCAGCAAATGAAGGAGTCTGGATGAAGGAGTTCATATCCGATCTAGGTGTCATACCTAGTGCATCAGGTCCAATGAAAATCTTTTGTGACAATTGCCTTGGCAAAAGAATCCAGATTTCACAAGAGAACCAAGCACATCAAGAGAAGCTTCAATTCCATGTGCGATCAAGTCAAGGAGGGAGACATAGAGATTACAAGATACATATGGATCTGAATGTTGCAGACCCATTGACTAAGCCTCTCTCACGGGTAAAACATGATTAGCACCAAGACTCCATGGGTTTAGAATCATTACTATGTAATCTAGATTATTGACTCTAGTGCAAGTGGGAGACTGAAGGAAATATGCCCTAGAGGCAATAATAAAGTTGTTATTTATATTTCCTTATATCATGATAAATGTTTATTATTCATGCTAGAATTGTATTAACCAGAATCCAGAGATTACGAGATTTGTATTACAAGGTGTGAAGTTGAGTTAGACTCACACAATACCATTTGTAACTATTGAATTTTTTGATAAATGAGAAATTAATGAGTTAGTAGCGGGATGATGCATTACAGAACGAGTGAAGAGACTTGTCGGTAACGAGATTGAACTAGGTATTGAGATACTCACGATCGAATCTCAGGCAAGTAACATACCAATGACAAAGGGAACAAAGTATGTGGTTATGCGGTTTGACCAATAAAGATCTTCGTAGAATATGTACGAGCCCATATGAGCATCCAGGTTCCGCTATTGGTTATTGACCGGAGACATGTCTTGGTCATGTCTACATAGTTCTCGAACCGTAGGTCCATACAACAACGTTCGGTGACGATCGGTATTATGAGTTTATGTGTTTTGATGTACGAAGATAGTTGAGTCCGGATGTGATCACATACATGACGAGGAGTCGAAATGGTCGAGACATAAAGATTGATATATTGGGCGACTATATCACGGACCTTTGGATGAGTTAAGGTCACGGATATTTATCCTTGATCGAGGGTTATCGGAACCCCCGGGGGATATAATGGGCCAACATGGGCCTTGTGGGAGAGAGAGAGGAGAGGGCCTAGGGCTGGCCGCCCCCCCCCTTGGGAGTCCGAATTGGACAAGGAAGGGGAGTGGCGCCCCCTCTGTCCTCCCTCTCTCCCTCTCCTTACTTCCCCTTCCTCCTTCCTAGTTGGACTAGGAAAGGGGAGTCCTACTCCCACTAGGAGGAGGACTCCCCCTATCCTTGGCGCGCCCCAAGCCCGGCCTGTCGGCGTCACAGGAGCAGGGGTCCCAGACTTGCCTACTGCGGCCTGGCGTGGCTCCACCAGTGACCTGTATGGCCCATCTTCACCGGCAAACACTCAAGACCCTCATGAGGGCCAAGCCTCATGAGGCGGGCGACACAAGACCTCCTCGGGGGCAGCTTCACCAGGCAGGCTCGCGAGGGGCAGAGAGATTAAGGCAAGGGACACCTCGCGAGGTTTCTGTGACGAAAGCCATGACGACTGGAGCCAGGCGGGTGCCAGCACGCGCAGTGTCCTCGTTCCTCTTTGGTGCTAAAGGGCAAGCGCAAGCGAGAGTCCCGAGGCATCGGGCAAAGGTTTCCATATCACACTGCTTGAGACTAAGACCAGCGGGGCGATGGGGCGGAGGTCCTTTGTGGAGCCAATCTGGCGTCACCACCAAACCCTTTGGTAGGAGAAGACCTAGTCAGGATAACTTGTACTAGTTGTCTCCCTTCGAATTTGGTCGTTGTTGGATCCCTTCCCGCTCAATATTTGGGGAGAGGACCAAGGCCTCTATAAATAGGACTAGCCACCATCATAGTAGGAGGAAGGAGATGATCCTCAACCACACAAGCTCACTAAGCACAAGGGCACCTCTCTCAGGACGTTGTTCTTCCCTTGTAACTGTTCATCATCAGCCCAAGAGGCAATCCACCACACCACACTGGAGTAGGGTATTACACCACATCAGTGGCCCGAACCAGTATAAATTCTTGTGTCTCTCGTTCTTTGGGTTCGTCGAGCTAGGCCTTGTGATTGTTGCGAGAGCGATCTAGGGAGAGAGATCTTCGTGTGCACCCCAGTGTTTGAACCTTAAGGGTTTTGCGGAACCGAAATCCGACATTTGGCGCGCCCGGTAAAGTGCTTGAGCCTCTCTTCCATGATTGATCCGCCGACACTCTGCTGTTCGATGTCCGTGACCGAGGATAACGCCGACCGCTGGGTAGCTTGGCCAGCCAGCGGCGTCGTCCGCCAAGAAGAGCTCAACCCTGCGCCCAGTGACACCGCACCACCAAGCGCTATAGGGGTGCGGCGGCGCGCGATCAACGCCATCCACCCTTACTCCACGACAAGCGCGGGAAGCCGCAAGGGCCTCAAGCTATGTTGTGGCCAAGGCACCGCACACCGCGGGAACAAGCAAACATGAGGGGGCGCTCACGGTGGCTCGAAAGCTGCTGCGATGCGGTGATGGAGAGTGGCGAGATCGTTCTTTGGGCGTGTCGCCGAGCTATTGGGCGCCCTAGCGAGGTCGCCACCTTTCTTCTCCCTACTTGCACCTCGGTGCGACCAGATCGCATAGTGGGCCTCGGCCGCGCCGCCGGGTGCATCGGGGAACCGATGGCATCGGCACAGCCAGTGGCGCTAGCCACCTGCTGCACCTATGCCTTCCCGATGGGCGCGAGGCATGAGCATCGCCGCCCACGGTCCCGGTAGGATGCGCGCTACCATCCTCGGCGACGCGCTGGGCGGCGGCGTGGGCGTGGGGCACTTTGGTAAGGTTTTACAGGCGGCGGCCTCGGAGGTCTCGTTCCCGCATGATGGACCGGGAGTACGCGGGAAGGCGACCTGGCTCGTTCCTCGAGCAGTGGGAGGAAGAAGCGCTAGAAGCTGAGGCCTTCGGGAGCCGCCGGGAGCCTCGTCGACCATGCGGTGACAATGGCTATAAGTACCGCTAATCTCTCGAGGAGCAAGCTTACGCTAACCTTGGGTGCAGGTGGATCAGTCCACGGTGACGGACGGCCCCTGACTCGGCGACCTCCCTTCCGCGGGAGGAGCACTGCTGGGGGCGAGGGAAGGAGCAAGGAGCAAGGCTCCTCCCGCATAGCGGAGCGAGGCGTCACCGGAGGTAGGCCCTCTGCCGGGAGGTCTTGGTGAGCCTTCCCGGCGGAGGACCCATGGTCCTTGAGGCGCCGTTGGCGTCCCCTTGCCTGGCATTGTCCTCGTTCGGACGCCCCAATGGTGGTCGAGGTGGCGCAAGGCGGGGCCCTCGTCTGGCGATATGAAGTAAGGCTCGCGCTGTGAAAGTCTCGCCCATGACACTCTCACGTAATAATGAGTGGGGCTGTACCGCCCGGAGTCTCCGGAGTGCCGCCCTCGGGCCTCGGGGCTCCATACGTCTAGTTGAGGCACTCGCTCCGTCTTGGTGGAAGACCAAAAGACTAGACTAGGCGTCGGGGACGCGCCATTCGCTTTAATCTCTTTTACGTAGCCCTATTTTACGGCTTTGGATTTAAGTTTGAAGTTGAATTTTCATTCTTTGTCTTGTGAGGGTGTCTTTTATCGTTCATGCGATTTCCTGTGATCTGGTTCCTTGCCTTGATTGAGTCCATACGTCTGCCTCCCCATCATGAGCTCCTCGCGAGAGGGGAAGCTGGCCTGGCCTTACGTGTCTTCTTGCATACGTCCTTCCATGGCTGGCGCTTGCTCCTCGCGAGGCTATAATATCCCAAATTTTCAATTTGAAATGTTACACATAGAGCATCATTGCATAGCATATTTTTGTTGCATTTTGGCCTGATCCTAGAAATTCTACACAACTCAAGGACCCACGGAGAGAGTTGGGGATTTCTTTATTTTCATATTTGAGTTTTCTCAAATTTTGAAAATAGGATCATTTGATTTTAATTATTTTATCTTCAATTATTTATACTATCAAAATATGAGAGAGGAATAAAATGACTTTCCCAAAATAAAGAAATAATGAAGATTTAATAAAAAATCAAATAAGATTTTATTTTGGAGTTTTTAGCCTTTTTATTTGAATTTAGGAAAATCGCATTTTCAAAATTGCATTTAGGCCCCAAATAAATGTTCATCTAGTCCGCTTGATTTTAGAAGCGGGAAAATTTATTCAGGATTTTTGGAGTCCGTTTAGTATTTCTTTTTTATTTTTCTTCTCTGTGAATTATTTAAAAAAGCGCTTGACCGACCTCTGGTAGTGTCACTTTGGGACACCCGGCCCATGAGGCTTTATAAGCTTGACCCACCGGGGCCAAACCCTAACCGCCTTGACCGCCCGGCCTGCCCCTTGTGCATCATGTCGCCGCTTCTTGCCGCCGCCGCCCGCCGACCCACCGGATCCGCCGCCGAGGTTCGACGCGCCTCTACTTCCGTGCCTTCGGTTTTTTTTAAAACCGAACGGTTTTCGTCGGTTTTTTAGATCGGTTTTTTTCGGGTTCGGTTAAATAGCGAGCGTTCGTTCGTTCGTTTGTTCTTAACGAACGCGTTCGTCAGATTAGTTTAGTTAACGAACGTCCGTTCGTTAACCTGTTCGTCGTTTTTCTTTTTCTCGGATTTAATCCGGGATTTTTCTGATCGTGATTCCTGATCCGATTTTCGTTTTAGTTTAACTTTTCGCTCGTTTATCGAAATCAGGCGATTCAAGCACCTGGAGTTTCGTCTCGAAAACCTCTTTCCGAATAACAAACTTAAACAAGATTTTGCTACTGTAAAATTTGACTTAGATCCAGATTAGTAAAACGGAGCTGTTTCCTTTCGCCGTTTGACTTCCGTTGCTTCGTTTGATTTGGTTCTTTTTGCAAACCGGAGTTCTTAAGTTGAGCTATCTGGTTAGATCTATTTGAGTTTTACCTGTGCATTAGATGAGTACTTATTGTATGCTTGTTTGTTTGTCTGCGATAGAATACCGAGTGTGCCGCTTTGTTACTTGAGTCTCTAGGTTTCATGGATCATCGACAAGGCAAGTTACACTTTGATCATACTCTTTTCTACTACCCAGTTTTATTGCATTAGATCAATCCTCAAACATTGCATGATTAGGATCTAATTAAATTGTGGGATGGGAAGTAGTTGAGGTAGTACCTATTACGATTTATATTCAAACCCTTGGGAGTTACTTCTCGTTTGCTTATTATGCCATGCTATGCTAGTAGGCGTGGATTGGGTGAGTGTATCCATGACAGATGTGAGATTGTTAAATTAATGGTTTATCTAAGGTGGCAACTTAAACACACATCTGGGTGGATTGAGGCACTGGTTTCCATCGAGACTTACTGTATTTCTTGGACCGCCACCCGGGCTCAAAGGGATCATGAGATTATTCATGCTAGAAACTTTCGTGTGCAACCACATGCTACTATGGGCTCTAGCATAGTTGACTAAGTTGTGCGAACTCTTACGGGTAGACTAGCTGATGTAGGGGTTGTAGGTTGGTACGGTCTACCCACGTAAGGTGCTAGCGCTTCTGAAAGACTATGTCTCGATCATCCGTTTATCAAACATCATGTAGTGCGAGAAATCAAACGGAGGCGATCGAGTCTTGTGGGGAAAAGTGCACAAACCTCTGCAGAGTGTATAAACTAATCATGGTTAGTCGTGTCCCCGGTTATGGACATCTTGAGTATCTAGTACTTGGATTATCATGTGAATCTCATCATGTTACTTTAATTAATATTGTTGGGTTGTTAATGAGTACTTTTAATTGGGATTGAGGATCTGTCAACCATTCTCAATGTTCAACAACCACCATGATAGTTAAATAAATTTATTCCTTTGCGGTAGGGAAAAATTGGCTTTACATAAAAGCTGTAACCATAGAGCTTTCCACCATCCATATATGCATGTAGTATAGGCTTATTCTTCCATTATTCTCTATGTGTTATTTTGCGGCATATTCCATGTCTTGACCGTTTCGGGCTGCAACGTTTCATGTTGCAGACTTTTAGAACGACAGTAAGGTGCTTAGGTGGTGGTTCTATACTCGATGATGCCGTTGGAGTTGATGGACTCGCTTATTCTTCCAAGCCTTCATTGTTATCGTTACTAGATGGCCTTAAGCCATATTTATTTTGTTAAGTTCTCTCTTGAGAACATTCGATGTAATAAGTGTGTGATTGCTACTCTGTTATAAATCCTTGAGTCTTGTGTGGTGTCGGCATTCTTGATCCGAGGATGACACTTGAGCACGAGAGATCGTGTTTGAGGTCTGGTCGCTACAAACATGGTATCGAGCACACGCCGTATGAGGACACGACCATTAAGCTAAAGCCCTAGATCACTACTCTCTTCTCATTTCGACTCCTCATCTTTTCTACTCTTTTAGGATGGCGGAGCGAGGATCAAGTTCACCCGACCGGATGAAGATACACCCTTTGGGCGACCCACGAAGGAAGTCACTAAGTACTGAACATCGGAATACCAAGCTTCACGGGACCTACAATTCCACTTTACCCGAAGAAAATGTTGGAAGATTCAAGCTCAAGTTCCGGAAGGACGTTTGCATGATCACAGAGCCCATAGAGTGTGTTTTCAATGCACCAACACAGAGTGCAGGAAAGATCATGGCAGCTCACATAACCATGGGACGCATTGGAGAAGTTTACAAAGAAGACCTCAAGGATACTATCTACCAGATTTGCGGGCGTCGAGATGAACAATGGGAGATAGTTGGCACTAAGAAGGATCGATCCATTGCAGCTTTCATCCGGGAGTTAAATCAGCACATTCGGCGCTAGGAGAACCGGATGTCTTGTGAGACATGATGGAGTTGAAGACAGCAAAAGCCAAGATTATCGAACTAGAAGGAGAACTGAAGGCCACTCGCAAGGACTACATGGAGGAGATTGTAGCTCTAGTGAGACAAAACAACGATCTTAAGGAGAAGATTGAAGAACTCATAGGAAATTCAGCACCCGGAGGAGAAGATGAAGATTGCACCTGTCCAGAGAACTACATCATCATCGACGACACCGATTTCGATCCTAGTGATGATGATTTCGAAGATGAAGCTGGAGCAGATATCATGGAGTCTTCATTGGAGCAGTTTTTCTAGTTGACCACCATAACAGTAGTAGATTTCCCCATTAAAAATTAGTTTTAGTCCCAGCACTTTGTAATGATAGATAGACCGTTGTATGCCCTTGTTTGAATTGATTGGAGTGATATTGTGTGTTTTGTCTCATGTGCATATGGGTAGTGTTTTCTCCCTAGACCTCATTATATTCTTAACCCTCGTCGTTTCTATAAACCCTCAGATGCCTCCGAGACGCGACCCCAACAACAACAACAACAACAACAACAACAACAACAACAACAACAACAACAACAACAACAACAACAACAACAACAACAACAACAACAACAACAACAACAACAACAACAACAACAACAACAACAACAACAACAACAACAACAACAACAACAACAACAACAACAACAACAACAACAACAACAACAACAACAACAACACACCGCAACCACCACCTGTTGACCATTTGACCCGTTTCTTAAGGCTGAACCCGCCGGTGTTTTCCAGTAGCATCGAGCCGATTGTTGCAGATGATTGGCTCGGCTAAGTAGGGAGGGAGTTGACCACTGCAGGATGTACAGATGGGGAAAATGTGAAATTGCCGCACATCAGCTTGAAGGACCCGCAGCAGCATGGTGGAAGAATTTTACAGACCACTTACCACTGTGAGACCTTTGTCACATGGGATCGGTTTGACAAGCTTTCCGTCTGCCCATGTTTCAGCGAGGAGCTATGGCCATGAAGAAGCGTGAGTTTCGCAACTTGCGCCAAGGAGGGACAGACGGTTGGCGGTATGTGGATGACTTTAGTAAGCTAGCACGTTATGCCCCGGATAGCGTTGCTACGGACGCAACTAAGCATGAGAAGTTTCTAGAAGGACGAATGATGAGCTGAGCATGCAGTTGATGGTAGCCACCTTCAATAACTACCGGGAGTTAGTAGATCGTGCTCTTATGATTGAAGGAAGCAGCAGATTGACAATCGCAAGAGAAAGTATGGACAAGGGAAGTACAATTACGGAGCTCGTGAAGCTTCGCTTTACCCCAAGCCGGAGGACAATTTCAGCATACTCACGGAGGAGGTAGCTCGCACAACCATAATGGCACCAAGAATGGAAAGCGGGAATGGAGGAAGCGATGGACAAAACCGCACCACCCCGTCAACACCATCCAAGGTAGACCTGAGCCATATCACCTGTTTTAAGTGCCGTAAGACTGGGCATTATGCAAATGATTGCCCAGAAGGCCAAAATGGTAACGGCAATGGAAGCTCAGGAAAGAAGACGAACCCTTTCAACAGGGGACAAGTAAACCACGTTACCGTGGAGGAGGTTGAAGCTCAGCCAGACGCAGTAATAGGTAAGTTTTTTGTTAAGACTTTTACTGCAGTTGTTCTTTTTGATACTGGTGCATCGCATTCATACATATCAAGGGGATTTGTGGATAAGTATAAATTACCAACCCAAGCCCTTAGGTCACCTGAGGGAGTCCTGGATTAGGGGGTGTCCGGATAGCCGGACTACCATCATCAGCCGAACTATCATCAGCCAGACTATCATCATCGACCGGACTCCAAGACTATGAAGATACAAGATTGAAGACTTCTCCCCGTGTCCGGATGGGACCTTCCTTGGCGTGGAAGGCAAGCTTGGCGATACGGATATGTAGATCTCCTACCATTGTAACCGACTCTATGTAACCCTAGCCCTCTCCGGTGTCTATATAAACCGGATGGCTTTAGTCCGTAGGACTAGAACATCAACAACCCTTACAATCATACCATAGGCTAGCTTCTAGGGTTTAGCCTCCTTGATCTCGTGGTAGATCCACTCTTGTAAACATCCATAATATCAATATCAATCGAGCAGGGCGTAGGGTTTTACCTCCATCAAGAGGGCCCGACACTGGGTAAAACATCATGTCCCTTGTCTCCTATTACCATCCGCCTAGACGCACGATTCGGGACCCCCTACCGAGATCCGCGGTTTTGACACCGACATTGGTGCTTTCATTGAGAGTTCCTCGTGTCGTCACCGATAGGCGTGATGGCCTCTTCAATCAACAACGAGCGCAGTCTGGGTGAGACTTTTCTCCCGGACAGATATTCGATTCGGCGGCGCGCGCTGCGGGCCAACTCACTTGGCCATCTGGAGCAGATCGAAGCTTCGCCCCTGGCCGTCGAGTCAGGTTTGGAAGCCTAAACTTCACGGCCGATATCCGCGGGACTTGATCTTGATGGATCGAGCCACGGCCGAAGCGTGCAGCGGCTGTCATGATGGGCATGACCTAACTCGCCGCGGACAGCACCTTGGAGGCCGCTGCGAATCCGCTCCGACCCATAGTCCGGAGCCGATCGCTCGGATCGAGGGCGGATGGCTGGACACCGCCTCGGGAGCTGCAACTTCTCTGGCGATGGGCGAACACTTACCTTGTCCCGCATAAATCCCATGACTCGAGGTGCGGACTCTCTGCGGACTCGAACCTCCTGCGCCCCGCCGGTCGAATCCGATTGGGCGTCTATCATGAAATTCACCGCTGCGGACATCTTTCAGCACTTCGCCCTTGGCGATATCATAAATTCACTGAAGCATCTCTCGCTATCCGGAGAGCCTGGCGAACCACGGCCGGGGCGGTTGGGACGCAGACGACGAAGAAATTGAGCCCACCCACCACCCACCGTAGCCACCGTCGGCGATTTAACCGCCTTTTCGACTACGACTCCGAAGACATCGGCGGTATGGGCGGCGATGCGGAGACTACTAAGAAGCAAGTGCCTACAGGAGACCTTTGGAAGACCACCTCGTCATATGACATATACATGGTGGACACCCCAAAAGATGGGGGCGGCAATGAAGCAGCGGAGGCCGATTCCTTAAAGAAACAGCCCAAGCGCCGGCGTCGTGGCGCCGCTCTAAATCCCGCCACGGAAAGAATGGAGATTCGGCACGAGGAGATAATAACACCCCGAAAGTGCGAAGACAACTCCCTCCAAAGACGATCCGGCAGGGAGGAGGCGAAGCAAGCCCTCACGAGAGGCGGCGCATTTAAGAGGTCGAGGATGACAATTACTTACCTCCCTCCGAGGCGAGGCAAGCCTCGGCGGCAGCCAATTCTCGTGCACGAGGATCCCGTCGAACAAGAGCGTTTCAGACGCAGGCTAATGGCCACGGCAAACAGCCTAAAGAAAAAGCAGCAATGACTTCAAGCTGATCAAGACCTCTTGGCCGACAGATGGACCGAGGTCCTCGCGGCCGAAGAGTATGAACTCGAATGCCCCTCCAAAAGTTACCCAAAACACAAGTTGCTCCCCCGATTAGAGGAGGAGGCGTACAAACCTGCATCGCCAGTGCACAATACGGCAGACCGGCCACCTCGTGGCCGCGAGAGAGAGGCGTGCAAGCCCTCCACCAAAACCGTACCCGACATCGCTCAAATAGCATGAAGCCACGGGGAACGCGCGGACTTGCGGGATATATTGGAGGACAAGGCAAGACAATCCAGATCTATCTATGGATCACGCGGCGCCCAAGACCCACGACGAATACCGTCGCGCGGATATAACTTCTCGCCGGGCGAACACAGCAGACAACGCTCTCTCGAGCTACGTCGCGATATTGCTCAATCTGAGGCGCCGCACACCCACTATGCTTCACCGACGAAGTAATGGATCATCAAATCCTGAAGGGTTTAAACCCGTTAATATTGAATCCTACGATGGCAATGAGACCCGCGGTTTGGATTGAGGATTATCTTCTCCATATACACATGGCCCATGGCGATGATCTTCACGCCATCAAATATCTCCGCTCAAGCTTAAAGGACCAGCTCGGCATTGGCTTAACAGCCTCCCGCAGAGTCAATTGGATCTTTGGGAAGACACGGAAGCCGCATTCCTCGACAACTTCGAGACGATGTATGCGACCACACGGACGCAGATGACCTAAGCCACATAATCCAGCAGCCGGACGAATCGGCGAGCAATTACAGACACGGTTCTTAACAAAGAAAAATCAAATCGTCGATTGTCCGGATGCGAGGCCCTCGCTGCCTTCAAACATAACATCCATGACGAGTGGCTGGCCCGGCACCTAGGGCGGGAGAAGCGAAATCCATGGCAGCCCTCACATCACTCATGACCCGCTTACGTGCGGGAGAGGATAGATGGCTGGCTCGCGAGAACAACCTCGGCAAAAACAACGGCAGTCCGGATACCAAGGACCGCAATGGCAAGTTGTGTCGAAACAAAACAAACGCCGCGTGCGGCGGCAGCAATGAGGATCTGACGATCAACGCCGGATTCGAGGCTCCAAGCCCGGTCAGCGGAAGAAGCCATTTAAAAGAACCACTCGGGCCCGTCAATTTGGACCGAATACTCGACCGCTCTGTCAAATACATGGAACCCCGAAAAGCCAGCTAACCACACCAGCAGAGATTGTTGGGTATTCAAGCAGCGAGCAAATTAATCACCGAAAACAGTGACAAGGGCTACACAGCGATGACGAGGAAGAGACTCGGCCGCCCGAACAACAGAGGACAAAGGATTCCCCCTCAAGTTTGGACGGTCAACATGATATCATAGCGCATATTCTCAAGAGGGAGCGAAGCGTGCACTAAAGGGCGTATCTGCGATGGAGCGATCGCCCCAAAATTCAACCCATGGTCCTCTTGCCCGATCACTTTCGATCAAAGAGACCATCCGACCGATATCCGCCATGGCAGATTCGCGCATTGGTTTTAGACCCAATCATCGATGGATTTCACCTCACGAGTCGATGGACGGCGGCGGTAGCTGAACCTGCTTTATCGGGATACGGTCGCAAGATGGGCATAGACCCTTCAAGGATTAAACCTACAAAGACAACCTTCAAAGGCGTCATACTAGGTGTCGAGGCCAATTATGCGAGCTCGATTACTTCGAAGTGGTCTTGGATCCCGGATAATTTCAAGCGAGGAGTTAATCTTCGACATAGTCCCGTTCATGGCGGCTATCACGCTCTGCTTTCGGACGAACCGCGTTTGTAAAATTCAACGCGGTGCCGCATTATGCATACCTTAAGCTCAAGATGCGAGGCCCTCGTGGAGTCATCACGGTCAATGGAAACACGGGCGCTCCCTCCAAGCGGAGGAACATACAGCGGCTCTCGCGGCGAAATCTGAGCAGCCTTTTAAGGCAATTCTCGAGTCCGACCGTTAAACGACCGGACACGACCAAACGCGCCCGGAGCAACATCAACCAAGACCACCTGGCACGTTCCGAGCACGTGTAGCAATGCGGCCTCAACCCCAGCCCTCGCAAAATTGTAAGAGAAGTTCTCCGCGTACATAATTACGCCTTGGAGATACCATGGGCATAGGGGGAAAGGCACAACCACAACAGACCCAGAGTGCGGTTCGACCACACCAGGGGCTCCCAAGTGTGCCGCTCTTTTTTCTTTTATTTCTCTCTTTTTATACAGAACTCTGTCCGTGGCGAACCTGCCGAACTCATGATGCAACAGCCGGGGAAGGACAAAGGCGCGGCGAACACTCGGTGGTCTCCATCACGAGCATTAAATTTGTTAAATACAACATTCTGCGGCCTACCCCTGGAGGGAGACGCCTTTAATTCGTCCAATCCCTTGCTTTCCGCACTATTTGTATCATTCCGCACTCATAGCATATCTTCTCGAATACAATGCAGCACTTTTTGCCCCTAATTGCATTTCCTTATATATATATGTTCATTCACGACATGTTGCACCCGTACATTTTGGTACGGCCAAATACACCAGGGGCTTATGCTCTCCGCATTATGGTGTGATAAAGTCCGAACACTTTCACAAGTGCGGCACCCCGAACTTATAGCATTATATGAATCGGCTCCGAATCATGTCTTGGGTCAATAGTTGGGTTTGCCCGGCTCCCATGTTTGGCACCTTACGTTCCGTTCTATCGGCTAAGGTAGCACTGGGAGAACCACTGCGATTGCGCCCCGGTTGAGCCGGGTTAACGCCTCAGTGGAGAAAGCTAAAACTGATTGTCATGATAAGGCGAGAGACTGGTCGCTGTTCGAGAGGTCCTTTCGGGTCCTTAAAGACCTCGCCGCTTGAGCGAAGTTCGGATTATGTCCGAGCGAAGGCGTGGATAGCGCCCCAATTGGTCCTCCGAATACTAGGGGCTTCACGAAATTTAAAATTATAGAATTCTATGGCTAAGTGAGAGTGTTCAAGCACTATAAGTCCGGTTGCCTTGTTCGTTGTGTTGAGCGCCTCCCTAGATGGACCCAAAAATGGGAACAAGAGTGCTCAAGTTTATCCCGAACACCCCAGCACTCGTGGCATGGGGGCTGAAGCCGACGACTTGCCATCTCTCAGATTTAATAAGCGGCCGCATGAAGGTAATATTTTAAATTAACAAGCATTGCTTAGCGCATATGAACAAAGTTTTCAGCGCACATGATAACACATTGCGAATTTACTCAATAATTACACCCCTGGGGCACTCATCCGCAATCTTGCGGGAACCCTTCAAGACAGTCTTATAGTACATTTCAGGCGTACGATGTTCCTTGCCCACTGGTGGCGCGTCAGTGATTAGCTTCTCCCCATCCAGCTTGCCCCAATGCACCTTTGTGCGGGCAAGGGCCCGACGAGCACCTTCAATACAGGCGGAGCGCTTGATAACCTCCACCCGGGGCATGCATCCACCAACCGTCATGACGAGGCCGAAGTAGCTCTGTGCATGGCCTCTCCGAGCCTGACCGGACTATGAGGCCCTTCATGGTCTGCTCGGCCACCTTGTGGAGCTCGACCAGCTGCTTTAGCTGGTCGCTAGGGGGCACCGGATGGCCGGCCTCAGCATACTGAGACCAGAAGACCTTCTCCGTTGAGCTCCCCTCCTCGGCTCGGTAGAATGCGGCGGCATCAGACACGCTTCGAGGCAGATCTGCAAACGCCTACGAGAGCTCCAAATTCGGGTAAGTAACACGTAATTTACATTCACATGCTTGCTTTGCATGAAAAATGCCTTACCGCCGCTATCTTCCTCATCAACTCAATCTCTGAAGGGACTTATGGGCCTCGGCCTTGGCGGTTTAGCACTTTTGAGAGCGAGGCAAGCTCGGACTCTCGAGTCTTTGAGTCACGCTCCAAACTCTCATGCTTCTCCATGAGAGCCTGGAGCTCTTGCTGAACCACCGCCACCCGCGCCTCCTGCTTTTCTCGCTCTGCCCGTTCCGTGGCCGCATTGCGTTCGGCCACGGACACGGCCTCCTTCAGGGTCGCCACCTCGTTCGTGGCCCCTGCAGCACCCATGTTATCCTTGTTATTTTTTGTTGCAACCTAAATCCTTTTCTGTAAGGTACAAGTTCAAAGTGGTGTTACTCACCTTCTTTGTCTGGAGCTGCTTCTGGCGCGGCCGAGCTCTTGCTCGGACTGCTCGACTCTGCTTCACAGCACCGACCTCCATGATCGGTCGGCAGAGGTCAACAACGCAGCCTGCAACCCATATTGACATAATTTTTAGCAACCCTGCGTATATCTTCTTTTTCAGATCCTCACTCGGCTTTTCTTTCCGAACACCGAACCGAGCATCGGGGCTACTGTCTATGCGGTATTACATTGCATATTTTAACTTCTTACCTCAAAGCACGATAGAAGGCTATCGAGCCGGTCAGCCCGCTCTTGGCGAGCTGCACCTTTCGGATCACCGCACTCATAATAGTGCGGTGTTCTTCCTCGATGGAAGCGCTCTGCAGCGCCTCCAACAAATTACCCGGCGCCTCCGGTTGGACGGAAGCCGCCGGCGTCACGGCCTTGCCCTTCTTTCGAAGGGGCCGCCAGCCGGACTCCGGAACCACTGCGGGTTCCGATGTGGAGTCTGACGCAAAGTCCGGGAGGACGCCTTGTGGCGCGTCTGGAGCCTCCCCCCGATGGGTCCCTTCTTGGGATCCCACCTCGGCGTCCTCGGTGTCGCGAGGGGTGGAGGCGGTCGGGATGGAGTCTACATCCGACGGAGCCAACGACCCGCTTCGATGAAGCGGGGAGATCATCATGGCCGGACTACGAGGCGTTATGCGGCATCGAATGACACTATGTGACGCGAAAAAGAAATTATAAATCATTCAGGAATCCGGATACTTACGATCTCGCGGAGGCTGGCCCTTGAAGGCCATTCTTCCTCGCCAGCGTTGATGTTGGCGGAGCTGTCCGGGAATAGTCCTTCCTTCTTAGACCCTTGGCCTCCCCCTGTGGGGAAGCCTTCCTCTTCCTCTCTCCTCCCAGGAGAGAGTCCTCTTCTCCTCCTCGTTTTGGGAGGAGTCCGCCCGAGTCGTCGGACACCTGAAAGCAGGAGCTCTTTCGAGCACCCGTGGCCTCCTTCTTGGCCTTCTTCTCGGCACCACGTGCGGTGCGGAACCAGCAGCCTCGCTAGACGAGCGTCTATTGGATTTTCTGGCATAGGAGCTGGACAGGTAATCTTCTCCGCCTTCCTCATCCAGTCCTGTCAAAGGAAAAGGGGAAATTAAAACCCGCATAGAGTCAAACTATGAAAAACAAGTGTCCCGTAAAGGGGTAGAATCACTTACCTCGTCGGCCTGGCGCTGCGAGCAAAATCCGCGATCTTCAGTCGCGGATGCGGGGGCATCGACGCCCTTGAACAGCACCTTCCAGGCACCTTCGTACGTCGTGTCGAAGAGCCTGCTCAGCGCCTGGTGCTGTTCCGGATCTAACTTCCACAGATTGAATGCCCGCTCTTGGCATGGGAGTATCCGGCGGACGAGCATGACTTGGACCACGTTAACCAGCACGAGCTTCTTCACCGGCTTATGGATACGGGCTTGGAGTCCGTCGGCTCCTTGAACTACCCCACATCAAGCCCTTCTCTTTCCGGGAGGTGAGCTGCGTGGGGATACCAGATCTAAACTTCGGGGCCGCCGCCCATGTAGGGTCACGCGGCTCGGTGATATAGAACCACCCCGATTGCCACCCCTTGACGGATTCCACGAAGGCCCCTTCGAACCAGAGGACATCGGGCATCTTGCCCAACATGGCGCCTCCGCACTCCGCTTGAGTGCCCTTCACTACCTTCGGCTTGACATTGAAGGTCTTGAGCCCAAGCGAAGTGGGGCTGGATGCAGAGGAAGGCCTTGCACACGACGATAAACGCCGAGATGTTGAGGATGAAGTTGGCGCGGATCATGGAAATCCAGGCCGTAGTAGAACATGAGCCCCGGACAAAGGGGTGAAGTGGAAAGCCCATCCAGCGGAGGAAGTGGGGAAGAAAGACAACCCTCTCATGGGGCACAGGGGTGGGGATGAGCTGCCCTCGTCAGGCAGCCGGTGCCGATGTCGCCGGAGAGGTATCCAGCGCTGCGTGGTTTGGCGATGTGCTCCTCCTTAACGGTGGAGGCCAACCATTTACCTCCGCTCCGGACATGGTCGGAGAAGGTTGAGACGAGATCTGTGAACTTGGGCGCTGGAGCTCGAAAGTCTTGCGGAGATGGATAAGAAAAGGAGGAAGAAGGCGTAGGTGAGAAGGTGAATCCTTATCCCTTATATGGGCGGGCGAAGTCTTACGCGTCCCCCACTAGCCTGGTAAAACTCGCTTATCTCCCAAGCGTCACCATCAATGGCGCGGTTGGGTTACCCACGTCCGTATTAATGAGAATCCCGGATTAAGGGGAAACACGATCTCTGCTTCGACAAGACGTGCCAAGGAAACCGCCTCGCTAAATGTGCTGAGGTGGTAAAGGAAAAAACAATTCAAGTAATGGCTTGGTAGTGGTGTGACGTCATGCCACAGAAAATGTCAGCAGATTGAACTTGTGTATATATTATTCTCTCTACGGTGGAATGTGGAATCTATTTTGCAGAGCCGGACACTATCTTGGTGTTCACAATCTTCTATCATTAGGAGGAGGAACCCGCCTTGCAATGCCAAGCAATATCTGCGTCGGACTTATCGTCATTGAAGCCTGGTTCAGGGGCTCGAGAGGAGTCTGGATTAGGGGTGTCCGGATAGCGGACTACCATCATCGGCGAACTATCATCACCGGACTATCATCATCGACCGGACTCCAAGACTATGAAGATACAAGATTGAAGACTTCTCCCCATGTCCGGATGGGACTTTCCTTGGCGTGGAAGGCAAGCTTGGCGATCTGGATATGTAGATCTCCTACCATTGTAACCGACTCTATGTAACCCTAGCCCTCTCCGGTGTCTATATAAACCGGATGGCTTTAGTCCGTGAGGACTAGAACATCAACAACCCTTACAATCATACCATAGGCTAGCTTCTAGGGTTTAGCCTCCTTGATCTCGTGGTAGATCCACTCTTGTAAACATCCATAATATCAATATCAATCGAGCAGGACGTAGGGTTTTACCTCCATCAAGAGGGCCCGAACCTGGGTAAAACACCGTGTCCCTTGTTTCTGTTACCATCCGCCTAGGCGCACGATTCGGGGACCCCTACCGAGATCCGCCGGTTTGACACCGACATCACCCATGCTAGTAACCTCACCCGAAGCAGAATATATGGTGCGATCGACTGCCATTAAGGATTGGAAACTATGTATTTCCCTCGGACCTAATAGTTTTGGAATCCCAAGGATTGGATGTGATATTAGGAATGGATTGGTTATCAAGTATGGAGGAACATAGATTGCGCTTGATGAAGTCAATTTTGCTTACCACCCCGAAGGAAGGAGAATCAAGTATGTATCACGACATGAGCCAAGGAGAGCACATGTAAATTCCTTAACAGGAGTTGTGCGGGAGGAAGTACCGGTGGTAAGGATTACCCGACGTGTTTAGGAAGAGTTGCGGAGCATGCCACGGACGAGACATTGAATTTCTGATTGAACTTCGCGAAGCATTTGGCCGATATCTAAGAGACCGTATAGGATGCCAGCCCAAGATTTGGAGGAAATTAAGAAGCAGATTAAGGAGTTACTGGATAAAGGTTTTATTCGCCCAAGTTCTTCGCCTTGGGGATCACCAGTACTTCTAGTGGAGAAGAAGGATGGATCTTTAAGAATGGTTGTTGATTATCGAGGATTGAATGAAGTAACCATTAAGAACAAATACCCGTTGCCGATGATCAATGACTTGTTTGACCAATTGCAAGGAGCTAAGGTATTTTCCAAGATCGATTTGCGATCAGGATGCCATCAGTTGAAGATTCGGGAGCAGGATATACCCAAGACGGCTTTTACCACCAGGTACGGGTTGTATGAGTATACCGTTATGTCATTTGGACTGACTAAAGCCCCAGCCTATTTTATGAACATGATGAACAAGGTGTTTATGGAGTTCTTGGATAAGTTAAATCGTGGTATTCATTGGCGATATCTTGGTCTACTCAAAGAATGAAGAAGAACATAAGGAGCATTTGCGTTTGGTACTCGAGAAGCTCAGGGAACATCAGTTGTATGCCAAGTTCAGCAAGTGTGAGTTTTGGTTGAAGGAAGTTGGATTTCTCGGACATGTTATATCCGGAGAAGGTATAGCGAGAGACCCCACTAAGGTTGCTGGGGTGACAAAGCGGGAAGCGCCAACAATAGTTGAGAGATCCGGAGTTTCCTTGGACTCGCAGGATACTACCGGAGATTCATTGAGAATTTCTCGAGGATTGCGAAGCCCATGACAGAATTATTGAAGAAGGATACCAAGTTTATTTGGACTGAGGAGTGTGAGGCTAGTTTCCAAGAGTTGAAAAAGTGTTTGGTTACCTCACCAGTATTAATCCTGCCAGACCAAAGCAAGGATTACGAAGTTTATTGCGACGCTTCACGTCGAGGACTTGGAGCAGTTCTTATGCAGGAGGGAAGAGTTGTTTCGTATGCTTAACGACAGCTGAAACCTCACGAATTAAACTATGCCACGCATGATTTGGAGTTAGCAGCCGTAGTGCATGCCTTGAAAACATGGAGGCATTTCCTCATTGGAAATCATTGTGAGGTGTATACGGATCACAAGAGTTTGAAGTACATCTTCACGCAGAAGGAGTTAAATCTTAGGCAGAGAAGATGGTTGGATCTCATCAAGGATTATGATATGAGATTGCATTACCACCCCGGAAAGGCTAACGTGGTAGCGACGCGTTGAGCCGTAAGAGTCATGTTAACATTCTAATGACGGAGGTTTACCAAAAGAATTAGCCGAGGAATTTGGGAGCTATGTTTGGAATTAGTTCAGCGAGGCTATGTAGCGTTGGAGATTCAATCTACTTTGATGGAAAAAATCGAGAAGCTCAAAGGACGGATAAGGAAGTTGCTTCTGTTAAGGAGAAGATGAGCAAGGGAAAAGCAAAGGGATTTCGTGAGGATGAGCACGATACCTTATGGTTTGAGGACCGCGTTTACGTACCAAGTGATCCAGAGATTCGGAAGTTGATTTTGCAAGAGGCACATGATTCGCCGTATTCGATCCACCCCGGAAATACCAAGATGTATTTGGATTTGAAGGATACTTTCTGGTGGACCAGAGTGAAGAAATATATTGCAGAGTATGTAGCAGTTTGTGATGTGTGTCAGAAGGTGAAAGCAGAACATCAGAAGCCAGCAGGATTATTATAGCCATTGCCTATACCCGAATGGAAATGGGATAAACTAGGTATGGATTTCATCACGGATTGCCGGGACCCGTTCGAGCTATGACTCGATTTGGGTTGTAGTCGATCGTTTGATGAAGGTAGCTCATTTCATTCGATAAAGACTACCTACAGCGATTGCCAAATTGGCTAAGATATACATGACAAGGATTGTATGCTTGCATGGAGTTCCGAGGAGTATCGTATCAGATAGAGGAACCCAATTCACCTCAAAGTTCTGGAAGCAGTTGCACGAAACTTTGGGAACTAGATTAGAGTTTAGCACAACTTTTCATCCACAGACAGATGGACAAACAGAGAGAGTCAACCAGATCTTAGAGGATATGCTGAGAGCATGTGCTTTGGATTATGGATCAAGTTGGGATGACAACTTGCCCTATGTGGAGTTTTCTTATAACAACAGCTACCAAACAAGTTTGAAGATGGCACCTTTCGAAGCCTTGTACGGAAGAAGGTGCGAGAACCCTTCTTGTGGGATGAAGTTGGAGACCGCCGATTGTTTGGACGGATTTGATTAAGGAGTCTAAGCGGAAAGTAAAGTTGATTCGCGACAGGGTCAAGGTAGCCCAGTCAAGACAGAAGAGCTATGCAGACTCAAAACGCAAGGAGACAGAATATGAAGCTAGAGACAGAGTTTATCTTCGAGTATCTCCGCTTCGAGGAGTTAAGCGTTTTGGTGTTAAAGGAAAATTAGCGCCACGTTTTGTGGGACCATACAAAGTTTTGGAGCGCATGGGAGAAGTTGCGTACAAGTTGGA
Organism: Aegilops longissima; assembly: GCA_021605205.1. Classification (NCBI taxonomy): domain Eukaryota; kingdom Viridiplantae; phylum Streptophyta; class Magnoliopsida; order Poales; family Poaceae; genus Aegilops; species Aegilops longissima. The sequence continues at coordinate 258,017,831 of CM038680.1, read as the reverse complement.
ACTACCCGAAGGATTGTCAGGTGTTCATAATGTGTTTCATGTTTCTCAGTTGAAGAAGTGTCACGCAGAGATGGCGGATATACCATTGAGAGATACTGTGCCACTAGAGGCGATTCAGTTGAATAACGATTTGACCTATGAGGAGAAACCAGTCAGGATTCTCGAGTTTGCCAGCCGAGTCACTATAACATCCCAAATTTTCAATTTGGAATGTTATACATTAGGTCATCATGCATATCATATTTTCTCGCATTTTTCCGATCCTCGAAAATTTCACGCAACTCAAGGACCCTCGGAGAGAGTTGGAAGTTTCATTATTTTCATATTTGGGATTTCTCAAATTTTGAAAATAGGATCATTTGGATTTATTTAAATTATCTTCATAAAGTTTTTCCTATACAAAATTTTGGAGAGGGAATAATATGACTTTCCCAACATTTAGGAAAAATGAAGATTTTATAAATAAATCAAATTTGGCTTTTGAAAGATTTATTTTGCTTAGGCAAAAATGAGCATTTTAAAAATATATGCATGTTTGCCGTTTTTAAAGTTCATTTTGTTCGACTCATTTTTAGGAGTCGGGGAAAATTATTTTTATTAAAATCGGAGTTCATTTGATATTTTTTTTAATTCGTTTGGTTTAAATTTAAAAAAACGCGCCAGCGCCCCCAGGCCAGGCCCGACCAGCCAGCCTTGCCCACCCTCCTCCCTCCCCAGCGCCGCGCCGCCCATGAGCGCCCGCCGCCCGCCGCCACCCGCCGCCCGGGACTCCCCGCTGCCCCTCCCCAAGTCGCCCCACCCCTCTTAAATCCGCCCCCCCCCCCCCTCTCCACCTCACCGCCGCCGCCCGCCCTCCCGGCCGAGCCCGCCGCCGTGGGCCTTGCCGCCGCCGTTCCTCGCCGGCGCCGAGCCCGCCGCCCTCGCCGCCCTCCCGACCCCATGGGACCCCGCCGCCCGAGCCCCCGCGGACCTCGCCGTGAAGCCCCCGGAGGTAGCCGCCGCCCGCTCCGTTCGATCCGGTTTCCCTAAAGACCGATCCGGTTTTTTAAAGATATTCGGTTTTTTTAAAAAAACCTAGATAATTTTATTTTTTTGGTTTTCTTATTTATGACGTTCACGAACCGTTCGTTTCAATAAACGTGTTCGTTGGATTAGTTCTGATAACGAGCGTCCGTTATTTAATCCGTTCGTCGTTTTCTTTTAATCGGAATTAATCCGTTATTTTTACGATTCGATTTCGATCCGATTTTCAAATCTGTTTTATTTCTCGCTTCGTTTATCGGAATCGGGTGATTCAAGCGCTGGAGTTTAAGAATGAAACCGCCGTTCGACTACCCTACTTACACAGAGTTTTGCTACTGTAAAATTTTGACCTAGTTTCAGATTGCTAAACCGAGTCGTTCTTTCTCGAGTTTCGACTTTCGATGTTTATTTTGATTGAATCTTTTGCATCCGGGGTTCTTAAGTTGAACTTTCTGGTTAGATCTTTATTCGAGATTTCCCGTGCATTAGATGAGTACTTATTGTATGCTTGTTGTTTGTCTGCGTTAGATCACCGGGTGCGCCGCTTGTTACTTGAATCTCTAGGTCTCGCGGATCATCGCAAGGCAAGTAACACTTGATCATACCTTTTCTATTACCCAGTTTTATTGCATTAGATCAAACCCTCAAACACTTGCATGTTTAGGATCAAATTAAATTGTGGGTTTGGGAAGTAGATTGAGTAGTACCTATTACTGTTTTACTTATGAAACCTTGGGAGTTACTTCTCGTTTGCTTGTTATGCCTGCTATGCTAGTAGGCGTGGATTGGGTGAGTGAATATCCATGACAGATGTGAGATTGTTAATTAATGGTTTATCTAAGGTGGCAACCTAAACACACATCTGGGTGGATTGAGGCACTGGTTTCCATCGAGGACTTACTGTATTTCTTGGACCGCCACCCGGGCTCTAAGGGATCATGAGATCATTCAAGCTGGAAACTTCCGTGTGCAGCCACAAGCCAATTATGGGCTCTGGCGTAGTTGACTAAGTCGTGCGAACTCTTACGGGTAGGCTAGCTGATGTAGGGAAGTAGGTTGATACGGTCTACCCACATGTAAGGTGCTAAGCGCTTCGAAAGACTATGTCTCGGTCATCCATTTCTCAAACACCATGTAGTCACGAGAACCAAGCGGAGGCGATCGAGTCTTGTGGGGAAAAGTGCACAAACCTCTGCAGAGTGTATAAACTAATCATGATTAGCCGTGTCCCGGTTATGGACGTTTTGAGTATCCGGTACTTGAATATCATGTGAATCTCAACATGTTACTTCTAAATAAAAGTTATTGGGTTTTGATGAGTACTTTTTAATTGGGATTGAGGATGCTGTCAACCATTCTCAATGTTTAACAACCACCATGATAGTTAAATAAAAATTATTCCTTTGATGTAGGGAAAAATCAGCTTTATGCAAATGTAACCGTAGAGCCTTACCACCAGCCATATATGCATGTAGTGTGGGCTTATTCATTCATTGCTCTTATGTGTTACATTGCGGCATATTCCATGTCTTGACCCGTTTTGGGCTGCAACTTTCACGTTGCGAGACTTTTGAACGACGAGTAAGGTGTTAGGTCGTGGTTCTATACTCGGTGATGCCGTTGGAGTTGATGGACTCGCTTATCTTCCAAGCCTTCGCTGTTATTATTAGATGGCCTTAAGCCATATTATTGTAATAAGTTCCTTGTGGACAACGATGTAATAAGTGTGTGATTGCTACTCTGCTATAAATCCTTGAAATCTTGTGTGGTGTCGGCATTCTTGATCCGAGGATGACACCGAGCACGAGACTTGATCCATTCGGTGCTGGTCGCTCTGAGAGAATGGTATCGAGCACACTGTTGATCAGAGGACACGACCACTAAGTTAAAGCCATAGACCACTACTCTCTTCCCATTTTCTAACTCCTCATCTTTTCTACTCTCTTTAGGATGACGGACGCGAAGATCAAGTACACCCAACGGATGAAGGCACACCTTTTGGATTTCACTTGAAGGAAGTTACTAAGTACACGAACATTGGACTACCAAGCTTCACGGGACTTTCAACGCCACTCTGCTGAAGAGGGCTGGAAGATTCACGCTCACGTTCGGGAAGGACATTCGCCCCAATCACCAAGCCTATAGATAGTGTTTTCGATTGCACCAACTTGGAGTGCAGGAAAGAGCATGGCAGCTCACATCACCATGGGGCGCATTGGAGAAGTTTATCAAGAAGACCTCAAGGACACCATCTACCAGATTTGCGGACGTCGAGATGACAAGCTGGGACGTCGTCGGCACCAAGAAGGATAGATCCATTGCAGCTTTCATCCGGGAGTTAAATCAGCACATTCGGCGCCGGAGAACCAAATGTGCAACGACATGTTGGAGTTGCGAGAAGACAAAGGAAGGATCATCGAGCTGGAAGGAGAACTAAAGACTACTACGCAAGGACTACATGGGCGAGATCGTAGCTCGGCAAGACACAATAACGATCTTAAGTACGAGATCGAAGAACTCAAGAAGAAGTTGGCGCTCGGGAATGAAGACCAGTATGTCGAATACCCAGCGACTACATCAACATCGGCGACACCGATTCGGATCCAAGTGAACCCGACTTTGAAGGCGAAGCTGGAGCGGACATCATGGAGTCTTCCACGGTTCAAATTAGTAGAAGTCCCCACATATTAGTAGTATTTCCTCCATGTAAACATTATAGTACCGCACTTTCGCGATAGTTAGATCGTTGTAAGCCCTTGTTTGATTGAATGAAGTGATTTTGTGTGCATTTGCTCATGTGCATTTGGGTAGTGATTCCCCTTAGACCTCATTCTATTCTACATTTCTCTTCTTTTCTAAAACCCTCGGATGCCTCCGAGACACGACCCGGATTCGTTTTCCGCGAGAGATCACCCAATTGATCCAGCAGCGAGAATACCTGATTCAAACATTGGTGCAGAACCAGGCAACAACAACAACAACAACAACAACCCACCGCCACCACCACCACTGCGGATCATCGACTCGTTTCCTTAGACTGAATCCGCGGTGTATTCGATAACACCGAGCCAATTGTAGCAGATGGTGGCTCCGCAAGATAGGAAGGGGCCGACCACTGCGGGATGCAGATGGAGAAAGAGTGAAGTTTGCAGCACATCAGCTTGAAGGACCCGCAGAAGCATGGTGGGAGAATTTCACGACCACTTACCCGTGAACAACATCACATGGGATCAGTTTCAAGTTTGCCCATGTTTCAGCAGGAGCCATGGCCATGAAGAAGCGTGAGTTTCGCAACTTCGCCAAGGAGGAAGGACTGTTGGCGATCGTGGATGATTTTAGCAAATTAGCACGTTATGCCCCGGATAGCGTTACTCTGACGCTGCTAAGCAGGAGAAGTTTCTAGAAGGACTGAATGATGAGTTCACATGCCGTTGATGGTAGCAAGTTTCAACAACTACCAGGAGTTAGTGGACCGAGCCCTCATGATTGAAGGAAAGCAGCGACAAATTGAGAACATAGCGGAAGTATGGACAAGGGAAGTATAACTCGGAGCCCAGTGAAACCTCGTTATACCCTAAAACAGAATTCAGTTTCAGCATACCCATGGAGGAGGAAATTCGCACAACCATAATGGCACCAAGAATGGGAGCAGGAATGGAGGAAGCAGCGGACAGAATCGCACCAACCCGTCAACACCATCCAAGGTAGACTGAGTCACATTACTTGCTTTAAGTGCCGCAAGGCTGGGCATTATGCAAATGACTATCCCGAAGGCGAATGGAAATGGCAATGGAAGCTCGGAAAGAAGCCCAACCCTTTCAACAGGGGACGGGTGAACCACATTGATGTGGAGGAGGTTGAAGATCAGCCCGATGCGATGTCGGTAAGTTTTTGGTTAAGTCATTTCTGCAATTGTTCTTTTCGATCTTGGTGCATCGCATTCATACATATCAAGGGATTTGTGGATAAGTACAATTTACCAACCCAAGCCCTTAGGTCACCCATGCTAGTAACCTCACCCGGGCGAGTATATGGCTAGTAAATGGTGTGATCGAATGCCACTAAGGATTGGACACTATGTTTTCCCCTCGGACCTAATAGTTACGGAATCCCAAGGATTGGATGTGATATTAGGAATGGATTGGTTATCAAAGTATGGAGGAAACATAGATTGTACCACAAGATCAATTTTGCTCACCACACGGAAGGAAGAAGGATTAAGTATGTATCACGGCACGAGCCGAGGAGGCACAAGTAAATTGCTTATCGAGGGTGGTGCAGGAAGAAGTACCGGTGGTGAAGGATTATCCTGATGTATTTCCGGAAGAATTGTCAGGAATGCCACCGGATAGAGACATTGAGTTTTTGATCGAGCTGTTGCCAGGAACAGGCCCGATATCGAAGCGACCGTACATGATGCCCGCAAAGGATTTGGCGGAAATCAAGAAGCAGATTAAGGAACTATTGGATAAAGGTTTTATTCGCCCAAGTTCATCACCTTGGGGATCACCCGTTTTGTTGGTGGAGAAGAAGGATGGATCATTAAGAATGGTTGTTGATTATCGTGGATTGAATGAAGTAACAATCAAGAACAAGTACCCACTACCTATGATAAATGATCTGTTTGATCGCTTGCAAGGAGCTAAAGTGTTTTCCAAGATCGACTTGCGATCAGGGTACCATCAGTTGAAGATTCGGGAGCAAGACATACCCAAGACCGCATTTACCACGAGATATGGACTGTATGAGTATACCGTTATGTCATTTGGATGACTAACGCACCAGCCTATTTCATGAACATGATGAACAAAGTGTTTATGGAGTTTTGGATAAGTTAAATCGTGGTGTTCATTGATGACATTTTGATTTTCTCAAAGAATGAAGAGGAACACAAGGAACATTTGCGATTGGTTTTGGAGAAACCGAGGAACACCAGTTGTATGCCAAGTTCAGCAAATGTGAGTTTTGGCTAAAGGAAGTTGGATTTCTCGGACATGTTATATCCGGAGAAGGGATAGCAGTTGACCCCACAAAAGTTGAGACCGTAACCAAATGGGAAGCACCAACGACAGTTGGAGAGATTCGAGTTTCCTTGGACTCGCGAGGATACTACCGAAGATTCATTGAGAATTTCTCAAGAATTGCAAAGCCTATGACAGAATTGTTGAAGAAGGAAAACAAATTCATATGGGTGAGGACTGTGAGGCAAGTTTTCAGGAGTTGAAGAAAAGATTGGTTACCTCACGGTTTGATATTGCGGATCGGACTAAGGATTATGAGGTGTATTGCGACGCTTCACGTCGAGGACTTGGAGCCGTGCTTATGCAGGAAGGAAGAGTTGTTTCGTATGCTTCACGACAACTTAAGCCCCATGAGTTGAATTATGCCACTCATGATTTGGAGTTAGCAGCCGTTGTGCATGCCTTAAAGACATGGAGACATTTTCTCATTGGAAATCATTGTGAAGTATACACGGATCACAAGAGTTTGAAGTACATCTTCACACGAAGAATTGAATCTCGAGACAAAGGAGATGGTTAGAACTTATCAAGGATTATGATATGAGATTGCATTACCACCCGGAAAGGCTAATGTCGTAGCAGGCGCATTGAGCCGTAAGAGCCACGTCAATACCCTAATGATGGGAGGAATACCCCATGAGTTAGCGAGGACCTTGAGAGCTATGTTTGGAAATAGTTCGAGAGGCTATGTAGCAGCATTGGAGATTGATCGACAGCGATGGACAAAATCGGAGAAGCCCAAAAGGCGGATAAGGAAGTTGCCTCTATAAAGGAGAAAATGGGCAAAGGAAAAGCTAAAGGATTTCGTGAGGATGAGCACGATACCCTATGGTTTGAAGACCGTGTTTATGTGCCCAATGACCCGGAGATCGGGAAGTTGATTTTACAAAAGCCCATGATTCACCCTATTCGATTCACCCGAAATACCAAGATGTATTTGGATTTGAAGAATATTTTACGGTGGACGGAATGAAGAAGGATATTGCGGAGTATGTAGCAGTTTTGCGACGTATGTCGAAAGTAAAAGCGAGCATCGAAGCCAGCAGGTTTGTTACAACCGTTGCGATACCGAATGGAAGTGGGATAAACTAGGCATGGATTTCATCACAGGTTTGCCAAAGACTCGTTCGAGGATATGACTCGATTTGGGTCATAGTCGATCGTTTGACAAAGGTAGCTCATTTCATTCGATCAAGACTACCTATAGCAGTGCTAAGTTGGAAAAGATATACATGACCAGAATTGTGTGTTTACGGAGTTTCGAGGAGCATCGTACGCATAGAGGAACCCGGTTTACCTCAAAATTTTGGAACCGGTTACACGAAACATTGGGAACCGGACTAGAATTGATACAGACTTTCCACCCTGAGACCGATGGACAGACCGAGAGAGTCAATCAGATTTTGGAGGACATCTTTGAGAGCTTGTGCACTAGATTATGGATCTAGCTGGGATGATAATTTGCCGTATGTAGAATTTTCCTACAACAACGATTACCAAACCAGCTTAAAGATGGCACCTTCGAGGCTCTGTATGGAAGAAGGTGCAGGACACCGTTGTCATGGGATAAACCGGAGATCGTCGATTGTTTGGACCAGATTTGATTAAGGAGTGCGAGCAGAAGGTTAAGTTGATTGAGAGCAGGCTCAAGGTAGCCCAGTCCGACATGAAAGAGCTATGCCGATTCAAAGCGCCAGCGATTGAGTATGAAGTTGAGAGCAGTATATCTCAAAGTATCCCGCTTGAGGAGTTAAGCGTTTTGGAGTGAAAGGAAAGTTAGCACCCGTTTCGTTGGACCATATAAGATTTTGCAGCGCATGGGAGAAGTTGCGTATAAGTTGGAATTGCGGAAGGACTGTCGGGAGTTCATGATGTATTCCATGTTTCTCGATTGAAGAAATGTCACCCGAGATAGCGAGAGGTACCGTTAAGAGACAGAGTGCCTTTGGAAGAAATTCAGTTGAAGGATGACTTGACATATGAGGAAAAACCGGTTAAGATTCTCGATTATGCCGGTGAGTTACCCGCAGCAAGGTTATCAAGTTTTGCAAAGTTCGGTGGAGCCACCACACCGAGGATGAAGCCACACAGGAAAGAGAGGAAGTTTTGCTCAGGACCACCCTCACCTATTTTCTAGCCAACCCGAATCTCGAGGGTGAGATTCATCTTAAGAGGTAGGTTTGTAACATCCCAAATTTTCAATTTGGAATGTTATACATTAGGTCATCATGCATATCATATTTTCTCGCATTTTCCGATCCTCGAAAATTTCACGCAACTCAAGGACCCTCGGAGAAGTTGGAAGTTTCATTATTTTCATATTTGGGATTTCTCAAATTTTGAAAATAGGATCATTTAGATTTATTTAAATTATCTTCATAAAGTTTTTCCTATACAAAATTTTGGAGAGGAATAATATGACTTTCCCAACATTTAGGAAAATGAAGATTTTATAAATAAATCAAATTTGGCTTTTGAAATATTTATTTTGCTTAGGCAAAATGAGCATTTAAAAATATATGCATGTTTGCCGTTTTTAAAGTTCATTTTGTTCGACTCATTTTTAGGAGTCGGGGAAAATTATTTTTATTAAAATCGGAGTTCATTTGATATTTTTTTTAATTCGTTTGGTTTAAATTAAAAAAAAACGCGCGCCCCCCCAGGCAGGCCAGGCCCTGCCCGGACCAGCAAAGACCCGCCCACCTCCCTCCTCTCCCCCGCGCCGCGCCTTGAGCGCGCGCCGCCAAGACGCCACCCGCCGCCCGGGACTCCGCCTCCGACCCGGCCCCTGCCCCCTCCCCAAGTCGCCGCCCCCCCCTCTTAAATACCGCCCGCCCCCCCCCTCTCACCTCACCGCCGCCACCCGCCCTCCCGGCCGAGCCCTTGCCGTGGGCGCCGCCGCCGCCGTTCTCGCCGCCGACGCGGAGCCCGCCGCCCTCGCCGCCCCTCCGACCCCGCGGACCCCGCCGCCCGAGCCCGCGGACCTCGCCGTGGCCCCGCCGGAGGTAGCCGCCGCCCGCTCGTTCGATCCGGTTTTCCCTAAAGACCGATCCGTTTTTTTTTAAAGATATTCGGTTTAAAAAAAACCTAGATGGTTTTATTTTTTGGTTTTCTTATTTATGACGTTCACGAACCGTTCGTTTCAATGAACGTGTTCGTTGGATTAGTTCTGATAACGAGCGTCCGTTATTTAATCCGTTCGTCGTTTTCTTTTAATCGGAATTAATCCGTTATTTTTCGATTCGATTTCGATCCGATTTTCAAATCTGTTTTATTTCTCGCTCGTTTATCGGAATCGGTGATTCAAGCGCTGGAGTTTAAAATGAAACCGCCGTTCGACTACCCTACTTACACAGAGTTTTGCTACTGTAAAATTTTGACCTAGTTTCAGATTGCTAAACCGAGTCGTTCTCTCTCGAGTTTCGACTTTCGATGTTTATTTTGATTGAATCTTTTGCAACGGGGTTCTTAAGTTGAACTTTCTGGTTAGATCTTTATTCGAGATTTCCCGTGCATTAGATGAGTACTTATTGTATGCTTGTTGTTTGTCTGCGTTAGATCACCGGAGTCGCCGCTTGTTACTTGAATCTCTAGGTCTCGCGGATCATCAGCAAGGCAAGTAACACTTGATCATACCTTTTCTATTACCCAGTTTTATTGCATTAGATCAAACCCTCAAACACTTGCATGTTTAGGATCAAATTAAATTGTGGGTTTGGGAAGTAGATTGAGGTAGTACCTATTACTGTTTTACTTATGAAACCTTGGGAGTTACTTCTCGTTTGCTTGTTATGCCCTGCTATGCTAGTAGGCGTGGATTGGGTGAGTGAATATCCATGACAGATGTGAGATTGTTAATTAATGGTTTATCTAAGGTAGCAACCTAAACACACATCTGGGTGGATTGAGGCACTGGTTTCCATCAGGACTTGCTGTATTTCTTGGACCGCCACCCGGGCTCTAAGGGATCATGAGATCATTCAAGCTGGAAACTTCCGTGTGCAGCCACAAGCCAATTATGGGCTCTGGCGTAGTTGACTAAGTCGTCACGAACTCTTACGGGTAGGCTAGCTGATGTAGGGGAAGTAGGTTGGTACGGTCTACCCACATGTAAGGTGCTAAGCGCTTACGAAAGACTATGTCTCGGTCATCCGTTTCTCAAACACCATGTAGTCACGAGAACCAAGCGGAGGCGATCGAGTCTTGTGGGGAAAAGTCGCAAACCTCTGCAGAGTGTATAAACTAATCATGATTAGCCGTGTCCCGGTTATGGACGTTTTGAGTATCCGGTACTTGAATATCATGTGAATCTCAACATGTTACTTCTAAATAAAAGTTATTGGGTTTTGATGAGTACTTTTTAATTGGGATTGAGGATCTTGTCAACCATTCTCAATGTTTAACAACCACCATGATAGTTAAATAAAATTATTCCTTTGATGTAGGGAAAAATCAGCTTTATGCAAATGTAACAGTAGAGCCTTACCACCAGCCATATATGCATGTAGTGTGGGATTATTCATTCATTGCTCTTATGTGTTATATTGCCAAGCATATTCCATGTCTTGACCCGTTTTGGGCTGCAACTTTCACGTTATGAGACTTTTTGAACGACGAGTAAGGTGTTAGGTCGTGGTTCTATACTCGATGATGCCGTTGGAGTTGATGGACTCGCTTATCTTCCAAGCCTTCGCTGTTATTATTATATGGCCTTAAGCCATATTATTGTAATAAGTTCCCTTGTGGACAACGATGTAATAAGTGTGTGATTGCTACTCTGCTATAAATCCTTGAAATCTTGTGTGGTGTCAGACATTCGATCCGAGGATGACTTGAGCACGAGACTTGATCCATTCGGGTCTGGTCGCTACAGTCACCCACAGCAAGGTTATTAAGTTTTGCAAAGTTCAGTGGAGCCACCACACCGAGGATGAAGCCACCTGGGATCGAGAGGAAGATCTTCTTAGGGACCACCCTCACCTATTTTCTAGCCAACCCGAATCTCGAGGGCGAGATTCATCTTAAGGGGGTAGGTTTGTAACATCCCAAATTTTCAATTTGGAATGTTATACATAGAGCATCATTGCATAGCATATTTTTGTTGCATTTTGGCCTGATCCTAGAAATTCTACACAACTCAAGGACCCACGGAGAGAGTTGGGGATTTCGTTATTTTCATATTTGAGTTTTCTCAAATTTTAAAAATAGGATCATTTGATTTTAATTATTTTATTTTCAATTATTTCTACTATCAAAATATGAGAGAGGGAATAAAATGATTTTCCCAAAATAAAGAAATAATGAAGATTTAATACAAAAAATTAAATAAGATTTTTGTTTCGGAGTTTTTCGCCTTTTTATTTGAATTTAGGAAAAATGCGCGTTTTTCAAAATTGCATTTAGGCCCCAAATAAATGTTCATCTAGTCCAGCTTGATTTTAGAAGCCGGGGAAAATTCATTTCGGGATTTTTGGAGTCCGTTTAGTATTTCTTTTTATTTTTCTTCTGCACGGAATTATTTAAAAAAAACGCGCACCGACCTACGGGCCGTGTCCGCCTGGGACACCCGGCCCGCGGGGGCTTTATAAGCTGGCCCACCCGGGACCAAACCCTAGCCGCCAGCCGCCCGACCCCGCCGGATCCCGCCGCCGAGGTTCGCCGCGCCTCGACTTCCGTGCCCTCGGTTTTTTTTAAAACCGAACGGTTTTCGTCGGTTTTTTTTAGATCGGTTTTTTGTCTCGGTTCGGTTAAATAGCGAGCGTTCGTTCGTTCGTTTTTAACGAACGCGTCCGTTAGATTAGTTTAGTTAACGAACGTCCGTTCGTTAACCTGTTCGTCGTTTTTCTTTTTCTCGGATTTAATCCGCGATTTTTCTGATCGCGATTCCTGATCCGATTTTCGTTTTAGTTTAACTTTTCGCTCGTTTATCGGAATCTGGCGATTCAAGCGCCTGGAGTTTCGTCTCGAAACCCTCTTTCCGAATAACCAACTTAAACAAGATTTTGCTACTGTAAAATTTGACTTAGAACCAGATTAGTAAAACGGAGCTGTTTTCTTTCGCCGTTTGACTTCCGTTGCTTCGTTTGATTTGGTTCTTTTTGCAAACCGGAGTTCTTAAGTTGAACTATCTGGTTAGATCTATTTGAGTTTTACCTGTGCATTAGATGAGTACTTATTGTATGCTTGTTTGTTTGTCTGCGATAGAATACCCGGAGTGCGCCGCTTGTTACTTCAAGTCTCTACGTTTCGCGGATCATCAGCAAGGCAAGTAACACTTTGATCATACCTCTTCTCATACCCAGTTTTTATTGCATTAGATCAATCCTCAAACATTGCATGATTAGGATCTAACTAAATTGTGGGTTTTGGGAAGTAGTTGAGGTAGTATCTATTACCTGTTTATTTTCAAACCCTTGGGAGTTACTTCTACGTTTGCTTATTATGCCATGCTATGCTAGTAGACGTGGATTGGGTGAGTGTATCCATGACAGATGTGAGATTGTTAACTAATGGTTTATTTAAGGTGGCAACTTAAACACACATCTGGGTGGATTGAGGCACTGGTTTCCATCAGACTTACTGTATTTCTTCGGACCGCCACCCAGGCTCAAAGGGATCATGAGATTATTCAAACTAGAAACTTACGTGTGCAGCCACAAGCCATTATGGGCTCTGGCATAGTTGATTAAGTTGTGCGAACTCTTACGGGTAGACTAGCAGATGTAGGGGAAAGTAGGTGTACCGGTCTACCCACATGTAAGGTGCTAGCGCTTCCGAAAGACTATGTCTCGGTCATCCATTTCTCAAACATCATGTAGTGCGAGAAATCCAACGGAGGCGATCGAGTCTTGTGGGGAAATGTGCGCAAACCTCTGCAGAGTGTATAAACTAATCATGGTTAGCCGTGTCCCCGGTCATGGACATCTTGAGTATCTAGTACTTGGATATCATGTGAATCTCATCATGTTACTTCTAATTAATATTGTTGGGTTTTTAATGATTACTTTTAATTGGGATTGAGAATGCTGTCGACCATTCTCAGTGTTTCACAACCACCATGATAGTTAAACAAATTTATTCCTTTGCAGTAGGGAAAAATTGGCTTTACGCAAAAACTGTAACCATAGAGCTTTCCACCAGCCAAATATGCATGTAGTATAGGCTTATTCTTCCATTATTCTCTATGTGTTACATTGCCAGCATATTCCATGTGCTGACCCGTTTTGGCTACAACGTTTCATGTTGCGAGACTTTTCGAATTGACGAGTAAGGTGCTTAGGTCGTGGTTCTATACTCGATGATGCCGTTGGAGTTGATGGACTCACTTATTCTTCCAAGACTTCCGCATTTGTTATCGTATTTAGATGGCCTTAAGCCATATTTATTTTATTAAGTTCTCTCTTGAGACATTCGATTGCAATAAGTGTGTGATTGCTACTCTGTTATAAATCCTCCGAGTCTTGTGTGGTGTCGGCATTCTTGATCCAGGATGACACCGAGCACGAGATCGACTTTTGAGGTGCAGTCGCTACAAAGATGGTATCGAGCACACACGATGAGGACACGACCATTAAGCTAAAGCCCTAGATCACTACTCTCTCTTCTCATTTCTAACTCCTCATCTTTTCTACTCTTTTAGTATTACGGAAGCGAGGATCAAGTTCACCCAGCCGGATGAAGATACACCCTTTGGACGACACCTGAAGGAAGTCACTAAGTACCTGAACATCGGAATACCAAGCTTCACCGGGACCTACAATTCCACTTTACCCGAAGAAGAGCGTTGGAAGATTCAAGCTCAAGTTCCCGGAAGGACGTTTGCGCCAATCACGGAGCCCATAGAGTGTGTTTTCAATGCACCAACCTGGAGTCTGGGAAAGAGCATGGCAGCTCACATAACCATGGGACGCATTGGAGAAGTTTACAAAGAAGACCTCAAGGATACTATCTACCAGATTTGCGGGCGCCGAGATGAACAATGGGAGATAGTTGGCACTAGGAAGGATCGATCCATTGCAGCTTTCATCCAGGAGTTAAATCAGCACATTCGACGCTAGGAGAACCAGATGTGCGTATACATGATGGAGTTGAAGACAGCAAAAGCCAAGATTATCGATCTAGAAGGAGAAGTGAAGGCCACTCGCAAGGACTACATGGAGGAGATTGTAGCTCTAGTGAGACAAAGCGGCGATCTTAAGGAGTAGATTGAAGAACTCATGGGAAATTCAGCACCGGAGGAGAAGATGAAGATTGCACTGTCCAGAGAACTACATCATCATCGGCGACACCGATTCGATCCTAGTGATGATGACTACAAAGATGAAGTGGAGCAGATATCATGGAGTCTTCATCGAGCAATTTTCTAGTTGACCACCATAACGATGAGTAGATTTCCCCATTTTAAAATAGTTTTAGTCCCAAAGCACTTTGTAACGATAGATAGACCGTTGTATGCCCTTGTTTGAATTGATTGGAGTGATATTGTGTGATTTTTCTCATGTGCATATGGGTAGTGTTTTCTCCCTAGACCTCATTCTATTCTTAACTCTCGTCTTTTCTTTAAACCCCTCGGATGCCTCCGAGGCGCGACCGATTTGTTTTCCCGCCAGAGATCACTCAGTTGATTCAGCAGAATGCCTTGATTCAAACATTGGTACAGAACCAAGGCAACAACAACAACAACAACAACCCACCACCACCACCACCTGTTGACCATTTGACCCGTTTCTTAAGGCTGAACCCGCCGGTGTTTTCCTATAGCACCGAGCCGATAGTAGCAGATGATTGGCTCCGTAAGATAGGGAGGAGTTGACCACTGCAGGATGTACAGATGGAGAAAGGGTGAAGTTTGCTGCACATCAGCTTGAAGGACCCGCTGACATGGTGGGAGAATTTTACTGACCACTTACCTCAGAGACATTGTCACATGGGATCGGTTTAACAAGCCTTCCGTCTGCCCATGTTTGAGCAAGAGCTATGGCCATGAAGAAGCATGAGTTTCTCAACTTGCGCCAAGGAGGACCAGACGGTTGGCGATATGTGGATGATTTCAGTAAGTTAGCACGTTATGCCCCAGATGACATTGCTACGGATGCAGCTAAGCAGGAGAAGTTTCTAGAAGGACTGAATGATGAGCTGAGCATGCAGTTGATGGTATCCACCTTCAATAACTACCAGGAGTTAATAGATCGTGCTCTTATGATTGAAGGGAAGCAGCAGAAGATTGACAATCGCAAGAGGAAGTATGGACAGGGGAAGTATAACTCTGGAGCTCAGCAGAAGCTTCGCCTTACCCCGAAGACAGGAGGACAATTTCAGCATACTCATGGAGGAGGCAGCTCGCACAATCATAACGGCACAAAGAATGGAAACGGGAATGGAGGAAGCAACGAACAAAACCGCACCAACCCGTCAACCCCAACCAAGGTAGACCTGAGCCACATCACATGTTTTAAGTGCCGCAAGACCGGGCATTATGCAAATGATTGTCCAGAAGGCCAAAATGGTAATGGCAATGGAAGCTCAGGAAAGAAGCCGAACCCTTTCAACAGAGGACAAGTGAACCACGTTACCGTGGAGGAGGTTGAAGCTCAGCCGGATGCGAATAGGTAAGTTTTGGTTAAGTCATTTCTGCGGTTGTTCTTTTTGATCTTGGTGCATCGCATTCATACATATCAAGGGATTTGTGGATAAGTTTAGCCTGCCCACTAGAACTCTTAAGACAACCATGCTAGTAAGCTCACCGGGCGGAGTATATGGCCAGTCAAGGATGTTTTCAAGTGCCATTAAGTATAGGGAGGCATGTTTTCCCAACGGATTTAATTATATTGGAATCCCAAGGTTTGGATGTAATTCTTGGTATGGATTGGTTGTCGATGTATGGAGGAAACATCGATTGCGCCAGCAAGACAATTTTTCTTACGACACCCGAAGTAAGGAGAATCAAATATGTATCACGGTATGAGCCGAGAAGGGCACATGTAAATTCCTTATCAGGAGTTGTGCAGGAGGAAGTACCAGTGGTAAGGGATTTACCCGATGTGTTTCCGGAAGAGTTGCCAGGCATGCCACCGGATAGAGACATTTAATTTCTGATTGAACTACTGCCAGGCACTGGGTCGATATCTAAGAGACCGTATAGGATGCCAGCCCAAGATTTGGAGGAAATTAAGAAGCAGATTAAGGAGTTACTGGATAAAGGTTTTATTCGCCCAAGTTCTTCGCCTTGGGGATCACCAGTACTTCTAGTGGAGAAGAAGGATGGATCTTTAAGAATGGTTGTTGATTATCGAGGATTGAATGAAGTAACCATTAAGAACAAATACCCGTTGCCGATGATCAATGACTTGTTTGACCAATTGCAAGGAGCTAAGGTGTTTTCAAGATCGATTTGCGATCGTGGTACCATCGATTGAAGATTCGAGAGCAGGATATACCTAAGGCGACTTCTACCACGGATCGGGCTGTATGAGTATACCGTTATGTCATTTGGTCTGACTAACGCACCTGCCTATTTTATGAACATGATGAACAAAGTGTTTATGGAGTTTTTGGATAAGTTCGTCGTGGTGTTCATTGATGATATTTTGGTTTACTCGAAAAATGATGAGGAACATAAGGAGCACTTGCGTTTGGTACTCGAGAAGCTCAGAGAACACCAGTTATATGCCAAGTTCAGCAAATGTGAGTTTTGGTTGAAGGAAGTTGGATTTCTCGGACATGTTATATCCGGAGAAGGTATAGCAGTGGACCCCACTAAGGTTGCCACTGTGACAAACTGGGAAGCGCCAACAACAGTTGGAGAGATCCGGAGTTTCCTTGGACTCGCAGGATACTACCGGAGATTTATTGAGAATTTCTCAAGGATTGCCAAGCCTATGACAGAATTGTTGAAGAAGGATACCAAGTTCTTTTGGACTGAGGAGTGTGAAGCTAGTTTCCAAGAGTTGAAGAAACGTTTGGTTACCTCACCAGTGTTAATCCTGCCAGATCAGACCAAGGATTATGAGGTGTATTGTGACGCTTCACGTCGAGGACTTGGAGCAGTGCTTATGCAGGAGGGAAGAGTTGTTTCGTATGCTTCACGACAGCTTAAGCCTCATGAGCTAAACTATGCCACGCATGATTTGGAGTTAGCAGCCGTAGTGCACGCGTTGAAAACATGGAGACATTTCCTCATTGGGAATCACTGTGAGGTGTATACGGATCACAAGAGTTTAAACTACATCTCCACGCAGAAGGAGCTAAATCTCAGGCAGAGGAGATGGTTGGAGCTTATTAAAGATTACGATATGAGATTACATTATCACCCCGGAAAGGCTAACGTTGTAGCAGATGCGTTGAGCATAAGAGTCACGTCAACACACTAATGACGGGAGAAATACCAAAGGAGTTAGCCGAGGATCTCCGAGAGCAATGTTTGGAAATAGTTCTGAGAGGCTATGTAGCAGCATTGGAGATTCAGTCAACTTTGATGGATAGAATCAGGGAAGCTCAGAAGACTGACAAAGAGATTGCCTCTATAAAGGAGAAAATGAGCGAAGGAAAGGCTAAGGGATTTCGTGAGGATGAGCACGATACCCTATGGTTTGAAGACCGTGTTTATGTGCCCAATGACCCGGAGATCAGGAAGTTGATTCTACAAGAGGCACATGATTCACCATATTCGATTCACCCAGGAAATACCAAGATGTATTTGGATTTGAAGAATACTTTCTGGTGGACCGGAATGAAAAAGGATATTGCAGAGTACATAGCAGTTTGTGATGTATGTCAGAGGGTGAAGGCAGAACATCAGAAGCCAGCAGGATTATTACAGACCATTGCCTATACCGAATGGAAGTGGGATAAACTATGTATGGATTTCATCACGGATTGCCCGGGACCCGTTCAGGCTATGACTCGATTTGGGTTGTAGTCGATCGTTTGACGAAGGTAGCTCATTTCATTCCAGTAAAGACTACCTACATCCAGTGCCAAATTGGCTAAGATATACATGACCAGGATTGTATGCTTGCATGGAGTTCCGAGGAGTATCGTGTCGATAGAGGAACCCAATTCACCTCAAAGTTCGGAAGCGGTTGCACGAAACTTTGGGAACCAGGCTGGAGTTTAGCACTACTTTTCATCCACAAACAGATGGACAAACCGAGAGAGTCAACCAGATTTTGGAGGATATGCTTAGAGCTTGTGCCTTGGATTATGGATCCAGCTGGGACGAAAATTTGCCATATGCGGATTCCTCTTACAACAACAGTTATCAATCCAGTTTGAAGATGGCCCCTTTCGAAGCCTTGTACGAAAGGAGGTGCAGAACCCCGTTGTTGTGGGATGAAGTTGGAGACCGCCAGTTGTTTGGACCAGATTTGATTAAGGAGTCTGAATGGAAAGTAAAGTTAATTCGTGATAGGCTCAAGGTAGCCCAGTCAAGATAGAAAAGCTATGCGGATTCAAAACGCAAGGAGACGAGAATCTGAAGTCGGAGCGAGTTTATCTTGATATCGCCACTTGAGGAGTTAAGCGTTTTGGTGTTAAAGGAAAGTTAGCGCCCGGATTTCTAGGACCTTATCGTGTTTTGGAATGCATGGGAGAAGTTGCGTACAAGTTGGAACTACCCGAAGGATTGTCAGGAGTTCATGATGTGTTTCATGTTTCTCAGTTGAAGAAGTGTCACGCAGAGATGGACGATATACCACTGAGAGATACAGTGCCACTGGAAGCGATTCAGTTGAATGATGATTTGACCTATGAGGAGAAACCAGTTAAGATTCTCAAGTTTGCTAGTCGAGTTACCCGCAGCAAGGTCATTAAGTTTTGCAAAGTTCAGTGGAGCCACCACACTGAGGATGAAGCCACCTAGGAGCGAGAGGAAGATTTGCTTAAGGACCACCCTCACCTATTTTCTAGCCAACCCGAATCTCGAGGGCGAGATTCATCTTAAGGGGGGTAGGTTTGTAACATCCCAAATTTTCAATTTGGAATGTTATACATAGATCATCATGCATATCATATATTTTATTGCATTGTTGTCTCGATCCTAGAAATTCCACACAACTCCAGGACCCACGGAGAGAGTTGGGGGTTTCTTTATTTTCATATTTGGGTTTTCTCAAATTTTGAAAATAGGATCATTTGATTTTATTTATTTTATCTTCAATTATTTCTACTGTAAAAATATGAGAGAGGGAATAAAATGACTTTCCCAAAATAAAGAAATAATTAAGATTTAATAATAAAATCAAATAAGATTTTATTTCAGAGTTTTTCTCCTTTTTATTTGAATTTAGGAAAAACACGCGTTTTTTTTTCAAAATTGCATTTAGGCCCCAAATAAATGTTCATCTAGTCCGGCTTGATTTTAGAAGCCGGGGAAATTTTATTTCAGGATTTCTGGAGTTCGTTTAGTATTTCTTTTTATTTTTCTTCTGCGCGGAATATTAAAAAAACGCGCACCAACCTTGGGACATGCCCGAGCGGGACTCCGCTCGGGGGGCACTTATAAAAAGCGCCGCCCCGGCGCCCCAGCCCACCGAGCCGCCCCGCCGCCGCCGGCCCACCAAACCCTAACCCTAGATCCGCGCCGCCGCCGCCGGATCCGCCGCCCGCCGCCCCGCCGACCCGCCAGAGCCTCGCCGGACCCCGCCGCCGCATGCTCCCCGAGGTTCGCCGCCGCCTCGTAAACCGTGCCGCCGGTTTTTTTGAAAACCGAGCAGTTTTTCTTCGGTTTATTTTCGGGTTTTTTTAGTTTTCATTTTTTTAGTTTCGGTTCTTTTTCGGTTTAGGTTAATTAGCAAACGTTCGTTCGTTTGTTCGTTTTAACGAACGCGTTCGTCAGATTAGTTTAGTTAACGAAAGTTCGTTCGTTAATCCGTTCGTCGTTTTTCTTTTTCTCGGATTTAACCCGCGATTTTTCTGATCGCGATTCTTGATCCGATTTTCGTTTTAGTATAACTTTTCGCTCGTTCATCGGAATCAGGCGATTCAAGCGCCTGGAGTTTCGTCTTGAAACCCTCTTTCCGAATAACCAACTTAAACAAGTTTTTGCTTCTGTAAAATTTGACTTAGATCCAGATTAGTAAAACGGAGCTGTTTTCTTTCGTCGTTTGACTTTCGTTGCTTCGTTTGATTTGATTCTTTTTGCAAACCGGAGTTCTTAAGTTGAACTATCTGGTTAGATCTATTTGAGTTTTACCTGTGCATTAGATGAGTACTTATTGTATGCTTGTTTGTTTGTCTGCGATAGAATACCCGGAGTGCGCCGCTTGTTACTTCAAGTCTCTACGTTTCGCGGATCATCAGCAAGGCAAGTAACACTTTGATCATACCTCTTATCATACCCAGTTTTTATTGCATTAGATTAATCCCCAAACATTGCATGATTAGGATCTAACTAAATTGTGGGTTTTGGGAAGTAGTTGAGGTAGTATCTATTACCTGTTTATTTTCAAACCCTTGGGAGTTACTTCTACGTTTGCTTATTATGTCATGCTATGCTAGTAGACGTGGATTGGGTGAGTGTATCCATGACAGATGCGAGATTGTTAACTAATGGTTTATTTAAGGTGGCAACTTAAACACACATCTGGGTGGATTGAGGCACCTGGTTTCCATCAGGACTTGCCTGTATTTCTTCGGACCGCCACCCAGGCTCAAAGGGTTCATGAGATTATTCAAACTAGAAACTTACATGTGCAGCCACAAGCCATTATGGGCTCTGGCATAGTTGATTAAGTTGTGCGAACTCTTACGGGTAGACTAGCAGATGTAGGGAAAGTAGGTGTACGGTCTACCCACATGTAAGGTGCTAAGCGCTTCGAAAGACTATGTCTCGGTCATCCGTTTCTCAAACATCATGTAGTGCGAGAAATCCAACGGAGGCGATCGAGTCTTGTGGGGAAAAGTGCGCAAACCTCTGCAGAGTGTATAAACTAATCATGGTTAGCCGTGCCCCCGGTCATGGACATCTTGAGTATCTAGTACTTGGATATCATGTGAATCTCATCATGTTACTTCTAATTAATATTGTTGGGTTTTTAATGGGTACTTTTAATTGGGATTGAGAATGCTGTCAACCATTCTCAATGTTTCACAACCACCATGATAGTTAAACAAATTTATTCCTTTGCAGTAGGGAAAAATTGGCTTTACGCAAAAACTGTAACCATAGAGCTTTCCACCAGCCAAACATGCATGTAGTATAGGCTTATTCTTCCATTATTCTCTATGTGTTACATTGCCAGCATATTCCATGTGCTGACCCGTTTTCGGGCTGCAACATTTCATGTTGCAGATTTTTCAGACGACGAGTAAGGTGCTTAGGTCGTGGTTCTATACTCAGTGATGCCGTTGGAGTTGATGGACTCACTTATTCTTCCAAGAGTTCCGCTGTTATCGTATTTAGATGGCCTTAAGCCATATTTATTTTATTAAGTTCTCTCTTGAGACATTCGATTGTAATAAGTGTGTGATTGCTACTCTGTTATAAATCCTCCGAGTACTGTGTGGTGTCAGCATTACTGATCCAGCGATGACACTGAGCACAGAGATCAGACTGTTTGAGGTCTGGTCGCTACACTTATTATGCCATGCTATGCTAGTAGACGTGGATTGGGTGAGTGTATTCCATGACAGATGTGATATTGTTAAATTAATGGTTTATCTAAGGTGGCAACTTTAACACACATCTGGGTGGATTGAGGCACCTAGTTTCCATCAGGACTTACTGTATTTCTTGGACCGCAACCTGTGCTCAAAGGGATCATGAGATTATTCATGCTAGAAACTTCCGTGTGCAGCCACATGCTACTATGGGCTCTAGCATAGTTGACTAAGTTGTGCGAACTCTTACGGGTAGACTAGCTGATGTAGGGGTTGTAGGTTGGTACAGTCTACCCACATGTAAGGTGCTAGCGCTTCTGAAAGACTATGTCTCGGTCATCCGTTTCTCAAACATCATGTAGTGCAAGAAATCAAACGGAGGCGATCGAGTCTTGTGGGGAAAAGTGCACAAACCTCTGCAGAGTGTATAAACTAATCATGGTTAGCCGTGTCCCCGGTTATGGACATCTTGAGTATCTAGTACTTGGATTATCATGTGAATCTCATCATGTTACTTTAATTAATATTGTTGGGTTGTTAATGAGTACTTTTAATTGGGATTGAGGATGCTGTCAACCATTCTCAATGTTCGATAACCACCATGATAGTTAAATAAATTTATTCCTTTGAAGTAGGGAAAAATTGGCTTTACGCAAAAACTGTAACCATAGAGCTTTCCACCAGCCATATATGCATGTAGTATAGGCTTATTCTTCCATTATTCTCTATGTGTTATTTTGCCAGCATATTCCATGTGCTGACCCGTTTTCGGGCTGCAACGTTTCATGTTGCAGACTTTTGAGACGACGAGTAAGGTGCTTTGGTCGTGGTTCTATACTCAGTGATGTCGTTGGAGTTGATGGACTCGCTTATTCTTCCAAGCCTTCCGCTGTTATCGTTATTAGATGGCCTTAAGCCATATTTACTTTGTTAAGTTCTCTCTTGAGAACATTCGATGTAATAAGTGAGTGATTGATACTCTGTTATAAATCCTTCGAGTACTGTGTGGTGTCAGCATTATTGATCCAGGGATGACACTTGAGCACAGAGATCAGACTGTTTGAGGTCTGATCGCTACAGAGGTCCTCTCGGATGGATCGGCAGGCTTCTTAGAAGCTCACGACCTCACAAGTCGGTTTGGATCTGACCCTGACTAAGGTAAACTGCAGCAGTGAGCTTGCGGCGGGACTCGCGGGCTCATAAAAACACATCTTCGGCTTGGCCTAAGGAATAGAAGCAATACTATGTTTACATGAAGGGCTCCCCCTCCCAAAATGCTCTCACAACTTTCAGGGTTGTGCCCGAGCTTTTGCATGCCGGGTCGGTGACAAGGAAGCATGGCCTCAATCGGACATGTCGCTCACTGCATCCTCCGGGTCACCCTCAGACGCATTGCTGGCATCGCTGTCACTGGGATCACCGTCGCCATTACCGGCGCCGCCCTCACCATCGTCGACCATGTCGCCTTCATCTACAGCGACCACCACTGCGTCGTCCTCAGAGGTGAAGGCCCTGACTAGAGCATCCACATTGTCCTCTACCCAGCGCGCCAGGACGCCCCGGAAGGCCTCAGGCACAGGGGCAATGGAGACATCAAAATCGAAGTTGGGGTAGGTGTTCTGGAGGTGGCTGAAGACGCGGGAGAAGCAGGCGCTGGCAGGCGCGGCTCTGTCTTCAACAAGCTCGCGAGCCCTCTCGGATCGATTCTCTAGGCGTGTCACCACATCGGTGAAGAAAAGGAGGTGACTGGTGTAATCGTTCGAGTGGGGATGAGGGGCATCTTCGTCGCAGATGGTGCCCAGCACCGCATTGGCTCTGATCCCGAGGCTTTGGACCATGGGGGCATGCACGCGCTCCAGCGTCTGCCGCCGGAGCGCTTCCTCCCTGCTCTGATGCGCGAAGGACTCGGCGCTGGCGACCCGCTACTGAAGAGAAAGCAGCTCGGCACGGGCGGAAGACAGATCATCTTGCACTAAGATCAGGGCGGCTGCGGCAGCTTTCTCGCGATGTCCCACCTCAGCCAACCCTGACTTGAGGGCAGTAGTCCTACCCACAGCTTCGGCTTCCACGAGCTTCAGCTTCAGGTCGTACCTGCCCACAAGATCCGCGTGAGCCTCGGCCACCCGGCGATCGACCTCCTCCTGGGCCCTGGCCTCGCGCGCACTGACAACATCCTCCGCTTGGGCGACTTGGCGCTCCCTCGTCTCCAACCGCTCAAGCTCAAGGCTGCGCTCCATGGCTTCCAGCACCAGCGCTTCCTCGCGCTTCAGGACCTCTTCCTCCTCGGCAGGTGTCCCCTTCATCGATGCTAGGGCGGCCTTGTGCGCCTCCACTTGCTGCTCCAAGGAGGCGCTCCAGTCTTGGAGCTCCCATGCGCGTTTCTCTATGATCTCACAGCGACGATCAGCTTCCCGGGCTTCTACCAAGGCTCGAGCGCAGGCCTCACGCGAGGTTGCAAGAGACACCTCGGCCTTCGCATTATCAAGCTCGCGCTGGTGGCGCCCGAGGTTGATGGCCACCTTCAGTTTATGCCGCTCCTCCATCGGCCGAAGACCCTCGGCCTTGAGGCGCGTGTCTACATCCATGAGTTCTCCTCTGAGCCGGCTCATCATGCCCATTGCCTCCCAAAAGAGCTTGTGGCGGACTACACTCCATTTGTGCGCAAACTTAAGCGCGCGGCCAATTCTGTGCTCCACAGCGGGGGTTTCCTACCGAGATCCAAAGCGGCTTGCCCCTTCGGTGGGGTGAGGCTGCCCCGGTGGCCGACTAGGCTTTGGCGGGAGCCCGATTGAGTTGAGGCTCGCTACTCGAAAAGGAAGCCAAGACCGAAGCCATCCAACCGTCGTCCACTACCAAAGGAGGAGCCCTTTGCACACTTGACACACCCCAGGCGAGGCCACGAAGGAGAGACGGCAAAGGCGCGGGCTCGAGGCACCAGGCAGGCGAGTCTTCCTCTCTAGCCGACCGCGCGTCAGGAGCGGCACTCTGGCTTCGGGTGCTCAAGGCTAGCGAGGGAGTCGAGGCAGGAGGAAGTTGCTTCCCAGGAGACTTCGCGGCCTTAGCAACAGGGACCCTGAGGAGCCACTGTGAGGAGGGGAAGCAGCGCTCGAGAAATTACAAAGATAAGGTACTCACTCGTCTATGGCGATATACTTCCTATGCTTCAACGGCCGGAAGGCATCTCTGCTGCAGCTCGGAGACCCTTTCCTCTTGCGGAGCGCATCAAAGTCCAGGCGGAGCCGACCGAAGCATGGGATGTGGCAACCAGCGCAGGGCGTGGCCGGTGAGGCACCCAAGGAAGCAACCTCGGGAGTAATAGGCCGAGGGGAGCCCTCGGGCTCCGCCTCACGACGACCTGCGGAGACCCCGGGGGCTTCGATCTCAGGAGCCGCGGATTGCGACGCCCCCTCAACTGTCACCCCAGGGAAAGAGTCGCGGGCTCCCGGGGATGGCACCTCAGGAGCCTCGAGCGATGTCGACGCTTCAGCACCCGCGCCTCCAGCCTCCAACGGTGCTTGCCCCCTGCATCCACTCTTGGGGTAAGTTCGGCGCTGGCGGCGAGGAGCGGGACCATGGAGATAGGGTTCTCGCGGGGCCCTTCATGGCCGACGGGACGCAGCCCCCATTCATCGAAGAGGGGCATCTGCCCCGCGAACTCCACCCTGCTCGAGCAGCAGTACAAGAGACAACCCTCCGGTGGCATATCGGTTGGCGAGGGGTCGCCCGGCAGGACCTCGAGCACCATTCTTCATGCCTCGAGCGGAAGCCCTGACTCCTGAGGCCTCAGGAGTTGGGTGGTGCGCCGCCAGCAATGGGGAAATAACTGTGTAGGACGCCGTGGCGCCTAGCCAGGCGGATATCAAGGCCGCATGGGAAGCGGGGCCGCCACGCCCAATCAATCGCCACGCGTCAGCGAGGCCTTGAGCTGTTGGGGCCTGGCGCTCTGCACTTGCCCTTCGGCTTCGCCTCGAAGCCAAGTCCGATCTCGCCTTGGGCCCAGGGGCTACTGTCGGCGTCCTGGGAACGGGGGTCCCCAGACCTGCCTGCTTGCGGCCCACAGCATGGCTCCACCAGCGGCCCTGTATGGCCCATCTTCACCAGCAAACACTCAAGACCCTCGCGAGGGGCCAAGCCTCGCAAGGCGGACGACACAAGACCTCCTCGGGTGTAGCTTCACTAGGCAGGCTCGCAAGGGGCAGAGAGATCAAGGCAAGGGACACCTCACGAGGTTTCTGTGACGCAAGCCATGATGACTGGAGCCAGGCGGGTGCCAGCGTGCGCAGTGTCCTTGTTTCCTCTTTGGTGCTAATGGGGCAAGCGTAGGAGAGGAGTCCCGGGGCATCAGGCAAAGGTTTCCATATCGGTGCAACAAGACCAAGACCAGCAGGACGGCAGGACGGAGGTCACCGTGGAGCCAAGGCAGGCGTCTGGCGAGAGCCTTTGGCTGGTGAAGACCACCTTTAGTCAGGATAACTTGTACTAGTTGTCTCCCTTCGAATTTGGCTGTTGTTGGATCCCTTCCCGCTCAATATTTGGGAGAGGACCAAGGCCTCTATTAATAGGACTAGCCACCATCATAGTAGGAGGAAGGAGATGATCCTCAACCACACAAGCTCACCAAGCACAAGGGCACCTCTCGTCAGGATATTGTTCTTCCCCCTTAACTATTCATCCTCAGCTCAAGAGGCAATCCACCACACCACACTGGAGTAAGGTATTACATCACATCGGTGGCCCGAACCAGTATAAACTCTTGTGTCTCTTGTTCTTTGGGTTCGTCAAGCTAGGCCTTGCGATTGTTGTGAGAGCGATCTAGAGAGAGAGAGATCTTCATGCGCACCCCAGTGTTCAAACATCAAGGGTTTTGCCGAAACCGGAAATCCGACACGGCCGGCCTCCCCCCTTGCTCCTTTATATACGGGGGCAGGGGGTACCCTAGAACACACAAGTTGATTGTTCCAAGCCATATGCGGTGCCCCCCTCCACCATAATCCACGTCGGTCATATCGTCGTAGTGCTTAGGCGAAGCCCTGTGCCGGTAGCTTCATCATCACCATCATCACGCCATCATGCTGACGAAGCTCTCCCTCGAAGCTCTACTGGATCGTGAGTTCATGGGATGTCACCGAGCTGAACGTGTGCAGATCGCGGAGGTGTCGTACATTCGGTACTAGGACTGGTCGATCGTGAAGACGTATGACTACATCAACCGTGTTCTCGTTCTCATAACGCTTCCGCTTTCGGTCTATGAGGGTACGTGGACAACACTCTCCCCTCTCGTTGCTATGCATCACTATGATCTTGCATGTGCGTAGGATTTTTTTTTGAAATTACTACGTTCCCCAACAATATTGACAACTAAGGATAAAGAGACAAAGTTTGTAATGCAGTAAGTATAGTATGACATCATTCATATCACAAAACAACTGAGAACAGACAAACAGGCAATTGTAACATTGTGTGGGCAAGTCCAGCAGGGAACTAGATTACAGGTCAAGATCAAAGGAATGTCACTCCTCCCTTTTAAACCTTGTAAGGTGCATGATACGCTAAGACAATTGTGTATAAAATTGAAAAGAGTAATAGACATTGGCTGCAAACCATGCAGTTCAAGGCACAAGTCAGAGTAAGTAGTGGTTAAAAGGCATGAGGATTAAGGACTTACAATAGCGGCTTTTACTGGTGTAGTCATGCCCTTCGTCTTGCTGGTGTGAAAGTCCTTGAAGATTTCCACAACATTTGGTTCAGGTACTTTTTGGTCCTTGCGGGCTTTCCTCTGCATTTGGAACAAGTCAATATGGATCTGATAATATGGTACAATGAAAAGAGTTAAACATCAGCTAATTACAAGAGCCTCACGATTGTGCAACATAGCTACGAGATCACGTAAATGCATTGGAATTTCACTTTAAATGACGGTTGTCCTTGTTCTTTGAACAGTTCACCTACAAGAAGATAGATTTGTGTGGCACATGCGTAAATAGGACTTCAACATGTGATCGATCACATATATATAATGTACCGGATACTTGGATCGGACCGGTGTTTAACGAGGCCTCTCCAGTCTTCATCCGATATATTTTCCCTTTGGAGATGTTTGGGCAAGTTCACTTTGTTAGCCTTGCCTTCAAAGTTAGTTTTCCTCAAGTTATACCGAAATCTTGTCATGAGCAGAATTGAAAACATGGGTGCAAGCTTGTCTGGTTGCATCATCTTGGCTATCCAACTTGAACCTCGTCATTGAAAATTATGGGAGTCTCATTATCGGCAACCTAGAAAGTATTGACATGAGCAAGGCGATATTACTAGTTTCCATACATAACCATACTTACAGATAAATGGTGAGGAAGGTGTTGAACTGGGTATCGTCTTTGTCATTCTGCTTGAATCCATGTTGGGAGGATACGTACATGACACCTAATGACAAGCTGCTGCCTCGATACTAACTTGGCTGACTTTGTAGCATCCGTGGCCTTTTAAACCTGCCTCAAAATGGATCTCCATTCTTCCTCCTCTAGATTTAGTTAACCTATCGAGCATTATCCCTGATGTTTGTTTCCTCTTGCGCCTAGGTGCTAGTCCAACAATGAACATAGGAAGTGTTAGTGTACATCAAACTGTGAGACTACATATAAAGAAGCATGCAACTGTAACTTGACTCCAGCAACTACCTTCTTGATGTTGAAGCTCACAAAGTTCATCTGATCTTACTGTCGGGGAAGCTGATCGTAACCCACGAACACCTATGGGACCGGCGGACCGAGTCCCTTTTGGTTCGATTGGGGGCGGAGATTGCCGAAGAGCAGATCGGCGATGCACACGAGCAGTTTACCCAGCTTCGGAGCTCTCGGAGATAATACTCCTCTGCTGCTTGTCTGATTATGTTGTGTTCTTGCTAGGGAGCAATGAGAGCTACAAAACCTAGCTTGAGTGTCTCTAGTCTTGAATGAGTCTAACCCCCTCTACGTTGCGCATGGGCCTCCTTTTATAGGCTCAAAGGGGTCACCACAGTGTAGCGTAAACAAGGGCAAAATGGGAAAATGAGTTGCGGTTGGTACAGCTACTTTGTATAGTGTATTCTACCTAACTTTCGGCAAGGGACAAAAGCATTAAATGCCCGTCCATATCGCCTAAACAGTCTGAAAAGGACCGTCGGGCGCCACCGCTTGCCACGATGGCACTCTGTCAGCGCCGCTTACCGCTGCTCTCCACTGGCTGCACAGCCTCTTGACACGCACGCCTGGAATGACCCCATGGCGACACGTTGGCGGATGAGCTGGAGCGGAGATGAAGAGTGGTTGCATGTCTCGGCAAGTACCTTGCCGCGGCTGAATCCTTGTCGCGCCCGGAAGCTTGTCGCTCACCAAGCCTTCCCGGCAGGCTCCTCTTGCCGGGGTCTTGTCTTCTGCGTGCCTTAAGTAGCCTTCCCGGCAAGCTCCTCTTGCCGGGGCCTTGTCTCCTTGGCTTAAATACTTTGTTCTTGAATGGCCCCCAAGGAACCATGGAGGATCTTGGCGGTCACTAGGCAAGCCAGCCCGCGGGATGTTGCAATCTGCCCGTGCGAGTTCGGGATACTAGGGTACCCTACTCTAGTACACCGGCGAGAGCCCCGAACTGGGCCACACTGGTGCCGAGCGCTGTTGGGCCAGGCCCAAAACAGTGTCACGACGCACGCGGCCTAGATCACGCCGTAACTTGCTCCGGACCCACCCGTCCCCGAGGCAGCACGCGCCGAGCGTGGCGTCGTGGGGAGAGATCGTGGGGGCTTTCTTTAATTGGAAAAGCGGGCGTCCGCCTCTCCTCCTTATAAACAGGAGAAAGCAGGGCAGGTCGCCCACCTCGCCATTGCTGTCCCATCTCGAAAACCACCGCGCTCCCCTTCTTCTCTAGTGCGGAGAAACAGCGCTCCGCCCCATCGCCACCAGCGCCATCAACGCCGTCGGTCTCCTCCACCACCTCCGCCATGGCTCCGAAAGCCGACAAGGGGAAGGGCGTGAAGTCGGCCGCGGCGCAGCGGCTAGCGGCGCTGCGAAAGGAGCGGGCCCTCTTCCCCCCCAGCTCGACACAAAGGAGCTGAGGGAGGGCTACTACCTCTTCTGGTCGACGGAGATGCGGGCGCATCCGCGCACGAAGGTACTCTCCACCGCCGCATTAGAGTCATCTTCGAGCGGGTACCCCTTCTTCGCGCTCTTCTTCTATTGCGGGCTTTGCCCGCCCTTCTCTGAGTTCTTCTGCGATATCAGGAACACCTACGGGTTTCGCCTCCTTGATTTCACCCCCAACGCTGTCTCGACCATGGCGGTTTCGCACACCTCTGCGAAAACTTTGTGAATCCACCCAAGCGTAGCCCTTTTCGCCACTTCTTCATGCCCAGCGTCGAGAGGAGAGCCACTTGCGGAGGGATTGCTTGGATCTCCGGGATCGGCAAGAAAGAATCCTATCTCGGAAGGAGAGCTCCGCAGCAAGTGGGAGGTGGACAGCCGATTGGTGTTGGATCGTTGAGGAGAACCCGCAGCCCTTCACTGCCCAGCGCCAAACTCCAATAGTCTTGCAGCGATTGGAACAACTTGGCGCGGAAGATGCTAGGTTGAAGATTGCCGTGACCGGATCCTGCGCCTCGGGTTTCTTTGGACTCCTTGTGGCGCGATTGGCGCGAATTTCCTTCGCCGCCGACCATCGCTCCCTTGCAGGAGAGGAGGAGACCTGCTTGGGAGTTCCAAAACCCGGCGGATATCATGAGGTTGCGCCCGGGCCTCAACTGGAATTTCACCGTCTTGGAGTTGGACGCAATGCTTCTAGAGTTGTTCAAGCATGACCCTGATCACCCCGAATGGTTCATGTTGCCGAGGGGAGTCGTCCCATTGTGCAACAACTCTTCGCTCGACCGCATCCCCGCAATGATGTCGTTGTGCGATTCACATGGGATCGTTCCAACTTGGCAAGAGACTGCAGACGGACGTCGTCGCGGCAGTTCTTCGATAGCTTGGAAGAAGTGCCGATCCGCCCGACAGCGAAGTGGCTCACCAGCGACACCACCGATGCCGAGATGCAGCGATCGCCACCAGCTGGAGGAGGCGGCAGCTCTTGTCATTGGTGAATTTGGGTTCACCGTGGAGGAGGCGAGAGGCAGAGGCGGCAAGCCTTGCCGATCGAGAGGAGCTTGCCGGCGAGGAGGAGCAGGCCGAGCCGAAGTTGAGCCGAGCAGGTCCGCCGGCGCCTCCTCCACACCTTCAAGTAGCTTGCATGGCCGGAGCCCACAGCTCCACCAAGAAGGCGTCTCCGCAAGGCCGGGAAGTGGCGGGCGGTAGACGGGCCAACAGCCCGCAGCGCCGTCGCGCAGCTCCACCGAGGCAAGCCTTGTTGCCTGGAGGCGCCCACCGCTGCAACAAGCGAGGCGGGATCTTCTCGGGCCACCGCTGCCACCCCGCCAAGCGGTCAAGAGAACCTACTCCTCCGCCTCTCCTTGCCGGAGGCGCGCGGAATTTGATCTCTCGCGCTCAGCTCCGGCGAGGAAGAAGAAGAAGAGTAAGCTTCTATGATGTGCTTGTATTTCTTCAATTTGGTTGCTTTGTCTTGTATCTGATTTGCTTCATTCGAACTCTTTCCTTTTCGGACGCTGGTGCAGAGGCGTCGAAGAGCCAAGACCACTGGTGGTTGTCATCGAAGCGATCCCCCGTGCAGCAGGAGGCGCGTCTGAGACCCCTTGCGGACCCGCAACCCTTCCTCAGAGCAGCCCCAGCACAGCCCCCCAGTAAGTATATGGTTTACTTCTCCTTTATTAGGCGTGCATGGATGCTTCTTCTTTGTTGATATCTGACTGTTGGTTTGTGTAGGAGCAGAGCAGCCTCATCAGGAGTGCTCGGAAGCCGCCCCTGAAATTCCATCTGCTTCAACTACGCCGCCAAGGGAGAATTCCCCGGCAAGGGAGCACTCTCCGGCAAGGGAGACTTCTCCGGCGAGGGACGGTACCAGTGATCCTCTGGTTGTCGAGACCATGGCTTCAGATCCCATCGCAGGTAACCCCTTTGACCAAAAATTTCCCTTGGGTTCTTTTTCTTCTGTTCTTCTTTTGAACATTTGCTTGAATGTTCTTTC
The DNA here is from genome assembly GCA_021605205.1 of Aegilops longissima. Taxonomy (NCBI): domain Eukaryota; kingdom Viridiplantae; phylum Streptophyta; class Magnoliopsida; order Poales; family Poaceae; genus Aegilops; species Aegilops longissima. The sequence goes on along the minus strand of CM038680.1, from coordinate 257,986,095 downwards.
TTTTCTGGTCGTCGAGATCCGTCCGCTTGTGAGCCGATGGAGACCGAGGTCGCGGCGAGAGAGGGCTGCTGTATCTTGGCAGCGTCGCCATCATGGAGGAAGAGGTGGCGGCCGATGGAGTGCTGCCGCGAGGAGGCCGCCAAGGCTGCCGCCGCAAAGGCTGGCGAGGATCGCGATCGTCTTGGCGACCCGGAGGCGCAGGAGGCGCCAGGCGCACGCCGACCGCCGATCCCTCCGCCACCGATGCAGCGTCGAGCTCGAAGAGCCCCAGCCAGCGCCTATCGAAGGCGGTGACGGCGTCTTCATCGAGCTCCCAGGCGTCGAGCTCCGGCGCCCGGTCGAAGAGAGACCTTTGACGAAGAGCTGCTCGCCTCCGCTGGGCTGTCGCTGGTTGTGGCGTAAGCAGCGATGTGGCGAGTCGAGGAGGAGCAGCTCTGAAGAAGTTGTTGTCGCTCTACCGCGCCCGACAAGCCAAGTTGGAGTCGGGAAGCACTTGTCGAGGGCGGGAGCGGACATGGAGAAGTCTGCAGAAGAGCTCCGGCGCCAATCAAGAAGCTCTCCGGAGCGTAGCGAGAAGAAGCGGGGCGACTTCGCTGAGCGCACAGCCTTCATCCTTGAGAAGGCTGAGGTTGAGGAACAACAGCGGCTTGCCGGCGAGAAGCTATCTGCGCAAGAAGGCGAGTTGGCGCAGCGGAAGATCAACCTTGACAGCTATGAGGAAGAGCTTGCAGCGAGCAATCAATTGGCGGAGCTCTCAAGGAAGCAAAGATGCTGCTGCAGCTGCCGAGGCCGCCAAGAAAGAGTCGAGACAAAAGTGGCGCAGCTGGAGGCGGTCTGCGAGAAAAGCGGCGAAGAGCTTGTCGCGCTGAAGCACGAGAGCGAGAAGGACGCCTACACTCTAGGCAAATTGCAGGGCCGTCTCATTGAAAGGATCAAAGAGCTCGATGCCGCCAAGGACTCCAAGGCAGATCTTGAGCTGAAGCTGACCACCACGATCAGACGCTGGGACGGCGCCAAGGCGGGAGGTGGCCTGTTGGAGCGATCAAGACCAGCGAGGAGCTGCTAACGAGTGCCACGACCGCCCGAGAACACCTTCGAGAGAGCGTGATGCCTTTGGGCGGAGGGTCTTGTGGATCTGCCGCCGCCATCGACAAGGAGCTGATGGAGCTAGGGATGGTGGATCTTGGGTACTCCCGACGCGGCGCCTCAACCCAGCGCCAAGCTCAGCTTGTTCCTCAAGGCGTGGTGGCGGCTCTCCAGCGACTCGGAAGAGATCCCAAAATAGCTGGCTGAGGAATCGCGCTAGATCTGCGCGGGAGCTCTCCAGAAGGTGTTGATGAAGGTGGTCTTCCGCAATCCAGGCCTCAACCTCAGCGGCGTCCTCGGATCCTTGCCGCCGAGATGCCGATGTGGAGGCTCAAAGCCCTTATCGCACCATTGTGGACAAGGTGGGCAAGATCAAGCGGGTTGATGGCGACCGCGTAGACTAGGCCGCCAATTTTATCTTTCCCTTGTCGCTGCTGATCATGTTTAGGAGAACAATTTATTAGATCTGCGACAAGCTATTTTTGTAATATAACTCTATCTTAGGCAATGATTGCAATGTTATTTCCTTTACTTGATTCCTTCCTTTGTATGTTTGTGCCCTACGCTTTTAGGGAACTTGTTGGCGCGGGCACCTTTTCCGTGAGCGCTGAGTGCGGAACGTCAGCAGCCTGCTGGCGGTGCCGCCTCCGACAAGCAACCTTGTCGCAACTAGTTGCAGCTCACTTAAGTTGTTGAGCGGACTCGAAACAAAGTAAGGGCGCAAACTAGCTACGAGTTGGTTCCTCTGCGCACAGGTTTTCCATACAAAGTACTATCGTTCGAGGAAGATAACTTAAAAATTTAAAAATTGATTGCTCAAACTTTGCAACTTAGCTTTTCTGTCGTTTGCTTCCCGGTAAGGCGAAACTTCTTCGAGCAACGCTTGGTCCATGGTATTATCTTCTCCTTCCCCCCTGGTTAACTTGTGCGCGAGGGAAACTTCCTTTCTTTGAGAAAGAGAAAGAAGAGAAAATAAAGTTATGGAGCCTTGTGGCTCGTTATTGCTTACCGGGTGTGGCTGCTGCACAAAATGTTAGACAATACATGCAAAAAGGATTATGAAAGCATGTATTTGAAAAATTGTGTGCAACACGTGAGCTTTACTGATGCACGGGGTCTGCGCCCGGCTTTGTACAAAGGATTACATGCAACGTGGGCAAGACTTGTACAAAAGGTGGTTGCGGAACAGGTTCCAACAACCGCGCTCTAGGTAAAACTTACGAAGATGCTCAATATTCAGGAGTTGCTCACGGAATGTCATCTTGGTCTCAAAGCGGACAGCGCCGGGCCTAGTGACTCGTTTCACCCGATAAGGGCCTTCCCACTTGGCGTCAACTTGTTGGAATTCTTGGCGGACTGAACGCGCGAAGAACAAGGTCGCCTTCCTCGAAACTTCGGCGTTAACTGCGGCTATGGTAGCGGCGCAAAGCTTGCTGGTAACGAGCAGCTCGTCTGCAGCACTGAAGGCGGTCCTCCTCGAGGAGCAGCGCGTCATCTTATCGCAGCTGCTCTTGCTCAAACTCATCATAGCGAGTACTCGAGGTGACCCGTATCTGAGTTCCGTGGGGAGAACTGCCTCTGCTCCATAGACTAGGCGAAAGGTGTGCGGCGCCAAGGCTCGATTTGGCGTCGTCCTGATCGACCAAAGAACCACCGGCAGCTCCTCAATCCAGTTTCTTCCGCATTTGTGTAGCCTGTCGAAAGTTCTGGTCTTGAGCCCTCGCAACACTTCAGCATTTGCCCTCTCCGCTTGACCGTTGCTTCTCGGATGAGCAACAGAAGCGAAGCAGACCTTGGCGCCAAGATCTTGGACGTACTGCATGAAGGTGCGGCTCGTGAGCTGTGTGCCGTTGTCGGTGATGATCCTGTTAGGAATTCCAAAACGGCAGACAATCGACCTGAAGAACTTGACCGCTGACTGTGCTGTCACCTTCCTCACTGCTTCCACTTCCGGCCACTTTGTGAACTTGTTGATTGCAACGTACAAGTACTCAAAGCCCCCGACGGCTCGGGGAAAGGGGCCGAGAATGTCGAGCCCCCAGACCAAAAATGGCCAGGATAAAGGGATCGTCTGGAGAGCTTGAGCTGGCTAGTGTATCTGCTTGGAATGGAACCGCACGCTTCACACTTGGTTACTTGTGCGATTGCATCACGGAGGCTGTCGGCGAGAAGAAACCTTGCGGAAACCTTTGCGGCAAGTGCTCTTTGCGCCAATGTGGTGACCACATATGCCTCCGTGTATCTCTCGCCAACAGCTTACATCCATCTTCCGGTGAATACACTTCAATTTCACTCCGTTGAGTCTTCTTACATGCAGCGTCTTGTCGACAAACTAGTACATACTTGACTGCGGGCTACTCTTTCCGCTTCTTCTTGCTCTTCGAGAAGTTCTCCTGTCTGAAGGAAATGGACAATCTGCTGCGCCCATGTTGGAGCTTGTGGCTCGACAACAAGGACTAAAGGCACATCTGCTGCTGCAGGAACATCAGCTTCTACGGCAAGAACCTGCGGCTCGGCCGGAGCTTGATGTTCCCCGGCAAGCTTGCCGGAGCAAAACTTGTCGGGAGCGTCTGCTTCAACGAAACAAACCCTGGGGCTTGTCGGAGCAGACTGCTCCTCAGCACTTTTGGTGTTGAACTTGGGGACCTTTTTGGTGGCGGCTTCGGGAAGCTCTGCCGGAAAATAGTCACCAGAAATCAACTTCCTCTTCTTGTTCTGTCCTGTTGATGGCGTTACGGTTGGTTGAGTCAGCTTGAGCACGAAGATTCCTGGTTCCACAGGTAACTTGAGTGCGGCGCACTTTGACAGGCCATCAGCAATATCATTCTGAGCTCTTGGAACATGTTCCATCTGTAGGCCGTCAAAGTGTTCTTCTAGCTTTCTCACTTCATCAACGTAGGCTTCCATCAACGGACTCTGATAATCTTTGTTTACTTGGCGGACGACAAGCTGCGAGTCTCCCCTGACAATGAGCTTCTTGATCCCAAGGTCTACCGCAATTCTAAGACCGGCAAGCAAACCTTCATACTCTGCTGTATTGTTTGTTGCTTGCTCCTTGGGAAAGTGCATTTGAACTATGTACTTGAGGTGTTCTCCGATGGGTGCGATAAGCAGCACGCCGGCACCGGCGCCTTGTAGCGAGAAGGCACCATCAAAGTACATCAGCCATTCCTTGCCTGCCTCCTTGACGGGGATGCTCGTCTCTGGAATTTCTTCATCCTGCGTTGGCGTCCATTCTGCTATAAACTCTGCCAGTGCTCTGCTTTGGATAGTTGAAGTGCTTTCAAACTTGAGTCCAAAGCTTGCAGTTCCGAGTGCCCACTCGACAATCCTGCTGTTGCTTACGGATTTTGCAATATTCTCTTGACGGAAAGCGAGTGACAAGCTGTGATCTCATGTGCTTGGAAGTAATGGCGCAGCTTTCTCGAGGCCATGAGGAGGCGAAAAGCAATTTATGCACACAGAGTACCTTGACCTAGCCCCAGCAGAAGGGAACCGACAAAGTACACGGCGCTGCACCATCCTTTTACGTGTCTTCTCGCAATCCTGCGTAGATCCGTCCTTGTCGGGACGAGCTTGTCGGTGAAGCCCCACGCTTGTCGCTGGATGCATCCGCCTTGGTTGCCGGCTCATCATCGCCTCCCTTTCCGCTACTAACGCAGCACTAACCACTTGATTGGTTGCCGCTATATATAGCAGCAACTTCTCTTGTGGCCTAGGTGCGACAAGTATTGGAGTAGAGGACAGGTACCTCTTTAAGTCTGCAGCGCAGCCTCCGCTTCGAGTCCATTTCATTGGACCTGCCTTTTCAAAATCTTGAAAAATGGCGAGGCGCTCAGCAGAACCTAGAGATAAACCTCTTTGAGAGCAGCCACGCAACCGGCAAGTCTTCGTACATCCTTGATGCGCTTTGGTGCTTCAATCTGCTCAATGGCTTTGATCTTGTCGGGATTGGCTTCAATACCCCGCTGAGACACGAAGAACCCGAGAAGCTTGCCGGAAGGGACTCCAAATACGCACTTCTCGGGGTTGAGCTTGAGGTTGATCTTGCGCAGATTTGCAAAGGTCTCATCTAAATCTTGAACCAGAGTTGCTTTGTCCTTGCTCTTGACCACTATGTCATCCACGTAGGCTTCTACATTTCTGTGCATTTGCGGCTCAAAAGCGTCATGGACTACTCTTGCAAATGTTGAACCAGCATTCTTTAGCCCAAAAGGCATCCGTACAAAACAGTAAGTGCCACATGGGGTGATGAATGCGGTTTCTCCTCATCCTATTCTGCCATGAAGATCGATGATATCTCGAGTATGCATCAAGAAATGAAAGCAAATCACATCCAGCCATGGAGTCAACAATCTGGTCGATGCGCGGCAAAGGAAATGGGTCTTTGGGACAAGCTTTATTAACATCGTGAAGTCGATACAAAGTCTCAATTTCCCATTTGCCTTGCGATACAACTACGGATTGGCCAACCACGTGGGATGGAGCACTCCTCGACAAGGCCTGCTGCTTCCAACTTCTTGATTTCTTACGCTATGAATTCTTGGCGCTCCTTTGTTTCGACTTTACGCTTGACGGGCGAGCATGATGACAGACAGCTAGGTGGTGCTCAATTACTTTCACAGGAACACGGGGATGTCGGGGCGGTTGCCATGCAAACACGTCGACATTCGCCCATGAGAAAGCAACGAAGCGCCTTCCTATTTAGGATCGAGAGTGGCAGCGATGGTGAAGGTACCACGGTGCCGTCCTCCTTGCGGGCACCTTCTTGGTCTTTGGCGGAGCTGCCATCATCTTCTTGCACTTGCCGGTGGAGCTCAATAGTGCGTCCTCGACGGTAGCGCAGCACTCCGAAGAGGTGCGCTTGCCGGAGTGGGCATCAGAGCTCTTGCCGGACTTGGTCTTCTTCTTCCCCCCGGGAGCTTCAGCGGCAAGTGACTTGCTATCTGTTGCGGCTGTTGCTTCCCGGTAGATCTTGTCGGTGCAGATAAGAGCATCCTTCTTGTCGCCATGTACAGAAATGACACTTATCAGGCCTGGCATCTTGAGCAAGTTGTATGCATAATGAGAGGCTGCCATGAACTTAGCGAGTGCTGGACGGCCAAGTATTCCATTGTTAGGCAATGGAAAATCAGCAACGTCGAACGTGACCCTCTCAGTCCTGAAGTTTAGCTCGCTGCCAAATGTTACCGGCAACGTGATCTTCCCCTTCGGCTTGCTCCTTCCCGGATTGATTCCTTGGAATGTGCCAGTCTCTTCGAGCTCGCTGTCAGGGATCTGAAGCTTCTGGAGCACCGCGGAGGAGATCAGGTTTAAGCCGGCCCCGCCGTCAACTAACATCTTAGTGACCTTGAGGTTGCGGATAGTTGGTGAGACCAACATCGGCAAGCACCCGTCCGCAGTTATGCGATCAGGGTGGTCCTCAATATCAAAGATGATAGGCGTGCTGGACCATTTCAGAGGCATGCGTGACTCTACGGATGGTTCTGCTGCATTAACTTCCCGCATCCACTGCTTGAGTTGGCGGTATGAGGTATGCAGAGAAGCACCGCCGTCAACGCAGAGGACCTCTGTGGCTTTCTGAAACTCCTGCTCATCGGCCTCATCGTCTTCCATATCTTCATCGTCATCGTCGTCTTCATCCTTGTCGCGGCCGCGGGGAGGTCTGTCTCTTTGCCGCTGCTTTGCCTTGCCGCGGCGTCCTCCCCGGCCGGGTCGCTTCTTGCTAACTCCCCCAGCACCTTCCTGGGCCTTCTCCTTGTCGCGCCGCTCGTACTCAGCTTTCTGCTGTTCAACAAGCTGCTCGACCTTCTTGCAGCTCTGGAGGTCGTGGCCCTTGGTGCGGTGGATTTTGCAGTAGTGTTTGTTGGAGCTGTCCTGCTTGTCGGCGGCCGCCACAGGCTGGCAGTCGGCGCCAGCGGCAACCTCCTTGCCGGAGCCACCAACTTTGGCTTTCTTGGCGGCACCACCGTTGCCGGACTGCTCGACAACTAGCACCTCTTTGCCCTTCTTATTTCTGTTGTTCCGCCGCCGACTCTTCTTCGTCGGGGCGGTCTCCTCACTATCAGATCCTGCTTCCGCATTCTCTCCTGGGAGTCTCCTCCCTTCCTCAGCACGTGCACACTTGTCGGCCAAGGCATACAGCTCGCAGCGTCCTTGACTTTGCACATCGCCATCTCCTCCCTCATTCTGCGGTTCCTTGCGTTACGATGAAACGCGCTGATCACCGCGGCGGGGTGGACATCGGGATGTTGTAGTGCACACGGCTGAACCTCTGGATGAACTTGGCGGAGACTCTCCTTCCTTACAGGCGAGCAGGTGAAGGTCACTCTCTTGGCCATGAGGTTTGTGGCCCTGTGAAGGCGCCGACAAACTGATGGCATAGATCTGCCCAAGAAGATATGGATCTGTCCGGCAAGTGCATGAGCCAAGATCTGACATTGGGCTTGAGTACCAGCGGGAAGTAGTTGGCGAGGATCTTGTCGTCTCGTCCCCCTGCAGCTTGCACCGCAATGGTGTAGATGCTGAGGAACTCCGACGGATGTGTCCTGCCATCGTACTTCTCTGGCACATCTGGCTTGAAATTCTTCTTGCTGGGCCACTGGACTTGCCGCAGCTCACGAGTGAACGCAGGACAACCTACCGCGTACGGCAAGTCGCCTAGCTCCCCTGGCGCATGCATATTGACAGAGGGCCCAGCGCGCTGGTCGGATTGACGTCGCGCTTCTCTTCGGCGCTCGATGCGAGTTCGAGCGTCTTCTTGTTGCCGTTCTTGAAGAACTTGGCGTTGATCACGGCGAGCTTGTGGGTCCGATGACGCGGTGGAGTCGCTGTCGAGGTGGATCCGACGAGCTGGTGATCTTGGCCTTCGGGGTGGAGAGTGCATGGTGGTTGCACCCCCACAGGTCTCGTCGCCACCGGCTCGTGCCTTATCACCTTGCCGCGGCAGAGATGTGCTTGGTTGCCGCGGAACGTCGCCGTTGGCAAAGCCGATGAGACTCTGAATGGTGGCCCTCCACTCGTCGACCTTGTCGGCTGTTGGAGGGTAGTCTAGGAGTAGCTGAGCTCTCGCCAAGGCTTCCGCTGGAGTAGTGGGTGGTAGTGGTGAACGGTGCGAGGAGCGGGATATGCTCGGACTTCTAACTATGTTAGAAGGAGCAGCATCCGTCGAGCGACCGCACCCTTTCGCGCCCGACATCTTTGGCGTGCGCTGGTCTTGAGGTCTCGGGATCCTCCAGCTTGGCCTTGATCCAACGAGCGTATGGTACTATGAATACCATGACGCTGTCGGTCCCGCGCCTCCTGAGATGGGCGCGGTGCGTGTACGGACGCCGAGGTCTGCGCGGCCTTGTCCTTTGACTTGGCAACGTCATGAGCTCCCTCGTTGACGCCCGTTCTTTCGCCGGCGTCTTCCCCGCCATCCGTTTGCTCCGGTGGTGGCGGGATCGATGTGGACGGCTCCGCTGCCGCCGAAGCCTTCTTCTTCGGTGGCTTGTTGATGAAGATGATGAAGATGTTGCTCGCGTGAATGCCGGATCAGGTTCACATAGCCTCGACGCCCCCTACCTGGCGCGCCAAAGATGTCGGGGAAGCTGATCGTAACCCACGAACACCTATGGGACCGGCGGACCGAGTCCCTTTTGGTTCGGTGGGGGGCGGAGATTGCACGAAGAGCGGTCGGCGATGCACACGAGCAGTTTACCCAGCTTCGGAGCTCTCCGGAGAGATAATACTCTGACTGCTGCTTGTCTGATTATGTTGTGTTCTTGCTAGGGAGCAATGAGAGCTACAAAACCTAGCTTGAGTGTCTCTAGTCTCGAATGAGTCGAACCCCCTCTACGTTGCGCATGGCCTCCTTTTATAGGCGCAAAGGGGTCACCACAGGTGGCAACGTAAACAAGGGCAAAATGGGAAAATGAGTTGCGGTTGCTACAGCTACTTTGTACAGTGTATTCTACCTAACTCTGACGGCAAGGGACAAAAGCATTAAATGCCCGTCCATGTCGCCTAAACAGTGCAGAAAGGGACCGTCAGGGGCGCCACCGCTTGCCACGATGGCACTCCTGTCAGCGCCGCTTACCGCTGCTCTCCGCTGGCTGCACAACCTCTTGACACGCACGCCTGGAATGACCCCATGGCGACACGTTGGCGGATGAGCTGGAGCGGAGATGAAGAGTGGTTGCATGTCGCGGCAAGTGCCTTGCCGCGGCTGAATCCTTGTCGCGCCCGGAAGCTTGTCGCTCACCAAGCCTTCCCGGCAAGCTCCTCTTGCCGGGGTCTTGTCTTCTGCGTGCCTTAAGTAGCCTTCCCGGCAAGCTCCTCTTGCCGGGGCCTTGTCTCCTTGGCTTAAATACTTTGTTCTTGAATGGCCCCCAAGGAACCATGGAGGTTCTTGGCGGTCACTAGGCAAGCCCAGCCGCGGGATGCTGCAACTGCCCGTGCACGAGTTTGGGATACTAGGGTACCCCTACTCTAGTACACCGACACTTGCCAACTCATCTTGTGTCAAGAGTGCTTCAGAAGTAGTGTCAGGTGGCAAGGGAGCTTGGGAACGTGCTGCTAGCTGAGTTGTCCATTGAGTAAATCATGCAACTGGTGGTACTGTGGAAGGTGTTGTAACAACTAGGGTTGTCTCTGCTTGTTTGGTGGAAGCTATTTGTTTCTGTTTGGCTTGTTCTTCAGCTCGTGTAGCACGGGATACCCTGTCGGTACAATTTTCCGCTGGACTTTGATCTTCTATTGCACCATCAGTACCAGCAGAATCTGCAGGATTATTCCGCTTCCCTCTCCCTGTCGTTCTGTGTTGCTTCCTCTTTCTCTGTGCCATGTTAAGTCAAGCCGACAAGAAAAAGAATAACAATTTAGTTCTTCAGAACAAATTGATGCATGATACAGACGAACTGAACTTTGATGTTAGACAACCACATGATAGGAGGATGTAATATGCATGAAAAACAGGACGTCATGAGATAACCAGAACTATGATGTGTAAACTAAGCAGAAGACATTTCACTAAATTATAAGCAATGCAATGGAAGGTAGACACCATATGAAAGATGCTACAAATATCACTCTGCCAAGTTAACAGTATCTCATCATAAATGTCGTTTAAACAAATGTGAAGCAGTACAAGAAATAAATCATATGCAAGATGCAAATAACATGACACTACCAAGTTAAAGGTATCTCGTCATTAGTGCCATTGCATATTCACAACATTGCATATTCATAGATTATGATGTGTAAACTAAGGAGAAGGCATTTCAAGAAATTAGAAGCAATGAAAGCTAGACACCATATGAAAGATGCAACGAATATCACTCTACCAAGTTAAAACTGTCTCATCATAAGTGCCATTTCAACAAATTAGAACTAGTACAAGCTAGAAAAGAATGAGAGATGTAACCTATATCACACTCCCAAGTCAAGCGTGTCTTATGATAAGTGATTGTTGCAGGTTACACAACAGTGAGTACTTTGATGTAAGAACATGGTGTGATAGACAAATATTGTATGTTCTAGAAACAGGAACACATGTCTTAGTCACAAGTATAATGTGTAAAGTAAGCAGATGAAATTAAACAAAATTAGAAGTAATATAAGCTAGACATCATACATAACATGTAGAGACGTGCTCATCACCAACACAGCTACGTTGAGTGTCTATGCATGTGTTGTCTTGGAAATCATCTTGGGGGGATGGAGGAGTAGAATCTGTAGAGGCCCTCTGTTTGGAAGGAGCACCTTCATCCGCTGCCTTGCTAACTTCCTTCCGCTTTATTTATTTTGAATTGTCAAGTAAAACCGACAAGAAAAAGCAATAAAATTCACTCTTCAGAACTCATTCGTGCATGATAGTGACAATCACTACTTTGATGTAAGGCAAACACATGATTCCAGGATGGAATAATACGAAAATCAGGACGGCATGACATATTCACAACTGTTTGTGTAAACTAAGCAGAAACCATTTCAACAAATAAGAAGCAATGCAAGCTAGACACCACATGAAAGATGCAACCAATATGACTCTGTCAAGTTAAAAGCGTCCCATCATAAATGGCATTTGAACAAATTAGAAGCAGCGCGTGCTATAAATCATATGAAAGATGCAACTAATATCACACTGCATATACTAAAGGTGTTTCGTCATATTGATTTATGCGGGATACAAAAAACCAATAGTTTTATGTAAGGACATGCTTAATAGACAGATGTACTATGTACTAAAAACAGGAAGGCATGTCACATTAATAGGTATAATGTATAAACTAAGCAGAATAGCACATGCAATTTAACCAGATTGGAAGAATTACAATCTAGACACCATATGCAACATGCAGCCACATATCACGCTGCCAAGTTAGAGCAAGCACCTGCGATGCTAGTGTAGGGGAAATGCGGTAATAAACTATAGAGCTACGTTCACTATGTTCATCTAGCCTTGCTATTTCTTGAGAATCATGTGGGGAGGCTGACGCTGCATTCTTTAAATGAGGATCTTTTATCAAACTAGTCCACTCGCCTGACTGCCTCATCATAAGTGATTGATGAGGGATACACAAGAACATTAGTTTGATGTAAGAACATGGTTAACAGACAGATGCACTAGTATGTACCAAAAACAGGAAGGCATGCCATATTCAAAGGTATAGTGTGTAAGCTAAGCAGATGCAATTTAACCAAATTGGAAGCAATACAAGATAGACATCCGGCTAGAGTGGTGAGCATGATCATCTAGGACCTGAGAGCCTGGTGGGAGGCGGGCTGCTTCGCCACCATTGTGGCTTTTTAGTTGGCTTCCAGGTGATGCATGTCTATGCTAGGCTCGTCACTGGCTCGGCCAGTACCCTGACTAGCTATTTGTCTTCTGGTGCTCCCGGGAAGGTGGTCCATGTAAAAAATATCTTTCCTTATCTTGATAAAGACCGACTTCGGCCTTTCGAATACAAGCTAGACACCATATGCAACATGCAACCACATATGACACCATGAAGTTAAAGCAAGCACCTGGGACGGTAGTTCACGGCGAGCGAGATCATCAACTCCGGAGCTACATTTACCGTCTCCATCTGTTAAACATCCAACTTTTAAAGCAAAAACACGTGTCTTGCCTGCCCGCAAAGCAAGCAGGAGCGCCTTCTCTCTTTTCTTTTCTGCTTCTGTGAAGGCAGAGTCTGAAATACCCTTGCATAATAACACAATAGTGAGAGTATGGGTGAAGTGTGTGCGAGAACTAGTGCCTTTGTAAAAAGTAGCAGATAGCGGTGGCTGAAAAATAAATGACAGGAGACATAAGATAGCTCTACAACATTGTATGGCAAACAAAATTAGATTCTACTCCGTATGATTTTGTAATATATGAGCACAGAAATGCAGGTACTCCTCCAAACACACCACCACATGTGGTCCTATCAAGATAACGATCATTGAAAATAAATAGGTCGATCGATTTTTTAATGAACCGTCCGATCTATAAGGAACGGGCAGATGGCCTTCGTCTACCTCCCGCCAGTCACTGTTGACGATCTTTCTCGAACTGCCAGCGACCACCGGCCCAGACCCCTACCTCCGCTGCCCCGCCCTCCCCTCGAACTCACACCACCGCCGTGCTTGGTAGCACCCCCAGGCCATCCCTTTAATCCCGGCCGACCTCCAGATCGGGCGCCAGCAGCTCTAGGCCCCACACGCCCCTAAGATAAACATCGAGGCGCTGCTTCCCCTGCGTAATAGGCGGACTAGCGCCTGTTACGCCAGGGAATGATTCCGTTAATTGGGAATCAACTGACCAGGAATTGAAATCCAGGGGGCGACGGACCTCTAGCTAAGGTGAAATAGTATATGAGGAGAAACCTTGTGCATCGCGAGTTACTAGGAACATCTAGTATGAAGAAGAAGTGGTCAACTAGTGTCTTCTGTGGGATGAATACCGTGCAAGAAGACACGTAAGATTTGCACGAATAAGGGAAGATGAGTACCATTTTCGGTTGCCGGTGTGGTCTCCTGCACATGTTGCGGCAATCTTCTTCTTTTTTCCAGGGGAACCGATGTTTCGGAGGAGGGTGCAGGCTTGGACGAACCCATGGACAAATTGTTGACTGTGTTGTCGTGGTCATATGTCGGCGGAGGGGAAGTAGATCCAAGGTGGAGAAGGACAACATAGCAGGAACAACTCCGGTGCGGTGGACGGTGGAGAAGTTGGAGCGGCAGCAGTGAGGCGCAGGACGGCGTGGTTGAACTGGCTCGGGTTGTAACATCCCAAATTTTGGAATGTTAATATAATTAATTGAATTGTTTGTTTGTTTGCTTGAGTGAATTAAACTTGAGTGAAATTTGAACCTTTTCAAAAACTTTTGAAAGAGAGGAATAAAATGACTTTCCCTTCTCCGTAAATTCAAATTCATCCTATTAAAATCAATGAGAGAAGATGACATGACTTCTTCAACTATGAAGAATTTGAGCGGAGTTTTGCAATTTAATTCTTTCAAATATTTGCACTTGTTTCTCTATTTTTCTTCCCGAGAAATACCCGAAAAATAAATTCTTGCAAGCAAGAAAGAGCGGAGGAAAATGACCCTCCAAAATCAGGGGCATTTTGAAAATATTGAGCCAAGAAAAACCAAAGTTTTATTTAAAAATTATTTGCAAAAGAAATAAAGCCTTTAGGGATTTTCTGAAAAACATTTGTTTTAAGTTTTTATTTTGGCCGTGGAATAATGCTCATCATCTACATTTTATTTTTCGATAATTTTAGTATATAAAAACTCTTTATTCGAATTGATTTGATTTCCTTTTTATTGTTTTAGTTTCCTAATTTTAAAAATAGGAATGGAATCGTTTTATTAGGAATAACCTGGCCCATTAAGCACTTTCCTATTCTAGCCCAACAAGAGATCATCTCCTTCCTCTGTTTCCTCTCACGTTCTGAAGCTTTCCATGTCCATGGAGGCAGAAATCTCCACCTTCCCGATCTCCCTCGTCTTTCCATCCCAGCGCCCCGAGACCGCCTATAAAACCCCTCCTCTCCTCGTTCCATTTTCCCATCACCACGCCTCCCTGCCCGTAGCCTTCTCGCCACCGTCCTCCTTTTCCTGCCTAGAACGCTCACCAGAGCTCTCCGGAACCTCCCCATCGCCTGCAGCACCCTGCGCCCCACCCCTGTGCCTCCCCAGCGCCGACCCCTCCTCCGCCACCCCCACCTCGCCGGCGACCTCGCCCCCTCGCCGAGCAGCCCTCCACATCGCCGTCTCCTTCCTGCCATCTCTGCCTCACGTCTGAGTAACTCCGTTTCGTTTTCAGATTTATTTCCGTAACAGATTTAGTTCCGTTCTTGTTTAGCTTATAACTTTGATCTAGAAGTCCAATGATGCTGATTCTTTTTGCGTTAGATCACAATTTTCTTGTAGTTTCAAAAATATATAATTTGTCTATGTTTGGATTTATAAAAATTGAGTTAGATCAGATTTGAATTAAAGCTTGTTTTGCTTATTCGGGAGTTTAAAATAGATTTTATTTGATTCTTTTTCTACTGGTCACTAGTGATCATATTTACCCGTGGTAAAAACTTCAAAATTGTTTGAGTATTTTAGCTTATTGTTTCATGTAAAACAAATTCTGTTTTAGTTCTATTGAATTATAGCTACTTCTTTTCTATAGTTGTTTTAAATTATTTTATTTTATATTTCAAAAAGTTTATGTTTGGTTTCTATTAGTTAAACAGTAGGTGTTCAACAAGTTTTTATATTTATTTTTATTTTGTTATCGTGAAATCAATTCAAGTTCGCTAATAACTTGCAATGGATTTTCTACTGTTTTAACTCCCAATTGAAAATACTTTCAAAATAGCTTTATGAAAAAATACTTTATTTTTCTTTCTTTGTCTTAACTAAATTTATATTTTATTCTCTGTTATTTTAGTGTTTTATTTTCCGTTAGACAAAACTATTTTTGTGAATGTTGTAGAAGAAGACTCCTAGTTTTATTTGAAGTTCCTTGATTCTTATTCGCTCTCTCTTTTGTTTTGATTGTTAGTGTGAGTGCTTATGTGAATGATATGTTTGTTATATAGATTTCATCGAGAGTGACGAGTAGTCTATCAAGTTATTTCTTGAGAACGATAATTCTTCTTCGTCAACATCACCGAGGCAAGTTCACTTTGACCATGCTTTCTTACCTATGTTTTATTGCATTTAGTGGCACCTTTGCAACCACCCCTCGGTAGTGTTATTGAAATTCTTGTAGTTGAGTAGTATGCATGAGGTAGGAACCCATCACCCTGTTACCAAGCCGGGGCGTTATTTTATTCTAATGCTACGCTGTAGTAGGCGGGATTTGGTATGAGTGTTCGAGTGGTGTGAAGAAGGAGGACTCTCGTCAATGATGACAACTCCATGATGGAATCTGCAAGGACTGCATCTTCAAGACCTCAAGACTTCAAGACTCGAGACAAGAATTCAATACACACTCTTGGGTGAAGGGCGGTTGTGGGCACCTGGAGAAACCAGTGGTTGGCGGGATGCATGGAGAAGCGCCATGACATCTTGCGGAAAGCTTCACCCAGACTCAAAGAGACGGAAGAATACCTCACGCCGGAAGCTTACATGCAACCGCAAGTCATTATGGGCTCTGGCTTGGTTGACCTTAGTTGTGAGTCTGGCTGGGGCGGTACTAGCAGATGTAGAACTACGGTAGGATGGGTTGAGTACGGACGGTGGTCGAGGAACTCTTTGGAAGACCATGTTTGGTCATCTTGTTCCCAAACACTCTGAAGTGCGAGAAGCGTAAATAGAGGATCGAATCTTGTGGGTAAAGTGTACAAACCTCTGCAGAGGGTTTAAACCTAATCGATTAGCCGTGTCCCGATTACGGACAATTTGAGCATCTGGACTTGGATCTATTTGGAACTCTCAACACGGATTGATAACTTAATTGTGGGCAACATATGATGATTTTGGGTTATGAGACATCGGTTGGCGGAACCATGTCATGATAGAAAACTCCTTAGTACAGACTTCATTTATTCCTTTGATGTAGGTAAAATAAAATCAGCTTTTACGCAAACAAAACTCGAATCTGAGCCATAAAGCCATATTGCATATAGTATAGTTTTATCATCTGTTTTTCTCATATTGTGATCTTGCCGGTACATTCAATGTACTGACCTACACGGCTGCAACGTATCATGTTGCAGATTTTTCCTCGATGAGTAA
The DNA here is from genome assembly GCA_021605205.1 of Aegilops longissima. Taxonomy (NCBI): domain Eukaryota; kingdom Viridiplantae; phylum Streptophyta; class Magnoliopsida; order Poales; family Poaceae; genus Aegilops; species Aegilops longissima. The sequence continues at coordinate 257,969,800 of CM038680.1, read as the reverse complement.
GAGTTACGATACATGGTTACGGTCTACACTCAACCTGCCGATGGCGTTGATGGGACTCCACACCCGTTTGATTGTTTCCGCTGAGTATTATGAGGTATATATCAGTTTTCGTTATTTATGCATGTGATTGCACTTTGATATATACATTGATGTTGTGTGTGCCAAACATACTGATCCGAGGATGGCATAGAAACACGAGGCTTGACCGTCTCGAGGCCGGGTCGCTCTGAAATGGTATCGAGCACATGTTGGCTGTAGAACGTGACCCTAGAAAATGACTTAGTAATATGAAGACCCCAATAGGAATGACCTTTGTTTTGTACTACTCTCGTAACACCTCATTCCTTTTCTTGAACCTTCCTTATCTCAAGCTATAGATGGAGAGCTACATTACGAACAAAAGAGAACACTACGAGAAGGTTCTTGGAGGCCCCTTCCTTGTGGAGCTAGTCAGGCTGCTGAAGTTACCGATACACGAGATCAAGGCAACTAAGAGGACGCCCAGATCATGGGAGTCAAGACCCAAGTTTTTGGTCGAAAAAGCCCCCAAGACTGCAGACATCAACTTCGAACTATAAATGGTGATCGTGATATGGGCATCAACACTGCCGTCCATGATGCTATTGCACGTTTATGCTATCGTCATCGTGCTGCACTAAACTCACACTTCTTTGGAAGGATTGGATGGCAGAAGTCGATGGAGCAACTATTGCCTTGACGGAGCGCAAAAGATGAAGTTCTCCCCACTTTTAGTGTACAATCAGGATCTGGAACAATCGTCAAGAATCTTGAGATGGACCTCCGGAAGCCCTGTTCGACAATGAAGCACTACGAGAAGAGGTCAAAACTCGAGATGAAGGTAAACAAGCTGGAGGAGGAGAACCTCGAGATCTTGAGAATCGTCAGAATCGAAGAACAGCAGGACCATGTCTCATGCAAAGGGCGTTGAGATCCGAAGCTCAAGGAACAACTTCACACACAGGTCGTCACAAGAAACTCCGTGTCGACAGAGAAAATCTAGCGAAGAAGCTGGAGGAGATCAAGTCCACATGAAGAAGCCCGATGGGGACAATGACCAAGTTCGTAATAAATTAGCTTAGTAGTATCCCACCATGAGAGAAATAAAGATGAGCGCTTCCTCGATTTAAGTATCGACCATACCAACTTATGTGGGTGGCGATATCTTGTAGTATTGATTGAATAAATGAATGCTTGGTTGCTATTATTTTGTGTGTTTATTGAATGGTTGGATAGATCACGAAATTCGTAGGTTTGTATTTATTTCAACCATGAGGGACGAAAGTTACGGAAGAATGGTAGAAGGCCTTCATATGGGAACGACATCAGAATTGGAAACTCCGAGCATTGAAGACACAAGAAATGAGGACTTAGAAACGAAACCATAGTAGAACGGCCCATTACAAGCGATAATTTTGTTGATGAGTGGGTAATTGCCTTCTCTTTCTATCTCAACGGACCCTCAAATCTTGAACCCATGGACAACTGAACACCAAACCTTTCTCGGAGACAATTGCAACTTCCATGGAGATACATCCTTGTTACGAGCACTCCTCTTATCCTACACATGCAGATGACAACCCTTTATGAGTCTTCCTTAAGGGCCTGAAACCATCATGACCACGACAAGTGATCATGATTACCGAAGATCTGAAGGACATGATGAAGCATATTCACATTGAAGGAGATGCGGTCTACAAAGGCTACCCTTCATGCAAAGGGAGTGGAACTTTGGTATGTGGAGGTACACCTCCACCGTTTGAAAGGAGTTTGCCCAAAGAGGATGGGGCATTACTTTTTCATCTCACGTGTGCCACAAGCAACTTTCTTCGACGCTGTTCGTGAAGCAGCCATGGAAGCCATACGCCAGATCGGAGAAATACTTGAAGCAAGACTCCGTTATACTCAGGAATACCTAAGCGAAGTGCATGCAGAGATGATGAAGGAGAAGCTCAAGACCACCATGATGAAAAAGAAGATTGAAGATTTCAAGGCTCATGTCGCACACTTCTAGTGGGACTGAAGAATCCTCGAGGAGGATAAATGAATAAAGTTGGAAGTAATGCCTGACCATACCAAATCATGTGGGTGGCAGCATTTGTAACAAAGTACTTTTTGGAATTTGAATTTACGAAAATGGTTAAGGATGTAATGAAAGATTGATATGAAAATAATGAGATTTTAAGGATAAACTTGTGCATTCTTTTGGTCATAGTACTCTGTAAAGCCACAAGATCAATGAAGAAAGAAATGTGTTATTCATGACGGTCCATAGAAGGAAGCTGAACAAAATAAGTTGGAGTTTTGTTTTGATATGATGGTATGAAGAAACAGTACTCTGGATTCAAAGGAGGTGTAACAAGAGAGTTACTCAAGGATGATTTAAAGCTGCACTAGTGCTGAAGTGGGCCATAACCCACGTGGCCGTGGATTTTGAAAAGGAACAGATGTACCCTTGATGAAGGAAGAAATTTGGAAGAATCGGTGATCCAATCAGCATACGTTTCGTAGGAGGGTATGCAAAACCCGAGAGTGGTGAAGTAACGATAGATGTTTGTTCAGCTTGCGAAACCATGGATTTACTCGAACCCAGTTCGAGAACAAGAGAAATTCTGCAATGCTGTGAGTATGCCCAAGTGTTAGAATCGTGATTCACTATTTACGTATGTGGTAATGATTCAAGTACGGGATGGATTGGCCCCCATACCGAAGACTTCTATCATGAACTATCATATGTTGATGGAAATCAGAGAGCCTCGAAAACCTTAGAAGAGTGTCGACACGATAAGCCATAAAACCATAGAATGGTAGTACGATGGAACCCTTTACAGGCAACCGTTGCCAATCGTAGGATATACGATGAAGTTCAACCCAGACCCGTTTTCTGCAGGAGAAACCATTAATTGTAGACCACCATGAGTGTTTCGATAGTTGTCTAGAATGGACACGAACCTATCAGCTGAGAAGATCCAGTCTCGGACGAACCACAACTTTGTGAACCGACCCAAGCTTTTGAGGAAAACTCTATGCTTCCGATGTAAGAGCTTTAATGAAGGAGCTATTGTAAGATATGTGAAGAGACATACATTGTCAGCCCTCCAGAGGAAATATCTGAGTTTATTGGAACCATGACCTTGTTTTTAAGTGTGGTAGCACCCCTGACCTTTCTGACCAAGACATTTGCTAGAAGACCCCAACCCCTAACCTTTTCTTGCTAGCCTCTTCGAATCTCGAGGACGAGATTCATTTTAAGTAATGGTAGGTTTGTAACATCCCAAATTTTGGAATGTTAATATAATTAATTGAATTGTTTGTTTGTTTGCTTGAGTGAATTAAACTTGAGTGAAATTTGAACCTTTTCAAAAACTTTTGAAAGAGAGGGAATAAAATGACTTTCCCTTCTCCGTAAATTCAAATTCATCCTATTAAAATCAATGAGAGAAGATGACATGACTTCTTCAACTATGAAGAATTTGAGCGGAGTTTTGCAATTTAATTCTTTCAAATATTTGCACTTGTTCTCTATTTTTCTTCCCGAGAAATACCCGAAAATAAATTCTTGCAAGCAAGAAAGAGCGGAGGAAAATGACCCTCCAAAATCAGGGCATTTTGAAAATATTGAGCCAAGAAAAACCAAAGTTTTATTTAAAAATTATTTGCAAAAAGAAATAAAGCCTTTAGGGATTTTCTGAAAAACATTTGTTTTAAGTTTTATTTTGGCCGTGGAATAATGCTCATCATCTACATTTTATTTTTACGATAATTTTAGTATATAAAAACTCTTTATTCGAATTGATTTGATTTCCTTTTTATTGTTTTAGTTTCCTAATTTTAAAAATAGGAATGGAATCGTTTTATTAGGAAAAACCTGGCCCATTAAGCACTTTCCTATTCTAGCCCAACAAGAGATCATCTCCTTCCTCTGTTTCCTCTCACGTTCTGAAGCTTTCCATGTCCATGGAGACAGAAATCTCCACCTTCCCGATCTCCCTCGTCTTTCCATCCCAGCGCCTCCCGAGACCGCCTATAAAACCCCTCCTCTCCTCGTTCCATTTTTCCCATCACCACGCCCTCCTGCCCGTAGCCTTCTCGCCACCGTCCTCCTTTTCCTGCCTAGAACGCTCACCAGAGCTCTCCGGAACCTCCCATCGCCTGCAGCACCCTGCGCCCCACCCCTGCTGTGCCTCCCCAGCGCCGACCCCTCCTCCGCCACCCCACCCTGCTTGGCGACCTCGCCCCCTCGCCGAGCAGCCCTCCACATCGCCATCTCCTTCCTGCCATCTCTGCCTCACGACAGGTAACTCCGTTTTCGTTTTCAGATTTATTTCCGTAACAGATTTAGTTCCGTTCTTGTTTAGCTTATAACTTTTGATCTAGAAGTCCAATGATGCTGATTCTTTTTGCGTTAGATCAAAATTTTCTTGTAGTTTCCAAAATATATAATTTGTCTATGTTTGGATTTATAAAATTGAGTTAGATCAGATTTGAATTAAAGCTTGTTTTGCTTATTCCGGGAGTTTAAAATAGATTTTATTTGATTCTTTTTCTACTGGTCACTAGTGATCATATTTACCCGTGGTAAAAACTTCAAAATTGTTTGAGTATTTTAGCTTATTGTTTCATGTAAAACAAATTCTGTTTTAGTTCTATTCAATTATAGCTACTTTTTTTCTATAGTTGTTTTTAAATTATTTTATTTTATATTTCAGAAAGTTTATGTTTGGTTTCTATTAGTTAAACAGTAGGTGTTCAACAAGTTTTTATATTTATTTTTATTTTGTTATCGTGAAATCAATTCAAGTTCGCTAATAACTTGCAATGGATTTTCTACTGTTTTAACTCCCAATTGAAAATACTTTCAAAATAGCTTTATGAAAAAATACTTTATTTTTTCTTTCTTTGTCTTAACTAAATTTATATTTTATTCTCTGTTATTTTAGTGTTTTATTTTCCGTTAGACAAAACTATTTTTGTGAATGTTGTAGAAGAAGACTCCTAGTTTTATTTGAAGTTCCTTGATTCTTATTCGCTCTCTCTTTTGTTTTGATTGTTAGTGTGAGTGCTTATGTGAATGATATGTTTGTTATATAGATTTCATCGAGAGTGACGAGTAGTCTATCAAGTTATTTCTTGAGAACGATAATTCTTCTTCGTCGACATCACGAGCAAGTTCACTTTGACCATGCTTTCTTACCTATGTTTTATTGCATTTAGTGGCACCTTTGCAACCACCCCTCAAGAGTGTTATTGAAATTCTTGTAGTTGAGTAGTATGCATGAGGTAGGAACCCATCACCCTGTTACCAAGCCCGGACGTTATTTTATTCTAATGCTACGCTGTAGTAGACGGGTTTGGTATGAGTGTTCGAGAGTGGTGTGAAGAAGGAGGACTCTACGTCAATGACGACAACTCCATGATGGAATCTACAAGGACTGCATCTTCAAGACCTCAAGACTTCAAGACTCGAGACAAGAATTCAATACACACTCTTGGGTGAAGGGCGGTTGTGGGCACCTGGAGAAACCAGTGGTTGGCGGGATGCATGGAGAAGCGCCATGACATCTTGCGGAAAGCTTCACCCAGACTCAAAGAGACGGAAGAATACCTCACGCCGGAAGCTTACCTCTGCAACCGCAAGTCATTATGGGCTCGCTTGGTTGACCTTAGTTGTGACTCTGGCTGGGACGGTACTAGCAGATGTAGAACTACGGTAGGATGGGTTGAGTACGGACGGTGGTCGAGGAACTCTTTGGAAGACCATGTTTGGTCATCTTGTTCTCAAACACTCGAAGTGCGAGAACGTAAAGAGAGGATCGAATCTTGCGGGTAAAGTGTACAAACCTCTGCAGAGGGTTTAAACCTAATCGATTAGCCGTGTCCCGATTACGGACAATTTGAGCATCTGGACTTGGATCTATTTCGAACTCTCAACACCGGATTGATAACTTAATTGTGGGCAACATATGATGATTTTGGGTTATGAGACATCGGTTGGCGGAACCATGTCATGATAGAAAACTCCTTAGTACAGACTTCATTCTATTCCTTTGATGTAGGTAAAATAAAATCAGCTTTTACGCAAACAAAACTCAGATCTGAGCCATAAAGCCATATTGCATATAGTATAGTTTTATCATCTGTTTTTCTCATATTGTGATCTTGCGGTACATTCAATGTCTTGATTTACACGGCTGCAACGTATCATGTTGCAGATTTTTCCTCGACGAGTAAGAGTTACGATACAGGTTACGGTCTACACTCGACCTGCCGATGGCGTTGATGGGACTCCACACCCGCTTGATTGTTTCCGCTGAGTATTATGAGGTATATATCAGTTTTACGTTATTTATGCATGTGATTGCACTTTGATATATACATTGATGTCTTGTGTGTGCCAAAGATACTGATCCGAGGATGGCATAGAAACACAGAGGCTTGACCGTCTGAGGTCGGGTCGCTACACGGGTACGGACGGCTCAGCCTCGGCTTCAACTACTAGCCGTGGAGGGTGTTGTGGTTGAGGTTGCGGTGGACGACGACCTCGGGGTATCGGCTCCGGCGTGATGGAGGAGGGCAGCAGTTGATGGGTGGGATGGGGTGGCGGACGGAGGACGCCGGGGTTTCGCGGCTGGAGGAGAGGTAGCTTTGGCGCCCAAGGAGTACGAATGGGGAATCGGACAGAGGGCGGGGCGGGGAGCTAAGGAGAACCATGTTTGATGCAGGGACGCGCTTGTTTTTGGCTTTTTGAACAGATGGGACGCGCTTGTTTGAAATTTGGGAAAGTACAAACTTTGCCCCCTCTTAAATTTCGGACCCATCATGGGTTGAGGGTAGGATGGTAATCCTGGTGTCCCAAATAGGGGCGGAGCGATTTGGCCAGCGCATGTGTGCTTAGGCGGCCATTGTGTATGAATGTTTTTTGGAGGCGGTTGCGTGGCGTCTAGATGAAGCTAAAAACCTACCCCAGTTTAGACCTTTGGACGTTGGGCCGGTATGTTTCACGGGTCGGAGTTAGAAAAGTAATTTCCTTCTACTACCAAACATTGGTCTCACGCGGTTTTGGGTGAGTAGAGGCTCTTTTGGCTCTTCGTTGAAATTTTGAAACAGAAGCATTCACGTTTAGAGTACTCTTGAACTTTGAGGATTGACCTAAATAGACAACGTTAAATTCGACCTTGTATGTTTGAAAACCTCATTAAATTATCCACTTCTTTTTGAAATTTTGACACTTGAAAATCCTATAACTACGATTATTTTGGAATGGAGGAGCTAAATTTGAATCTATTTTGTACACGACTATATATGATATTATGTACAAAATCAGAGCAAAGGTTGGTGCCCCCATAATTTAGGTATGATTTACAAATGCCATGATATCAAATTCAAATAATTGAATGGACTTCATGTTGAATTCGATTTTTTTAAACCACCTTAAGTTGAATTCAAATGTATGCTAGTTCATAGCTAGCTATTTATAATGTTCATTGTGTAACTTTGGTATGTATAATGTGCTTTACACACACAACATGAACTATACTCGCGTTTATATTTGATTGCTAAAGAGATGCATTGTCTGGAGTTCAAAATACTGACTATGTGGATCAATTATGTCGAATAATGACATAGACATGCTCAAATTCGATAGAATCTAGATGTCTGATGGATCAATGACCATTCCTTACGCGAATTGCAAATATCATCATCCCTTCCTAATATTTGGATACAATTTATATCTTTAATCAATGTGTACATCAGTCTTTTACGTGTAGTTTCACTCCCCATCGGTGGTCTCTCACACATGCTCACTCTCTCTCTCTCTCTCTCTCTCTCTCTCTCTCTCTCTCTCTCTCTCTCTCTCTCTCTCTCTCTCTCTCGAGGTGTCTTTCTCGCGGACATGCTCTCGATATAACCCTCCCTCCCTGTCGTAACCATTTACGACTGTTTTCACTAACCTTTATCACAAGCACTCTTCCTCTCACAAGCATACACACGCACAATCCCCATCGACCCTTTATATATACATAGACATGCCTACATGTCTCATGTATGCACATTATCTTTAGGTCTGTCTCTCACGATTGTCTCACACCTCTCTTCCTAATCGCGAGTATGATTCTAGCAGAGCATTCTGTAGGATGCCCCTTAAAGTTAGGTTGGATGAATAGTAATATCAGAGATAAGGGGTTACCTTAGTCCGAGAACCCAGGGTTACAAGTCCTAGCCGGCTTTGTCAGTGGACACAGAGTCCTTCACAGTTCTGCTATCGTTGTCTTGTACAACAAGTCATCCATGGGTCTCCCTAAATGCGTCACGGGCCGACCAATGTGGCGCAGGACGGAACCAGACCAGGGCCTCACCTCGACCCACCGGACCTCACGCGGTGACACACCCTCTGCCCCTGTGTCTCAAGTATCTCTCACACCCACACATACCAACACAGACACCACACAAAAGAAAATGTCCTCGTGCCTCTATCCCCTTCCCCGTTGCATATACACACTCAAGGGAATCTCCCGCTGTGACATCATATTAGTCTCTCTCTCTCTAGACCTCTCTCATTTCTCGTGCTATCTCTCCCACGCCCCTCCCCGTCGGCCCCTCTATCCATGCCTCTCTCGAATACGTAACACACATACCTCTCTAGGCCCTGCCAAATACATCAACTACACATTCACACATGTTACATCACGTACCCCATTGATCTAAAAAGCCCTCTCTTCACGTTTATTTCGCATACAACATTCCTTTTGAATAAATGTGGCCAAAAAATTATTTTAGAATTTCTACATATATACAACATTACAAAGTTATATGGAGGAGTATGAACATTAATTTGCATTGCATGGTGCCCACGATGATATTTATTCCGCACTGTGAATTTTTATATTTTTATACTATATATAAAGTTAGTCATAATAAAGAGAAATGAAGAGCATCTCTCTCCCCATCGCATACACCCCCTCTACGCCCCTTTCACGTACGCACACAAACTATCTCCAGGTCCTCTAAAAGTAAGCCCCCGGCACATTCACGCATGTTTCATCTTTCTCCCGCGATATATACAGTGACGATCATTGTATTTGGAGCGAAAGCACGATACGTACATTGGACTTCAGAATCCACTCATTACGGTCACCATTTAAGTTTTGTGGTTATTATACAGTCGCGGGCTCACCGTACAGCTCTTTATTTGCTCAAGACATGACTAGTTCACCAGTTAAACGCTCCACGTGGCACCTCTAGTGTTGCATCACATTATCTAACTACCATTGGGCCCACCTGTCGCCTTGTATCTACTCTTCTCTACTCTTATAAAAACTGAGTTGGTGATGCCGGTGTGCCTGCCATCCTGCAATATGGGCCGTCTGATTTATATCTGACGGATAGGAACGAAACTATGGAAATTTTGCAAAAAGGTACCCACACACCTCTCCACATTTGCAAAGAAGGCCTTCCCTCGTTCATCCTTTTCTCTCACAAGATAAACTAGTCATACAAATGCATCTTGATGTTACGTGCAACGCACGGGCATCTTACTAGTAAGAATGAAAACAAATAACAAAAAATATTGGACGATGGTTCGAAGTCATGACCGCGGGCACAGTGGACAAGGTGGCCTAGTATTGGTATGCTGAGTCGTCTGTTTTAACACACAGGAGCTGGTGTGGTGATTATACACACACGCACGCATGCACACGAACTGCATGCATGCAACACTCACACGAACACATGCAACCACGCACTCACGCAACACCCACACGTACACACGCAGCCACGCACGCATGCAACACTCACACGCACACATGCACGCATGCATGCACACACCACACGACCAACACACACTCTCACGCTCAAGTGCCTAACCTACACATGCATGCGCACACATCAGGCCCTGACAAACACATACACAACCAGGTGATTCCAGCTCACGGGTTGGAGTCTTGTCACGCGTGCATAAATTTGTGTTTATCTGACCTTTTTCCTGTGTGAACTGACATGTGGGACCCACAAGGAACACGGTCAATTTAACTAGTCAACATGGTGCCACACAGACTATTTGGCTGGTAAACAGAGTGCAATCCGATGCTGAACGGTGAGCAAGTGACCGTATAATCACTTCAAAACGTATATAGTGACCGTAATGAGCGTATTCTGAAGTTTGGTGACCGTATTACGCTTTTCTCTCTGTAGGCCCTCCAAAACTACATCTCTACACGTTCTCGCATGTTACATCTAACAAGTATGCAATACATCACTACTACTACACTCTAACACAATAAATCATCTGTGTTTTTAGTTTTACTAGATATCATATTGTTACTTAATTATTCAGTTTGCATACATTAAAATTGCCTTTGAAATGTATGGCCAGTATCATCTACCGCGCGGGAAAAATCCTTCCCTTTCCTGTTTAATCGGGTTTGTATCGATGGAACGTGCGAAACAACAAAACTATAGTACTATACAGTACAAGTGACAGTTCACGGGGCCGCCGTGTCATGTACTCCTCCGTCAGAAGAGTGGGCGCTTCGCTTTCATAAATGTTCTAGTCCCGTCACGACATGTGGGACATCATGCTACCGGGTCCACGCCAGATCGAAACAAGGCAGAGCGGCAGGGGTGAAGCACCCCAGTCATGGCGTCGACGTAGTAATGAGCAATGAGGCGTAAAATCACAAAACTGCACCTTTCCCGTGGTTAAGTTGGAGGGACGAAGTAATAATGCTAAAAAAAGAAGTTGGAGGGACGAAGCAACCATCATTTCACTCGTTGCTGAACCCGCTTCTCCCTCATCTTCTTCAAGTTAACCACGTGTTGCTTCTGCCGTTGTTCTGCCTCATGTGGGACGCAAATCGGCTTGGTAAAGCACTGACACGTGGGACCGCATGTTAGCAAACCGCCAGGTGAACGTCCTCTAAAATAAGAAACCTCCCCCACCATCCGCGCAGCAAAATCACCTCCTTTTTACTAATCTTGATTCTATAAATTTTTAGATCAATATAATTGAGATTTGTATAGATAGCACATAGGAGCAAAACCAAGTGGTACGGTTAAGGGCATCCACAATGTGTAGACAAATGTGAAAATAGCTTTTGGCATCGATGGGAACCATTGTGGATGGTGCTTCCAAAGCCAAAAAGATGGAACCGAAGCTCCCTGATTGATTGATTGAAGGAATAGAAAAATGCAACGCCTCTGCTCTTGCACCTGTGCTTGGACGCATGCATAGTATAGAGCACAGAGTCTACTCCCCTGTCCCTTCTATCACAAATCACAAAGCATTGTGGCATCAAATCACAAAGCACGTACGAAGCAACCATCATTTTACTCTTCGCTGACTCCACTTCTCCATCATCTTCTTCAAGAAACCACCTCACTGCACTAAGTTGGACAGACGACGCTATTGTGTACTAGTAGTACTAGTACATTTACGCGTCCTTTGGTTCAACGGACTTCCTGGATGCAAATAAGGCAGTTGTCTCGGCTCGCAGGCGGCACTTGCGAATGACTTACCGTGGTCTCCCTCAACGGTGTTCTCCGTCGAATGCACTTCACCAAACCACAACGTACGAGATATCGTGATGTCACCGCAATGGGGAAGGAAGTCAAATAGTTACTACCTCCATTTTTTTGTATACAAGGCCAGTATATCAAAATTACAATTTGCAAAAGGCCACTAACACTAATCAAGGCAAAATTGATGGGGTTTGCCTCGTACTAGCAACCAAGGACATTAATATACCCTTGCATGCATGCGGAAGTGAGAAGGTTGGTTTGCATGGCGCTGCATTAATCAAGCGATGAGGAGTGAGATGATTAGCTCTTTGGGCTTTGGAGAAAAATATGCATTAATTGACACGTCAAACGAGGATTTGTATCGATTAATCCCGCGAAGGAAAACCCCGCCTTTCTTTATTAACACTAGTACTCCTAGTATGTACGTACTTATCCTGTTTGGGTCTAGGCCTTGCATTGCCATACTTCGCCACACATTTTTGCCAAGCTTTCCTAAAGTTTTCAAAATGAAAAGGAGGTACACTTGCGCACGGCTGTCGCGGTCGCACTGCATCCTCACACAGTCGCTCCTGCACACCGCAAACCCAACCAAGGGAATGCACCCCTCACTGACACGTGCTACCGCATGTGAACAAACCAAACTCAGCCATCCTCCCTCTGACACATAATTTTCGTTCATACAATATGTTTATCCAACCGCATGTTGGGGAAGATCCGTACGGCCCGTGCGGTGGTCTATTGGGGAAGAAGAAGAGGTGAGGAAGAAGGGTTAGGAGACGTAGGATATTCATCCGACCGCCTGAAATGATAGACTGACCCAAATGATGAAAGTCAGGCGACTTGCATAACAATATATGTTTTTACACAACAAAAGATCCCTAAAAACAACAACATAAAGAAAAACTATCATTGCTCGCGGAACGAGACGGCCTCGTCGTCTTTGGCTGCGGGCGCGAACCAGCTGTAGCTGCCGACGTGTGTCTCTGCACCGTGGTTGTCCTTGGCCTCCAGCTACTCGTTCACGCGGAGCGTACGGGCGCTCTGCACAGACGAGAGCACCGCCTGGTTCAAGTCGAGGATGTCCGGTTCTTCCCGCAGGAGGGCCTCGATGGCAGCGGCATCCGAATGCTCTGCGTCGAGTTGAGCCTCCGCCGCCCGGTTTAAATCAAGGACGTCCGGTTCCGCCTGGAGGAGGGCCTCGATGGCAGCGGCATCCACGCGCTCCGCGTCGAGTTGAGCCTCCGCCGCCCGGTTCAAGTCGAGGACGTCTGGTTCCGCTTGCAGGAGGGCCTCGATGGCAGCGGCATCCGCGCGCTCTGCCTCAAGTTGAGCCTCCGCCACCCGGTTCACATCCACGGCATCCGGTTCCGTCTGCAGGAGAGCCTCGATGGCAGCGGCATGCGCGCGCTCCATGTCGAGTTGAGCCTCTACCTCCCGGTCCTCCTTTAGTATCGCCAGGTTTAACCGTTGGTCCGCCTGCACCATGGGGGACCCGGACGCCGGCACGAAGTCGACGTCCATCATCTCATACCCATCGGGGGCCTTCTACGCTGCGACCTCCGCCATGAACATTGGATCGGCTTCCTCCTCCTCGCAGCTTGGCTCCAGAGAACTCGGGGATTGGCCCGCCGCAAAGCGATCTTGGGAACGTAGGTCTGTGGCGCCGACCGCCGCCGCGATTTCTGCGCAGCGCTCCGGCGTCAGCATCTTGCAGTACGTGATCTTGCGGCACACCATGGCTTTATGTTGAACTAGGGGACGCTTGATGCGGGCTAGGGGATCGAAAGGTGGGGGAATGGGCTGGAGAGGAGGTGTGGTTTTGGGAGAGTGGTTGGTGTAGGCCGAGCAGCGAAGGTTCTGGTGTGAATAGTGGTTCCGGTGATGACCGGTCAATCGGTTTTGACTGTACATCACTCTTGTCGCGTTCGCGTTGCACCCTGGCACGCTGGACCCTCCACGTTGCTCACCGAATGGAACACGCTTCGTCTTGTGTTTTCGCTCGCTTGTGGGACCTAGTCGAGAGCAAACCGACGTCCCTCCCCCTCCCCCGCCCGCGTCATTTATACTACCACTCCCTCCGTTTTATGCGGAGTAAATAAAAACAGAGGGAGTATACTATACTACGGATGAGGATCCCCTGACGTGGCCGAACCCATTGAGTAACTGACATGCGGGGCATAGCAAGCATGGGGTCCGCCAGTAAGTGAACCAAAGGGAGGGTAAGGCAGGGATACCTACGTCAGAGGATCCACTTCCACTACTACTCCCTCCTTCCATCTACAGGGTCTAATGCGTTTTTCGAGGCTAACTTTGACCAAATGTTAGAGTAATAATATATGGCACGCAACACAAAGCATACGGTCAAATTCGTATGTGAAAGGAGCTTCCAATGATATAACTTTCACATTATACATCTCATGTACTATTAATCTTGTCAATAGTCAATGGCGGTTTTGAAAAACGCATTAGAGCATGGTTAATAATATAGCCAACCGATGGCCATAAGGAACTGCCATGTCATCTATAGCCATAATCTATATGCACTCATACAATAGTGTGGGCTATAAGGTTGGCTATTTCCCGCAAAAAAATATAAGGTTGGCTAGTACTTTTTTCCTTCTCCTCTCTATCTCTTTCTTCATATTTATTGTATTAAACTAGGAATGCATATATAGCTAGGATCTTGCATGAGAGCTCACTCCCCTTACTTTTTCACATCTCTCTCCTCCACATAGGCCCTATATAAATGGAAGGAGGGAGTACTATGAGCACTGCATACTCTACTACAGATGTTGTCAGTACTCCACTAGTACTATTGGATAGGGAGCTTTAAAAAAGTTACTATTGGACTGGCTATACGTGGCGAAATCCTAGTAGGAAGAGCATGCACGAGAACAAGCACATTCACGTGGTTGAATACAAATTGGAAACCATGTCTGTTTGAATACAAATCTAGGAGTACGTATGAATCTAACAATATTGATTGGGCGTTGTTCAATGTTGATACTTTTTTCTGTAAGTTTGATCAAAGTAGAGATACTTTGACTACACATAAAACTTATATGTAAACTAGAAAGGATCGGAGGGAGTATATTGTACGTTCAAGAGCGAAACAAACATTGAATACCCTTTATATATGATTTGTGGATGCTATGATCACCGGTTCAAAATTTTGAATCCACCTTAGGTATCACACATGCACCCACTCGTTCTCTCTCAATTTCATCTCGGGGTCCGGAGATTGATTGAAAGAGGACTAGGGTGGGTATAATACGTTCATTTCGCTTATGAACGTATAATATACTCCCTCTGATCCCCACAGACCCCCCTGCCGGTCATTTCTATCATAGAAACAGAGCAAACCTTTATCTCCTTGCACGACACACAATTGATCTCTCAACATCAATCGATCTCGTCAAGATGTGTCGGGGCATGAACCGAATGGATGTCAAAACTAAGACGGGAAGCGACACGTAGTGGAGGCAAAGTGAAACATTAAATGAAGCGTTTGTTTGTATGCATGTCGGACGAATTACAACATTGGAAATACAAGAATGGTCTAGGCCCACATGCGAATGATACTCGGCGGAATGTTCAAATGAGGCATGCGGGAGCGACACGCTCATCGTCGCTTTACACGGTTGGTTCCAGTGTGCCGAGGGTGGCGTTAGCGCAGTGGCACGACCAGCAGATCAACACTCGGCTTATCGAGGATGCACGGGGCACCGAAGTGCGCGCGCGCCGCGACGCGTCCGCAGAGTGGTGTAGCGCGGCCGACTGCATCCCCAGGACCTGAGACCATGCCGGGTCATCATACTTTTTCAATGACATGTGGGTCGCATGTGAGCAAAGGGCATCTCCAACGTTGCCATGACTTCAGCTGACTACCCTGGCACACCAAAAACCCTCGTCCCTCGCGCCGTCGCGCGGTGCGTTCCCAGCCGGCACCAACTGCCCGCATTCATGCCGTCTGTCCGTATGCCGTCGTTAAGAGGATCGGTGCCCGAGGAACCAACTCCGGCGACTTAATGACGCACCCGGACACTTGGCCTCACCGGAATGCGCTACTTAAAGTGGCAACGCTCAGCTAACCTCCACACAATAGCGCATCGTCCTGCTACCTGGCACCACATCCGCCATGACCGCGAGCACGAACGCAACACTCTGGGGGAGAGCTTGTCTTCGGGGATGAAGCTCGAGGTCACCGCGCTCGCTCAAGCCGCAGCTCATGATGCAATAGCAGCATAGCCGGATGCAGACGCAGCCGCACAAGCGGTGGCCACGCTGGCGGCCGACGACGGGAGCACCGTCAGCCACGCGTCCTACTTGCCGCCGTCCAACGTCCGGCACCGCCGAGGTCGGGGACTCCTCCGAGGATGAGTAGGGCATGGGAGGCGGCAAGGCATGGTGTGCCAACTGGCCGGTCCGTTTCCTGTGTTCTACTCTTCCTCGCCGGAGACCGCGCCTTCACTTCACGGGTCTTGAACCCCGCCCTCGTACATGGAGATCGTAGATGGAGGACGTCGGTCGCCGCCATAGAATAGGTTTAGGGTCGGGTTTCTTTTATTTTTTTGTCCTATAAAAGTTCGAAATGTAATGAAAATCTGCCGTGTTTGCATTAATCTCGGCCTGTGTATATGAACTTTCACAATAATATAGTATATTGTAGGAGTAATAGCAAGATGCCTATGCATTGCACGGAACATCAAGATCTTGTGGGAGAAAAGGATGAATGAGGGAAGGCCTTATCAGCAAATGTGGATAGGAGTGCGGGTAAATTGTCATAGTTTCCTTCCTATCCGTTAGATATAGATCGGGCGGCCTATGTTGCAGGATGGCAGGCACAACATCATCACCAACTCTGCTTTTTATTGAACCGAGACAAAGCTAACATGTGAAGTAAATAAACACATAGTCTATATACACAATTTATCATAGGTAGTCCAATAATACGTCCACTACACATTCACGCATTTCACATCTTTCTACATCTACGGGAACCTACAAAAGGGTTAACGTAAATTGCCTCTCTCTCTCCTCCCTGATTTTCATGGTGGTGGGCCCCTCCCTCCCCCCAATCTACAATCAACAGCTCACACTTTTCACATTAGTTAATTACGAATCGGGATTACGAGGTGTAGCATTACTCGTCCTAAAAACCCAACTAAGCCAACCTCCCAAAGATATCGCTGGAAAAGACCCGGCCGCGCCGTTTTAGTCGGGATTACCGGATTACTAGTAGTAGTATCGATGAATCGCGCGAAGCACCAAGTTTTTATTTTCTTTAGGGGGCTAAGCACCTAGTTTAAAAGGAAAAAAAAGTGGTACACTCACAGCACCCCTGTCGCGGTTGCTTTGCACCCCACACACGTTCGATGCAGCACACAGCTCACGCAAACGGAACGCACTTCGCTTGCCTCTTCACTGACACGTGGGACTGCACTTGGAGAAACCGATCATGCGCCAAACTTCCCCGCCCACCTTGAAATCCCCCAAAATTCCCCCAAATCCCAAATCCAACCACCCTTCGCCAACTAGCCAATAATATTCCCCAAACCCCCTCCCCGTCCCCTCCACTCCATTCGCCCGCCAAAGCTGCCCTCCCCGCCTTGGCGTCGTCGGCACCGCTGTTCGTCGAGGGATGCACGCGATCCTCTCGCCCCACAAGACACTCTCATAGACTGTCGTCCTCTAGCCGCGCCGCCACCACCGGGCAACGTTCTTGTGGGCGCAATGATCAGCGCCGCCACCGCTGGCAACGTTAGTGTGGAGACGCACGGCGGTCAGCTTCTCCCACGGTACGCGCATTCTAGACTGAGGCCCCGTGCATGTCGGTGTAGCGTTGAATGTTAGCTGATAGTCGCTGTTAATCTCACTGTTTGTCGAAGTAGTTTACAGTCAATATGCTCTTTTAAGAAGCTTCCTTGCCCTGTTCTGCACTCAATCTGCTTAGATGAGATGGCATGCCAAGCCCGATTAGTTGCTAAAATAACCTGCCATATATTTATTGTGACGTAGATTGCCATGGTCTAGTAGCCAATCTGTTAGGTGAAATAGTCGTACACCGTTTTATACTCGATCTTTGTTGCTGTGATGGCCTTCGATAGTTCGATGGCTGTGTGCTCGGCCTCATTGACTACTGAAACAGCCTACCATAATTTAGCACTTAAATCTGTTTGCTGAATTAGCTTTACATATATCTCGTTACTTATATCTGCTCGTCCAAATATCTTGCCATAGCTTTAGATATCAACCTAGGTATTTTTTTCTGGACTTCATAAAAAAGCATATATGTTTTTCCTCTAATATCTAGTAGAAGAACTAATTTGTATGTCTAATGGATGGACATGACTTGGATAACTTCTGCTCGAAGATTCTCCGCTGCATATGTCGAGGGGGTTGAAAACTTCATGAACTTTATCAGAGCTGAGTTCGGTGGTCCGAAATCAGATGTGCTCTACCCGTGTAGCCGTTGTATGAATTCAGTTACAAGACCCCAGTCAACTGTGCAAAATCATCTACACTTGTATGGGATGTCGGCCACATATACTAGGTGGGTTCATCATGGTGAAGCTGTGAACGTCAATGTTACTGACTACGTGGAAGCAGCAGATCACCATCTTGATCTGCCTGATGCTCAGGTGGAAGAGGAGGAGGAGGTGGTGGTGTCGGAGCCAGTGAGTTTGACCAACATTGAAACAATGCTACGAAATGCTCGTGCATTTCATGAACTTTCACCTGCAGAAGAAAAAGGTGGGCCCGCATGTTGGAACAATGCAACGTGGCTGTCACCCCAGGAAATAAGCTGTTAGTATTCTCAGCTACGGTCACCTTTCTTAAGGTGAAGACATCTGAGCGGATGACCAAAAAATCATTCGATGCAATGTAGGCAGCTTTCGCAAATCTTTCCCAGATCGCCCGAGCTGCCACACACCGCAATAAAATGAAGAATTTCCTTCGTGCAGTTGGAATTGGATATGTTATGATCCATGTTTGTAAGAATAATTGTGTTCGCTCCGGAATGATTATGCCAACTTAAGTGAATGCCCGAAATGCGAATCATCAAGATGGAAATATGGCGATGTTGTGAAGAGGATTCCTCATAATGTTCTGAGACATTTTCCAATTACACCAAGATAATGGAATATCTTGGCCTCAACACAAGTGTAGGTGGTTCTCTCCCAGAAAAGGTAAGTTGGAAGTGTAGGTTCGTTCTGATGGCTCTCTCCACAAATGAAGAGGAGGTGGAGGGGTATATATAGCCTCCACACAAAATCTAACCATTACACACAACTTGCCAATCTCGATGGGATCGAATTGATAAACTCGGTCGGACCGATTTAGAAAATCTAATGACCGTTAGGATTTTCGGTGGGACCGACATGCAACTCGGTAGGACCAATATGGTTAGGTTTAGGGCATAACGTAATCTCGGTGAGACCGATTACACAAACTCGGAGAGACCGATTTTGGTAATAAGCTAACCAGAGAGTTGGTCAGGTAAACTCAATGGGACCGATTCACTCATTTTGGCGAGACCGAAGTGTTACGAAAGGGAAACAAAGAGTTTACATTGCAATCTCGGTGGGACCGATCGCTCATCTCGGTGGGAACAAAATGTTACGAAGGGAAATAGAGAGATTGCAATCCCATCTCGGTGAGACTGATTTGCTTAGAGTTTGTGGCAGTGGCTATGACATCTGAACTCGGTGGCGCCGGATAGAAAGAATCGGTGGGGCCAAGTTTGACTTTTGGTTTAGGTCATATGTGGATGTGAGAAAGTAGTTGAGGGCTTTGGAGCATATCACTAATAATTTTGAGCAAGAGCCTCATTAAGCAACACCTCATCCCTCCTTGATAGTATTGGCTTTTCCTACAGACTCAATGTGATCTTGGATCACTAAAATAGAAAATGTAGAGTCTTGAGCTTTGAGCTTGAGCCAATCCTTTTGTCCTTAGCATTTTGAGGGGTCCATTTTTCTCATCCATGCCATGCCAATCATTGAGCTTTCCTGAAATATTAATCTTGAAATAGCATTACCTCAATGAGCTATATGTTGTTAGGAATTACCAAAACCACCTAGGGATAGTTGCACTTTCAATCTCCCCCTTTTTGGTAATTGATGACAACATATAGATCAAAGCTTCGACAAATGATAATAAGAGTGAAAAACATTATCGCTTTGAGAAGTATGTGAAAAGCAAGAGCTCCTCCTAAATTTGTGCATAGTTTAAGATTTGCTTTGGACTGCAAATGCACAATGAGTTAGGATCATGGGTTACTCTTCCATGTCACATACATATTGGTGGAGCGCTCAAAATGATAATAATTAAATACATGCACTCATCACCAAGCAAAGTGAATGATCATATGGGGATATAAAAGCATAATGTCATCCAACAAGCATTAAGGTAGCATATGATCAAACACATGATCATCCAAGTATCACACAAAAGCATAAAGTATCTCAAACAAGCAAATAACAAAGTTCAACCACCAAAAAACAAGAGAGAACAAAGAGCAACACTCTCTCGAAGCCTATGATCTATACATTTTCTCCCCTTTGGCAACAAGTTACCAAACAGTTCATAAAAAATGCATAGTGCTAGATCGACTCTCAGGCTTGGTCTTCAGGTGGTGGTATAGATAAAACTCCAAGGACGAAGGCATAAGTTGATGTAGATTGAGCTGGTGGAGTGGGTGCTGGAGCTGGTGGCACTGAAGCTGTAGCTGGTGCAGATGAAGTTGCTCGTGTCTGTGAATCGCATCAGAAAGCAGATCTCATCCTCCGGGCACTCTATGCAAAAGCATCGGTGGTAGACTTGCCCTTCTTCTCCTGCACTTCATCCTGAAGTTGCTCAACAATTGACTGTATCTCAGTGACCTTCACATCTAAATCATAGATCTTCTGCTCCATGATCCTCTCCAAGCTCTCCTAGTTTTGAGTCAGGGTGGCCAATCCTTCTCAATCCTCAGAGTGGAGGCAATCAAGTAGCCAAGCTGATCTTGCTTGCTCTTCAGAAGATACTGAGATGCCTCATCAATGGTTGGCATCTTTGCAGCCTTTTCAGTCCTTGCCTTCTCCCTCTTTGCCTGTGCTTGCACAGAAGATGGTTCATTCTCATCCATTACCACAGTGTTGTCATCAAAGTCTAGGTAGATGGGCAGGTGCTCCTTATCCAATAGATATGTGCCAGTGCCCATCTTGGAGTTGATTAGCTCCTGGATCTATGGGGCATACCCACAACTTCTCTTCTGATCTGCAGCTGTTCTCTTTATAGTTTCCACAATCAGACTCATGACTTTGAACTTTTGAGGAACATCGAATATATGCAGCAAGTTGATGGAATGTCCTCTGATCATTCTGTGATCTCCTGATTTTGGTAGCAATGTGTGCCTTAAAATCCAATTGATTGCAGGCAGGCCTGACAGCAAGTGTTTCACAGAACCAAATTGGTGAGTCTCAAGATCTGCATCAGGAATCTCCTTGTACATGCTAGCCATTGAGTTGTGATCCTTCTTCTTCTTGGCATAGACATCCAAGTCATCTTCATTCTCCTCAGGAGCATTAATCAATTTTGCCCATTCTTCAACTATTGACTGGTACCTAGTACCTTCAAACATCCAGACAATCCTTCCATCTGGGTAGAAATGAGCTGTGGAGTAGAACTGCATAATAATCTCATCATTCCACTTTGTGAGCTTCTGCCCAACAAAGTCCTCTACTCCACAAGACTTGAAACTATCATAGACTCTGTGATAGTGTTCTTCATTTTCCCTGATGTACTCCCAATCCACCCATCTCATATCACAGACTATAGGCTTCTTGTCAAGCAACACTGTCTCATAGAAGTCCTGATGTTCCTTTGTATGGAACCTGTAGTCCACAACAGTTCTTCTCCTGACTGCATAGGGATCAGTCAATCTCCACTGTCTGAGTCCTGCATCCTTCCTGAGCTTCATGTCCTCAGCTACTGGATGAGCATCATTGTGATCTGGAATTTTGGGCTTCAACTTCCTCAAGACATGTGACTCATCATCTTCTTCTTCTATAGCAGCTTCAGGCACTGGAGCCTTGTTCTTCTCTGCAGCTAGAATATTCCTTGTACTTCTCTTGGGTGCAACTTTGGGTTTTGGAGCAGCTGCCTTAGGAGCTTATTTGGGCTTAGATGGAGCAGCCCCTGATCTTATAGCATCTCCCATAAGCTTTTGAGCTTTGGGTGCTGGTGCAGCAACCTCTTCCTCTTCATCTTCCATCATTGAGGGCTTCCCAATTACTCTGGCCATGGTCTTCTTGACCCTTTCTTTCCTTTTCTTCTCTGCCACAACCTGTTCTTTGGGTGCAGATCCCAAAGTTTCTTGAGTGGATGTTCTGGCCTTTGACATAGGAACTCTCTTGGCAGGAACCTTTGTCTTCATTCCTGGCTTAGTGGCAGCAGCTGTGCTATATTCCTTTTTCAGAACTTTCTTCTTTGAGGTGGCGTCTTCCTCAACAGCCACATAGCCCTCATCCTCAGAATATGAGGTTCTCTTCTTTCTGGCCCTGGTGGCTGCCTTAGGCAAGTTGTGGGTGTACTCCCCGCCCATCATCATAGCTGCTAGAGGGACTAGTGCCCTCACTCATGTGAACTTGCTCCTCATACTTGTTACATTGTCACACCGATCCGACATGATGCAAACACCGATGCAGCACCTCGTGAATAGATATAGATGAGATAGATTGGATGAGCATCACAAAGTGCAGAGGTTTTTGCAAAAGAATGAGTCAAAAACTTAGTTTTAGTTTTCCACAGAAAGCATTTCGGATCTACCGATTTGAAAACTCGGTGATACCGAAGCAGCTTTTGGGACCTAAACTAGTGAAATCGGTCAGATCGAGTCACAGTTCAGTGGCACCGAGACTACTAGGGTTTCACAAAGAATTTAACTCAGTCACACCGATTTGCAATTCTCGGTCAGACCGATAATCACATGTGCAATGGCCTTAGCCAAATCGGTGGAACCGATTTCAACAACTCGGTTGGTCCGAGATGATTTCGGCAGAAACCTAACCCTAAATTTTCAATCCACAACTAAACTACGGAGATTTCGCTGGATAGTGATCTCAATCATGGCAAGATAAATGGCAAAACAATGTGCTAGGAATCGGAGTGAGATTAGCACAAGGATCAAGTCCATACCCTAAGTGCGGCGATGGACCTGCTACGGCGGCAACGGCGGAGACGATTTCCGTTAACGGCGGCGGAGACCAGCGGCGGGAGGCAGCTGGCGATGAGGAGGACTATCCGGAGACCCAGGGAGGCAGAGCAGGCTGAGCACGGGCGAAGGGGTTCGAGAATTTTCCAAATTTTGGCCCGGGATATATAGCGACCGACCGCCGGTGTGACCGAGTGGAACAACTTGGTGGCACCGAGATGCATAACGCAAGAAGCATCGCAACTCGGTGTGACCGAAGTTCAAATCGGTTGCACCGAGATTGAAAACCTAGATCGACTTAGTGATCTCGGTATGACCGAAATGGATGAATCGGTCAGACCGAAACGCACAAAGAAGTTTTGGAAGTTTAAGTATATGACGAATCGGGGACTCCGAGTGCTCCTCACATAGAGTGGTTTGAATCTGACTTGATCAAACTTTGTGATGTAGCATGAATAGAGTTTGAGACAAGAAAAGCATAGATAGCTAGAGAAGTTTTTAGGCATTCTTGTCCATCCACTTGGCAAAATAAAAAAGAGCCAAACAATCAAAACAACAAGTGGATGTCCTCGAATGAGTAAATTATGCAACCAACATGCTCACACAATAAAATGGCAAATGAAATATGTGGCAAAGCATGCACAACCAATTCTAGCATTTATCAGCAATTGGCGATGACTAGGTCATCTATATATGAGTATATTGACTTAGGAGTCAAATGAGAACATTTGATCATAGGTCATACTCATCGCTTAAGCACAAGTGGGGTTACCACTTTTACATAAAGCGTTGTTTTGTTCACACCATTATAGTTGCTTTAGCTCAATTCTTAGAGTAAAGCTCCCCCTAGATGTGAGATCCCCCCTAAGAGGGATGAACTAACCTTGGGTTTTGTCGATGATGACTTCATGTAGGTGTTGAAGATGTGGATGCTCAATGTTGATGTAGATCATTTGGAGAAATCCTTTGGAGTGAGTTGCACTTTCAATACCTACACGGGTTAGTCCCACAAGGAACAAACAAGGATATCCATAGACATAGAGTGATGCACGCACAAGATGATGTCTATGAAAGCATTAGGTTACCTTGTCCCTTGTCTTACCAACAAGAGGGTTTGTGACTCCTTGAACTAGTGCAGGATGTGGAAGTTGATTGCACTTGTTCTTGCCAAAATGATAAGAGTGAAGTGTGTTGGCGGAGTCACCCTCAAGAACTATTTAGTTCTTCTTCTTCGGGATCCACATCATCTTGATGGGAATCCTTGGAGTTGTAGTTGTACTTGATGAAGTAGAACTTGATGTAGTCTTGGGAACCCACTTGACCAAGGCCTTAGGAGCTTCTTCAAATGCATCAATCTCCTCTTGAAGCTTATCCTTGCCTTTTTGCTTGTGGTCTTGTGGTGGAAGATCATCTTGAGCTTGTGTCCCTTTGAAAGAAGTAGGATCATACTTCTCTTGTTGAGGAACAAACTTCGTCTTGGGGTATTGATCTTCTTCCCACTCAATTCCATTGGCATTGAACTTTCATTCAAAACCAACACCTTGGTTCTTCCGGTGCCTTCCTTGCTTATGTACAATTTCCTCAATTGCTTACTCCAAGCAAGGCTCTTGTAAACACCTTTTCTATAATTCCTTCAATAAGCTATTTTATTGCTCAAGTGTAACTTGGCTAAGAGAATCATTAGTGGAATCAAGAGAACTACTAGGAGCAACAACATTGGATTTAGCATGATTATTGTTACTACTAGAGGAAGAATCTTTCTTGTTCTTGTTACTAGACTTGACTTGAGGCATGTAAGTGGATAAGAGTAAACGCTGGCAATGTAAGAAGAACTTTTCTTGAAGATCATCATTGATTGCATTTAAGAACTCATGCTCTTGCTCAAGGTTGAGCTTTTCAAAACATAATTTCTCATGAGTCCTTAAAAGTTCTCGATGATCTCCTAAGATAGTTTCATGAGCTAACTTAGGAGTGTTTAGTTCTTTAGTTAGAAACTCAATCTTCTCCTTATCATTGTCATTCGTTTTATCTTGATTAGCATGATTAATTGACGTTTCATCATAGTATTCATCACTAGAGTTGTCAACAAGTAAATCATCATCACCTAACAAGTCATCTTCATCACTATTGAAATCAACATACTGGGTGTGATACCTTTGGGCCTTTAGCCATGAAGCATCTTCCAAGTCCTTCATTTGGTGAATCAAATATGTCGAGGAGTTGGTTGACACAAGTGCTAGACCGCAACACCTTCATCTTGAGTATATTCGAGTCGGAGTGATAGCTTCTCTCGGAGTGATTGTCGAGTCGAGCCGGAGCGGATACCCATTCACCAAAATGAGCTTGATGTCTTTGTTTTGTGTAGCTCCTTGGTGACTTGTCCTTCCTTTCCTAATCCTTGCTTCTCCGGATGTTCTTCATTCATAACGATCATCTCTACTCCTTCTCTCTCTTGATGGTGATTCTTCTCTTCTACTTCTTCTTTTGGAGAATCTTTCTTCTCTTGTAGGGTGTTGTACACTCATTGAATAGTGTCCGGTCTTCCACAATTGTAGCAATTTCGCTCTCGACTAGAAGATCTTTTGTCATTGTAGGACCTTGAGTTTGAACTTCTCTCTTTGCTTCTACTCTTGTAGAACTTGTTGAAGTTCTTCACCATTAGGCTCAATTCTTCATTGGAGGTTTGTTTCTCACTTGATGATGTGGGAGCTTCACATGAGGCTTTGTAAGCACCACTTGACTTGTTATGGAGCTCCTCCTTATCCTTGAGTGACATCTCATGAGCAACAATTCTTCCAATGACTTCCGTTGGCTTGAGATCTTTCTAATTGGGCATCATTTGGATCAATGTGCATACGGTATCATATTTTCCATCCAAAGCTCTTAGGATCTTCTTGATGATGAATTTGTCGGTCATCTCTTCACTTCCTAAGCCGGCGATCACATTTGTGATAAGAGCAAGCCTAGAGTACATTCCAGCAACACCTTCACCATCCTTCATTTTGAACTTGTCAATTTGACTTTGAAGCACATCCAACTTGGATTCCTTGACGGAGTCGGTACCTTCATGCATATCAATCAAAGTATCCCAAATTTCCTTTGCATTCTCAAGACGGCTGATTTTGTTGAATTCTTCGGGGCACAATCCGTTGAAGAGGATATCACAAGCTTGAGCATTGTATTGTATCATCTTCAACTCTTCCGCGGTAGCTTCACGGTTTGGTTCTCTCCCATCAAAGAATCCACCTTGCAAGCCAATACACACAATAGCCCATATGGCAGGGTTATGTCCAAGAATATGCATTTTTCATCTTATTCTTCCAACTAGCAAAATTAGTACCGTCAAAGTAAGGACCTCTACGGTGGTAATTTCCCTCGCTAGACGCCATACTCTCCTAGGTTGTGAAACCAAGGCTATGACTACCAAAAGCTATGGAAATCAAAGCAAATGGAGACCAAAGCTCTGATACCACTTGTAGGATCAGAAGTATGTCTAGAGGGGGGGGGTGATTAGACGCAGGGAAAGGAACCCTTAATGTACATGTCCAAGAATATGCATTTTCATCTTATTCTTCCAACTAGCAAAAGGGAGACCAAATTGCGTGTCACAGAAGTGCTTTCGTCAAGGGTGACCGACACGTGGCATCCACCGCAACGAGTCGCCGTTAAGCTATCGGGTCCGGTTTTGGATCCAATAACCCGTTAACAGCCCGGACCAATGGGAAATTTCCATGTGTAAAATTCTGATTGGCCGGAGGAAACACGTGTTAGCTCGTCAGTGGGTCAGATAGGTGAGGGAGTCCTGGACTAAGGGGTCCTCAGGCGTCCGACCTATTATCCATGGGCCGGACTGATGGGCTGTGAAGACATGAAGGCCGAAGACTGTACCCATGTCCGGATTGGACTCTACTTGGCGTGGAAGGCAAGCTTGGTGACCGATTATGAAGATTCCTTCTTATGTAACCAACTCTATGTAAACCCTAGATCCCCCCGGTGTCTATATAAACCGGAGGGGTTAGTCCGGAAAGGACACACACATTACCAGTCATATAGGCTAGACTTCTAGGGTTTAGCCATTACGATCTCGTGGTAGATCAACTCTTGTAATACTTATATTCATCAAGATCACCAAGGTGAAGTAGGGTATTACCTCCATAGAGAGGGACCGAACACAGGTAAACATCGTGTCCCCGCCTCTGTTACCATCAATCCTAGACGCACAGCCGGGACCCCCTACCTGAGATCCGCCGGTTTTGACACCGATATTGGTGCTTTCATTGAGAGTTCCACTGTGCCGTCGATGAAAGGCTTGATGGCTCGCCCAGTCCTTAAAGACAACATCACCGCCGGGGTAGCTCTAGCCCTGTGCCGCACCCTCGGCTGGGCGATTTTACTATGATCGCCTGCTCGCCTTTGAGCCGACGATGCCCTCTCGGGCCATCGAAAACCCCGTTCGCATCAATTTTGAGCACTTCAAGAAGATGGATCCGGTTGAGTTTTCGTCCTTAAACAAGCTCCTAGATCGCATCGCCGCTTTGGGAATCGCCACAGATTACGATTGGATCGGGCCTAAAACTGATCAGGGAGAAACTGAAACTTCACCGGTCACCCACCAGATTGCGGTAGTGACGGCGAGTCTTCTTCTATATCGAAGACGGACTATGTTCGGATCGCCATTCATGAAGAGCTGGATACTCACCTGCGAAAGGATGCGACCAGCCCTCCGAACATGGCATCGGACGGCGGTCCCAAACAATCAGAAGATATTCCGGAACCCGGACTGTCAAGCCCTAAGGTCGCCGACCGGATAATCGATCAGGTCGGGGTTCGGATTTAATTCCACCCACCCACCCGGACATAGACGCTCTCATGAGCATAAAACAGCAGTCTCAGGAAAAGGTCCACCACTTCTGGGCCAGATTCCTCCTTGTCAAGGACAAGGTAAAAGATTGACGTGACGAGGACGCAATATCAGCGTTCTGCAAAAATTGCGCGGACGAAGGAATCCTCAACACCATCAATCACCGCTGCATACTGAAATTCGCTGAATTAGCAACCATCGTACAAAAGTACAGCGCGATGGAGAGCGCCTTGGGAACTCGGGCAGCTCATTGGAACCGCTACCCCAACCCAACTCCCCTACAGCGTAAAAGGGCACACCCTTGTCGTGACGCCCAAACCCAACAAATAAGAAACACAAAGCCTCCATACGGCGCGGCATCATTCTGGAGGGGTGGCTCGATGGCCCATGCAAAATACATACAACAATAGATACCGTGGCAACCCACAGCCTTAGAGCATGTTGGATACTACGACAGCTAGCCAAGAGCGGCGAGGACATCCTTATCAAGGATGCCTCGTAACAACATCCCCTAGAAGACAATGACCCAAGAGTATTGACGGTCTTCGAGACATTCGCTTCAAACAACAAGCGCAAAAGGGCACTTCGCGAGCTCGATTAAGTCCGCCAAATTGCTGTAATAAACCCATGGAATGACACGGCTATAACATTCAACACCGGCGATGAACCAAAGTACAGAGCGAAGACGAAGCGCCACCGTTAGTCCTTAGTCCCATCGAGATGGGTTTCTACTCACCAAGGTCCTCATGGACGGCGGCAACGGACTAAATCTCATTTATGAGGATACACTCCATAAAATGGAAATAGACATGAGCCACATCAAGCAAAGTAACACAACCTCCCGGGGAATTATTCCCGGTCGAGAGACTCGATGCGCGGGCAAAATCACACTTGACATGATATTCGGCACGCCGGAGAACTATCACTCAAGAAATAAATTTCAAGTGGCCCTTTGAGCAGCGGATATCACGCCTGCTGGGGCGGGATGCTTTACACGCCCAAGCTATACCTCATTACGGGTATATGAAGATCAAAATGCCCGGACCAAACGGTCTAATCACTCGTAAGTGATCCGGACATAGCACTCGCGCTGAAAACAAAACCGCATCCCCGGCCCCGAGGCGCTTATCCAAGCTCCTCGCGTGAAGAATTAACCACACTACGCCCACGATGGACAAGGACGATGTGATCTCGACAAATGCCCCAAATCCACCTCATTCAAACCAGCAGATGAAATAGTCAAATTCCAGCCCACCCAACGGACCCCAAGAAGACAAAGATCTATCGGAGCTCAATTGAACCCAACAGTTGATGCCACACTAAGAGAATTCTCGCCAAAATCAGGACATATTTGCCCGGCACCCTTTGGATATGCCAGTGATCCCACGCAAGTTGGCCGAACATAGCCTCAACATATTAAAGGGATTTAAACCAGCCAAGCAAACACTACGGCGCTTTTCTGAACCCAAGCGACAAGCCATGGGGAGGAGCCGCTGCTTATCGAGGCCGGATTCATCAGAGAAATCAAGCATCTGGACTGGCTAGCAAACCTGGTGATGTTACCAAAGAAGGATAAATCCTGGCGCCTATGTGTCGATTTCAAGGATCTCAACAAGGCTTGCCCCAAAGGATACTTTTCCCCTTCCCCGCATTGATCAAATCATTGACGCCACCGCAGGACACGACTCACTGTGTTTCCTCGATGCATATTCGGGATACCATCAAATCAAAATGAAGGAATCCGATCAAGCTGCAACAACATTTATTACCCCATACGGGCCATTCTGCTTCAACACTATGCCCTTTGGACTCAAGAACGCCGGCGCGACATACCAACGCATGATTCAAACATGCCCGGAGAAACAGATCGGCAAAATGGTAGAAGTTACGCCGATGACGTCGCCATCAAAACTAGGCATGTCGAAACACTAATAGATGACTTACGCCTTACGCTCGCAACCTCCCGCATATGAAATTAAGCTCAACCCGAAAAGTGTGTCTTCGCGCCCCGCCGAAAATGCTGGCTTCATCGCTTCCAATAGAGGAATCAAGCAAACCGCTAAAATCCGAGCTCACACAGTTGGTTACACCAATAGACCTCAAGCAGGTCCAAAACTGGTGGGATGCGTACGCACTAAGCCGCTTTATCTCTAGACTAGGAGAGAAGGCACTACCTATCTATCGCCTCTTACGGCGCACTGATAACTTCGAATGGACAGACGCGGTTACTGCCGGACTGGAGGAAATAAAGACCCTCCTAGCAAGCAATCCAGTCCTGGCCGCACCAAACGCGGGTGAACCCATGTTGCTATACATATCGGCAACACATCAGGTGGTGAGCGCCGTGCTCGTCACCGAATGAAAACAAGACAGACACAAATTCCCACTTCAAAAACCAGTATACTACGATTCATCGTCCTCACACCATGCTCATCTTGGTACCCCACTACCAAAATATAGCATACGCGGTCTTCATGGCATCCCGCAAGCTACTTACACTACTTCCGTGGAGTGTTCAATCACGTGGCTTCGAGGTCCCACTCAATGACATAATAAACAACCGCAATGCCACCAGACGACACAAATGGGCCATAGAGCTACTTCCATTCGACATAACATACAAGCCACGCCGAGCCATCAAATCTCAAGTCTTGGCCGACTTCGCTGTCGAATGGATGAGTTTAACTCCCTAAAGAGTATGGCGATACTCCAACTGGGTCATGTATTTTGACGGCTCCAAAATGTTGGCGGGACTTGGAGCAGGAGTCGTATTAACATCCCCCACCGGAGACGTCGTCCAGTACGTACTCCAGATATTATACACGGACTCCAACAACGCAGCAGAATACGAGGCCCTACTGTATGGTCTTCGGATGGCCACATCCATGGGCATACAACGCCTGGAGGTGCGCGGGGACTCGAACCTCACGATATCTCAGATAAATGGCGACTTTGACGCCAAAGATCCAAAGATGGCAGCTTATCGCAATGCCATATTAAAAATGTCGGCTCGGTTCGAGGGGCTTGAATTTCATCACGCTGCCCGAGAAAGCAATCAAGCAGCGGACGTCTTGGCTCGTGATCGCGCTTAAGCGCCAATTCGCCCCACCTAACATCTTCCTGGAAAGGCTCTTCAAGCCATCTGTGGTGTGGCAAGGCGAGGGCGGCGACCACAGTTCAGATCCGAACACAACCTCAAATCCCGAACATACAGACAGTGCCGGGGGCTCAGCCACCGAAATAACACCGTCGGCCCATCTAATTATGGGAGTCATTGCCCCATGGACCGAACCCTTCTTGGCCTACATTAATAGAAAGGAGCTTCCCGATGACTAGAATGAGGCTTGCCGCATTGTCGGGTGTTCGAAGGCCTACAAGGTTCACGACGGAGAGCTCTACAAGAAAAGCACTACCGGAGTACTTCAAAGATGTATCTCCGGACAAGAGGGGCGGCAGCTTTTAGTGGAAATTCATGCTGGTCTCGGCGGACACCACGCTGCAGCTCGGGCCCTCGTTAGCAAAGCCTTCCTCACTGGGTTTTATTGGCTGACAGCCCGAAAGGACGCTACAGACCTTGTCCAACGCCAAGGCCGATGCCAGCTCTTCGCCAACCAAAGCCACATGCCTCCAATCGCTTTGCAACCGTCCCCATTACATGGCTCACAGATTAAGGGGTCCTGGACTAAGGGGTTCTAGGGCATCCGCCTATTATCCATGGGCCTGACCGATGGGTGTGAAGACATGAAGGTCAAGATTGTACCGTGTCCGGATTGGACTCTACTTGGCATGGACGGCAAGCTTTACACCGATTATGAAGATTCCTTCTTATGTAACCGACTCTATGTAAACCCTAGATCCCCGTGTCTACATAAACCGGAGGGGTTAGTCAGGAAAGGACACACACATTACCATAGTCATATAGGCTAGACTTTAGGGTTTAGCCATTACGATCTCGTGGTAGATCAACTCTTGTAATACTCATATTCATCAAGATCAATCAAGTGAAGTAGGGTATTACTCCACAGAGAGGGCCCGAACCTGGGTAAACATCGTGTCCCCCGTCTCCTGTTACCATCGATCCTAGACGCACAGTTCGGGACCCCCTACCCGAGATCCGCCGGTTTTAACACCGACAATAGGCGCCTATGATATGTCGACACATGCGACGGCCCACCACCGGTCCATTTAGCTTACAAAGGCCGACCCGTTTGACTTGGTCAAAATTTAGCGGGTTGGCACCTTAAAAGCCTGTTAACGGTCTCTTCACAAATAGCCCATTTTACGGCCCGGTAACTCACGACCCGTTAGGACCTACCCGAAATTGGCCCAACGTCATGTGGGCCGTCGAATATCACACCAGCCCATTTCACTTTCGGCCAATGTATGGCCCACGACGTCTTTCAGCCCATATGAGTCCTTCGTATCTTTAGGCCCTCTAGAGGCCCACGGTGATTCTAGCCCATAATGAACAGTAAAATTTTTTGTACCCGTTAACGGCCCATGATTCACATGGGCCGTTTCCACCCCATGTTAGCTTTTGGCCTACTGACGGCCCATACGATCTTGGGCTCCTTTCCAGCCCTCGTTTACTTCCGGCCCGTTACTGGCCTGTTCCCCTAATGGGCCAAATTTGGCCCGTGGCAAGAGTCGGCCCGTTTCTGGCATGTTAACCCGTTGCGCCGTTTCCAGCCCATCCTATATTCTGGCCCATTAACGACCTGTTATGCCTATGAGACTTAAGCCTTTGTTGTCCTCCGGCCTATTAACGGCCCGTTACAGTGCTGGGTCGATACCAATTACGCCTGTTTACGGCCCATGTAGACCCATTTATCCGACGGCCCGAGGCCCACCGATTCTACGGCCGTGTTAGAGGCCCATTTAAAGACGACCCATAGGAGGCCCATCGATCCTACGGCCCGTAGCAGGGTCAAGGTTACCACGGTCCATATATGGCCCATGGTTGTTGCGGCCACTAGCAAACCAGGGAAAAAGAAGACTAGGAAATAAAAAAGCCCGAAACTAAAGCTAGGCTATTAAGGCGATTGCACAGATTACATCCACTGGGCATCAAAGATTGCCACCATTGCAAATATAGGGAACACCCTACACTATACAAAAATGGCTTGCTAGTTTCTTCAGCCGGTGGCTGCATGTTAAGAACAAATTTTGTATCGCAACAAAACAAATTACAACTATAAAACAAAAGGAAGGTTGGCATGAAAGTTAAACACCGCGATAAATGCACCACCGTAAGTTCAAAAGCTCGCTTAATTTGACCTGACTCTTACGCTTTCATGTTGTATTGTCCGATGGAGCACCATAACCTTCATTGCTTTCTCCTAGGATCCTGAACAACATAGCAAATGTCTGATAGTCTGGTTTCAAAACCATGCATATCTTGACGACATCGAACAATGTCTGTCCTTGTTTCACAAAGGGCCTCTGTTAGGGAACGGACTTGTGTCTGGAGCGCAGATATAACATTGTTTTGAGCTTGCATATCTTGATCATGAGGCAGTTTGGACGAGATTGCCTTAACAACCAACCCAGTATTACGCAGGAATGTGCTTTTGGCACTGTTAGTGAACAGGTACTGACCCACTTCAGCAAGAGCTGACATTGCGGTTATAGTTGCCTCACCACCTTCAGAAGGTGGCGGCTCCACCATTTTTTCCATAGCTTGCTGAAAAGTTGAGTTTTTACATTAGTAGTACCAAAACAGAAGATATTAAGGAGGCAGCAAAACCAAAAAAATAGCTTTGGTCTATATACAGAACTTATTCTGGTGAACCCATGTAAAATATTACTTGTATTTTACTGCAAAGTACATAATAAAACCAGGTTCCAAACATATGACCATGTACCATGGCTAATGTATTGTCTATTTCTTCACATTGTATTTGAAGGAAATATGCCCTAGAGGCAATAATAAAGTTGTTATTTATATTTGCTTATATCATGATAAATGTTTATTATTCATGCTAGAATTGTATTAACCGGAATCTTAGTACATTTGTGAATACATAGACAATCAGAGTGTCACTAGTATGCCTCTACTTGACTAGCTCGTTGAATCAAAGATGGTTAAGTTTCCTAGCCATAGACATGAGTTGTCATTTGATTAATGGGATCACATCATTAGAGAATGATGTGATTGACTTGACCCATTCCATTAGCTTAGCATTTGATTTTTAGTATGTTGCTATTGTTTTCTTCACGACTTATACATGTTCCTATGACTATGAGATTATGCAACCCCCGAATACCGGTGGAACACTTTGTGTGCTACCAAATGTCACAACGTAACTGGGTGATTATAAAGGTGCTCTACAGGTGTCTCCAATGGTACTTGTTGAGTTGGCATAGATCGAGATTAGGATTTGTCACTCCGATTGTCTCGGGCCCTCTCGGTAATGCACATCACTATAAGCCTTGCAAGCAATGCCACTAATGAGTTAGTTATGGATGATGCATTACGGAACGAGTGAAGAGACTTGCCGGTAACGAGATTGAACTAGGTATTGAGATACCGACGATCGAATCTCGGGCAAGTAACATACCGATGATAAAGGGAACAACGTATGTTGTTATGTGGTTTGACCGATAAAGATCTTCATAGAATATGTAGGAGCCAATATGAGCATCTAGGTTCCGCTATTGGTTATTGACCGGAGACATGGCTCGATTATGTCTACATAGTTCTCAAACCCGTAGGGTCCGCACGCTTAACGTTCGGTTGCGATCGGTATTATGAGTTTATGTGTTTTGATGTACTGAAGATAGTTCGGAGTCCTGGATGTGATCACGGACATGACGAGGACTCTCGAAATGGTCGAGACATAAAGATTGATATATTGGACGACTATATTCGGACACCATATGAGTTCCGGGGGTCACCAGATATTTATCGGAGCATCAGGGGGTTATCGGAACCCTCGGGGGATATAATGGGCCAACATGGGCCTTGTGGGATAGAGAGGAGAGGGCCTAGGGCTGGCCGCCCCCCCTGGGAGTCCGAATTGGACAAGGAAGGGGGGCGGCGCCCCTCTTTCCACCCTCTCTCCCTCTCCTTCCTTCCCCCTTCCTCCTTCCTAGTTGGATTAGGAAAGGGGAGTCCTACTCCCACTAGGAGGAGGACTCCCCCCTCTCCTTGGCGCGCCCCAAGGCGGCCGGCCTCCCCCTTGCTCCTTTATATACGGGGCAGGGGGCAGCCTAGAACATACACAAGTTGATTGTTTCAAGCCGTGTGCGGTGCCCCTCCACCATAATCCACCTCACCATATCGTCAGAGTGCTTAGGCGAAGCCCTGCGCCAAGAGCTTCATCATCACCGTCATCCCGCCTGTCGGTTAACGAAGCTCTCCTCAAGCTCTCCATCGATCGTGAGTTCGTGGGACGTCACCGAGCTGAACGTGTGCAGATCGCGGAGGTGTCGTACATTCGGTACTAGGATCGGTCGATCGTGAAGACGTACGACTACATCAACCATGTTGTCATAACGCTTCCGCTTTCGGCCTACGGGTATGTGGACAACACTCTCCCCTCTCGTTGCTATGCATCACCATGATCTTGCGTGTGCGTAGGAAAATTTTGAAATTACTACGTTCCCCAATAGTGGCATCCGAGCCAGGTTTATGCGTAGATGTTATATGCACGAGTAGAACACAAGTGAGTTGTGGGCGATACTAGTCATACTGCTTACCAGCATGTCATACTTTGATTTAGCGGTATTGTTGGATGAAGCGGCCCGGACCGACATTACATGTACGCTTACGCGAGGCTGGTTCTACCGACATGCTTCGCACACAGGTGGCTGGCGGGTGTCAGTTTCTCCAACTTTAGTTGAATCGAGTGTGGCTACGCCGGTCCTTGTGAAGGTTAAAACATCACATACTTGACGAAATATCGTTGTGGTTTTGATGCGTTGGTAAGAACGATTCTTGCTCAGCCCGTAGCAGCCACGTAAAACTTGCAACAACAAAGTAGAGGATGTCTAACTTGTTTTTGCAGGGCATGTTGTGATGTGATATGGTCAAGACATGATGCTAAATTTTATTGTATGAGATGATCACGTTTTGTAACAGAGTTATCGGCAACTGGCTGGAGCCATATGGTTGTTGCTTTATTGTATGAAATTCAATCGCCATGTAATTGCTCTACTTTATCACTAAGCGGTAGCGATAGTCGTAGAAGCAATAGTTGGCGAGACGACAATGCTGCTACGATGGAGATCAAGGTGTCGCGTCGGTGACGATGGTGATCATGACGGTGCTTTGGAGATGGAGATCAAAGGCACAAGATGATGATGGCCATATCATATCACTTATATTGATTGCATGTGATGTTTATCCTTTATGCATCTTATTTTGCTTAGTTCGACGGAAGCATTATAAGATGATCTCTCACTAAATTTCAAGGTACAAGTGTTCTCCCTGAGTATGCACTGTTGCGAAAGTTCGTCGTGCCGAGACACCACGTGATGATCGGGTGTGATAAGCTCTACGTTCACATACAACGGGTGCAAGCCAGTTTTGCACATGCAGAATACTCGGGTTAAACTTGACGAGCCTAGCATATGCATATATGGCCTCGTAACACTGAGACCGAAAGGTCGAGCATGAATCATATAGCAGATATGATCAACATAGTGATGTTCACCATTGAAAACTACTCCATCTCACGTGATGATCGGACATGGTTTATTTGATATGGATCACGTGATCACTTAGATGATTAGAGGGATGTCTATCTAAGTGGGAGTTCTTTAGTAATATGATTAATTGAACTTTAATTTATCATGAATTTAGTACCTGATAGTATTTTGCATGTCTATGTTGTTGTAGATAGATGGCCCGTGCTGTTGTTCTGTTGAATTTTAATGCGTTCCTAGAGAAAGCTAAGTTGAAAGATGATGGTAGCAACTACATGGACTGAGTCCGTAACTTGAGGATTATCCTCATTGCTGCATAGAAGAATTACGTCCTGGAAGCACCGCTAGGTGCCAAACCTGCTGCAGGAGCAACACCAGATGTTATGAATGTCTGGCCGAGCAAAGCTGATGACTACTCGATAGTTCAGTGTGCCATGCTTTACGGCTTAGAACCGGGACTTCAATGACGTTTTGAACGTCATGGAGCATATGAGATGTTCCAGGAGTTGAAGTTAATATTTCAAGCAAATGCCCGGATTGAGAAATATGAAGTCTCCAATAAGTTCTACAGCTACAAGATGGAGGAGAATAGTTCAGTGAATATATACTCAAAATGTCTGGGTATATAATCACTTGATTCAACTGGGAGTTAATCTTCCTGATGATAGTTTCATTGACAGAATTCTTCAATCACTGCCACCAAGCTACAAGAGCTTTGTGATGAACTATAACATGCAAGGGATGGATAAGACAATTCCCGAGCTCTTCGCAATGCTAAAGGCTGCGGAGGTACAAATCAAGAAGGAGCATCAAGTGTTGATGGTCAACAAGACCACCAGCCAAGAAAAGGGTAAAGGAAGAAGGGAACTTCAAGAAGAATGGCAAGCAAGTTGCTGCTCAAGTAAAGAAGCCCAAGTCTGTGGTCGGATTTCGGGTTCCGCAGCACTTTGAGGTTCGAACATCTGGGTGCGCTGGAGATCTCGCCTCTACCTACTCGCACCCCCACGCCACCGCTAGGATCTAAACTACTAAAGGAACAACACAAGAGACACAAGGTTTATACTAGTTCGGTCCACCATTGTGGTGTAATACCCTACTCTAGTTTGTGGTGTGGTGGATTGCCTCTTGGGCTGATGGTGATGAACAATACAAGGAAGAATAGCCTCGTGAGGATCTGTTCTTGGCCGGGCGATGAACTGCTAGGAGGAGTTCAACCGCCTTCTCTCTTTCTCTCTCTCTCTCTCTCTCTCTCTCTCTCTCTCTCTCTCTCTCTCTTGATTCGAGATGCCTCTAGCTCGTGCGTGGCTAGTACTATTTATAGACAGAGGCCCCGGCCTCTTCCCAAATATTGAGCGGAAGGGCGCCAACAATTGGCCATTTTAAGGGGAACATCCGATACACTTATCCCGACTAAAGTTGGTCCTCGCTCGTCAAAGGCTCGTGGTGACGCCGGCTTGGGCTCCACAATGACTTCCTTCCCGCCGCTGGGCTGGTCTTGGTCTTGTTGCACCCAAATGGACGCCTTTGCTTGATGCTCTCCGCGCTTGCTCCCTTTGCACCAAAGAGGAAAGGAGGACATCTGCTGGCTGGCGCCCGCCTCGGGCGCCTTGGTCGCCATGGCTATGCCATGGGCACCTCGTGAGGTACCCCGCTTGATCTCTCCGCCTCCTCGCGAGCCAGCCCGATGAGGCCGCTACCGAGGAAGCTCCTCGTCGCCCACCCTGCGAGGCTTGGCCCATCGCGAGGGTCTTGAGCTTTTGTTGATGAAGATGGGCCGTGGCTGGCCCCCTTTGAGCCACGCCGCAGCCGCAGCAGTGCAAGTCTGGGGACCCCTGCCCCTAACTCCGACAGAGCCCCTGGCCCAAGGTGCGCCTGGCTTGGCCGAGCAGAGAGGCGAAGGGGCAGGCTTAGCGCGCTGGCCCTAACAGCTGCGGCCTTGGGCGCCACGTGGCGGTTGATTGACGGTGCAACACTGTTCCCCACGCCCTTATTTTGTGCCATGCTAGGCGGACTCAGAGCCGCACACACCGCCCTCCCCTTTCGCCGCTCGACCATCCCCATTCTACCTCCTCTCGAACTCCGCTTCGCTCCCAATCCAATCTCGAACCTCCCCTTCCGCTGCCATGTTCACGAAGAAGGGAAGAGGGAAGAAGCCCATGCCTCCGCCGCCGCCGTCGCCCGCGCCCCCGCCACGATCGGTCGATCATACTCAATCGAGAGGGCCTGGCAAGGTCAGCTCTACTTTGGCCACCATCTTCAACGAATGCGGGCGGACGACGGCCTGGCCAAGGCCCCACTTCTCCATCGACAGGATAATCACCGAGGTCCGTATTTCGCCGACACTCGTGGGCGGGCTGGTTCCCCTTTTCCGATTTCTTCAATGCTGTGCTCTCCCACTATCGATCCATATGATGCATTTGGGTCCCGAATCCATCACTCTTCTTGCGGTCTTCGCTTTGTTTGCGTAGGCGATGATGGGCATCCTTCCTCGCTTGCCTTGTTGCGCCACTTCTTCTCTCAGGCCTTGTTGACCCCACCCAATGTTTGGGTGTGTGAGCTTCACTGATGCACCTGAAACAACGGCTTCAGGGATTGACTTCAGCCTTCCTCCGCTCGCGCCTGGGTTCCGCGAGCGATGGATGTACGTGGACGTAGGGGTGCCCAGCCCCCTGCTGTCGGAGCCATCTTCGCCGTTGTCCCTAATTCAGCCGGGGCCAGGAGACGCCACGAAGTTCCCCTGCCTGCTTCGTCTGGCGCCGCTTTGCGTTCTTGAGGGAGCTCGGCGTGACGGCACCCAAGGTGGTGAAGGAGTTCCTGCTATGCCGTGTTGCCCCTCTCCAACGTCACTCCTGTCGAATGTGGGCCTTCAGCGGGCGTGAAGACCGTATGAGGCTCCAGGAAGAGGACCTGACGCCTGAAGCACTGAGGAAGGTGCTCTTGGTCTTGACTGGGGACCCCACCCCTGGCAGCATCCGACAAGGGGGGGCTTTGTTGTACCTCTGCCCGAACAGGGGCGACTTTGTAAATCAGATGCCCGTCTTCGACGAATGGGGCTGCGCCGCTGGCCTCCGGGGCCTCGCGAGAACCAGTGGTGGTGGCCGCCTTTCGGGCCGCCACGGCGGCTCTTCCTCAAGTGGCGGAGCAGGAGGCATGGGCCGCCGGAGGCCGAGGGGGCCTCCACCAGGGTGACGGCGCCAGGCGGTGCTCTTGAGGGAGCAGCTCCTGAGGCCCCTGCAGTGCCTGCGGCTAGCCCCTGGGGCCCTAGTTGCTCTTCTTGGTGAGGTGACCGGCGGCGGCATCGTAGACGCCCGACGCTGGTCGCCTTGACGCTTCCTTCCTCATCGCAGCCGACCCTCGCGCCAACTCTTGGGTTGCTTCGCGTGGACTTTGAGGCTCTCCTAAGAGAAGGGAGGCCTTGGGTGACGATTACCCTTGTCGCCGCTCAAGTGTAGGAAGTACTTCGCCATCGGCGAGTAAGCCTTCCCTGTTCTAGCTCCCGATCCTTCGTTGCTTTTTATCGATCCTGTCTGCAGGCCCTTCCCGCTGAGCTCACGGAGATGGCCGAGGAGCCATCCCCTTGGCTCGCCCTCTCCACCATCTTCGGGCACTCCGAGCAGCAGAGCCTCGTGGTGAGGCCGGCCGGAGAGACGAACCATCCCGAGGCACATCGCTGCCTCAGCGCCTCGCGACCCTCCTTCGTGAGCCTTCTCGTGGCATAGCCAGCCGCTGTGGGCTTCTCGCCCCGTCGCCGACCGTGATTGGCTGAGGTATTCCCTGCGCTTTTTTTAGGGATGGGCTGGCTCCGGCCGTGCTCGGGCGAGGTGTGCCCGGCCGTGGCGAGGCGCCAGCCCAGCCCGCCCGGAGGGGGAGTGCTGATTCGTGGCCCCTGGCCGCTTGGGGCGGATGATGGTGTGGAAGACGATTGAGCGCCGCGGGAGCGCGCGCTTCACCAAGGGTTTCTTCGGAGGGCGGCTGACGCGGTGAGCCTGCTTGGTGAAGAGCTCACTGATGAGAACGCGCGCCTTGAGGCCGAGGGCCTGCGCCTGGCTGCGGAGAGGCGCGAGCTGAAGGCGGCTGTCACCCTTGCGCGCCATCAGCGTGAGCTTGACAACGGGGAGGCCAAGGCGTCGCTGGCGGCCTCTCGGGAAGCTGACCGGCGACGAGAGGCGGCGGAGGAGCGGGCGCGGAAACTCCTGGCCCGATGCCACTCACTGGAGGAGCAGGTGGAGCTGCGCGAGATGACCCTTGCGTCGATGAAGGTGGCCTCAGGCGACCCAGCAGAGCTCCAGAAGCGTGAGGAGGCGCTGACGCTGGAAGCCGCTGAACGCGCGCACGAGTACGAGCGCCTGGAGACAAGGGAGCGCTTGGTAACGCGGGCGGAGGATGATGTCGCTGCGCGGGAAGCCCGTGTCCTGGAGGAGGTCGGACGTCGGGTGGCGACGGCGCGCTTGAACCTTGAGCGCGAGTTCGAGGAGAGGCTGGGGTTGATCCGAGTTGAGGTCAAGGTAGGACCGCTGCCTTGAGGGCCAAGCAGAGGAAGTGACGCGGCGGCCGATGCTTCTCGGCCGCTTTGAGGTGGCGCAGAGGAATTAACTACCTCCCGTGCCGAGGTGCTTCTTCTTCGCCAACGGGTGGACGAGGCTGAGGCCGCCGCGCAATGTAATGCGGACGAGATACGCCAGCCGCGGATCTCGGAGCATGAGCACGCCCCATGCTCACCACTTCCGGAGAGAGCCAACGCAGCCTTGGGTAACATTCGCGAGGCGGTTGTTGGCGAAGCTGCACGCGTTAACTACGCCGCAACCTTCATTTTTCATCGACGTGGTGACGCAGCCGAGGCGCGGTCGGTCGAGCCGCAGGTTGGTGGAGGAGAGGAGCCACGCCGCTTGGGCGCCGCTTTTTCGCTCTTCGCCATCTCTCAAATATGGACCCCACTTCGACTTTGATGCCGCTTATCGCCGCAGCATTCCTGTGCCGCCCGGACGACTCGGGCGACCGGGTGGAGGACAACGTGATGTTTCGCTGTGGCCTTCGCTTCTGATAACGATGGCGTGATCATGGCTGCTGATGAAGGCGGCGTGGTGAATGGCCCTGACGTTGCTGGTGACAACGCAGAGAGCGATGGCGAGGCCAGCGATAGTTCTAGACGTGCCCCTGAGGATGCATTGGGGGATTTATCCGACTGACTGCGCATCGTTCCTGTTTCCTTACCCTGCACGAACAGAGCTCAGGTTTTGCCCTGACGGTTGTGAGAGCATTTTGGGAGAGGGAGCCCCTCATGTAAAACTTGTGTTCTGTGTATTAGCAGATGCTATATCACCAGACGCTCGCGCCAAGTGGCTGGCTAGTTTACCTTTGTCCTGCAGGCCCCGAGATAGCCTGTGGAGGGTGTGGCATCTCAAGCGCCTCCGATCGAACCCGTGAGGATCTGCAGTAAAACCTCCCGAGAGGATGCAGCGACGGCAGCCTGGGCTGCACGCAAGCTAGGCTCAACCTGCTCGCGAGGGGCTCACGAGGGAGGCAGCCGAGGCAAAGCGGTAACCGAACGCGAGAGATTGCTCGAACGAGACTAAGCACCCCTTCCCCAAACACACACAAATCTCAAATTCAATCCAACTTAAATCCAATGGGAAAGTGACAACCAAAGGGAAAAGCAATGAAAGGAGAAAAGGCTGCGTCCGCACCTAGTCTAGTCTTGGACGCCTTCTCACCAACATGAGCTAAGTGCTGCCACGGGCGTGGGAGGGAGCCCTGTGGCTCGAGGCCGACACCCCGAGACTCGGGAGTGTACAGCCCCACTCATTATTACG
This sequence comes from Aegilops longissima, assembly GCA_021605205.1. Lineage (NCBI taxonomy): Eukaryota > Viridiplantae > Streptophyta > Magnoliopsida > Poales > Poaceae > Aegilops > Aegilops longissima. Next base: position 257,927,748 of record CM038680.1, on the reverse strand, counting down.
TGAGAGTGTCACAGGCGGCGAGCTTCACAGCACTGGGCCTTCTTCACAGTGTACCGCCTTGCTTCATATCGCCAGATGAGGGCCCCGCCTTTGCGCCAAGACTCTAGTGCCATCAACGACGACCGTAAACCAGGACGCCGCCGATGGGGTAGAGCGGTCGCCAGCCAGTTCCCGACGACCACGGGTCCTCCGCCAGGCAGGCCCCGAGGCTCCTCCCAGCCAGAGGGCCTACCTCCCGAGAACGCCTTGCTCAACGCGCGGATGGTGATGCCGATCTCGCCCTCTCCCGCAGCCCCGACGCCTCCTCCCGAGGGGTAGGAGATTGCGGGAGCGGGCAGCCGCCGTGTGGCAACCTGCACCTCCCCGCGATTCATGATTAGCGTGTGCCTGCCCCGAGGAATTAGCGGTACCGATAATCGCCGCCCAGCGCGGGCCGGTGGGGCCTTCTGGCCCTGGAAGAGCTCATCTTTTGTCGCCTCGCCTCCTCGCCTTGGGCTGAGGAGCGAGCCTTGTTCGCCTCATGTTGGTGCCCTTGGTCCATCATGTGGGGGCACGATTCTTCCGGGGCCGCCATCCCAAGGCTCGCGCCATAGTGCTCCGCGTGCCATGCAGCTCGCTTGAGGCGCCCACTGGGGTGGTAGCGCGGTGGCCCACTTGGTGCTGGGTGCAGAGGGGTGAGCCTCGAGGCGGCAGCCTGTGAGCTCGCCACCCGCTTAGCAAGACGTCGCTGCCGCTTTCAGCAGCTCTGCACCGCAGAGCTCCCGGGCCACCGTGAGCGCCTCGAGTTCGCCTGCTCCCCGGCGGGTGTACGCGCCGCGCCGCTGCGTGGTTGGAGGCCTCGCTGCCGACCGCGCCTGTCGCGGCGTGAGAGCTGTCGAAGCCTGTCCGCGCCACCCGCGGCCCGCAGCGCCCTGCGGACCGCGAGCTGCCTGGGGCATGGGGTCGCCCGAGGCGAGCGGCTCTGCGTGGGCGGGCCAAGCTGCCCAGGGACCGGGGTTGCCAGCCTGGTCTCCGGACATGATGATGACGATGCGACGGGACACGAAGTGGCAGGAGGTGGATCCCGGCGCACCCCTACCTGGCGCGCCAAATGCCGGATTTCGGGTTCCGGCAGACCCTTGAGTTTCGAACACTGGGGTGCACGCGGAGATCTCGCCCTCTACCTACCTGCACCCCGCCGCCTCGCTAGGATCTAAACTACGAAAGGAACAACACAAGAGACACAAGGTTTATACTAGTTCGGGCCACCATTGTGGTGTAATACCCTACTCTAGTTTGTGGTGTGGTGGATTGCCTCTTGGGCTGATGGTGATGAACAATACAAGGAAGAACAGCCTCGCGAGGGTCTGTTCTTGGCCGGGCGATGAACTGCTAGGAGGAGTTCAGCCGCCTTCTCTCTCTCTCTCTCTCTCTCTCTCTCTCTCTCTCTCTCTCTCTCTCTTGATTCGAGATGCCTCTAGCTCTTTGCGTGGCTAGTCCTATTTATAGACAGAGGCCCTGGGCCTCTTCCCAAATATTGAGCGGGAAGGGCGCCAACAATTGGCCATTTTGAAGGGGAACATCTGGTACACTTATCCTGACTAAAGTTGGTCCTCACTTTGTCAAAGGCTCGTGGACGCCGGCTTGGGCTCCACAATGACTTCCTTCCTGCCGCTGGGCTGGTCTTGGTCTTGTTGCATCAAATGGACGCCTTTGCTTGATGCTCTCGCCGCGCTTGCTCCCTTTGCACCAAAGAGGAAAGGAGGACATCAGACGGGCTGGCGCCCACCGGGCGCCTCTTGGTCGTCATGGCTTGTGTCATGGGCAACCTCGTGAGGTACCCGCGCTTGATCTCTCCGCCTCGCGAGCCAGCCCGATGAGGCCGCTACCGAGGAAGCTCCTGTCGCCCACCTCATGAGGCTTGGCCCTCGCGAGGGTATTGAGCTTGTGTTTATGAAGATGGGCCGTGCTGGGCCCCACTTTGAGCCACGCCAGCAGCCGCAGTGCATAAGTCTGGGACCCTGCCCTGAACGCCGATGGCCCGGGCCTAAGCTCGAGATCGAAAGTGCTTTACCGCAAAGAAACTAGTCATCGAAGCGGAACTTCCCCAAGTATTTGGCGGATAAGAAGGATGGCAAGGTGAACAAAGGTATATGTGATATACATGTTATTGATGTGTACCTTATTAATGCTCGCAGAGCACCTGGTATTTGATATCGGTTCATTTGCTAATATTTGCAACTCAAACAGGGACTATAGATTGCTTAAGATTGCCTAAGGACGAGGTGACGATGGGAGTGCGAAATGGTTCCAAAGTCGATGTGATCGCGGTCGGCACGCTACCTCTACATCTACCTTCGGGATTAGTTTTAGACCTGAATAATTGTTATTTGGTGCCAGCATTGAGGATAAACATTATATATGGATCTTGTTTGATGCGAGACGGTTATTCATTTGAATATGAGAATAATGGTTGTTCTATTTATATGAGTAATATCTTTTATGGTCATGCACCCTTGAAGAGTGGTCTAGTTAGTGATACACATATTCATAATATTGAAGCCAAAAGATGCAGAGTTGATAATGATAGTGCAACTTATTTGTGGGACTGCCATTTGGGTCATGTTGGTGTAAAAGCATGAAGAAACTCCATTTTGATGGACTTTTCAATCACTTGATTATGAATCACTTGGTACTTAATAACCATGCCTCGATGGGGAAGATGACTAAAATTCCGCTCTCCTGAACAATGGAGCGAGCAACAAATTTGTTGGAAATCATACATACCGATGTATGTGGTCCAATGAATGTTGAGGTCACAAGGGTATCGTTATTTTCTCACCTTCATAGATGATTTGAGCAGATATGGGTATATCTACTTGATGAAGCATAAGTATGAAACATTTGAAAAGTTCAAAGAATTTCAGAGTGAAGTGGAAAATCATCATAACAAGAAAATAAAGTTTCTACGATCAGATCGTGGAGGAGAATATTTGAGTTATGAGTTTGGTCTTCATTTGAAACAATGTGGAATAGTTTCGCAACTCACGCCACCCGGAACACCACAGCGTAATGGTGTGTCCGAACGTCATAAACATACTTTACTGGATATGGTGCGATCTATGATGTCTCTTACTGATTTACCGCTATAGTTATGCTTTAGAGACGACGTCATTCATGTTAAATAGGGCACCATCTAAATCCGTTGAGACGACACCTTATGAACTATGGTTTGGCAAGAAACCAAAGTTGTCGTTTCTTAAAGTTTGGGGCTGCGATGCTTATGTGAAAAAGCTTCAACCTGATAAGCTCGAACCCAAATCGAAGAAATGTGTCTTCATAGGATACCCAAAGGAGACTGTTGGGTACACCTTCTATCACAGATCCGAAGGCAAGATATTCGTTGCTAAGAATGGATCCTTTCTAGAGAAGGAGTTTTCTCGAAGGAAGTGAGTGGGAGGAAAGTAGAACTTGATGAGGTAACTGTACCTGCTCCCTTATTGGAAAGTAGTTCATCACAAAAATCAATGTCGGCATTCTGGGAATGGGGGTCCCCAGACTTGCCTACCTGCGGCCCACGGCGTGGTTCTGCAAATGGGCCCGTACGGCCCATCTTCACCAACAAGCATTCGAGACCCTCGCAAGGGGCCAAGCCTCACGAGGCGGACGATGCAAGACCTCCTCGGGAGCGGCCTCACCAGGCTGGCTCACGAGGGCGGAGAGATCAAGGCATGGCAAACCTCGTGAGGTTCTCATGACGTGAGCCATGATGATCGAGACCAGGCGGGCGCCAGCACGTGCAGTGTCCTTGCTTCCTCTTTGGTGCTAAGGAGGCAAGCGTAGGTGAAGAGTAATGAGGCATTGGGCAAAGGTTTCCATATCGGTGCGAAGAGACCAAGACCAGCAGGACGGCAGGACGGAGGTCACCGTGGAGCCCAAGACCGCGTCACCACCAGAGCCTTTGGCAGGCGAAGACCGCCTTTAGTTAGGATAGCATGTACTATCTGTCCCCTTTCAAATTGGCCGTTGTTGGCTCCCTTCCCGCTCAATATTTGGGGAGAGGACCAGGGCCTCTATAAATAGGGCTAGCCACCATAGTAGGAGGCATCTCATCTCAAACTCATTCAGTTCATCCTCACACTCACCAAGCACAAGAACTCCTCACCTCAGGAGGCTGTTCTTCCCCTTGTACTGTTCATCCTCAGCCCGAGAGGCAATCCACTACACCACACTGGAGTAGGGTATTACACCACAACGGTGGCCCGAACTAGTATAAATCTTGCGTCTCTTGTGTTGCGAGTTCATCGAGCTATCCTTTGAGATCGTGGTGAGGTTGAGGGCTTGATTTGGTAGGGGGAGATCTTCGGGCACACCCTAGTATTCGAACCTTGAGGGTTTTGCCGGAACCCAAGATCCGAAATTTGGCGCGCCAGGTAGGGGTGCGCCGAAGCTTTCCTTCCATCGATCCGCGTCCCGTCGCTTCGTCGTCTCCATGGCGGACGGACGCCGAGCTCGCGCTGAGCGCCGGGTCCCCGCCGCCCAGCGCCATTCAGACGGCTCCGTTCACAGGGCCTCCCGCTTCTCCTCCGCCGCCGCCAATGCCGTCACCGACCCGGCGAGGAACGAGCAGCAAGCGTCCTCTCTGCTCCCCTTGGTGCGGCCGGACGGTCGCACCACCACTCCGTTGTTGACCCCGGCCGGCTCGTCGTCTCACTCTCGTCGCGCTCCCACGAACGCGCAGGCTGCGCTGCTCATGGCACGCGAGCTTCTGAGCTACCGCCCCGTCGACGACCTCTACGAGGACTGGCTTGACCGCATCACCGAGCTTGTCAGCGCCGCGGGGGGCTCCCCTGTGTCGTCCCTCTTGCTGCCTCGTCCCCCGCCAGCTGCAGGTGACGTGGCTCGTGGAGCGCCTCCACCACCTCTGCCCCAAGACGGCATCCTGGCACCAAGACGTGCGCCCCCCGGCGCGACCCACTGCATCCGGCGCCCGCGTGAGAAGAAAGAAGCTGCCAAGAAGTCCCACGGCCGCGGGAGAACACTCCCGCACTCCGGCCAGCCTCGCGAGGGTGCCTGGAGGGACCAGCCTCGCGAGGACCATCCTCAAGGCAATGTTGGGCTTCCTCTGCTGCCGCCACCACCAAGAAGGAACGACGACCACCATCAAGACGGGAGGGCTGGGGGCTTCCAGGAGCCGCGTGCTATCGCCTACATCTTGGGCGGAGCTCAAGCCCCAGTCTCATAGCGTATCTTCAAGCAGTTTGCTCGTGAGGTGAACGCATTCCTCCCCAAGCTCGAGGCCACACGCCCTCTCAGGTGGTCCAAGTGCGCTATTACTTTCAGCTCGGCAGACCAGCCCAAGTGTGCGGCCATCACGGGCGCCTCCCAATGCTCGCTCACCCATCATCGAGAACGTGCAAGTCACCAAGATTCTCATCGGCGGCGGCGCGGGGCTCAACGTCTGTGCGTCGAGATGTTCGACAACCTTCAAGTGCCCTACAATCAGCTTTAGCCTACCAAGCCTTTCTCGGAGTAGCAAGCGGTTCCACCACGCCCGATAGGGAAGGTCCGCCTCCTGTCACCTTCGGACAGCGCAACAACTACCGCACCGAGCTCATCGACTTCGACGTCGCCCACATCCGTCTGCCCTACATTTCCATCCTCGGGTATCCGGCTCTGGCCAAGTTCATGGCAATGACGCACCACGGCTACAACGTCCTCAAGATGCTAGGAAGCGGTAGGATTATCACAGTCCCCTGTGAAGAGAAAGATGCGGTCTGCTCCCTCGAGCGCGCCTTCCAAGCAGCGTCAATCGAAGACCCCGACAGCAGTGCAGCATAGTACCCTCCCGAGGTTGTCCCCAAGAAGAAGAAGCAGCTACTCCAGACTGGGCCTCAGGAGAGCGGCGCCGCAAAGTGGAGCCTCGTCAGGATCAGCTCCTGCGCCTTGGGCGCCTCCCTCCCTCGCATAGGAAGGTGCGCCGGCGCCCTCCTTGGGCAGGGGCTCGGGGCTCTCTTGGAGGGCCTCGAGACCTGCCACGCACGAGGGAGGCGCTGGGCACCATTTGGGCGTGCCGCGGCACATTTCCCTCGGGGAGGACTGCAGGCGAGGCGCCCAGCGCTCAGGAGTTCGTTACCAAGACCACTCAGAGGCTGCAGGATGCAAGGGCCATGCTTGGCGATCGCCGCTTACAGCACAGCCCCCATCCAGCGAGGATCTTTGGGATGCGATTCGCATCAACGTCCCAGGGCTCAATAGGGCCGCGTCTCAGGAGCTCTTCTGGCCTTCGTGCATGGGATGCTGCGACGGCTCATCGCACAGCTATGTTCGCATGCCATTCGGCCTGCCAAGCTTGGCACCCGCTTACCAACGCAACTTGCGGCGCAACCTGGCGGCTCAGGAGGCCAGGCACCACACAGTGCTAGCGGAGATGGAGACGGTCCTCAAGGAACCGCTGGACCCCGAGCCTCCACGAGGCTCGGGGCCCCGATGGCTCGTTCTGAGCAGCCCCTTCATCCGCAGCGTCTTGATTGCCTCGGCATTCCTTCATCAGCAGAACGGTGACATCTTCCAAGTTTGTTTTAGTGGGCGCCCCTTGGCTGCATCATTCTGAGCCACATGGGTCCATCCACGTGGCATGTATCCCTTACATTTCTAGCTTACTTTGTTGGGCGGCCCTCGGGCTACATCGTCCCCAAGCCGCTCGGACCTGACCCAGTGGCATGTATCTCCCCTGCGTTTGCTTGAGCCAGTTTGCTTTCCATTCTTAATCTATCTATGACTATCACCTGCTTGATTCTCACCTGCCACGGGAGCCCCGCGCCGATCGTCTTTCTTCAGGACCCTTCGCGTGAGAAGGATGGGCACGACGTCTGTTCTCGGGCCCGTCCCTACAGCATCGATAAACCCAACGGCTGAGCTCTGGCTGGCGGGTAGGTCCCGTTCATGTCACCACCTGGGGCCGTTGGTGCTTGGCCTTGTCACGTGATAACCTCAGGAGATTCGTTCGGCGCAGGTTGTCTAACCACCTCGCAGGACCATCACAGCAAACATGAATCAAGACCAGGCACAACCCGCCTTGAGGTAGGGCCTCGTGAGTCCTACGCTGGCTCACGGGTGCCCAGACACACCTCGTCTAGCCCTGCCGTGCAAGCCACGTGACAGGGCGAGGTTGTACACGCCCCGGGGGCTCTCCGCAGTAGGGAGTCGCCTCCCACGTTCTAGTGGAAGCACCATGCTCCGCGCTGGCCGTCGACACTGCCGAGGAGCGGCTATGCCCGTGCAAGTGCGGAAGTGCTATGCTCTGCGCTGGTCATAAACAACTGAGGGCGGCCCCATGGCCGTATCTACTTCAGGGAGCTCTTGAGCTCAGTGTCGACCTCACGCAACACCTCCCACAGGAGAGTTGCGGCGAGGGCTGGGCACAGGGGCTGCCTTCAGGTCACATAGCGTCGCCCGTAACCAGGTCCCCCGGACCTGGTAAATCACGCCACTCCCCGAGCCGAGCCTCAACGAGGGCAAAGGTATGAAGGTTGTTTGCACGTCAAGGGGGACTACTGAGCATCGCGAATCAGGAGCCTAACTGGTCGCGTAGCCCCTCACTCCTTGGTCTCGTCCTGGTCTCCAGACGACCCAACGGCGGTTGAGGTATGCTCGCGGCCGGGCCCTGCCGACGTAGAACACTAAACCTATTCTCGCATCTCCTTCCTATAAATTGTTTGCGCATCAAGGGGGACTCCTGAGCATCGCGACTCAGGAGCCTAACTGGTCACGTAGCCCCTCACCCCTTGGTCCCGTCCTGGTCTCTGGACGACCCAACGGTGGCTGAGGTATGCGCGGGGCCGGGCCCTACCGACGTAGAACGTAAAGCAAGTAGGAAGAAAACCGCAAATCTCAGAAGCAAATATTACAAGAAATATTGTTCTCTCAAATATCAAACACAAGTTCAAACACCTCCACGAGGCATAATGCATGTTGCAGGAGTAAAATAGGAAAACAGCCGCAAGCGAATCATCCCTGGGCACCGACGTCGCCCGCAAGGGGTGCTCCCTTCTTGGTGGCTTTGTCTTCACCCGTACCACCGGCCGGACCTGCAGGATTGGTAGCACCACCGGTCAAAGACGCCTATTCGATAATTTCTTATAAACATAGGTTTTCATTGGAATTCGCTCAGTCAGTTAATTATGGAACAAGAGAGCTGTTTCATATTTGTTTTAAAGAAATGTGAAAATGAATTATGAATAGAAAGTAAAACGATTCCACTTTTCTTTGGAGCAAAGGCGCGAACTTCTTGATGGGACCTCCACGACCCTTCACATCAATGGCAGCTTCTTCAGTGTTAAATGCGTCCACAGGGCTCCGCAGCTCGTCAAGGCGGGTGGTAGGGTCGCAAAGATGGAGGCGGCTGAAGACGCGCGCCAGCGCAGCCGAGGAGAGGACGCGGGCCTCTTCCTCTGCCGTGGGGCCGATGCCGCTCGCGACTTCCTCAAGCGCCTCGACCAAGTAGGGAAGCAGCTGAGCGGGGCCGTCCTCATCGGTGGTCAGCAGCTTCTCCAAGCCCTTCTCATAGAGTGTCTTTAGCGCCACGCGAGACCTCTCTTCGAGGAGCGCGAAGGCCGCGCGGTCCTCGCGTGGAACCTTCACCTTCGCGTCAAGTTCGACTTCCTCCGCCTTCACCTTCCGCTCCAGCTCCTCCAGCCGGCCGCGCTCAGTGGCATGCACCTTCGCCGATTGCTCCAGCTCGGCGTCGCGACCCTTGATGGCATCTTCTTGAGCCTTCATCTTCTCCTCCTCCGCCTTGTGGCTGCGGGCTTCCTCTGCACGCTCGCCGCGCAAGGTCGTCAGCTCGGCCTCCAGCGCCCGGTAGCGACTCTCGGCGGCCTCGACGTCCTTCAGCGCCGCCTCGCGAGCAGCCTCCGCACGGGCTGCGGCCTGCTTCTCTTTCTCGAAGGTCGCCATGGCCTGGCTCAGCGCCGCCCTAACAGACACGTCGGAATGGAGCCAACCAAAGACCAGCTCCAGGCGCCCGGCCACCAGGAGGGGGTCGGCGCCCTGAACATCTTCACGCAGCCGGGCCATCTCAAGAAGAGCGCGCTCCAAGATGTCGAGGGAGGCAGAAGGGCCTGGAATCAGCAGTGCGGCGGGAGGAGGATGAGAAGGTACTGTCACCATAGCCTGGGATACTGGGGGCTCCAGAACCTTGGAGACCTCAGCAGCCGAGCCGGACACCGGTGCCTCCGGAGCAGGAGGGGCCCCGGGAGCTGTTTCCTCCAGAAGATTCTCCCCTAGGCCTCGCAAGGACGACCGGACTGGGGAGACTTGAGCACTGGCGCTGCCCTTCTCCACGGAGGGAGACACGGTCGGAGCAGGCGCGTTGATCCCGGGCGGCACCATCGCCTCCTCCTTCCTCTTCTCGCCGCAGGCATCGGCCTGATCGCACAGTGGAGAAGCGTCAAGGTCAAGCAGCAGAAGCAAGAATGAAACAGGGCAAGAACACTTACTGGTCCACCACGGCGTAGTCCACCTTCCTCTTGCTAAGCTTGAAGCCCGAGAGCCTCCCGGCCTGGGGCGCGGGTGCACGGGCCCTGGGAGAAGAAGAAGGAGCAGCAGGTGGGCCGGAAGCGGCTCTAGGCGGCGCTGGAATAGAGGCAGTATCTCGGGAGATCAGCGCCGACTGGCCCCTCGTAGGGATCACGGGCGGCTCTCCCTTCTCTTGGCGGGCGTCGGCCTCGTTGTCATCTGGCAGGGTGCGAAGGATGTCGTCCTTGCTTAAGGGGGAAGTCTCCTCCATCCCTTCAGGGGTCACCTCCGAGTCCTCCTCCTCCTCTTCCTCCCCGCGGGACTCACCAGAAGACAGCTCCACCGGCGTCGGTGCCACAGGGTCCCGGTGGGTGCGGCGGCACTAGCCCGCGCCCGTCAAAGGTCAGCCTGGCGGCCACGACCTGCGCCCCGTCCTAGTGGCGGAAAAATGGAGTGAAGACGCTCGGTGGGTACTCCTGGTCGTCCCTAACCAGGAGGCAGAGAGCCGTAGCCAGCTCACCGTCAGGCAAGGCTTCCGGGCTCAGGCGAACCTTGTCCTCTTCGTCCCCAAGCCTCCACAAGGGGCGCGTACGCGCCTGAAGCGGGGCCACGCGCAGCATCAGGAATTCCCTCAGGAGCATGGCCCCTGTCACCTTTGCCGCCTTCACGATGCCCGGCTTCAGGTTGGCGTTCATCTGCTCCAGCACCAACGTTGCCCGCTCATCGGTGAGCTTCGCACAAGACCACCCCTTGTCGGACTGGGGCATCTCCGTTGGCAGCACCAAGCATGGGTGGACGCACTTGGCGTCCATCATGACCCACTTGCTCCTGAAGCCGTCGGCCTTCTTCCCAGTCTTCGAGATCGAGTTGGCCTTGCCGGCCACGATGAAGTTGGCACACCCGGAGGTATGACCCTCGTTGATGCGGAGGAAGAAGAAGTGGCGTAGCAGAGCCATGGACGGCATCACGCCGAGATACACCTCGCAGTAGAAGGCGAAGATCGACAAGAGAAGGATAGAGTTGGGATGAAGGTGCAGCACCTGCAGCCCGTAGTGGCCGAGAACCTCATAGAAGAAGTCAGAGAAGGGGGAACCAGCCCCGCAACGATGTTGCTCATGAAGAAGGGGAAGAAGGTGCTTCCCTCGGGCTCCAGCGCATCGGAGCCGGCCCGGAGCTCAGTCTTCCCCCTCTCGTTGTTTTCTCCCGCCGTTAGCAAGCGCGTGGCAGCGAGGCTCTTCTCTGAGATGTTGGGAGCATCGAGAGCTGGCTCATACGAAGCCAGCGATGAGGCAGGCTTGACCTTCCGGGGTGCCATTGGCCACTGATGCGGAAGGGGATGGGAGCAGATCTGGAGATTTCGGAAGCAGGGAGCAAGAAAGGGGATCTGGAGCAAGCCGAAAGGAAGCAATGAAGGCAAGCGCTGTCTACGCCAGCCTTTTGACAGTCAGGCAGTTGCCGAGGTAGCGTCGGGAAGCGGAGACACCCATGTCCAATCAACCGCCACGCGTCGACCAAGGCCGCAGGCTGTTGGGGCCCGCGGCGCTCCGCACTTGCCCAAGTCCGAGCGCTCCTTGGGCCCGGGGGCTACCGTCGGTGTTCTGGGAACGGGGGTCCCCAGACTTGCTTGCCTGCGGCCCATGGCATGGCTCTACAAGCGGGCCCGTACGACCCATCTTCACAAACAAGCATTTGAGACCCTCGCGAGGGGCCAAGCCTCACGAGGCTGACGATGCAAGACCTCCTCGGGAGCGGCCTCACCAAGTTGGCTCACGAGGGGCGGAGAGATCAAGGCAAGGCAAACCTCATGAGGTTCTCATGACGTGAGCCATGACGATCGAGACCAGGCGGGCGCCAGCGCGTGCAATGTCCTTGCTTCCTCTTTGGTGCTAAGGAGGCAAGCGCAGGTGAAGAGTACCGAGGCATCGGGCAAAGGTTTCCATATCGTTGCAATGAGACCAAGACCAGCAGGACGGGAGGACGGAGGTCACCGTGGAGCCCAAGACCGCGTCACCACCAGAGCCTTTGGCAGGCGAAGACCGCCTTTAGTCAGGATAGCATGTACTATCTATCCCCTTTCAAATTGGTCGGTGTTGGCTCCCTTCCCGCTCAATATTTGGGGAGAGGACCAGGGCCTCTATAAATAGGGCTAGCCACCACAGTAGGAGGCATCTCGTCTCGAACTCATTCAGTTCATCCTCACACTCACCAAGCACAAGAACTCCTCACCTCAGGAGGATGTTCTTCCCCTTGTACTGTTCATCCTCAGGCGAAGAGGCAATCCACCACACCACACTGGAGTAGGGTATTACACCACAACGGTGGCCCAAACCAGTATAAATCTTGCGTCTCTTGTGTTGCGAGTTTGTCGAGCTAGCCTTTGAGATCATGGCGAGGTTGAGGGCGTGATTTGGTAGGGGGAGATCTTCGCGCGCACCCCAGTGTTCGAACCTTGAGGGTTTTGCCGGAACCCGTGATCCGACAATCTGTTCCTATGACTGCTACACCAATTAGTGAGGAAGCTAATGGTGATGATCATGTAACTTCAGATTAAGTTACTACCGAACCTCGTAGGTCAACCAGAGTAAGATCCACACCAGAGTGGTACGGTAATCCTGTTCTGGAGGTCATGTTGCTTGACCATGACGAACCTACGAACTATGAGGAAGCGATGATGAGCCCAGATTCCGCAAAATGGCTTGAGGCCATGAAATCTGAGATGGGATCCATGTATGAGAACAAAGTGTGGACTTTGGTTGACTTGCCCGATGATCGGCAAGCCATCGAGAATAAATGGATCTTCAAGAAGAAGACTGACGCTGACGGTAATGTTACTGTCAGCTCGACTTGTTGCAAAAGGTTTTCGACAAGTTCAAGGAGTTGACTATGATGAGACCTTCTCACCTGTAGCGATGCTTAAGTCTGTCCGAACCATGTTAGCAATTGTTGCATTTTATGATTACGAAATTTGGCAAATGATGTAAAGACTGCATTCCTGAATGGATTTCTGGAAGAAGAGTTGTATATGATGCAACCTGAAGGTTTTATCAATCCAAAGGTGCTAACAAAGTGTGCAAGCTCCAGCGATCCATTTATGGACTGGTGCAAGCATCTCAGAGTTGGAATAAACGTTTTGATAGTGTGATCAAAGCATATGGTTTTATACAGACTTTTGGAGAAGCCTGTATTTACAAGAAAGTGAGTGGGAGCTCTGTAGCATTTCTAATATTATTTGTGGATGACATATTGTTGATTGGAAATGATATAGAATTTCTGGATAGCATAAAAGGATACTTGAATAAGAGTTTTTCAATGAAAGATCTAGATGAAGCTGCTTATATATTGGGCATCAAGATCAATAGAGATAGATCAAGGCGCTTAATTGGACTTTCAAAAAGCACATACCTTGATAAAATTTTGAAGGAGTTCAAAATGGATCAAGCAAAGAAAGAGTTCTTGCCTGTGTTACAAGGTGTGAAGTTGAGTTAGACTCAATGCCCGAATATTGCAGAAGATAGATAGAAAATGAAAGATGTTCCATATGCTTCAGCCATAGGCTCTATCATGTATGCAATGCTGTGTACCAGACCTGATGTGTGCCTTGCTATTAGTTTATCAGGGAGGTGCCAAAGTAATCCAGGAGTGGATCACTGGACAGCGGTCAAGAACATCGTAAAATACCTGAAAAGGACTAAGGATATGTTTCTCATTTATGGAGGTGACAAAGAGCTCATCGTAAATGGTTACGTCGATGCAAGCTTTGTCACTGATCCGGATGACTCTAAGTCTCAAACCGGATACGTGTTTATATTGAACAGTGGAGCTGTCAGTTGGCGTAGTTCTAAGCAAAGCGTCATGGCGGGATCTACGTGTGAAAGGGAGTACACAGCTGCTTCAGAAGCAGCAAATGAAGGAGTCTGGATGAAGGAGTTCATATCCGATCTAGGTGTCATACCTAGTGCATCAGGTCCAATGAAAATCTTTTGTGACAATTTCCTTGGCAAAAGAATCCAGATTTCACAAGAGAACCAGGCACATCAAGAGAAGCTTCAATTCCATGTGCGATCAAGTCAAGGAGGGAGACATAGAGATTACAAGATACATATGGATCTGAATGTTGCAGACCCATTGACTAAGCCTCTCTCACGGGTAAAACATGATTAGCACCAAGACTCCATGGGTTTAGAATCATTACTATGTAATCTAGATTATTGACTCTAGTGCAAGTGGGAGACTGAAGGAAATATGCCCTAGAGGCAATAATGAAGTTGTTATTTATATTTCCTTATATCATGATAAATGTTCATTATTCATGCTAGAATTGTATTAACCAGAATCCAGAGATTACGAGATTTGTATTACAAGGTGTGAAGTTGAGTTAGACTCACACAGTACCATTTGTAACTATTGAATTGTTTGATAAATGAGAAACTAATGAGTTAGTAGCGGGATGGTGCATTACAGAACGAGTGAAGAGACTTGTCGGTAACGAGATTGAACTAGGTATTGAGATACTGACGATCGAATCTCGGGCAAGTAACATACCAATGACAAAGGGAACAAAGTATGTGGTTATGCGGTTTGACCGATAAAGATCTTCGAAGAATATGTACGAGCCCATATGAGCATCCAGGTTCCGCTATTGGTTATTGACCGAAGACATGTCTTGGTCATGTCTACATAGTTCTCGAACCCGTAGGGTCCGCACGCTTAACGTTCGGTGACGACTATATGCGGACACTGGATGAGTTCTGAGGTCACCGGATATTTATCGGAGTGCCGAGAGGTTATCAGAACCCCCGGGGGATATAATGGGCCAACATGGGCCTTGTGGGAGAGAGAGAGGAGAGGGCTTAGGGCTGCCCCCCCTTGGGAGTCCGAATTGGACAAGGAAGGGGGTGGCGCCCCCTCTGTCCTCCCTCTCTCCCTCTCCTTCCTTCCCCTTCCTCCTTCCTAGTTGGACTAGGAAAGGGGAGTCCTACTCCCACTAGGAGGAGGACTCCCCCCTATCCTTGGCGCGCCCCAAGCCCGGCCTGTCGGCGTCACAGGGAAGGGGTCCCAGACTGCTGCACATGCCCACACAGTGGCTCCACCAGCAGTGACCTGTGATGGCCCATCTTCACCAGCAAACACTCAAGACCCTCGCGAGGGGCCAAGCCTCTCGAGGTAGACGACACAAGACCTCCTCGGGGGCAGCTTCACCAGGAAGGCTCGCGAGGGCCAGAGATATTAAGGCAAGGGACACCTCGCGAGGTTTCTGTGACGAAAGCCATGACGACTGGAGCCAGGCGGGTGCCAGCACGCGCAGTGTCCTCGTTTCCTCTTTGGTGCTAAAGGGGCAAGCGCAAGCGAGGAGTCCCGAGGCATCAGGCAAAGGTTTCCATATCACTGCAACGAGACTAAGACCAGCAGGACGATAGGACGGAGGTCACTGTGGAGCCCAATACGGCGTCACCACCAAACCCTTTGGCAGGCGAAGACCACCTTTAGTCAGGATAACTTGTACTAGTTGTCTCCCTTCGAATTTGGCCGTTGTTGGATCCCTTCCCGCTCAATATTTGGGGAGAGGACCAAGGCCTCTATAAATAGGACTAGCCACCATCATAGTAGGAGGAAGGAGATGATCCTCAACCACACAAGCTCACTAAGCACAAGGGCACCTCTCTCAGGAGGTTGTTCTTCCCTTGTAACTGTTCATCATCAGCCCAAGAGGCAATCCACCACACCACACTGGAGTAGGGTATTACACCACATCAGTGGCCCGAACTAGTATAAATTCTTGTGTCTCTCGTTCTTTGGGTTCGTCGAGCTAGGCCTTGTGATTGTTGCGAGAGCGATCTAGGGAGAGAGATCTTCGTGTGCACCCCAGTGTTTGAACCTTAAGGGTTTTGCCGGAACCCGAAATCCGACTTTCGGCGCGCCAGGTAGGGGTGCGCCGGAGCCTCTCTTCCGCCAGTTGATCCGCCGACACTCTGCTGTTCCGATGTCCGGCGACCCGAGGACCAACGCCGACCGCTGGGTAGCTTGGCCAGCCCAGGCGGCGTCGTCCGCCCAAGAATAGCTCAACCCTGCGCCCCAGGCGGCACGCGCACCACCAAACGCTGCGGGGTGCAGGCGGCGCGGTCAAACGCCATCCACCCTTACTCCACGACAAGCGCGGGAAGCCGCAAGGGCCTCAAGCTATGTTGTGGCCAAGGCACCGCACACCCAACAGGAACAAGCAAACATGAGGGCCGCGCTCACGGTGGCTCGAAAGCTGCTGCGATGCCGGCTGATGGAGAGTGGCCGAGATGCGTTGCTGGAGCGTGTCGCCGAGCTATTGGACGCCCTAGCCGGGGGTACGCCACCTTTCTTCTCCCTACTTGCACCTCGGTGCGACCAGATCGCATAGTGGGCCTCGACGCGCCGCCCGGGTGCATCAGGGGGCTTCGATGGCATCGGCACAGCCAGCGGCACTAGCCACCCAACTGCACCTATGCCTTCCCCGATGGGCGCAGGCATGAGCATCGCCGCCCACGGTCCCGGAAGGAACCGCCCTACCATCCTCAGGGCGGCACGCTGGGCCGGGCGACGTGGAGCGTGGGGCACTTTGGCAAGGTTTTCTGGGCGACGGCCTCGGAGGCCTACGTTCCCCGCATGATGGACCAGGAGTACACGCAGGAAGACGACCCTGGCTCGTTCCTCGAGCCAGGCTGGGAGGAAGAGGCGCTAGAAGCTGAGGCCTTCCAGGAGCCGCACGGGAGCCTCGTCGACCATGCCGGTGACAACGGCTACAGGGTACCGCTAATCTCTCAGGAGCAAGCTTACGCTAACCTTGGATCGCAGGTGGATCAGGTCACAGTGACGGACGGCGGCCCCAGCTCGACAGCCTCCCTTCCTCCGGGAGGAGCACACTGGGGCCGCAGGGAAGGAGCAAGGAGCAAGGCTCCTCCCCGCATCGCGCGGAGCAGGGCGTCACCCGAAGGTAGGCCCTCTGCCGGGGAGGTGCTGGTGAGCCTTCCCCCCGGCAGAGGACCCGTGGTCACTGAGGGCGCCGTTGGCGTCCCCTTTGCCCCTTGGCATTGTCCTCGTTTCCGGACGCCCCAATGGTGGTCGAGGGTGGCGCAAGGCGGGGCCCTCGTCTGGCGATATGAAGTAAGGCTCGCGCCTGTGAAAGTCTCCGCCCGTGACACTCTCACGTAATAATGAGTGGGGCTGTACACGCCCCGGAGTCTCCGGAGTGCCGCCCTTGGGCCTCAGGGGCTCCCGCCCACGTCCTAGTTGAGGCACTACGCTCCGTGCTGGTGGAAGACCAAAATACTAGACTAGGCGCCGGACGCGGCCATTCGCTTTTAATCTCTTTTCTGTAGCCCTATTTTCTGGCTTTGGATTTAAGTTTGAAGTTGAATTTTCATTGCTGTGCGCGGAGGGTGTCTTTTATCGTTCATGCGATTTCCTGCGATCTGGTTCCTTGCCTTGATTCAGAGTCCGCACGTGCTGCCTCCCCCATCGCGAGCTCCTCGCGAGTGGGGGCTGGGCGCGGCGCACGTGCGCTGCGCGCACGTCCTTCCATGGCTGGCGCTTGCTCCTCGCGAGGCTATAATATCCCAAATTTTCAATTTGAAATGTTATACATAGAGCATCATTGCATAGCATATTTTTGTTGCATTTTGGCCTGATCCTAGAAATTCAACACAACTCAAGGACCCACGGAGAGAGTTGGGGATTTCTTTATTTTCATATTTGAGTTTTCTCAAATTTTGAAAATAGGATCATTTGATTTTAATTATTTTATCTTCAATTATTTCTACTATCAAAATATGAGAGAGGGAATAAAATGACTTTCCCAAAATAAAGAAATAATGAAGATTTAATAAAAAAATCAAATAAGATTTTATTTTGGAGTTTTTCGCCTTTTTATTTGAATTTAGGAAAAATGCGCGTTTTTCAAAATTGCATTTAGGCCCCAAATAAATGTTGGGGAAAATTTATTTCAGGATTTTTGGAGTCCGTTTAGTATTTATTTTTATTTTTCTTTTTACGTGAATTATTTAAAAAAGCGCAAGACCGACCCACAGGCCGTGTCCTTTGGGACACCCGGCCCATGAGGCTTTATAAGCCGGCCCACCGGGGCCAAACCCTAACCGCATGACCGCCCGGCCCGCCCTCCCATTGTCATGATCGCTTGTTGCCGCCGCCGCCGCCCGCCGACCCACCGGATCCCGCCGCCGAGGTTCACCGCGCCTCAACTTCTGTGCCTTTGGTTTTTTTTAAAACCGAACGGTTTTCGTCGGTTTTTTTTAGATTGGTTTTTTCCGGTTCGGTTAAATAGCGAGCGTTCGTTCGTTCGTTTGTTTTTAACGAACGCGTTCGTCAGATTAGTTTAGTTAATGAACGTCCGTTCGTTAACCTGATCCGATTTTCGTTTTAGTTTAACTTTTCGCTCATTTATCAGAATCTGGCGATTCAAGCACCTGGAGTTTCGTCTCGAAAACCTCTTTCCGAATAACCAACTTAAACAAGATTTTGCTACTGTAAAATTTGACTTAGATCTAGATTAGTAAAACGGAGCTGTTTTCTTTCGCCGTTTGACTTCCGTTGCTTCGTTTGATTTGGTTCTTTTTGCAAACCGGAGTTCTTAAGTTGAACTATCTGGTTAGATCTATTTGAGTTTTACCTGTGCATTAGATGAGTACTTATTGTATGCTTGTTTGTTTGTCTGCGATAGAATACCTGGAGTGCGCCGCCTGTTACTTCGAGTCTCTAGGTTTCGCGGATCATCAGCAAGGCAAGTAACACTTTGATCATACTCTTCCTACTACCCAGTTTTATTGCATTAGATCAATCCTCAAACATTGCATGATTAGGATCTAATTAAATTGTGGGATGGGAAGTAGTTGAGGTAGTACCTATTACCTGATTTATATTCAAACCCTTGGGAGTTACTTCTACGTTTGCTTATTATGCCATGCTATGCTAGTAGACGTGGATTGGGTGAGTGTATCCATGACAGATGTGAGATTGTTAAATTAATGGTTTATCTAAGGTGGAAACTTAAACACACATCTGGGTGGATTGAGGCACTGGTTTCCATCGGGACTTGCTGTATTTCTTCTGGACCGCCACCCAGGCTCAAAGGGATCATGAGATTATTCATGCTAGAAACTTCCGTGTGCAGCCACATGCTACTATGGGCTCTAGCATAGTTGACTAAGTTGTGCGAACTCTTACGGGTAGACTAGCTGATGTAGGGGTTGTAGGTTGGTACGGTCTACCCACATGTAAGGTGCTAGCGCTTCTGAAAGACTATGTCCCGGTCATCCGTTTCTCAAACATCATGTAGTGCGAGAAATCAAACGGAGGCGATCGAGTCTTGTGGGGAAAAGTGCACAAACCTCTGCAGAGTGTATAAACTAATCATGGTTAGACGTGTCCCCGGTTATGGACATCTTGAGTATCTAGTACTTGGATTATCATGTGAATCTCATCATGTTACTTTAATTAATATTGTTGGGTTGTTAATGAGTACTTTTAATTGGGATTGAGGATGCTGTCAACCATTCTCAATGTTCAACAACCACCATGATAGTTAAATAAATTTATTCCTTTGCAGTAGGGAAAAATTGGCTTTACGCAAAAACTGTAACCATAGAGCTTTACACCATCCATATATGCATGTAGTACAGGCTTATTCTTCCGTTATTCTCTATGTTTTATTTTGCCAGCATATTCCATGTGCTGACCCGTTTTCGGGCTGTAACATTTCATGTTGCAGACTTTTCAGACGACGAGTAAGGTGCTTAGGTGGTGGTTCTATACTCAGTGATGCCGTTGGAGTTGATGGACTCGCTTATTCTTCCAAGCCTTCCGCTGTTATCGTTACTAGATGGCCTTAAGCCATATTTATTTTGTTAAGTTCTCTCTTGAGAACATTCGATGTAATAAGTGTGTGATTGCTACTCTGTTATAAATCCTTCGAGTCTTGTGTGGTGTCGGCATTCGATCCGGGGATGACACTTGAGCACGAGATCGGTGTTTGAGGTCCGGTCGCTACAAAGATGGTATCGAGCACACCGACTATAGGACACGACCATTAAGCTAAAGCCCTAGATCACTACTCTCTTCTCATTTCGACTCCTCATCTTTTCTACTCTTTTAGGATGACGAAGCGAGGATCAAGTTCACCCAACGGATGAAGATATACCCTTTGGACGACACACGAAGGAAGTCACTAAGTACTGAACATCGGAATACCAAGCTTCACGGGACCTACAATTCCACTTTACCCAAAAAAAGCGCTGGAAGATTCAAGCTCAAGTTCCGGAAGGACGTTTGCATGATCACGGAGCCCATAGAGTGTGTTTTCAATGCACCAACACAGGAGTCAGGAAAGAGCATGGCAGCTCACATAACCATGGGATGCATTGGAGAAGTTTACAAAGAAGACCTCAAGGATACTATCTACCAGATTTGCGGGCGCCGAGATGAATAATGGGAGATAGTTGGCACTAAGAAGGATCGATCCATTGCAGCTTTCATCCAGGAGTTAAATCAGCACATTCGACGCCAGGAGAACCAGATGTGCGCAGACATGATGGAGTTAAAGACAGCAAAAGCCAAGATTATCGAACTAGAAGGAGAACTAAAGGCCACCCGCAAGGACTACATGGAGGAGATTGTAGCTCTAGTGAGACAAAACGGCGATCTTAAGGAGAAGATTGAAGAACTCATAGGAAATTCAGCACCCGGAGGAGAAGATGAAGATTGCACCTGTCCAGAGAACTACATCATTATCGACGGCACCGATTCCGATCCTAGTGATGATGATTTCGAGGATGAAGCTGGAGCAGATATCATGGAGTCTTCATTGGAGCAGTTTTTCTAGTTGACCACCATAACAGTAGTAGATTTCCCCATTAAAAATTAGTTTTAGTCCCAGCACTTTGTAATGATAGATAGACCATTGTATGCCCTTGTTTGAATTGATTGGAGTGATATTGTGTGTTTTGTCTCATGTGCATATGGGTAGTGTTTTCTCCCTAGACCTCATTCTATTCTTAACCCTCGTCTTTTCTATAAACCCTCAGATGCCTCCGAGACGCGACCCCGGATTTGTTTTCCCGCCGGAGATCACTTAGTTGATTCAAGAGCAGAATGCCTTGATTCAAACATTGGTACGTAACCAAGGCAACAACAACAACAACAACAACAACAACAACAACAACAACAACAACAACAACAACAACAACAACAACAACAACAACAACAACAACAACAACAACAACAACAACAACAACAACAACAACAACAACAACTACACCAACAACAACAACAACAACAACAACAACAACAACAACAACAACAACAACAACAACAACAACAACAACAACAACAACAACAACAACAACAACAACAACAACAACAACAACAACAATAACAACAACAACCCACCGCCACCACCACCTGTTGACCATTTGACCCGTTTCTTAAGGCTAAACACGCCGGTGTTTTCCAGTAGCATCAAGCCGATTGTTGTAGATGATTGGCTCCGCAAAGTAGGGAGGGAGTTGACCACTGCAGGATGTACAGATGGGGAAAATGTGAAATTTGCCGCACATCAGCTTGAAGGACCCGCAGCAAAGATGGTGGGAGAATTTTTGACCACTTACCTGTGAGACACCGCCACATGGGATCGGCCAAGAAGCTTTCCGTCTGCCCATGTTTCAGCAGGAGCTATGGCCATGAAGAAGCGTGAGTTTCAACTTGCGCCAAGGAGGACGGACAGTTGGCCAGTATGTGGATGACTTTAGTAAGCTAGCACGTTATGCCCCAGATGATGTTGCTACAGACGCAACTAAGCAGGAGAAGTTTCTAGAAGGACCGAATGATGAGCTGAGCATGCAGTTGATGGTAGCCACCTTCAATAACTACCAGGAGTTAGTAGATCGTGCTCTTACGATTAAAGGGAAGCAGCAGCAGATTGACAATCGCAAGAGAAAGTATGGACAAGGGAAGTACAATTCTGGAGCTCAGCAGAAGCTTCGCTTTACCCTGAAGCCAGGAGGACAATTTCAGCATACTCACGGAGGAGGTAGCTCGCACAACCATAATGGCACCAAGAATGGAAACGGGAATGGAGGAAGCGATGGACAAAACCGCACCACCCCGTCAACACCATCCAAGGTAGACCTGAGCCATATCACCTGTTTTAAGTGTCGTAAGACTGGGCATTATGCAAATGATTGCCCAGAAGGCCAAAATGGTAACGGCAATGGAAGCTCAGGAAAGAAGCCGAACCCTTTCAATAGGGGACAAGTAAACCACGTTACCGTGGAGGAGGTTGAAGCTCAGCCAGACGCAGTAATAGGTAAGTTTTTTGTTAAGACTTTTACTGCAATTGTTCTTTTTGATACTGGTGCATCGCATTCATACATATCAAGGGGATTTGTGGATAAGTATAAATTACCAACCCAAGCCCTTAGGTCACCCATGATAGTAACCTCACCCGAAGCAGAATATATGGCAAGTATATGGTGCGATCGACTGCCATTAAGGATTGGAAGCTATGTATTTCCCTCGGACCTAATAGTTTTGGAATCCCAAGGATTGGATGTGATATTAGGAATGGATTGGTTATCAAAGTATGGAGGGAACATAGATTGCGGCAGTAAGTCGATTTTGCTTACCACCCCAGAAGCAAGGAGAATCAAGTATGTATCACGGCATGAGCCGAGGAGAGCACATGTAAATTCCTTAACAGGAGTTGTGCGGGAGGAAGTACCAGTGGAAAGGATTACCGGATGTGTTTCCGGAAGAGTTGCGAGCATGCCACGACGACGAGACATTGAATTTCTGATTGAACTATCGCCGAGCCTTTGGCCGATATCTAAGAGACCGTATAGGATGCCAGCCCAAGATTTGGAGGAAATTAAGAAGCGATTAAGGAGTTCTTGGATAAAGGTTTTATTCGCCCAAGTTCTTCGCCTTGGGGATCACCAAGATTTAGTGGAGAAGAAGGATGGATCTTTAAGAATGGTTGTTGATTATCAAGGATTGAATGAAGTAACCATTAAGAACAAATACCCGTTGCCGATGATCAACAACTTGTTTGACCAATTGCAAGGAGCTAAGGTATTTTCCAAGATCGATTTGCGATCAGGATACCATCAGTTGAAGATTCGGGAGCAAGATATACCCAAGACGGCTTTTACCACTAGGTACGGGCTGTATGAGTATACCGTTATGTCATTTGGACTGACTAACGCCCCAGCCTATTTTATGAACATGATGAACAAGGTGTTTATGGAGTTCTTGGATAAGTTCGTCGTGGTATTCATTGACGATATCTTGGTCTACTCAAAGAATGAAGAAGAACATAAGGAGCATTTGCGTTTGGTACTCGAGAAGCTCAGGGAACATCAGTTGTATGCCAAGTTCAGCAAGTGTGAGTTTTGGTTGAAGGAAGTTGGATTTCTCGGACATGTTATATTCGGAGAAGGTATAGCAGTAGACCCCACTAAGGTTGCCAGGGTGACAAACTCGGAAGCGCCAACAACAGTTGGAGAGATCCGGAGTTTCCTTGGACTCGCAGGATACTACCGGAGATTCATTGAGAATTTCTCGAGGATTGCGAAGCCCATGACAAAATTATTGAAGAAGGATACCAAGTTTATTTGGACTGAGGAGTGTGAGGCTAGTTTCCAAGAGTTGAAAAAGTGTTTGGTTACCTCACCAGTATTAATCCTGCCAGACCAAAGCAAGGATTACGAAGTTTATTGCGACGCTTCACGTCGAGGACTTGGAGCAGTGCTTATGCAGGAGGGAAGAGTTGTTTCGTATGCTTCACGACAACTGAAACCTCATGAATTAAACTATGCCACGCATGATTTGGAGTTAGCAGCCGTAGTGCATGCATTGAAAACATGGAGGCATTTCCTAATTGGAAATCATTGTGAGGTGTATACGGATCACAAGAGTTTGAAGTACATCTTCACGCAGAAGGAGTTAAATCTCAGGCAGAGAAGATGGTTGGAGCTCATCAAGGATTATGATATGAGATTGCATTACCACCCAGGAAAGGCTAACGTGGTAGCAGACGCGTTGAGCCGTAAGAGTCATGTTAACATTCTAATGACCGGAGGTGTACCAAAAGAATTAGCCGAGGAATTTCAGGAGCTATGTTTGGAAATAGTTCCGCGAGGCTATGTAGCAGCGTTGGAGATTCAATCTACTTTGATGGACAACATCAGAGAAGCTCAAAGGACAGATAAGGAAGTTGCTTATGTTAAGGAGAAGATGAGCAAGGGAAAAGCAAAGGGATTTCGTGAGGATGAGCACGATACCTTATGGTTTGAGGACCGCGTTTACGTACCAAGTGATCCAGAGATTCGGAAGTTGATTTTGCAAGAGGCACATGATTCGCCGTATTCGATCCACCCCGGAAATGCCAAGATGTATTTGGATTTGAAGGATACTTTCTGGTGGACCGCAGTGAAGAAAGATATTGCAGAGTATGTAGCAATTTGTGATGTGTGTCAGAAGGTGAAAGCAGAACATCAGAAGCCAGCAGGATTATTACAGCCATTGCCTATACCCGAATGGAAATGGGATAAACTAGGTATGGATTTCATCACGGGATTGCCCAGGACTCGTTCAGGCTATGACTCGATTTGGGTTGTAGTCGATCGTTTGACGAAGGTAGCTCATTTCATTCCAGTAAAGACTACCTACAACAGTGCCAAATTGGATAAGATATACATGACAAGGATTGTATGCTTGCATGGAGTTCCGAGGAGTATCATATCAGATAGAGGAACCCAATTCACCTCAAAGTTCTGGAAGCAGTTGCACGAAACTTTGGGAACCAGACTGGAGTTTAGCACAAATTTTCATCCACAGACAGATGGACAAACAGAGAGAATCAACCAGATCTTAGAGGATATGCTGAGAGCATGTGCTTTGGATTATGGATCAAGTTGGGATGACAACTTGCCCTTTGTGGAGTTTTCTTATAACAACAGCTACCAAACAAGTTTGAAGATGGCACCTTTCGAAGCCTTGTACGGAAGAAGGTGCAGAACCCCGCTACTGTGGGATGAAGTTGGAGACCGCCAGTTGTTTGGACCGGATTTGATTAAGGAGTCTGAACGGAAAGTAAAGTTGATTCGCGATAGGCTCAAGGTAGCCCAGTCAAGACAGAAGAGCTATGCAGATTCAAAACGCAAGGAGACAGAATATGAAGCCAGAGACAGAGTTTATCTTCGAGTATCTCCGCTTCGAGGAGTTAAGCCTTTTGGTGTTAAAGGAAAATTAGCGCCACGTTTTGTGGGACCATACAAAGTTTTGGAGCGCATGGGAGAAGTTATATTACAAGTTGGAACTACCCGAAGGATTGTCAGGTGTTCATAATGTGTTTCATGTTTCTCAGTTGAAGAAGTGTCACGCAGAGATGGCGGATATACCATTGAGAGATACTGTGCCACTAGAGGCGATTCAGTTGAATAACGATTTGACCTATGAGGAGAAACCAGTCAGGATTCTCGAGTTTGCCAGCCGAGTCACCCGCAGCAAGGTTATTAAGTTTTGCAAAGTTCAGTGGAGCCACCACACCGAGGATGAAGCCACCTGGGAGCGAGAGGAAGATCTTCTTAGGGACCACCCTCACCTATTTTCTAGCCAACCCGAATCTCGAGGGGATTGATTCATCTTAAGGGGGTAGGTTTGTAACATCCCAAATTTTCAATTTGATGTTATACATAGAGCATCATTGCATAGCATATTTTTGTTGCATTTTGGTCTGATCCTAGAAATTCTACACAACTCAAGGACCCACGGAGAGAGTTGGGGATTTCGTTATTTTCATATTTGAGTTTTCTCAAATTTTAAAAATAGGATCATTTGATTTTAATTATTTTATTTTCAATTATTTCTACTATCAAAATATGAGAGAGGGAATAAAATGACTTTCCCAAAATAAAGAAATAATGAAGATTTAATACAAAAAATTAAATAAGATTTTATTTCGGAGTTTTTTGTCTTTTTATTTGAATTTAGGAAAAATGCGCGTTTTTCAAAATTGCATTTAGGCCCCAAATAAATGTTCATCTAGTCCGCTTGATTTTAGAAGCCGGGAAAATTCATTTCGGGATTTTGGAGTCCGTTTAGTATTTTTTTTATTTTTCTTCATGAATTATTAAAAAACGCCAAGACCGACCTCACGGGTCGTGGTCCGCCTGGGACACCCTACCGTGGGGCTTTATAAGCTGGCCCACCCGGACCAAACCCTAGACGCCACCGCCTCGACCTCGCCGCCGCCGCCGTCGCCGCCCGACGACCTCGCGGATCCCGCCGCCGAGGTTCGTCGCGCTACCGACTTCGTGCGGTTTTGCCTTTTTTTTAAAACCGAACGGTTTTCGTCGTTTTTAGATCGGTTTTTTTTCTCGGTTCGGTTAAATAGCAAGCGTTCGTTCGTTCGTTTTAATGAACGCGTTCGTTAGATTAGTTTAGTTAACGAACGTCCGTTCGTTAACCTATTCGCCGTTTTTCTTTTTCTCGGATTTAATCCGCGATTTTTCCGATCGCGATTCTCGATCCGATTTTCGCTTTTAGTTTAACTTTTCGCCGCTTATCGGAAATCGCAATTCAAGCGCCGGAGTTTCGCCTCAAACCCTCTTTCCGAATAACCAACTTAAACAAGATTTTGCTACTGTAAAATTTGACTTAGATCCAGATTAGTAAAACGAGCTGTTTTCTTTCACCGTTTGACTTCGCTGTTTCGTTTGATTTGGTTCTTTTGCAAACCGGAGTTCTTAAGTTGAACTATCTGGTTAGATCTATTTGAGTTTTACCTGTGCATTAGATGAGTACTTATTGTATGCTTGTTTGTTTGTCGGCGATAGAATACCCGGAGTGCGCCGCCTGTTACTTCGAGTCTCTAGGTTTCGCGGATAATCAGCAAGGCAAGTAACACTTTGATCATACTCTTTTCTACTACCCAGTTTTATTGCAATAGATCAATCCTCAAACATTGCATGATTAGGATCTAATTAAATTGTGGGATGGGAAGTAGTTGAGGTAGTACCTATTACCTGATTTATATTCAAACCCTTGGGAGTTACTTCTACGTTTGCTTATTGTAACATCCCAAATTTTCAATTTGGAATGTTATACATAGATCATCATGCATATCATATATTTTATTGCATTGTTGGCTCGATCCTAGAAATTCCACACAACTCCAGGACCCACGGAGAGAGTTGGGGGTTTCGTTATTTTCATATTTGGGTTTTCTCAAATTTTGAAAATAGGATCATTTGTTTTTATTTTTTTTATCTTCAATTATTTCTACTATCAAAATATGAGAGAGAGAATAAAATGACTTTCCCAAAATAGAGAAATAATGAAGATTTAATAATAAAATCAAATAAGATTTTATTTCGGAGTTTTTCGCCTTTTTATTTGAATTTAGGAAAAATACGCGTTTTTTCAAAATTGCATTTAGGACCCAAATAAATGTTCATCTAATCCGGCTTGATTTTAGAAGCCGAGGAAAATTTATTTCGGGATTTTTGGAGTTCGTTTAGTATTTCTTTTTATTTTTCTTCTGCGCGGAATATTTTAAAAAAACACGCACCGACCTTGGGCCGTGCCCGAGCGGGACTCCGCCGGGGCACTATAAGCGCGCCCGGCGCCCAGCCTCCGAGCCGCCTGACGCCGCTGCCCACCCGCCCCCACCAAACCCTAACCCTAGATCCGCGACGCCACACCGAATGGCCACGCCGCCGCCGCCGCCGCCGAGCCTCACGGACTCGCTCACCACACATCGCCGAGGTTCGCCACCGCCCAGAAACCGTACACCGGTTTTTTAAAACCGGCTGTTTTTTTCTTCGCTTATTTTCGGGTTTTTTTAGTTTTCGTTTTTTTAGTTTCGGTGTTTTCGGTTTAGGTTAATTAGCGAACGTTCATTCGTTTGTTCGTTTTAACGAACACGTTCGTCAGATTATTTTAGTTAATGAACATTCGTTCATTAATCCGTTCGTCGTTTTTCTTTTTCTCGGATTTAACCCGCGATTTTTCTGATCGCGATTCTTGATCCGATTTTCGTTTTAGTATAACTATTCGCTCATATATCGGAATCAGGCGATTCAAGCGCCTGGAGTTTCGTCTCGAAACCCTCTTTCCGAATAACCAACTTAAACAAGTGATTGCTTCTGTAAAATTTGATTTAGATCCAGATTAGTAAAACAGAGCTGTTTTCTTTCGTCGTTTGACTTTCGTTGCTTCGTTTGATTTGATTCTTTTTGCAAACCGGAGTTCTTAAGTTGAACTATCTGGTTAGATCTATTTGAGTTTTACCTGTGCATTAGATGAGTACTTATTGTATGCTTGTTTGTTTGTCTCGCGATAGAATACCGGAGTGCGCCACTGTTACTTCGAAGTCTCTAGGTTTCGGATCATCGCAAGGCAAGTAACACTTTGATCATACCTCTTCTCATACCCAGTTTTTATTGCATTAGATCAATCCTCAAACATTGCATGATTAGGATCTAACTAAATTGTGGGTTTTGGGAAGTAGTTGAGGTAGTATCTATTACCTGTTTATTTTCAAACCCTTGGGAGTTACTTCTATGTTTGCTTATTATGCCATGCTATGCTAGTAGACGTGGATTGGGTGAGTGTATCCATGACAGATGTGAGATTGTTAACTAATGGTTTATTTAAGGTGGCAACTTAAACACACATCTGGGTGGATTGAGGCACTGGTTTCCATCAGACTTGCTCTGTATTTCTTGGACCGCCACCCTGTGCTCAAAGGGATCATGAGATTATTCAAACTAGAAACTTACGTGTGCAGCCACAAGCCATTATGGGCTCGCATAGTTGATTGTTGTGTGAACTCTTACGGGTAGACTAGCGATGTAGGGGAAAGTAGGTGTACCGGTCTACCCACATGTAAGGTGCTAGCGCTCCAAAGACTATGTCTCACCATCCGCTTCTCAAACATCATGTAGTGCGAGAAATCCAACGGAGGCGATCGAGTCTTGTGGGGAAATGTGCGCAAACCTCTGCAGAGTGTATAAACTAATCATGGTTAGCCGTGTCCCCGGTCATGGACATCTTGAGTATCTAGTACTTGGATATCATGTGAATCTCATCATGTTACTTCTAATTAATATTGTTGGGTTTTTAATGATTCCTTTTACTTGGGATTGAGAATGCTGTCGACCATTCTCAATGTTTCACAACCACCATGATAGTTAAACAAATTTATTCCTTTGCAGTAGGGAAAAATTGGCTTTACGCAAAAACTGTAACCATAGAGCTTTCCACCAGCCAAATATGCATGTAGTATGAGCTTATTCTTCCATTATTCTCTATGTGTTACATTGCCAGCATATTCCATGTGTGACCCGTTTTCGGGCTGCAACGCTTCATGTTGCGACTTTTCGCACGATTTAGTAAGGTGCTTAGGTCGTGGTTCTATACTCAGTGATGCCGTTGGAGTTGATGGACTCACTTATTCTTCCAAGACTTCCGCTGTTATCGTATTTAGATGGCCTTAAGCAATATTTATTTTATTAAGTTCTCTCTTGAGACATTCGATTGCAATAAGTGTGTGATTGCTACTCGTTATAAATCCTCCGAGTAATCGTGTGGTGTCAGACATCGATCCAGGATGACATCGAGCACGAGACCAGACTATTTGAGGTCCGGTCACGCAAAGATGGTATCGACACACACCGATCGTAGGACACGACTATTAAGCTAAGCCCTAGATCACTACTCTCTTCTCATTTCTAACTCCTCATCTTTTCTACTCTTTTAGGATGACTAAGCGAGGATCAAGTTCACCCACCGGATGAAGATACACCCTTTGGACGACACCGAAGGAAGTCACTAAGTACTGAACATCGAATACCAAGCTTCACGGGACCTACAATTCCACTTTACCCAAGAAGAGCGTTGGAAGATTCAAGCTCAAGTTCCGGAAGGACGTTATGGCCAATCACGGAGCCCATAGAGTGTGTTTTCAATGCACCAACTCGAGTCTGGAAAGAGCATGGCAGCTCACATAACCATGGGACGATTGGAGAAGTTTACAAGAAGACCTCAAGGATACTATCTACCAGATTTGCGGCGCCGAGATGAACAATGGGAGATAGTTGGCACTAGGAAGGATCGATCCATTGCAGCTTTCATCCAGAGTTAAATCAGCACATTCGACGCCAGAGAACCGGAGACAAAGGATACATGATGGAGTTGAAGACATCAAAAGCCAAGATTATCGAACTAGAAGGAGAATCAAGGTCACTCGCAAGGACTACATGGAGGAGATTGTAGCTCTAGTGAGACAAAACGGCGATCTTAAGGAGAAGATTGAAGAACTCATGGGAAATTCAGCACCGGAGGAGAAGATGAAGATTGCACTGTCCAGAGAACTACATCATCATCGATTTACACCGATTCCGATCCTAGTGATGATGACTACGAAGATGAAGTCGGAGCTGATATCATGGAGTCTTCATCGAGCAATTTTTCTAGTTGACCACCGTAAAAGAGTAGATTTCCCCATTTTAAATTAGTTTTAGTCCCAAAGACTTTGTAACGATAGATAGACCGTTGTATGCCCTTGTTTGAATTGATTGGAGTGATGTTGTGTGATTTGTCTCATGTGCATATGGGTAGTGTTTTCTCCCTAGACCTCATTCTATTCTTAACTCTCGCCTTTTCTTTAAACCCTCGATGCCTCCGAGACGCGACCCGGATTTGTTTTCCCGCCAGAGATCACTCAGTTGATTTAGCAGCAGAATGCCTTGATTCAAACATTGGTACAGAACCAAGGCAACAACAACAACAACAACAACAACAACAACAACAACAACAACAACCCACCACCACCACCACCTGTTGACCATTTGACCCGTTTCTTAAGGCTGAACCCGCCGGTGTTTTCCAGTAGCACCGAGCCGATAGTAGCAGATGATTGGCTCCGTAAGATAGGGAGGGAGTTGACCACTGCAGGATGTACATATGGAGAAAGGGTGAAGTTTGCTGCACATCAGCTTGAAGGACCCGCAGCAGCATGGTGGGAGAATTTTACAGCCACTTACCCAGAGAAACTGCCACATGGGATCGGGCCAAGAAGTTTTCCATACGCCCATGTTTCAGCAAGAGCTATGGCCATGAAGAAGCGTGAGTTTTGCAACTTGCGCCAAGGAGGACAGACGACAGCCACAAGATGTGGATGATTTCAGTAAGTTAGCACGTTATGCCCCAGATGATATTGCTACGGATGCAACTAAGTAGGAGAAGTTTCTAGAAGGACTGAATGATGAGCTGAGCATGCAGTTGATGGTATCCACCTTCAATAACTACCAGGAGTTAGTAGATCGTGCTCTTATGATTGAAGGGAAGCAACAGCAGATTGACAATCGCAAGAGGAAGTATGGACAGGGGAAGTATAACTCTGGAGCTCAGCAGAAGCTTCGCCTTACCCCGAAGACAGGAGGACAATTTCAGCATACTCATGGAGGAGGCAGCTCGCACAATCATAACGGCACAAAGAATGGAAACGGGAATGGAGGAAGCAACGGACAAAACCGCACCAACCCGTCAACTCCAACCAAGGTAGACCTGAGCCACATCACATGTTTTAAGTGCCGCAAGACCGGGCATTATGCAAATGATTGTCCAGAAGGCCAAAATGGTAATGGCAATGGAAGCTCAGGAAAGAAGCCGAACCCTTTCAACAGAGGACAAGTGAACCACGTTACCGTGGAGGAGGTTGAAGCTCAGCCAGATGCAGTAATAGGTAAGTCTTTGGTTAAGTCTGGGAGCGGAGTATATGGCCAGTCAAGGATGTTTTCAAGTGCCATTAAGTATAGGGAGGCATGTTTTCCCAACGGATTTAATTATATTGGAATCCCAAGGTTTGGATGTAATTTTGGTATGGATTGGTTGTCGATGTATGGAGGAAACATCGATTGCGCCAAAGAAGACAATTTTGCTTACTTACACCAAGTAAGGAGAATCAAATATGTATCACGGCATGAGCCGAGAAGGGCACATGTAAATTCCTTATCGAGTTATGCAGGAGGAAGTACCGGTGGTAAGGGATTTCCGATGTGTTTCCTAAGAGTTGCTGTGCATGC
This sequence comes from Aegilops longissima, assembly GCA_021605205.1. Classification (NCBI taxonomy): domain Eukaryota; kingdom Viridiplantae; phylum Streptophyta; class Magnoliopsida; order Poales; family Poaceae; genus Aegilops; species Aegilops longissima. Next base: position 257,896,123 of record CM038680.1, on the reverse strand, counting down.
CACCGGATAGAGACATTGAATTTCTGATTGAACTATCGCCGAGCCTTTGGACGATATCTAAGAGACCGTATAGGATGCCAGCCCAAGATTTGGAGGAAATTAAGAAGCAGATTAAGGAGTTCTTGGATAAAGGTTTTATTCGCCCAAGTTCTTCGCCTTGGGGATCACCAAGATTTAGTGGAGAAGAAGGATGGATCTTTAAGAATGGTTGTTGATTATCGAGGATTGAATGAAGTAACCATTAAGAACAAATACCCGCTGTCGATGATCAATGACTTGTTTGACCAATTGCAAGGAGCTAAGGTGTTTTCCAAGATCGATTTGCGATCGTGGTACCATCGATTGAAGATTCGAGAGCAGGATATACCTAAGACGGCTTTTACCACTGTGTACGGGCTGTATGAGTATACCGTTATGTCATTTGGTCCGACTAACGACCTGCCTATTTTATGAACATGATGAACAAAGTGTTTATGGAGTTTTTGGATAAGTTCGTCGTGGTGTTCATTGATGATATTTTGGTTTACTCGAAAAATGATGAGGAACATAAGGAGCACTTATGCTTGGTACCGAGAAGCTCAGAGAACACCGCTTATATGCCAAGTTCAAGAAATGTGAGTTTTGGTTGAAGGAAGTTGGATTTCTCGGACATGTTATATCCGGAGAAGGTATAGCAATGGACCCCACCGAGGTTTCCACCGTGACAAATCGGGAAGCGCCAACAACAGTTGAGAGATCCGAGTTTCCTTGACTCGCAGGATACTACCGAGATTTATTGAGAATTTCTCAAGGATTGCGAAGCCTATGATGTAATTGTTGAAGAAGGATACCAAGTTATTTTGGACCGAGGAGTGTGAAGCTAGTTTCCAAGAGTTGAAGAAACGCTTGGTTACCTCACCGGTGTTAATCCCGCCAGATCGTACCAAGGATTATGAGGTGTATTGTGACGCTCATGTCGAGGACTTGGAGCAAAGGCTTATGCAGGAGGGAAGAGTTGTTTCAGATGCTTCACGACAGCTTAAGCCTCATGAGCTAAACTATGCCACGCATGATTTGGAGTTAGCAGTCGTAGTGCATGCGTTGAAAACATGGAGACATTTCCTCATTGGGAATCACTGTGAGGTGTATACGGATCACAAGAATTTAAAGTACATATTCACGCAGAAGGAGCTAAATCTCAGGCAGAGGAGATGGTTGGAGCTTATTAAAGATTACGATATGAGATTACATTATCACCCCAGAAAGGCTAACGTTGTAGCAGATGCGTTGAGCGTCAACACACTAATGACGGGAGAAATACCAAAGGAGTTAGCCGAGGATCTTCGAGAGTAATGTTTGGAAATAGTTCCGAGAGGTTATGTAGCAGCATTGGAGATTCAGTCAACTTTGATGGATAGAATCAGGGAAGCTCAGAAGACTGACAAAGAGATTTCCTCTATAAAGGAGAAAATGAGCGAAGGAAAGGCTAAGGGATTTCGTGAGGATGAGCACGATACCCTATGGTTTGAAGACCGTGTTTATGTGCCCAATGACCCGGAGATCAGGAAGTTGATTCTACAAGAGGCACATGATTCACCATATTCGATTCACCCAGGAAATACCAAGATGTATTTGGATTTGAAGAATACTTTCCGGTGGACCGGAATGAAAAAGGATATTGCAGAGTACATAGCAGTTTGTGATGTATGTCAGAGGGTGAAGGCAGAACATCAGAAGCCAGCAGGATTGTTACAGCCATTGCCTATACCCGAATGGAAGTGGGATAAACTAGGTATGGATTTCATCACGGATTGCCCAGACCCGCTCAAAGCTATGACTCGATTTGGGTTGTAGTCGATCGCTTGATTTAAGGTAGCTCATTTCATTCCAAAGAAGACTACCTATAGCAAAGTGCCAAATTGGCTAAGATATACATGACCAGGATTGTATGCTTGCATGGAGTTCCGAGGAGTATCGACGATAGAGGAACCCAATTCACCTCAAAGTTCGGAAGCGGTTGCACGAAACTTTGGGAACCAGTGCTGAGTTTAGCACAACTTTTCATCCACAAACAGATGGACAAACCGAGAGAGTCAACCAGATTTTGGAGGATATGCTTAGAGCTTGTGCCTTGGATTATGGATCCAGCTGGGACGAAAATTTGCCATATGCGGAGTTCTCTTACAACAACAGTTATCAATCCAGTTTGAAGATGGCCCCTTTCGAAGCCTTGTACGGAAGGAGGTGCAGAACCCCGTTGTTGTGGGATGAAGTTGGAGACCGCCAGTTGTTTGGACCGGATTTGATTAAGGAGTCTGAATGGAAAGTAAAGTTAATTCGTGATAGGCTCAAGGTATCCCAGTCAAGATAGAAAAGCTATGCGGATTCAAAATGCAAGGAGACAGAATACGAAGTCGGAGACAGAGTTTATCTTCGAGTATCGCCACTTCGAGGAGTTAAGCGTTTTGGTGTTAAAGGAAAGTTAGCGCCCTGATTTGTAGGACCTTATCGTGTTTTGGAATGCATGGGAGAAGTTGCGTACAAGTTGGAACTACCCGAAGGATTGTCAGGAGTTCATGATGTGTTTCATGTTTCTCAGTTGAAGAAGTGTCACGCAGAGATGGACGATATACCACTGAGAGATACAATGCCACTGGAAGCGATTCAGTTGAATGATGATTTGACCTATGAGGAGAAACCAGTTAAGATTCTCAAGTTTGCTAGTCGAGTTACCCGCAGCAAGGTCATTAAGTTTTGGAAAGTTCAGTGGAGCCACCACACTGAGGATGAAGCCACCTGGGAGCGAGAGGAAGATTTGCTTAAGGACCACCCTCACCTATTTTCTAGCCAACCCGAATCTCGAGGGCGAGATTCATCTTAAGGGGGGTAGGTTTGTAACATCCCAAATTTTCAATTTGGAATGTTATACATAGATCATCATGCATATCATATATTTTATTGCATTGTTGGCTCGATCCTAGAAATTCCACACAACTCCAGGACCCACGGAGAGAGTTGGGGTTTTCATTATTTTCATATTTGGGTTTTCTCAAATTTTGAAAATAGGATCATTTGATTTTATTTATTTTATCTTCAATTATTTCTACTGTAAAAATATGAGAGAGGGAATAAAATGACTTTCCCAAAATAAAGAAATAATGAAGATTTAATAATAAAATCAAATAAGATTTTATTTCGGAGTTTTTCTCCTTTTTATTTGAATTTAGGAAAAATACGCTTTTTTTTCAAAATTTCATTTAGGCCCCAAATAAATGTTCATCTAGTCCGCTTGATTTTAGAAGGTGGGAAAATTTATTTCGTGATTTCGAGTTCGCTTAGTATTTATTTTATTTTTCTTCCGAGCAGAATATTTAAAAAACGCAAGACCAACCTTGGGCCATGCCCGAGCGGGACTCGCCGGGGCACTTTATAAAGCGCGCCGCCGGCGCCCCAAATTTCACCGAGCCGCCCGCCGCCGCCCACCAAACCCTAACCCTAGATCCGCGCCGCCACGGATTCGCCCGCGCCGCCCGCCGACCAAGACGAGCCTCGCGGACCTCGCCACAGATGCTCGTCGAGGTTCGTCGCCGCCTCGTAAACCGTGCCACCGGTTTTTTTGAAAAAGCGGGCGGTTTTTCTTCGGTTTATTTTCGGTTTTTTTTTTAGTTTTCGTTTTTTTAGTTTCGGTTCTTTTTCGGTTTAGGTTAATTAGCAAACGTTCGTTTGTTTGTTCGTTCTAACGAACGCGTTCGTCAGATTAGTTTAGTTAACGAACGTCCGTTCGTTAATCCGTTCGTCATTTTTCTTTTTCTCGGATTTAACCCGCGATTTTTCTGATCGCGATTCTTGATCCGATTTTTGTTTTAGTATAACTTTTCGCTTGTTCATCGGAATCAGGCGATTCAAGCGCCTGGAGTTTCGTCTCGAAACCCTCTTTACGAATAACCAACTTCAACAAGTTTTTGCTTCTGTAAAATTTGACTTAGATCCAGATTAGTAAAACAGAGTTGTTTTCTTTCGTCGTTTGACTTTCGTTGCTTCGTTTGATTTGATTCTTTTTGCAAACCGGAGTTCTTAAGTTGAACTATCTGGTTAGATCTATTTGAGTTTTACCTGTGCATTAGATGAGTACTTATTGTATGCTTGTTTGTTTGTCTGCGTACCCGGAGTGCGCCGCTTGTTACTTCAAGTCTCTAGGTTTCGCGGATCATCAGCAAGGCAAGTTACACTTTGATCATACCTCTTCTCATATCCAGTTTTTATTGCATTAGATCAGTCCTCAAACATTGCATGATTAGGATCTAACTAAATTATGGGTTTTGGGAAGTAGTTGAGGTAGTATCTATTACCTGTTTATTTTCAAACCCTTGGGAGTTACTTCTATGTTTGCTTATTATGCCATGCTATGCTAGTAGACGTGGATTGGGTGAGTGTATCCATGACAGATGTGAGATTGTTAACTAATGGTTTATTTAAGGTGGCAACTTAAACACACATCCGGGTGGATTGAGGCACTGGTTTCCATCAGACTTGCTCTGTATTTCTTTGGACCGCCACCTGTGCTCAAAGGGATCATGAGATTATTCAAACTAGAAACTTACGTGTGTAGCCACAAGCCATTATGGGCTCTGGCATAATTGATTAAGTTGTGCGAACTCTTACCGGTAGACTAGCAGATGTAGGGGAAAGTAGGTGTACCGGTCTACCCACATGTAAGGTGCTAGCGCTTTCAAAAGACTATGTCTCGGTCATCCGTTTCTCAAACATCATGTAGTGCGATAAATCCAACGGCGGCGATCGATTCTTGTGGGGAAAAGTGCGCAAACCTCTGCAGAGTGTATAAACTAATCATGGTTAGCCGTGCCCCCGGTCATGGACATCTTGAGTATCTAGTACTTGGATATCATGTGAATCTCATCATGTTACTTCTAATTAATATTGTTGGGTTTTTAATGGGTACTTTTAATTGGGATTGAGAATGCTGTCAACCATTCTCAATGTTTCACAACCACCATGATAGTTAAACAAATTTATTCCTTTGCAGTAGGGAAAAATTGGCTTTACGCAAAAACTGTAACCATAGAGCTTTCCACCAGCCAAATATGCATGTAGTATAGGCTTATTCTTCCATTATTCTCTATGTGTTACATTGCCAGCATATTCCATGTGTTGACCTGTTTTGGCTGCAACATTTCATGTTGCTGACTTTTCGCATTTATTTAGTAAGGTGCTTAGGTCGTGGTTCTATACCCATGATGCCGTTGGAGTTGATGGACTCACTTATTCTTCCAAGACTTCACTGTTATCGTATTTAGATGGCCTTAAGCCATATTTATTTTATTAAGTTCTCTCTTGAGACATTCGATTGTAATAAGTGTGTGATTGCTACTGTTATAAATCCTCCGAGTAATTGTGTGGTGTCAAGATTATCGATCCAGGATGACACTCGAGCACGTAGATCGACTGTTTGAGGTCCGGTCGCTACACTTATTATGCCATGCTATGCTAGTAGACGTGGATTGGGTGAGTGTATTCCATGACAGATGTGAGATTGTTAAATTAATGGTTTATTTAAGGTGGCAACTTAAACACACATCCGGGTGGATTGAGGCACCTAGTTTCCATCAGACTTGCTCAGATTTCTTCGGACCGCCACACGTGCTCAAAGGGATCATGAGATTATTCATGCTAGAAACTTCCGTGTGCAGCCACATGCTACTATGGGCTCTAGCATAGTTGACTAAGTTGTGCGAACTCTTTCGGGTAGACTAGCTGATGTAGGGGTTGTAGGTTGGTACAGTCTACCCACATGTAAGGTGCTAGCGCTTCTGAAAGACTATGTCTCGGTCATCCGTTTCTCAAACATCATGTAGTGCGAGAAATCAAACGGAGGCGATCGAGTCTTGTGGGTAAAAGTGCACAAACCTGTGCAGAGTGTATAAACTAATCATGGTTAGCCGTGTCCCCGGTTATGGACATCTTGAGTATCTAGTACTTGGATTATCATGTGAATCTTATCATGTTACTTTAATTAATATTGTTGGGTTGTTAATGAGTACTTTTAATTGGGATTGAGGATGCTGTCAACCATTCTCAATGTTCAACAACCACCATGATAGTTAAATAAATTTATTCCTTTGAAGTAGGGAAAAATTGGCTTTACGCAAAAACTGTAACCATAGAGCTTTCCACCAGCCATATATGCATGTAGTATAGGCTTATTCTTCCATTATTCTCTATGTGTTATTTTGCCAAGATATTCCATGTCTTGACCGTTGCTGGCTGCAACGTTTCATGTTGCAGACTTTTCGCATTTATTTAGTAAGGTGCTTAGGTCATGGTTCTATACTCAGTGATGTCATTGGAGTTGATGGACTCGCTTATTCTTCCAAGCCTTCCGATGTTATCGTTATTAGATGGCCTTAAGCCATATTTATTTTGTTAAGTTCTCTCTTGAGAACATTCGATGTAATAAGTGAGTGATTGCTACTCGTTATAAATCCTTCGAGTAATCGTGTGGTGTCAGCAGACATCGATCCAGGATGACACTTGAGCACGAGATCGACTCGCTTGAGGTCCGGTCGCCACAGAGGTCCTCTCGATGGATCGGCAGCTTTCGTAAGCTCACGACCTCACAAGACGGTTTGGATCTGACCCTGACTAAGGTAAACTGCAGCAGTAAGCTCGCGCCAGGACTCGCGGGCTCATAAAAACACATCTTCGGCTTGGCCTAAGGAATAGAAGCAATACTATGTTTACATGAAGGGCTCCCCCTCCCAAAATGCTCTCACAACTTTCAGGGTTGTGCCCGAGCTTTTGCATGCAGGGTCGGTGACAAGGAAGCATGGCCTCAATCGGACATGTCGCTCACTGCATCCTCCGGGTCGCCCTCAGACGCATTGCTGGCATCGCTGTCACTGGGATCACCGTCGCCATTACCGGCGCCGCCCTCACCATCGTCGACCATGTCGCCTTCATCTACAGCGACCACCACTGCGTCGTCCTCAGAGGTGAAGGCCCTGACTAGAGCATCCACATTGTCCTCTACCCAGCGCGCCAGGACGCCCCGGAAGGCCTCAGGCACAGGGGCAATGGAGACATTAAAATCGAAGTTGGGGTAGGTGTTCTGGAGGTGGCTGAAGACGCGGGAGAACGCGCGCCTGAGCAGGCCGCGGCTCCTGTCTTCAACAAGCTCGCGAGCCCTCTCGGATCGATTCTCCAGGCGTGTCACCACATCGGTGAAGAAAAGGAGGTGACTGGTGTAATTGTTCGAGTGGGGATGAGGGGCATCTTCGTCGCAGATGGTGCCTAGCGCCGCATTGGCTCTGATCCCGAGGCTTTGGACCATGGGGGCATGCACGCGCTCCAGCGTCTGCCGCCGGAGCGCTTCCTCCCTGCTCTGATGCGCGAAGGACTCGGCGCTGGCGACCCGCTACTGAAGAGAAAGCAGCTCGGCACGGGCGGAAGACAGATCATCTTGCACTGAGATCAGGGCGGCTGCGGTGGCTTTCTCCCGATGTCCCAACTCAGCCAACCCTGACTTGAGGGCAGTAGTCCTGCCCACAGCTTCGGCTTCCACGAGCTTCAGCTTCAGGTCGTACCTGCCCACAAGATCCGTGTGAGCCTCGGCCACCCGGCGATCGACCTCCTCCTGGGCCCTGGCCTCGCGCGCACCGACAACATCCTCCGCTTGGGCGACTTGGCGCCCTCGCTCGCAGAACCGCCAAGCTCAAGGCTGCGCCCATGGCTTCCAGCCGCCGCTTCTCGCTCAGACCTCTTCCTCCTCGGCAGGTGTCCCCTTCATCGATGCTAGGGCGGCCTTGCGCGCCTCCACTTGCTGCTCCAAGGAGGCGCTCCAGTCTTGGAGCTCCCATGCACGTTTCTCTATGATCTCACAGCGACGATCAGCTTCCCGGGCTTCTACCAAGGCTCGAGCGCAGGCCTCACGCGAGGTTGCAAGAGAAACCTCGGCCTTCGCATTATCAAGCTCGCGCTGGTGGCGCCCGAGGTTGATGGCCACCTACAGTTTATGCCGTTCCTCCATCGGCTGAAGACCCTCGGCCTCGAGGTGCGTGTCTACATCCACGAGTTCTCCTCTGAGCCGGCTCATCACGCCCATTGCCTCCCAAAAGAGCTTGTGGCGGACGACACTCCGCTTGTGCGCAAACTTGCTGCTGCCAATTCTGCTCCACAACGGGGTTGCCGACCGAGATCCAAAGCGGCTTGCCCTTTCAGTAGAGGGGTGGGGCTGGCGCCCCGGTGGTCGACTAGGCTTTGGCGGGAGCCAGTTGAGTTGAGGCTCACACTCAAAAGGAAGCCAAGACCAAGCCATCCAACCGTCGTCCACTACCAAAGGAGGAGCCCTTGCACGCTTGACACACCCTCAAAGCGAGGCCACGAAGGAGAGACGGCAAAGGCACGGGCTCGAGGCACCAGCAGAAGAAGTCTTCCTCTAGCCGATCACAAGGCCAGAGCGGCGCCTGGGTCGGGTGCTCAAGGCTAGCGAGGGAGTCGAGGCAGGAGGAAGTTGCTTCCCAGGAGACTTCGAGGCCTTAGCAATAGGGACCCTGAGGAGCCACTGTGAGGAGGGGAAGCAGCGCTCGAGAAATTACAAAGATAAGGTACTCACTCGTCTATGGCGATATACTTCCTATGCTTCAACGGCCGGAAGGCATCTCTGCTGCTGCTCGGAGACCCTTTTCTCTTATGGAGCGATCAAAGTCAAAGCGGAGCCGATCAAGCATGGGATGTGGCAACCAGCGCAGGCGTGGCGGTGAGGCACCCAAGGAAGCAACCTCAGAGTAATAGGCCGAGGGAGCCTCGGCTCCGCCCACGACGACTGCATGGAGACCCCGGGCTTGATCTCAGGAGCCGCGGATTGCGACGCCCCCTCAACTGTCACCCCAGGGAAAGAGTCGCGGGCTCCCGGGGATGGCACCTCAGAAGCCTCGAGCGATGTCGACGCTTCAGCACCCGCGCCTCCAGCCTCCAACGGTGCTTGCCCCCTGCATCCACTCTTGGGGTAAGTTCGGCGCTGGCGGCGAGGAGCGGGACCATGGAGACAGGGTTCTCGCGGGGCCCTTCATGGCCGACGGGACGCATCCCCCATTCATCGAAGAGGGGCATCTGCCCCACGAACTCCACCCTGCTCGAGCAGCAGTACAAGAGACAGCCCTCCGGTGGCATATCGGTTGGCGAGGGGTCGCCCGGCAGGACCTCGAGCACCATTCTTCATGCCTCGAGCGGAAGCCCTGACTCCTGAGGCCTCATGCGATCCTGGCCGACAGACAGGGCCCACATCGGCTGGGTATGGCGCTGGAGTGGGGCGACGCGGTTTCGGAGGAACTCCTTCATCACCTTGGGCGCAGTCAAGCCAAGATCTTTCAGCCTCTTCAACCAGAGCCAAACGAAGGCGAGGCGGGGGCTCGCAAGCTTCTCGTGATCCCAGCCGGAGCTGGGGACGGCGGGCGCCGACGGAAGCAAGAGCAAAGGGTTGAGCACTCCGACATCCGCATACACCCACCGCGTCCAAAACCCGCTCGCAGACGACGGGAGCTCAAAGTCAATCTCAAGCCGCCATCGCTACACGGCGTGAAGCTCAGCACCCGAGCATTGCCGGGGGTCGGTCAGGTGTAGTGAGAAGAAATGGCGCAGGAGGGCCACGGAGGGGGCAATGCCCACCATGGCCTCGCAGACGAAGGCAAAGACGGCAAGAAGGGTGACGGATTGGGGATCTAGGTGCAGCATATGGATCTGGTAATGGGAAAGCACGGCGTTGAAGAAGGCGGAGAAGGGAGGAACCAGGCCAGCCCACAAAGTGTCAATGAAGAATTGGACCTCGGTGGCTGTCCTATCGACGGAAGCTCGGGACGCAGACCAGGCCACCGTCCCTCCCCATTCGTTGAAGCTGGTGGCGAGCGCCGGGCAGACCTTGTCCATGGCCTCCCGGTTGAGCACCAACGATCGATCGACGGCGGGCTCGATGGCTGGAGGTGGTCTGGTTGAGGACAAGGGCTTCTTCACCTTCTTCGTCCGTTTCCGCGCCATGGTGATGAAGAGGATAGAGCTTGGGTCGGATTGGGAGAGGAAGCTGAGGTCCGAGGAAGCGGAGGAGTTGGGTGGTGCGCCGCCAGCAATGGGGAAATAACTGTGTAGGACGCCGTGGCCGCCTAGCCAGGCGGATATCAAGGCCGCATGGGGAAGCGGGTCCACCCACGTCCAATCAATCGCCACGCGTCAAGCACGGCCGCAGGCTGTTGGGGCCCACGGCGCTCCGCACTTGCCCTTCGGCTTCGCCTCGAAGCCAAGTCCGATCTCGCCTTGGGCCCAGGGGCTACTGTCGGCGTCCTGGGAACGGGGTCCCAGACTTGCTCGCTATGCCCACAAAGATGGCTCCACCAAGCGCCCCAGACGGCCCATCTTCACCAGCAAACACTCAAGACCCTCGCGAGGGGCCAAGCCTCGCGAGGCGGACGACACAAGACCTCCTCGGGTGTAGCTTCACTAGGCAGGCTCGCAAGGGGCAGAGAGATCAAGGCAAGGGACACCTCGCGAGGTTTCTGTGACGCAAGCCATGATGACTGGAGCCAGGCGGGCGCCAGCGCGCGGAGTGTCCTTGTTTCCTCTTTGGTGCTAAAGAGGCAAGCGTAGGAGAGGAGTCCCGGGGCATTAGGCAAAGGTTTCCATATCGGTGCAACAAGACCAAGACCAGCAGGACGGCAGGACGGAGGTCACCGTGGAGCCCAAGACGGCGTCACCACGAGAGCCTTTGGCAGGCGAAGACCACCTTTAGTCAGGATAACTTGTACTAGTTGTCTCCCTTCGAATTTGGCTGTTGTTGGATCCCTTCCCGCTCAATATTTGGGAGAGGACCAAGGCCTCTATAAATAGGACTAGCCACCATCATAGTAGGAGGAAGGAGATGATCCTCAACCACACAAGCTCACCAAGCACAAGGGCACCTCTCCTCAGGATATTGTTCTTCCCTTGTAACTATTCATCCTCAGCTCAAGAGGCAATCCACCACACCACACTGGAGTAGGGTATTACATCACATCGGTGGCCCGAACCAGTATAAACTCTTTTGTCTCTTGTTCTTTGGGTTCGTCGAGCTAGGCCTTGCGATTGTTGTGAGAGCGATCTAGAGAGAGAGAGAGATCTTCATGCGCACCCCAGTGTTCAAACCTCAAGGGTTTTGCCGAAACCTGAAATCCGACACGGCCGGCCTCCCCCCTTGCTCCTTTATATACGGGGGCAGGGGGCACCCTAGAACACACAAGTTGATTGTTCCAAGCCATATGCGGTGCCCCCCTCCACCATAATCCACGTCGGTCATATCGTCGTAGTGCTTAGACGAAGCCCTGTGCCGGTAGCTTCATCATCACCATCATCACGCCATCATGCTGACGAAGCTCTCCCTCGAAGCTCTACTGGATCATGAGTTCATGGGATGTCACCGAGCTGAACGTGTGCAGATCGCGGAGGTGTTGTACATTCGGTACTAGGACTGGTCGATCATGAAGACGTATGACTACATCAACCGCGTTCTCGTTCTCATAACGCCTCGCTTTCGGTCTATGAGGGTACGTGGACAACACTCTCCCTCGTTGCTATGCATCACTATGATCTTGCATGTGCGAGGATTTTTTTGAAATTACTACGCTCCCCAACAAGATTGACAACTAAGGATAAAGAGACAAAGTTTGTAATGCAAGAAGCATAGTATGACATCATTCATATCACAAAACAACCGAGAATGCATAAACAGCAATTGTAACATTGTGTGGGCAAGTCCAAAGCAGGAACTAGATTACAGTGTCAAGATCAAAGGAATGTCACTCCTCCCTTTTAAACCTTGTAAGGTGCAATGATACGCTAAGACAATTGTGTATAAAATTGAAAAGAGTAATAGACATTGGCTGCAAACCATGCAGTTCAAGGCACAAGTCAGAGTAAGTAGTGGTTAAAAGGCATGAGGATTAAGGACTTACAATAGCGGCTTTGACTGGTGTAGTCATGCCCTTCGTCTTGCTGGTGCGAAAGTCCTTGAAGGTTTCCACAACATTTGGTTCAGGTACTTTTTGGTCCTTGCGGGCTTTCCTCTGCATTTGGAACAAGTCAATATAGATCTGATAATATGGTACAATGAAAAGAGTTAAACATCAGCTAATTACAAGAGCCTCGCAGTGTGCAACATAGCTACGAGATCCTGTCGTCTGTTGGAATTTCACTTTCGTACGGTTGGCCTTGTTCTTTGAACAGTTCACCTACAAGAAGATAGATTTGTGTGGCACATGCGTAAATAGGACTTCAACATGTGATCGATCACATATATATAATGTACCGTATACTTGGATCGACAAGTGTTTAACGAGGCCTCTCCAGTCTTCATCCGATATATTTTCCATCGAGATGTTTGGGCAAGTTCACCGTTAGCCTTGCCTTCAATGTTAGTTTTCCTCAAGTTATACCGACATCGTCAAGAGCAGACTTGAAAACATGGGTGCAAGCTTGTCTGGTTGCATCATCTTGGCTATCCAACTTGAACCTCGTCTGTTGAAAATTATGGGAGTCTCATTATCAGCAACCTAGAAAGTATTGGACGGAGCAAGACGATATTACTAGTTTCCATACATAACCATACTTACAGATAAATGGTCGAGGAAGGTGTTGAACTGGGTATCGTCTTTGTCATTCCTGCACTGAATCCATGTTGGGAGGATACATACATGAGACCTAATGACAACTGCTGCCTCTGATACTAACTTGGCTGACTCTGTAGCATCACGTGGCCTTTTTAAAACTGCCTCAAAATGGATCTCCATTCTTCCTCCTCTAGATTTAGTTAACCTATCGAGCATTATCCCTGATGTTTGTTTCCTCTTGCGCCTAGGTGCTAGTCCAACAATGAACATAGGAAGTGTTAGTGTACATCAAACTGTGAGACTACATATAAAGAAGCATGCAATCAGAATTTGACTCAAAGAACTACCTTCTTGCTGTTGAAGCTCACAAAGTTCATCTGATCTTGCCAACTCATCTTGTGTCAAGAGTGCTTCAGAAGTAGTGTCAGGTGGCAAGGGAGCTTGGGAACGTGCTGCTAGCTGAGTTGACCAATGAGTAAATCATGCAACTGGTGGTACTGTGGAAGGTGTTGTAACAACTAGGGTTGTCTCTGCTTGTTTGGTGGAAGCTATTTGTTTCTGTTTGGCTTGTTCTTCAGCTCGTGTAGCACGGGATACCCTGTCGGTACAATTTTCCGCTGGACTTTGATCTTCTATTGCACCATCAGTACCAGCAGAATCTGCAGGATTATTCCGCTTCCCTCTCCCTGTCGTTCTGTGTTGCTTCCTCTTTCTCTGTGCCATGTTAAGTCAAGCCGACAAGAAAAAGAATAACAATTTAGTTCTTCAGAACAAATTGATGCATGATACGATTTAACTGAACTTTGATGTTAGACAACCACATGATAGGAGGATGTAATATGCATGAAAAACAGGACGCCATGAGATAACCGTAACTATGATGTGTAAACCAAGGTAAGACATTTCACTAAATTAGAAGCAATGCAATGGAAGGTAGACACCATATGAAAGATGCTACAAATATCACTCGCCAAGTTAATAAAGATCTCATCATAAATGTCGCTTAAACAAATGTGAAGCAAGATAAGAAATAAATCATATGCAAGATGCAAATAACATGACACTACCAAGTTAAAGGTATCTCGTCATTAGTGCCATTGCATATTCACAACATTGCATATTCATAGATTATGATGTGTAAACTAAGGAGAAGGCATTTCAAGAAATTAGAAGCAATGAAAGCTAGACACCATATGAAAGATGCAACGAATATCACTCTACCAAGTTAAAACTGTCTCATCATAAGTGCCATTTCAACAAATTAGAACTAGTACAAGCTAGAAAAGAATGAGAGATGTAACCTATATCACACTCCCAAGTCAAACGTGTCTTATGATAAGTGATTGTTGCAGGTTACACAACAGTAGTACTTTGATGTAAGAACATGGTGTGATAGACAAATATTGTATGTTCTAGAAACAGGAACACGTGTCTTAGTCACAAGTATAATGTGTAAAGTAAGCAGATGAAATTAAACAAAATTAGAAGTAATATAAGCTAGACATCATACATAACATGTAGAGATGTGCTCATCACCAACACAGCTACGTTGAGTGTCTATGCATGTGTTGTCTTGGAAATCATCTTGGGGGGATGGAGGAGTATAATCTGTAGAGGCCCTTTGTTTGGAAGGAGCACCTTCATCCGCTGCCTTGCTAACTTCCTTCCGCTTTATTGATTTTGAATTGTCAAGTAAAACCGACAAGAAAAAGCAATAAAATTCACTCTTCAGAACTCATTCGTGCATGATAGTGACAATCACTACTTTGATGTAAGGCAAACACATGATTCCAGGATGGAATAATACGAAAATCAGGACGGCATGACATATTCACAACTGTTTGTGTAAACTAAGCAGAAACCATTTCAACAAATAAGAAGCAATGCAAGCTAAACACCACATGAAAGATGCAACCAATATGACTCTGCCAAGTTAAAAGCGTCCCATCATAAATGGCATTTGAACAAATTAGAAGCAGCGCATGCTATAAATCATATGAAAGATGCAACTAATTTCACACTGCATATACTAAAGGTATCTCGTCATATTGATTTATGCGGGATACAAAAAAGCAATAGTTTTATGTAAGGACATGCTTAATAGACAGATGTACTATGTACTAAAAACAGGAAGGCATGTCACATTAATAGGTATAATGTATAAACTAAGCAGAATAGCACATGCAATTTAACCAGATTGGAAGAATTACAATCTAGACACCATATGCAACATGCAACCACATATCACGCTGCCAAGTTAGAGCAAGCACCTGCGATGCTAGTGTAGGGGAAATGCGGTAATCAACTATAGAGCTACGTTCACTATGTTCATCTAGCCTTGCTGTTTCTTGAGAATCATGTGGGGAGGCTGACGCTACATTCTTTAAATGAGGATCTTTTATCAAACTAGTCCACTCGCCTGACTGCCTCATCATAAGTGATTGATGAGGGATACACAAGAACATTAGTTTGATGTAAGAACATGGTTAACAGACAGATGTACTAGTATGTACCAAAAACAGGAAGGCATGCCATATTCAAAGGTATAGTGTGTAAGCTAAGCAGATGCAATTTAACCAAATTGGAAGCAATACAAGATAGACATCCGGCTAGAGTGGTGAGCATGATCATCTAGGACCTGAGAGCCTGGTGGGAGGCGGGCTGCTTCGCCACCATTGTGGCTTTTTAGTTGGCTTCCAGGTGATGCATGTCTATGCTAGGCTCGTCACTGGCTCGACCAGTACCCTGACTAGCTATTTGTCTTCTGGTGCTCCCGGGAAGGTGGTCCATGTAAAAAATATCTTTCCTTATCTTGATAAAGACCGACTTCGGCCTTTCGAATACAAGCTAGACACCATATGCAACATGCAACCACATATGACACCATGAAGTTAAAGCAAGCACCTGGGACGGTAGTTCACGGCGAGCGAGATCATCAACTCCGGAGCTACATTTACCGTCTCCATCTGTTAAACATCCAACTTTTAAAGCAAAAACACGTGTCTTGCCTGCCCGCAAAGCAAGCAGGAGCGCCTTCTCTCTTTTCTTTTCCGCTTCTGTGAAGGCAGAGTCTGAAATACCCTTGCATAAAAACACAATAGTGAGAGTATGGGTGAAGTGTGTGCAGAACTAGTGCACTGTAAAAGTAGCAGATAGCAGGTGGCTGAAAAATAAATGACAGGAGACATAAGATAGCTCTACAACATTGTATGGCAAACAAAATTAGATTCTACTCCGTATGATTTTGTAATATATGAGCACAGGAAATGCAGGTACTCCTCCAGCACACCACCACATGTGTTCCTATCAAGATAACAGTCGACTGAAAATAAATAGGTCAGTCGATTTTTTTATGAACCTTCCGATCTATAAGGAACGGGCAGATGGCCTTCGTCTACCTCCCGCCAGTCACTTTTGACGATCTTTCTCGAACTGCCAGCGACCACCGGCCTGACTCGCCTCCGCTGCCCGCCTCCTCGAACTCACACCACCGCCGTGCTTGGTAGCACCCCCAGGCCATCCCTTTAATCCCGGCCGACCTCCAGATCGGGCGCCAGCAGCTCTAGGCCCCACACACCCCTAAGATAAACATCGAGGCGTTGCTTCCCCGGCGTAATAGGCGGACTAGCGCCTGTTACGCCGGGGAATGATTCCGTTAATTGGGAATCAACTGACGAGGAATTGAAATCCAGGGGGCAACGGACCTCTAGCTAAGGTGAAATAGTATATGAGGAGAAACCTTGTGCATCGCGAGTTACTAGGAACATCTAGTATGAAGAAGAAGTGGTCAACTAGTGTCTTCTGTGGGATGAATACCGTGCAAGAAGACACGTAAGATTTGAACGAATAAGGGAAGATGAGTACCATTTTCGGTTGCCGGTGTGGTCTCCTGCACATGTCGCGGCAATCTTCTTCTTTTTTCCAGGGGAACCGATGTTTCGGAGGAGGGTGCAGGCTTGGACGAACCCATGGACAAATTGTTGACTGTGTTGCCGTGGTCGTATGTCGGCGGAGGGGAAGCAGATCCAAGGTGGAGAAGGACAACATAGCAGGAACAACTCCGGTGCGGTGGACGGTGGAGAAGTTGGAGCGGCAGCAGTGAGGCGCCGGACGGCGTGGTTGAACTGGCTCGGGTACGGACGGCTCAGCCTCGGCTTTAACTACTAGCCGTGGAGGGTGTGGTGGTTGAGGTTGCGGTGGACGACGACGTCGGGCTATCGGCTCCGGCGTGATGGAGGAGGGCGGCAGTTGATGGGTGGGATAGGGTGGCGGACGGAGGACGCCGGGGTTTCGCGGCTGGTGGAGAGGTAGCTTTGGCGCCCAAGGAGTACGAATGGGGAATCGGACAGGAGGGCGGGGGCCGGGGGAGCTAAGGGAGAACCATGTTTCGGTCTGGGACGCGCTTGTTTTTGGCTTTTTTGAACAGATGGGACGCGCTTGTTTGAAATTTGGGGAAAGTACAAACTTTGCCCCCTCTTAAATTTCGGACCTCATCATGGGTTGAGGGTAGGATGTTAATCCTGTGTGTCCCAAATAGGGGAGGGAGCGATTTTCACAGCGCATGTGTGCTTAGGCAGCCATTGTGTATGAATGTTTTTGGAGGCGGTTGCGCATGCCTAGATGAAGCTAAAACCTACCCCGTTTAGACCTTTGGACGTTGGGCGGTATGTTTCACGGTCGGAGTTAGAAAAGTAATTTCCTTCTACTACCAAACATTGGTCTCAAAGTGTTTCAAAGTAGTAGAGGCTCTTTTGGCTCTTCGTTGAAATTTTGAAACAGAAGCATTCATGTTTAGAGTACTCTTGAACTTTGAGGATTGACCTAAATAGACAATGTTAAATTTGACCTTGTATGTTTGAAAACCTCATTAAATTATCCACTTCTTTTTGAAATTTTGACACTTGAAAATCCTATAACTACGATTATTTTGGAATGGAGGAGCTAATTTGAATCTATTTTGTACACGACTATATATGCTATTATGTACAAAATCGAGCAAAGGTTGGTGCCCCATAATTTAGGTATGATTTACAAATGCCATGATATCAAATTCAAATAATTGAATGGACTTCATGTTGAATTCGATTTTTTTAAACCACCTTAAGTTGAATTCAAATGTATGCTAGTTCATAGCTAGCTATTTATAATGTTCATTGTGTAACTTTGGTATGTATAATGTGCTTTACACACACAACATGAACTATACTCGCGTTTATATTCGATTGCTAAAGAGATGCACTGTCTGGAGTTCAAAATACTGACTATGTGGATCAATTATGTCGAATAATGACATAGACATGCTCAAATTCGATAGAATCTAGATGTCTGATGGATCAATGACCATTCCTTACGCGAATTGCAAATATCATCATCCCTTCCTAATATTTGGATACAATTTATATCTTTAATCAATGTGTACATCAGTCTTTTACGTGTAGTTTCACTCCCCATCGGTGGTCTCTCATACATGCTCACACACTCTCTCTCTCTCCCGAGGTGTCTTTCTCGCAGACATGCTCTCGATATAACCCTCCCTCCCTGTCGTAACCATTTACGACTGTTTTCACTAACCTTTATCACAAGCACTCTTCCTCTCACAAGCATACACACGCACAATCCCCATCGACCCTTTATATATACATAGACATGCCTACATGTCTCATGTATGCACATTATCTTTAGGTCTGTCTCTCACGATTGTCTCACACCTCTCTTCCTAATCGACGAGTATGATTCTAGCAGAGCATTCTGTAGGATGCCCCTTAAAGTTAGGTTGGATGAATAGTAATATCGTAGATAAGGGGTTACCTTAGTCCGAGAACCTGGGTTACAAGTCCTAGCCGGCTTTGTCAAGGACACAGAGTCCTTCACAGTTCGCTATCGTTGTCTTGTACAACAAGTCATCCATGGGTCTCCTAAATGCGCCACGGGCCACCAATGTGGCGCAGGACGGAACCAAACAGGGCCTCACTCGACCCACCGGACCACGCGGTGACACACCCTCCGCCCCTGTGTCTCGTTATCTTCTCACACCCACACATACCAACACGACACCACACAAAAGAAAATGTCCTTGTGCCTCTATCCCCTCCCCCGTTGCATATACACACTCAAGGGAATCTCCCGCCGTGATATCATATTAGTCTCTCTCTCTCTAGACCTCTCTCATTTCTCGTGTTATCTCTCCCACGCCCCCTCCCCCCGTCGGCCCCTCTATCCATGCCTCTCTCGAATACGTAACACACATACCTCTCTAGGCCCTGCCAAATACATCAACTACACATTCACACATGTTACATCACGTACCCCATTGATCTAAAAAGCCCTCTCTTCACGCTTATTTCAGATACAACATTCCTTTTGAATAAATGTACAAAAATTATTTTAGAATTTCTACATATATACAACATTACAAAGTTATATGGAGGAGTATGAACATTAATTTGCATTTCATGGTGCCCACGATGATATTTATTCCGCACTGTGAATTTTTATATTTTTATACTATATATAAAGTTAGTCATAATAAAGAGAAATGAAGAGCATCTCTCTCCCCATCGCATACAGCCCCTCTACGCCCCTTTCACGCACGCACACAAACTATCTCCGTGTCCTCTAAAAGTAAGCCCCAAGACATTCACGCATGTTTCATCTTTCTCCGCGATATATACAAAGGATTTATCATTGTATTTGGAGCGAAAGCACGATACATACATTGGACTTCGGAATCCACTCATTACGGTCACCATTTAAGTTTTGTGGTTATTATACAGTCACGGGCTCACCGTATAGCTCTGTATTTGCACAAGACATGACTAGTTCACCAGTTAAACGCTCCACGTGGCACCTCTAGTGTTGCATCACATTATCTAACTACCATTGGGCCCACCTGTCGCCTTGTATCTACTCTTCTCTACTCTTATAAAAACTGAGTTGGTGATGCTGGTGTGCCTGCCATCCTGCAATATAGGCCGTCTGATTTATATCTGACGGATAGGAAGGAAACTATGGCAATTTTGCAAAAAGGTACCCACACACCTCTCCACATTTGCAAATAAGGCCTTCCCTCGTTCATCCTTTTATCTCACAAGATAAACTAGTCATACAAATGCATCATGATGTTACGTGCAACGCACAGGCATCTTGCTAGTAAGAATGAAAACAAACGACAAAAAAATATAGGACGATGGTTCGAAGTCATGACCGTGGGCACAGTGGACAAGGTGGCCTAGTATTGGTATGCTGAGTCGTCTGTTTTAACACACAGGAGCTGGTGTGGTGATTATACACACACGCACGCATGCACACGAACTGCATGCACGCAACACTCACACGAACACATGCAACCATGCACTCACGCAACACCCACACGTACACACGCAGCCACGCACGCATGCAACACTCACACGCACACACGCACGCATGCATGCACACACCACACGACCAACACACACTCTCACGCTCAAGTGCCTAACCTACACATGCATGCGCACACATCAGGCCCTGACAAACACATACACAACCAGGTGATTCCAGCTCACGGGTTGGAGTCTTGTCACGCGTGCATAAATTTGTGTTTACCTGACCTTTTTCCTGTGTGAACTGACATGTGGGACCCACAAGGAACACGGTCAATTTAACTAGTCAACATGGTGCCACACAGACTATTTGGCTGGTAAACAGAGTGCAATCCGATGCTGAACGGTGAGCAAGTGACCGTATAATCACTTCAAAACGTATATAGTGACCGTAATGAGCGTATTCTGAAGTTTGGTGACCGTATTACGCTTTTCTCTCCGTAGGCCCTCCAAAACTACATCTCTATACGTTCTCGCATGTTACATCTAACAAGTATGCAATACATCACTACTACTACACTCTAACACAATAAATCATATGTGTTTTTAGTTTTACTAGATATCATATTGTTACTTAATTATTCAGTTTGCATACATTAAAATTGCCTTTGAAATGTATGGCCAGTGTCATCTACCGTGTGGGAAAAATCCTTCCCTTTCCTGTTTAATCGGGTTTGTACCGATGGAACGTGCGAAACAACAAAACTATAGTACTATACAGTACAAGTGACAGTTCACGGGTCAGGTGTCATGTACTCCGTCAGAAGAGTGGAGCGCCGCTTTCATAAATGTTCTAGTCCCGTCACGACATGTGGGACATCATGCTATCGGGTCCACGTGTCCGATCGAAATACAAGGCAGAGCGGCAGGGTGAAGCACCCACCATGGCGCCGGCGTAGTAATGAGCAATGAGGCGCCAAATCACAAAACTGCACCTTTCCCGTGGTTAAGTTGGAGGACGAAGTAATAATGCTAAAAAAGAAGTTGGAGGAACGGCAACCATCATTTCACTCGCTGCTGAATCGCTTCTCCTCATCTTCTTCAAGTTAACCACGGTTGCTTTCGCCGTTGTTCTGCCTCATGTGGGACGCAAATCGGCTTGGTAAAGCACTGACACGTGGGACCGCATGTTAGCAAACCGCCAGGTGAACGTCCTCTAAAATAAGAAACCTCCCCCACCATCCGCATAGCAAAATCACCTCCTTTTTACTAATCTTGATTCTATAAATTTTTAGATCAATATAATTGAGATTTGTATAGATAGCACATAGGAGCAAAACCAAGTGGTACGGTTAAGGGCATCCACAATGTGTAGACAAATGTGAAAATAGATTTTGGCATCGATGGGAACCATTGTGGACGGTGCTGCCAAAGCCAAAAAGATGAAACCGATGCTCCCTGATTGATTGATTGAAGGAATAGAAAAATGCAACGTCTCTGCTCTTGCACCCGTGCTTGGACGCATGCATAGTATAGAGCACAGAGTCTACTCCCCTGTCCCTTCTATCACAAATCACAAAGCATTGTGGCATCAAATCACAAAGCATGTACGAAGCAACCATCATTTCACTCTTCGCTGACTCCACTTCTCCATCATCTTCTTCAAGAAACCACCTCACTGCACTAAGTTGGACAGACGACGCTATTGTGTACTAGTAGTACTAGTACATTTACGGCCCTTTGGTTCAACGGACTTCTGGATGCAAATAAGGCAGTTATCTCGGCTCGCAGCGCACTTATGTAATCTAATTATCGTGGTCTCCTCAACGGTGTTCTCCGTCGAATGCACTTCACCAAACCACAACGCATTTAGATATCGTGGATGTCACCGCAATGGGGAAGGAAGTCAAATAGTTACTACCTCCATTTTTTTGTATACAAGGCCAGATATCAAAATTACAATTTGCAAAAGGCCACTAACACTAATCAAGGCAAAATTGATGGGGTTTGCCTCGTACTAGCAACCAAGGACATTAATATACCCTTGCATACATGCGGAAGTGAGAAGGTTGGTTTGCATGGCGCTGCATTAATCAAGCGATGAGGAGGAGATGATTAGCTCTTTGGGCTTTGGAGAAAATATGCATTAATTGACACGCCAAACGAGGATTTGTATCGATTAATCCTGCCAAGGAAAACCCCGCCTTTGTTTATTAACACTAGTACTCCTAGTATGTACGCATTTATCCTGTTCGGTCTAGGCCTTGCATTGCCATATTTCGCCACACATTTTGCCAAGCTTTCCTAAAGTTTTCAAAATGAAAAGGAGGTACACTTTACAAGACGGTCTGTCATGGGTCGACCGCACCTCACACAACGCTCCCGCACACCGCAAACCCAACCAAGGGAATGCACCCTCATCGACACGCATACCGCATGTGAACAAACCAAACTCAACCATCCTATCACGACACATAATTTTCGCTCATACAAGATGTTTATCCAACCGCATGTTGGGGAAGATCCATACGGCCCATGCGGTGGTCTATTGGGGAAGAAGAAGAGGTGAGGAAGAAGGGTTAGAGACGAGGATATTCATCCGACCACCAAATGATAGATCGACCCAAATGATGAAAGTCAGCGACTTGCATAACAATATATGGTTTTACACAACAAAAGATCCCTAAAAACAACAACATAAAGAAAACTATCATTGTCATGAACGAGACGGCCTCGTCGTCTTTGGCTGCGGGCGCGAACCAGCTGTAGCTGCCGACGTGTGTCTCTGCACCGTGGTTGTCCTTGGCCTCCAGCTACTCGTTCACGCGGAGTGTACGGGCGCTCTGCACAGACGAGAGCACCGCCTGGTTCAAGTCGAGGATGTCCGGTTCTTCCTGCAGGAGGGCCTCGATGGCAGCGGCATCCGCACGCTCTGCGTCGAGTTGAGCCTCCGCCGCCCGGTTTAAATCGAGGATGTCCGGTTCCGCCTGGAGGAGGGCCTCGATAGCAGCGGCATCCGCGCGCTCCGCGTCGAGTTGAGCCTCTGCCGCCCGGTTCAAGTCGAGGACGTCTGGTTCCGCTTGCAGGAGGGCCTCGATGGCAGCGGCATCCGCGCGCTTCGCCTCAAGTTGAGCCTCCGCCACCCGGTTCACATCCACGGCATCCGTTCCGCTCGCAGAGAGCCTCGATGGCAGCGCATGCGCGCGCTTCCATGTCGAAGTTGAGCCTCTACCTCCCGGTCCTCCTTTAGTATCGCCAGGTTTAACCGTTGGTCCGCTTGCACCATGGGGGACCCGGACGCCGGCACGAAGTCGACGTCCATCATCTCATACCCATCGAGGGCCTTCTACGTCGCGACCTCCGCCATGAACATTGGATCGGCTTCCTCCTCCTCGCAGCTTGGCTCCAGAGAACTCGGGGATTGGCCCGCCGCAAAGCGATCTTGGGAACGTAGGTCTGTGGCGCCGACCGCCGCCGCGATTTCTGCGCAGCGCTCCGGCATCAGCATCTTGCAGTACGTGATCTTGCGGCACACCATGGCTTTCCGGTGAACTAGGGGACGCTTGATGCGGGCTAGGGGATCGAAAGGTGGGGGAATGGGCTGGAGAGGAGGTGTGGTTTTGGGAGAGTGGCTGGTGTAGGCCGAGCAGCGAAGGTTCTGGTGTGAATAGTGGTTCCGGTGATGACCGGTCAATCGGTTTTGACTGTACATCACTCTTGTCGCGTTCGCATTGCACCCTGGCACGCTGGACCCTCCACGTTGCTCACCGAATAGAACACGCTTCGCCTTGTGTTTTCGCCGCCAGGGACCTAGTTGAGAGCAAACCGACGCCCCTCCCTCCCCGCCGCGGCTATTTATATTACCACCCTCCGCTTTATGCGGAGTAAATAAAAACAGAGGGAGTATACTATACTACGGATGAGGATCCCCTGACGTGGCCGAACCCATTGAGTAACTGACATGCAGGACATAGCAAGCATGGGGTCTGCCAGTAAGTGAACCAAAGGGAGGGTAAGGCAGGGATACCTACGTCAGAGGATCCACTTCCACTACTACTCCCTCCTTCCATCTACAGGGTCTAATGCGTTTTTCGAGGCTAACTTTGACCAAATGTTAGAGTAATAACATATGGCACGCAACACAAAGCATACGGTCAAATTCGTATGTGAAAGGAGCTTCCAATGATATAATTTTCACATTATACATCTCATGTACTATTAATCTTGTCAATAGTCAATGGCGGTTTTGAAAAACGCATTTGAGCATGGTTAATAATATAGCCAACCGATGGCTATAAGGAACTGCCATGTCATCTATAGCCATAATCTATATGCACTCATACAATAGTGTGGGCTATAAGGTTGGCTATTTCCCGCAAAAAAATATAAGGTTGGCTAGTACTTTTTTCCTTCTCTCTATCTCTTTCTTCATATTTATTGTATCAAACTAGGAATGCATATATAGCTAGGATCTTGCATGAGAGCTCACTCCCCTTACTTTTTCACATCTCTCTCATCTCTCTCCTCCACATAGGCCCTATATAAATGGAAGGAGGGAGTACTATGAGCACTGCATACTCTACTACAGATGTTGTCAGTACTCCACTAGTACTATTGGATAGGGAGCTTTAAAAAAGTTACTATTGGACTGGCTATACGTATAAATCCTAGTAGGAAGAGCATGCACGAGAACAAGCACATTCACGTGGTTGAATACAAATTGGAAACGATGTCTGTTTGAATACAAATCTAGGAGTACGTATGAATCTAACAATATTGATTGGGCGTTGTTCAATGTTGATACTTTTTTCTGTAAGTTTGATCAAAGTAGAGATACTTTGACTGCACATAAAACTTATATGTAAACTAGAAAGGATCGGAGGGAGTATATTGTACGTTCAAGAGCGAAACGAACATTGAATACCCTTTATATATGATTTGTGGATGCTATGATCACCGGTTCAAAATTTTGAATCCACCTTAGGTATCACACATGCACCCACTCGTTCTCTCTCGATTTCATCTCGGGGTCCGGAGATTGATTGAAAGAGGACTAGGGTGGGTATAATACATTCGTTTCGCTTATGAACGTATAATATACTCCTCCGATCCCCATTGCACTTCGCCGGTCATTTCTATCATAGAAACAGAGCAACCTTTATCTCCTTGCACGACACACAATTGATCTCTCAACATCAATCGATCTCGTCAAGATGTGTCGGGGCATGAACCGAATGGATGTCAAAACTAAGACGGGAAGCGACACGTAGTGGAGGCAAAGTGAAACTTTAAATGAAGCGTTTGTTTGTATGCATGTCGGACGAATTACAACATTGGAAATACAAGAATGGTCTAGGCCCACATGCGAATGATACTCGGCGGAATGTTCAAAGGAGGCATGCGGGAGCGACACGCTCATCGTCGCTTTACACGGTTGGTTCCAGTGTGCCGAGGGTGGCGTTAGCGCAGTGGCACGACCAGCAGATTAACACCCGGCTTATCGAGGATGCACGGGGCACCGAAGTGCGCGCGCGCCGCGACGCGTCCGCGGAGTGGTGTAGCGCGGCCAACTGCATCCCCAGGACCTGAGACCATGCCGGGTCATCTTACTTTTTCAATGACATGTGGGTCGCATGTGAGCAAAGGGCATCTCCAACGTTGCCACGATCGCAGCCTGACTACCCCGCACACCAAAACCTCGCCCTCGCGCCGTCGCGTCGGCAAGGCGTGCGTTCCAGCCGCACCATCTGCCCTCAATTCATGACGTCTGTCCGTATGCCGTCGTTAAGAGGATCGGTGCCCGAGGAACCAACTCCGGCGACTTAATGACGCACCCGGACACTTGGCCTCACCAGAATGCGCTACTTAAAGTGGCAACGCTCAGCTAACCTCCACACAATAGCGCATCGCCCCGCTACCGCACCACATCCGCCATGACCGCGAAGCGCCAACGCAACGCCTGGGGAGAGCTTGTCTTCGGGATGAAGCTCGAGGTCACGCGCGCCGCCAAGTCGCAGCTCACGATGCAATAGCAGCATAGCCGGATGCGACGCGCCGCACAAGCGGTGGCCACGCCGGGCGGCCGACGACGGAGCACCGCCACCACGCTGCCCTACTTGCCGCCGCCCAACGCCCGGCACCGCTGAGGTCGGGACTCCTCCGAGGATGAGTAGGGCATGGAGGCGGCAGGGCATGGTGTGCCAACTGGCCGGTCCGCTTCGTGTTCTACTCTTCCTCGCCGGAGACCGCGCCTTCACTTCACGGGTCTTGAACCCCGCCTGCACATGGAGATCGAGATGGAGGACGCCGGTCGCCGCCATAGAATAGGTTTAGGGTCGGGTTTTTTTTATTTTTTGTCCTATAAAAGTTCAAATGTAATTAAAATCTGCCGTGTTTGCATTAATCTCGGCCTGTGTATATGAACTTTCACAATAATATAGTATATTGTAGGAGTAATAGCAAGATGCCTATGTGTTGCACGGAACATCAAGATCTTGTGGGAGAAAAGGATGAACGAGGGAAGGCCTTATCAGCAAATGTGGATAGGAGTGCGGGTAAATTGTCATAGTTTCCTTCCTATTCGTTAGATATAGATCGGGCAGCCTATGTTGCAGGATGGCAGGCACAACATCATCACCAACTCTGCTTTTTATTGAACCGAGACAAAGCTAACATGTGAAGTAAATAAACACATAGTCTATATTGATAGAGGCAAACGTGTCCCGTCTTTCGATGAGATGTTGATTTTCGCTTTGGAGGAAGTCGACTTTGACGATCCGACTCACTTAACGCGGCGAGGACGCCGCGCTTTAGCAATCGCTAAACCAACTCCGAGAGGTTATTGACCACGCCGGAGCACGCATCAACCTGACCACGAGGGTCTGCTTTCCGCGAGCAAACGAAGAACAAGCAAGAAACCGAGATTGCAATCTGGATATTGCGAATATAAGATGAAAGCTTTATTGATCAAGGTGGGGTTCTGTGGACGCCTTTGTCCGGTCGTTGAACACAAACGGCACGAAGTTGCAGCTATGGCGAACTTTTAATCTAAACAAAACCCAAGGTCTAAACGGTGCCCTAAGGGCTGTATATATGGAGGAAGAGGGGAATTTCGTGGCCCTTGGTGGAGGGGTCCAAATCAACCCTAACTCTTGTTTCCCCACACATACGGACTCTAAAAACAGCCTATACTTAAGTATTTCGAAATTACATGGGCCTGGCCCAATAATAAGGTGACGAAGCACCTAGAATAGCCTCGGGACGACATTTATGAAGTAGCATCTTGTATATTTCGTCCAAGGCTTCATGCACCCATTATGGTGGCTTCAAAGTCCTGAAATCATCACTTGTAACTCCGTTTGTTCCCTGCGCATGGCATTATCTCCATGCTTGTTCTTGCTCCAATGTCCATCCTTCTCCAAGCTAGGGCCTTCATTTGTAAGCAAAACAAATGTATCCAATTTAGGCAGCATCATATTCTCATGAACATTAGAATCATTACCAAGAAACAAAAGTACCGATAATTTAATTGGCGCATGAGCTCTAGTAATTGGTCCAAGATATGTAGCAAGAGGGGCTGTGGGTGTAACAATGGTATTGATGTCCTCATCATCCTCCCTTCTTGAAATGAAGTCGCCCTCGACGGAAGCTCATATTCCTCACCCAAATAAGGCTTCAAATCTGCAATGTTAAAAGTGGACTAACCCCAAAATCTGCAGGCAGCTCAAGTTTATATGCATTATCATTTATTTTCTCTAACACCTTAAATGGACCATCAAGACGTGGTATTAGCTTTGATTTATGCAAATTAGGAAACCTATCCTCACGCAAATGTAACCAAACAAGATCTCCTGTGCAAAGACAACATGTTTTCTACCCTTATCTCCAAAGAAGTTTATATTTAGCATTCATACGCTCAATGTTTTCCTTAGTTATCTCATGCACTTTTAAAATCAATTCAGCACGTTCTTTAGCATCAAAATTAACCTTCTCCAAGATGGAAGAGGCAACAAATCAATAGGTGCACGAGGTAGGAAGCCATACACAATTTCAAAAGGGCACATCTTAGTAGTAGAATGCAATGAACGATTATAAGCAAATTCAATATGAGGCAAGCATTCTTCCCACATTTTCTTATTATTCTTCAAAACAGCCCTAAGCATAGTAGACAATGTTCTATTGACTACTTCAGTTTGTCCATCAGTTTGGGGTGACAAGTAGTACTAAAAGCAGTTTAGTCCCCAACTTAGCCCATAAACATCTCCAAAAGTGGCTAAGAAATTTAGTATCACGATCTGAAACAATAGTATTTGGCACACCATGCAAGCTTAATAATTTCACGAAAGAACAAATCAGCAACATTAACAAAGATCATCGCTTTTATGACATGGTATAAAGTGTGCCATTTTCGAGAATCTATCCACGACAACAAATATGCTATCCTCCCTTCTTTGTTCGAGGTAAACCTAAAACAAAGTCCATAGATATATCCTCCCAAGGAACACTAGGCATGTGCAAAGGCATATATAAACCATGAGGATTGAGTCGTGACTTAGCTTTTTGACATGTAGTGCAGCGAGCAACAAAACGCTCAACATCCCGCCTCATCTTTGGCCAAAAGAAATGTGTAGCAAGTATATCCTCCGCCTTCTTGACGCCAAAGTGTCCCATTAATCCTCCTCCATGCGCCTCCTGCAACAACAAAAGACTAACAGAGCTAGCAGGAATGCATAGCTTGTTAGCACGTAACACAAAACCATCATTAATAACGAACTTGTTCCATGTTCTTCCTCTTTACAATTCTGCATTACATCTTTAAAATCAGCATCATGCACATATTGATCTTTGATGGTCTCCAAACCAAATATTTTGAAGTCAAGTTGTGAAAGCATAGTATATCGACGAGACAAAGCATCAAGAATAACATTTTCTTTACCCTTCTTGTGTTTAATGACATAAGGGAAAGTCTCAATGAATTCAACCCATTTAGCATGTCTACGATTCAGTTTAGCTTGACTTTTAATATGTTTCAAAGATTCATGATCGAATGTATAACAAATTCTTTGGGCCATAAATAATGTTGCCATGTCTCTAAAGTCCTAACAAGAGCATATAATTCTTTGTCATAAGTAGAATAGTTCAGACTAGGCCCACTCAATTTTTCGTAAAAGTATGCAACAGGTTTGCTATCTTGTAATAACACACCTCCTAATCCAATTCCACTAGCATCACATTCAAGCTCAAAAGTCTTATTAAAGTCAGGAAGTTGGAGTAAAGGAGCATGTGTCAACTTATCTTTCAATACCGTGAAGGCTTCTTCCCGTGCGGTACCCCAAACAAAAGGCACATCCTTCTTTGTAAGCTCATTGAGAGGTGCAGCAATGGTGCTAAAGTCTCTCACAAAACGCCTATAGAAACCAGCGAGTCCAAGAAAACTCCTCACTTGTGTGACTGCTTTGGGCTGCGCCAACTCTCAATAGCTTCAATCTTGGCTTTATCAACTTCAATTCCTGTGGAGTAACAACATAGCCAAGAAAAGATACTCTTCGGTGCAAAAGGTGAACTTCCCAAGGTTACCAAACAAACGTGCATCACGAGAGCATTAAAAACAGCACGTAAATGTTCCAAATGTTCTTCCAAAGATTTGCTATAAATCAGTATATCATCAAAGTAAACTACCACAAATCGTCCAATGAAAGCACGAAACTTCGCTCATTAATCTCATGAAAGTACTAGGTGCATTAGTTAACCCAAAAGGCATGACTAACCACTCATATAATCCAAACTTAGTTTTAAATGCTGTTTTCCATTCATCTCCCAATTTCATACGAATTTGATGGTATCCACTACGCAAATCAACTTTGGAGAATATTGTAGAGCCACTTAATTCATCAAGCATATCATCTAGCCTAGGAATAGGATGACGATAACGAATAGTAATATTATTAATGCCTCTACAATCAACACACATACGCCGACGTACCATCCTTTTAGGCACTAGTATAATAGGAACAGCACAAGGACTAAGAGATTCACAGATATAACCTTTGTCGAGCAGCTCTCGTACTTGACGATAATCTCCTTCGTCTCTAAACTACGAAAAACTGGAAAATCTCACCGAGCAACCTGGAAATCTGATACCACTTGATAGAGGCAAACGTGTCCCGCCTTTCGATGAGATGTTGATTTTCGCTTTGGAGGAAGTCGACTTTGACGATCCGACTCATTTAACGCGCGAGGACGCCGCGCCTTAGCAATCGTTAAACCAACTCCGAGAGGTTATTGACCACGCCGAGCACGATCAACCTGACCACGAGGGTCTGCTTCCTGCGAGCAAACGAAGAACAAGCAAGAAACTGAGATTGCAATCTGGATATTGCGAATATAAGATGAAAGCTTTATTGATCAAGGTGGGGTTCTGTGGACGCCTTTGTGCGGTCGTTGAACACAAACGGCACGCCGAAGTTGCAGCTATGGCGTAACTTTAATCTAAACAAAACCCAAGGTCTAAACGGTGCCCTAAGGGCTGTATATATGGAGGAAGAGGGGGAATTTCGTGGCCCTTGGTGGAGGGGTCCAAATCAACCCTAACTCTTGTTTCCCCACACATACGGACTCTAAAACAGCCTATACTTAAGTATTTCGAAATTACATGGGCCTGGCCCAATAATAAGGTGACGCAGCACCTAGAATAGCCTCGACGACATTTATGAAGTAGCATCTTGTATATTTCGTCCAAGGCTTCATGCACCCATTATGGTGGCTTCAAAGTCCTGAAATCATCACTTGTAACTCCGTTTGTTCCCCTGCGCATGGCATTATCTCCATGCTTGTTCTTGCTCCAATGTCCATCCTTCTCCAAGCTAGGGCCTTCATTTGTAAGCAAAACAAATGTATCCAATTTAGGCAGCATCATATTCTCATGAACATTAGAATCATTACCAAGAAACGAAAGTACCTGATAATTTAATTGGCGTGCGCGAGCTCTAGTAATTGGTCCAGTATATGTAGCAGTAGGGGCTGTGGGTGTAACAATGGTATTGATGTCCTCATCATATATACACAATTTATCTTAGGCAGTCCAATAGTACGTCCACTACACATTCACGCATTTCACATCTTTCTACATCTACGGGAACCTACAAAAGGGTTAACATAAATTGCCTCTCTCTCTCCTCCCTGATTTTCATGGTGGTGGGCCCCTCCCTCCCCCCAATCTACAATCAACAGCTCACACGTTTCACATTAGTTAATTACGTAACTGGGATTACGTAGGTGTAGCATTAGTCGTCCTAAAAAACCCAACTAAGCCAACCTCCCAGCATATCGCGCGGGAAAAGACCCGGCCGGGCCGTTTTAGTCGGGATTACCGGATTACTAGTAGTAGTATCGATGAATCGCGCGAAGCACCAAGTTTTTCTTTTCTTTATGGGGCTAAGCACCTAGTTTAAAAGGAAAAAAAATGGTACACTCACAGCACCCCTGTCGCGGTTGCTTTGCACCCCACACACGTTCGGTCCTGCACACAGCTCATGCAAACGGAATGCACTTCGGCTTGCCTCTTCACTGACACGTGGGACTGCACTTGGAGAAACCGATCATGCGCCAAACTCCCCCCGCCCACCGCGCGAAATCCCCCCCCCCCCCCCAAAAAAAATTCCCCCCAAAACCCAAATTCAACCACCCTTCGGCCAACTAGCGAATAATATTCCCCAAACCCCCCTCCCCCGTCCCCCTCCACTCCATTCGCTCCGCCAAAGCTGCCCTCCCTGCCGCGCTGATACATCGGCACCGCGGTTCGTCGAGGGGACGCACGGCGATCCTCTCGCTCCCACAGTACACTCTCATAGACTGTCGTCCTCTAGCCGCGCCGCCACCGCTGGCAACGTTCTTGTGGAGGCGCTGGCAGTCAGCCGCCGCCACCACCGGGCAACGTTAGTGTGGAGACGACGGCGGTCAGCTTCTCCCACGGCACGCATTCTAGACCGAGGCCCTGCATGTCGGTGTAGCGTTGAATGTTAGCTGATAGTCGCTGTTAATCTCACTGTTTGTCGAAGTAGTTTACAGTCAATATGCTCTTCTTAAGAAGCTTCCTTGCCCTGTTCTGCACTCAATCTGCTTAGATGAGATGGCATGCCAAGCCCGATTAGTTGCTAAAATAACCTTCCATATATTTATTGTGACGTAGATTGCCATGGTCTAGTAGCCAATCTGTTAGGTGAAATAGTTGTACACCGTTTTATACTCGATCTTTCTTGCTGTGATGGCCTTCGATAGTTCGATGGCTGTGTGCTCGGCCTCATTGACTACTGAAACAGCCTGCCATAATTTAGCACTTAAATCTGTTTGCTGAATTAGCTTTACATATATCTCGTTACTTAGATCTGCTCGTCCAAATATCTTGCCATAGCTTTAGATATCAACCTAGGTATTTTTTCTCGACTTCATAAAAAACATATATGTTTTTCCTGTAATATCTAGTAGAAGAACTAATTTGTATGTCTAATGGATGGACATGACTTGATAACTTCGTCAAGATTCTCCGCTGCATATGTCGAGGGGTTGAGAACTTCATGAACTTTATCGAGCTGAGTTCGTGGTCCAAATCAGATGTGCTCTACCGATGTAGCCGTTGTATGAATTCAGTTACAAGACCCCTACCAACTGTGCAAAATCATCTACACTTGTATGGGATGTCGGCCACATATACTAGGTGGGTTCATCATGGTGAAGCTGTGAACGCCAATGTTATCGACTACATGGAAGCAGCAGATCACCATCTTGATCTCGCCCGATGCTCGTGTGGAAGAGGAGGAGGAGGTGGTGGTGTCGGAGCCGGTGAGTTTGACCAACATTGAAACAATGCTACGAAATGCTCGTGCATTTCATGAACTTTCACCTGCAGAAGAAAAATGGTGGGCCCGCATGTTGGAGCAATGCAACGTGGCTGTCACCCCAGGAAATAAGCTGTTAGTATTCTCAGCTACGGTCACCTTTCTTAAGGTGAAGACATCTGAGCGGATGACCAAAAAATCATTCGATGCAATGTTGGCAGCTTTCCGCAAATCTTTCCCAGATGCGTCTGAGCTGCCACACACCTGCAGTAAAATGAAGAATTTCCTTCGTGCAGTTGGAATTGGATATGTTATGATCCATGTTTGTAAGAATAATTGTGTTCTGTTCCAGAAGGATTATGCCAACTTAAGTGAATGCCCGAAATGCAAATCATCAAGATGGAAATATGGCGATGTTGTGAAGAGGATTCCTCATAATGTTCTGAGACATTTTCCAATTACACCAAGATAATGGAATATCTTGGCCTCAACACAAGTGTTGGTGGTTCTCTCTCAAAAAAGGTAAGTTGGAAGTGTAGGTTCGTTCTGATGGCTCTCTCCACAAATGAAGAGGAGGTGGAGGGGTATATATAGCCTCCACACAAAATCTAACCATTACACACAACTTGCCAATCTCGATGGGATCGAATTGATAAACTCGGTCGGACCGATTTAGAAAATCTAATGACTGTTAGGATTTTCGGTGGGACCGACATGCAACTCGGTAGGACCAATATGGTTAGGTTTAGGGCATAACGTAATCTCGGTGAGACCGATTACACAAACTCGGAGAGACCGATTTTGGTAATAAGCTAACCAGAGAGTTGGTCAGGTAAACTCAATGGGACCGATTCACTCATTTTGGTGAGACCGAAGTGTTACGAAAGGGAAACAAAGAGTTTACATTGCAATCTCGGTGGGACCGATCGCTCATCTCGGTGGGACCAAAACGTTACGAAGGGAAATAGAGAGATTACAATCCCATCTCGGTGAGACCGAGATCCCTATCAGTGAGACCGATTTGCTTAGAGTTTGTGGCAGTGGCTATGACATCTGAACTCGGTGGCGCCGGATAGAAAGAATCGGTGGGGCCAAGTTTGACTTTTGGTTTAGGTCATATGTGGATGTGAGAAAGTAGTTGAGGGCTTTGGAGCATATCACTAATAATTTTGAGCAAGAGCCTCATTAAGCAACACCTCATCCCTCCTTGATAGTATTGGCTTTTCCTACAGACTCAATGTGATCTTGGATCACTAAAATAGAAAATGTAGAGTCTTGAGCTTTGAGCTTGAGCCAATCCTTTTGTCCTTAGCATTTTGAGGGGTCCATTTTTCTCATCCATGCCATGCCAATCATTGAGCTTTCCTGAAATATTAATCTTGAAATAGCATTAGCTCAATGAGCTATATGTTGTTAGGAATTACCAAAACCACCTAGGGATAGTTGCACTTTCAATCTCCCCCTTTTTGGTAATTGATGACAACATATAGATCAAAGCTTCGACAAATGATAATAAGAGTGAAAAACATTATCGCTTTGAGAAGTATGTGAAAAGCAAGAGCTCCCCCTAAATTTGTGCATAGTTTAAGATTTGCTTTGGACTGCAAATGCACAATGAGTTAGGATCATGGGTTACTCTTCCATGTCACATACATATTGGTGGAGCGCTCAGAATGATAATAATTAAATACATGCACTCATCACCAAGCAAAGTGAATGATCATATGGGGATATAAAAGAATAATGTCATCCAACAAGCATTAAGGTAGCATATGATCAAACACATGATCATCCAAGTATCACACAAAAGCATAAAGTATCTCAAACAAGCAAATAACAAAGTTCAACCACCAAAAAACAAGAGAACAAAGAGCAACACTCTCTCTCGAAGCCTATGATCTATACATTTTCTCCCCCTTTGGCAACAAGTTACCAAACAGTTCATAAAAAATGCATAGTGCTAGATCGACTCTCAGGCTTGGTCTTCAGGTGGTGGTATAGATAAAACTCCAAGGACGAAGGCATCAGTTGATGTAGATGGAGCTGGTGGAGTGGGTCTTTGGAGCTGGTGGCATGAAGTCTGAGCTGGTGCGAGATGAAGTTGCTCGTGTCTGTGAATCGCATCGTGAGCAGCATCTCTCGTCCTCTGGGCACTCTATGCAAAAGCATCAGTGGTAGACTTGCCCTTCTTCTCCTGCACTTCATCCTGAAGTTGCTCAACAATTGACTGTATCTCAGTGACCTTCACATCTAAATCATAGATCTTCTGCTCCATGATCCTCTCCAAGCTCTCCTAGTTTTGAGTCAGGGTGGCCAATCCCTTCTCAATCCTCAGAGTGGAGGCAATCAAGTAGCCAAGCTGATCTTTCTTGCTCTTCAGAAGATACTGAGATGCCTCATCAATGGTTGGCATCTTTGCAGCCTTTTCAGTCCTTGCCTTCTCCCTCTTTGCTTGTGCTTGCACAGAAGATGGTTCATTCTCATCCATTACCATAGTATTGTCCTCAAAGTCTGGGTAGATGGGCAGGTGCTCCTTATCCAATAGATATGTGCCAGTGCCCATCTTGGAGTTGATTAGCTCCTGGATCTATGGGGCATACCCACAACTTCTCTTCTGATCTGCAGCTGTTCTCTTTATAGTTTCCACAATCAGACTCATGACTTTGAACTTTTGAGGAACATCGAATATATGCAGCAAGTTGATGGAATGTCCTCCGATCATTCTGTGATCTCCGATTTTGGTAGCAATGTGTGCCTTAAAATCCAATTGATTGCAGCAGGATCGATGCAAGTGTTTCACGTAACCAAATTGGTGAGTCTCAAGATCTCGCATCAGAATCTCCTTGTACATGCTAGCCATTGACTTGTGATCCTTCTTCTTCTTGGCATAGACATCCAAGTCATCTTCATTCTCCTCAGGAGCATTAATCAATTTTGTCCATTCTTCAACTATTGAGTGGTACCTAGTACCTTCGGACATCCGCATAATCCTTCCATCTGGTAGAAATGAGTGTGGAGTAGAACGCATAATAATCTCATCATTCCACTTTGTGAGCTTCGCCCAACAAAGTCCTCTACTCCACAAGACTTGAAACTATCATAGACTCCGGATAGTGTTCTTCATTTTCCCGATGTACTCCCAGTCCACCCATCTCATATCACAGACTATAGGCTTCTTGTCAAGCAACACTGCCTCATAGAAGTCCTGTTGTTCCTTTGTATGGAACCTGTAGTCCACAACAGTTCTTCTCCGACGCATAGGGATCACCAATCTCCACTGCCTCGAGTCCCTGCATCCTTCCCGAGCTTCATGTCCTCAGCTACTGGATGAGCATCATTGTGATCTGGAATTTTGGGCTTCAACTTCCTCAAGACATGTGACTCATCATCTTCTTCTTCTATAGCAGCTTCAGGCACTGGAGCCTTCTTCTTCTCTGCAGCTAGAATATTCCTTGTACTTCTCTTGGGTGCAGCTTTGGGTTTTGGAGCAGCTGCCTTGGGAGCTTATTTGGGCTTAGATGGAGCAGCCCTTGATCTTATAGCATCTCCCATAAGCTTTTGAGCTTTGGGTGCTGGTGCAGCAACCTCTTCCTCTTCATCTTCCATCATTGCGGGCTTCCCAATTACTCTGGCCATGGTCTTCTTGACCCTTTCTTTCCTTTTCTTCTCTGCCACAACCTGTTCTTTGGGTGCAGATCCCAAAGTTTCTTGAGTGGATGTTCTGGCCTTTGACATAGGAACTCTCTTGGCAGGAACCTTTGTCTTCATTCCTGGCTTAGTGGCAGCAGCTGTGCTATATTCCTTTTTCAGAACTTTCTTCTTTGAGGTGGCCTCTTCCTCAACAGCCACATAGCCCTCATCCTCAGAATATGAGGTTCTCTTCTTTCTGGCCCTGGTGGCTGCCTTAGGCAAGTTGCTCGGTGTACTCCCGCTTCCATCATCATAGCTGCTAGAGGGACTAGTGCCCTCACTCATGTGAACTTGCTCCTCAGACTTGTTCTGATTGTCACTCTGATCTGACATGATGCAAACACTGACAGCAAACCCTGTGAATATATATAGATGAGATAGATTGGATGAGCATCACAAAGTGCAGAGGTTTTTGCAAAAGAATGAGCCAAAACTTAGTTTTAGTTTTCCACAGAAAGCATTTCGGATCTACCGATTTGAAAACTCGGTGATACCGAAGCATCTTTTGGGACCTAAACTAGTGAAATCGGTCAGATCAAGTCACAGTTCGGTGGCACCGAGACTACTAGGGTTTCACAAAGAATTTAACTCGGTCACACCGATTTGCAAATTCTCGGTCAGACCGATAATCACATTTGCAATGGCCTTAGCCAAATCGGTGGAACCGATTTCAACAACTCGGTTGGTCCGAGATGATTTCGGCAGAAACCTAACCCTAAATTTTCAATCCACAACTAAACTACGGAGATTTCGCTGGATAGTGATCTCAATCATGGCAAGATAAATGGCAAAACAATGTGCTAGGAATCGGAGTGAGATTAGCACAAGGATCAAGTCCATACCATAAGTGCGGCGATGGACCTGCTACGGCGGCAACGGCGGAGACGATTTCCGTTGACGGCGGCGGAGACCAGCGGCGGGAGGCAGCTGGCGATGAGGAGGACTATCCGGAGACCCATGGAGGCAGAGCAGGCTGAGCGCGGGCGAAGGGGTTCGGAGAATTTTCCAAATTTTGGCCCGGGGATATATATAGCTCGACTGCTCGGTGTGACCGAGTGGAACACTTGGTGGCACCGAGATGCATAATCGCAAGCAAGCATCGCAACTCGGTGTGACCGAAAAGTTCAAATCGGTTGCACCGATATTGAAAACCTAGATCGACTTAGTGATCTCGGTATGACCGAAATGGATGAATCGGTCAGACCGAAACGCACAAAGAAGTTTTGGAAGTTTAAGTATATGACGAATCGGGGACTCCGAGTGCTCCTCACATAGAGTGGTTTGAATCTGACTTGATCAAACTTTGTGATGTAGCATGAATAGAGTTTGAGACAAGAAAAGCATAGATAGCTAGAGAAGGTTCTTAGGCATTCTTGTCCATCCACTTGGCAAAATAAAAAAGAGCCAAACAATCAAAACAACAAGTGGATGTCCTCAATGAGTAAATTATGCAACCAACATGCTCACACAATAAAATGGCAAATGAAATATGTGGCAAAGCATTCACAACAAATTCTATCATTTATCAAGCAATTGGCGATGACTAGGTCATCTATATATGAGTATATTGACTTAGGAGTCAAATGAGAACATTTGATCATAGGTCATACTCATCGTTTAAGCATAAGTGGGGTTACCACTTTTACATAAAGCGTTGTTGTGTTCACACCATTATAGTTGCTTTAGCTCAATTCTTAGAGTAAAGCTCCCCCTAGATGTGAGATCCCCCCTAAGAGGGATGAACTAACCTTGGGTTTTGTCGATGATGACTTCATGTAGGTGTTGAAGATGTGGATGCTCAATGTTGATGTAGATCATTTGGAGAAATCCTATGGAGTGAGTTGCACTTTCAATACCTACACGGGTTAGTCCGACAAGGAACAAACAAGGATATCCATAGACATAGAGTGATGCACGCACAAGATGATGTCTATCAAAGCATTAGGTTACCTTGTCCCTTGTCTTACCAACAAGAGGGTTTGTGACTCCTTGAACTAGTGCAAGATGTGGAAGTTGATTGCACTTGTTCTTGCTAAAATGATAAGAGTGAAGTGTGTTGGCGGAGTCACCCTCAAGAACTATTTAGTTCTTCTTCTTCGGGATCCACATCATCTTGATGGGAATCCTTGGAGTTGTAGTTGTACTTGATGAAGTAGAACTTGATGTAGTCTTGGGAACCCACTTGACCAAGGCCTTAGGAGCTTCTTAAAATGCATCAATCTCCTCTTGAAGCTTATCCTTGCCTTTTTGCTTGTGGTCTTGTGGTGGAAGATCATCTTGAGCTTGTGTCCCTTTGAAAGAAGTAGGATCATACTTCTCTTGTTGAGGAACAAACTTCGTCTTGGGGTATTGATCTTCTTCCCACTCAATTCCATTGGCATTGAACTTTCATTCAAAACCAACACCTTGGTTCTTCCGGTGCCTTCCTTGCTTGTGTACAATTTCCTCAATTGCTTACTCCCGCAAGGCTCTTGTAAACACCTTTCTATAATTCCTTCAATAAGCTATTTTATTGCTCAAGTGTAACTTGGCTAAGAGAATCATTAGTGGAATCAAGAGAACTACTAGAAGCAACAACATTGGATTTAGCATGATTATTGTTACTACTAGAGGAAGAATCTTTCTTGTTCTTGTTACTAGACTTGACTTGACGCATGTAAGTGGATAAGAGTAAACGCTTGGCAATGTAAGAAGAACTTTTCTTGCGAAGATCATCATTGATTGCCTTTAAGAACTCATGCTCTTGCTCAAGGTTGAGCTTTTCAAAACGTAATTTCTCATGAGTCCTTAAAAGTTCTTGATGATCTCCTAAGATAGTTTCATGAGCTAACTTAGGAGTGTTTAGTTCTTTAGTTAGAAACTCAATCTTCTCCTTATCATTGGCATTCGTTTTATCTTGATTAGCATGATTAATTGACGTTTCATCATAGTATTCATCACTAGAGTTGTCAACAAGTAAATCATCATCACCTAACAAGTCATCTTCATCACTATTGAAATCAACATACTCGGGGTGTGATACCTTTGGGCCTTTAGCCATGAAGCATCTTCCAAGTCCTTCATTTGGTGAATCAAATATTTCGTAGGAGTTGGTTGACACAAGTGCTAGACCGGCAACACCTTCATCTTGAGTATATTCGGAGTCGGAGTGATAGCTTCTCTCGGAGTGATTGTCAGAGTCGGAGCCGGAGCCGGATACCCATTCACCAAAATGAGCTTGATGTCTTTGTTTTGTGTAGCTCCTTGATGACTTGTCCTTCCTTTCCGAATCCTTGCTTCTCCGGGATGTTCTTCATTCATAACGATCATCTCTACTCCTTCTCTCTTGATGGTGATTCTTCTCTTCTACTTCTTCTTTTGGAGAATCTTTCTTCTCTTGTAGGGTGTTGTACACTCATTGAATAGTGTCCGGTCTTCCACAATTGTAGCAATTTCGCCTCGACTAGAAGATCTTTTGTCATTGTAGGACCTTGAGTTTGAACTTCTCTCTTTGCTACTACTCTTGTAGAACTTGTTGAAGTTCTTCACCATTAGGCTCAATTCTTCATTGGAGGTTTGTTTCTCACTTGATGATGTGGGAGCTTCACATGAGGCTTTGTAAGCACCACTTGACTTGTTATGGAGCTCCTCCTTATCCTTGAGTGACATCTCATGAGCAACAATTCTTCCAATGACTTCCGTTGGCTTGAGAATAATTGGGCATCATTTGGATCAATGTGCATACGGTATCATATTTTCCATCCAAAGCTCTTAGGATCTTCTTGATGATGAATTTGTCGGTCATCTCTTCACTTCCTAAGCCGGCGATCACATTTGTGATAAGAGCAAGCCTAGAGTACATTCCAGCAACACCTTCACCATCCTTCATTTTGAACTTGTCAATTTGACTTTGAAGCACACCCAACTTGGATTCCTTGACGGAGTCCGTACCTTCATGCATATCAATCAAAGTATCCCAAATTTCCTTTGCATTCTCAAGACGGCTGATTTTGTTGAATTCTTCGGGGCACAATCCGTTGAAGAGGATATCACAAGCTTGAGCATTGTATTGTATCATCTTCAACTCTTCCGCGGTAGCTTCACGGTTTGGTTCTCTCCCATCAAAGAATTCACCTTGCAAGCCAATACACACAATAGCCCATATGGCAGGGCTATGTCCAAGAATATGCATTTTCATCTTATTCTTCCAACTAGCAAAATTAGTCAAAGTAAGGACCTCTACGGTGGTAATTTCCCTCGCTAGACGCCATACTCTCCTAGGTTGTGAAACCAAGGCTATGACTACCAAAAGCTATGGAAATCAAAGCAAATGGAGACCAAAGCTCTGATACCACTTGTAGGATCAGAAGTATGTCTAGAGGGGGGTGATTAGACTACTTGACCAAATAAAACTTATCCTTTTCCCAATTTTAGTTCTTGGCAGATTTTAGCAACTTTGGACAAGTCAAGCAATCTTAACACAATTCAAGCAAGCATGCAAATAGTATATGAGCAGCGGAAAGTAAAGCATGCAACTTGCAAGAATGTAAAGCGAAGGGTTTGGAGGATTCAAACGCAATAGGAGACACAGATGTTTTTGTCGTGGTTCCGATAGGTGGTGCTATCGTACATCCAAGTTGATGGAGACTTCAACCCACGAAGGGTAACGGCTGCGCGAGTCCACGGAGGGCTCCACCCATGAAGGGTCCACGAAGAAGCAACCTTGTCTATCCCACCATGGCCGTCGCCCACGAAGGACTTGCCTCACTAGCGGTAGATCTTCACAAAGTAGGCGATCTCCTTGCCCTTACAAAATCATTGGTTCAACTCCACAATCTTGTCGGAGGCTCCCAAGTGACACCTAGCCAATCTAGGAGACACCACTCTCCAAGAAGTAACAAATGGTGTGTTGATGATGAACTCCTTGCTCTTGTGCTTCAAATGATAGTTTCCCCAACACTCAACTCTCTCTCATAGGATATGGATTTGGTGGAAAGAAAATTTGAGTGGAAAGCAACTTGGGGAAGGCTAGAGATCAAGATTCATATGGTAGGAATGGAATATCTTGGCCTCAACACAAGTGTAGGTGGTTCTCTCTCAGAAAAGGTAAGTTGGAAGTGTAGGTTCATTCTGATGGCTCTCTCCGCGAATGAAGAGGAGGTGGAGGGGTATATATAGCTTCCACACAAAATCTAACCATTACACACAACTTTCCAATCTCGGTGGGACCGAATTGATAAACTCGGTCGGACCGATTCAGCAAATCTAGTGACCGTTAGGATTTTCGGTGGGATCGACATGCAACTCGGTAGGACTGATATGGTTAGGGTTAGGGCATAACGTAATCTCGGTGAGACCGATTACACAAAATCAGTGAGACCGATTTTGGTAATAAGCTAACCAGAGAGTTGGTCAGGTAAACTCGGTGGGACCGATTCGCTCATTTCGGTGAGACCGAAGTGTTACGAAAGGTAAACACGGAGTTTACATTGCAATCTCGGTGGGACCGATCACTCATCTCGGTGGGATCAAAACGTTACGAAGGGAAACAGAGAGATTACAATCCCATCTCGGTGAGACCGAGATCCCTATCGGTGAGACCGATTTGCTTAGGGTTTATGGCAGTGGCTATGACATCTGAACTCGGTGGCGCCGGATAGAAAGAATCGGTGGGGCCAAGTTTGACTTTTGGTTTAGATCATATGTGGATGTGAGAAAGTAGTTGAGGGCTTTGGAGCATATCACTAAGCATTTTGAGCAAGGGCCTCATTAAGCAACACCTCATCCCTCCTTGATAGTATTG
This sequence comes from Aegilops longissima, assembly GCA_021605205.1. Classification (NCBI taxonomy): domain Eukaryota; kingdom Viridiplantae; phylum Streptophyta; class Magnoliopsida; order Poales; family Poaceae; genus Aegilops; species Aegilops longissima. Next base: position 257,853,897 of record CM038680.1, on the reverse strand, counting down.
GCTTTTCTTATAGACTCAATGTGATCTTGGATCACTAAAATAGAAAATGTAGAGTCTTGAACTTTGAGCTTGAGCCAATCCTTTTGTCCTTAGCATTTTGACGGGTCCACTTTTCTCATCCATGCCATGCCAATCATTGAGCTTTCCTAAAATACTAATCTTGAAATAGCATTAGCTCAATGAGCTATATGTTGTTAGGAATTACCAAAAGTGCTAGTTGACGGTGGTGCCGTCCTGAACTTGATCTCGCCTACCGTGATCAAGAGACTACAGATCCCCGATGGAGATCTCGAAGAGACGGGCACGTTTCAAGGGTTCAACCCGGGGAGGAGTCAGCCGAAGGGTAAGGTCACGTTGCCCGTTACATTTGGGGGCGGGCTGAATTATAGGACAGAGAAGATCGTTTTTGATGTCGCCAAGATCCCCTTGCCCTATAATGGGATCCTTGGCCGCTTGGCGCTGACCAAGTTCATGGCAGCGTCACATTACGCCTACAACACGTTGAAGATGCCCGGGCCAGTGAGCATCATCACCGTCCCCTCCGACAAGAAGGACGCGCTCATCTGCGCCGACCAACTTTACCGGGAGGCAGTTGCAGCAGCTGCTGCCAAGGCACTTGCTCCTGCCAATGAAACCCCGGGAGGGAAGAGAACCGGCAAGACCTCCTGCACCCACTCCGGCAAGCACGCCCCTTCGGAGTGTTGCGCTCCCGTCGAGGGCGTGCCAGAGAGCTCCACTGACAAGAGCAAGAAATCCAAGGCGGCACCACCTGAGACCAAGAAGGTGCCCGTCAAGGAGGACGGCATGGGCAGGGCTTTTACTATAATCTCCACCCTCGATAACAAATAGGAAAGCACGCTCGTCGCCTTCCTGCGGGCGAATGTTGATATGTTTGCATGGCAAGCATCGGACATCCCCGGCGTTCTTAGGGAGGTTGTCGTGGAATTGTCACGGCAGATGTCCTCGTGAAAGGACTTAGTCGCAGGGCCATCGTACGGGTTAACTTAGAGGGGTTAAAGCGGACACAAAGACACGGGAGTTATACTAGTTCGGCCCCTTCGATGAAGGTAAAGCCTACGTCTAGTTGTGATGGGATTGATGTGATTTGGCGACTAGGGAGCAATAGCCGCCTCAGCCTCAATTGTTCGTCCCTAAACCGCCGCCGGTCGTCCCCTTATATACACGGGTTGACGCTTCGGCCGGTCTCATGAGTCCTGATCCGCTCATACAAGTGTCCGCTCGGTCTCTTCTCTCTTATCTTACAAAGACAAGTTACAAGACTAAGGCGGTTTACATAAATGGACCCTAATCCGCCTCTGGGCTCTGGGCCTCCTTCGTGGGCCCGATCATGGATTTAGGTAACCCGCCCCTTGAGGGCGGTTTACACTCAGTAGTCATATCCCCAACATTAGGCCCCAGATTGACTTGAACCGGTTCATGTTAATCTTCAACATCTTCAGGAAACTCTGAATCTCCCTTCATATTTCGTAAACCGCCATCTGCTTGAACCGCCGTGACATCATACTCCGACCACCGCAACGGGGCGCCTTGACGTCATCTTTAATAAAGAAATCCAAACAGTAAGATTCCCTTCATTTAATACTATCTCGGAAATCGAGGCGACCGCTGCGCCGTCCGCCGCTTCTGACTCCTCGATTCTCGCGCTTGTTAATTGCCCCGTTTCCTTATAAATAAACCGGCAGGCCCTTTATCTTCTTCTTCCGCACTTCTTCTTCCTCGCGATGCTCCCGCTCTGAAGCTCCGCCGTCGCCTCCGACCTTCGAACGTCACGTCAGCGCCAGGCCGCTGCATCAACCTGACCGGACCAGAAACTCTTGGCGCTCCTCCGCGTTCTGCGCATCGGGTAAGGCCCCTTTTTGAACCCTAGATCCGCATCTGAAGATCCCTGCTCATCTCGTAGTTCATAGGTGCTCATCTTAGTTTCTTCATACCTGTCCTGCCATGGCCGTATGATTCAACCGTAGTATACATCCCGTGCGGCGACTGCTCCGCCATCAGTTTAAATCCTTGTGCATCTTTCATTTTGTTCAGATCTTCTTGTTTAGGACGCACGAGCCTTCCTGCCCTTTATGAGGCTTGCATAGGTCGCAGAAATTTTTCTTACTGAATCTTCGGCAGATCTAAATTACTTCCATTCGCATGTGAAATCTGTTTCATCCACACTTACTAGATTTTCCGATTCTGTCTCTTTTGGCGGTTTGACTTTTGATAGCTAATCCGTACTCCATTAGTCCTCGCTAAACCGAATTGGAAAACTGGCACGAATCGCCGGTTTAACATTGTATAATGTGCTCGAACTGCTTAACGGTGAACCGCTTTTCCTTTCCTTTCGCAGTTTAGTCTTCGGAATGGCCCTCAATTCTCAGCTTGCAATTGGGTCCGGTCTAAGGTTACCGAGACGCAACTCAAGCGGACACGTCACCACCGGGCGCTTTAGCTTCTAAAAATGTCCTCCACTGGCGGGTTCCGGATGCCGAATGCCCTCCCAATCCGCAAGAAGACGAAGTAATTGTGTTTGTGCAGCACTTAGACCGGGGATTCTGCCCGCCCGGATCAAAATTCTTCCGGGATGTCCTTGCGAGTCTTCAACTCCATCCACAGGATATTGGCCCGAACTCTGTGTCAAACATATGCAATTTCCAAGTTTTCTCAAGTCTATCTTCAAGAAGAACCATCTGTGGAACTGTTCCGGATTTCTTTCACTTGAACCGCTGTATGAATTTTCTCGATGGTCCTAACACGGAGCTGGGCGACGCTTCAATCCGTAAAAGGAAGGAAGTGGACTTTCCTCACGCCAAACACCATAGCCATCCAAAAGATTGGAACCAAACCTGGTTCTCTTGCCGAACACTGCTCCCCGACAACGAGAATCCTTTGCTGGGTTACCGTCCTCACCGGCTTAGCAACCATCATCCGTTGTTTTACGCTTGACCGCCGTGGAACGGAAGAACTTTCGCCTCAAATTATCAAGCTCCGGGCTCTAATGGCCAATGGCTTAACTGGTGTGGACCTTGTGCGGTGTTGGGTTTCTTGGGGCGTCTTGCCACTAAGCCGCCGGCCGGATTGATGCTGCGAATACACTGGTAGCCTCCAAGACCCTCAAAGACGCCACGAGCTACCAATAACAGAGCTTGAAGTCACGAGAGGCGGTGAAGCGGATGCTTGATGAACCGATCTCGTCTCACAGCCAAACCGGGTTGGCTCCTTCGTGTTGCCAACAAACCGCTGCGGTAGGCTCTACTCACCGCTTTTCGACATTAATGCCTTGTTGATATATATTAATCCTTGTTACTTCTCAGGTTAACAGCTCATTCAGAAGCGCACTAAACCGCCCGGGCTCCGCGTGTAAAGTCCAAGGCCACCAAGAAGGCTGGCAAGAGGAAAACCGCCGAGTCTTCTGATCCGCCGGAGGACGAAGAATCAGAAGCTGAGGTAAAACTTGATATCCTTACGAGGGAATCGCCGTAAACCGGCTCTCCTCTTTGTGCTTCTCCTTGCTTGCAATTTGTCCCTTTGTATTCCTTTTACTGACAATTTTAACTCCTGTGATGATGTGAAGCCGTCATGCCGAACTGTTGAGGTAATCTTTCTTTCTTCCGAATCGACCTCGTGCGGTTAAAAGAATTAAATCGCGCCGTCCGGAAAGTGAAAAATCTCATTCCTATGCTTATTTGAATCCAAACCTTTCCTTGAAGACACAGCATGTGAAGAGCGCCCGTCGACCGGCACGGTGGTCAACAGATTACCTCATCCGGTTTACGGATACACCAACCGAGCGTCGTCGTGAGGTGAATTGTTCTCCGAAAAGCGTTATCCCTTAAAAGGTTTCTTCCAATGTCCTCTCAATCCGTCGACCAATTATCAGGCCTCTTCCAACTCTTCCGGCGGTTCATCAACCACGCAAGCGCCTCCGCTTAAAGTTGCTGCAGGTAAGCACCATCCGCTGTCCCGCCAATTCGGTTTACAATTGCATTGGTCGACTTATCTTAATCTAATTCGAATATTGCAGCACCAAGGCTCGCTTGAGTAAAAAGCGAAAACCCTTGATCCATCATGGATGTTGATCCGGAAAAGACCCCGAGTAAACCCACGAAAATCCTGAAGTCGCCAAAAATAGCTCGGCGAAGTTATACAAAGACGACAACGCTGATCCGCCGAAACCGAACCGGAGGTCCAAGTGGAAACCTCGCATCCTGCTCCACCGAGTCCGCCACAGAGCAGGTCGTAATTGTTGAACCGCCGAGCCGAGTACTGAAGACACCAAGCCCCAAGAAGACCGCTAATCTGGCCAGCCGGTCAAAATTATGATGTTATTGTGACGGGCACTGGCTACACCACTCCTAGCCAACCGGTCGCTTTAGCAAAACACAGCGCCAAAGAAGAGTCTACTACTATGAGCAAAGATAAGGGGAAAACTGATCGTCACCTTATGACAACCTCTCTCGCCTAAGAACTTCACTCCGGCTTCAACCGGCTCTACACAAGCCGTGACTTTGAAGCCGGTCTCGTAAATCGCATGAAGGACCACTATGAGGTAAGGATTTATGCCTTTCTTGTATTTTTGCTGCATAGTAGCCCCCAAGGGCCGGTTCAACTTAGCATAGTTAAACTGGGACTTAATTTTGTTTAGAACCCATCGCCTTAAATCGCAAAGATCTTGTAGCCCCAAGTGCGGTTCAACTTAGCATAGTTAAATTGGGACTTAATTTCGTATCCCATAGCAAACCGAGATCAACTAGCCATTAGCCCCCAAGTGCCAAGTTGAATATTTGTATTAAGCTTGGGACTTTATAATGAAACAACTAACGTGCTCCCTCTGTTATCGTAATGAGATATACCAAGAAACCGTGCAACTCAAGGACCTTCGTGCTAACTGAAACTCAACAAGCGAAACCACCAAGGCCAAGGATGAATTGAAAACTGCCTTGGCCACTATGGAACAGTGAAGGAGTGGTATAAACCGGCGGGCCAAGCGGGACACCGAAAAGGCCGGTTTGAAAAACGGGCGGAAGATGTCAATCAGCTCTTAAACCGGTGGCTGAAGAGCTTACGGACTAAAGCGCCAAGTTCATGCCATGACCTCTGCCATCTTTGGTAAGAAAATTTCACTGATTACCCTTGCTTTGATATTTTCGCCGGTTTAACCTGAGCTGTCTGAAAGCGGTGCAGGCAAGCGTATTGCTCATCGGGCTCGATGTGCGGAAGAAGCTCAAGGTCGCTACACGCTGATCGAGCAGCTGTATACGGCGCCAATGAGTCATATGCGCCACATCGACGACAACACAGCTCCGTCCTTGATCAAAGATACCTTGGACCGGCTGTCCATGGTTCGGGGCAGCTTGAAGAGTTGAAGCGATCCATGGCGCGGGCTGGCACTCTCGGCTCTAACTTCGCCAAGGCGTGGATAGCAAATCTTGATCCGGTGACATAGCCAAGGGTTTCCCAGCGCTCAAGAGAACGGTGAAGCCTTTGACAATGGCGCCTCAAGCGAATAACAAAGGAGATCGTTCATTGGCGAGTCAAGCGGCAGCGAAGCCAACTGGCGGTTCACGCTCTTTTATGATGCAAACAACAAGCGGGTGGAGTTTGTCATTCCGTAAGTCGAGCCTTGTTCCTCCAATCCGTAAGCACACTTATGCCCTCGACGTTGATCCGGTGAGCTTATAAGTGAAGAGGCTGTCTTCGTGCACTAACCGGATTGACTGGTCTACCAATGACTTCCGGGCTTTGGGTGATGAAGAGGAAGAAGTTGAACCGATGCCAGGCGCCCCCTCTTCCTCACGTCAACCTGGCGAAGAAGCTTAATCCGTCAAGCCGGGTGATGCATCAGAAACTGCTAGTCATAACGCCATGCGAAACACCGGGCCTTGGAAGGCGTTGTAATAGAATAGCCAACACTTTGTTTTTGAACATGCTTTTATGCTCTCGCCCAGAACCTTGGCAGAGGTGCCGATACTTTGGTTTGAAACCTTTAATGCATTTTGCCTGCAATCACAAATTCTTAAACCGCCACGGCGGCTTGTGTCGCCACCGCTTGTGATGCCGATATGTTTATATAAGAAAATATTGATGTATATGCTCAAACCTTTGTGATACAAAAACAAATACCGCCATGCGTCGGGCATGCAATTGGCTTAGCCAATCTTGAGGCGGAGGGTGTATAAACCATTACCGTTAAAGGAGAAGACAACTCTGTGGTTATAATGCGGTTTACCGTGTAAACCGTGTTGGGTCATGACAAGCCCCTGTTACTCCATAATGGGATGTTAACAGAAAAAATCAAACGAAGCAAATATCTCCGGATTAAAATAGACCGAATTCCATTAATTGACAGATTGAACCGGTTTAAAGAGGTCATCGGTTTAAAAAAAACCAAAAAATCAAATAACAGTTATGAAATCAATATGGAAGCAAAGGCAATTATAAAACCGTTTGCAAGAAGAGGCTTTACTGAGCCTGATCAGATGGTGTTACCATGGTCGGACAGACCAAGCTCCCCATAGGGTGTAGCGATGGTTCAAGTCAGCCGAGCCCCCAAGCGAAACCGTGGCATTATGCCGATCAAGTGGCATGGCAATGGTTCGGGTTCGACCAAGCCCCCAAGTGATTCTATGGCCTTAGGCCGACCAAGAGGCGTGACTGGTTCAGATGTGACCATGTCCCCAAGTGATCTGGTGGCTTTCGCCCATCAAAAGGTGTTGCATTGGTTCGGACACGACCAAGCCCCCAAGCGACATAAAAACTTCTGAAAAGCAAGATCAAGGGCTAAACCGGAGGCTGCTTTGCAACAACAACTCCATGTACCCAAACCGGACTTTTTACAGAACGGATACCCCGCTTTAGCCGAGGCTCCGGTTTATTGCTTTTATTCATAATATATACATTGTCTTAATATGTACATAAGTGGAGCCGATGGCTCGGGTATAATAAGGCGAAGATGAGCTATGTTCCACGGCTCGTTGGTCTCCTCTTCGGCGTCGTGAGTCTTTTCGCTCTCGAACATCAATCGAGATAGTATGACCCGTTGTGCAGATTCTTGCTGACCACAAAGGGCCCTTCCCAAGGTGGGGATAGCTTGTGCATATTTGTGCGGTCTTGAATGAGCGAAGCACCAAGTCTCCTTCCGAAAGGTTCTTGTTCTAACCTCACGATTGTGATACCGACGAAGATCCTGCCGGTAAATCGCCGAACGAGCAGCCGCCATATCTCGCTCTTCATCCAGTCGATCCAAAGCGTCCTGCCGTGCTGCCTCGCTATCGGCCTCAACATAGGCTGCCACGCGGGGCGAGTCATGACGGATATCGCAGGGAAGGACCGCCTCCGCTCCATAGACCATAAAGAACGGTGTGTATCCAGTGGATCTGTTTGCGGTAGTATTGATACTCCATATCACAGATGGTAGCTCTTCTACCCAACAACCCGACGTCCTCTCTAAAGGGACCATAAGCCGGGTTTTGATACCTCTCAAGATCTCCTGATTAGCTCGTTCTGCTTGACCATTGGACTGCGGGTGGGCCACTGAAGAAACGTCAAGCCGGATGTGCTCTCATTCACAAAACTCCTTCATGGCTCCCTTGGACAAATTGGTGCCATTGTCCGTGATGATACTGTGTGGAAACCCAAACCGGAAGATCACCCTTTTTATGAACTGAACCGCCGTGGCCGCATCACACTTGCTAACAGGCTCTGCCGCGACCCACTTTGTAAACTTGTCAACTGCGACCAGCAAGTGTGTTTTCTTGTCCTTGGACCTTTTAAAAGGCCCCACCATGTCCAGCCCCAAGTTGCAAACGGCCAAGTAATTGGAATCATCCTCAATTCTGAGCGGTATGTGAGCACGTCTAGAAAACTTTTGGCAACCATCACATCGCTGACCAGTTCCTCCGCGATCGGCATGAGCGGTTAACCAATAAAACCATGGCGGGAACTTTGGCCCAAGGATTTTGAACCGGCGTGGTGACCACAGTCCCCTTCATGGATCTCACGCAATATCTCACGGCCTTCCTCGGGGGACACAACGCTGAACGCATACGACCGCTGCAATGATGCAGCTCGCCATTATATATGGTCATAGACTTAGACCGCCCGAATTATCTGTCGGGCCAGCGTCTCATCTTCCGTAACTTCGCCCGGTTCATGTATGCCAAATAAGAGCGTCAATCGGAATGACATGCAAGGCTGCCACCAACCGAGCCTCCGGATCGGGAATAGCCAAATCTACTTCATCGGGAAGCTTAAGCGGCGGATTGTGCGAGACGTCAAGGAAGACATTAGGCGGGACGGTTTACGTTGAGAGCCCGGCCGGCTTAGAGCATCCGCTTGCCGTTCTTCCGACGATCCACATGGTCCACCGATATCCTTTAAAGTATCCTGCAACAACATCCACCTCCCGACGGTATGCAGCCATGAGTGGATCTTTGGAATCCCAAGTACACGATACTTCTTTGGGCCACCAAGTCCGAAGTCACCAAAGCATTTAACCCGGCTGAGATTCATCTCCTTAGCCATCCGGAGACCATGGAGCAAAGCTTCATACTCAGCTGCATTGTTAGTACAAGGGAACATTAAGCGAGAGCGTGCAGAACTTGTCACCTCGCGGGGAAGTTAATACGACTCCAGCCCCCGAGCCCTCCAACTACCTGGACCCATCAAAATGGATGGTCCAATAGGTATGATCCGGCTTTTCTTCAGGCACTTGCAACTCCGTCCAATCATTAATGAAATCCACAAGTGCCTGAGATTTTACTGCCGTCCGTGGCACATACCTTAAGCCGTGCGGCCCAAGCTCTATAGCCCACTTAGCAATCCGGCCAGTCGCTTCCCGGTTCTGTATGATATCGCCCAAGGGAGCTGAACTGACCACCGTGATGGGGTGCCCCTGAAAATATTGCTTCAGCTTCCGGCTTGCCATAAAAACTCCATATACCAGCTTCTGCCAATGCGGATATCTCTGCTTAGACTCAATGAGGACCTCGCTGATGTAATAAACCGGCCGTTGAACCGGATATTCCTTCCCTGCCTCCTTCCGCTCCACCACGATGGCCATGCTAACTGCCCCGACATTAGCGACAACATATATGAAGCGACTCTTTGTCAATGGGAGCGGCGAGAACAAGCGGGTGGCCAACTGCCGCTTTAAGTCCTCAATGCTTCATCGTGACTGAACTCGGACAAACTGATCCGTCTTCTTGACATCTGGTACAAAGGAATGGCCTTTTCTCCTAAGCGGTGATAAACCGGCTTAGCGGCAATCCGACCCGCCAATCGCTGGACATCATTGATGCACTTTGGCTTAGCCAAGGAGGTGATAGCTGTAATTTTATCCGGATTAGCTTCAATCCCCTGTTGGACACAAGAAAACCCAATAACTTGCTGCGGAACACCGAAGACACACTTAGCGGGTTGAGCATCATCTTGTACACCCGCAAGTTGTCAAAAGTTTCCTTTAGATCCTCAATCAACGTTTCCTTCCTACTTGACTTAACCACAATATCATCCACATAAGCATGCACATTACGGCCGATATGTTCATGCAAGCAATTCTGACATAGCGTTGATAAGTTGCTTGGGCGCTCTTGAGCCCAAAGGCATAGATACATAGCGAAGGCTCAAAAGGGGTGATAAACGCCGTCTTCTCCTGGTCCTTAACCGCCATCTTAATCGATGATATCCGAATATGCATCTAAAAAGCTCAAACGCTCACAACCCGCCAGTAGCGTCAATAATCTGATCAATGCGGGGGAGGGCGAAAGGATCTCTTTGGACAAGCCTTGTTAAGATCTGTGTAATCCACACACATGCGCCAAGTACCATTCTTCTTAAGGACCAACACCGGATTAGCAAGCCACTCGGATGGAAAACCTCAGCGATAAACCCTGCCGCTAAGAGCACAGCAACCTCCTCTCCAATGGCCTTGCGCCTTTCCTCGTTAAACCGCGAAGAAACTGCTTTACGGTGCTGTACTTGGGATCAACATTAAGAGTGTGCTCAGCGAGTTCCCTCGGTACACTGGCATGTCGGAAGGTTTCCATGCAAAAATGTCCCGATTCTCACGGATGAACTTCGATGGCGCGCTTTCCTATTTAGGGTCCAAGTTAGCGATGGTGAACTGCTTGGACGAATCGCCGGGCACAAAATCAACAAGTTTAGTCTCAGCCGCCGACTTAAACTTCAAATCCGGATCGTGCTCTGTAGTTGGCTTCTTCAACGGGGTCATATCCGCCGGATCAACATTGTCTTTATAGTACTTTAACTCTTCGGTGGCACAAACCGACTCTGCATAAGCCGCATCACCTTCCTCGCACTCCAAGGCAATCCGGCGGCTCCCATGAACCGTTATCGTCCCTTTGTGACCCGGCATTTTCAGCTGTAAATAAACATAACAAGGTCGTGCCATAAACTTAGCATAAGCGGCCGCCCAAAGCAGGCGTGGTAAGGGCTTTGGATTTTCACCACCTCAAACGTCAACGTTTCCGATCTGGAGTCATGTTCATCTCCAAAGGCTACCTCCAGAGCTATCTTACCGACCGGGTACGCTGACTTGCCAGGCACCACACCGTGAAACACTGTGCTGGATGGCCTGAGATGCTTATCCGTCAACCCCATACGTCGGAAGGTCTCGTAGTACAGGATGTTGATCTGCTCCCTCCATCCATAAGCACTTTGGTAAACTTGTATCCTCCACGAGGTGCCACCACTAGGGCTAGCTGACCCGGATTGTAAACCCGGGAGGATGATCCTCTCTGCTCCATATAATAGGCTGCTCGACCAGCGCAGTAATGCGGTGCGGCGGTTCAACAAACTTGACCGCCCGCCACGAAGTTTTCGGTCTCGTCTGTCCAAGCTGGTGGTAAAGACATGGTGCGTCCACCGTTCAACTGCTTTGGATTACTTTGGTAACCCGACTGCTGTTGTTGTTGATTATAACCCCTTGGTTCTAATTGTTACGATTGTTCGATTGCTCTAATTGCCTTTCCGCCGGATTACCACGAACCACGGGCGAATTTCCTCCACCGTAACCGGGCGGACCACGAAACCGCCGGGCCCTTGATCATACCGGAAAGCATTAGAGTTTTGAACTCCTGCATAATATAACAATCCTTCAAGAGGTGGTTCGCTGGTGCCTCCTTCGTCCCATGCTTCGGACAAGGTTGATTCAATAGGTAATTCAAGCGATCCGGATTGTGACCTTGCGCACCGCCCGGTTTGATTACTTACCCTTGCGCCGGCTGACCCTTGTCCTGCGTGTTGGTGTTAGCTCTGAAGCCCATGTTACCGTTTGCTTTACGCTTGTTTCCCCATTGCTCGCCGATGATCTGCTGGCCTCGGAGTTGCTGCTCTGTTTTCCCTTCCCTACTTCGTCATCCTCGGACTCGGGATCCTTGGTACTATCGGAATCAGCATACTTTACCAAAGCGCCCATGAGAGTGCCCATGTCATTGCAAAAGCGCTTCATGCGACCCAGCTTCAACTTCAGCGGTTCGAACGGCGGTTGGCTTCTAGGGTTAATATCGCGGAATCAGGGTTGATCCGGTCTGACGAATGTAAAACCTCCGAAACGTGGCGCACCCAATGGGTTGTAGATTCTCCCTCTGCCTGGACACAAGCCGCCAAATCCACCACAGACATGGGCTGTTTACGGTGTCTTTGAAATTTTGAATGAACAGGGTCCATGGCGGGTCCATGAACTGACCGAGTTGGCGGCAAGTTTTTCAACCAAATGCGGGCCGTACCTTCCAACATCATGGTGAAATACTTCGCTGCGCAGCTTCATCCACATCCAGCATCTCCATGGCCATCTCATAGCTTTCTATCCACGCTGCAGAGCCAAATCGGCGGTATAATTGGGCACCTTGCGTGGCCCTTTGAAATCCTTGGGCAAGCGCACATTGCGTAAAGCGGGGGCGAGGCAAAGGCACCCCAAAGAGCGGGCGTGACCCCGGTTCGAAGGCGGTCAGACGAACCGCGCGCGCTGATGATCCTCATGTTGTGCTGCTAACTCGGCCTCCTCGTGCCTGGCCGGTCCACCACCACTTGGCGTCTTGAAGCCACCGCCCGGTTGTTGCCTTGGCGACCGGCGCTGCGCATTGCTTAATCTGGCGGTTCATCGGTAGCGTCGGCTATAGCTCCGGCTTGGGCGGGGGTGGAGTGGATCGATCGGCTGTATGAATCGCTTCTGTTGAGCGAGGCCGTCTGAGGAGCTCCTTAACCGGCGTGTCTCTACGCTGCGGTGAATCACCTTCAATTGGAATCGCCTCCAACCGTGCGCAGCCGCAACAAGATTATCCATCGGGTTGGAGTAGTGACCGGAGGTGTCGCACAACTGAGGCGCGTCGGTATGATGGCGGCAGATCTATCACGAGGCTGAATCGGTAGCGTCCGTCCCGGTGCTTCCGGCGGTTCACCACCGGCGGCGGATTACTGGTCCCTGCCCCTAGGGTATTAAAGAGCTCTCTTCCCTCGAAAACCAAAGGTAAGCGGATCTGTACTTCCTTTTCATGACTTCATGTGGCCTTTTCACGATCCGGCATGAGCCTATAAGCACTGTGCATCCAGCGGCCCGTTCGCCGCCATCCTCACGTCCGCGGCTGCGGATCCGCTTTAGCCTTAGTGATTTGTTCCTTTACCTTTGCAATCTCCGTTGTGCAGGTCTGATCTGCGGATTAGCCTCGCCATGAGCACCGCCAATCGTCGAAAGTTACGATAAAACTTGAGCGGCGCGGCGCGCAGAGCCACCTTCGGCTGCCATCACGCTGCTGAACCGGCGACCATAGGCGCCCGCGGTTGAAAGTGAAGCGTAAACGTGTACCGGCCATGAAGATCCCAACCGGTTGGGCAGATCAAAAGTGGAATACTCTCACCGTCGGAACAGCCCCGATCGGCCATCTTGCGGTGGTACAAGACTTCGGTTTCTCCGTGGACGACTCGTCGCCCGAGTAGACAACGGTTTCGCCGCCAGATGCTGATCCGCCCTCATGGTCTCCGTGGGCGACTCCCGCAAAGCACGCTTGACGGCCCGGTTTAGCGAGGCAGGACTCTTCTTCGCCCGTGAGCCGTCTCGGCGAGTCGGTCAGATGTCGGCCCAGGCCCTGGCTCGCCGATCTTGCCGATGAACTGCGTGTATGCCACCAAAGGGACCCGGTACCGTACTCAATCGAGCGGCCTCGGGGCCCCGATCCGCATCGTCGATATAGAGCTTGCGCGGACGACTCTTAGTCATCCGGCCCACGGCATAGCCTTGAGTCGCCGAACTTGCCCCTAAGATCATCAAACCATCGTGCGATAGCCCCACGGTGGGCGCCAAGCTGTCGATGGAATTGTCACGGCGAGATGTCCTCGTGAAAGGACTTAGTCGCGGGGCCATCGTCGGGTTAACTTAGAGGGGTTAAGCGGACACAAAGACACGGGAGTTATACTAGTTGGCCCCGCCGATGAAGGTAAAGCCTACGTCTAGTTGTGATGGGATTGATGTGATTTGGCGACTAGGGAGCAATAGCTTTGCCTCGAGCCTCGAATTATGCGTCCCTAAACGCCCGCCGGTCGTCCCCTTATATACGGGTTGGCGCCGGCCGGTCTCTGAGTCTGATCCGGCTCATACAAGTGTCGGCTCGGTCTCTTCTCTCTTATCTTACAGCACAAGTTACAAGACTAAGGCGGTTTACATAAATGGACCCTAATCCGCCTCTGGGCTCTGGGCCTCCTTCGTGGGCCCTGATCATGGACGAGGGTAACCCGGCCCCTTCAGGGCGGTTTACACTCAGTAGTTATATCCCCAACAGAGGTGATTGAGCACCATCTTGATGTCTATCCTCATGCGCGGCCCGTCAAGTAGAAGGTCAGGAAGCAAGCTTTGGAACGACAAGAATTCATCATCGAGGAGATCAGGAAGTTGGAGGTGGCAGGCTTGGTCAGAGAAGTGCGTGTTCAGCATTCCATCCGGCAAGCTTCTTGGTTTCTTTGTGTCTCAACGCGGAATCGAAGCAAACCCCCTACCTGGCGCGCCAAAGATGTCGGGGGAAACAAGACCTATGGGATCACGGGGAATCCCTACTATGGTTGGCGGGGCGCGGAGCTGTGCAAAGAGCAGGACTGAAAGGTCAGCGCGAGGGGATTTTTACCCTGGTTCGGGCCGCAAGCGATCCGTAATACCCTAGTCATGCTTTGGTGTATATATTTGGTGTTCTTGAGCTCTTGAGCTAGCTGCGGTGCATGCCTAGTTCCAAAAGTCCGAATCCTTTCTCGGTATGCCTCGGGCCTCCTTTTATAAGTCCAAGGGGTTGCCACGATGGCACACAGGAGGTGGAAAGTGTCTTCATTGTAGAAGTCTATCCCGGACATTGTGGGACAAACCCATTTAATGCGCCGCCTACGTGTCCTCTTGCTTTATTGGGGACGAAAAAGAGGCTTGGCCCGTCCATCGCCGCCTCGACTTGCTTCGACGCGCGTCCAAGCTGACGAGGCATGCAGCGCCACGCTGGCTGGCTGGCTGTTGCGCTGGAGCGGTGGCAGGGTCTTCACGAATATCTGCATGCCACCACGCAGGTGCTTGTCTAGTTGGCCTAGAGGTTGCTTGCTGCCCCACAGGCGCTTGCCTAGTTGGGGGTTGATTGCCGCGTCGGCACGGGCATAGGGCAGCAAAACGTTGGTAAGTGTGGGCCTAGCCTCGGCCTGCAGAAGCCCCCGGCAAGGATCTTGCCGGGGTCTCGTGGGTGTCCCCGGCAAGGATCTTGCCGGGGGTCTTCATCTGTCCCCGGCAAGACTCTTGCCGGGGGTCTCCGCCTGTCCCCGGCAAGGCTCTTGCCGGGGGTCTTCGCTTCTGGTTTCTCTCCAGATTCACAGGCCTTTGTTCCTCACAAAGATCTGCATGCCACCACACAGGCGCCCCTGAGTCTTGGTCTCGACGTTGTCGATGGTGTTAGAACTCTCAGGCTCAAGGGTGGTGGCCTTGCTGGTGTTGGGCAAGTTGCCCCGGCAAGGCTCTTGCCGGAGCTATGTAGGTCGCCCCGGCAAGGCTCTTGCCGGGGGAAACCCATCTTGTCCCTTTGCTCTTCGTGCCTCTGGCTCAAGCACTGCCCTAGCAGTCCTGTATCTTTGCTTCCTCTGCCCCGCCAAGCGTGGCCGCAGGTGTGGCTACAACTGCCCGCGCACAAGTAAAGGGGTACAGAAAGGCCCCTACTTTTGTAGGAGGAATCCTACTTGGGGTCCTCCCCAATTCGGCCTCCCCCTTTCCTTATTTGAGGGGGGAAGAGGAAGGAGAGAAGGAAAAGGGGGAGGAACCCCCTCTTTCCCTTCCCAATTCGACCTCTTTCCTTTGGGGGGGCGCTAACCTTGTGGGCTGGTGTGCTCCCCTCCTATGGCCCATATCTTTCCCCCGGGGGTTCCGGTAACCCCCCCGGTACTCGGATAAATACCCGATACTAGCCGGAACACTTGCGGTGTCCGAATACTATCATCCTATATATCAATCTTTACCTCTCAACCATATCGAGACTCCTCGTAATGTCCTTGATCTCATCCGGGACTCCAAACATCATTCAGTAACCAAATCACATAACTCATATAATACTAAATCGTCATCGAACGTTAAGCGTGCAGACCCTATGGGTTCGAGAACTATATAGACATGACTAAGACACATCTCTGGTCAATATCCAATAGCAGAACCTGGATGCTCATATTGGCTCCTACATATTCTATGAAGATCTTTATCGGTCGAACCGTTATGACAACATCGTTATTCCCTTTGTCATTGGTATGTTACTTGCACTACAAAAAAATACACTTCCATGATGATACGTGTTTGTCATAGTAGGTCACCTTCTCTGTCATGCATGTACATCCATGACAATTTTATGACAGAATCGAGATAGTCATACTGTGCTGTCGTAGAAGTGTTCCATGACATTACCAAAATTATCATCATGGAAGTGTCCACTTCCATGACGATAAATCGCGTGTCACAGAAGTGCTTTCGTCAAGGTTGACCGACACGTGGCATCCACCGCAACGGGTCGCCGTTAAGCTATCGGGTCCGGTTTTGGATCCAATAACCCGTTAACAGCCCGGACCAATGGGAAATTTCCATGTGTAAAATTTTGATTGGCCGGAGGAAACACATGCCAGCTCGTCAGTGGGTTAGATAGGTGAGGGAGTCATGGACTAAGGGGTCCTCGGGCGTCCGGCCTATTATCCATGGGTCGGACTGATGGGCTGTGAAGACATGAAGGCCGAAGACTGTACCCGTGTCCGGATTGGACTCTACTTGGCGTGGAAGGCAAGCTTGGCGACCGATTATGAAGATTCCTTCTTACGTAACCGACTCTATGTAAACCCTAGATCCCCCCGGTGTCTATATAAACCGGAGGGGTTAGTCCGGAAAGGACACACACATTACCATAGTCATATAGGATAGACTTCTGGGGTTTAGCCATTACGATCTCGTGGTAGATCAACTCTTGTAATACTCATATTCATCAAGATCAGTCAAGCAGGAAGTAGGGTATTACCTCCATAGAGAGGGCCCGAACCTGGGTAAACATCGTGTCCCCCATCTCCTGTTACGATCAATCCTAGATGCACAGTTCGGGACCCCCTACCCGAGATCCGCTGGTTTTGACACCGACATTGGTGCTTTCATTGAGAGTTCCACTGTGTCGTTGATGAAAGGCTCGATGGCTCGCCCAGTCCTTAAAGACAAAATCACCGTCGGGGTAGCTCTGGCCCCGGGCCAGACCCTCCGGCTGGGCGACTTTACTATGATCGCCCGTTCGGCCTTTGAGCCGACGATGACCTCTCGGGCCATCGAAAACCCCCTTCGCATCAATTCCGAGCACTCCAAGCAGATGGATCCAGTTGAGTTTTCGTCCTTAAACGATCTCCTAGATAGCATCACCGCTTTGGGAATCGCCACAGATTACGATCGGATCGGGCCTAAAATTGATCAAGGAGAAACCGAAACTCCACCGGTCACCCACCAGATTGCGGTAGTCGTGGAGCAGGACGGCGTGTCTTCTTCTATATCAAAGACGGACTGTGTTCGGATTGCCATTCATGAAGAGACGGATACTCACCTGCGAAAGGATGCGACCAGCCCTCCGAACATGGCATCGGACGGCGGTCCCAAATAATCAAAAGATATTCCGGAATCCAGACTGTCAAGCCCGGAAGGTCGTCAGACTCCGGATAATCGGTCAAGTCGGGATTCGGATTTAATTCCACCCACCCACCCGGACATAGACGCTCTCATGAGCATAAAACAGCAGTCTTAGGAAAAGGTCCACCACTTCTGGGCCAGATTCCTCCTTGTCAAGGACAAGGTAAAAGATTGCCGTGACGAGGACGCAATATCAGCCTTCTGCAAAAATTGCGCGGACGAAGGAATCCTGAACGCCATCAATCGCCGCCGATTAATGAAATTCGCTGACTTAGCAACCATCGTACAAAAGTACAACGCGATGGAGAGCGCCTGGGGTACTCGGGCAGCTCGCTGGGAACCGTCAGTCCCAACCCAACTCCCCCTACAGGCGAAAAGGGCGCACCCTCGTCGCACGCCCAGTCCAACAGTCAAGAAACACAAAGCCACTATACGGCACGGCATCGTTCTGGAGGGGTGGCTCGATGGCCCATGCAAACTACATACAACAACAGATACCGTGGCAACCCCAGCCTTAGAGCATGTTGGATACTACGACAGCTAGCCAAGAGCGGCGAGGACATCCTTATCAAGGATGCCCCGGAACAGCATCCCCCAGAAGACGATGACCCAAGAGTATTGATGGTCTTCGAGACATTCGCTTCAAACAACAAGCGCAAAAGGACACTTCGCGAGCTCGACGAAGTCTGCCAAATTGTTGTAATAAACCCATGGAACGACACGGCTATAACATTCAACACCGGCGACGAACCAAAGTACATAGTAGTACGAGCGCCAGCCGCGTTAGTCCTTAGTCCCATCGTAGATGGGTTTCGACTCACCAAGGTCCTCATGGACGGCGGCAACAGACTAAATCTCATTTATGAGAATACACTCCATAAAATGGAAATAGACAGGAGCCACATCAAGCAAAGTAACACAACCTTCCGGCGAATTATTCCCAGTCGGGAGGCTCGATGCGCTGGCAAAATCACACTTGACATGGTATTCAGCACGCTGGAGAACTATCGGTCTGAAGAAATAAATTTCCAAGTGGCCCCTTTCAGCAGCGGATATCACACCCTGTTGGGGCGGGATGCTTTTACATGCTTCCAAGCTATACCTCATTACGGGTATATGAAGCTCAAAATGCCCGGACCAAACAGTATAATCACTCTCGTAAGTGATCCGGACATAGCACTCCGCGCTGAAAACAAAACCGCATCCCTGGCCTTGGAGGCGCTATCCGAAGCCCTCGGGGCTGAAGAATTAACCGCACTACGCTCCACGGTGGACAGGGACGATGTGATCCTCGACAAACGCCCCAAATCCACCTCATTCAAACCAGCAGAGGAAATAGTCAAATTCCAGGTCCACCCAACGGACCCCAAGAAGACAACATCTATCGGAGCTCAACTGAACCCAACAGTTGACGCCGCACTACGAGAATTCCTGCGCGAAAACCGGGAGATATTTTCCCGGCACCCTTCGGATATGCCAGGGATCCCACGCAAGTTGGCCGAACATAGCCTCAACATATTAAAGGGATTTAAACCAGTCAAGCAAACACTATGGCGCTTTTCCAAACCCAAGCGACAAGCCATGGGGGAGGAGCTGGCCAAGCTTATCGAGGCCGGATTCATCAGAGAAATCAAGCATCCAGACTGGCTAGCAAACCTGGTGATGATACCAAAGAAGGATAAATCCTGGCGCCTATTTGTCGATTTCAAGGATCTCAACAAGGCTTGCCCCAAAGGATCCTTTTCCCCTTCCCCACATTGATCAAATCATTGACGCCACCGCAGGACATGACTCACTGTGTTTCCTCGATGCATATTCCGAATACCATCAAATAGAAATGAAGGAATCCGATCAAGCTGCAACAACATTTATTACCCCATACGGGCCATTCTGCTTCAACACTATGCCCTTCGGACTCAAGAATGCCGGCGCGACATACCAACGCATGATTCAAACATGCCTGGAGAAATAGATCGGCAAAACGGTAGAAGCTTACGTCGATGACGTCGTCATCAAAACTAGGCATGTCAAAACACTAATAGACGACTTATGTCTTACGTTCGACAACCTCCGGGCATTTGACATTAAGCTCAACCTGGAAAAGTGTGTCTTCGGCGTCCCCGCCGGAAAAGTGTTGGGCTTCATCGTTTCCAGTAGAGGAATCTAAGAAAATCCGGCTAAAATCCGAGCTCTGTCACAGTTGGCTACACCAACAGACCTCAAACAGGTCCAAAAACTGGCGGAGTGCATGGCAGCACTAAGCCGCTTTATCTCCAGACTAGGAGAGAAGGCACTACCACTCTATTGCCTCTTACGGCGCACTGATAACTTCGAATGGACAGATGCGGCGACTGCCGGACTAGAGGAGATAAAGACCCTCCTAGCAAGCAACCCAATCCTGGCTGCACCAAACGCGGGTGAACCCATGTTGCTATAGATATCGGCAACACATCAGGTGGTGAGCGTCGTGCTCGTCGTCGAATGAGAACAGGACGAACACAAATTCCCACTTCAAAAACCAGTATACTACATATCTACTGTCCTCACACCATGCAAATCTCGGCACCCCCACTACCAAAAGATAGCATACGCGGTCTTCATGGCATCCCGCAAGCTACGACACTACTTCCGAGTGTTCAATCACGGTAACCGAGGTCCCACTCAATGACATAATAAACAACCACGATGCCACGGGACATATCGCCAAATGGGCCATAGAGCTACTTCCATTCGACATAACATACAAGGCACGTCAAGCCATCAAATCTCAAGTGCTGGCCGACTTCGTCGCCGAATGGACAGAAGCCGAACTCCCTAAAGAGTATGGCGCATACTCCAACTGGGTCATGTATTTTGACGCTCCAAAATGTTGGCAGGACTTGGATCAGGAGTCGTATTAACGTTCCCCACAGGAGACGTCGCCCAGTACGTACTCCAGATATTATACACAGACTCCAACAACGTAGCCGAATACGAGGCCCTACTACATGGTCTTCGGATGGCCACATCCATGGGCATACAACGCCTGGAGGTGCGCGGGGACTCGAACCTCATGATATCTCAGATAAACGGCGACTTTGACGCCAAAGATCCGAAGATGGCAGCTTATCGCAATGCCGTATTAAAAATGTCGGCTCGGTTCGAGGGGCTTGAATTTCATCATGTTGCCCGAGAAAGCAACCAAGCAATGGGTGTCTTGGCTCGCATCGGTGCTAAGCGCGACCCCGTCCCACCTAACATCTTCCTGGAAAGGCTCTTCAAGCCATCTGTGGTGTGGCAAGGCGAGGGCGGCGACCACAGTTCAGATCCGAACACAACCTCAAATCCCGAACATACAGACAGTGCCGGGGGCTCAGCCACCGAAATAACACCGTCAGCCCATCTAATTATGGGAGTCATTGCCCCATGGACCGAACCCTTCTTGGCCTACATTAATAGGAAGGAGCTTCCCGATGACCAGAATGAGGCTCGCCGCATTGTTCGGCGTTCGAAGGCCTACAAGGTTCACGACGGAGAGCTCTACAAGAAAAGCACTACCGGAGTACTTCAAAGATGTATCTCCGAAGAAGAGGGGCGGCAGCTTTTAGCGGAAATTCACGCTGGCCTCGGCGGACACCACACTGCAGCTCGGGCCCTCATTAGCAAAGCCTTCCGCACTGGGTTTTATTGTCCGACAGCCCGAGCGGACGCGCAGGACCTTGTCCAACACTGCGTCGGATGCCAGCTCTTTGCCAACCAAAGCCACATGCCTCCAACTGCCTTGCAAACTATCCCCATTACATGGCCTTTTGCGGTCTGGGGCCTGGATATGGTTGGACCCCTTAAAGGGGGAAGCCATAAGAAAAATATCTGCTGGTTATGGTGGACAAATTCACTAAGTGGATAGAGGCTAAACCGGTCAAAATGGCTGAGTCCGGCCCGGTGTTTGACTTCATATCCGGTGTTGTGCACCGCTATGGCGTCCCACACAGCGTAATCACCAATAACGGCTCTAATTTCACAGCCGACGAGGTAAAAACCTGGTGTACTAATCTGGGTATTAAACTCGATTACGCCTCCGTCTACCACCCACAAACCAACAGTCAAGTCGAACGAGCCAACGATCTTATTATGAGCGGCATCAAGCCCAGACTAGTGTCGTCTTTGAAAGAATCAGACAAACACTGGGTTGAGGAGCTCGACTCCGTACTCGGGGGTCTGCGGACCACGCCCAACCGTACTACCGGATACACACCCTTCTTCATGGTGTATGGCGCAGAGGCTGTATTGCCCTGCGATATATTCATGACTCACCTCAAGTACGTATGTACGAAGAGAGAGAAGCCGAGCTTGAACGGCAGGACAGCCTAGATGCCCTGGAGGAGGAACATGATGTCGCAAAAGCCCGTTCAACATTCTACCAACAGCAGGCTCGAAGATACCAAAGCAGAGAAGTACGGGCCAAGACTTACAATGTTGGCGAACTCGTTACACTTGCCGGAGAAGAAAAAGGACAAACTCAAGCCCAAATGGGAAGGTCCCTTCATAATTGACGAAGTTCTCACCGGCGGAGCATGCCATCTTCGAGATGCATCAGACAATCGCCTCGAAGCCGAACCCCTGGAACGCGGCCAGACTCCGAAGATTCTATGCCTAGCGCCGAACTCCTTGTTCGTCTCCTTCTCCCCTGTAGTTTCCATTATTTTTTCTCTCTTTTCCGATTACTTTTTCATTCTTCACTTTAAAGTTTTGGTACGGCTAGACCGCACACCGCTAACACATACATATTTAAAATATGTATGTCCATTATACCTGGGGGCTTCTAGGACAAGAAGCTTTTTATCATTATTCCTTGAGCATCAAGCTCTTCACATATGAGTTCTTCCATATGTACCTTTTCTTTGCCACTATATGTATCGATATGACTTAAGTTTTGGCCAAGCTGGGTTGCCTGGCTCCTGTGCTTATGCCCTACGTTCCCGTTAGTTCGGCTAGGGCATAAAGGGAGCACCTCTGCGATTGTTACTGCCGGGTCATCTAGATGTGTACCTCAGACTGGGTGAAGCCGAAAGCTAGCGTTCTTAAGGGAATATCCGGTCGGTGAATTAAAGACGTTTTGCAATCACTCTATTGCTAACCCCCAGAAGTTACATATACTGTGATTTTTTCCATCACAATTCGGACATGTACATTAATGCATGCACACGCAGGGAAAGGAACCCTTAACGGAATTATTCTCCCAGGAAGATGTTTCTTACGATCTCAATGTGATATAACATAACTAGTAGAATACAACTTCTCTGTTCAAGCAACTATGACCCCTACGCCTAGTTTTCCAGGCATACCCTGGCCTATTCGGTCGTGAGGGTATTCGGAAACACTCCGCATCCTCGGGTCCGGAGGTTGAAGCAAAAAGGTCTGCCATGACAAATGCTATACAATTCAGCTAGAATTACATAGGGCAAGGAAAGTACATAGTCACTTGGACTCAAACACTTCCCCCTCTATACCGTCCAACAGGCGGTCCAACTTACAATCTGTTGGGAATATTTGGCGGCCACCTCTACTTGGTCATATACTAAACAAACGGGAATTTCTTCCCCATTTGACCCTAGCGGTCCAACTTGGGTCATGTCATTCAGATCCAGCTTGGTATATCACGTTTTCACCATGCCCAAGCCTCTCGTGCACCCTCTTGGCAGTCTGATATCTTCCATAGTCGAATACGCCGCCGCGCTCCCTTGTACAGCTCTACAAGCTCCTCCATACTTCCTGAAGGGGAGGCGAACGGCCATAAGGCCTTGGCCACACTCCGCATGGCTAGCCGAGCTTGCTCGTGCACTTGTGACAGCCTTTGTAGCAGATCACTTGATGATCCGGACACCTCCTCTTCAGGACGGCCCGTCAATATACCTGCAAAACATGACTATATCAGTCCAATTTATCTCTTAGCAACTTCAAAAATAGTTCGGACACATACTGAAGATACTGCCCCGCAGCTTTTTGTTTTCCTTCACGGAATCAGCTAGCTGGGCTCGAACATCTTTCAACTCTTCACTCAATGCAGTGTTGGAATCCTGTAGCTTGTTTTTCTCATCTCTGACACGGGTCAGCACGCGCTCGCCTGCGGCGTGTTGCCTTTTCGCCTCTTTTTCTCCCTCTTGGGCAATCTTCAACTTCTCTTCAAGTTGTTCAGACGACCCTGTAATGCAAAATCAGCGAAGCATTAGCGCAGCAGGTACACAATTATTGTTCCTCGGTGGAGGGGAACAATACCAGAAGACGACTTCTTCATGTTTCCTAGTTCGGCGGTAGCAGCTTTTAGCTGCGCCCGACACTGCTCCAGCTCTTGGGCTAGCAAGCCATTCTTCTCTGCAAGGACCTAGTTGTTCAACGATCCTTAAATCAGTTGTGCGAACTGCTTTCAGTCTCGGGGGCTACGGGCATATGGTTATCCTTTTTTTACAAAGAAAACTTACCTGCACATCTGTCAGATATTGCCTCATGGCTTTTCTAAGCCCGTCTCGAGCAGCCCGGATGTATGCGTCCCGAGCTAAAGGAATTGAATGCCTCGTCCGAGAACTTGGGGTCTCGTAAAACAGCCCTGCAGTGCCAATGATTCATGGCGCTCTCTACCTCCGAGTTGGTGACGGACATATTGTCCGAACCCTCGGCCGACGGGTAGTCCGGCGTTGTTCCTACATCGGCCCCCATCTCCCCGACTGGATCTAAATCCTGGTTGTTGGGAGCGCGGCCGGCCAGGCCCCGGACATAGTTCGGCAAACCTTTTTCCTGTGTCCAAACAAACACACAAGTCACAGTCGGGTACGGTCGCTGAAAAATATATTTTTCCGTACCACCTCAATGAAGGCCGGGCTGCGTTTTCACGGGCCTTCCTTTTTGAAGGCTTGTCCGGCGCGGGAACCGATCTCTTTGGAATCGCCGAATGCCTCCCCTGTGGAGCACGATACAGTGCGGTGGGTGAGGCAAGATAAAAGCACCATTTTAGAGAAGGCGTTTCTGGATCACTTACATGTGAAGCAGGGAGAAGGCTAGGGTAGTCAGCGGTGATGGCCACTCCTGTGCCGTCATAGCTCGCCTGGTAAAATACCCCCTCTACGAGTATCATGAATATGTCTGGATCCTCTTCAAACCCGGGGTCAAGCTCCCGGTTGTGGTTCTCCGCCTATGGGGCGGGACTATAAAGTCCGTCGGTGACCTTCCGCCAGTGCTGTCATAACAGACGGATTTGAAATTTATCAAAAATAATCTGGAAGCGAAATGAGTGAAACAGAGGGGTTGAGGCTTACCCAACTGGGAGGATTATACATAGAATACCCATCTCTGCGCTTAATACGAAGAAATTCCTCTTCTTCTCCTTTAAACAGCTCAGCCAATATCTTGGCCAGAGCGGCGGAGGTGTCCGGCCCTTTCCGACCACAGTGGGAGGTGTCATCCTCTCCGTTATAGTGCCACATTGGCAGCCCTCTGTATTGAAGCGGCTGAACCCCTCGCACTATGGAAATCACCATAACTTCGACTATTGTAAGTCCGGACTGAGCGAGCATCTTTATCTTGTTCCGGAGCTGGCGAACTTCAGTGCTGTCATCCTCTTCAAGACTCCGGGGACGCCAACTGTGGCGTTTCTTCAGCGAAACACTCGCGAATTCAGGAAGACCCTTTCGAACAGGGTCAGGGAGTGTGAAGTCCTCAATATAGAACCATTCGGAAGGCCATTGTTCAGATGCCTTCCTGGGTGTGCCGGACGGACATCCGGTATCAGTGATACGTCACACTTCGGCTCCGCCCACTTCAAATATTGACCCCTCATGATTGCGCGGGACAAGACAAAACAATTTCCTCCACAGCTCAAAATGGGCTTCAATGCCCAGGAATAATTCGCATAGAGCGACATAACCCGCAATGTGCAGAACGGAGGCAGGGGTGAAGTTGTGCCGCTGGAGGCCATAGTATTCCAGAAGACCTCGGAGGAACGGATGGATGGGAAATCCAACGCCTCTTAGCAGGTAGGGGATGAAACATACTCGCTCTCCCCGGATGGATTGGGGAAGCCCTCTGCCTGATTCCCACCGTTGAAGAAGTCTAGTCCCGCTCGGACAAGGACTAGATCTGCAGGAGGAAGAAATCCCTGTGTTTGCAGCTTTGTCAATCAGTTGTGGGACACCGAACACCTCTCCCACTCGCCTCTCTCTGGGCCGGAATGGGTGGAGGAGCGTGGGACGCTAGACATCTAGAATGGTTTCTCTTCAACAATCTCCGGGGATTTTCTCTGCGTAGTGCCCCATAGATCTAGGGTCCAATCTTTTTAATAGGCGCTCTTCCTTTCATGAACGGGGTGTCATCTGCAAAAACACCCTGACCTTCCACCTTCGCTCGACGCGTGGAAGACGAAGTTATTTAACACACAGAAGCCGAGGGGAGCAACATTGGATCAATGGTCGAATACTTTACTTGGAGATCATTAAAGGAGGAACCCGCCTTGCAATGCCGAAGACAATTTGTGTGCCGAACACCTCGCTGTTGAAGACAGGTTCGGGGGCTACTAAGGGAGTCCTGGACTAAGGGGTCCTCGAGCATCTGGCCTATTATCCATGGGCCAGACTGATGGGCTGTGAAGACATGAAGGCCGAAGACTGTACCCGTGTCCGGATTGGACTACTTGGCGTGGAAGGCAAGCTTGGCGACCGATTATGAAGATTCCTTCTTATGTAACCGACTCTATGTAAACCCTAAATCCCCCCAGTGACTATATAAACCGAAGGAGTTAGTCCGGAAAGGACACACACATTACCATAGTCATATAGGCTAGACTTCTAGGGTTTAGCCATTACGATCTCGTGGTAGATCAACTCTTGTAATACTCATATTCATCAAGATCAATCAAGCAGGAAGTAGTGTATTACCTCCATAGAGAGGCCCCGAACCTGGGTAAACATCGTGTCCCCCGTCTAATGTTACCATCGATCCTAGACGCACAGTTCGGGACCCCCTACCTGAGATCCACTGGTTTTGACACCGACAATAGGCGACTATGATATGTCGACACATGCGACGGCCCACCACCGGCCCATTTAGCTTACAAAGGCCGGCCCGTTTGACTTGGTCAAAATTTAGCAGGTTGGCACCTTAAAAGCCTGTTAACGGTCTCTTCACAAATAGCCCATTTTACGGCCCGGTAACTCACGACCCGTTAGGGCCTACCCGAAATCGGCCCAACAACGTCATGTGGGCCGTCGAATATAACACCAGCCCATTTCACTTTCGGCCAATGTATGGCCCAAGACGTCTTTCGGCCCATATGAGTCCTCCGTATCTTTAGGCCCTCTAGAGGCCCACGGTGATTCTAGCCCATAATGAACAGTAAATTTCTTTGTACCCGTTAATGGCCCATGATTCACATGGGCCGTTTCCACCCCATGTTAGCTTTTGGCCTACTGACAGCCCATACGTTCTTGGGCTCCTTTCCAGCCCTCGATTACTTCCGGCCCGTTACTGGCCTGTTCCCCTAATGGGCCAAATTTGGCCCGTGGCAAGAGTCGGCACGTTTCTGGCCTATTAACCCGTTGCGCCGTTTCCAGCCCGTCCTATATTCTGGCCCATTAACGACCTATTATGCCTGTGAGAATTAAGCCTTTCTTGTCCTCCGGCCTGTTAACGACCCGTTACCGTGCTGGACCGATACCAATTACGCCCGTTTACGGCCCATGTAGACCCATTTATCCGACGGCCCGAGGCCCACCGATTCTATGGCCGTGTTGGAGGCCCATTTAAAGACGACCCGTAGGAGGCCCATGGATCCTACGGCCCGTAGCAGGGTCAAGGTTACCACGGTCCATATATTGCCCATGGTTGTTGCGGCCACTAGCAAACCAGGGAAAAAGAAGAATAGGAAATAAAAAAGCCCGAAACTAAAGCTAAGCTATTAAGGCGATTGCACAGATTACATCCACTGGGCATCAAGGATTGCCACCAGTGTAAATATAGGGAACACCCTACACTATACAAAAATGGCTTGTTGTTTTCTTTAGCCGGTGGCTACATGTTAAGAACAAATTTTGTATCGCAACAAAACAAATTACAACTATAAAACCAAAGGAAGGTTGGCATAAAAGTTAACAGTCTGGCAGATAAATGCACCACCAGAAGTTCAGAAGCTCAGTTCATTTGACCTGACTCTTACATTTTCATGTTCTACTGTCCGATGGAGCACCATAACCTTCGCCTTCGTTTCTCCTAGGATCCTGAACAACATAGCAAATGTCTGATAGTCTGGTTTCAAAACCATGCATATCTTGACGACATCGAACAATGTATGTGCTTGTTTAACAAAGGGCCTCTGTTAGGGAACGGACTTGTGTCTAGAGCGTAGATATAACATCGTTTTGAGCTTGCATATCTTGATCATGAGGCAGTTTGGACGAGATTGCCTTAACAACCAACCCAGTATTACGCAGGAACGTGCTTTTGGCAATCGTTAGTGAACAGTCTTGACCCACTGCAGACAAGAGAGCGACATTGCGGTTATAGTTGCCTCGCCACCTTCAGAAGGTGGCGGTTCCACCATTTTTTCCATAGCTTGCTGAAAAGTTGAGTTTTTATATTAGTAGTACCAAAACAGAAGATATTAAGGAGGCATCAAAACCAAACAAAATAGCTTTGGTATATATACAGAACTTATTCTGGTGAACCCATGTAAAATATTAGTTGTATTTTACTGCAAAGTACATAATAAAACCAGGTTCCAAACATATGACCATGTACCATGGCTAATGTATTGTCTATTTCTTCACATTGTATTTGAAGGAAATATCCCCTAGAGGCAATAATAAAGTTGTTATTTATATTTCCTTATATCATGATAAATGTTTATTATTCATGCTAGAATTGTATTAACCGGAAACTTAGTACATGTGTGAATACATAGACAATTAGAGTGTCACTAGTATGCCTCTACTTGACTAGCTCATTGAATCAAAGATGGTTAAGTTTCCTAGCCATAGACATGAGTTGTCATTTGACTAACGGGACCACATCATTAGAGAATGATGTGATTGACTTGACCCATTCCATTAGCTTAGCATTTGATTGTTTAGTATGTTGCTATTGCTTTCTTCATGACTTATACATGTTCCTATGACTATGAGATTATGCAACTCCCGAATACCGGAGGAACACTTTGCGTGCTACCAAATGTCACAATATAACTGGGTGATTATAAAGGTGCTCTACAGGTGTCTCCAATGGTACTTGTTGAGTTGGCATAGATCGAGATTAGGATTTGTCACTCTGATTGTCTCTGGGCCCTCTCGGTAATGCACATCACTATAAGCCTTGCAAGCAATGTCATTAATGAGTTAGTTGCAGGATGATGCATTATGGAACGAGTGAAGAGACTTGCCGGTAACGAGATTGAACTAGGTATTGAGATACCGACGATCGAATCTCGGGCAAGTAACATACCGATGACAAAGGGAACAACGTTTGTTGTTATGCGGTTTGACCGATAAAGATCTTCGTAGAATATGTAGGAGTCAATATGAGCATCCAGGTTCCGCTA
This sequence comes from Aegilops longissima, assembly GCA_021605205.1. NCBI lineage: Eukaryota > Viridiplantae > Streptophyta > Magnoliopsida > Poales > Poaceae > Aegilops > Aegilops longissima. The sequence continues at coordinate 257,825,167 of CM038680.1, read as the reverse complement.
TTGGTTATTGACCGGAGACATGGCTCGATCATGTCTACATAGTTCTCAAACCCGTAGGGTCCGCACGCTTAACGTTCGGTTGCGATCGGTATTATGAGTTTATGTGTTTTGATGTATTGAAGATAGTTCGGAGTCCCGGATGTGATCACGGACATGACGACGAGTCTCTAAATGGTCGAGACATAAAGATTGATATATTGGACGACTATATTCAGACACCGGATGAGTTCCGGGGGTCACCCGATATTTATCAGAGTGTAAGGGGGTTATCGGAACCCTCGGGGGATATAATGGGCCAACATGGGCCATGTGGGAGAGAGAGGAGAGGGCCTAGGGCTGGCCGCCCCCCTGGAAGTCCGAATTGGACAAGGAAGGGGGGCGGCGCCCCCGCTTTCCTCCCTCTCTCCCTCTCCTTCCTTGCCCCTTCCTCCTTCCTAGTTGGACTAGGAAAGGGGAGTCCTACTCTCACTAGGAGGAGGACTTCCCCCTCTCCTTGGCACGCCCCAAGGCCGGTTGACCTCCCCCCTTGCTCCTTTATATACGGGGGCAGGGGGCACCCTAGAACATACACAAGTTGATTGTTCCAAGCCGTGTGTGGTGCCCCCTCCACCATAATCCACCTCAGTCATATCGTCGTAGTGCTTAGGCGAAGCCCTGCGCCGTAGCTTCATCATCACCGTCATCCCACTATCATGCTGATGAAGCTGTCCCTCGAAGCTCTACTGGATCATGAGTTTGTGGGACGTCACTGAGCTGAACGTGTGCAGATCGCGGAGGTGTCGTACGTTCGGTACTAGGATCGGTCGATCGTGAATACGTACAACTACATCAACCATGTTGTCATAACGCTTCCGCTTTCGGTCTACGAGGGTATGTGGACAACACTCTCTCCTCTCATTGCTATGCATCACCATGATCTTGCGTGCGCGTAGGAAATTTTTGAAATTACTACGTTCCCCAATAGTGGCATCCGAGCCAGGTTTATGCGTAGATGTTATATGCACGAGTAGAACACAAGTGAGTTGTGGGCGATACTAGTCATACTTCTTACCAGCATGTCATACTTTGATTTGGCGGTATTGTTGGATGAAGCGGCCCGGACCGACATTACACGTACGCTTACGCGAGACTGGTTCTACCGACGTGCTTCGCACACAGGTGGCTGGCGGGTGCCAGTTTCTCCAACTTTAGCTGAACCGAGTGTGGCTACGCCCGGTCCTTGTGAAGGTTAAAACAGCACATACTTGACGAAATATCGTTGTGGTTTTGATGCGTTGGTAAGAACGGTTCTTGCTCAGCCCGTAGCAGCCACGTAAAACTTGCAACAACAAAGTAGAGGATGTCTAACTTGTTTTTGCAGGGCATGTTGTGATGTGATATGGTCAAGACATGATGCTAAATTTTATTGTATGAGATGATCATGTTTTGTAACAGAGTTATCGGCAAGTGGCTAGAGCCATATGGTTGTTGCTTTATTGTATGAAATGCAATCGGCATGTAATTGCTTTACTTTATCACTAAGCGGTAGTGATAGTCGTAGAAGCAATAGTTGGCGAGACGACAATGATGCTACGATGGAGATCAAGGTGTCGCGCCGGTGACGATGGTGATCATGACGGTGCTTTGGAGATGGAGATCAAAGGCACAAGATGATGATGGCCATATCATATCACTTATATTGATTGCATGTGATGTTTATCCTTTATGCATCTTATTTTGCTTATTTCGACGGTAGCATTATAAGATGATCTCTCACTAAATTTCAAGGTACAAGTGTTCTCCCTGAGTATGCACTGTTGCGAAAGTTCATCGTGCCGAGACACCACGTGATGATCGGGTGTGATAAGCTCTACGTTCACATACGACGGGTGCAAGCCAGTTTTGCACACGCAGAATACTCGGGTTAAACTTGACGAGCCTAGCATATGCATATATGGCCTCGTAACACTGAGACCGAAAGGTCGAGCATGAATCATATAGCAGATATGATCAACATAGTGATGTTCACCATTGAAAACTACTCCATCTCTCGTGATGATCGGACATGGTTTAGTTGATATGGATCACGTGATCACTTAGATGATTAGAGGGATGTCTATCTAAGTGGGAGTTCTTTAGTAATATGATTAATTGAACTTTAATTTATCATGAACTTAGTACCTGATAGTATTTTGCATGTCTATGTTGTTGTAGATAGATGGTCCGTGCTGTTGTTCCGTTGAATATTAATGTGTTCCTAGAGAAAGCTAAGTTGAAAGATGATGGTAGCAACTACGTGGACTGGGTCCGTAACTTGAGGATTATCCTCATTGCTGCATAGAAGAATTATGTCCTGGAAGCACCGCTAGGTGCCAAACCCGCTGCAGGAGCAACACCAGATGTTATGAATGTCTGGCAGAGCAAAGCTAATGACTACTCGATAGTTCAGTGTGCCATGCTTTACGGCTTAGAACCGGGACTTCAACGATGTTTTGAACGTCATGGAGCATATGAGATGTTCCAGGAGTTGAAGTTAATATTTCAAGCAAATGCCCTGATTGAGAAATATGAAGTCTCCAATAAGTTCTACAGCTGCAAGATGGAGGAGAATAGTTCAGTGAATATATACTCAAAATGTGCGGGTATATAATCACTTGATTCAACTGGAGTTAATCTTCCGATGATAGTTTCATTGATGAATTCTTCAATCACGCCACCAAGCTACAAGAGCTTTGTGATAAACTATAACATGCAAGGGATGGATAAGACAATTCCTGAGCTCTTCGCAATGCTAAAGGCTGCGGAGGTAGAAATCAAGAAGGAGCATCAAGTGTTGATGGTCAACAAGACCACTAGTTTCAAGAAAAAGGGTAAAGGGTAGAAGGGGAAGTTCAAGAAGAAGGGCAAGCAAGTTGCTACTCAAGTAAAGAAGCCCAAGTCTGGGCCTAAGCCTGAGACTGAGTGCTTCTACTGCAAAGGAACTGGTCACTGGAAGCGGAACTGCCCCAAGTATTTGGCGGATAAGAAGGATGGCAAGGTGAACAAAGGTATATGTGATATACATGTTATTGATGTGTACCTTACTAATGCTCATGATAGCACTGGTATTTGATACTGGTTCTGTTGCTAATATTTGCAACTCGAAACAGGGACTATGGATTAAGCGAAGATTGGCTAAGGACGAGGTGACGATGGGAGTGGGAAATGGTTCCAAAGTCGATGTGATCGTGGTCGGCACGCTACCTCTACATCTACCTTCGGGATTAGTTTTAGACCAGAATAATTGTTATTTGGTGCCAGCGTTGAGCATAAACATTATATCTGGATCTTGTTTGATGCGAGACGGTTATTCATTTAAATCTGAGAATAATGGTTGTTCTATTTATATGAGTAATATCTTTTATGGTCATGCACCCTTGAAGAGTGGTCTATTTTTATTGAATCTCGATAGTAGTGATACACATATTCATAATATTGAAGCCAAAAGATGCAGAGTTGATAATGATAGTGCAACTTATTTGTGGGACTGCCATTTGGGTCATGTTGGTGTAAAGCGCATGAAGAAACTCCATTCTGATGGACTTTTGGAATCACTTGATTATGAATCACTTGGTACTTGTGAACCATGCCTGATGGGCAAGATGACTAAAATTCCGTTCTCCGAAACAATGGAGCGAGCAACAAATTTGTTGGAAATCATACATACCGATGTATGTGGTCCAATGAATGTTGAGGCTCGCGGCGGGTATCATTATTTTATCACCTTCACAGATGATTTGAGCAGATATGGGTATATCTACTTGATGAAGCATAAGTCTGAAACATTTGAAAAGTTCAAAGAATTTCAGAGTGAAGTGGAAAATCATCGTAACAAGAAAATAAAGTTTCTACGATCTGATCGTGGAGGAGAATATTTGAGTTACGTGTTTGGTCTTCATTTGAAACAATGTTGAATAGTATCGCAACTCACGCCACCCGGAACACCATAGCGTAATGGTGTGTCCGAACGTCGTAATCGTACTTTACTGGATATGGTGTGATCTATGATGTCTCTTACTGATTTACCGCTATAGTTATGCTTTAGAGCGGCTGCATTCACGTTAAATAGGGCACCATCTAAATCCGTTGAGACGACACCTTATGAACTATGATTTGGCAAGAAACGAAAGTTGTCGTTCCTTAAAGTTTGGGGCTGCGATGCTTATGTGAAAAAGCTCAACCTGATAAGCTCGAACCCAAATCGAAGAAATGTGTCTTCATAGGATACCCAAAGGAGACTGTTGGGTACACCTTCTATCACAGATCCGAAGGAAAGATATTCTTTGCTAAGAATGGATCCTTTCTAGAGAAGGAATTTCTCTCGAAAGAAGTGAGTAGGAGGAAAGTCGAACTTGATGAGGTAAATGTACCTGCTCCCTTATTCGAAAGTAGTTCATCATAGAAATCTATGTCGGCGTTCTGGGAACGGGGGTCCCCAGACTTGCCTACCTGTGGCCCATGGCGTGGCTCTGCAAATGGGCCCGTACGGCCCATCTTCACCAACAAGCATTCGAGACCCTCGCAAGGGGCCAAGCCTCGCGAGGCGGACGATGCAAGACCTCCTCGGGAGCGGCCTCACTAGGCTGGCTCGCGAGGCGCGGAGAGATCAAGGCAAGGCAAACCTCGCGAGGTTGTCATGATGTGAGCCATGACGATCGAGACCAGGCGGGCGCCAGCGCGTGCAGTGTCCTTGCTTCCTCTTTGGTGCTAAGGAGGCAAGCATAGGTGAAGAGTAACGAGGCATCGGGCAAAGGTTTCCATATCGGTGCAACGAGACCAAGACCAGCAGGACGGCAGGACGGAGGTCACCGTGGAGCCCAAGACCGCGTCACCACCAGAGCCTTTGGCAGGCGAAGACCACCTTTAGTCAGGATAGCATGTACTAGCTTTCCCCTTTCAAATTGGCCGTTGTTGGCTCCCTTCCCGCTCAATATTTGGGGAGATGACCATGGCATCTATAAATAGGGCTAGCCACCACAGTAGGAGGCATCTCATCTCGAACTCATTTAGTTCATCCTCACACTCACCAAGCAAAAGAACTCCTCACCTCAGGAGGTTGTTCTTCCCCTTGTATTGTTCACCTCAGCCCGAGAGGCAATCCACCACACCACACTGGAGTAGGGTATTACACCACAACGGTGGCCCGAACCAGTATAAATCTTGTGTCCCTTGTGTTGCGAGTTCATCGAGCTATCCTTTGAGATCGTGGCGAGGTTGAGGGCATGATTTGGTAGGGGGAGATCTTCGGGCGCACCCCAATGTTCGAACCTTGAGGGTTTTGCCGGAACCCAAGATCAGAAATTTTGGCGCGCCAGGTAGGGGTGCGCCGAAGCTTTCCTTCCGTCGATCCGCATCCCGTCGCTTCGTCGTCTCCATGGAGGATGCTCGCCGAGCTCGCGCTGAGCGGCAGGCCGCCCACGCCATTCAGACAGCTCCCGTTGGCGGGCCTCCCCGTCGTTCTCCGTCGCCTGCCGCCAATGCCGTCACCGGCCTGGCGAGGAACGAGCAACAAGCGTCCTCTCTGCTCCGCTTGGTGCGGCCGGACGGTCACACCACCACTCCGTCGCTGACCCCGGCCGGCTCGTCCTCTCACGCCCGTCGCGCTCCCACGGACGCGCAGGCCGCGCTGCTCATGGCACGCGAGCTCCTGCGCTACCGCCCCATCGACCACCTCTATGAGGACTGGCTTGACCGCATCGCCGAGCTTGTCAACACCGCGGGGGGCTCCCCAGTGCCGTCCCTCTCGCTGCCTCGTCCCCCGCCAGCTGCAGGTGACGTGGCTCGTGGAGCGCCTCCACCACCTCTACCCCAAGACGGCGTCCTAGCACCAAGACGTGCGGCCCCCCGGTGCGACCCACTGTGTCCGGCGCCCGCGTGAGAAGAAAGAAGCTGCCAAGAAGTCCCACGGCTGCGGGAGAACGCTCCCGCGCTCCTGGCGCCGCTACGACAAGACCGGGCGCCGCCTGCAGTAACGGTGCGTGGGCATCAAGGCCAAGCTCCACATCACCCAAGGGTGCCGGTGGCCACCGTGGACTGTCGCGCCTTCACTCCCGAGCTGCATAGTGTCGCATGGCCGGGCAAGTTCAAGCCAGACCTGCCTCCTCGCTACGACGGCACCCCCGACCCCACGGAGTTCCTGCAACTCTACGAGCTGAGCATTGAGGCGGCCAACGGCGACGAGAAAGTCATGGCGAACTGGTTCCCCATGGCTTTCAAGGATGATGCACACTCGTGGCTCATAAACCTGCGTCCAGGCTCGGTCTCCTCCTGGAACGAGATGCACGACCGCTTCGTCGCCAACTTCCAGGGCACACGCGACCGTCCTCCGGCCGCGGGTGACCCGCGCCGCGTCAAGCAGCAGCCAGGGGAGATGAGGGAGTTCCGGACTAGGGGGTGTCCGGATAGCCGAACTATCATCATCGGCCGGACTCCAAGACTATGAAAATACAAGATTGAAGACTTCGTCCCGTGTCCGGATGGGACTTTCCTTGGCGTGGAAGGCAAGCTTGGCGATACGGATATGTAGATCTCCTACCATTGTAACCGACTCTGTGTAACCCTAACCCTATCCGATGTCTATATAAACCGGAGGGTTTTAGTCCGTAGGACGAAACAACAATCATACCATAGGCTAGCTTCTAGGGTTTAGCCTCTTTGATCTCGTGGTAGATCCACTCTTGTAACACACATCATCAATATTAATCAAGCGGGGCGTAGGGTTTTACCTCCATCAAGAGGGCCGAACACAGGTAAAACATCGTGTCCCTTGTCTCCTGTTACCATCCGCCTAGGCGCACAGTTCGGGACCCCCTACCGAGATCCGCGGTTTGACACCGACATTGGTGCTTTCATTGGGAGTTCCTCGTGTCGTCACCGATAGGCCCGATGGCTCCTTTGATCATCAACAACGGCGCGGTCCTGGGTGAGACTTTCCTCCCGGACCGATCTTCGTGTTCGGCGGCTTTGCTGCGGGCCAATTAAGCAGCCATCCGGAGCGGATCGAAGCTTCGCCCTGGCCGTCGAGTCGACTTGGAAGTTCAAACTATACGGCCGATATTCGCGGAGACTTGATCTTGACGGATTCGAGCCGCAGCTGCAGCGTCGTCTTTGTCTCAATGGGCATGATCTAGCTCTGCGGCGAGCGATTGCCACAGAGGCGCACGTAATCCGCTCCGACCCTTAATCCGGGCAGATTCCCCGATCGAGGGCGAGTGGTTGGACACCGCCTCGGGGCTTTAATCTCTGGCGATCAAGCGAACTCCATCCTGTCGCTGCGAAGACCTCGACTCGGTGCGGACTCCTCCCGGACTCCGCACCCTCCACGCCCTGCCAATCGAATCCGATTGGGCGCCCGTTATGGAGTTCACGGCGCGGACATCTTTCAGCACTCGCCCTTGGCGACATCCTGAATTCACTAAAGTCTCTCTCTTTATCCAGAGAGCCCTGGCCGGACTACGGACAGGAAGGTTGGGACGCGGACGATGAAGAAACTCAATGCCCACCCACCACCCACTTCATAGCCACTGTCGAAAGCTTATACGACATGCTCGATTTTGACTCCGAAGACATCGACGGTGTGGACGACGATGTAGGAGACAACAATGAACCAGCACCTATAGGACGCTGGACAACCTCATCCCATGATGTATACATGGTGGATACACCTAAAAGAAATGAAGAGCGAGGAACAACGGGCGCCACGAAGGACAAATCCTCAAAAGTCAAAAGCGGCAAGCGTAAGCGCCGAACAAAGTCCGCCTCAACAAAAACCCAGCCATAGAGCAGGGCGAACGGTGGACAACGAACAAGCTATCGAACAATCTGTCCCGGCGAAGACAACAGTCCGGACGATCTCACGCCGGACAAACCATTGGAGCAAAATGACCTCCGAGAAAAGGCTCGCCGCCGCTCGGCGTAGCCTGAAAAAAGCAAGCGGAAGCTCAAAACAGCGGAAGATGCACTCGGATTAGATGGAGCAAAGTATTCAGCACCGCAGAATAAATACGGCGAAGTCGCCGAACAAAAACTACCGAAAAAAAGCTACTGCCCGAATCGACGAGGAGGCCTTAGAGCCCCGCAATTAAAAAGCAAGAAGGCCACCGGTCGGATGGGCGACCTCACGGCAAAAAGAGAGCGGCGAATGGTGCCGCACACAAGCCAATATGCGATCCGGCAAGGATTCGCATCAAAAGGATGGCCCGATCAGGTCCATCTATGGGCCAAGAAAGCACGCTCGTCAAAGCAATGCAATACACCAAAATTCGAAGATCACGGCACACCCAAATATAGGGCGCGACACCCCTATGTTTCACCGATGAGGTGCTGGATCATGAATTTCAGTGGGATTCAAACCCGTAAACATAGAGGCATCTGACGGAACAACAGACCTGGAGTCGGATTGAGGATTACATCCTCCACATACACATGGCTAGAGGAGATGATCTCCACGCCATAAAATACTTACCCTTAAACTCAAAGGGCCAGCTCGGCATTGGCTTAAGAGCCTCCCGAAAATACCATTGGAAGCTGGGAAGAGCTCGAGGATACATTTGGGCAAATTTTCAGGGGACCTATGTCCGCCTCCGGACCTTGACGATCTAAGCCACATAACTCAACAGCCGGAGAGTCAGCCCGAAATGCAGGAACAGGTTCCTTACTAAAAGAACCAAATAGTCATTGTCCAGGACTTGAAGCCTTAGCAGCTTTCAAACACAACGTCCGAGACGAATGGCTCGCCAGACACCTCGTCCAAGAAAAGCCAAGAACAATGGCCGCATTAACAAGCCTCATGACCCGCTTTTGCGCAGGGGAAGACAGCTGGCTGGCTAGATGCAGAACCAGCAACCCGAGTACATCTGAAATCAGGGATGGAAATGGGAAATCACGGCGCAGAAAAGATCAGCGCGGAATAAGGAAAACGGCCCAAATAGTACGGCGGTCAGCGCCGGATTCAAAAACTCTCAGCGAACAACAAAACACTGCCCTAAAGGATAACGGTGACGAGCTATCCAACCTAAACAAGATTACGGATAGACTGTGTCAAATACATGGTACCTCAGGAAGCACGCAAACCATACCCACAGAGATTGTTGGGTCTTCAAGCAGTCCGGCCGACTTAACGCCGAACACAAGGGGCTCGACACACCAAGTGAAAGTGACGAAACCCAAAAGCAGCACTCCGAAAAACAAAAAACTTTCCCACAGAAGGTTAAAACAGTAAACTCACTTCACGTGATCAAAAGGAAAAACAGAGCGGCTCCCCCTAAAAGGCGCGCTGCACACTGGTTGTCAAAACCAATCACCTTCGACCATCAGGACTATTCCGATAATATCCGGAACGCAGGATGGACTGCCTTGATATTGGATCCTATAATCGACAGTTCCAATTTACACATGTCCTCATGGATGGCGGCGATGACATAAACACGATATATCGAGGACACAATCTGCAGGATGGGGATAAACCCAACCAAAATTCGCCCGTAGCAACACCTCCTTTAAAGGAGTACTGCCGAGCCCATACGCCTTTGCACGGGCTCCATCTGCTAGAAGTTGTGTTTGGTTCATCCGACAACTTCCGTCGTGAAAGGTTACTCTTCCATGTCGCCCCGTTTAAAAGTAGCCATCAAGCACTATTGGAACGCGAAGCTTTCGCCCGCTTTAACGCAATACCGCATTATGCTTCTCTAACACTTAAAATGCCCGGTCCACGTGGCATCATCTCGTTAAATGGAAGTGTTAAGGGTTACTCGAGCACAGAAGAAGGGGAGACTGCATCGACGGCTCCACAGCTATCCGGCTCCACTAGGCAAAGAACCTGAAATTGGTCATTCAAACCCCGGACCCGGCTAGACGAGTCCGGTGCCTACTAGCGGCATACCCCCATACGAGGGGCTATATGCATGTATAACAAGAGACAATAAAGCTCAATTTTACTCACTTCTTGAACCGTACTCTGTTCATTTAATATTAAGTACATCTTTCTTACGATCCTTTTCTTTCAAACTAAGTTCCTCTCTTTTACGGATGAACAACGTCTGCACCTGTCCAGAGGATCACGCACAACATGAGACACAAAGCAGACGTGCAGCGAGGACCCGTTGCAAGGATTCTTTTCGGATTAAGACCTGCGTAAACCTTTTTCTTGTCTCTTGTTGATATACATTCCCTGGTTCCTTAATATAAGCGAGGAGGAGGCTGGTGCTTTGGCATTGGCCGCACCAGAATTTTCTGAGTACACGGACACAAGGGGCTTAGGGCATTATTTTGCCCATTTTCATAAAAGACCAAATACCTTAGGGAGTATTGGCGTCTCGAGTTAGGCCTTATATGCATCAGCTCGAATCATGTCTTTGGTCAAATGTTGGGTTGCCCGGCTCACGTGTTTTGCTGCCTTACATTCCGTTTTCACGGCTAGCGCGGCGAGGAGAACTCTGCGATTGTGCCTCGGTTCGGCCGGGCGAGCACCTCAGTAGAGAAAGCCGAAAACTGACTGTCATGATATAGCGAGAGACTGGTCAACCACTCGATGACTCACAGGAATGTTTAGAATTCCTCTGCATTAACGAAGGACCGGTTTTCGGTCAGGCACATACGCACCCCGAATTCGGGAGAGTGCGGTGCCCCCAGGGGCTATATAGTAGCCCCACCCTCGAACTCCTATGGCTAAGTGAAAGTGATAAAGCATTATAGTCCAGTTGCCTGGTTTGCTACGCTATCACCTCCTTAACAGGACCAAGACGTTGGATTAAGTGTGAAAAAGCGCTTTTGCAAACACCCCCGCACTATGTGCGTGGGGGCTGAAGCCAAGGACTGCCATCTTCAAAGTTATATACACATATACATAAGCGGCCGCCTGAGGAGTAGTTTACTACTTGAACGCACAAGTATAAAAAGCACTTATATTACATTGAAACATTGTTTTCACAAATCATACATGTCATTCAAACATAATATCCTTCTAGCACTGCGTCTCTATTAAGCAGCGCCCGCGGAACTTCTTCAAAGTAGTGCTCGGCGGTACTCGGCTTCGTGCGAATCTTGGGATGCAACGTCGGTGGCCTTCATCTCTGCCCAGTATGTCTTGACATGGGCAAGAGCCATCCGCGCTCCCTCAATACACGCAGATCGCTTCATCGCCTCGATACGCGGCACCGCACAAAGAAACTGCTGCACTAAACCAAAATAGCTCTTCGGCTGGGGTCCGTCCGGCCACAAGTGAGTCAAGACATGCTTCATGGCAAATCCGGACAATCGATTCAGCTCGGCCCATTTGGCCAACCGATCGGTCGTGGCGGAGAGGGCGCTCCGGACTATGGAATTGCGACCAATATAGCTCTTCCCTACATGCCCCTTCGGCCCCGGAAGTGCTCAACGCGTCCACGGCCTTCGCCGCCAAGTCGAGATAAGCATCCTCTGAACTCCACAATTTATCCAAGCGAGCATACTTTGGATCTGTATATTTCCTCCGAGCGTAAGCGGTTTTCCAGCCGCAATTGCCCGGCCTGACTCAGCTCCTCCTTGGCAGCTCTCAAAGCCGATTGGGCATTCTTGGATTAAGCGGCGGCCTTCTTTCGACCCTCTTGTTCCGCTTTGCGTTCCTTTTCAAGAACCGCTGGCGATCGGTAGTATTCCTTAACTTTTGGCCATCTCGGCCAGCTCCTCTTCTTGGCGGTGAGCAGCCCGTTCAGCTTCTAGCTCTTGATCGCCTTTACAGCGGCCGCATTACTAATTCTGGCTTGCTCTTTCGCTCGGCGAGTTCTGCCGCAGCTCCTCCCACGGCGGCGGCACCATCGCATTAAGCATACAAACGATAAGACATGGGCGTCAAGCTCCCTTACAAGGTGTCCGCATAGAAGTCGCATACCTTGTGACTCGTCAAACCGTTTATTGACCAGCGCGATGTCCGCATCCGCCTCGTCATGTTGCCGCTTTAGTTCGGCATATTCATCGATCCGGCTGGCCTCCGGACGCCCGCCTCCTATTTAGGGCGGCGATATATTAAAGCGAAATTTGATCCTCGGCGCGTCGTCAATTTTGACAACGTATCGAGTCTCGAAACTACTCTCTATACAGAGCGCATTTTATATGCATAAGCGTCGAAGGTACATCATTTTTGCGTACCTCAAACCCCGTCGATAAGCTTCGGCGGCTTCATACAATCCGCTCTCCGCGGATGCAATTCTTTCAATCACCGTACCCATTAGAACACGGTGATCTTCGAATAACCGCTTCGCCCGAGCAGATCCTTCACTCCTCCGACCGCGCGCTACTTGGTGCGGACCTTCCGGCCCCGCCGGACTTGGGGAACCCTCGCGGCGACACCTCCGGGTCGTCCGCTTCACATGGGCGCGACAGGTGGAGGCGTTCGCTCTCCATCATCTCGGAAGAAGATCCCCGAAGGCGAGCTCTGCTGAGAAGGGCTGAGGTCCGAACTACAAGGTACAATTTGGTTATCTTCATAAATATATCTGAGGATGTTCCTTATTCACAAGACCCTTCTTTTTACTTACGGCTCATTGAGGGCTGATCCCCTTGGGGAAATAGTGCGGCTGGGTTGCTTCCCAGCGCCGGACTCTCCGATGAAGATTCCCTTCCCCTCTTTGAGGCCTTGACCTCCGGATCTTTCGAAGCAGTCCTCTTCCCTCTTCGGAAGACGGGAATTTTAATCCCTCCTTCCTTGATAGCCTCCTTCGTGGGGGCAGTCGCTTCCCCGCTCCCCCCTCCGCCTTCTTCAAAAGGCGCGACCTTCAACATCTTGGTCAGCATGGGATCCGGCGTGGTCTCTGGGAGGGGCGGACACCTTATTAACTTTGCCTTGGCTATCCACTCCTGTTCAAGCGGCTCCTTTAAAGGGCATATATATAAAATAAATGAATGAACAGCTTGTCCGATTCTGAGGGCTACTTACTTGAGTATCTGGCGATTGCAGCTTAGTCCTGCGTCCTTGGTCAAGTCCGGACACTTCTCTTGTGATCCGAAGAACAATTTATACATCTCCACAGGCGTCGTGCCCATAAATTTTGAGAGCTCATGGTCCCTCGGTTGAATTCCCAAGCGGAGGGGGCGGCGTTTATAGGGCTGAGGCGCGGATCACCATAACCTGCGCCACTTGCAACCAGATTGATCCCTCTTTCCGGAGGTCTCGAATCTGACCACCAGCAGAGGCGTCCTTGGGCGACCCCAGTCGAGCCTTGTTGACCCATGATGCCACCGCTGTGGTGGACTGGCGGAAGGCGGGGCGCCGCCCATTTTGTGCCCCAGGAGCGGTGATATAAAACCACTCTCGTTGCCACAAACCAAGCTCCTCTTGAAAAGAGCCCTCGGGCCATGGAGCCTCAGCACATTTGCTTATAACTGCCCCTCCGCATTCTGCTTGTTGTCCCTTGATCATCTTTGGCTCCACCTTAAAGGTCTTGAGCCACAATCCAAAGTGGGGGGTAATATGGAGGAAGGCCTCACATACGACAATGAATGACGAGATATGGAGGATGGACTCCGGATTCAAGTCATGGAAATCAAGCCCATAATAAAACATGAGCCCCCGCACAAAGGGATCCGTCGGGAAGCCTAAACCCCGAAGGAAGTGGGACACAAACACCACATTCTCGCCGGGTTCAGGAGTAGGAATGACCTGCCCTGGAGCAGGCAACCTATGTGAGATCTCGCCGGTTAGATACCTGGCGTCTCGCAGCTTTAGCGCATCTTCTTCTGTGACGGAGGAAGACATCCATCGGCCGTGTTGGTCGGAGCCGGACATCGTCGAAAGTCCGAAGCGCCTGAATCTGAAGCTTTGGGTGTTGGAACTCAAAGCGCAAGGCGAACTCGATGGAGGGTGTAAAGAAGAAGAGGGCCTTGGTCTCATTATAAAGAGCTTGAATACCAAGAGCCCGCCCCGTGGTCGATTAGGACTCGCCTTCGATAGAGAAGGCAGGCCAACGGGCGTGGTTGGGTTACCCACGTCCGTATTGATGAGAATCCCGGAATAAGGGGGCACGATCTACGCTTTGATAAGACGTGCCAAGGAAACTGCCTCACTAAACACGCTGAGGTGGAACAATAAAAAACGATTCATATAAAGGCCTGGCCGTGGTGTGACGTCACGCCGCGGAATACGTCAGCAGATCTGTGCAAAAACTATTCTCTCTATGGTGTTATGTGGAACTTGTTTTGCAGAGTCGGACACTATCCTGGTGTTCAAAATCTTCTATGAGGAATTCGAACGAGGAACCCGCCTTGCAATGCCGAAGACAATATGCGCGCCGGACCCGTCGTCATTGAAGCCTGGTTAGGGGCTCCGAGGAGTTACGGACTAGGGGTGTCCGGATAGCGAACTATCATCATCGGCGGACTCCAAGACTATGAAGATACAAGATTGAAGACTTCGTCCCGTGTCCGGATGGGACTTTCCTTGGCGTGGAAGGCAAGCTTGGCGATCGGATATGTAGATCTCCTACCATTGTAACCGACTACTGTAACCCTAACCCTATCCGGTGTCTATATAAACCGGAGGGTTTTAGTCCGTAGGACGAAACAACAATCATACCATAGGCTAGCTTCTAGGGTTTAGCCTCTTTGATCTCGTGGTAGATCCACTCTTGTAACACACATCATCAATATTAATCAAGCAGGACGTAGGGTTTTACCTCCATCAAGAGGGCCCGAACCTGGGTAAAACATCGTGTCCCTTGTCTCCTGTTACCATCCGCCTAGACGCATAGTTCGGGACCGCCTACCCGAGATCCGCCGGTTTTGACACCGACAGGAGACCCTCCAGAAGTACATCCAGCGCTTCAATAGCGTTCGTCTCAAGATCCCCAAGGTGACAGATGAGGCCATCATCTCGGCGTTTTCTGATGGCGTCCATGATGTCAAGATGAAGGAGGATCTCGCCATCCATGAGTAGCTGTGCACGTCCCTGGAGCTGTTCAACCTGGCGACCAAGTGAGCAAGGGCCAAGGAGGGACGCCTCTCCCTCCTCAAGCTTCCAGCTGCTGACCCGGAGGAGAAGAAAGCCAAGGCCAACGACATGAAGCGCAAGGGGGCCGCCGTCCTTGCGGCGGAGCCAGACACGAAGCGCGGCAGGGACCAGCCTGAGTCATCCAAGAGCAGCTGACCGTTCTGCGTCTTCCACAACATGCACAGCCACAACACCAACGACTGTCTAGAGCTCAGGGCCATTCGCGAGGGACGCTTCGGTCAACGCCCCGAGCGCAAAGACCGAGGCTACAGCCGAGGAGGAGGACGTGGCGGAGGACGCTGGGACGACCATGGCCCCCGCTAGGAGTGGCGTGACCGGCCTCGTGAGGACCGCTGGCAGGGCCAGCCTCGCCAGGGTGCCTGGAGGGACCAGCCTCGCGAGGGTGCCTGGAGGGACCAGCCTCGCAAGGACCATCCTCAGGGCAATGATGGGCTTCCTCTGCTGCCGCCACCACCAAGAAGGAACGATGACTACCATCAGGACGAGGGGGCTGGGGGCTTCCAGGAGTCGTGTGCTATCGCCTACATCTTGGGCGGAGCTCAAGCCCCAGCCTCACAGCGTATCTTCAAGCAGTTTGCTCGCGAGGTGAACGTAGTCCTTCCCAAGCTTGAGGCCACACGCCCTCTCAGGTGGTCCAAGTGCGCTATTACCTTCAGCTCGGCAGACCAGCTCAAGTGTGCGGCCACCGTTGGCGCTCTCCCAATGCTCTGTTCACCCGTCATCAGCAACGTGCAAGTCACCAAGACTCTCATCGACGGCGGCGCAGGGCTCAACGTCCTATCTGTCGAGACGTTCGGCAACCTTCAAGTGCCCTACAATCAGCTTCAGCCTACCAAGCCTTTCTCAGGAGTAACCGACGGTTCCACCATGCCAATAGGGAAGGTCCGCCTCCCTGTCACCTTCGGGCAGCGCAACAACTACCGCACCGAGCTCATCGACTTCGACGTTGCCCACATCTGTCTGCCCTACAATGCCATCCTCGGGTATCCGGCTCTGGCCAAGTTCATGGCAGTGATGCACCACGGCTACAACGTCCTCAAGATGCTAGGAAGCGGCAGGATTATCACAGTCCCTTGCGAAGAGAAAGATGCGATGTGCTCCCTCGAGAGCGCCTTCCAAGCAGCGTCAATAGAAGACCCCGATAGCAGTGTAGCACAGTACCCTCCTGAGGTTGTCCCCAAGAAGAAGAAGAAGCAACTACTCCGCACTGGGCCTCACGGGAGCGGCGCTGCAAGTGGAGCCTTGTCAGGATCAGTGCCTGCGCCTGGGGCGCCTCCCTCCCTCGCATAGGAAGGTGCGCCTAGCTCCCTCCTTGGGCAGGGCTCGGGGGCTCTCTTCTGGAGGGCCTCAGACCTTGCCAACGCCACGAGGGAGGCGCTCGGGCACCATTTGGAGGCGTACTTCGCAGCATGTTTCCCTCAGGAGGACACAGGGCGAGGAGCGCCCAGCGTTCAGGAGTTCGTTACCAAGACCACTCAGGAACTGCAAGATGCAAGGGCCATGCGCGGCGATCGCCGCTTACATGGCTTAGCCCCCCATCTAGGCGAGGATGCTGGGCTGCGCATCTGCATCGACGTCCCAGGGCACAACAAGGCCGCGTCTCAGGAGCTCTTCTGGCCTTCGCACGTGGGATGTTGTGAGGGGCCACCACACAGCTACGTGTGCATGCCATTCGTCCTGCCGAGCGTGGCATCTGCTTACCAACGCAACTTGCGGCGCGTCCTGGCGGCTCAGGAGGCCAGGCACCACGCAGTCCTGGCGGAGATGGAGACGGTCCTCAAGGAACCGCCTGGACCCCCAGAGCCTCCTGAGGCTCAGGGCCCCGGTGGCTCGTGACGACCAGCCCCTTCATCACGCGTCTTCAGCTGACTCAGCATTCCTTCGTCAACAGAACCAGGTGACATCTTCCAAGTTTGTTTAGCTGGGAGCGCCCCTTGGGCTGCATCATTCCCAGGCCGCGTGGGTCCATTCCTGTGGCATGTATCCCTTTACATTTCTAGCTTACTTTGCTAGGGGCGCCCCTCGGGCTGCATTGTCCCAAAGCCGCTCGGGCCTGACCCAGTGGCATGTATCTCCCCTGCATTTGCTTGAGCCAGTTTGCTTTCCATGCTTAATCTATCTATGACTATCACCTGCTTGATTGTCACCTGCCACGGGAGCCGCGCGCCGGTCGTCTTTCTACAGGACCCTTCGCGTGAGAAGGATGGGCACGGTGTCTGTGCTTGGGCCCGTCCCTGTAGCATCGATAAAACCAATGGCTGAGCTCTGTCTGGCAGGCCGGTCCCGTTCATGTCACCACCTGGGGCCGTTGGTGCTTGGCCTTCTCACGCGATAACCTCAGGAGATTCGTTCGGCGCAGGTTGTCTAACCACCTCGCAGGACCATCACAGCAAACAAGAATCAAGACCAGGCACAACCCGCCTTGAGGTAGGGCCTCGTGAATCCTGCGCTGGCTCATGGGTGCCCAAACACTCCTCGTCTAGCCCTGCCGTGCAAGCCACGTGACAGGGCGAGGCTGTAGACGCCCTGGGGGCTCTCTGCGGTAGGGAGTTGCCTCCCACGTTCCAGTGGAAGCACCATGCTCCGCGCTGGCCGTCGACACTGCCGAGGAGCAGCTATGCCCGTGCAAGTGCGGAAGCGCTATGCTCTGCGCTGGTCATAAACAACTGAGAGCGGCCCAACCGGCCGTATCAACTTCAGGGAGCTCTTGAGCTCAGTGTCCGGCCTCACCGCAACACCTCCCCTCGGGAGAGACGCGCGAGGGGGCTGGGCACGGGGGCTGCGCTCGGGTCACGCCCAAGCGTACGCCACCAAACCAGGTCCCCTGGACCTGGTCGTCACGCGCCCCTCCCGAGCCGATCCTCGACGAGGGCAAAGGTATGAAGGTTGTTTGCACGTCAAGGGGGACTCCTGAGCATCGCAACTCAGGAGCCTAACTGGTCGCGTAGCCCCTCACTCCTTGGTCTCGTCCTTGTCTCCGGACGACCCAACGGCGATTGAGGTATGCTCGCGGCCGGGCCCTGCCGACGTAGAACACTAAACCTATTCTCGCGTCTCCTTCCTATAAGTTGTTTGCGCGTCAAGGGGGACTCCTGAGCATCACGACTCAGGAGCCTAACTGGTCACATAGCCCCTCACCCCTTGGTCCCGTCCTGGTCTCCGGACGACCCAACGGCGGCTGAGGTATGCGCGGGGCCGGGCCCTGCCGACGTAGCACGTACAGCAAATAGGAAGAAAACCGCAAATCTCAGAAGCAAATATTACAAGACATATTGTTCTCTCAAATATCAAACACAAGTTCAAACGCCTCCACGAGGCATGATGCATGTTGCAGGAGTAAAATAGGAAAACAGCCGCAAGCGAATCATCCCTGGGCACCGCCGTCGCCCACAAGGGGTGCTCCCTTCTTGGTGGCGTCGTCTTCACCCATACCACCGGCCAGACCTGCAGGATTGGTAGCACCACCGGTCAAAGACGCCTATCCGATAATTTCTTATAAACATAGGTTTTCATTGAAATTCACTCAGTCAGTTAAATATGGAACAAGAGAGTTGTTTCATATTTGTTTTAATGAAATGTGAAAATGAATTATGAATAGAAAGTAAAACGATTCCACTTTTCTTTGGAGCAAAGGCGCCAAACTTCTTCAGCAAGGCCTCCACCTGACCCTTCACGACTGCGGCAGCGGCTTCACAGTGTTCGTCGTCCACAAGCTCCAGCAGCTCGTCAAGGCGGGCAGTAGGGTTGTGAAGATGGAGGTGGCTGAAGACGCGTGTCAGCGCAGCCAAGGAGAGGACGCGAGCCTCTTCCTCTTCCATGGGGGCGATGCCGCTCGTGACTTCCTCAAGCGCCTCAACCAAGTAGGGAAGTAGCTGAGCGGTGCCGTCCTCGTCGGTGGTCAGCGGCTTCTCCAAGCCCTTCTCATAGAGTGTCTTTAGCACCACGCGGGACCTCTCTTCGAGGAGCGCAAAGGCCGCGCGGTCCTCACGTAGAACCTTCGCCTTCGTGTCAAGTTCGGCTTCCTCCGCCTTCACCTTCCGCTCCAGCTCCTCCAGCCGGCCGCGCTCAGTGGCATGCGCCTTCGCCGATTGCTCCAGCTCGGCATCGCGACCCTTGATGGCATCTTCCCGAGCCTTCATATTCTCCTCCTCCGCCTTGCGGCTGCGGGCTTCCTCCGCACGCTCGCCGTGCAAGGTCGTCAGCTCGGCCTCCAGCGCCCAACAGCGACTCTCGGCGGCCTCGACGTCCTTCAGCGCCACCTCGCGAGCAACTGCCTCATGGGCTGCGTCCTGCTTCTCTTTCTCGGAGGTCGCCGTGGCCTGGCTCAGCGCCGCCCGAACAGACACGTCGGAATGGACCCAGCCAAAGACCAGCTCCAGGCGCCCGGCCACCAGGAGGGGGTCGGCGCCCTGAAGATCTTCTTGCAGCCAGGCCATCTCAAGAAGAGCGCGCTCCAAGACGTTGGGGGAGGCAGAAGGGCCCGGAATCAGCAGTGCAGCGGGAGGAGGATGACAAGGTACCGTCACCATAGCCTGGGAGACTGGGGGCTCCAGAGCCTTGGAGACCTCAGCAGCCGAGCCGGCCACCGGTGCCTCTGGAGCAGGCGGAGCCCCGGGAGCTGTTTCCTCCAGAAGATTCTCCCCCAGGCCTCGCGAGGACGACCGGACTGGGGAGACATGAGCACTGGCGCTGCCCTTCTCCACGGAGGGATACGCGGCCGGAGCAGGCGCGTTGGTCCCGGGCTGCACCATCACCTCCTCCTTCCTCTGCTTCGCTGCAGGTGTCGGCGTGATCGCAGAGTGGAGAAGCGTCAAGGTCAAGCAGCAGAAGCAAGAATGAAACAGGGCAAGAACACTTACTGCTCCACCACGACGTAGTCCACCTTCCTCTTGCTAAGCTTGAAGCCCGAGAGCCTCCCGACCTGGGGCGCGGGTGCACGGGCCCTGGGAGAAGAAGAAGGAGCAGCAGGTGGGCCGGAAGCGGCTCCAGGCGGCGCTGGAACATTGACAGCATCTCGGGAGATCAGCACCGACCGGCCCCTCGTTGGTATCACGGGTGGCTCTCCCTTCTCTTGGCGGTCGTCGGCCTCGTCGTCATATGGCAGGGTGCGGAGGATGTCGGCCTTGCTTAAGGGGGAAGTCTCCCCCATCCCTTCAGGGGTCACCTCCGAGTCCTCCTCCTCCTCTTCCTCCCTGCGGGACTCACCAGAAGACAGCTCCACCGGCGTCGGCGCCACAGGGGTCCCGGTGGGCGCGGGCGACACCAACCCGCGCCCGTCAAAGGTCAGCCTGGTGGCCACGACCTGCGCCCCGTCCTTGCGACGGAAAAAGGGAGTGAAGACGCTCGGTGGGTACTCCTGGTCGTCCCCCACCAGGAGGCGGAGAGCCGCAACCAGCTCACCGTCAGGCAAGGCTTCCGGGCTCAGGCGAACCTTGTCCTCTTCGTCCCCAAGCCTCCACAAGGGGCACGTACACGCCTGAAGCGGGGCCACGCACAGCATCAGGAATTCCCTCAAGAGCATGGCCCCTATCACCTTTGCCGCCTTCGTGATGCCCGGCTTCAGGTCGGCGTTCATCTGCTCCAGCACCAACGTCGCCCGCTCATCGGTGAGCTTCGCACAAGACCACCCCTTGTCGGACTGGGGCCTCTCCGTTGGCAGCACCAAGCATGGGTGGACGCACTTGGCATCCATCATGACCCGCTTGCTCCTGAAGCCGTTGGCATTCTTCCCAGTCTTCGAGATCGAGTTGGCCTTGCCGGCCGCGATGAAGTTGGCACACCCGGAGGTATGACCCTCGTTGATGCGGAGGAAGAAGAAGTGGCGCAGCAGAGCCACGGTCGGCATCACGCCGAGATACGCCTCGTAGTAGAAGGCAAAGATCGACAAGAGAAGGATAGAGTTGGGATGAAGATGCGGCACCTGCAGCCCGTAGTGGCCGAGAACCTCATAGAAGAAGTCAGAGAAGGGGGAACCAGCCCCGTGACGTTGCTGCTCATGAAGAAGGGGAAGAAGGTGCTTCCCTCGGGCTCCGGCGCGTCGGAGCCAGCCCGGAGCTCAGTCTTCCCCTTCTCGTTGTTTTCTCCCGCCATCAGCAAGCGCGTGGCCGGGAGGCTCTTCTCTGAGACGTTGGGAGCATCGAGAGCTGGCTCGTACCAAGCCGGCAACGAGGCAGGCTTGACCTTTCGGGGCGCCATTGGCCGCTGATGCGGAAGGGGATGGGAGCAGATCTGGAGATTTTGGAAGCAGGGAGCAAGAAAGGAGATCTGGAGCAAGGCGAAAGTAAGCAATGAAGGCAAGCGCTGCCTACGCCAGCCTTTTGACAGTCGGGCAGTTGCCGAGGCAGCGTGGGGAAGCGAGACACCCACGTCCAATCAACCGCCATGCGTCGACCAAGGCCGCAGGCTGTTGGGGCATGCGGCGCTCCGCACTTGCCCTTTGGCTTCGCCTCGAAGCCAAGTCCGAGCATGCCTTGGGCCCGGGGGCTACCGTCGGCGTTCTGGGAATGGGGGTCCCCAGACTTGCCTGCCTGCGGCCCATGGCGTGGCTCTGCGAGCGGGCCCGTATGGCCCATCTTCACCAACAAGCATTTGAGACCCTCGCGAGGGGCCAAGCCTCACGAGGCGGACGATGCAAGACCTCCTCGGGAGCGGCCTCACCAGGCTGGCTCACGAGGGGCGGAGAGATCAAGGCAAGGCAAACCTCGCGAGGTTCTCATGACGTGAGCCATGACGATCGAGACCAGGCGGGCGCCAGTGTGTGCAGTGTCCTTGCTTCCTCTATGGTGCTAAGGAGGCAAGCGCAGGTGAAGAGTACGGAGGCATCGGGCAAAGGTTTCCATATCGTTGCAACGAGACCAAGACCAGCAGGACGGTAGGATGGAGGTCACCGTGGAGCCCAAGACCGCGTCACCACCAGAGCCTTTGGCAGGCGAAGACCACCTTTAGTGAGGATAGCTTGTACTAGCTGTCCCCTTTCAAATTGGTCGTTGTTGACTCCCTTCCCGCTCAATATTTGGGGAGAGGACCAGGGCCTCTATAAATAGGGCTAGCCACCTGATACGTCTCCAATGTATCTATAAATTTTGATTGCTCCATGCTACTTTATCTACTGTTTTGGACTATATTGGGCTTTATTTTCCACTTTTATATTACTTTTGGGACTAACCTATTAACCAGAGGCCCAGCCGAATTGCTGTTTTTTGCCTATTTCTGTGTTTCGAACAAACGGAATATCAAGCGGAGTCCGAACGGAATGAAACCTTCGGGAACGTGATCTTCTCACTGAACGTGATCCAAGAGACTTGGACCCTACTCCAAGAAGTGCCGGAGGCGGTCACGAGGTTGGAGGGCGCGCCCCCTGGGCGCACCCCCCTACCTCGTGGGCCCCCTGACGCTCCACCGACGTACTCCTTCCTCCTATATATACCTATGTATCCCCAAACGAACAGAACAGGAGCCAAAAACCTAATTCCACCGCCGTACCTTCCTGTATCCACGAGATCCCATCTTGGGGCCTGTTAGGAGCTTGGCGGGGGGCATCCACCACGGAGGGCTTCTACATCAACACCATAGCCCCTCCGATGAAGTGTGAGTAGTTTACTTCAGACCTTCGGGTCCATAGCTAGTAGCTAGATGGCTTCTTCTCTCTTTTTCGATCTCAATACAATGTTCTCCCCCTCTCTTGTGGAGATCTATTCGATGTAATCTTCTTTTTTGCGGTGTGTTTGTTGAGACCGATGAATTGTGGGTTTATGATCCAGCTTATCTATGAATAATATTTGAATCTTCTATGAATTCTTTTATGTATGATTGAGTTATCTTTGCAAGTCTCTTCGAATTATCCGTTTGGTTTGGCCAACTAGATTGGTAGTTCTTGCAATGGGAGAAGTGCTTAGCTTTGGGTTCAATCTTGCGGTGTCCTTACCAAAGGATGTAAAGGGTTGCAAGGCACGTATTATATTGTTGCCATCGAGGATAACAAGATGGGGTATTTATCATATTGCATGAATTTATTCCTCTACATCATGTCATCTTGCTTAAGGCCTTACTCTGTTTTAACTTAATACTCTAGATGCATCTTTGGATAGCGGTCGATGAGTGGAGTAATAGTAGTAGATGCAGAATCGTTTCGATCTACTTGTCTCAGACGTGATGCCTATATACATGATCATACCTAGATAACCTCACAACTATGCTCAATTCTGTCAGTTGCTCAACAGTAATTTGTTCACCCACCATTGAATATCTATGCTCTTGAGAGAAGCCACTAGTGAAACCTATGGCCCCCAGGTCTATTCTCATCATATCAATCTCTATCACTTTATTTACTTGCTTTGTTTTTACTTTGCTTTTACTTTTCACTTTGCATCATTATAACAAAAATACCAAAAATATTATCTCTATCAGATCTCACTCTCGTAAGTGACCGTGAAGGGATTGACAACCCCTAATCGCGTTGGTTGCGAGTAGCTATCGTTTTGTGCAGGTACGAGGGACTTGCGCGTGGCCTCCTACTGGATTGATACCTTGGTTCTCAAAAACTGAGGGAAATACTTACGCTACTGTGTTGCATCATCCTCTCCTCTTCGGGGAAAACCAATGCAAGCTTGAGACATAGCAAGAAGGATTTTTGGCGCCGTTGTCGGGGAGGTCTACACAAAAGTCAACATACCAAGTACCCATCACAATCCCTATCTCTCGCATTACATTATTTGCCATTTGCCTCTCGTTTTCCTCTCCCCCACTTCACCCTTGCCGTTTTATTTGCCCTCTCTTTCCCAATCTCCTCCTCCTTTTTCCTTTGCCTATTTCCTCGTCCGTTTGTTTGCTCGTGTGTTAGTTTGCTTGTTCATCGCGATGGCTCAAGATGCTACCAAATTGTGTGACTTCACCAATACCAATAATAATGATTTCCTTAGCACTCCGATTGCTCCTCTTGCCAATACTGAATCTTGTGAAATCAATACTGCTTTGTTGAATCTTGTTATAAAAGATCAATTCGCCGGCCTTCCTAGTGAAGATGCCGCTACTCATCTGAATAGCTTCGTTGATTTATGTGATATGCAAAAGAAAAAGATGTCGATAATGATGTCGATAATGATGTCGTTAAATTGAAGCTATTTTCCTTTTTCGCTTAGAGATCGTGCTAAAGCGTGGTTTTCATCTTTGCCTAAAAATAGTATTGATTCTTGGAACAAGTGCAAAGATGCTTTTATCTCTAAGCATTTTCCTCCGCTAAGATTATCTCTCTTAGGAACGATATTATGAATTTTAAAAAACTTGATCATGAACATGTTGCACAAGCTTGGGAGAGAATGAAATTAATGATACGTAATTGTCCTACTCATGGTTTGAACTTGTGGATGATTATACAAAAATTTATGCTGGATTGAATTTTGCTTCTAGAAATCTTTTAGATTCGGCGCGGAGGCACTTTCATGGAAATCACTTTAGGAGTTGCTACTAAACTCCTAGATAATATTATGGTTAATTATTCTCAATGGCATCTTGAAAGATCTACTAATAAAAAGTGCATGATATAGAAGAAATCAATGTTTTGAGTGGAAAGATGGATGAACTTATGAAGTTATTTCTTGAGAGTGTTTCTTGATCCTAATGATATGCCTTTGTCTACCTTGATTGAGAATAATAATGAATCTATGGATGTGAATTTTGTTGGTAGGAATAATTTTGGTAACAACGCGTATAGAGGGAATTTTAATCCTAGGCCTTATCCTAGTAATCCTTCTAATAATTATGGAAATTCCTACAAAAACTCTTATGGAAATTTTAATAAGATGCCCTCTGAATTTGAGAGTAGTGTTAAAGAGTTTATGAATTCATAAAATAATTTTAATGCTTTGCTGGAAGAGAAATTGCTTAAAGTTGATGATTTGGCTAGGAACGTCGATAGAATTTCTCTCGAGATTGATTCTTTAAAGCTTAGATCTATTCCTCCTAAGCAACATATCAATGAGTCTCTCAAAGCTATGAGAATTTCCATTGATGAGTGCAAGGAAAGAACCGCTAAGATGCGTGCTTCCAAAGATGCCTTTATTAAAGCATGTCTAATTCCAATGAAAATCAAGATGAAGATCTGAAAGTTATAGATGTGTCCCCTATTAAATCTTTGTTTTGCCATATGAATCTTGATGAAACTGAATATGATCTTCCTTTACCTAGAAGGCGTTCTAAGAATTCTGAGTTTTTAGATCTTGATGATGAAATTGATAAAAGTGGGATTGAAAGAAATAAAAATCGAGATATTGCTAAACCCACTATTTTGGATCTCAAGGAATTTAATTATGAAAATTTCTCTTTAATTGATTGTATTTCCTTGTTGCAATCCGTGCTAAATTCTCCTCATGCTTATAGTCAAAATAAGGCTTTTACCGAACACATTGTTGATGCCTTGATGCAATCTTATGAAGAAAAGCTTGAGTTGAAAGTTTCTATCCCTAGGAAACTCCATGATGAGTGGGAACCTACTATCAAAATTAAAATTAAAAATTATGAGTTTCATGCTTTGTGTGATTTGGGTGCTAGTGTCTCTACTATTCCCAAAACTTTGTGTGATTTGCTAGATTTCCGTGATTTTGATGATTTCTCTCTAAACTTGCATCTTGCGGATTCCACTATTAAAAAGCCTATGGGAAGAATTAACGATGTGCTTATTGTAGCAAATAGTAATTATGTACCCGTAGATTTTATCGTTCTTGATATAGATTGCAATCCTTCATGTCCTATTATTCTTGGTAGACCTTTCCTTAGAACGATTGGTGCAATTATTGATATGAAGGAAGGAAATATTAGATTCCAATTTCCCTTAAAGAAGGGCATGGAACACTTTCCTAGAAAATAAATTAAATTACCATATGAATCTATCATGAGAGCCACTTATGGATTGCCTACCAAAAATGGCAATACCTAGATCTATCCTTGCTTTTATGCCTAGCTAGGGGCATTAAACGATAGCGCTTGTTGGGAGGCAACCCAATTATATTTCTAGTTTTTTGTTTTTGCTTCTGTTTAGGAATAAATAATCCATATAGCCTCTGTTTAGATGTGGTTTTATCTTTTAATTAGTGTTTGTGCCAAGTTAAACCTATTAGATCTTCTTGGGAGATAGTTATTTGATCTTGCTGTAATTTCTAGAATCTTTGCGCTCAGTGCCCGAATTGTTAAAAATCACCAGAACGTGATAAAATAGTGATTCCAATTGCTGCTGATCAATAAAAAAATCCAGGTCGTCTAATTTTGGTAGAATTCTTTGGGTTACAGAAGTTTGCGTTAGTTACAGATTCCTACTGACTGTTCTGTTTTTGACAGATTCTGTTTTGCGTGTGTTGTTTGCTTATTTTGATGAATCTATGGCTAGTAAAATAGTTTATAATCCATAGAGAAGTTGGAATACAGTAGGTTTAACACCAATATAAATAAATAATTAGTTCATTACAGTACCTTAAAGTAGTCTTTTGTTTTCTTTCTCTAACGAGCTCGCGAGATTTCTATTGAGTTTTGTGTTGTGAAGTTTTCAAGTTTTGGGTGAATTCTTTTGATGGATTATGGAACAAGGAGTGGCAAGAGCTTAATCTTGGGGATTCCCATGGCACCCCCAATATAATCCAAGGACACCAAAAAGTCAAAGCTTGGGGATGCCCCGGAAGGCATCCCCTCTTTCGTCCACTTCCATCGGTAATTTACTTGGAGCTATATTTTTATTCACCAACATGATATGTGTTTTGCTTGGAGCGTCTTGTATTATTTGCGTCTTTGCTTGTTAGTTTACCACAATCATCCTTGCTGTACACACCTTTTGAGAGAGCCATACATGATTTGGAATTTGTTAGAATACTCTATGTGCTTCACTTATATCTTTTGAGCATGATAATTTTTGCTCTAGTGCTTCACTTAGATATTTTAGAGCACGGTGGTGGATTTGTTTTAAAGAAACTTGATCTCTCATGCTTCACTTAGATTATTTTGAGAGTCGTTAATAGCATGGTAATCTGCTTAATGTTAATATACTTGGTGTTCAAGATATGTGAAACTTTCTTTTGAGTGAATTGAATACTAAGATAAATTTAATGCTTAATAATTGTTTTGAGATATGGAGGTAATAATATCAAAGTCGTGCTAGTTGATAATTGTGAATTTGAGAAATACTTGTGTTGAAGTTTGCAAGTCCCGTAGCATGCATGTATGGGTAAAGTTGTGTAACAAATTTGAAACATGAAGTGTACCTGGCTTGTGCATCCTTATGAGTGGCGGTCGGGGCCGAGCGATGGTCTTTTCCTACCAATCTATCCCCCTAGGAGCATTGCGCGTAGTACTTGATTTTTTATGGCTTCTAAATTTTTGCAATAAGTATATGAGTTCTTTTGACTAATGTTGAGTCCATGGGTTATCGCACTTTTACCTTTCCGCATTTGCTAGCCTCTTGATGCCGTGCATTGCCCTTTCTCACCTTGAGAGTTCGTGCAAACTTAGCGGTGCATCAAACCCGTGATATGATACACTATTTCACACATAAACCTCCTTATATCTTTCTCAAAACAGCCACCATACCTACCTATCATGGCATTTCCATAGCCATTCCGAGATATATTGCCATGCAACTTCCATCATCATTATTATGACATACATTACTTTTTTCATATTGCCATTGCATGATCATGTAGTTGACATCGTATTTGTGGCAAAGCCACCATGCATTATTTTCCATACATGTCACTCTTGATTCATTGCACCATCCGATACATCG
Organism: Aegilops longissima; assembly: GCA_021605205.1. Lineage (NCBI taxonomy): Eukaryota > Viridiplantae > Streptophyta > Magnoliopsida > Poales > Poaceae > Aegilops > Aegilops longissima. The sequence goes on along the minus strand of CM038680.1, from coordinate 257,797,406 downwards.
CGGAGGCATTCATATAGAGTCATATTTTGTTCTAAGTTTGAGTTGTAATTGTTGAGTTGTAATAGAAATAAAAGTGTGATGATCATCATTATTAGAGCATTGTCCCAAGTGCGGAAAGGATGATGGAGACTATGATTCCCCCATAAGTCGGGATGAGACTCCGGACGAAAAAAAAGAAGAGGCCAAAAAAAAGAAGAGAAAAGGCCCAAATAAAATAAAAAAATGAGAGAAAAAGAGAGAAGGGACAATGCAACTATCCTTTTACCACACTTGTGCTTCAAAGTAGCACCTTGTTCTTCATGTAGTGAGTCTCATATATTGTGCTTCAAAGTAGCACCTTGTTCTTCATGTAGTGAGTCTCATATATTGTGCTTCAAAGTAGCACTAAGATCTTCATGATAGAGAGTCTCTTATTTTGTCACTTTCGTATACTAGTGGGAATTTTTCATTATAGAACTTGGCTTGTATATTCCAATGATGGGCTTCCTCAAAGTGCCCTAGGTCTTCGTGAGCAAGCAAGTTGGATGCACACCCACCTAGTTTATTTTGAAGAGCTTTCATATACTTATAGCTCTAGTGCATCCGTTGCATGGCAATCCCTACTCCTCATGTTGACATCAATTGATGGGCATCTCCATAGCCCGTTGATTATCCTCGTCGATATGAGACTTTCTCCTTTTTTGTCTTCTCCACACAATCCCATCATCATATTCTATTCCACCCATAGTGCTATACCCATGGCTCGCGCTCATGTATTGCGTAAAGGTTGAAAGAGTTTGAGATTATTTGAGTATGAAACAATTGCTTGGCTTGTCATCGGGGGTATAGAAGTTGGGAACATCTTTGTGTGACGAAAATGAAGCATAGCCTAACTATATGATTTTGTAGGGATGAACTTTCTTTTGCCATGTTATTTTGAGAAGACATGATTGCTTTGATTAGTATGCTTGAAGTATTATTATTTTTATGTCAATATGAACTTTTGTCTTAAACCTTTCGGATCTGAATATTCATATCACAAGTAAGAAGATTTATATTGAAATTATGCCAAAGTATCACTCCGCATCAAAAATTCTCTTTTTATCATTTACCTACTCGAGGACGAGCAGGAATTAAGCTTGGGGATGCCTGATACGTCTCCAACGTATCTACAAATTTTGATTGCTCCATGCTACTTTATCTACTGTTTTGGACTATATTGGGCTTTAATTTCCACTTTTATATTACTTTTGGGACTAACCTATTAACCGGAGGAACAGCCCAGAATTGCTGTTTTTTTGCCTATTTCAGTGTTTCGAAGTAATGGAATATCATACGAGTCCAAACGGAATGAAACCTTCGGGAACGTGATCTTCTCACCGAACGTGATCCAGGAGACTTGGACCCTACTCCAAGAAATGCCAGAGGCGGTCACGAGGGTGGAGAGCGCGCCCGCCTGGGCGCGCCCCCCTACCTCATGGGCCCCCTGACGCTCCACCGACGTACTCCTTCCTCCTATATATACCTACGTATCTCCAAACGATCAGAACAGGAGCCAAAAACCTAATTCCACCGCCGTACCTTCCTGTATCCACGAGATCCCATCTTGGGGCCTGTTCCGGAGCTCCACCGGAGGGGGCATCCACCACGGAGGGCTTCTACATCAACACCATAGCCCCTCCGATGAAGTGTGAGTAGTTTACTTCAGACCTTTGGGTCCATAGCTAGTATCTAGATGGCTTCTTCTCTCTTTTTGGATCTCAATACAATGTTCTCCCCCTCTCTTGTGGAGATCTATTCGATGTAATCTTCTTTTTTGCAGTGTGTTTGTTGAGACCGATGAATTGTGGGTTTATGATCCAGCTTATATATGAATAATATTTCAATCTTCTCTGAATTCTTTTATGTATGGTTGAGTTATCTTTGCAAGTCTCTTTGAATTATCCATTTGGTTTGGCCAACTAGATTGGTAGTTCTTGCAATGGGAGAAGTGCTTAGCTTTGAGTTCAATCTTGCGGTGTCCTTACCCAGTGACAGAAAGGGTTGCAAGGCACGTATTGTATTGTTGCCATCGAGGATAACAAGATGGGGTATTTATCATATTGCATGAATTTATTCCTCTACATCATGTCATCTTGCTTAAGGCGTTACTCTGTTTTTAACTTAATACTCTAGATGCATGCTGGATAGCGGTCGATGAGTGGAGTAATAGTAGTAGATGCAGAATTGTTTCGATCTACTTGTCTCGGACGTGATGCCAATATACATGATCATACCTAGATAACCTCATAACTATGCTCAATTCTGTCAATTGGTCAACAGTAATTTGTTCACCCACCGTAGAATATATATGCTCTTGAGAGAAGCCACTAGTGAAACCTATGGCCCCCGGGTCTATTCTCATCATATCAATCTCTACACTTTATTTACTTGCTTTGTTTTTACTTTGCTTTTACTTTTCACTTTGCATCTTTATACCAAAAATACCAAAAATATTATCTCTATCAGATCTCACTCTTGTAAGTGACCGTGAAGGGATTGACAACCCCTAATCGCGTTGGTTGCGAGTAGCTATCGTTATGTGCAGGTATGTGGGACTTGCGCGTGGCCTCCTACTGGATTGATACCTTGGTTCTCAAAAACTGAGGGAAATAATTACGCTACTGTGCTGCATCATCCTCTCCTCTTTGGGGGAAACCAACGCAAGCTCGAGACGTAGCACCACCACAGTAGGAGGCATATTGTCTCGAACTCATTCAGTTCATCCTCACACTCACCAAGCACAAGAACTCCTCACCTCAGGAGGCTGTTCTTCCCCTTGTACAGTTCATCCTCAGCCGGAGAGGCAATCCACCACACCACACTGGAGTAGGGTATTACACCACAACAGTGGCCCGAACCAGTATAAATCTTGCGTCTCTTGTGTTGTGAGTTCGTCGAGCTAGCCTTTGAGATCGTGGCGAGGTTGAGGGCGTGATTTGGTAGGGGGTGATCTTCACGCGCACCCCAGTGTTCGAACCTTGAGGGTTTTGCCGGGACCCGTGATCCGACAATCTGTTCCTGTGACTGCTACAACAATTAGTGAGGAAGCTAATGATGATGATCATGTAACTTCAGATCAAGTTACTACCGAACCTCGTAGGTCAACCAGAGTAAGATCCGCACCAGAGTGGTACGGTAATCCTGTTCTGGAGGTCATGTTTCTTGACCATGACGAACCTACGAACTATGAGGAAGCGATGATGAGCCCAGATTCCGCAAAATAGCTTGGGGACATGAAATCTGAGATGGGATCCATGTATGAGAACAAAGTGTGGACTTTGTTTGACTTGCCCAATGATCGGTAAGCCATCGAGAATAAATGGATCTTCAAGAAGAAGACTGACGCTGACGGTAATGTTACTGTCTACAAAGCTCGACTTGTTGCAAAAGGTTTTCGACAAGTTCAAGGAGTTGACTATGATGAGACCTTCTCACCTGTAGCGATGCTTAAGTCCGTCCGAACCATGTTAGCAATTGCTGCATTTTATGATTACGAAATTCGGCAAATGGATGTAAAGACTGCATTCCTGAATGGATTTCTGGAAGAAGAGTTGTATATGATGCAACCTGAAGGTTTTATCAATCCAAAGGGTGCTAACAAAGTGTGCAAGCTCCAGCGATCCATTTATGGACTGGTGCAAGCATCTCGGAGTTGGAATAAACGTTTTGATAGTGTGATCAAAGCATATGGTTTTACAGACTTTTGGAGAAGCCTGTATTTACAAGAAAGTGAGTGGGAGCTCTGTAGCATTTCAAATATTATTTGTGGATGACATATTGTTGATTGGAAATGATATAGAATTTCTGGATAGCATAAAAGGATACTTGAATAAGAGTTTTTCAATGAAAGATCTCGGTGAAGCTGCTTATATATTGGGCATCAAGATCAATAGAGATAGATCAAGACACTTAATTGGACTTTCAAAAAGCACAAACCTTGATAAAATTTTGAAGGAGTTCAAAATGGATCAAGCAAAGAAAGGGTTCTTGCCTGTGTTACAAGGTGTGAAGTTGAATTAGACTCAATGCCCGAATACTGCAGAAGATAGAGAGAAAATGAAAGGTGTTCCCTATGCTTCAGCCATAGGCTCTATCATGTATGCAATGCTGTGTACCAGACCTGATGTGTGCCTTGCTATTAATTTAGCAGGGAGGTACCAAAGTAATCCAGGAGTGGATCACTGGACAGCGGTCAAGAACATCCTAAAATACCTGAAAAGGACTAAGGATATGTTTCTCGTTTATGGAGGTGACAAAGAGCTCATCGTAAATGGTTACGTCGATGCAAGCTTTGTCACTGATCCGGATGACTCTAAGTCTCAAACTGGATACGTTTTTATATTGAACGGTGGAGCTGTCAGTTGGTGTAGTTCTAAGCAAAGCGTCGTGGCGGGATCTACGTGTGAAGCGGAGTACACAGCTGCTTCAGAAGCAGCAAATGAAGGAGTCTCGATGGAGGAGTTCATATCCGATATAGGTGTCATACCTAGTGCATCAGGTCCAATGAAAATCTTTTGTGACAATACTGGTGCTATTGCCTTGGCAAAAGAATCCAAATTTCACAAGAGAACCAAGCACATCAAGAGACGCATCAATTCCATCCGCGATCAAGTCAAGGAGGGAGACATAGAGATTTACAAGATACATAAGGATCTGAATGTTGCAGACCCGTTGACTAAGCCTCTCTCACGGGCAAAACATGATTAGCACCAAGACTCCATGGGTTTAGAATCATTACTGTGTAATCTAGATTATTGACTCTAGTGCAAGTGGGAGACTGAAGGAAATATGCCCTAGAGGCAATAATAAAGTTGTTATTTATATTTCCTTATATCATGATAAATGTTTATTATTCATGCTAGAATTGTATTAACCGGAAACTTAGTACATGTGTGAATACATAGACAAACAGAGTGTCGCTAGTATGCCTCTACTTGACTAGCTCGTTGAATCAAAGATGGTTAAGTTTCCTAGCCATAGACATGATTTTCATTTGATTAACGGGATCACATCATTAGCGAATGATGTGATTGACTTGACCCATTCCGTTAGCTTAGCATTTGATCATTTAGTATGTTGCCATTGCTGTCTTCATGACTTATACATGTTCCTATGACTATGAGATTATGCAACTCCCAAATATCGGAGGAACACTTTGTGTGCTACCAAACATCACAACGTAACTGGGTGATTATAAAGGTGCTCTACATGTGTCTCCAATGGTACTTGTTGAGTTCGCATAGATCGAGATTAGGATTTGTCACTCCGATTGTCAGGTATCTCTGGGCCCTCTCGGTAATGCACATCACTATAAGCCTTGCAAGCAATGTAACTAATGAGTTAGTAGCAAGATGATGCATTACGGAACGAGTGAAGAGACTTGTTGGTAACGAGATTGAACTAGGTATTGAGATACTAACGATCGAATCTCGGGTAAGTAACATACCGATGACAAAGGGAACAAAGTATGTGGTTATGCAGTTTGACCGGTAAAGATCTTCGTAGAATATGTAGGAGCCCATATGAGCATCCAGGTTCCGCTATTGGTTATTGACCGGAGACATGTCTTGGTCATGTCTACATAGTTCTCGAACCCGTAGGGTCCGCACGCTTAACGTTCGGTGACGATCGGTATTACGAGTTTATGTGTTTTGATGTACCGAAGATAGTTCAGAGTCCCGGATGCGATCACGGACATGACGAGGAGTCTCGAAATGGTCGAGACATAAAGATTGATATATTGGACGACTATGTGCGGACACCGGATGAGTTCCGGGGGTCACCAGATATTTATCAGAGTGCCGAGGGGTTATCGGAACCCCCGAGGGATATAATGGGCCAACATGAGCCTTTTGGGAGAGAGAGGAGAGGGCCTAGGGCTGGCCTCCCCCCCTTGGGAGTCTGAATTGGACAAGGAAGGGGGATGGCGCCCCCTCTTTCCTCCCTCTCTCCCTCTCCTTCCTTCCCCTTCCTCCTTCCTAGTTGGACTAGGAAAGGGGAGTCCTATCCCACTAGGAGGAGGACTCCCCCCTCTCCTTGGCGCGCCCCAAGGCCGGCCTGTCGGCGTCCTGGGAACGGGGGTCCCCAGAATTGCCTGCCTGCGGCCCACAGCGTGGCTCCACCAGCGGCCCCCTGTAGCGAGAAGAAATGGCGCAGGAGGGCCACGGAGGGGGCAATGCCCACCATGGCCTCGCAGACGAAGGCAAAGACGGCAAGAAGGGCGACGGATTGGGGATCTAGGTGCAGCATACGGATCTGGTAATGGGAAAGCACGGCGTTGAAGAAAGCGGAGAAGGAAGGAACCAGGCCGGCCCACAAAGTGTCAATGAAGAATTGGACCTCGGTGGCTGTCCTATCGGCGGAAGCTCGGGACGCAGGCCAGGCCACCGTCCCTCCCCATTCGTTGAAGCTGGTGGCGAGCGCTAGGCAAACCTTGTCCATGGCCTCTCGGTTGAGCACCAACGATCGACCGACAGCGGGCTTGATGGCTGGAGGTGGTCTGGCTGAGGACAAGGGCTTCTTCACCTTCTTCGTCCGTTTCGGCGCCATGGTGATGAAGAGGATAGAGCTTGGGTCGGATTGGGAGAGGAAGCTGAGGTCCGAGGAAGCGGAGGAGCTGGGTGGTGCGCCGCCAGCAATGGGGAAATAACTGTGTAGGACGTTGTGCCCGCCTAGCCAGGCGGATATCAAGGCCGCGTGGGGAAGCGGGGCCGCCCACGTCCAATCAATCGCCACGCGTCAAGCGAGGCCGCAGGCTGTTGGGGCCCGCGGCGCTCCGCACTTGCCCTTTGGCTTCGCCTCGAAGCCATGTCCGAGCACGCCTTGGGCCTAGGGGGTACTGTCGGCGTCCTAGGAACGGGGGTCCCCAGACTTGCCTGCTTGCGGCCCATAGCATGGCTCCACCAGCGGCCCTGTATGGCCCATCTTCACCAGCAAACACTCAAGACCCTCGCGAGTTGCCAAGCCTCGCAAGGCGGACGACACAAGACCTCCTCGGGGGTAGCTTCACCAGGCAGGCTTGCGAGGGGCAGAGAGATTAAGGCAAGGGACACCTCGCGAGGTTTCTGTGGCGCAAGCCATGACGACTGGAGCCAGGCGGGTGCCATCGCGCACAGTGTCCTCGTTTCCTCTTTGGTGCTAAAGGGGCAAGCGCAAGCGAGGAGTCCCGAGGCATCAGGCAAAGGTTTCCATATCACTGCAACGAGACTAAGACCAGCAGGACGGCAGGACGGAGGTCACCGTGGAGCCCAATACAGCGTCACCACCAGAGCCTTTGGCAGGCGAAGACCATCTTTAGTCAGGATAACTTGTACTAGTTGTCTCCCTTCGAATTTGGCCGTTGTTGGATCCCTTCCCGCTCATTATTTGGGGAGAGGACCAACGCCTCTATAAATAGGACTAGCCACCATCACAGTAGGAGGAAGGAGATGATCCTCAACCACACAAGCTCACTAAGCACAAGGGCACCTCTCTCAGGAGGTTGTTTTTCCCTTGTAACTGTTAATCCTCAGCCCAAGAGGCAATCCACCACACCACACTAGAGTAGGGTATTACACCACATCAGTGGCCCGAACCAGTATAAACTCTTGTGTCTCTCGTTCTTTGGGTTCGTCGAGCTAGGCCTTGCGATTGTTGCGAGAGTGATCTAGGGAGAGAGATCTTCGTGCGCACCCCAGTGTTTGAACCTCAAGGGTTTTCCCGGAACCCGAAATCCGACATTTGGCGCGCCAGGTAGGGGTGCGTTGGAGCCTCTCTTCCGCCAGTTGATCCGCCCACACTCCGCTGTTCTGATGTCCGGCGACCCGAGGACCAACGCCGACCGCTGGGTAACTTGGCCAGCCCGGGCGGCGTCGTCCACCCAAGAAGAGCTCAACCCTGCGCCCCAGGCGGCACACGCACCACCAAATGCTGTGGGGTGCGGGCGGCGCGGTCAAACGCCATCCACCCTTACTCCACGACAAGCGCGGGCAGCCGCAAGGGCCTCAAGCTATGCTGCGGCCAAGGCACCGCACACCCGACGGGAACAAGCAAACATGAGGGCCGCGCTCACGGTGGCTCGGGAGCTGCTGCGATGCCGGCTGATGGAGAGCAGCCGAGATGCGTTGCTGGAGCGCGTCGCCGAGCTATTGGACGCCGTAGCCAGGGGTACGCCGCCTTTCTGCTCCCTACTTGCACCTCAGACTGCGACCGGATCGCACGGTGGGCCTCGATGCGGCCACGCGCCCCCGGGCGCATCAGGGGGCTTCGACGGCATCGGCACAGCCAGCAGCACTGGCCACCCAACTGCACCCGTGCCTTCCCTGATGGGCGCAGACGTGAGCGTCGCCGCCCACGGTCCTGGCAGGATGCCGCCCTACCATCCTCAGGGCGGCACGCTGGGCCGGGCGACGTGGAGCGTGGGGCACTTCAGCGAGGTTTTATGGGCGACGGCCTCGGAGGCCTACGTTCCCCGCATGATGGACCAGGAGTACACGCAGGAAGACGACCCTGGCTCGTTCGTCGAGCCAGGCTGGGAGGAAGAGGCGCTAGAAGCTGAGGCCTTCCAGGAGCCACCCGGGAGCCCCGTCGACCATGCCGGCGACAACGGCTACAGGGTACCGCTAATCTCTCAGGAGCAAGCTTACGCTAACCTTGGGTTGCAGGTGGATCAGGTCATAGCAACGGACGGCGGCCCCAGCTCGACAGCCCCCCTTCCGCCGGGAGGAGCACACTCGGGCCGCAGGGAAGGAGCCAGGAGCAAGGCTCCTCCCCGCATCGCGCGGAGCAGGGCGTCACCCGGAGGTAGGCCCTCTACCGAGGAGGTGCTGGTGAGCCTTCCCCCCAGCAGAGAACCCGTGGTCGCTGAGGGCACCGCTGGCATCCCCTTTGCCCCTTGGCATCATCCTAGTTTCTGGACGCCCCAATGATGGTCGAAGGTGGCGCAAGGCGGGGCCCTCGTCTAGCGACATGAAGTAAGGCTAGCGCCTGCGAAAGTTTCCGCCCGTGACACTCTCACGTAATAATGAGTGGGGCTGTACACACCCCGGAGTCTCCGGAGTGCCGCCCTCGGGCCTCGGGGGCTCCCGCCCACGTCCTAGTTGAGGCACTACGCTCCGCGCTGGTGGAAGACCAAAAGACTAGACTAGGCGCCGGACGCGGCCATTCGCTTTTAATCTCTTTTCTGTAGCCCTGTTTACTGGCTTTGGATTTAAGTTTGAAGTTGAATTTTCATTGGTGTGCGCGGGGGGTGTCTTTTATCGTTCGTGCGATTTCTTGCGATCTGGTTCCTTGCCTTGATTCGGAGTACGCTCGTGCTGCCTCCCCCCTCGCGAGCTCCTCACGAGCGGGGGCTGGGCGCGGCGCACGTGCGCTGCGCGCACGTCCTTCCATGGCTGGCACTTGCTCCTCGCGAGGCCCTCTCGGATGGATCGGCAGGCCTCTCAGAAGCTCACGACCTCACAAGCCGGTTTGGAGCTGACCCTGACTAAGGTAAACTGCAGCAGTAAGCTCGCGGCGGGACTCGCGGGCTCATAAAAACACATCTCCGGCTTGGCCTAAGGAATAGAAGCAATAATATGTTTACATGATGGGCTCCCCCTCCCATAATGCTCTCACAACTTTCAGGGTTGAGCCCGAGCTTTTGCATGCAGGGTCGGCAACAAGGAAGCATGGGCTCAATCGGACATGTCGCTCATGGCGTCCTCCGGGTTGCCCTCAGACGCATTGCTGGCATCGCTGTCGCTGTCGCTGGGATCACCACCGTCATTACCGGCGCCGCCCTCATCATCGTCGACCACGTTGCCTTCATCCGCAGCGACCACCACTGCGTCGTCCTCGAAGGTGAAGGCCCTGACTAGAGCATCCACATTGTCCTCTACCCAGCGCGCCAGGATGCCCCGGAAGGCCTCAGGCACAGGGGCAATGGCGGCATCAAAATCGAAGTTGGGGTAGGTGTTCTGGAGGTGGCTGAAGACGCGGGAGAATGCGCGCCTGAGCAGGCCGCGGCTCCTCTCTTCAACAAGATTGTGAGCCCTCTCGGATCGATTCTCCAGGCGTGTCACCACATCGGTGAAGAAAAGGAGGTGACTGGCATAATCATTCGAGTGGGGATGAGGGGCATCTTCGTCGCAGATGGTGCCCAGCGCTGCATTAGCTCTGATCCCGAGGCTTTGGACCATGGGGGCATGCACACGCTCCAGCGTCTGCCGCCGGAGCACTTCCCCCCTGCTCTGCTGCGCGAAGGACTCAGCGCTGGCGACCCGCTGCTGAAGAGAAAGCAGCTCGGCACGGGCGGAAGCGATCTCATCTTGCACTGAGATCAGGGCGGCTGCGGCGGCTTTCTCGCGATGTCCCGCCTCAGCCAACCCTGACTTGAGGGCAGTAGTCCTGCCCACAGCTTCGGCTTCCACGAGCTTCAGCTTCAGGTCGTACCTGCCCACAAGATCCGCGCGAGCCTCGGCCACCCGGCGATCGACCTCCTCCTGGGCCCTGGCCTCGTGCGCACCGACAACATCCTCCACTTGGGCGACTTGGCGCTTCCTCGTCTCCAACCGCTCAAGCTCAAGGCTGTGCTCCGTGGCTTCCAGTGCATGCGCTTCCTCGCGCTTCAGGATCTCTTCCTCCTCGGCAGGCGTCCCCTTCATCGACGCTAGGGCGGCCTTGCACGCCTCCACTTGCTTCTCCAAGGAGGCGCTCTAGGCTTGGAGCTCCCACGCGCGTTTCTCTATGATCTCGCGGCGACGATCAGCTTCCCGGGCTTCTACCAAGTCTCGAGCACAGGCCTCACACGAGGTTGCAAGAGACACCTCGGCCTTCGCATTATCAAGCTCCCGCTGGTGGCGCCCGAGGTTGATGGCCACCTTTAGTTTATGCCGCTCCTCCATCAGCCGAAGACCCTCGGCCTCGAGGCGCACGTCTACATCCACGATTTCTCCGCCGAGCCGGCTCATCGCGCCCATTGCCTCCCAAAAGAGCTCGTGGCGGACGACACTCCGTTTGTGCGCAAACTTAAGCGCGCGGCCGATTCCGTCCTCCACAGTGGGGGTTGTCGACGGGATCCAAAGCAGCTTGCCCCCTTTCAGCAGGGGGCTGGGGGCTGGCACCCCCCCCCCCCGGGTTGCTGACTAGGCTTCGGCAGGAGCCCTGTTGAGTTGAGGCTCGCTACTCGAAGAGGAAGCAAAGACCGAAGCCATCCAACTGCCGTCCACAACCAAAGGAGGAGCCCTTGGCACGCTTGACACACCCCAGGTGAGGCCACGAAGGAGAGACGACAAAGGCGCGGGCTCGAGGCGCCAGGCAGGCGAGTCTTCCTCTCCGGCCGACCGCGCGTCAGGAGCAGCACGCTGGCTCGAGGTGCTCAAGGCTAGCGAGGGAGTCGAGGCAGGAGGAAGTTGCTTCCCAGGAGACTTCGCGGCCTTAGCAAGAGGGACCCTGAGGAGCCACTGTGAGGAGGGGAAGCAGCGCTCGAGAAATTACAAAGATAAGGTACTCACTCGTCTATGGCGATATACTTCCTATGCTTCAACGGTCGGAAGGCATCTCTGCTGCAGCTCGGAGACCCTTTCCTCTTGCGGAGCGCATCAAAGTCCAGGCGGAGCCGGCCGAAGCATGGGATGTGGCAACCAGCACAGGAAGTGGCCGGTGAGGCGCCCGAGGAAGCAACCTCGGGAGTACTAGGCCGAGGGGAGCCCTCGGGCTCTGCCTCACGACGACCTGCGGAGACCCCGGGGGCTTCGATCTCACGAGCCGCGGATGGCGACGCCCCCTCAGCTGTCACCCTAGGGCAAGAGTCGCGGGCTCCCGAGGATGGCACCTCAGGAGCCTCGAGCGACGTCGACGCTTCAGCACCCGCGCCTCCGGCCTCCAGCGGCGCTTGCCCCCCTGCATCCACTCTTGGGGTAAGTTCGGCGCTGGCGGCGAGGAGGGGGACCATGGAGACAGGGTTCTCGTGGGGCCCTTCATGGCCGACGGGACGCAGCCCCCATTCATCGAAGAGGGGCATCTGCCACGCGAACTCCACCCTGCTCGAGCAGCAGTACAAGAGACAGCCCTCCGATGGCATATCGGCTGGCGAGGGGTCGCCCGACAGGACCTCGAGCACCTTTCTTCATGCCTCGAGCGGAAGCCCTGACTCCTGAAGCCTCATGCGATCCTGGCCGACAGACAGGGCCTACATCGGCTGGGAATGGCGCTGGAGTGGGGCGACGCGGCGTCGGAGGAACTCCTTCATCACCTTGGGCACAGTCAAGCCAAGATCTTTCAGCCTCTTCAACCGGAGCAAGACGAAGGCGAGGCGGGGGCTCGCAAGCTTCTCATGATCCCAGCCGGAGCTGGGGACTGCGGGCACTGACGGAGGCAAGAGCAAAGGGTTGAGCACTCCGACATCCACATACACCCACATCATCTGAAACCCGCTCGCAAACGGTGGGAGCTCAAAGTCAATCCCCAAGCCGGCCGTCGCCGCCACGGCCTGGAACCTGAGGCACCCCGAGCATTGCGGGGGGTCGGTCGGGTGTAGCAAGAAGAAATGGCACAGGAGGGCCACGGAGGGGGCAATGCCCACCATGGCCTCGCAGACGAAGGCAAAGACGGCAATAAGGGCGACGGATTGGGGATCTAGGTGCAGCATATGGATCTGGTAATGGGAAAGCACGACGTTGAAGAAGGCGGAGAAGGGAGGAACCAGGCCGGCCCCCAAAGTGTCAATGAAGAATTGGACCTCGGTGGCTGTCCTATCGACGGAAGCTCGGGACGCAGGCCATGCCACCGTCCCTCCCCATACGTTGAAGCTGGTGGCGAGCGCCGGGCAGACCTTGTCCATGGCCTCCCGGTTGAGCACCAACGATCGACCAACGGCGGGCTCGATGGCTGGAGGTGGTCTGGCTGAGGACAAGGGCTTCTTCACCTTCTCCGTCCGTTTCGGCGCCATGGTGATGAAGAGGATAGAGCTTGGGTCGGATTGGGAGAGGAAGCTGAGGTCCGAGGAAGCGAGTTGGGTGGTGCGCCGCCAGCAATGGGGAAATAACTGTGTAGGACGTCGTGGCCGCCTAGCCAGGCGGATATCAAGGCCGCGTGGGGAAGCGGGGCTGCCCATGTCCAATCAATCGCCACACGTCAAGCGAGGCCGCAGGCTGTTGGGGCCCGCAGCTCTCCGCACTTGCCCTTTGGCTTCGCCTTGAAGCCAAGTCCGAGCACGCCTTGGGCCCAGGGGCTACTGTCGGCGTCCTAGGAACGGGGTCCCAGACTTGCTCGCTATGCCCACCTGCATGGCTCCACCCGGCGCCTGACGGCCCATCTTCACCAGCAAACACTCAAGACCCTCGCGAGGGGCCAAGCCTCGCGAGGCGGACGACACAAGACCTCCTCGGGGGCAGCTTCACTAGGCAGGCTCGCGAGTGGCAGAGAGATCAAGGCAAGGGACACCTCGTGAGGTTTCTGTGACGCAAGCCATGATGAATGGAGCCAGGCGGGCGCCAACGCGCGCAGTGTCCTTGTTTCCTCTTTGGTGCTAAAGGGGCAAGCGTAGGCGAGGAGTCCCGGGGCATCAGGCAAAGGTTTCCATATCGGTGCAACGAGACCAAGACCAGCAGGACGGCAGGACGGAGGTCACCGTGGAGCCCAAGACAGCGTCACCACGAGAGCCTTTGGCCGGCGAAGACCACCTTTAGTCAGGATAACTTGTACTAGTTGTCTCCCTTCGAATTTGGCCCTTGTTGGATCCCTTCCCGCTCAATATTTGGGAGAGGACCAAGGCCTCTATAAATAGGACTAGCCACCATCATAGTAGGAGGAAGGAGATGATCCTCAACCACACAAGCTCACCAAGCACAAGGGCACCGATCCTCAGGAGGTTGTTCTTCCCTTGTAACTGTTCATCCTCAGCCCAAGAGGCAATCCACCACACCACACTGGAGTAGGGTATTACACCACATCGGTGGCCCGAACCAGTATAAACTCTTTTGTCTCTCGTTCTTTGGGTTCGTCGAGCTAGGCCTTTCGATTGTTGCAAGAACGATCTAGGGAGAGAAAGATCTTCGTGCGCACCCCAGTGTTCAAACCTCAAGGGTTTTTGCCAAAACCCTAAATCCAACACGGTCGGCCTCCCCCCTTGCTCCTTTATATACGGGGGCAAGGGCACCCTAGAACACACAAGTTGATTGTTCCAAGCCATGTGCGGTGCCCCCCTCCACCATAATCCACGTCGGTCATATCGTCTTAGTGCTTAGGCGAAGCCCTGCACCGGTAGCTTCATCATCACCGTCGTCACACCATCGTGCTGACGAAGCTCTCCCTCGAAGATCTACTGGATCATGAGTTCGTGGGACGTCACCGAGCTGAACGTGTGCAGATCGCAGAGGTGCCGTACGTTCGGTACTAGGACTGGTCGATCGTGAAGACGTATGACTACATCAACCGTGTTGTCATAACGCTTCCGCTTTCGGTCTATGAGGGTATGTGGACAACACTCTCCCCTCTCGTTGCTATGCATCACTATGATCTTGCTTGTGCGTAGGAATTTTTTTTAAATTACTACGTTCCCCAACAGTATTGACAGCTAAGGATAAAGAGACAAAGTTTATAATGCAGTAAGCATAGTATGACATCATTCATATCACAAAACAACTGAGAACAGACAAACAGGCAATTGTAACGTTGTGTGGGCAAGTCCAGCAGGGAACTAGATTACATGTCAAGATCAAAGGAACGTCACTCCTCCCTTTTAAACCTTGTAAGGTGCAATGATACGCTAAGACAATTGTGTATAAAATTGAAAATAGTAATAGACATTGGCTGCAAACCATGCAGTTCAAGGCACAAGTCAAAGTAAGTAGTGGTTAAAAGGCATGAGGATTAAGGACTTACAACAGCGGCTTTGACTGGCGTAGTCATGCCCTTCGTCTTGCTGGTGTGATAGTCCTTGAAGATTTCCACAACCTTTGGTTCAGGTACTTTTTGGTCCTTGCGGGCTTTCCTCTGCATTTGGAACAAGTCAATATAGATATGATAATATGGTACAATGAAAAGAGTTAAACAACAGCTAATTACAAGAGCCTCGCAGTGTGCAATATAGCTACGAGATCCTGTCGTCTGTTGGAATTTCACTTTCGTACGGTTGGCCTTGTTCTTTCAACAGTTCACCTACAAGAAGATAGATTTGTGTGGCACATGCGTAAATAGGACTTAAACATGTGATCTGATCACATATATATAATGTACCTGATACTTCGGATCAGACCAGTGTTTAACGAGGCCTCTCCATTCTTCATCCGATATATTTTCCACTGGAGATGTTTGGGCAAGTTCACTGTTAGCCTTGCCTTCAAAGTTAGTTTTCCTCAAGTTATACCGATACTGTTGCAGAGCAGACTTGAAAACATGGGTGCAAGCTTGTCTGGTTGCATCATCTTGGCTATCCAACTTGAACCTCGTTTGTTGAAAATTATGGGAGCCTCATTATCAGCAACCTAGAAAGTATTGGACAGAGCAAGACGATATTACTAGTTTCCATACATAACCATACTTACAGATAAATCGTCGGGGAAGGTGTTGAACTGGATATCGTCTTTGTCATTCCTGCACTGAATCCATGTTGGGAGGATACGTACATGACACCTAACGACAACTGCTGCCTCTGATACTAACTTGGCTGACTTTGTAGCATCACCTGGCCTTTTTAAACCTGCCTCAAAACGAATCTCCATTCTTCCTCCTCTAGATTTATTTAACCTATCGAGCATTATCCCTGATGTTTGTTTCCTCTTGCGCCTAGGTGCTAGTCCAACAATGAACATAGGAAGTGTTAGTGTACATCAAACTGTGATACTACATATAAAGAAGCATGCAACTGTAACTTGACTCCAGCAACTACCTTCTTGCTGTTGAAGCTCACAAAGTTCATCTGATCTTGCCAACTCATCTTGTGTCAAGAGTGCTTCAGAAGTAGTGTCAGGTGGCAAGGGAGCTTGGGAACGTGCTGCTAGCTGAGTTGACCAATGAGTAAATCATGCAACTGGTGGTACTGTGGAAGGTGTTGTAACAACTAGGGTTGTCTCTGCTTGTTTGGTGGTAGCTATTTGTTTCTTTTTGGCTTGTTCTTCAGCTCTGTAGCACGGGATACCCTGTCGGTACAATTTTCCGCTGGACTTTGACCTTCTATTGCACCATCAGTACCAGTAGAATCTGCAGGATTATTCCGCTTCCCTCTCCGTGTCATTATGTGTTTCTTCCTCTTTCTCTGTGCCATGTTAAGTCAAGCCGACAAGAAAAAGAATAACAATTTAGTTCTTCAGAACAAATTGATGCGTGATACAGACGAATTGAACTTTGATGTTAGACAACCACATGATAGGAGGATGTGATATGCACGAAAAACAGGACGGCATGAGATAACCAGAACTATGATGTGTAAACTAAGCAGAAGACATTTAACTAAATTAGAAGCAATGCAATGGAAGGTAGACACCATATGAAAGATGCTACAAATATCGCTCTGCCAAGTTAACAGTATCTCATCATAAATGTCGTTTAAACAAATGTGAAGCAGTACAAGAAATAAATCATATGCAAGATGCAAATAACATGACACTACCAAGTTAAAGGTCTCTCGTCATTAGTGCCATTGCATATTCACAACATTGCATATTCATAGCTTATGATGTGTAAACTAAGGAGAAGGCATTTCAAGAAATTAGAAGCAATGAAAGCTAGACACCATATGAAAGATGCAACGAATATCACTCTACAAAGTTAAAACTGTCTCATCATAAGTGCCATTTCAACAAATTAGAACTAGTACAAGCTAGAAAAGAATGCTAGATGTAACCTATATCACACTCCCAAGTCAAACGTGTCTTATGATAAGTGATTGTTGCAGGTTACACAACAGTAGTACTTTGATGTAAGAACATGGTGTGATAGACAAATATTGTATGTTCTAGAAACAGGAACACGTGTTTTAGTCACAAGTATAATGTGTAAAGTAAGCAGATGAAATTAAACAAAATTAGAAGCAATACAAGCTAGACATCATACATAACATGCAACCACATATAACAGTGCCAAGTTAGAGGGAGCACCTGTGATGGTGCACTAGGGGAGACGTGCTCATCACCAACACAGCTACGTTGAGTGTCTATGCATGTGTTGTCTTGGAAATCATCTTGGGGGGATGGAGGAGTAGAATCTGTAGAGGCCCTCCATTTGGAAGGAGCACCTTCATCCGCTGCCTTGCTAACTTCCTTCCGCTTTATTGATTTTGAATTGTCAAGTAAAACCGACAAGAAAAAGCAATAAAATTCACTCTTCAGAACTCATTCGTGCATGATACTGACAATCACTACTTTGATGTAAGGCAAACACATGATTCCAGGATGGAATAATACGAAAAACAGGACGGCATGGCATATTCACAATTTTTTGTGTAAACTAAGCAGAAACCATTTCAACAAATAAGAAGCAATGCAAGCTAGACACCACATGAAAGATGCAACCAATATGACTCTGCCAAGTTAAAAGCGTCCCATCATAAATGGCATTTCAACAAATTAGAAGCAGCGCATGCTATAAATCATATGAAAGATGCAACTAATATCACACTGCATATACTAAAGGTGTCTCGTCATATTGATTTATGCGGGATACAAAAAAACAATAGTTTTATGTAAGGACATGCTTGATAGACAGATGTACTATGTACTAAAAACAGGAAGGCATGTCACATTAACAGGTATAATGTATAAAGTAAGCAGAATAGCACATGCAATTTAACCAGATTGGAAGAATTACAATCTAGACACCATATGCAACATGCAACCACATATCATGGTGCCAAGTTAGAGCAAGCACCTGCGATGCTAGTGTAGAGGAAATGCGGTAATTAATTATAGAGCTATGTTCATCTAGCATTGCTGTTTCTTGAGAATCATGTGGGGAGGCTGACACTGCATTCTTTAAATGAGGATCTTTTATCACAGTAGTCCACTCGCCTGACTGCCTCATCATAAGTGATTGATGAGGGATACACAATAACATTAGTTTGATGTAAGAACATGGTTAACAGACAGATGTACTAGTATGTACCAAAAACAGGAAGGCATGTCATATTCAAAGGTATAGTGTGTAAGCTAAGCAGATGCAATTTAACCAAATTGGAAGCAATACAAGATAGACATCCGACTGGAGTGGTGAGCATGATCATCTAGGACCTGAGAGCCAGGTGGGAGGTGGGCTGCTTCGCCACCATTGTGGATTTTTAGTTGGCTTCCAGGTGATGCATGTCTATGCTAGGCTTGTCACTGGCTTAGCCAGTGCCCTGACTAGCTATTTGTCTTCTGGTGCTCCCGGGATGGTGGTTCATGTAAAAATATCTTTCTTTATCTTGATAAAGACCGACTTCGGCCTTTCGAATACAAGCTAGACACCATATGCAACATGCAACCACATATGACACCATGAAGTTAAAGCAAGCACCTGGGATGGTAGTTCACGGCGAGCGAGATCATCAACTCCAGAGCTACGTTTACTGTCTCCATTTGTTAAACATCCAACTTTTAGAGCGAAAACACGTGTCTTGCCTGCCCGCGAAGCAAGCAGGAGCGCCTTCTCTCTTTTCTTTTCTGCTTATGTGAAGGCAGAGTCTGAAATACCCTTGCGTAAAAACACAATAGTGAGAGTATGGGTGAAGTGTGTGCAGAACTAGTGCACTGTAAAAGTAGCAGATAGCAGGTGGCTGAAAAACAAATGACAGGAGACATATGATAGCTCTACAACATTGCATGGCAAACAAAATTAGATTCTACTCCGTATGATTTTGTAATATATGAGCACAGGAAATGCAGGTACTCCTCCAGCACACCACCACATGTGGTCCTATCAAGATAACAGTCGACTGAAAATAAATAGGTCGGTCTATTTTTTTATGAACCGTCCAATCTATAAGGAACAGGCAGATGCCCTTCGTCTACCTCCCGCCAGTCACTGTTGACGATCTTTCTCGAACCACCAGCGACCACCGGCCCAGACCCCTGCCTCCGCTGCCCCGCCCTCCCCTCGAACTCACAACACCGCCGTGCTTGGTAGCACCCCCAGGCCATCCCTTTAATCCCGGCCGACCTCCAGATCGGGCGCCAGCAGCTCTAGGACCCACACGCCCCTAAGATAAACATCGAGGCGTTGCTTCCCCGGTGTAATAGGCGGACTAGCGCCTGTTACGCTGGGGAATGATCCCGTTAATTGGGAATCAACTGACCAAGAATTGAAATCCAGGGGGGCGACGGACCTCTAGCTAAGGTGAAATAGTATATGAGGAGAAACCTTGTGCATCGCGAGTTACTAGGAACATCTATTATGAAGAAGAAGCAGTCAACTAGTGTCTTCTGTGGGATGAATACCGTGCAAGAAGACACGTAAGATTTGCACGAATAAGGGAAGAGGAGTACCATTTTCGGTTGTCGGTGTGGTCTCCTCCACATGTCGCGACGATCTTCTTCTTTTTGCCAGGGGAACCGATGTTTCGGAGGAGGGTGCAGGCTTGGACGAACCCATGGACAAATTGTTGATTGTCTTGCCGTGGCCGTATGTCGGCGGAGGGGAAGCAGATCCAAGGTGGCGAAGGACAGCATAGAAGGAACAACTCTGGTGCAGTGGACGGTGGCGAAGTTGGAGCGGCAGCAGTGAGGCACAGGATGGCGTGGTTGAACTGGCTCGGGTACGGACGCCTCAGCCTCGGCTTGAACTACTAGCCGTGGAGGGTGTTGTGCTTGAGGTTGCGGTGGACGACGACGTCGGGGTATCGGCTCCGGCGTGATGGAGGAGGGCGGCGGTTGATGGGTGGGATGGGGTGGCGGACGGAGGACGCCGGGGTTTTGCGGCTTGTGGAGAGGTAGCTTTGGCTCCCAGGGAGTACGAATGGGGAATCGAACAGGAGGGCGGGGGCGGGGGAGCTAAGGGAGAACCATGTTTTGGTATGAGACGCGCTTGTTTTTGGCTTTTTTGAACAGATGGGACGCGCTTGTTTGAAATTTGGGGAAAGTACAAACTTTGTCCCCCTCTTAAATTTCGGACCTACTGCAGGTCGAGGGTAGGATGGTAATCCCAGGTGTCCCAAATAGGGGGCGGGAGCGATTTCGGCCGCGCGCATGTGTGCTTAGGCGGTCATTGTGTATGAATGTTTTTTGGAGGCAGTTGCGTGGCATCTAGATGAAGCTAAAAACCTACCCCAGTTTAGACCTTTGGACGTTGGGCCGGTATGTTTCATGGGTCGGAGTTAGAAAAGTAATTTCCTTCTACTACCAAACATTGGTCTCACGCGGTTTCGGGCGAGTAGAGGCTCTTTTGGCTCTTCGTTCGAAATTTTGAAACAGAAGCATTCACGTTTAGAGTACTCTTGAACTTTGAGGATTGACCTAAATAGACAACGTTAAATTTGACCCTGTATGTTTGAAAACCTCATTAAATTATCCGCTTCTTTTTGAAATTTTGACACTTGAAAATCCTATAACTACGATTATTTTGGAATGGAGCTAAATTTGAATCTATTTTGTACACGACTATATATGCTATTATGTACAAAATCAGAGCAAAGATTGGTGCCCCCATAATTTAGGTATGATTTACAAATGCCATGATATAGAATTCAAATAATTGAATGGAATTCATGTTGAATTCGATTTTTTTAAACCACCTTAAGTTGAATTCAAATGTATGCTAGTTCATAGCTAACTATTTATAATGTTCATTGTGTAACTTTCCTATGTATAATGTGCTTTACACACACAACATGAACTATACTCACGTTTATATTCGATTGCTAAAGAGATGCATTGTCTGGAGTTCAAAATACTAACTATGTGGATCAATTATGTCGAATAATGACATAGTCATGCTCAAATTCGATAGAATCTAGATGTCTGATGGATCAATGACCATTCCTTACGCAAATTGCAAATATCATCATCCCTTCCTAATATTTGGATACAATTTATATCTTTGATCAATGTGTACATCAGTCTTTTACGTGTAGTTTCACTCCCCATCAGTGGTCTCTCAAACAAGCTCACACTCTCTCTCTCCCGAGGTGTCTTTCTCGCAGACATGCTCTAGATATAACCCTCCCTCCCTGTCGTAACCATTTACGACTGTTTTCACTAACCTTTATCACAAGCACTCTTCCTCTCACAAGCATACACATGCACAATCCCCATCGACCCTCTCTATATACATAGACCTTCCTACATGTCTCATGTACGCACGTTATCTTTAGGTCTGTCTCTCACGCATTGTCTCACACCTCTCTTCCTAATAGACGAGTATGATTCTAGCAGAGCATTCTGTAGGATGCCCCTTAAAGTTAGGTTGGATGAATAGTAATATCAGAGATAAGGGGTTACCTTAGTCCGAGAACCCAGGATTACAAATCCTAGCCGGCTTTGTCAGTGGACACAGAGTCCTTCACAGTTCTGCTATCGTTGTCTTATACAACAAGTCATCCATGGGTCTCCCTAAATGCGTCACGGGCCGACCAATGTGGCGCAGAACGGAACCAAACCAAGGGCCTCACCTCGACCCACCGGACCTCACACGGTGACACACCCTCTGCCCCAGGTCTCGTTATCTTCTCACACCCACACATACCAACACAGACACCACACAAAAGAAAATCTCCTCGTGCCTCTATCCCCTCCCCCGTTGCATATACACACTCAAGGGAATCTCCCGCCGTGACATCATATTAGTCTCTCTCTCTCTCTAGACCTCTCTCATTTCTCGTGCTATCTCTCCCACGCCCCCCTCTCCCCGTCGGCCCCTCTATCCATGCCTCTCTCGAATACGTAACACACATACCTCTCTAGGCCCTGCCAAATACATCAACTACACATTCACACATGTTACATCACGTACCCCATTGATCTAAAAAGCCCTCTCTTCACGTTTATTTCGCATACAACATTCCTTTTGAATAAATGTGGCCAAAAAAATATTTTAGAATTTCTACATATATACAACATTACAAAGTTATATGGAGGAGTATGAACATTAATTTGCATTGCATGGTGCCCACAATGATATTTATTCCGCACTGTGAATTTTTATATTTTTATACTATATACAAAGTTAGTCATAATAAAGAGAAACAAAGAGCATCTATCTCCCCATCGCGTACACCCCCTCTACGCCCCTTTCACGTAGCACACAAACTATCTCCAGGTCCTCTATAAGTAAGCCCGCAGCACATTCACGCATGTTTCATCTTTCTCCCACGATATATACAGTGACAATCATTGTATTTGGAGCGAAAGCACGATACGTACATTGGACTTCAGAATCCACTCATTACGGTCACCATTTACGTTTTGTGGTTATTATACGCTCACGGGCTCACCGTACAGCTCTGTATTTGCTCAAGACACGACTAGTTCACCAGTTAAACGCTCCACGTGGCACCTCTAGTGTTGCATCACATTATCTCACTACCATTGGGCCCACCTGTCTCCTTGTATCTACTCTTCTCTACTCTTATAAAAAACAGAGTTGGTGATGATGGTGTGCCTGCCATCCTGCAATATAGGCCGTCTGATTTATATCTGACGGATAGGAAGGAAACTATGGCAATTTTGCAAAAAGGTACCCACACACCTCTCCACATTTGCAAATAAGGCCTTCCCTCGTTCATCCTTTTCTCTCACAAGATAAACTAGTCATACAAATGCATCTTGATGTTACGTGCAACGCACGGGCATCTTGCTAGTGAGAATGAAAACAAACGACAAAAAAAATATTGGATGATGATTCGAAGTCATGACCGCGGGCACAGTGGACAAGGTGGCCTAGTATTGGTATGCTGAGCCGTCTGTTTTAACACACAGGAGCTGGTGTGGTGATTATACACACACGCACGCATGCACACAAACTGCATGCACGCAACACTCACATGAACACACGCAGCCATGCATGCACGCAACACTCACACGCACACACGCACGCATGCATGCACACACCACACGACCAACACACACTCTCACGCTCAAGTGCCTAACCTACACATGCATGCGCACACATCAGGCCCTGACAAACACATACACAACCAGGTGATTCCAGCTCACGGGTTGGAGTCTTGTCACGCGTGCACAAATTTGTGTTTATCTAACCTTTTTCATGTGTGAACTGACATGTGGGACCCACAAGGAATGTGGTCAATTTAACTAGTCAACATGGTGCCACGCAGACAATTAGGCTGGTCAACAGAGTGCAATCCGATGCTGAACGGTGAGCAAGTGACCGTATAATCACTGCAAAATGTATATAGTGACCGTAATGAGCGTATTCTGAAGTTCGGTGACCGTATTACGCTTTTCTCTCTGTAGGCCCTCCAAAACTACATCTTTACACGTTCTCGCATGTTACATCTAACAAGTATGCAATACATCACTACTACTACACTCTAACACAATAAATCATATGTGTTTTTAGTTTTACTAGATATCATATTGTTACTTAATTATTCAGTTTGCATACATTAAAATTGCCTTTGAAATGTATGGCTAGTATCATCTACCGCGCGAGAAAAATCCCGCCCTTTCCTGTTTAATCGGGTTTGTATCGATGGATCGTGCGAAACAACAAAACTATAGTACTATACAAGACAAGTGACAGTTCACGGGCCGCCGTGTCGTGTACTCCATCGTAAGAGTGGAGCTTCGCTTTCATAAATGTTCTAGTCCCGTCACGACATGTGGGACATCATACTACCGGGTCCACGTGCCATATCGAAATACAGTGCAGAGCAGCAGGGGTGAAGCACCCCAGTCATGGTGCCGGCGTAGTAATGAGCAATGAGGCATCAAATCACAAAGTTGCACCTTTCCCGCGGTTAAGTTGGAGGGACGAAGTAATAATGCTAAAAAAAGAAGTTGGAGGGACGAAGCAACCATCATTTCACTCGCTGCTGAATCCGCTTTTCCCTCATCTTCTTCAAGTTAACCACGTGTTGCTTCTGTCGTTGTTCTGCCTCATGTGGGACATAGATCGGCTTGGTAAAGCACTGACACGTGGGACCGCATGTTAGCAAACCGCCAGGTGAACGTCCTCTAAAAATAAAAAACCTCCCCCGCCATCCGCGTGGCAAAATCACCTCCTTTTTACTAATCTTGATTCTATAAATTTTTAGATCAATATAATTGAGATTTGTATATATAGCACACACGAGCAAAACCAAGTGGTACGGTTAAGGGCATCCACAATGTGTAGACAAATGTGAAAATAGCTTTTGGCATCGATGGGAACCACTGTGGACGGTGCTTCCAAAGCCAAAAAGATGGAACCGAAGCTCCCTGAAGGAATAGAAAAATGCAGCGTCTCTCCTCTTGCACCCGTGCTTGGACGCATGCATAGTATAGAGCACAGAGTCTACTCCCCTGTCCCTTCTATCAAAAATCACAAAGCATTGTGGAGTCAAATCACAAAGCACGTATGAAGCAACCATCATTTCACTCTACGCTGACTCCACTTCTCCATCGTCTTCTTCGAGAAACCACCTCACCACACTAAGTTGGATAGACGACGCTATTGTGTACTAGTAGTACTAGTACATTTACGCGTCCTTTGGTTCAACGGACTTCCTGGATGCAAATAAGGCTGTTGTCTCGGCTCGCAGGCGGCACTTGTGAACGACTTACCGTGGTCTCCCTCAACGGTGTTCTCCATTGAATGCACTTCACCAAACCACAACGTATGAGATATCTTCGATGTCACCGCAATGGGGAAGGAAGTCAAATAGTTACTACCTCCATTTTTTTGTATACAAGGCCAGTATATCAAAATTACAATTTGCAAGAGGCCACTAATACTAATCAAGGCAAAATTGATGGGGTTTGCCTCGTACTAGCAACCAAGGACATTAATATACCCTTGCATGCATGCGGAAGTGAGAAGGTTGGTTTGCATGGTGCTGCATTAATCAAGCGATGAGGAGTGAGATGGTTAGCTCTTTGGGCTTTGGAGAAAAATATGCATTAATTGACATGTCAAACGAGGATTTGTATTGATTAATCCCGCGAAGGAAAACCCTGCCTTTCTTTATTAACACTAGTACTCCTAGTATGTACGTACTTATCCTGTTTGGGTCTAGGCCTTGCATTGCCATACTTCACCACACATTTTTGCCAAGCTTTCCTAAAGTTTTCAAAATGAAAAGGAGGTACACTTGTGCACGGCTGTCGCGGTCGCACCGCACCCTCACACAGTCGCTCCTGCACACCGCAAACCCAACCAAGGGAATGCACCCCTCACTGACACGTGCTACCGCATGTGAACAAACCAAACTCAGCCATCCTACCGCTGACACATAATTTTCGTTCATACAGTATGTTTATCCAACCGCATGTTGGGGAGGATCCGTACGGCCCGTGCGGTGGTCTATTGGGGAAGAAGAAGAGGTGAGGGAGAAGGTTAGGAGACATAGGATATTCATCCAACCGCCTGAAATGATAGACTGACCCAAATGATGAAAGTCAGGCAACTTGCATAACAATATATGTTTTTACACAACAAAAGATCCCTAAAAACAACAACATAAAGAAAAACTATCATTGCTCGCAGAACGAGACGGCCTCGTTGTCTTTGGCTGCAGGCGCGAACCAGCTGTAGCTGCCGACGTGTGTCTCCACACCGTGGTTGTCCTTGGCCTCCAGCTACTCGTTCACGCGGAGCGTGCGGGCGCTCTGCACGGACGAGAGCACCGCCCGATTCAAGTCGAGGATGTCCGGTTCTTCCTGCATGAGGGCCTCGATGGCAATGGCATCCGCGCACTCCACGTCGAGTTGAGCCTCCACCTTCCCGGTTTAAATCGAGGACGTCCGGTTTCACCTGCAGGAGGGCCTCGATGGCAGCGGCATCCACGCGCTCCGCGTCGAGTTGAGCCTCTGCCGCCCGGTTCAAGTCGAGGACGTCCGGTTCCGCCCGCAGGAGGGCCTCGATGGCAGCGGCATCTGCGCGCGCCGCCTCAAGTTGAGCCTCTGCCACCCGGTTCACATCCACGACATCCGGTTCCGTCTGCAGGAGAGCCTCGATAGCAGCGACACTCGGGCTCCATGTCGAGTTGAGCCTCTACCTCCCGGTCCTCCTTTAGTATCGCCAGGTTTAACCATTGGTCCGCCTGCACCATGGGGGACCCGGACTCCGGCACGAAGTCGACGTCCATCATCTCATACCCATCGGGGGCCTTCTGCGCCGCGACCTCCGCCATGAACATTGGATCGGCTTCCTCCTCCTCGCAGCTTGGCTCCAGAGAACTCGGGGATTGGCCCGCCGCAAAGCGATCTTGGGAATGTAGGTCTGTGGCACCGACCTCCGCCGCGATTTCTGCGCAGCGCTCCGACGTCAGCATCTTGCAGTACGCGATCTTGCGGCACACCATGGCTTTCCGGCGAACTAGGGGACGCTAGGGGATCGAAAGGTGGGGGAATGGGCTGGAGAGGAGGTGTGGTTTTGGGAGAGTGGCTGGTGTAGGCCGAGCAGCGAAGGTTCTGGTGTGAATAGTGGTTCCGGTGACGACCGGTCAATCGGTTTTGACTGTACATTTCTCTTGTCGCGTTCGCGTTGCACCCCGGTATGTTGGACCCTCCACGTCGCTCACCGAATGGAACACGCTTCGTCTTGCATTTTCGCTCGCTTGTGGGACCTAGTTGAGAGCAAACCGACGTCCTTCCCCCTCCCCCGCCCGCGTCATTTATACTACCACTCCCTCCGTTTTATGCGGAGTAAATAAATACAGAGGGAGTATACTATACTACGGATGAGGATCCCCTGACGTGGCCGAACCCATTGAGTAACTGACATGCGGGGCCTAGCAAGCATGGGGTCCACCAGTAAGTGAACGAAAGGGAGGGTAAGGCAGGGATACCTACGTCAGAGGATCCACTTCAACTACTACTCTCTCCTTCCATCTACAGGGCCTAATGCGTTTTTCGAGGCTAACTTTGACCAAATGTTAGAGTAATAATATATGGCATGCAACTTACACAAAGCATATGGTCAAATTCGTATGTGAAAGGAGCTTCCAATGATATAATTTTCACATTATACATCTCATGTACTATTAATCTTGTCAATAGTCAATGGCGGTTTTGAAAAATGCATTAGAGCATGGTTAATAATATAGCCAGCCGATGGCTGTAAGGAACTGCCATGTCATCTATAGCCATCATCTATATGCACTCATACAGTAGTGTGGGCTATAAGGTTGGCTATTTCCCGCAAAAAAAATATAAGGTTGGCTAGTACTTTTTTCCTTCTCCTCTCTATCTCTTTCTTCATATTTATTGTATTTAACTAGGAATGCGTATATAGCTAGGCTCTTGCATGAGAGCTCACTCCCCTTACTTTTTCACATCTCTCTCCTCCACATAGGCCCTATATAAATGGAAGGAGGGAGTACTATGAGCACTGCATACTCTACTACATATGTTATCAGTACTCCACTAGTACTATTGGACAGGGAGCTTAAAAAAGTTACTATTGGACTGGCTATACGTGGAGAAATCCTAGTAGGAAGAGCATGCACGAGAACAAGCACATTCACATGGTTGAAAACAAATTATAAACCATGTCTGTTTGAATACAAATCTAGGAGTACGTGCGAATCTAACGATATTGATTAGGCGTTGTTCAATGTTGTTACTTTTTTCTGTAAGTTTGATCAAAGTAGAGATACTTTGACTA
Organism: Aegilops longissima; assembly: GCA_021605205.1. Classification (NCBI taxonomy): domain Eukaryota; kingdom Viridiplantae; phylum Streptophyta; class Magnoliopsida; order Poales; family Poaceae; genus Aegilops; species Aegilops longissima. The sequence goes on along the minus strand of CM038680.1, from coordinate 257,769,692 downwards.
CACATAAAACTTATATGTAAACTAGAAAGGATCTGAGGGAGTATATTGTACATTTAAGAGTGAAACGAACATTGAATACCCTTTATATATGATTTGTGGATGCTATGATCACCGGTTCAAAATTTTGAATCCGCCTTAGGTATCACACATGCACCCACTCAATCTCCCTCGATTTCATCTCGGGGTCCGGAGATTGATTGAAAGAGGACTAGGGTGGGCATAATACGTTCGTTTCGCTTATGAACGTATAATATACTCCCTCTGATCCCCACAGACCCCCATGCCGGTCATTTCTATCATAGAAACAGAGCAAACCTTTATCTCCTTGCACGACACATAATTGATCTCTCAACATCAATCGATCTCGTCAAGATGTGTCGGGGCATGAACCGAATGGATGTCAAAACTAATACAGGAAGCGACACATAGTGGAGGAAAAGTGAAACTTTAAATGAACCGTTTGTTTGTATGCATGTCGGACAAATTACAACATTGGAAATACAAGCATGGTCTAGGCCCACATGCGAATGATACTCGGCGGAATGTTCAAATGAGGCATGCGGGAGCGACACGCTCATCATCGCTTTACACGGTTGGTTTCAATGTGCCGAGGGTGGCGTTAGCGCTGTGGCACGACCAGCAGATCAACACCCGGCTCATCGAGGATGCACGGGGCGCCGAAGTGCGCGCGCGCCGCGACGCGTCCGCGGAGTGGTGTAGCGCGGCCAACTGCATCCCCAGGACCTGAGACCATGCCGGGTCATCTTACTTTTTCAATGACATGTGGGGTCGCATGTGAGCAAAGGGCATCTCCAACGTTGCCACGACTGCAGCTGACTACCCTGGCACACCAAAAACCCTCGTCCCTCGTGCCGTCGTGTGGTGCATTCCCAGCTGGCACCAACTGCCCGCATTCATGTCGTCCGTCCGTATGCCGTCATTAAGAGGCTCGGTGCCCGAGGAACCAACTCCGGCGACTTAATGACGCACCCGGACGCTTGGCCTCACCGGAATGCACTACTTAAAGCGGCAACGTTCAGCTAACCTCCACACAATAGCGCATCGTCCTGCTACCTGGCACCACATCCGCCATGACCGCGAGCACGAACGCAACGCTCTGGGGGAGAGCTTGTCTTCGGGAATGAAGCTCGAGGTCACCGCCCTAGCTCAAGTCGCCGCTAGCGATGCAATAGCAGCGTAGCCGGATGCAGACGCGGCCGCAAAAGCGGTGGCCACGCTGGCGGCCGACGACGGGAGCACCGTCAGCCACGCGTCCTACTTGCCGTCGTCCAACGTCCGGCACGGCCGAGGTCGAGGACTCCTCCGAGGATGAGTAGAGCATGGGAGGCAGTAGGGCATGGTGTGCCAACTGGCCGATCCGTTTCCTGTGTTCTACTCTTCCTTGCTGGAGAGCGCGCCTTCTCTTCACGGGTCTTGAACCCCGCCCCCGTACATGGAGGTCGTAGATGGAGGACGTCGGTCGCCGCCATAAAATAGGTTTAGGGTTGGGTTTGTTTTATTTTTTTGTCCTATAAAAGTTCGAAATGTAATGAAAATCTGCCGTGTTTGCATTAATCTCGGCCTGTATATATGAACTTTCACAATAATATAGTATATTGTAGGAGTACTAGCAAGATGCCCGTGCGTTGCACGGAACATCAAGATCTTGTGGGAGAAAAGGATGAACGAGGGAAGGCCATATCTGCAAATGTGGAGAGGAGTGCGGGTAAATTGTCATAGTTTCCTTCCTATCCGTTAGATATAGATCGGACGGCCTATGTTGCAGGATGGCAGGCACAACATCATCACCAACTCTGCTTTTTATTGAACCGAGACAAAGCTAACATGCGAAGTAAATAAACACATAGTCTACATACACAATTTATCTTAGGCACTCCAATAGTACGTCCACTACACATTCACGCATTTCACATCTTTCTACATCTATGGGAACCTACAAAAGGGTTAACGTAAATTGCCTCTCTCTCTCCTCCCTAATTTTCATGGTCGTGGGCCCCTCCCTCCCCCCAATCTACAATCAACAGCTCACACGTTTCACATTACGTTAATTACGTAACTGGGATTACGTAGGTGTAGCATTACTCGTCCTAAAAAACCCAACTAAGCCAACCTCCCAGCATATCGCGCGGGAAAAGACCTAGCCGCGCCGTTTTAGTCGGGATTACCGGATTACTAGTAGTAGTATCGATGAATCGCGCGAAGCACCAAGTTTTTCTTTTCTTTAGGGGGCTAAGCACCTAGTTTAAAAGGGAAAAAAGCGGTACACTCACAGCACCCCTGTCGCGGTTGCTTTGCACCCCACACACGTTCGGTCAAGCACACAGCTCACGCAAACGGAACGCACTTCGGCTTGCCTCTTCACTGACACGTGGGACTGCACTTGGAGAAACCGACCATGCGCCAAACTCCTCCCGCCCACCGCGCGAAAATCTCCCCCAAAATATTCCCCCCAAATCCCAAATTCAACCACCCTTCGGCCAACTAGCCAATAATATTCCCCAAACCCCCCCCCCGTCCCCTCCACTCCATTCGCCCCCTAAAGCTGCCATCCCCGCCGCGCTGATACGTCGGTGCCGCGGTTCGTCGAGGGGATGCACGGCGATCCTCTCGCTCCCACAGTACGCTCTCGTAGACTGTCGTCCTCTAGCCGCGCCGCCACCGCTGGCAACGTTCTTGTGGAGGCGCACAGCGGTCAGCGCCGCCACCGCTGGCAACATTCGTGTGGAGACGCACGGCGGTCAGCTTCTCCCACGGTACGCGCATTCTAGACTGAGGCCCCGTGCATGTCGGTGTAGCGTTGAATGTTAGCTGATAGACGCTGTTAATCTCACTGTTTGCCGAAGTAGTTTACAGTCAATATGCTCTGCTTAAGAAGCTTCCTTGCCCTGTTCTACACTCAGTCTGCTTAGCTGAGATGGCATGGCAAGCCCGATTAGTTGCTAAAATATCCTGCCATATATTTATTGTGACGTAGATTGCCATGGTCTAGTAGCCAATCTGTTAGGTGAAACAGTTGTACACTATTTTATACTCAATCTTTGTTGTTGTGATGGCCTTCGATAGTTTGATGGATGTGTGCTCGGCCTCATTGACTGCTGAAACAGCCTGCCATAATTTAGCACTTAAATCTGTTTGCTGAATTAGCTTTACATATATCTCGTTACTTAGATCTGCTCGTCCAAATATCTTACCATAGCTTTAGATATCAACCTAGGTATTTTTTTTCTGGACTTCATAAAAAAGCATATATGTTTTTACTGTAATATCTAGTAGAAGAACTAATTTGTAAGTCTAATGGATGGACAGGACTTGGATAACTTCTGCTCGAAGATTCTCCGCTGCATATGTCGAGGGGGTTGGAAACTTCATGAACTTTATCAGAGCTGAGTTCGGTGGTCCGAAATCAGATGTGCTCTACCCGTGTAGCAGTTGTCTGAATTTAGTTACAAGACCCCAGTCAACTGTGCAAAATCATCTACACTTGTATGGGATGTCGGTCACATATACTAGGTGGGTTCATCATGGTGAAGCTGTGAACATCAATGTTACTGACTACGTGGAAGCAGCAGATCACCATCTTGATCTGCATGATGCTCAGGTGGAAGAGGAGGAGGAGGTGGTGGTGGCGGAGCCAGTGAGTTTGACCAACATTGAAACAATGCTACGAAATGCTCGTGCATTTCATGAACTTTCACCTGCAGAAGAAAAATGGTGGTCCCGCATGTTGGAACAATGCAACGTGGCTGTCACCCCAGGAAATAAGCTGTTAGTATTCTCAGCTACGGTCACCTTTCTTCAGGTGAAGACATCTGAGCTGATGACCAACAAATCATTCGATGCAATGTTGGCTGCTTTTCGCAAATCTTTCCCAGATGCGTCTGAGCTGCCACACACCTACAGTAAAATGAAGAATTTCCTTCGTGTAGTTGGAATTGGATATGATATGATCCATGTTTGTAAGAATAATTGTGTTCTGTTCCGGAAGGATTATGCCAACTTAAGTGAATGCCTGAAATGCAAATCATCAAGATGGAAATATGGCGATGTTGTGAAGAGGATTCCTCATAATGTTCTGAGACATTTTCCAATTACACCAAGATTGCAGAGGTTGTTTCATGATGCTGAAACAAGAGAGGATGTACTGTGGCATTCTAGGAACCATGAGTACAGAGATCTGAATGTAATGAGTCATCCATCTCATTGTAGTGAGTGGCAAAGCTTCAATCAGAAACACAAAAAGTTTGCTGCTGACCCAAGAAACATTAGACTTGGCTTAGCTTCAGATGGATTTAACCCATTTGGCCACCAGAGCGCCACATATAGCATGTGGCCAGTGCTTGTTATCCCTTACAACATGCCTCCAAATGTCTGCACCAAAGAATCAAACTACATGATGGCCTTGCTCATCCCAGGTCCAAAAAGTCCTGGAAAGGATTTCGATTTATTCATGGAGCCTCTTGTGGAGGAACTTCAACAGCTATGGAGGGGTGTTCTCACTCGAGACCTATATAGCAGCCCACCAGCTGATTTCTTTCTGCGTGCTATTATAATTTGGTGCATCCATGATTATCAGGCTTTGGGCACTATGTCAGGGCGAATGACACATGGTTACAATGCATGTGTTCGCTATGACAGGAATCCGCTGTCATACGCAATACTTAGCAAGATCTGTTACATTCGACACTGCTGTTTCCTTGCCAAGGACAAGTCGCGTCCTACAAAATACCGAAGACATGTGTCCAATGCAAATCATGAAAACCATGATGCACAAAAGAGGCTCACCGCCGATGAGTTGCAAGTGGAATTAGAGAAGGTCAGGCATATTACACCAGGAAACCATCCTGGTAATGGTAGCGGGAAAAGGAAGTGTGTCAGCGCAGAAGAGAGATTATTGTTTACCCGTAGGTCCACTTTGTGGGACTTGGAGTATTGAAAAGATTTGGATCTGCGGCATAATCTTGATGTGATGCACATCGAGAAAAATATATGTGGCAGCATTATCGGCACGCTTCTTAATATTGAAGGCAAGACGAAAGATACCTTAAAATCTAGTATTGATTTGACACACCTGGGTATCAGAAGGGATTTGCAGGTGCAAAATGAAGGTAAACCACGGGATATGGCACCAGCTATGTACATCTTGGACTAGGTAAAAAGAAAAGAATTTTGTGAGGTCCTGTCACGTGTGAGATTCCCACATGGATTTGCTTCCAACCCTGAAAGGAGAGTCGGTGCAGACGGAAATAAGGTACAAGGGTTGAAAACTCATGACTGCCACGTCCTACTTCAAAGGGTTTTACCTGTTATCCTTAGAGGATTGGGCCGCCCTGACTTATACAGAGCAGTTGCAGAGTTGGGACAATTCTTTAGGGAACTCTGCAGTAGAAATATCAGGATAGATGCTTTGGAGCATCTTAGAGACAAGATACCAACTATCCTATGCGACCTTGAGAAGATATATCCTCCAGCCTTCTTTGATGTGATGGTGCATTTGACTGTTCATCTACCTGATGAGGCACAACTTAGAGGTCCAGTACATTATGGCTGGATGTACCCTATTGAAAGGCGGCTAGGCACTTTCAAGGGCTATGTTAGGAACAGAGCTAGACCCGAGGGTTCCATTGCAGAGGCCTACATTGCTACAGAAGCGTTGACATTCTGCTCAAAATACATTGAAACAGCTGATCAGCTTAGCAAAGAGGTGGGTGAAGACAATCCCGGGCTCAATGTTTTCGATTACTCTGTTCGAGTTACAGGGAAGAGTCAACAAGATGACAAACCTAAAGATTTGGACAAAATGGTTTGGTATGTGTTGAATAACTGTCCTGAGATACTACCTTATATCAAGTAAGTGCTAAGTACTGCAATAAAGTTGCAGCACATTCTTATATATTTAGATGTTTGACGCGATCACTATGTTGTGCAACATCTACAAAAAGGAGTTACTGCCACAAAATCTAGGAAACATTGACAAACTGGTTATGGCAGGATTTGCGAAATAGTTCAAGAGCCATGTAAGCTTTTGAATTGCACTGTCAGTTTTTTTAATATATTGAGTAAATAAGATGATCAGCTTGTCTATTTTCTAAACATAGGTTAAGAAGATGCGGGAGGATGGGAATGCAGTTGATGATGCCCTTTACGCACTAGCAACGGGTCCTGATACTCGGGTAAGACATTATGAATCTTGCGTTGTTGGGGATGTGCGCTACAACACCCTTGCACGCGATGAAGGCAGGAAGACACAAAATAGTGCCATCATGAGCACGGATAAATACGACAGAGTGACAACTAAAATGTATGCTAACATAACAGACATTGTTCGCTTGCGAGATATCTCCGCTTCGAGGATCATCGTGTGTGGTTCATTTGCCGTCGTTGGTATAACCTATTTTCCAGGATCGCAAAACCCAGAGCTGATGATTATTTCAAATCCATTAATGTCAAGGTAGCGTACCAGACCAACGAGCCTTTTATTTTGGCAAATCAAGCAACACAGATATTTTTCTTGGAAGACACATTTGCACGTATGTCGGTGTACTAGAGTAGGGGTACCCTAGTATCCCGAACTCGCGCACGGCATCAATAGCGCCTGGCAGGGCTGCCTAGTGACCGCCAAGGTCCTCCGTGGTTCCTTTGGAGCCATTCAAGAACAAAGTATTTAAGCCAAGGAGGCAAGGCCCCGCAAGAGGAGCTTGCCGAAGGCCACTCAAGGCACGATAAGACAAGACCCGGCAAGAGGAGCTTGCGGGAAGGCTTGGTGAGCGACAAGCCCGGCGCGACAGGATTCAGCCGCGGCAAGGCGCTTGCTGCGGCAGGCAACCTCTCTTCATCTCTGCTCCAGCTCATCCACCAATGTGTCGCCATGGAGCCATTCCAGCGCAGGCGGTCAAGAGGCTGTGCAGCCAGCCGGAGAGCAGCGGTAAGCGGCGCCGACAGGTGCCATCGTGGCAAGCGGTGGCGCACTGACGGTCCTTTCTGCACTGTTTAGGCGACATGGACGGGCATTTAATGTTTTTGTCCCTTGCCGTCAGAGTTAGGTAGAATACACTGTACAAAGTAGCTGTACCAACCGCAACTCTTTTTTCCATTTTACCCTTGTCTACGTTAGCACTGTGGTGACCCCTTGAGCATATAAAAGGAGGCCCATGTGCAACGAGAGGGGTTCGTTCGCTCATTCGAGACTACACACACTCAAGCTAGGTTTCAGAGCTCTCTGTGCTCCCTAGCAAGAACACAATACAAATCAGACAAGCAGCAGAGGAGTATTATCTCCGAGAGCTCAAGCTGGGTAAACTGCTTTCGTGCATCGCCGATCACTTCTTCGTGCAATCTCCGCCCCCACCGAACCAAAGGGACTTGGTCCTCCGGTCCCATAGGTGTTCGTGGGCTACGATCAGCTTCCCGACATCTTTGGCGCCGCTGTAGGCGTCGAGGCTGTGTGAACCTGATCCGGCGCTCACACGAGCAACATCTTCATCATTCATCAACATGCCACCGAAGAAGAAGGCTTCGGCGGCAGCAGAGCCGTCGCGTCAAACCCACCACCACCGGGCCGACGAGTGGTGGGGAAGACGCCGCGAAGAGCGGACGCCGACGAGGGAGCCCGTGTCGCTGCTAAGTCCAAGGACAAGGCAGCGCAAACTCGGCGCCCGTGACACGCATCAAGGCCCATCTCAGGAGGTGCGAGACCGACAACGTCATGGTGCTCGCAGCGCCACGCGCTCGCTGGGCCACGATCGAGCTGGTGGATCCAGGACGCCAAGAACAGCTTGCGGCCAACAGGTTGGTGCGAGTGGGGCACGGTCGCTCGACGGGATATCGCTCCTTCTAACATATTTAGAAGTCCGAGCATATCCCGCCTCGCACCGCTCGCCATTGCCACCCACCACTCAAGCGTAAGCTTTGGCGCGAGCTCAACTGCTTCGGATTACCCTCCGACGGCGCACAAGGTCGACGATTGAGGGCCACCATTCGTAGTCTCATCGGCTTTGCTAACGGCGACGCTCGCGGCAACTAAGCGCATCATTGCCGCGGGCGAGACGAAAGGCACGAGCCGGTGGCGACGAGACCTGTGGGGGTGCAACCACCATGCACTCTCCATCCCGAAGGCCAAGATCGCCGACTCGTCGGATCCACCTCGACAGCGACTCCACCGCTTCATCGGATCCACGAGCTCGCCGTGATCAGCGCCAAGTTCTTCAAGAACGACAACAAGAAAACGCTCGAACTCGCATCGAGCGCCGAAGAGAAGCGCGGCGTCAATCCGACCAGTGCGCTGGGCCCTCTGCTGACGATGCATGCGCCTGGGGAACCAGGTGACTTGTCAGACATGGTAGGTTGCCCCATGCTCACTCGTGAGCTGCGGCAAGTCCAAAGGGTCCGACAAGAAAATTTCTGCCGACGTGCGTGAGAAGTATGATGGCAGGACACACCCATCGGAGTTCTCAAAGATCTACACCATTGCGGTGCAGGCTGTGGGGACGAGACGACAAGATCCTCGCCAACTACTTACCGGTGCTCAAGCCCAATGTCGATCTTGGCTCATGCACTTGCCGGACAGCTCCATATCCTCTTGGGCAGATTTATGTCATCAGTTTGTCGGCGCTTTCACAGCGCCACAAGCCTCATGGCCAAGAGAGTGACCTTCACCGCCGCCTGTAGGAAGGAGAATCCTCGCAAGTTCATTCAAAGATTCAGCCGCGTGCACTACAACATCCCGGATGTCCACCCCGCCGCGGTTATCGGCGCATTTCATCGTAACATGCGGAACCGCAGGATGAGGAGGAAATGGCGATGTGCAAAGTCAAGGACGCCGATGAGCTGTATGCTCGCCGACAAGTGTGCACGCTACGAGGAAGGGAGGAGACTCTGTGAGAGAATGCGAAGCAGGATCTCGACAAGGAGGAGACCGCCCCGCAAAGAAGAGTCGTGGCGGAACAATGTAAAGAAGAAGAGCAAAGAGGTACTAGTTGTCGAGCAGTCCGGCAACGGTGGTGCCGCCAAGAAATCCAAAGTTGGTGGTTCCGGCAAGGAGGTTGCCGCCGGCGCCGACTGCAAGCCTGTGGCGGCCGCCGACAAGCAGGACAGCTCCAACAAACAGTACTGCAAGATTCACCGCACCAAGGGCCACGACCTCCAGAGCTGCAAGAAGGTCGAGCAGCTTGTTGAATAGCAGAAAGCTGAATACGAGCGGCGCGACAAGGAGAAGGCCCAGGAAGGTGCTGGGGCAGCTAGCAAGAAGCGACCCGGCCGGGGAGGACGCCGCGGCAAGGCCAAGCAGCGGCAAGGAGACAGACCTCCCCACGGCCGCGACAAGGATGAAGACGACGATGACGATGAAGATATGGAAGACGATGAGGCTGATGAGCAGGAGTTTCAGAAAGCCACGGAGGTCCTCTGCGTTGACGGCGGTGCTTCTCTGCATACCTCACACCGCCAGCTCAAGCAATGGATGTGGGAGGTTAATGCAGCAGAACCATCCGTAGAGTCACGCAAGCCTTTGAAGTGGTCCAGCACGCCTATCATCTTTGATATTGAGGACCACCCTGATCGCATAATCGCGGTCGGGTGCTTGCCGATGTTGGTCTCACCAACTATCCGCAACCTCAAGGTCACCAAGATGCTAGTTGACGGCGGGGCCGCTTAAACCTGATCTCATCCGCAGTGCTCCAGAAGCTTCAGATCCCTGACAGCGAGCTCGAAGAGACTGGCACTTTCCAAGGAATCAACCCGGGAAGGAGCAAGTCAAGGGGAAGATCACGCTGCGGTAACATTTGGCAGCGAGCTAAATTTCAGGACTGAGAGGGTCACGCTCGACGCCGCTGATTTTCCATTACCTTACAATGGGATACTCGGCCGTCCAAAGACTTGCCAAGTTTATGGCAGCCTCTCATTATGCATACAACTTGCTCAAGATGCCAGGCCCGATAAGGTCATTTCTGTCCATGGCGACAAGAAGGATGCTCTTATCTGCGCCGACAAGATCTACCGGAGGCAGCTGCTGCAACCGATAGCAAGTCACTTGTCATCAAGCACCCGGGGAAGAAGAAGACCAAGTCCGCAAGAGCTCGATGCCCACTCCAAAGAAGCGCACTCTTGAGTGCTGCGCTACCGTCGAGGACGCACCATCGAGCTCCACTGGCAAGTGCAAGAAGATGATGGCAGCTCCACCGAAGACTAAGAAGGTGCCCGCCAAGGAGGACGGCACTGGTGGTACCTTCACCATCAGTGCAACTCTCGACCCTAAATAGGAAGGCGCGCTCGTTGCTTTCCTGTGGGCGAATGTCGACGTGTTTGCATGGAAACCGTCTGATATCCCCGGTGTTCCCGGGAAAGTAATTGAGCATCACCTAGCTGTCTGTCCTCATGCGCGGCCCGTCAAGCAAAAAGTCAGAAAACAGGCAGTGGAGCGCCAAGAATTCATAGCAGAAGAAATCAAGAAGTTGGAAGCAGCGGGCCTTGTCAGAGGAGTGCTCCATCCCACATGGTTGGCCAATCCTGTAGTTGTTCGTAAGGCAAATGGGAAATGGAGACTGTGTATCGACTTCACAGATGTTAATAAAGCTTGTCCCAAAGACCCATTTCCCTTGCTGCGCATCGACCATATTGTTGACTCCACGGCCGGATGTGATTTGCTTTCATTTCTTGATGCATATTCAGGATATCATCAGATCTTCATGGCAGAAGAGGATGAGGAGAAAGCCGCATTCATCACCCCATGTGGCACATACTGCTTTGTACGGATGCCTTTTGGGCTAAAGAATGTTGGTTCAACGTTTGCAAGAGTAGTCCATGACGCTTTTGAGCCGCAAATGCACAGAAATGTAGAAGCTTACATGGATGACATAGTGGTCAAGAGCAAGGACAAAGCAACTCTGGTTCAAGATTTAGATGAGACCTTTGCAAATCTGCGCAAGATCAACCTCAAGCTCAACCCCGAGAAGTGCGTGTTCGAGTCCCTTCCGCAAGCTTCTCGGTTCTCCGTGTCTCAACGGGAATTGAAGCCAATCCCACAAGATCAAGGCCATTGAGCAGATTGAAGCACCAAAGCGCCAAGGATGTACGAAGACTTGCCGGTTGCGTGGCTGCTCTCAAGAGGTTTATCTCTAGGTCTGCTGAAGCGCCCGCCATTTTTTAAGATTTTGAAAAGGCAGGTCCAATGAAATGGACTCGGCGGAGGCTGCGCTGCAGGACTTAAAGTGTCCTCCACTCCAATACTTGTCGCACCTAGACCACAAGAGAAGTTGCTGCTGTATATAGCGGCAACCAATCAAGTGGTTAGTGCTGCGTTAGTAGCGGAAAGGGAGGCGATGATGAGCCAGCAACTAAGGCAGATGCATCCAGCGACAAGCGTGAGGGCTTCACCGACGAGCTCGTCCCGATAAGGACGGATCTGCGCGAGGATTGCGTAGAAGATGCGTAAAAGGATGGTGCAGCGCCTACCTACTTTGTCGGTTCCCTTCGCAGGGGCTAGGTCAAGGTACTCGGTGTGCAGAAATTGCTTTCGGCCTCCTCATGGCCTCGAGAAAGCTGCGCCATTACTTCCAAGCACATGAGATAACAGTCATCACTCGCTTTCATGAAGAGGATATTGCAAAATCCAAGCAACAGCAGGATTGTCGAGTGGGCATCGAACTGTCAAGCTTTGGCCTCAAGTTTGAAAGCACTTCAACTATCCAAAGCAGAGCACTGGCAGAGTTCATAGCAGAATGGACGCCAACGCAAGATGAAGAAACTCCAGAGACGAGCATCCCCGTCAAGGAGGCAAATAAAGAATGGCTGATGTACTTTGACGGTGCCTTCTCGCTGCAAGGCGCCGGTGCCGGTGTGCTGCTTATCGCACCCACCGGAGAGCACCTCAAGTACATAGTCCAAATGCACTTTCCCAAGGAGCAAGCAACAAATAATACTGCAGAGTATGAAGGTTTGCTTGCCGGTCTCAGAATTGCAGTAGACCTTGGGATCAAGAAGCTCATTGTCAGGGGTGACTCGCAGCTTGTCGTCCGCCAAGTAAACAAAGATTATCAGAGTCCGTTGATGGAAGCATACGTTGATGAAGTGAGAAAGCTAGAAGAGCGCTTTGACGGCCTACAAATGGAACATGTTCCAAGAGCTCAGAATGATATTGCTGATGGCCTGTCAAAGTGCGCCAGACTCAAGTTACCGTGGAACCAGGGATTTTGTGCTCAAGCTGACTCAAACCGATCGTAACGCCATCAACTCGGATAGAACAAGAAGAGGAAGTTGATTTCTGGTGACTACTTCCCGGCCGAGCTTCCCGAAGCCGCCGCCGCGAAGGTCCCCAAGTTCAACACCAAAAATGCTGAGGAGCAGTCTGCTCCGACAAGCCCTAGGGCTTGCTTCGTTGAAGCAGACGCTCCCGACAAGTTTTGCTCCGGCAAGCTTGTCGGGGATCATCAAGCTCCGGCTGAACTACGGGTTCTTGCCGTAGAAGCTGATGTTCCCGCAGCAGCAGATGTGCCTTTAGTCCTTGTTGTCGAGCCACAAGCTCCAACATGGGCGCAGCAAATTGTCCATTTCCTTCAGACAGGAGAACTTCCCGAAGAGCAAGAAGAAGCGGAAAGAGTAGCCCGGCAGTCAAGTATGTACCAGTTTGTCGACAAAGACGCTGCATGTAAGAAGACTCAACGGAGTGAAATTGAAGTGTATTCACCGAAGATGGATGAAGCTGTTGGCAGAGATACACGGAGGCATATGTGGTCACCACATTGGCGAAGAGCACTTGCCGCAAAGCTTTCCGGCAAGGTTTCTTCTAGCCGACAGCCCTCCGTGATGCAACCGCACAAGTAACCAAGTGTGAAGCGTGCAGTTCCATTCCAAGCGAGATACACCAGCCAGCTCAAGCTCTTCAGACGATCCCTTTATCCCGCCATTTTCGTCCGGCGGCTCGACATCCTCGCCCCTTTCCCCGAAGCTGTCGGGGCTTTGAGTACTTGTACGCTGTAATCGACAAGTTCACAAAGTGGCCGGAAGTGGAAGCAAGGAGGAAGGTGACAAAGACAACAAGATCAAGTTCTTCAGTCAATTGTTTGACGCTTTGGGATTCCTAACCGGATCATCACGACAACGGCACACAGTTCACGAAGTCGCACCTTCATGCAAGACGTCCAAGATCTTGGCGCCAAGGTCTGCCGCTTACATTGCTCACCCGAGAAGCAACGGTCAAGCGGAGAGGGAAATGCTGAAGTGCTGCGAGGACTCAAGACCGTAACTTTCGACAAAGCTGCACAAGTGTGGAAGAAACTGGATTGAAGAGCTGTCGGTGGTTCTTTGGTCGATCGAACGACACCAAATCGAGCCACCGCCGACACCTTCGCTCTAGTCTATGGAGCAGAGGCAGTTTCTCCCACGGAACTCAGATACGGTCACCTCGAGTACTCGCTATGATGAGTTTGAGCAAGAGCAGCTGCGACAAGATGACGCTACGCTCTTTGAGGAAGACCGTCTTCAGTGCTGCACGAGCTGCTCGTTACCAGCAAGCTTTGCGCCACTACCATAGCCGCAGTTAGAGCCGAAGTTTCGAGGAAGGCGACTTTGTTCTTCGGTAGCGCTCAGTCCACCAAGAATTCCAACAAGTTGACGCCTAAAGTGGGAAGGCCCTTATCGGGTGAAACGAGTCATTAGGCTCGGCGATGTCCGCCTTTGAGACCGAAGATGGCGTTCCGTGAGCAACTCTGGAACATAGAGCATCTTCGTAAGTTTTACCCATAGGGCGCGGTTGCCGGAACCCGTTTCGGCAACCACCCTTTTGTACAAGTCTTGCCGATGTTGCATGTAATCCTTTGTACAAAGCCGGGCGCAGACCCCATGCATCAGTAAAGCTCATGTGTTGCGCGCAAATTGTCAACTTCATGCTTTCATCATCATTTTGCATGTTTTATCTGACATTTTGTGCAGCATCCACACCCGGTAAGCAATAACGAGCCACAAGGCTCCATAACTTTATTTTCTCTTCTTTCTTCTCAAAAGAAAGGAAGGTTCCTTCGCCCACAAGTTAGCCGGGGAAGGAGAAGATAATGGTGTGGCCGCCAAGCGCCGCCGAGAAAGTTTTCGCTTACCGAAGCAAACGACAGAAAAGCTAAGTTACCTAAGCTTGAGCAATCAGTTTTAAATTTTAAGTTATCTTCCTCGAACGATAGTACTTTGTATGGAAAACCTGTGGCGCGGAGGAACCTACTAAGTAGCTAGTTTGCGCCCTTACTTTGTTTCGAGTCCGCTCAACAACTTAAGTGAGCTGCAACTAGTTGCGACAAGGTTGCTTGTCGGAGGCGGCACCACCAGCAGGCTGCTGACGTTCCGCACTCAGCGCTCGCGGCAAAGGTGCCTGCGCCGACAAGTTCCCTAAGAGCGTAAGGCACAAATATACAAAGGAAGAAATCAAGTAAAGGAAATAACATTGCGATCATTGCCTAAGATAGAGTTATATTACAAAAATAGCTTGTCGCAGATCTAATGAATTGTTCTAAACATAATCAGCAGCGACAAAGGAAAGATAAAATTGGCGGCCTAGTCTACGCGGTCGCCATCAACTCGCTTGATATTGCCCGCCCTGTCCACAATGGGTGCGACAAGGGCTTTGAGCGCCTCCACATCGGCATCCGGCGGCAAGGATCTGAGGACGCCGTCGAGGTTGAGGCCTAGATTGCGGAAGGCCACCTTCATCAACACCTTCGAGGGCTCTGCGCAGATCCGGGCGCGATTCCTCGCCAGCTGCTTCGGGATCTCCTCCCGGAGTCGCTGGAGAGCCGTCACCACGCCCTTGAGGAACAGGCTGAGCTTGGCGCTGGGTTGGAGGCGCTCGTCGGAGGAGTACCCGAGATCCACCATCCCCAGCTCCATCAGCTCCTTGTCGATGGCGGCGGCGATATTCACAAGACCTTCATCCGAGCTCCACATTCTCCCCAAGGTGCTCTGGCGGCAGAGCATTCGCCAACAGCTCCTCGTTGGCCTTGATCTTTTCCAGCAGACCCACCTTCCGCTCCTTGGCGCCGTCCAGCGTCTCCATCAGGGTGGTCAGCTTCAGCTCAAGATCCGCCTTGGAGTCCTTGGCGGCATCGAGCTCTTTGATCTTCTCAACGAGACGGCCCGCAACTCGCCAGAGTGTAGGCGTCCTTCTCGGCTTCGTGCTTCAGCCTTGGCGAGCTCTTCGCTTTTTCTTCGCAGACTGGCCTCCAGCTGCGCCACTTTTGTCTCCAACTCCTTCTTGGCGGCCTCGGCAGCTGCGGCAGCGTCTTTTGCTTCCTTGAGAGCTCCGCCAAGTGACTGCTCGCGCGCGGCGAGCTCTTCCTCATAGCTGTCGAGGTTGATCTTCCGCTGCGCCAGCTCGCTTTCTTCTTGCAGATAGCTTCTCCGGCAAGCCGTTCTGCTGCCTCGACCTCAGCCTTCTCAAGGATGAAGGCTGTGCGCTCTTCAGCCGAGCCGCCCCCGCTCTTCTGCCATGCCCCGGAGAGCTTCTTGGTTGGCGCACCGGAGCTCTTCTGCGCGCTTCTCCATGTCTGCTCCCGCCCTCGCGACAAGCGCTTCCCGGGACTCCGGCTTGGCTTATCGGGCGCGGTAGAGCGACAGCAGCTTCTTCAGAGCTGCTCCTCCTCGACTTCGCCATCGCTGCTGCTTGGCGCGTCAACCAGCGACAGCCCAGCGGAGGCGAGTAGCTCTTCGTCGAAGGTCTCTCCCTCGACCGGCGCCCTGGAGCTCGACGCCCATGGGAGCTTGATGAAGACGCCATCGCCGGCCTTCAGATAGGCGCCGGCTGGGGCTCTTGAGCCTGACACGCTGCATCGATGGGCGAGGATCGGCGGTCGGTGTAGCGCTGGTGCTCCTGCGGCCTCGAGGTCAAGATGATCGCTGCACTCGCCACCTTTGCGGCGGCAGCCTTAGTGGCCTCTTCGCCGGCGGACCCATCGGCGCCAGCCTCTTCCTCCATGGTGGCGACGTCGTCAGTGTTGCCGCGCGCGTCCTCCTCGCCGGCGACCTCAGTCTCCATCGGCTCTCCGGCAGATGGATCTAACAATCATAAAAAGAAAGAGCAGTCAAGCAAATGTTTGAAAAGAAGAACGGAAGAAAAAAGAACCCAAGGGGAATTGTCACGCCAAAGGTTTACCTGCGATGGGATCTGTGGCCGCGGTCTCCACCACCGGAGGATCGCCGGCGCTACCCCTTGTCGGAGAAACTTCCCTTGTCGGAGAAGCCTCCCTTGCCGGAGAATTCTCCCTTGGCGGCGTAGTTGAAGCAGACGGAATTTCGGGAGCGACTTCCGGGCCCTCCTGACGAGGCTGCTCTGCTCCTACACAAATCAATAAGTCAGATATCAGCAAGGAAGGAGCACCCATGCACACCTAACCGTAAGAAATAAACCAAATACTTACTGCTGGGGGGTGTCTGCTGGGGGCTGCTTTGAGGAAGGTTGCCGGTCCGGCAAGGAGTCTCGAGACGCCTCCACAGCCGCCAGGGGGATCGTCTTCGATGACAACCACCGGGGTCTTGGCTCTCTTCGACGCTCTCTGAGCCAGCGTCCTGAAAAAGGAAAGAGTTCAGAATGGAGCAAATCAGATACAAGACAAAGCAATCAAACTGAAGAAATACAAGCACAGCATAGAAGCTTACTCTTCTTCTTCTTCCTCGTCGGAGCTGAGCGCGGAGAGATCAAGTTCCGGATCGCCTCCGGTGCGAAGAGGTGGTGGAGTAGGCTCCCTCGGACGCTTGGCGGGGGTGGCGGCAGCGGCCTGAGAGGATCCCGCCTCAGTCGTTGCAGCAGTGTGGGGTGCTCCCGCGGCAACAGTGCTTGCCGCGGTGGAGCGCGTCGCACGGCGCTGCGGCTGTTGGCCCGTCTGCCGCCCCGTCACTTCCCCGGCCTTGCGGAGACACCTTCTTGGTGGAGCTGGGGGCTCCGCTCGCGGCAAGCTGCTTGAAGGCGTGGAGGAGGCGCCCTCGACAGGCTCGCTCGGCTCGACTTCGGGCTCGACCCGCACCTCCTCGCCGGCAAGCTCTTCTCGATCGGCAAGGCTTGCCGCCTCCGCTGCCTCTGCCTCCTCCAAGGTGAACCTGATCGCCCGGCAGCAGCGGCTGCTGCCGCCGCCCCGGCTGGTGGCGGCGCGCCGCTTCGGCGTCGGTGGTGTCGCGGGTGAGCCACTTACTTCGTCGGGCGGATCGGCACTTCTTCCAAGCTGTCGAAGAATCGCTGCACGACGTCATCGGGCGGGCTCCTCGCCATGTTGGAACGATTCCATGGGAATCGTGACAACGCATCATCGCACGGATGCGGTCGAGCGAAGAGTTGTTGCATAAAGGAACGACCCCCCTCGGCAACATGAACCACTCGGGGTGGTCGGCGTCATGCTTGAACAGCTCCAGCAACATCGCGTCCAACTCCAAGACGGTGAAATTCCAGTTTAAGGCCCGGGCGCAGCCTCATGATGTCCGCCGCATTTTGGAACTCCCAAGCAGGTCTCCTCCTCTCCTGCAAGGGAGCGATGCAGTAGCGAAGGAAGTCTGCGCCAACTGCGCCTACAGTGAGTCCGGCAAACCTGAGGCGCAGGATCCGGGTCACGGCAATCTTCAACCTAGCATCTTCCGGCGCCAAGTTGCTCCAATCTGCTGCCGCTATTGGAGTTTGGCGCTGGGCTGTGAAGGGCTGCGGGTTCTCCTCAACGATCCAGCACCAATCGGCTCTCCACTCCTCCCACTTGCTACGGAGCTCTCCTTCCAGATAGGATTCTTTCTTGCCGATCCCGGAGATCCAAGCAATCCCTCCGCAAGTGGCTCTCCTCTCTACGCTGGGCATGAAGAAGTGGCGGAAAAGGGCTACATTTGGGTGGACTCGACAAAGTTCTCGCAGAGGTGTGCGAAACCGCCATGGTCGGGACAACGTTGGGGTGAAATCAAGGAGGCGAAACCCAGAGGTGTTCATGATGTCGCAAAGAACTCGAGAAAAGGGCAGGCGAGCCCGCAGAGAAGAAAAGCGCCAAGAAGGGTACCCAACAGAAACCAACTCGATGCGGCGGCTGAGATTACCTCGGCTTGCGGATGCGCCGCGCTCGTCGACTGTAAGAGGTAGTAGCCTCCTCAGCTCCTTTGCGCCGAGCTGGGGTCGAAGAGGGCCCGCCCTTGCGCAGCGCCATGACCGCCGCGCTGCCGACTTCACGCCCTTCCCCTTGTCGGCTTTCGGAGCCATGGCGGAGGCGGTGGAGGAGGCCGACGGCGTTGATGGCGCTGGTGGCGATGGGGGGCGGAGCGTTGCTCTCTTCGGACCAGAGAAGAAGGGGGGAGCGACGGTGGTTTTTTGAGATGGGACAACAATGGCGAGGTGGGCGACCTGCCCTTGATTCCCCTGTTTATAAGGAGGGAGGGGGGGGCGGACGTTCCGCTTTTCCAATTAAAGAAACCCCCACGATCTCTCCCACGATGCCACGTTCAGCGCGTGCTGTTCGTGGGAGACGTGGTGGGTCTGGAGCAAGTAACGGCGTGATCTAGGTCGCACGTGTGCCCGCGCACTATTTTGGGCCTGGCCCAACAGCGCTCGGCACCGTGTATGGCCCAGGCCCGGGGGCTCCTGTCGGTGTACTAGAGTAGGGGTACCCTAGTATCCCGAACTCGTGCACGGGCAGTCGCAGCGCCCCGCGGCAGGGCTGCCTAGTGACCGCCAAGGTCCTCCGTGGTTCCTTTGGAGCCATTCAAGAACAAAGTATTTAAGCCAAGGAGGCAAGGCCCCGGCAAGAGGAGCTTGCTGGGAAGGCCACTCAAGGCACGCATAAGACAAGACCCCGGCAAGAGGAGCTTGCCGGGAAGGCTTGGTGAGCGACAAGCTTCCGGGCGCGACAAGGATTCAGCCGCGGCAGGCAACCTCTCTTCATCTCCGCTCCAGCTCATCCACCAACGTGTCGCCATGGAGCCATTCTAGGCGTGCGTGTCAAGAGGCTGTGCAGCCAACGGAGAGCAGCGGTAAGCGGCGCTGACAGGGGTGCCATCGTGGCAAGCGGTGGCGCACCTGACGGTCCCTTTCTGCACTGTTTAGGCGACATGGACGGGCATTTAATGTTTTTGTCCCTTGCCGTCAGAGTTAGGTAGAATACACTGTACAAAGTAGCTGTACCAACCGCAACTCTTTTTTCCGTTTTTACCCTTGTCTACGTTGCCACCTGTGGTGACCCCTTGAGCATATAAAAGGAGGCCCATGTGCAACGTAGAGGGGGTTCGGTTCGGCTCATTCGAGACTACACACACTCAAGCTAGGTTTTGTAGCTCTCTGTGCTCCCTAGCAAGAACACAATACAATCAGACAAGCAGCAGTAGGAGTATTATCTCTCCGGAGAGCTCCGAAGCTGGGTAAACTGCTCGTGTGCATCGCCTCGATCTGCTCTTCGTGCAATCTCCGCCCCCCACCGAACCAAAAGGGACTCGGTCCTCCGGTCCCATAGGTGTTCGTGGGCTACGATCAGCTTCCCCGACAACGTAGCAATGACTGGAGAGTATTGCAAATGTTTGAGCAGAGGAATTCGTTTAATGAAGTTGCACAACAAGATGATGCTTACACCGCTCCTGATGTACAAGATTCCACATATGTTCCTAAAATCTTTGAGAACCATCACATCAATGACGCTGGCGAAAAGATTGCATGTCGTGATGTGGATATACAAGAGTTGATCAAGAAGAAGCCAACGTTCGAGGACATTGAGGATGAATAAGAAGATGACACTCTGGGGAATTACGATTCAGACTGATACACATGGCGAAGATGTTGACGCTGCTACTGCAGATGATGATTCGATTGCTTTTGTTGTATTTTCCTGTCAGAACACGTTTTTATCTACTATGTGAAATAGTGTTTGCTATGACAACTGAAACCTGATGAACGTGTTGTTAGTATTTTGTTGTGAGAACATCACTTGTTATGTATGTGGATTTGTGTTTGGTGATTGTATGACGAGTAAAACATGATGACATTGTTGTTTAGTTGTACTCATATTTGGCTGTGAAACTTGAATTTGATGACATAGTTTGTTGTTGGACTGCAATTTGCACGACGTCTTCGAATGGGAACAAAGCTGACCCGATAGGGCCTCTGCTAATTTATTTATTTATTACCAAAAGGGCCTCTGCTATTTATTTATGAGCAAAAGGGGATACCCCCCGCTTCTGGTTAATAGAAATCATTAGATGTTCACAACACTATGCCCAGCCTGCTAAACATGTTTCATTCATTACTAGTTTCAGCAAAGTGCTCATGTCATAGCCACTGAATACATCACGAGTGCTACATACACATGCAAATAAAGAGACAATCATCCTACAGAGCACATCGATTTTTCCCATTATCTTCACAAGCTCTTTCATCTCCTCATTGTTGTCAAGGCCGTTCAGCAGCTGTTGCTTGGCCATGGTCAGAGGAACTACATCTTTAACCTTCGCTCTGATCTTCCTCTTCTCTGCTTCTTTGCCATTTGCCCAACACCCCAACCTGCTGGTATTGGAATTCCTCGGCTAACCAAATAATCAGCGTAGTTGCATTCCCCCACATCAGTAACTTCCCATAAATACAAATCACACAAATCTTCCCTTTTCTGCACGAATCAAATTGGAAGATCATCAACCAAACTATTAAAAAAATCAGCAACTACAAGCAGTAGAACAACACTTAAACATATTATTAACCCATGATTCGGGCATTTGTAGAAGACTCGGCCAGGGTTGAGGATGGTGGTTGAGACACGATGGATGACTCTGTGTGATTTACAACAGTGGCACCACACCAACGGCAGCGGGTTGCGATGAGCAACCGGCTGTGGTGCATGTGCCGACGGGGGTGTGATGAGACCCACAGGCGATGGTACGGGTGGCGACTTGGCGCATATCTGGTTGTTTCCTGCTGAAGAGCAGGTGGACGAGCAGCCAGCGGACATGCTTGTTGCGGCCAGAGCTTCTAATGCTAGGCAGAGTAAGTAAAGAAAAGGAGAAGTGAACGTTGGATATGTCAGTTTCATTGCTTGCAGAGTAGCATAGCACCATATATAGTCAAAGTCTAGGTTTGGATTCGAACCAGCTACAGGAGCATGTTTCCCATTTTTCTAAAACTCAGCAATGTCTCTTTACTGGTACACTAGCTTGTTATGTGCGCCTTCTCAAGTCTTTGATTTTCTTTATTTTTTAGCGAGGAAGGAAGGAGGACAAAACGGAGAGTTCCTGGGACTCGAACCCAAAGCCTCTCGGTTGAAAACCAAGGGTGCTAGTCACTTGGCGAACGTTCCCTGGGAGGAGGACGGCAGATGAACGCATTTTCCTCGCAGTTTTAGTTGCGACGCAAGATCGAACGGTCGCAGTTTCGGTAATGTTACCAGGTGAACGAGCCCAGTTTTTCTTTTCTTCCTATATATAAAAAAGTATGCTACTTGGTGTCGACTTAATCAACAAACGAGGAAGGAAGGAGGACAAAACGGAGAGTTCCTGGGACTCGAACCCAAGGCCTCTCGGTTGAAAACCAAGGGTGCTAGTCACTTGGCGAACGTTCCCTGGGAGGAGGACGGCAGACGAACGCATTTTGCTCGCAGTTTTAGTTGCGATGCAAGATCGAACGGTCGCAGTTTCGGTAATGTTACCAGGTGAACGAGCCCAGTTTTTCTTTTCTTCCTATATATAAAAAAGTATGCTACTTGGTGTCGACTTAATCAACAAACGATTGTGCCAACCTTGACCGTTGGATTGACATTCAACGTCTGTCGTGTTTCTTCAGTCTCTTATTCCTCCAGCCGCCAAAGCCAAACCAGCACCGGCGGGACCGCCTGCTCCCGCCTCCCACGGCTGGCTATGCTCTTGCGCACGCATCATGGCCACATCGCACCCTAAAACTCTGCGCATCTTCACCGGCTCCTGTTCGTTCTCGTCCGAGGCCTCACCATCTTCCTCCGCCTTGGTTCGCTTGCCACGGCGCCGCCCTCCGGTGTTGTCAACATGGTCAACAACCGAGAGAAATAAGGAGATGACTGTGCATGGTGAGGATGACAGTAGGGACCCAGCAGCGCATGCAGTAATTTTGCTTTTTTGGGATGGAGAACAGGAGAAGGGTATCAACTGGGTTGCGCGAGTGTTGTGGCCCATCTAGCCCAGGCTTTTATTTCATATGTTTAGCACATGACCAGCCCAGTTTGTTTTTTTCCTTTCTGAAAATGGCTAGCCCAGCTATTTTGTTTTTTGCAGAATAACCAACGTAGGCGTACTTGCTTTTCTACGCCCTGCTGGGCCAGAAATCTTTCAAGACAAGGAGGGATGCATTTTCCACAGAAATTGGGCTATAAGTAACAAGAAATGGGCTATAAGTAATAATAAATGGGCTGTAAAATGAAAATAATACAACAAACAAGCAATTAGTTCCAAAATACTTTCTTCTTTTGGATTTTGATATTTTAAATTTCATTGTTTTTGTGCGAGTAAAATTTCATTGGATTTAAATTAAGGTATGTTTAGTTTTTAAATTAATTTGAATCTGGCTAGAAATTTCGGGCTTTATTCTATTTAGGACAGATTTGGAGGCTGACTTGTGGGTCTACTAGGTTGACGTGTACGAAAGGCTTTGTCAACTTAGTCCACAAACGATTCTAGCAGCAGTGGCAGTTGGATGTTAATCCAATGGCCGTGCTGCTTCTTCAATATCTGATCTTCTTGCTCCAGCCGCCCAAACCAGCGCTGGTGGTACTGCTTGCTCCCGCCTCCCGTGGCTGCTGTCTTTGCCAGACAACCGCACCGCCCACCCTACTCCATTCTGGCCAGTGCCATTCCTCTACTCACCACACCTCCGTTATTTTCGGCGACGGCGCCGGACCAATAAACCTCGTATTCCCCACGCTGGGAAACCACTGCCGAGTCTTCCCTGGCTCCGTGTCGTTCCCTTCCTAGGCCTCGCCGTCGTCCACCGCCCTGGTGCTCTCGGCGCGGCGTGGTCAACGTGGTCAATGAATGACATCCATCGGACGTGGATTGTATGTGGAGAGGCTGACAGCTGGGTCCACGGCTGCACATAAGGAAATGCCTCCTTATTACACGCAAAATAGTGATTCCTCCACCTGACATCTGGGACCCACCGGAAGGGCCTCTGTATTTTGTGAAAAAAAATGTTCCCCCTCTGACAGGTCGGACCCACCAGCTATATCTTCGCACGCAAGGAAGTGCCTCCTTATTACGCACAAAAAAAATGAATACTCCCCCTACTAGCTGGGACCCACCATTGTGGGAGGCTGACTTGTGGGCCTACTATGATGACGGGGACAGAGGGTTTTGTCAACTTAGTCAATATGAACGATTCTAGCTCCAGTGACCGTACGATGCCCATCCAACGATCGTAGTGCTTCTTCAACCTCTGGTCTTCTTGCTCCAGTCGCCCAAACAAGCGTCGACCGTGCCGCCGGCTCCTGCCTCTCGTGTCCGGTTGTGCTGCCACCGCTGGCCATGCCATCCCTCTATACTCACCTACACCTCCTGTTATTCTCCGGCGACGGCAGCTTCACACCGCAGCCGAAGCAGTCAACACACGTACTCCCCTCCGCGTGGGCATCCACTAGCGCGTCTTCCACGACTCCGCGTTGTCCCCTTCCTAGGCCTCGTTGTCGTCCACCACCCTGGTGCTCTCGGCGCGGCGTGGTCAATGTGGTCAATGAACGACTTCCATCGGAAGAGTACTATACATTTGAGGGGCTTATAGCTGGGTCCACGGCCGCAGCAAGGAAGTGCCTCCTTATTACGCGGAAAATAATGATTCCTCCACCTGACAGCAGGGACCCACCGGACTGGCCACCATATTTCATTAAAAAACGTTTCCCCTCTGACTGCTGGGACCCACCAGCTACATCTTCGCACGCAAGGAAGTGCCTGATAGTCGGGACCCACCCAGTCGAAGCATACGTAGCATTGTCATTCTAGTCACGAACATGTACGTACAGATGATCGGTCTGTCTGCAGGCTGCAGCGATGAACCGTGTCCGTGTAAGGAAGGGCACGTGTCGTAGTAGAGGCGCGCACGTAGCATGTACACGTACGTATAGCAGCCTGGGTGCAAGAAAGTAAATACGACCACGTACCTACATACATGCGGGGTCTCGAACGCCTACTCGCGCATATGTACGGCCAGAGCTCGTGTACATGGCTGGGCCGGAACAGAAAAACTGCGTTGTCATCATGTTCATGGGGAGGCAACGAAATGCGTCATGTTCATCAGGAGGCAACAGAACACGTGCTGTTCATTGGGAGCCAACCAACTTGGACGGAACAGCCGATGGAAACGAGGCCTGGCGTACCGCAGAACGAAGGAAACGGCCTTGTGTTCGACCGACCATGGTCGAAACATGATCCTGTTCATCGGGAGGGGTCTGGCGTACCGCAAAACGGAGGAAACGTGTCACATCCTAGTTAGACCATGCATTAGGGTGTCCATCATGTTTAAATTTCATTTGAATTTGAAATGGGGAAGACAGGAACCCCCAGAACCCCTCTTAATCCAACTAGGGTTTACTAAAAATTATTTCAATGAACCTGAAATGCCCTTCAAAATGCTCATCACCTTTGCTTTGGTTCAGAGCCTCTGCCAAAAGTGGTGCACAATTTTCTAGGCCATCCTAAGGTCTTTGAATTAAATCATAAGTATTTGAGTTTGGGCATTTTAAATTATATAAAATATTTCAAATGCCCAAATATTCCCAAACAGAAATGTTTCATGTTGGAAATAATCCAACTATGGACCCGGTCCAGTTTGGTGATTTTTGAAGCAGTTTAGGTATTTTTAAAACTCCACAAAGTTGCAGAAAAATAGAAAAGGAAAACAGAAGAAAACTTACAGCGCCCCCTACCTGCCCACTGCTGCCCAGCCCAAAGAGCCGCCAATGACCTGCTTGGCTCGGCAGCAGTAACCAGTGCTCGGCGGCGAGCACCGCATGGGTGCCACGCACTGATCGCCGCCGCGCGCCCTCGCCCAGCCGCGGCGTGGACCGGTCCTCCTCTCTCCCGAACCCCTGGACACCTCCTCTCCTCCCGGCTCTCTCTCTCGCGCCCCCGCCATGGCCGACGCCACCGCCGCCCAGACCATCGCCAGAACCGCAGCTCCCCCGTCGTGCTCCTCCCCACCGTGTCCAAGAGGCTCCGCCGCCTCAACTACCCGAGCTAGCCGAGCCCAGCGGCTCGAGTAGCCCCAGTCCACCGCACCGACCTCGCCCGAGTTCGTCGTCGCCGGAGATCCCCTTCAACGCTGCCGTGGCTCCGGCCCGTCCCCTACCGCACCAAGTGCCCAGCCGAGTTCCCTGTGAGCTTAACCATCTTCCCTCCCCCCTTCCTTTCTTGCTCCCGAGCTGTGTAGTGACCTCCTGGAGCTCAACCGCTCTCACCGCCGCGGAGCTCGTCGCCGACGTGCTCCCGGCCACCCTCCGGCCACCTCATGGTGTCTAACGCACTCACCACGCTCCGTAGCACCTAATCACCTACTCCCCGCACCTCACCGCACCCTCTAGCCTTGAGTTCGCCTTTGGCCGAACTCCGGCGGCCGCCTAGGTCGTCGCCGGCGCCGATTCCGGCCGCCCCGACCCCAACCGACTCCACCAATAGCTGCGGCATGCTCCCAGCTACCCATAGCCACCCTCCGCGGCTCGTTTGGTTGCCGGAACGGCCAAACTCACTTCCGCCGCCGCGTCGGGCTCGCCGGCGGCTAGACGTCGGGAAGCCGACGTTGACTTGACCACGGGTGGGCCCTGGTTGACTCCCTTGAGTCAATGACAGGTGGGGCCCAGCCCTGCTAACTAATTAGGATTAGTTTTAATTAAACTTTAGTTAATCTAATTATCTCGACATGCGGGACCCTCGGTCAGTTTGACTGGACGTCTCCGTTGACCCCGACGTATTCTCGACGCATGGTCGATTTAATAAATTAATTTCTAGATTTATTCTAATATAGGAAATTCCAGAATATAGTTCAAACTTCAAACATTCATAACTTTTAATATGTAACTCCAAATGCAAAGATTTATATATGAAAAATGATCAGAAAAATCCATTCTATCAATTGGTATAGGTTTCATGCATGTTAAAACAAGTTAACCTTGCTGTTTAAGCAGAATAAGATATTACACCTTTAGGGCTATTTAAAATGAGCTAGCATTTGAATCTTTGATTCAAATGAGTTCATCCCTTTTTGTTTCAGCTTGCATTAGGCCAACACACATCCATATTGCCATGTCATAGCATGCATCATATTGTTGCATATTGCCATGTGTGTTTATTTTGGTGTGTCTTTCGTGATAGGTTCGCCCCGAGGATAATCCGAATATCCGCTCAAGGGCGGTATCCTACCACCACTCCATCGTGCAAGCAACCCATTGATCATTCCGATACAAACCCATGTTCTCGCTTCGCTCTCGCATCGCATTAAGACAACGCGATTCAAACTGTTGTGTGCTGCGGTAGTTGAACCCACTTCCTTTGCATGACTGTCATTGCCACAAGAATTAGATGAAACCCACTAGTATGTGTAGGAGTTGATTGAGCCATGTTTGTGATTCCTACCATGCTATGCTTGCTATGCTTAGAGTTGTGTCAGTCGGCTCATCGGGATGATGAACTGGAGTGAAAGGTTGTGTCGGGTTCGAGAGTGAAAGTGTTGAACACGTTTTGGTAAAGGTATCGATGAGAGGCCATGTAGGAGTACATGGTGGGTTGTTTCATTGAAGCCGTCCCTAAGAACTGAGATCTGTGTTTGTGATCCATGAAACGGTTACTACCACGCATTGGGATCCTTAATTGACCCTCTCGGCTTCTTAACCACCCTTGTTCTCAGTCCGGGAGTTGCAAGTAGTTTCTGGTGTTTGTAGCATGCTGGGGGCCGCATGCAACGCTGACCTTAGGGGTGGGTTGTGTTGCGGTAGGCACGTGGCCCGGTGTACCAAGTGCCCGTTTGGTATCTCGGGAACACTGCACACATCGTTCGGGGCTGTATGGGAAACCTCGGCCGGACTCCCTGCGGATGGAACCCGAATAGGCGATAAACCTGGACTAGGGACTTGAGTGTTTAGGTAGGCTGTGGCCGACACCCACGCTGGGCTTCCGCTGAAGGTTGCCGAGCACGTGTCGTAAACGGCGGTAAGTGGTGAGCGTGTGTGAAGAAGTACACCCTGTAGGGTTTTGATATGATCTATTCAATAGCCGTGTCCACGGAGAAGGACTTCTGGGTTACCTATATCAGTTCATAGACAAGTAAATGGATACTACTAAAAGCCTCAAGATAAGTGTGAGTATCATGGATGGCCCTCTCGTGGGATGACGAGAGAGGATCCACGGTGGAGTATTGTGATGGTGATTAGTGGACTGCGTGTGCGACAAATGCTTTTCAAGTGATGTCACGAGGATAGCTTAGCCAAGAGTCAAAGCTGGCTTGTTGCAATAACTCCACCACCTTCTTGAGAATGTGCATGTATGATAGGATTCTGTGGTAAGACTTCTTTGAGTACCCCCTGCACTCATGTTTGCTTAATTAATGTTTTTCAGACGACAACACTGCCCCCTCCGATGGATTTTATGTAGACCTTGACATCGACGAGTGAACTAGCCACCCAGGTGGTGATCCAAGGCATGTGAAGGGCCACTGTAGATAGAAAGGCTTCAACAAGCTTTCTTTCTTTTTAGAGTATGTACTCAGACTAGTTTGCTTCCGCATGTGCTTGTATGTTGTATGACTTGAGTGTTGGGTCATGTGACCCCTATCTGTATGGTTATGTTATGTATGGCTCCTCGGAGCCTTTTAAATAAAGTACTTTGAGTTGTAGAGTTTTGTTGCGATGCCTTGTTGTATTTACTCATATCGGGCATATTGCGTGTATGATTGAAATGCTTGGTATGAGTGGGATCCGACAAACTAGTTGTTTATCCTTGGCAGCCTCTCATATGGGGAAATGTAGTCTTGTGCTTCGAGCGATAGTAGTCCGCTACAGCCCGGTTCACCGGAGTCTCGCTAGCCCAAAGACTACTGCTTGGACACTTGACTGGCCGGCATGTGTTTCACCTCGTTCCTATGTCTGTCCCTTCGGGGAAATGTCACGCGGTGATATTCGGAGTCCTGCCTAGCCTGCTACAGCCCGAATTCATACGTTGATGACCGACATGCTCGATGTGTTTCATGTATGCCTGTCCCCATAGGTTAGCGCCGCTTTGGGTTCACGACTAGCCATGTCGGCCCGGGTTCTTTGTCATGTGGATGCTAGCGACACTATCATATACGTGAGCCAAAAGACGCAAACGGTCCCGGGCCATGGTAAGGCGACACCCGTGGGAATACCGTGCGTGAGGCCGCAAAGTGATATGAGGTGTTACCGGCTAGGTCGATGTGACTTGGAATCGGGGTCCTGACAGCGTTGGCATCAGAGCAGGGCTGCCTGTAGGTTCGCTAAGCCAAACTGGTCGATGTTGGGTCTAGAAATGCTTTAGTTATATGTAGGGGAATTGATTGTGGGAGGGAACGTAAGGCTCTTTTTACTCCTTTACCTTATGCCCTCTGATCTGAGTCATCCTCATCTCATTCTACGTGGGTATAGGATTAGGCTCTCTTCTCTCTATCAGGTTCACGTGTTACTAATCCGTAGTAACTTATAGGATTGTTGGTTACATCCTCAGTTCAGCTTTTACTACTTTTTAGTATGCTATCGGTTGAACCAGAACCTTGATATGATGTTGTTGAGTGGTTTTGCAATCTGATTATGAATGTCTCAAATCTGTTTTGAGCATTTACAGATGTTATGATGCCCGATTTTTTCCCTAGAAATTCTAATGTCTTTGCATTGTGGCTGTGCTTTCAGATGGCCACCCGTCCCCAGAACCAAGTGGTTCGTCTGACCCGTTGCATTAATGTGTGTGGTCACACGGCAATGTTGGTTCGGGTGATGATCGAGACCGGTTACCGATGGTATCCTGAATATACCGTCGAGGAGCAGTTTAGGGATTTTAATCAAAGCCAATATCTGTGCACGGTCAGGATTTATCCATCTTATCCCGGAGCTCTTGAACCGCTCCACTGTTCTTATGGACTTGGGATCACTATTGGAATGTCCGTGCAAGATGCAGCCTATTCTATGATGACTATTATTCGAGCGTAATCGCTTTGTCGGGCAACACCGATTTCCGCTACATGCCAAGATCCTCCCCGGGGCGCATGGCTACCTTCAGGGTATGTACAACGATGCATCCCATGAGGACTCACTTCTTCGCACCACTACAGAGATGCTGGAAGACAAGGACCGTGAAAACCGGGCCTTGCGTATGGAGCTCTTTAATGCCTGTTCTGATCACTGGGCTACTCTGACTCGGTTTGCACCTGCCGTGCAAGCCGGATACATGGACATGAGGGACTTGTACCCTGTGCGGGCTGGTCTGCCAGACTTTATGGAGTGGCGTGAGGTAGGAGGCATCACCCCTCCTCATGGGCCTCGTCTGCCGCCGTTTGTTGGACCACGTCCACACCCGAGTCCCGATGGTCCGCAAGCTCCACAGGATCGTTTGTTCCCGGATGATGATGTTCCACTTCCAGGCTTGGGTGGTGACTTCTATGAGGACTACTACGGAGCTGTCTGAGTGGTAGTAGTATCCCTAGTATTGTAATAGTTGTATTTCCACCGTCCTGCGTGACTTGTGGAATATGACTTAGTGTGTATCATTCCGGAAGTGTAGAAAATAATGTATAGGAGTTGGAATGCTTCCGATGATATGTAACGCCTTTCCCTATAGTTGTACTCCGTCGGGCTTGTACTAAACTATGAATGGTGTGTATGACCGTTGGTACATATACGGCAGTTTTATATTACCATGTCATACGGATGAACATCTTTGCATTCCGAGTTATCCATTACATTCCGCACTTCCTTGTTAAGTTCTGCCATCCTGGTTTAAACTTTTGTTTTGTTTCCTAGGATGGTCAACACCCGCAACAATCCTGCTGCTCCGGAGCAAGGAGAAGCCAGTGCAGCCAGGAATGTAAATCTGCCCCAACCGCCATCTTTGGCCGAAGTTATGCTGGAAGCAGAGCGCAATAAGCGTGAGACCAATCGCCTACTGGAGCGGATTGAGCAAAACACCGCAGGCCAGCCAAGAAATGATTCGGTGTCACTCAATGACTTCGTCAAGCTGTATCCACGAAGTTCAAATATTCCGTTGAGCCTCTTGACGCGGATGATTATTTCAAAGCATCAACCACAAGCTGCGTTCTGCTAACGTGGCTGAAGCTGATAAGGTTACTTTTGCCGCTTATCATCTCGAAGGCCCTGCTAGCCTCTGGTGGGAGAATTATGAGGTGTGACGCCCTCGATTCAATCGTACACTAATCATGCACGCAAATGTGTACGATCAAGATCAAGGACTCACGGGAAGATATCACAACACAACTCTACAAATAAAATAAGTCATACAAGCATCATAATACAAGCCAGGGGCCTCGAGGGCTCGAATACAAGTGCTCGATCATAGACGAAGTCAGCGGAGCAACAATATCTGATCGAGACATAAGTTAAACAAGGTGCCATAAGATGGCTAGCACAAACCGGGATACAGATCGAAGAGGACAGGCCTCCCGCCAGGATCCTCCTAGGTCTCTCCCGGTCGCCGCCGCCGGCTGCACGTAGTAGTAGGCGCCCCGAGTAGTAGTCGCCGAGGCGGTGGCGTGCTCGATCCAGGCTCCATCGCCCGATTGCAGCAATCGAATAGAGATAGGGAAAAGGGGAACAAGGCAACCGTGAGTACTCATCCAAAGTACTGCAAGCAAGGAGCTACACTACATATGCAAGGATATATGTGTAAAGGCCATATCAAGGACTGAGCTGCAGAATGCCGAATAGAGAGAAGGCCTAGTCCTAACGAAGACTAGCATCTTCCGAAACCACCATCTTGCAGCAAACAAGAGGAGTAGAGTAACATAGCTTAAAGAAGCAGTAGTGTTATCAACCTCGCCGAGATCCTTTCTCGACTCCTGCGAAAGAAATCCCGAGCCATACTATCCAGCTTATCATCATAAACCAATTCTCATCGCAATCCATTGCTCATATCCATGTCTCATCTCAAGTATCCAGTTCTAGTTGTATCGATCGATACAACTCCAAGTGTCCGCTATCGAGGACAGGCTATCGATAGATGTTTTCTTCCGCAGGTGCACCAACTTACCCACCACGCCGCTTAACTCCGCGGACACACTTTCGAGGTCATGCCCGCCTCGCCAAACAATACGCCGCAACCCGACCTAGGCTTAATAGAGAGGCCAGCACGCCGGACTAAACCTATGCCCCGGGGTCATGGGCCATCTCCCCGAACTCCTCAGACGTTGTAGGGCGGCCGGAAGCAGACCTAGCCTAACAGCGCTCCAGCCCAATCCGCGCGCGCGCCCGACGACGACGCCTAATAAGCTTCGCTGATGTATACGACGCAGAACGCCCATACTTAGCCCACGTGATGGTTAGTGCTATCGGGCCGAGGCCCTCGGATCAAATATCCAAATCGTAGTGGATTAGGAACGCGGTAACAAGCGTAACTCACGAAAGATGTGACCCGCTGCCCGCCTCGAGGACTTGCGGCAAGGGCTAGGAATGCCCGCCACGCCCGTAAGTATCTCGCGGGCACCTCCAGTCAACCCGCTCCACATCACTCGCATTACACGCGCTGGTACCCCTCGTGGTCGACCCGTCTTTCCAAGTAACAATGGTAAAAGTCCAAGTAATCGTGAGTCCAAACATCAAGGGAAAACACGAGGAATCACCCCGTGTATTCCACTCAATGTAGTCATCAAGGTGGACATAAGAGGATTCACCCCGAGGTCCACACTTGAGGGGTTGCACGACAGTCGATCGAAGTGGTTAAAGAGGAAATCACCCTCGATGTCCACAACCGGATAACTATACTACAGGTTAATATCGGAAGTGTCAGAGGTTTCACCCTCGGTACTCGTTAGTAACCTAGTAGTGTCGAGCAACTAAGGGAAGTGATGTGCGGTGTCGGGCTGGTCTCGATCCCGCTGATCGGGTCTTCAATGATGAAGCAGGGCAACAAGGACAAGGTGGGGGTCATCGATGGGTATCTAACCAACCTATGCTAAGCGGTTTAGGATAAGGTGTAGGTAACAATAGCAGGTTACAATAAACAAAGCTATGCAATGTAATAGGAGCAACAATATGATAGCAAAATCTAGTGCAAGCAATAAGAGAATGGAATGGGCGATATCGGGATGATCAAAGGGGGCTTGCTGGTTGCTCTGGCAAGAGAGAGGGATCGTCAAGATTGTAGTCGAATCGCCACCGCAGCTGCGTCGGTCTCGTAGTCTACCAAGAGAAGAGGGGAAGAAACAATGAATACACGATAACAGATGCATAACGATGCATGACATGCCAAGAAGCGATGCTAGGCGTGTTCTAACGTGGTAAGAGGGGTACCGTTTAGGGGAAAGCATCCGAAGTTATCCTGTTCGGACGTCTCATACATGAGGAACCGGAGGAGAAAGTTTGCAGGTTCGATAGGTTAGAGGCGTGCGGTGGACGAACGGATGCGTGATCCGAATTCGCCTAAATCGCTCGAGCAACTTTCATGTTGAAAATATTTTAATCCGCCACGGATTAAAAGTTATGAATTATAAAAGGTTTTATTAATTTCTGGAATTTTAATTAATTATTTAATTAATTTGAAAAAGTATTTATGACATCAAGATGAGGTCATGCTAACGTTATCACCAACAGGTTGACTAAGTCAACCTGCCAGTGGGTCCCACATGTCATTCACTAAGCCTAATTAACCTAATCAGATTAATTAATATTAGTTAATTAAGTTAACTAATGATTAGTATCAATTAATCCAGGATTAATTAGTTTAATTAATTACCCAATTAATTAGCTAATGATTAGGTTTAACTAATCAGGTCTAATTAAGTTAATTAATTCTCTAATTAATTAATTAATTAATTAATATTTTAATTATTATTTTAATTATTTTAATTATCTATTCTTTTTTTTAATCCCTTTTTTAAAAAACGCGTTTCGGGGCCTTGTCGCTGGCCCTGTACAAACGGGTGGTTCGAGGCGCTGAACGGGCGCGAGCCAAGGGCGCTGGGCGCCGACGACGCCGCCGCCGGGCGGCCGGGCGCCAGGATCCGGCGCAGAACCGGAGAGGAGGCGGGAGGAGGAGGAGCGACACGCCACGGGCGCGCCTCGCCGCCGAGCAGGGGAGGCGGCGGGTTGAGGGTCCGGCACGGCCGGACGGAATCGGGGATCCGGCCACGGCGAACAGCGACGCTTGGGGCCACCACGGCTGATTTAATCGAGACGAGGAACAAGGGGGAAATGGAGGGGAGCTCACAGCGGAGCTGTAGGGCAAGTCAGTGGGCTCGGGGAGGTCTCGAGGTCGCCGGATTTGGTGTCGGCGGCCGGCGAAGCAGATGAGGAAGAAGGCTCGGGGCGGCGTCACGGGGGCTTCCGGGTCCTCGTGGCTCGGTGTAGAGGAAGAAGGGGAGGCGGGGCGACGGCAGGGGAGGAGGCGACGAGGCGTCCGGCGAGGGGGTCGTCGGTGACGAAGGCGGCGGGGCGCTGAGCGGCTTCGGGCGGCGGCTCGATGTACCGTGGTCGGGGCGGGGGGGGTGGTCCAGGCGGGTGGAGGAGGCTGACGGGAGGGCGAGGAGGCCGAGGACGGGGGGAAGAGGGGCAGCAAGGCGGGCGCCTGGGACGAGGGCAGGGGGCGAGGCGAGGGGGTGGGGCGAGTGCCCGATCTGGATCGGGAACAGAGGGAGGAGATGGGATCGTGGGGGGAGAGAGCGAGAGAGAGTGGGGGGTGGTCGATCCCATCGGGATCGGGTGAGTGGGGGGGTAACGGAGGGGCTAGGGTTTGGGGTGGGGAGCGAGGGGGAGTGGGCCGACCGGGGGGGGTGATCGGCTGGGCCGGCCCGATTGGCCACGAGGCCATCTGGGCCGTGGCCCAGCGAGAGGGGGGGGGGGTGTTCTCTTTTCTGCTTTTAAATTTCTTTTTTTTAAGATGTTTAATATTTTAAAGCACTTAAATAATTGTAATTTGCTACTGTTTTAAATCAGCTTAGAGTAAGTAAACATTTTATAAAAGTGGGGTTTCACCAACATAAAAACTTATGAAATATTTGGTTCACTCCGAACATATAAAGTTTAATATTTGAAAACTTCAAATGTTTGACCTTGTTGAATTTGAATTTTGAAAATGATTTGAAACAACGCGAGAGTTGTCAACGGTAACCGAGGTGACGTGGCATCATCAGTGCGGATTAAGTGCGGATTACTGTAGCGTAATCACCCGGGCGTCACAATTCTCCTCCACTACAAGAAATCTCGTCCCGAGATTTAAGAGGGGAGCAAGGGGGAAAGGTCTGGTTACGATAATCTAACGGATCTTCTCGAAGAAGTTAATCCCCTTCGTTGATGTCTTCAATTCTTTATTCCGATGCATCATGATAAACTGGTCATCATTTCTTCGGGAACTCCATCGTACTTACGAAAGAAAAGGGGCCGCTCACTTCGACACAATGCTTCTAAGGGAAACAAATCTGGGGGTAACCCATGAATTAGTATAAGATTAACTCTCGAGTTGAACTTATGAAATACCTCGAGAGTAAGGTACGAAGGTACCATAATAGGCCCCAAGCGGATAGGTAGTTGCTCGAAGCCTGTACCAGAGTGAGAAGGGGGTTCAGAGTAGCGAGAGTAAGTATCGCGTCTGATACCAGAATAGATCACTATGACGGTGGCCCGTGAATTACATACGAGTCCACGCGGGAGGAATAACTTTGGGAATAAGGGGTGTACAGGACAGTCAGTTTCGATCCTGTGAAACTGTGGGTTATGGGCCCACCATGTGGTTACAATTAGAAGGTTGGTGACCTCTTACACGATCATGTAAGCAAGGCAAGTCAGAGGAGACTCTGAGGGTCATGTCGGCAACAACATAGGTACCAAGGGCGAGGGACGAAGAGAACCATTTTCCCGCTCATCGAACGAGGCGGACCAATCGGCAAGGTTCTCGTCCATCGGTGGTTACCGGAATGTCATCAACAATAGTAATAGGGTCTTACTTACAGAGTGGTACAACGAGGTGCTTACCTAAGCAGGGGATTATCACTGCTTAGATTATATATATCCCAAGGATGGTCAAACAGACCCATGGAAAGGAAAATGTGATCATTTGGTTGAACAGAATAATGGAAAGGAAAAATGTGTTTAAACACATATTTCAGGGATATACCCTTACCAAGGATAAGCAGAGCAAGATATCCACGATAGGAGATAATGTAAAAAAACCTTTAGGTAAGGGGAGAGAATTTTCATGACAATACCCAAACAACGGTGTTCGGATAATTGAGCAAGAAACATTTAGCATTGGGCTTAGAATGTTCTTGTTGAAAATCAGAGTATCACAGACATGCTTCGAGATAGCATTGACATGGTCTTCAGGTGAAGATCAGACTTGGAATCACGAAGGATTCATCAGGAATAACTGGTAGAATAAGTCTTACAATTTCCTCATGGATGAACGGATAACCATGCTGAAAAGGAAAATATAATGATGGGTCCTCCAGGGGGGTGCTAGGCATGACATCATGCTACCAGGTCATCAAAGTATCAACATCATAACTCTTGGAAAGTCGTCCCAACCATCATATCTGACCGAGATTCAGATCCGATTGGTGTCAGGATACCTCAGGCTTAGGATACCTGAGAAGAAAAGGTGCAACGCAAGTTGACGAGATGACCTTGTAAGATTCTCGGGGAAATGAACTATGATGTGATTCCCGTTAACAAGAGTCCATCACTAACCCAAGGAGAGGACAAGGAGGTTTCTGGTGAACTCAACGACAATTCACCGAGACTCCCAAAAGATAGACTCCCACATTTAAATGAACAAGGAGATAACATTTGTCGGATCAAATGATACAAGGAAGTATGCTCGAGGAAAACATACACAAGTAAACATTGGTTGAAAGGTGCGCCCGATGGGTTGGGTTGCACGATCAATGTCAGAATGGTGATTTAATAATCGATAGTCTGAGAATTTCACTTCAAAGCAAGAGGCTTGCTAGAAGGGCAGAATTCAAACAGCATCGTTCACTTGTTGGTACACCGGTTGGAAGCAACGCGGGGACCAAGAAAGAATGGTGATGGTGAGAAGCATCTCAATACCAAGAATTTCTTAAGATGGTAATACTCCAAGGTAAAGAAGAACGACTGCTGGGTAGCAAGGAACTCAAGGTATAACACCAAACATGAACAAGCTTGTGTTGGTGGGAAGGCAATAAAGTGGTCGATGATAATGCAAATCATCGAGGGCAAGGATGGTATTTCTCATCATGATTTCAGTTGATATCCTGGATGAGCTCAGAATGTTGGTGATCACGACACAATTGTCGAGCGATTTCATGCAGATGTAATCAAACAGCGACGACATCAAGTCAACGTAATGATGAAGTGAAAGGTTATTAGAACCAAGGGTACGACACAAACTCGATACCAAGCTTGTTGTCCAAGGTGAAATGATAAGACGATGAGGATCGACGTAAGGTTAATTCACCGTCGAAAATTGTGTTCCATGAAGAAGGAACGGGTAGAACAGTTAAAATCATCACGACAACGATATAGCCAAACAGACTAGGAACGGCGTGATCGGGTACCAACTCGTACTTATAGAAGCTCACTGAAGAGTTGTTGAACCGTAAAGCGGACTCGGTTCATTTATCGGTGTCTTTGAGTGTTTAAAACTCGAGCCCGTGAAAAATTGGAATCGATGGGAAGGTAGCACTTGAAGAACTCATAAAAGTTATGCAGTTCCATGACAAACTCGAGATACCGGGGGTAATACTCGACACAAGATCAAAGTAAAGGTTGGACTGGTGTATTGATCCATAGGAGACAATTGTTTTAACTTGTCCGAGAAATGAGATGAAGAAGAACAATCATGGTCGGAACCACGATTGCAAAAGGCCAGATCCCAGATATAAGATGAACTTATACCAAAGGAATAATTAATTTAAGAGAAATTTTAATGATAAGATCTACATCGTGTCCATGGGCATGAACACAAAGTTCAAGGTCGACTCCCACTTTTCCAATGCATACCCTTCCATTCACTTCTCGCTCTGATAAAGGCATTAGTGTTGAAAGTTGTACCGTGAAATACCAGATGAGTATGACTCGTGTAAACTTCCGAGTTCACACATATAAAGGAAGGCATAGGTTCAACCCGCAGGTAACACGGAAACATATACCACAAGCTTCAATAGTAAATACCACTAGCTCGAAGCGGAGCATGGTTGGCAAAAGGAAGGATGCAATTTACCAAAGGCATTATGTATCGAGGAAAAGCTCACAAGGTTATTGAATATGAAGGCGTTGTCGATAAAATCCAACAAAGGATCCGTGGTCCACAAGGGATCCGATGTGAGCATCAAGACTCATCTAGAGGAAGAAGAATGCAAGGAGATCAAATTATAGAAACAATCGACTAACTCAATTGTCAAATGCAAATGAATTATGATTCCCAAAACAAGGGATCGAAGCAATGCTCGATTTAGGGGATAAGTTGAATAGCCTTAGGGTACAATCAACGGCAATTGGATTGGTCAAGAACCAATTCGGTAAAAGAATGGCAGCTCAATTTAAAGGTAACTTATAAGAATCAATGATGATTATGGTATTCGCAAACATATTGAGTCAACAGACCCAAAATGATAATGACAAGGAATGTCAATATGGCTACGAGACTTATGGGATTAACCATAATGCAAGCAAGCAAGAATTTCAAGAGCCAAAGGCTCCAGAGGATTCTCGGGAGATCGAATAGTATTCTGAAGAATTTTGTGTAACACATGAACAACAGGGAATGAGCGGATACTCGACAAGTGAGAGGATTTATTTGAAGGGGTATTCATGTGGCAAAGAACTGCTAGGCAGTAGGCACAAAGTATTCTCGGATCAATAGAGAAAACTTCGGGTATCTTGTAATAACAAGATCTTTGGGGGTGATCGATGAATGGCAAGTGTAAGTAGTAATCCATACGGATTTATCGGTGGTCAGGAATAGCATAAGTAATGAGCACAAGGCCTCGAGAGGACATCAGATAGTATCTTCGGAATCTTCTGATTAGCAGACGACCATCTGAAGTGAGGGGCTCTCCGGGAGAAAGTACTTGCGAGAACCTAAAGTTAGTGTTGTTTTTAACAAAATCGTTTAACCCGAGTAGAAGAGAGTTCAGAGCCCCAGAGTAAAGGTCGAGGAGTAAAAGATCCTAATACCACCCGATGGCGACGTGGGCCCGTAAGACACACAGCCATGTTAGTAAAAGTTTTGCAATGTCTAGACTCGACTTCGGCCAAGGAGTGTGTAAGGGGGATTCCTACAGCAATGGCTCGATACCAACTTCAGACCCTCGATTCAATCGTACACTAATCATGCACGCAAATGTGTACGATCAAGATCAAGGACTCACGGGAAGATATCACAACACAACTCTACAAATAAAATAAGTCATACAAGCATCATAATACAAGCCAGGGGCCTCGAGGGCTCGAATACAAGTGCTCGATCATAGACGAGTCAGCGGGAGCAACAATATCTGAGTACGAGACATAAGTTAAACAAGGTGCCATAAGATGGCTAGCACAAACTCGGGATACAGATCGAAGAGGACAGGCCTCTGCCTCGGGATCCTCCTAGGTCACTCCTCGGTCGTCGTCGCCGGGCTGCACGTAGTAGTAGGCGCCCCGAGTAGTAGTCGCCGAGGCGGTGGCGCTCGATCCCGGCTCCATCGTCGATTGCAGCAATCGAATAGAGATAGGGAAAAAGGGGAACAAGGCAACCGTGAGTACTCATCCAAAGTACTACAAGCAAGGAGCTACACTACATATGCAAGGATATATGTAAAGGCCATATCGGTGGACTGAACTGCAGAATGCGAGAATAGAGAGAAGGCCTAGTCCTAACGAAGACTAGCATCTTCCGAAACCACCATCTTGCAGCAAACAAGAGGGAGTAGAGTAACATAAGCTTAAAGAAGCAGTAGTGTTATCAACCTCGGCCGAGATCCTTTCTCGACTCCTGCGAGAAAGAAATCCCGAGCCATACTATCCGATTATCATCATAAACCAATTCTCATCGCAATCCATTGCTCATATCCATGTCTCATCTCAAGTATCCAGTTCTAGTTGTATCGATCGATACAACTCCAAGTGTCCGTTATCGTAGGACAGGCTATCGATAGATGTTTTCTTCCTGCAGGGTGCACCAACTTACCCACCACGCCGCTTAACTCCGCGGACACACTTTCTGTGGTCATGCCCGCCTCGCCAAACAATACGCCGCAACCCGACCTAGGCTTAATAGAGAGGCCAGCACGCCGACTAAACCTATGCCCCGGGGTCATGGGCCATCTCCCCGAACTCCTGACGCGTTGTAGGGCGGCCGGAAGCAGACCTAGCCTAACAGCGTTCCAGCCCAATCCGCCAAGGCCGCCCGACGCCGACGTCTAATAAGCTTCGGCTGATGTATACCTTGAACGCCCATACTTAGCCCACGTGATGGTTAGTGCTATCGGGCCGAGGCCCTCGGATCAAATATCCAAATCGTAGTGGATTAGGAACGCGGTAACAAGCGAACTCACGAAGATGTGACCCGTTGCCCGTCTCGAGGACTTGCGGCAAGGGCTAGGAATGCCCGCCACGCCTCGTAAGTATCTCGCGGCACCCTCCGTGTCAACCCGCTCCACATCACTGCGCATTACACGCTGGTACCCTCGTGGTCGACCCGTCTTTCCAAGTAACGATGGTAAAAGTCCAAGTAATCGTGAGTCCAAACATCAAGGGAAAACACGAGGAATCACCCCGTGTATTCCACTCAATGTAGTCATCAAGGTGGACATAAGAGGATTCACCCGAGGTCCACACTTGAGGGGTTGCACGACGAGTCGACGAAGTGGTTAAAGAGGAAATCACCCTCGATGTCCACAACCGGATAACTATACTACTGAGGTTAATATCGGAAGTCAGAGAGGTTTCACCCTCGGTACTCGTTAGTAACCTAGTAGTGTCGAGCAACTAAGGGAAGTGATGTGCGGTGTCGGGCTCTGGTCTCGATCCCGCTGATCGGGTCTTCAATGATGAAGCAGGGCAACAAGGACAAGGTGGGGGTCAGCGATGGGTATCTAACCAACCTATGCTAAGCGGTTTAGGATAAGGTGTAGGTAACAATAGCAAAGTTACAATAAACAGGCTATGCAATGTAATAGGAGCAACAATAACAGTAGCAAAATCTAGTGCAAGCAATAAGAGAATGGAATGGGCGATATCGGGATGATCAAAAGGGGGCTTGCCTGGTTGCTCGGGCAAGAGAGAGGATCACAAGATCTTGTAGTCGAACTGCCACCGCAGCGGCGTCGGTCTCAGTAGTCTACCAAGAGAAGAGGGGAAGAAACAATGAATACACGATAACAGATGCATAACGATGCATGACATGCCAAGAAGCGATGCTAGGCGTGCCCTAACGTGGTAAGAGGGGTTGGTTTAGGGGAAAGCATCAGGAAGTTATCCTGTTTAGGACGTCGGTCATACAGAGGAACCGGAGGAGAAAGTTTGCAGGTTCGATAGGTTAGAGACGTGCGGTGGGACGAACGGATTGCGATCCGAATTCGCCTCGCTCGCTCGAGCAACTTTCATGTTGAAAATATTTTAATCCGACTCACGGATTAAAAGTTATGAATTATAAAAGGTTTTATTAATTTCGGAATTTTAATTAATTATTTAATTAATTTCGAAAAAGTATTTATGACATCAGCATGAGGTCATGCTAACGTCATCAGCCAACAGGGTTGACTAAGTCAACCCTGCCAGGTGGGTCCCACATGTCATTCACTAAGCCTAATTAACCTAATCAGGATTAATTAATATTAGTTAATTAAGTTAACTAATGATTAGTATCAATTAATCCAGGATTAATTAGTTTAATTAATTACCCAATTAATTAGCTAATGATTAGGTTTAACTAATCAGGTCTAATTAAGTTAATTAATTCTCTAATTAATTAATTAATTAATTAATATTTTAATTATTATTTTAATTATTTTAATTATCTATTCTTTTTTTAATCCTTTTTAAAAAAAACGTTTCGAGGCCTTTGTCGGTGGCCCTGAGCCAAACGGGTGGTTCGGCGCTGAAGCAGGCGCGAGCCCAAGGCGCGGGCGGCCGACGACGCCGGGCGGTTGGCGCCAGGATCCGCGGCGCAGAACCGGAGAGGCGGGCGGGAGGAGGAGCGACACGCTTCTGGCGCGCGCCTCGGCCGAGCAGAGGAGGCGGCGGGGTGAGGGGCGGCGCGCCGGACGGAATCGGGATCCGCCACGGCGAACAGCGACGTCTTGGGGCCACCTACGGGCATTTAATCGAGACGAGGAACAAGGGGAAATGGAGGGGAGCTCACAGTGAGCAGAGGGCAAGTCAGTGGGCTCGGGGAGGTCTCGAGGTCGCGGATTTGGTGTCGGCGCGGCCGGGCGGCAGATGAGGAAGAAGGCTCGGGGCGGCGTCACGGGGGCTTCCGGGTCCTCGTGGCTCGGTGTAGAGGAAGAAGGGGAGGCGGGGCGACGGCAGGGGAGGAGGCGACGAGGCGTCCGGCGAGGGGGGTCGTCGGTGACGAAGGCGGCGGGCGCCGAGCGGGCGGGCGGCGGCTCGATGTACCGTGGTCGGGCGGGGTGGGGTGGTCAGGCCGGGTGGAGGAGGCCGACGGGAGGGCGAGGAGGCCGAGGACGGGGAAGAGGGGCGGCCGGGGCGGCGCCTGGGACGAGGGCAGGGGCAGGCGAGGGGGTGGGGCGAGTGCCCGATCTGGATCGGGAACAGAGGGAGGAGATGGGATCGTGGGGAGAGAGCGAGAGAGTGGGGTGGTCGATCCCATCGGATCGGGTGAGTGGGGGGTGTGGAGGGGCTAGGGTTTGGGGTGGGAGCGAGGGGAGTGGGCCGACAGGGGGTGATCGGCTGGGCAGCCCGACACACGAGGCCATCTGGCCGTGGCCCAAATGAGAGGGGGGTGTTCTCTTTCTCGCTTTTAAATTTTTTTTTAAGATGTTTAATATTTTAAAGCACTTAAATAATTGTAATTTGCTACTGTTTTAAATCAGCTTAGAGTAAGTAAACATTTTATAAAAGTGGGGTTTCACCAACATAAAAACTTATGAAATATTTGGTTCACTCCGAACATATAAAGTTTAATATTTGAAAACTTCAAATGTTTGACCTTGTTGAATTTGAATTTTGAAAATGATTTGAAACAACGCGAGAGTTGTCAACGGTAACCGAGGTGACGTGGCATCATCAGTGCGGATTAAGTGCGGATTACTGTAGCGTAATCACCCGGGCGTCACATGAGGCTATGCGTC
Organism: Aegilops longissima; assembly: GCA_021605205.1. Lineage (NCBI taxonomy): Eukaryota > Viridiplantae > Streptophyta > Magnoliopsida > Poales > Poaceae > Aegilops > Aegilops longissima. The sequence goes on along the minus strand of CM038680.1, from coordinate 257,727,247 downwards.
CGGTTGGACAAATCACTACTTGGGCTGAATTCAGTGCCGCCTTCCATGAGCATCACATCCCAGAAGGTCTCATGGATCGAAAAAGGGAGGAATTCTGCAATTTCACCCAAGGTAGGCTGACAGTGGATACTTACATCCGTGAGTTTGGGAATTTAGCACGTTATGCGCCCGAAGAGGTTTCTACCGACGCCAAGAAGCAGGCAAGGTTCCGCAAGGGACTTAGCCCCGAGCTTCGCCGAGACCTTCGTCTGCATGAGTGCACTTCTTTTCCGAAGCTAGTCAATAAGGCTATCAGTGCTGAAACTGGGCAGTCCGATTTTGAAGCTTCACGCAAGCACATCCGTGACTCTGGTTCTTCATCCGCTCGATCTCGAAGCGCGGGTTTGGATTCCACATACCGCTCGCCACCTGTGTTCACCCCGAGGCCATCCTTTGAGGCGCCTCGCCCCAACCAGCAAGATGTTCCGCCTAAGACTTATGGAGGCCCCGCTGCTAATGCTGCCCACGCCCAATATGATAACTTGCTTCAAGTGTGGAGAACGGGCCACTACATCCGTGAGTGTCCCCGAACAAACCCAGTCAGATTGGAAAGTCTGCTGGCCGTGGTAAGCCAACAGAAAGGTGCTCTATGCTAAACCAGCCGCCATCGCTCGTGGACACGCCAACTATGTTTCAATTGAAGAAACCTATGAGGACCCCAACGCCGTTCTCGATACGCCTTGTTAATTGCCATCCGCAATCGTTCTTTTCGATCATGGAGCATCTCATTCATTTATTTCGAGAGCTATGCTCGATTGCACAACACCACATTCTCGTGACATGCACACCTCCATGGAAATTCAGACTCCTGGCTCTAGGTGGCAAACCTCTAGAATAAGTCATGGGAATGAAATTCTTGTCGACAGATTAGTCTTTCTTGTTTCTCTAATAGCTCTCAAGTCCTCGGACATAAACATCATCTTGGGTATGGACTGGATGTCAGCCCATTATGCTAAGATTGATTGCTCTACTAGAACTGTTCAACTCACCCATCCTTCGGGCAAAACAGTTAATGTTTTAACCCGAGTGGCCAAGCGCCAGCTATACTCCTTAAATGCCAACCCCCTTCCAGACCTCGAGGATATTCCGGTAGTCCGTGATTTTCCGGATGTCTTTCCAGAAGAACTGCCAGGTGTTCCACCTGACAGGGATGTCGAGTTCGTGATAGATCTTGTTCCCGGAACTGTTCCAATTTCTAGAAGACCTTATAAGATGGCACCCCTAGAACTAGCCAAACTTAAGAAACAACTCGATGAGTCCTTGCAAAAGGGTTTCATCCGTCCTAGTTCATCTCCATGGGCTTGCCCCGTTCTCTTGGTCAAGAAGAAGGATGGAACGGATCGGATGGTTGTGGATTACCGACCTGTCAATTTGGTCACTATCAAGAACAAGTATCCGCTCCCCAGGATCAATGATCGTATGATCAGCTCGCTGGATCCTCGATCTTTTTCAAGATGGATTTGAGGTTGGGCTACCATCAAATCAAAATCAAGAACGGGACATTCCTAAACGGCCTTTGTTACTCGTTATGGCCAATCTGAGTACACCATCATGTCCTTCGGTTTAACCAATGCTCCAGCCACCTTCTCTCGGTTAATGAACTCAATCTTCATGGAGTATTTAGATAAATTCGTCGTGGTATACCTCGATGATATACTCATCTACTCCAAGAATGAGGAAGAACATGCCGAACATCTAAGGCTGGTATTGATGAAACTGCGAGAGCACCGCCTTTATGCCAAATTCTCTAAGTGTGAATTCTGGTTACCGTAAGTGACCTACCTAGGCCATGTAATCTCCGGTAAGGGCATTGCTGTCAATCCCGAAGCGAGTTCAAGCCGCCCTGATGGACTCCACCTGAATCGGTCAAGCAAGTTCGAGTTTCCTCGGTTTAGCGAGCTATTGTCGCCGCTTCATCGAGAATTTTCTAAAGTTGCTAAACCTCTAACCGAACTCCTCAAGAAAGATAAGAAGTTCGAATGGACACCACAAAGGCGAGTTCAGCTTTCGAGAACTGAAAAGACGCGCGACATCTGCTCCCGCATTTGTTCCACCAGATTTTTCAAAGGACTTTATTATCTATTGCGACGCCGCGACAAGGACTAGGTTGCATACTCATGCAAGATCGTCATGTGATTGCCTACGCTTCTCGACAGATTCGCCCACATGAGGATAACTATCCCACACACGATCTAGAGCTTGCAGCAGATGGTTCATGCACTCAAAACCTGGCGACATTACCTTCTTGGTAATCGCTATAAATCTACACCGATCACCAAAGTCTGAAATATATCTTCACCCAACCGGATTTGAATCTCAGGCAAAGACGTTGGGTCGAGTTGATTACAGATTACCACTTAGGAATATCTTACACCCCAGGCAAAGCCAATGTCATGGCTGACACACTAAGTCGAAAATCTTATTGTAACAATCTGATGTTACAACAAAGTCAACCATTTCTCCATGAGGAATTTCGTAAGCTTAATCTTCACATTGTTCCTCGAGGATTTCTTTACACCCTGGTGGCGAAACCTAACCTTACGGATCGAATCATAGCTGCTCAGCAGTATGATAGAGGAATATCTCGGATCAAGGAGAACATTGCTAGCGGAGCTGCTAAGTGTTTCTCCATAGATGAACGAGGTGTTGTCTTCTTTGAGAACCGCTTGGTGGTTCCCAAGAAACAACAGCTACGGCAACTGATCCTTAAGGAAGCTCATGAATCTCCTCTCACCATTCATCCCAAGAGTACTAAAATGTATCAAGACCTCGCCGAGGTTTTGGTGGACTAGGATGAAGAGAGAAATCGCTCAATACATTGCTAATTGCGACGTCGTCGTCGAAGTTAAAGCAGAGCATCAACGGCCTGCTGGTACCCTTCAACCTTTGGAAATTCCTGAATGGAAATGGGATAAAATCGGTATGGATTTCATTACCGGGTTTCCCAGACCAAGAGAGGGAATAATGCTATCTTCGTTGTCGCCGATCGTCTTTCCAAAGCAGCCCACTTCCTACCCGCTCGTGAGAGTATAACCGCTAGCCAGCTAGCTGAGTTGTACATCTCTCGAATAGTGTCTCTTCATGGTGTTCCATTGGAGATTAACTCAGACCGTGGAAGTCTCTTCACCTCTCGATTTTGGGAAAGTTTCCAAAACGCTATGGGAACTCGCTCTCCTTTAGCACCGCCTTCCATCCTCAATCAAGTGGTCAAGTAGAACGAGTCAATCAAATCCTAGAGGATATGCTTGAGCTTCATCATCTCTTTCGCATGAATTGGGAGAAATGCCTTCCATTCGCCGAGTTTGCTTACAACAATAGTCATCAAGCTAGCCTGGGCAAAGCTCCTTTCGAAGTTCTTTATGGACGGAAATGTCGAACGCCTCTTAACTGGTCAGAAACCGGGGAGAGACAACTCTTTGGCCCGGATATGATCCAGAAGCGTAAGAGCAGGTTCGCGTTCTTCGTGAGAAATTGAAAACAGCCCAATCTCGTCAAAAGAGCCAATATGATCGCAAGCATAAGCCTATGGCTTATGAAATTGGCGAGAAGGCTTACCTTCGGGTTACTCCTTTGAAGGAACCCATCGATTGGTATCAAAGGCAAGTTGGCTCCTCGTTACATTGGACCCTTTCGCATTCTTGCCAAACGAGGAGAAGTTGCCTACCAATTGGAACTACCTCCGCATCTTTCGAGTCCATGATGTCTTCCACGCTTCCCAACTCGGGCATTGCTTCTCGGATCCTATCCGTGGAGTGGACCACGAAACGCTTGATCTCCAAGATAACCTCACCTATCGAGAATATCCCGTTCGTATTCTTGATCAAGCCGAGCGTACCACTCGACGTCAGAATATCAAGTTCCTAAAGGTTCAATGGTCAAACCATTTCGAGCAAGAGGCAACTTGGGAAAGGGAGGATCATCTTCGACTTGAGTATCCCACCTTTTTTGCAACAGATCCTAAATCTCGGGACGAGATTCTTTTGAGTGGGGGTGAGTTGTCACATCCTAGTTAGACCATGCATTAGGGTGTGCATCATGTTTAAATTTCATTTGAATTTGAAATGGGAAGACAGGAACCCCCAGAACCCCTCTTAATCCAACTAGGGTTTACTAAAAATTATTTCAATGAACCTGAAATGCCCTTCAAAATGCTCATCACCTTTGCTTTGGTTCAGAGCCTCTGCCAAAAGTGGTGCACAATTTTCTAGGCCATCCTAAGGTCTTTGAATTAAATCATAAGTATTTGAGTTTGGGCATTTTAAATTATATAAAATATTTCAAATGCCCAAATATTCCCAAACAGAAATGTTTCATGTTGGAAATAATCCAACTATGGACCCGGTCCAGTTTGGTGATTTTTGAAGCAGTTTAGGTATTTTTAAAAACTCCACAAAGTTGCAGAAAAATAGAAAAGGGAAAACAGAAAGAAAACTTACCTGGCGCCTCCCTACCCGGCCCACCTGCCGGCCCAGCCCAGCAGCCGCGCCAGCGACCTGCTTGGCTCGGCCAGGCAGGCAACCAGGTGCTCGGCGGCGAGCACCGCATGGGTGCCACGCACCTGGTCGCCGCCTCGCCGCTCCCCTCGCCCAGCCGCGACGTGGACCGTCCTCCCTCTCTCCCCCGAACCCCCTGGACACCTCCTCTCCTCCCCGGCTCCTCTCTCTCGCGCTCCCCCCGCCATGGCCGACGCCACCGCCGCCGCACCATCGCCGTAACCGCGCTCCCCGCCGTCCGTGCTCCTCCCCACCGTGTCCAGTCGCTCCGCCGCCTCAACTACCCCGAGCTAGCCGAGCCCCTCGTGCTCGAGTAGCCCGAGTCCACCGCACCGACCTCGCCCGAGTTCGTCGTCGCCGGAGATCCCCTTCAACGCCGCCGCCGCCCGCCCGTCCCGACCGCACCAAGTGCCCCGCCGAGTTCCCTCGTGAGCTTAACCATCTTCCCCTTCCTTTCTTGCTCCCGAGCTGTGTAGTGACCTCCGGAGCTCAACCGCTCACTGCGCCGGAGCTCGTCGCCGACGTGCTCCGGCCACCTCCGCCACCTCATGGTGTCTAACGCACTCACCACGCTCCGTAGCACCTAATCACCTACTCCCCGCACCTCACCGCACCCTCTAGCCTTGAGTTCGCCTTCGGCCGAACTCCGGCGGCCGCCTAGGTCATCGCCGGCGCCGATTCCGGCCGCCCCGACCCCAACCGACTCCACCAGTAGCTGCGGCATGCTCCCAGCTACCCATAGCCACCCTCCGCGGCTCGTTTGGTTGCCGGAACGGCCAAACTCACTTCCGCCGCAGCGTCGGGCTCGCCGGCGGCTAGACGCCGGGCAGCCGACGTTGACTTGACCACGGGTGGGCCCTGGTTGACTCCCTTGAGTCAATGACAGGTGGGGCCCAGCCCTGCTAACTAATTAGGATTAGTTTTAATTAAATTTTAGTTAATCTAATTATGCTGACATGCGGGACCCTCCAGTAAGGTTTGACCTGGACGTCTCCGTTAACCCCGACGTCATTCTGACGCATGGCTGACGCAATAAATTAATTTCTGGATTTATTCTAATATAGGAAATTCCAGAATATAGTTCAAACTTCAAATATTACTTTTAATCTGTAACTCCAAATGCAAAGATTTATATATGAAAAATGATCAGAAAAATCCATTCTATCCATTGGTACAGGTTTCATGCATGTTAAAACAAGTTAACCTTGCTGTTTAAGCAGAATAAGATATTACACCTTTAGGGCTATTTAAAATGAGCTAGCATTTGAATCTTTGATTCAAATGAGTTCACCCTTTTTGTTTGAGCTTGCATTAGGCCAACACACATCCATATTGCCATGTCATAGCATGCATCATATTGTTGCATATTGCCATGTGTGTTTATTTTTGGTGTGTCTTTCATGATAGGTTCTGCCTCCGAGGATAATCCCTAATATCCGTCTGAAGGGCAGTATCCTACCACCACTCCATCAGGCAAGCAACCCATTGATCATTCCGATACAAACCCATGTTCTCGCTCGCTCTCGTTTCTGCATTAAGACAACGCGATTCAAACTGTTGTGTGCTGCGGTAGTTGAACCCACTTCCTTTGCATGACTGTCATTGCCACAAGAACTAGATGAAACCCACTAGTATGTGTAGGAGTTGATTGAGCCATGTTTGTGATTCCTACCATGCTATGCTTGCTATGCTTAGAGTTGTGTCAGTCGGCTCATCGGGATGATGAACTGGAGTGAAAGGTTGTGTCGGGTTCGAGAGTGAAAGTGTTGAACACGTTTTGGTAAAGGTATCGATGAGAGGCCATGTAGGAGTACATGGTGGGTTGTTTCATTGAAGCCGTCCCTAAGAACTGAGATCTGTGTTTGTGATCCATGAAACAGTTACTACCACGCATTGGGATCCTTAATTGACCCTCTCGGCTTCTTAACCACCCTTGTTCTCAGTCCGGGAGTTGCAAGTAGTTTCTGGTGTTTGTAGCATGCTGGGGGCCGCACGCAACGCTGACCTTAGGGGTGGGTTGTGTTGCGGTAGGCACGTGGCCTGGTGTACCGCGTGCCCGTTTGGTATCTCGGGAACCCTGCACACATCGTTCGGGGCTGTATGGGAAAACTCGGCGGACTCCTGCGGATGGAACCCGAATAGGCGATAAACCCGGACTAGGGACTTGAGTGTTTAGGTAGGTGTGGCCGACACCCACGTTGGGCTTCGGTTGAAGGTTGCCGAGTACATGTCGTAAACGGCGGTAAGTGGTGAGCGTGTGTGAAGAAGTACACCCCGCAGGGTTTTGATATGATCTATTGAATAGCCGTGTCCACGGAGAAGGACTTCGGGTTACCTATATCAGTTCATAGACAAGTAAATGGATACTACTAAAAGCCTCAAGATAAGTGTGAGTATCGCGGATGGCCCTCTCGTGGGATGACGAGAGAGGATCCACGGTGGAGTATTGTGATGGTGATTAGTGGACTCGTGTGCGACAAATGCTTTTCAAGTGATGTCACGTAGGATAGCTTAGCCAAGAGTCAAAGCTGGCTTGCTGCAATAACTCCACCACCTTCTTGAGAATGTGCATGTATGATAGGATTCTGTGGTAAGACTTGCTGAGTACCCCCGTACTCATGTTTGCTTAATTAATGTTTTTCAGACGACAACACTGCCCCCTCCGATGGATTTTATGTAGACCTTGACATCGACGAGTGAACTAGCCACCCAGGTGGTGATCCAAGGCATGTGAAGGGCCACTATAGATAGAAAGGCTTCAACAAGCTTTCTTTCTTTTTAGAGTCTGTACTCAGACTAGTTTGCTTCCGCATGTGCTTGTATGTTGTATGACTTGAGTGTTGGGTCATGTGACCCCTATCTGTATGGATATGTTATGTATGGCTCCTCAGAGCCTTTTAAATAAAGTACTTTGAGTTGTAGAGTTTTGTTGTGATGCCTTGTTGTATTTACTCATATCGGGCATATTGCGTGTATGATTGAAATGCTTGGTATGAGTGGGATCCGACAAACTAGTTGTTTATCCTTGGCAGCCTCTCATATGGGGAAATGTAGTCTTGTGCTTACGAGCGATAGTAGTCCGCTTCTGACCGGTTCACGAGTCCCGCTAGCCCAAAGACTACCGCTTGGACACTTGATCGGCGGCATGTGTTTCACCTCGTTCTATATGTCATCCCTTCGGGAAATGTCCCATGGTGATATTCGAGTCTGCCTAGCTGCTACAGCCCGGGATACCGAAGTCCTGTTAGCCCAATGCTACAGCCCAATTCATACGTTGATGACCGACATGCTCGATGTGTTTCATGTATACTGTCCCCATAGGTTAGCGCCGCTTTGGGTTCACGACTAGCCATGTCGGCCCGGGTTCTTTGTCATGTGGATGCTAGCGACACTATCATATACGTGAGCCAAAAGACGCAAACGGTCCCGGGCCATGGTAAGGCGACACCTGTGGGAATACCGTGCGTGAGGCCGCAAAGTGATATGAGGTGTTACCGGCTAGGTCGATGTGACTTGGAATCGGGGTCATGACAAAACTGACTTGTGTTGGAGCGCTACGGTCGAAACGGGGGTCCTGTTCATCGGGAGGGGTGTGGCATACCGCAAAACGGGACTCGGCGGGATACTGTTCATCTCCACCATCGACTGCCTCCATGGGCTACTGTTCATCCACTGTCGACCTCCTCCAGCCTCCACCTGCGACTGTTCATCCACGAGCTCGTGTTCATCCAGCCTCCACCGCGTGCTCCTCCACCGGCTACTTTTCAACTAGCCCTCTCCATGGGGTCCTGTTCAACCACCCCTCCACGGGCTACTGTTCATCCAGCCCTCCACCGCTCATCGCTCAACCAGCCCTCCATGGCCATCGCTCAACCAGCCCTCCACAGGGGTCCTGTTCATCCAGCCCTCCATGGGGTCCTGTTCATCCACCGGCTCGATCGATCGAGGTCCTGTTCATCCAGCGGCAACAGCCTCTACTACCACGGGTCCTGTTAGTCCAACCCCCATCGAACTGTTCATCCAAACCCCCCAACAACGCCTTTGCTCATCAAGGGCGAGTGTTCGATTAACTTCGATTAGCGGCGATGGCGAAGGAATCACTCGGGTTCGAACGCAGAGCGTCGCTGCGGTGCAATCCCTCGGGTTCAGTTAGAGCCCAACACCTCGCTCGGGTTTAGTTAGAGCGCAACGCCTCGCACACACATGCGTACGTATGAGAGAAACATGCATCGCTCAGCCCCCGACCACCCACCGTAACACGAAACTCCCCTGATATTTTCTTTGCCCTCGCTTCTACCACGTTTTTCTCTGTCATGGACGACCCAAAGAATGTCATGCAGCTGCGTCTCCGGCCCGCCCAGGACGAAAAGCCCATTTTCTATCATGATTTTTTGTCACAGAAGTAGGAGCCCACCACATCTATGATGATACCGGGTTTTGTCACAATTATTGTCATAGAAGTGTCATAAGCATGACAGAAAAAATTTGTTCGGCCCAAAATGTCATGGATGTGTCTTTTTTTTGTAGTGTTGCCCGAGATTTGATCGTGGGTATCTACATACCTAGTTCAATCTCGTTACTGGCAAGTCTCTTTACTCGTTCTGTAATACATCATCTTGTAACTAACTCATTAGTCACTTTTCTTGCAAGGCTTCTTACGATGTGCATTACCGAGAGGGCCCAGAGATACCTCTCCGATACTCAAAGTGACAAATTCTAATCTCGATCTATGCCAACCCAACAAACACCTTCGGAGATACCTGTAGAGCATCTTTATGATCGCCCAGTTATGTTGTGACATTTGATAGCACACAAGGCATTACTCTGGTATCCGGGAGTTGCATAATCTAATAGTCGAAGGAATATGTATTTGACATGAAGAAAGCAATAGCAAAAAAACTGAACGATCATTATGCTAAGCTAATGAATATGTCTTGTCCATCACATCAATCTCCTAATGATGTGATCCCATTATCAAATGAAATCTCATGTCCATGGTTAGGAAACCTTAACCATCTTTGATCAACGAGCTAGTCAAGTAGAGGCTCACTAGGGACACGGTGTTTTGTCTATGTATTCATACATGTATTTGGGTTTCTGATTAATACAATTCTAGCACGAATAATAAACATTTATCATGAATAAGGAAATATAAAATAACAACTTTATTATTGCCTCTAGGGCATATTTCCTTCAAATAAGGTGTTCTATTGATTCACTTGATATATGCTTTGGTATTCAACTTGTAGATTATCGTGACATTGGGGTAATGTATGCATAGGGGTTGATACACGTTTTTGTCCTAGTTTCTCCGTTCGAAACCTTGGGGGTACTCTTTGAAGTTCTTTGTGTTGAATTGAATATTATGAATCTGAAGTTGTTTGATGCATATGATAGTCTCCAACGTATCTATAATTTTTTATTGTTCCATGCTATTAAATATAAATCTTGGATGTTTTATGCTCATTAACTAGCAACTTTATATCATTTTTTGGGACTAACCTATTGACATAGTTCTCAGTGCCAGTTGTTGTTTTCTGCTTTTTTTACTTTGCAGAATATAAATACCAAACGAAGTCCAAATGCCACGAAACTTTTTGGAGATTTTTTTCTAGACAGGAGACACCCGGGGAGCCAAAGAATTTCACGAGAGGAGGCCCATGGGGCCCATTGGGGACCAGGGCGTGCCAGAAGGTCCAGGCATGCCCTGGTGGGTAGTGGGCACCACGGGAAGCTTCTCCACCGCCATCCACCTCTATAAATACTCTAAAATCCCAAAAACCATAGGGGAGTCGACGAAACACTTTTCCAACCGCCGCAAGTTCCAGAACCACGAGATCCAATCTAGAAGCCTTTTCCAGCACTCTGTCGGAGGGGGCAATAATCATGAAGGGGTTCTTCATCATCCTTGTTGCCCCTCTGATGATTCGTGAGTAGTTTACCACAGACCTACGGGCCCGTAGGTAGTAGCTAGACGGCTTCTTCTCTCTTTTTGATCTTCAATAGAATGTTCTCCTCGATGTTCTTGGAGACCTATTTGATGTAATGACTTTTTGCGGTGTGTTTGTTGGGATCCAGTGAATTGTGAGTTTATGACCAGATCTATCCATGAATATCATTTGAGTCTTTGCTGAACTCTTTTATGCATGATCTTTATAGCCTCGTATTTCTTCTCCGAAACTTTGGTTTGGTTTGGCCAACTAGATTGATTTTTCTTGCCATGGAAAAGAGGTGCTTTGTGATGGGTTCGATCTTGCGGTGCTCAATCTCAGTGACAGAAAGAGACATGACACGTTTGTATCATTGCTATTAAGGGTAACAAGACGGGGTCTATTCCTACATGAATAGATCTTGCCTACATCATGTCATCGTTCTTATTGCTTTACTCCATTTTCCATGAACTTAATACACTAGATGCATGCTGGATAGTGGTCGATGTCTGGAGTAATAGTAGTAGATGCAGAATTGTTTCGGTCTACTAATCTTGGGCGTGATGCCTATATACATGATCACTGCCTTGGATATCATCATAATTATTTGATTTTCTGTTGATTTCCCAACAGTAATTTGTCTACCCACTGCATGCTATTTTCTCGAGAGAAGCCTCTTGTGAAATCTACGGCCCCAAGGTCTATTTCTTATCATATTAAAACTGAAAAATACCTTCCTGCACTTTTTATTTATTTATTTATTTTATTTTGTTTTTTTGCTAGATCTATTTATCAAATCTCATACAATTTAATCTCTCTCAATACCGAGGAGGGATTGACAACCCCTATTACGCCCTGGGTTGCAAGTTTTTGTTGTTTGTGTGCAGGTGTTGTTTACATAGTGTTGCTTGGTTCTCCTACTGGATTGATAACCTTGGTTTCATAACTACAGGAAATGCTTACCTTTGCTGTGCTGCATCATTCCCTCCTCTTCGGGGAATTACCAACACAGATACAAGAAGAATTTCTGGCGCTGTTGCCAGGGAGACATCATTAACATCTATCAAGTTCCTATGCATAAACTCTCATCTCCTTGCAATTACTTTATTTGCCATTTACCTCTCGTTTTCATCTCCCCAGCTTCTAAAAAGTTTTCACAGAAATACAAAAATATTTTCCGTTTGCCTTTTTGCTTGTTTGCTATCTTTGCTTGTGTTTCCATGTGCCTTCTATTTGCTTGTATCTTCACTTTCTATGAATCTATTGATAGGGATCCTCATCCACTTGCTAATCTTTTCAAAATACCAAATTATGATGAAAAAATTGCTAGTGAGTTAAGTGCACTTGATTATCTCTATGAAGTTTTGCTTGAGGACCATGAATCTGAAAATTGTGATGAAGTGTTAAATGAAGAAATTTATAAATTGATTCATGATAGCTCCTTGAATGAAAATCATAATTGCAATGATGTTATTATAAATTCTATTAATGTCAATTATGCTAATAATATGCAAAACCCCAAGCTTGGGGATGCTAATTTTGCTATGTCCACTACTTATTGCAATGATCATGATTGGGGTGATTCTTCTTATGATCTCGAAAATATATTTAAGCCTCGTGATGGATATGATATTGACAATAGTGTCTGCAATAATATTGGAAGTGGGTTTGGAAGAGTTCCAACTATAGGTAATAATGATCCCACTACTTTGGAGAATGATCAATCTGATGAAATTTTTGATAAAAGTGGGCTTGGAGAGGTCATGTTTATTTGATGATAATGCCACTATTTTGGAAGAGTGTCAACTTTGCATGCATGTGGATCATGTAGAGAACATGTTATGTGATAGCTATATTGTTGAATTTGAATATGATCCACATGTAATTATTATGAGAGAGGGAAATATGGTTGTAGAAATTTTCATGTCACTAAATTACATCTCTTCATGTTGAGAATGTCAATGTTTAATTCTTCTTCCTTGCATATGCTAGTTTTTTCTTGTTTTGATAATTTGTTTGCTCATAAAATGCCTATTCATAGGAAGTATGTTAGACTTGAATATAATTTTTAGATGCTATATGATGCTCTCTTTGTGCTTCAATTCTTATCTTTCATGTGAGCATCAATAAAATCTTAAGCCTATCTTAATGGCTGTAAAGAAAGAGCTTGTTGGGAGACAACCCAATATATTTTGTTTTCTGCTTTTATGATTATGCTACTATTATGATTGTATTTTTATGTTTTGGTTATAGTTTGTGCCAAGTAAAGCCTTTAGGATCATGTTGGGTGATAGTTGATTCGATCCTGTTGGAAAACCGAAACTTTTGCATCCAATAGCAAAATTATGAAAATTCTCTGGAGCGTGATAAAATCCTGAGTTTTTTTTAAATATTGATATCCAAATTACCTATGTCTCCCTAATTTTTCAGATTTTTTGGGGTTACAGAAGTATGGTTAAAGATCAGATTACTATAGACTGTTCTGTTTTTGACAGATTCTGTTTTCGTTGTATTCTGTGCTTATTTTGATAAATCTATGGATTATATCGGGGTGTATAAGCCACAGTAAAGTTAGAATACAGTAGGTATAATGCAATAATAAAATATTTGCAATAGTACTTCAAGTGGTGATTTGCTTTATTATACTAACGGATCTCACGAAGGTTTTGTTAAGTTTTGTGTGATTGAAGTTTTCAAGTTTGGGGTGAGATCACGATGGATGAAGGAATAAGGAGTGACAAGAGCCTAAGCTTGGGGATGCCCCTAGCATGCCGAGGCAGTATTCAAGGAAGTACCAAGCAACTAAGCTTGGGGATGCCCCGGAAGGCATACCCTCTTTCTTCTAACGACCATCGGTAATTTTACTTGGACTATATTTGTATTCGTCACATATCATGAGGTTTGCTTGGTGCATCTTCTATTGTATGATTCTTTTCTTATTTTTCTTTTTGGTTTGCCACAATCATACTTGCTGGACACACCTATTTGAGAGAGCCATAATGATGCTATGATTAGTTAGAATTGCTCTATGTGCTTCACTTAATTTTTTTTAGAGATATGGAATTGCTCTAGTACATCACTTATATACTTTTGAGAATGGTGACGATTTAATTTTTAAGAAATATGCTCTCACGCTTCACTTAGATCATTTTGAGAGTTAGTACAATTTTAAAGAAATATCCTCTCGTGCTTCACTTATATTATTTTGAGAGTTGAAAATTTTGAAGAAATATTTATGCTCTTGTGCTTCACTTAAATTTGTTTGAGAGCTTGTTAGTAGCAATGGTAATATATGAAATTAGTCCCAAAGTGATAGATATTCAAGAGGGATATAATAAAAACTTTCATGAAGATCATTGGATATTATAAAGTTGATTCCTTGCAATAGTTTTGCGATATGGAGATAGTAATATGTGAGTCATGTTGGTGAGTAATTATGCTTTAGTAAGAATATTGGTGTTAAGGTTTGTGATACCCTATGCAAGCACGAAAGTCAATAGTTATGCAATGAAGTTACATCCCACTTGTGGTGCATTGTTCAGTGTTAGTTATGTTTAATGCTCGTTTATGATCGTCTTCATTTCTTGGTTGGTTGCTTCTCAATCTATTTGCTAGCTTTCCTTGTACTAAGCGGGAATACTGCTTGTGCAGCCAAAATGCTAAACCAAATTGTGCCAAATGAGTCAACCATACCTGCCTATATGCGGTATTTCCATGCCGTTCCAAGTAAATTTGTATGTGCCAACTCTAATTTTCAAAATGAATTTCCTTTTTGTGTGCCCGTACCGCTTATGAAGCGGCCGGGGGTCGCCGATATTTTTTATGCTAGGTATGTTATTCTCAAGATGAGTGTTTGTTCACTGGTCATTGCACGAGAGTGTGGCCGGTAATAGGGATGCCCAGTCCCGAAATGAAAAAGATATTTAGTTTATGTTGTCAAATAATAAATTCGTTGGAAAGTGTTGGTATGGAAGGCACCCGTGGATACGGCTAGCCATGGATTGTGAAATAATAGTGGAAAAAGGAATACACTTTATTTTATGTTTGGGAACCGCCTATGATTTACCTAGCATGGAAGATATTGGTAATTCTCGGTCGCTTTCGTTGACAGGAAAAGCATGCCCCTCAAAACAATTTTATCTCTCAATTTAAGCTTTGAGCTCTGGCACCTCTACAAATCTCTGCTTCCCTCTGCGAAGGACCTATCTATTTACTTTTATACAATTTTTATTTTTATTGAGTCTCCATCTTGACTTATAAAGCACAACCTAGGGAACACTATTATCATACTTGTGCATTGGATGTAGCTAATATTTGAGTGTGTTTCATGAATGGATCAATGATTAAGCATAATGGGTTAGGGGTAGTTTTCTTTAGCGTTGATATTTTGAAATACATGGTTGCTTGTTGATATGCTTGAGTATTGAGGTCTCCATGTCAAATTATAGACTATTGCTTTGAATCATCTGAAGTCCAAATGTCCATGCTACAAAAGAAAAGAATACTTGATGAATATGATGGGTAGCATTCCACATATTTTTTTTGTTTTTATCATTTACCTACTCGAGGACGAGCAAGAATTAAGCTTGGGGATGCTGATGCGTCTCCATCGTATCTATAATTTTTTATTGCTCCATGCTATTAAAGTATCATACTTGGATGTTTATACTCATTTACTAGCAATTTTACATCATTTTTTGGGACTAACCTATTGATATAGTGCCCAGTGCCAGTTGTTGTTTTCTGCTTGTTTTTTTACTTTGCAGAATATCAATACGAAACAAAGTCCAAATGCCACGAAACTTTTTTGAGATTTTTTTCTGGAAAGAAGACACCTAGGGAGCCAAAGAAGTGCACGGGAGGAGCCCATGGGGCCCACTGGGCACCAGGGCACACTAGAAGGCCCAGGCGCGCCCTGGTAGGTAGTGGGCACCACAGGAAGCTTCTCCACCACCATCCATCTCTATATATACTCTAAAATCTGAAAAACCCTAGGGGAGTCGATGAAACACTTTTCCAGCTGCCGCAACTTCCAGAACCACGAGATCCAATCTAGAGGCCAGCTCCGGCACTTTACCCAGAGGGGGCAACGATCACAGAGGGGTTCTTCATCATCCTTGTTGCCCTTCCGATGATGCATGAGTAGTTTACCATAGACCTACAGGTCCATAGGTAGTAGCTAGATGGCTTCTTCTCTCTTTTTGATCTTCAATACAATGTTCTCCTCGATGTTCTTGGAGATCTATTTGATGTAATGACCTTTTGCGGTGTGTTTGTTGGGATCTGATGAATTGTGAGTTTATGATCAGATCTATCCATGAATATTATATGAGTCTTTGCTAAACTCTTTTATGCATAATATTCATAGCCTCATATTTCTTCTCTGAAACTTTGGTTTGGTTTGGCCAACTAGATTGATTTTTCTTGCGATGGGAAGAGGTGCTTGGTGATGGGTTCGATCTTGCGGTGCTCCATCTCAGTGACAGAAAAAGACATGACACACATGTATCGTTGCTATTAAAATAACAAGATGGGGTCTATTCCTACATGAATAGATCTTGTCTACATCATGTCATTGTTCTTATTGCATTACTCTATTTTTCATGAACTTAATACACTAGATGCATGCTGGATAGTGGTCAATGTGTGGAGTAATAGTAGTACATGCAAAATCGTTTTGGTCTACTAATCTTGGATGTGATGCCTATATACATGATCATTGCCTTGCATATTGTCATAGTTATTTGCTTTTCTTTCAATTACCCAACAGTAATTTGTCTACCCACCGTATGCTATTTTCTCTATAGAAGCCTCTAGTGAAATCTACGACCCCCGGGTCTATTTCCTATCATATTAAAACCCAAAAATACCTTGCTGCACTTTTTATTTATTTATCTTATTTGGTGTTTTTGCTAGATCTATTTACAAACCTTATACAATTTAATCCATCTCAATACCGATGAGGGATTGACAACCCCTCTTACGCGTTGGGTTGCAAGTTCTTGGTGTTTGTGTGCAGGTGTTATTTACATAGTGTTGCTTGGTTCTCCTACTGGATTGATAACCTTGGTTTCATAACTGAGGGAAATACTTACCGTTGTTGTGCTGCATCATCCCCTCCTCGTCGGGGAATTACCAACGCAGATACAAGCAATCAGCATATCGTATTATTAACTCACGGATACTTGTGGTGACGTTGGAATATCTAGGTGACATTAGAGTTTTTTGATGCGTATCGTATGGTGTTATTTTAGTGCGAACTCTAGGGCTGTTTATAGAAAAATAGATTTTCCTTTTTAGCAAAGAAATAAAATCAAAAAGTTCAAATTAAAATAACGGAAGCAATTCGATGTATACAAAAGCCCAAAACTTTCTGCTTCTAAGAAAAATAAAAGTATGAAGTTCAATTTTTTAAAAAAATGATGCTTATTTAAAACATATTTTTTATAATAATAATACTAAGAAGTTGAAATTAAAATAATGGAGAAGTTAGAATTTTATAAAAAAACTCAGAATTTTTCCTCGTTACTAAAGAATAAAATGAAGAAGGTCAAATTAAAATAAAAGTAACAAAAAGTTTAAAAAGAATTTCCTTGTTTTTACAATACCGAAGTTCAAACTAAAATAGAAGTGGTTCGATGTTTATTAAAAAAATTAGGATTTTATGTTTTTTTAACTCAGATATCTATCGTTATTAAAGAATTGACCATGAAGTTTAGATTCAAAAACACAGTCAAATTCGATGTTTATTTAAAAATAAAACAATTATTTACTTGAAAATAAAAATGTGAAGTTAAAATTAAAAAACACAGAAGTTCAAAGTACACTAAAACCTCGGATTTAAAAGTTCAAAAAACAAAAAACTAACGTCTTTTTGGGCATTTATAAAGACAACTACTAAACGTCGATGAATTTTGAAGAAAAATCTCTACATGCCAAAGTTTTCGTACTCAAACTCTCCCCAACAGGATATCATACGATCTATTCCGTCATAATGGTTTAAAATTTTGGTCTATACCGGTCAAAAAAATTAAGTTTTAACATATTCAAAAAAAGCTCTTAAACCACCATGAATTAGAAAAATTGCTCAACACATAAAGTTGCGCCTTTTCTATGGCTTTCTAATGGTATATCTTTTGCTCAATTTCAGTGAGTGTTTTGAGAGTTATGAGTAAAGGATGAGAAAGAAGTTTAAAGTGAAAACATCCAGCGGTTCAACTATTACATGGACTGTGTTTCATACAAGAAAAAAAGAATAAAAAGGCAAAATCTAAAAAGAGTTTTGCTAGAAGTTCACGTGGTCGGCCGAGAAAAGTTTGAAAATTCTTGTAAAGGACGTTTAACGTGTATTTACATGACACACACAAAATGATTTTTTGTGTGTTTTAGAATAATTCTCTCAATCTATTACAAACTTAAAACAAAATGCTCTGCATGAAAAAAGTTCCTCCTATTCAACAACATTCCTAGGGTATATCGTGTTTTTATTCCAAATAAATGGTTAAAACAAATTGGTGTGTGTTGTTCAAAACAAAAGTTTAACCATATTAGAAAAAAAGTTGCGTCTTTTCAACAGGTTTATAAAGATATATCATTTGTGCAACTCTGACGAATGGGGGAGAAATTATGAACAAAATATGTGACAGAAGTTCAAAGTAAAAACAACTAGCAGTTCAACTAATACAAGGAATGCGTATCAGATGAGAATAAAAGAATATAAAACTAATAGACTAAAGGGTTTATTGCAACAAGTTCATGTGCTCCTCCCAGCACAATTCAAAATTTCTAGTATGAGACGTCCATCGTTCATTTACATGTTAAAAAAAGGAAAAACAACGTCATTTTTAAAACTGCTCGCAAACGGCAATGAATTTGTAACAACTGTCTACATTAAAAAGTTGCTCCTATTCATAAGCTTTCCAATGGTATAATATATGCTTCATTCCGATAATCAGATTAAATGCTTTGTGTATACCGTTAAAAACAAGTTTTTGTGTATTCAAAAAAAATCTCTCGAACCATCTCGAATATGAAAAAATGATAAACCCTGGAATTTATGGGAAAACAACAGCACGTGAAAAACAAATTGAAGTTCAAGCAGACATATTCGAGAAGTTCAACTTCTTCACGCAGTGAATTTTTGAAGACTCTGTTTTCGCTATGAAGGCAAAATGCATGAACTCGTCGCTTCCAAAATTAGTTAAAAAAGGCTAGGAATTAGACAAAACATTATATATGAAAAAGTTTTGCATTTTCGGTAGCTTTCCAATGATGTATTATTTGCCCTGATAAATTTTACCAAAATTATGACCAAAAAAAGTTTTTGCCATTTTCAAAATTGACATAAAATCTGAAAGAATTAGGAGAAACATTTTATACACAAAGGTTTTGCATTTCTTCGAGCTCTCCAGCGCCATATCATTTGCTGCATTCCGACAAACCATTAAGAAATTAACGCGAAAATACAATTTCGGTGGAACTTTGACCATTTTTAAAATTATTTTTAAACTGTTTAAAATTTGGAAAAACTTTCTATATGATAAAGAAGAGCATTTTCGTAAGATTTCCAACGCCATATCATTTGCATCAATCGGATGAGCTGTATTGAAATAAAGCCAAAAATACGAACTCGGATGTTCGATTTTGGAAATTCTGCCATATTTCAAATTGCTCTTTAAGTGTAGGTAATTTAGGAAAACTTTCTATATGTGAAATGAGCGGATTTGCAGCAATTATCCCACGCCATATCATTTGGCTCATTCCGATAAGCGGTTTAGAAATGGGCTCGAAAAATTGATTCACGTTTTTTATGTGTAGAAAAATGATTTGCAAAACTGCTCTTAAATCGTGTGGATTTTGCCAAAAATTCAACTTAGATTGTGATCCTCGTGTCCACAGCTTTCCAACGCTATATCGCAAGCCCCATTTGTATAATGTTTGCGGAAGTTCAAGCTGCCACCGGGTGCAGTTCAACTACTTCTACCGCGACAGGTCGGCTAGTTATCAAAATAGTGTATATATATGTGTGTGACAAATGTTTTCTACCACCAGTGGTAGTTACCACTAAAAGTGCTAGTTATCGACTAGTGGGGGGTGAATAGGCGATTTTTATGGAAGTCTTCGAGGCTGGCAATATCGTCAAAGACAGATAGTCAAAAAACACCTAAATAGGATGCAGGGAAGATAAGCTACACTAGCCATGCCATAGTCAAGGAAACAGTATAGAGAAAGCTCGAAGAAGAATAGTAGCTAGGTAGAACAGATCGAAATGGAAGACAAAATGAAGCCAAATATGCAATCAGGGATGAATGTCTTCGCACGGTGAATACAATCAGAACAGGCAAGCAATGACTTCATGAAGCTAAACAGTAAGTAAGGGTTGAAGTGATAGAACCTGTTGCTTGACGAAGACAAGGATTTGGTAGACCAGTTCCAGTTGTTGTGACAACTGTACGTCTGGTTAGGGAGGCTGAGATTCAACTCAGAAGACCACGTCTTCACCTTATTCCCTTTGAGCTAAGGCCACTTAGTCCTCGCCCAATCACTCGGGTAAGTCTTCAAGGTAGACTTCCAAACCTTCACAGACTTAGTTCACCGGCGGTCCACAATGACTCTTTCATCCTCAGAATGCGACGCCTGACCAACTGGAAGATCACAGTCTTCAAGTGTAATAAGTCTTCAGATCACACGGACAGAAAGACTTTAGTGATGCCAAACACTCTTTGGGCTCTGGGTGTTTTGGGTTTTGTCCTCGCGAGGATTCTTTCTCAAAGGCTTCGGAGGTGGGTTGCTCTCAAACGACAAAAGCCATGCACTAACTCTAAGGAGCCACCAATTTATGGCGGAGGGGGTGGGCTATTTATAGCCAGGAGGCAACCCGACATGATTCGTCCAAAATGATATTGGGTCATTGGGGAACCAACACGTGTCCAATGGTCATATTTCAAACACACGCAACAACTTGACTTGGGCTACGAGCAAAGCTGACTTATCCAACTCAGGATCAGATTTTCTCTCATTGTCTTCAGTCGAATACATAGGACTTGGATTGAGCATCACGTCAGTTTTCTGACTTTATTCACTTGAACCCCACTTGACAGTTCAGTGGTTCCTATGACTCAAGAAAGAAGATAATGAAACTACGAAATAAACTATGTCTTTGCACTCCATTGTCTTCAAGCGAATGTCTTCATGCTTCATTATCTTCGACGCAAATGTCTTTGAGAATCACCAATGTCTTCATACATTTTTAGGGGTCATCTTCGATGGGTAAACCGAATCAATAGGGACTTCTACCTATGTTCTCCTGTGAATCTAAAAAACACATTAGTCTCTCAACCACGTTTGTTGTCAATACTCCAAAACCAACTAGGGGTGGCACTAGATGTACTTGCAACCACCACTTGCATTTTGTATGTTGTATGTAATATTTACCCAATCGGAGAGTATGTACGTGTAGGATGTAGTATATAATAATGTTTAGGAAGTACATATACTACTTTTTTGGTAGTATACATCGTATTTTGAGTATGCTCCTTTTTATGTACAAATATGTACGCATTTAGCAAATATAATAAAAACCATGGGCCAACTTGCAATTTTTTCATGTAACTCAATTTTTCAATTATAAATTAGTATATACTATCACATGATACTATATGAAACATGTGGGGTAACTACCCCTAGATGATAGGATGTATTTTCCCCATATATATACATAACTTGTTTAGTCTCGCTAAACTTTTAACGGTTTAATAGTTACCAAAAAATATGAAATAAATAATGGGGCATCTCTCTAATGTAATAAGATGATCAACTGAGGGATTGCGAAAATATGCTCCACTATTTATGTGTTCTCGGCAAAAAACAAGCATTTCAGCTCACAACGACATAAGTAAACACTAAACTACTTGTTTTTTTTTCTCTAGGACACATTTTTTTGATAAAGGGCGCTTTATTACTTAAAAGGTTTAAGAATTACACCCCGCCTTTGCATAACTGGGATGCACACAACCATAACCAAGTCCAAGTTCCGAAAAAATGAAAAACGCGAAATACAAGTAATCATGTGGAGACTGTATAACGCCTAAGATGTTGGAGGGCCAATCCAGAGATCATGCTGCCATCCATGCCGGGTAAAAGTATCCCTCGCCGTGGCCTCCAAGCGTGTACACACCTCCGCAAACATGCCTCGATTCTCCACATGTTGTAGAGAAGACCATAAATGAAGCGTACTGGTACATCTGTACATAACCTACAAAAGACAAGAACTTTTATCATTAAAAACTTTATCATTTCTACATAGCCAGAGCGACCAAATCACGACAAGCGCTCCCACCCTTAGAAGAATTCTAAACTTGTTATTGATCCCATATAACCAGTTGCCAAAAATGTTAGCAACACTGAGGATAAAAGCCAGAAGCTACTTGGATGACTGACCATATAGAACAAGCCAATTTGCATTGAAAGAACAAGTGTTTTATGGTCTCATCATGGTGACAAAAACACATTGTGTGCTTCCATGCCAATTCCTCTTAATAAGGTTACCTTTGGAAGGAATGACTCCTCGACGAAGATATCACGCAAAGATTTTATTCTTGAATGGTATCTTCATCTTCTAAATCATTTTATTATTATCAACTGCGCATCTGACTGGATCAAGGCTCTATACATGGACTCCACCAAGAAATTACCACTCACGTGTAGGTTCCAACAAAATACATCGTCCCTTGTGACAATTAAATCATGGACAGGCGATGTACCAAATTGTTCCACGATTCAAGTCTAGGATCAATTAAATCTCTCCTGAACGTCACATTTGGCGGAAAGGATTCCATAACCGTGGCGATAGTATCACCCTTGTGACGCACAATATTGTATAGAGAAGGATATTGTTCCTGGAGAGTGGCATTGCCTAGCCACTTATCCTCCCAGAACCTAATCTCCGATCCATCTTAAATGGCGAAGGATCCATAGCGAAAGAAATGTTTCTTCGTTGCCATGAGACCAGCCCAAAGTGTGAGTCCCAAGGCTTCCAATATACTTGGGACACAGCCTTTGAGCCCACATATTTTTCTTCTTAGGAGGGTTTGTGAAAGTGCTTGTTATTGACTAGAGAGGGGGTGAAAAGGTGATTTTTATGGAAGTCCTCAAAACACGGGGTCTTTGAAGACAAACTGATGAAATGAACCTATTGATATGCAGCAGAAGATAGACTACACTAGGCAATCCATAGTCAAGTAAGCATATAGTGAAAGTACAAAGACTATCATCAGCTAGGTAGTATGGATCATAATGGAAGACAGTATGAAGCCAAACAGGTAATACTCTTTACACAGTGAAGTCAACCAGATCAGACAGGCAAGCACTGACTTCACGAATACAAACTGAAAGGTAAAGGAATTTGGGGACAGAACCAGTTGCTTGGTGAAGACAGAGATTTGGTAGACCAGTTCCAGTTGTTGTGACAAATGTACGTCTGGTTAGGGAGGCTAATATTGAACTCAGAAGACTGCGTCTTCACCTTATTCCCCTTGAGCTAAGGACACCCAGTACTCGCCCAATCACTCTGGTAAGTCTTCAAGGTAGACTTCCAAACCTTCACAAACTTCATTCACCGGCGATCCACAATGGCTCTTGGATGCTCAGAACGCAACGCCTAACCGGCTGGAGGATTCCCAGTCCTCAAGTGCAACAAGTCTTCAGGTCATGCGGACAGAAAGACTTCAGTGAGGCCTAACACTCTTTGGCTCCGGGTGTTTTGGGCTTTGTCCTCGCAAGGATCTCTCTCTCAAAAGCCATGTACTAACTCTAAGCAGCCACCAATTTATGGTGTAGGGGGTGGGCTATTTATAGCCAGGAGGCAACCCGACCTGATATGTCCGAAATGACCCTGGGTCACTAAGGAACCGACATGTATCCAACGGTTGGATTTCAAACACACGCGACAGCTTGACTTGGGCTACAAGCAAAGCTGACTCATCCAGCTCCGGATAAGATTTGCTCTCATTGTCTTCGCTCGAAGACATAGGATTTTTGGTTGAGCATCACATCAGTCACTCTGACTTTGTTCACTTGGACCCCACTTAACAGTACGGTCGTTCCTATGACTCAATAAAGAAGAAAGGGAAGCTACTAAACAACTATGTCTTCGCACTCCATAGTCTTCAAGTGAATGCACTACAAAAAAAGACACATCCGTGACATTTTGGGCCGAACGAAATTTTTTTCTGTCATACATATGACACTTCTATGACGATAATTGTGACAAAACCCGGTATCATCATAGGTGTGGTGGGCTCCTACTTCTATGACAAAAAATCATGACAGAAAATGGGCTTTTCGTCCTGGGCGGGCCGGAGACGCGGTTGCATGACATTCTTTGGGCTGTCCATGACGGAAAAAACCGTGGTAGAAGCGAGGGCGAGGAAAATTTTGGGGAGTTCCGATTACGGTGGGAGGTCGGGGGCGGCGATCGCGTTCTCTCATACACGCACGCTGCGTGTGTGCGGCGTTAGCTCTAAGCGAACCCGAAGCGAGGCGTTGGGCTCTAGCGAACCCGGCGATTGCGCTGCGAGCTATGCGTTATCGAACCCGAGCGATCGATCGATGGCTGTTAATCGAACCCGATCGGCGATTCGCCGCTCTACCTGCTAATGAAGCCGATCGATGCCTCTCGATGAGCAAAGTGGCGTTGCGGGGGGTTGGATGAGCAAATGGCGGTGAGGGTGGATGAACAGGACCCGTGGTGTTTCCTCGGATGAATAGGACCCCGATCGATCGAGGCGGTTGGGGCTGGATGAACAGGACCCGTGGAGGCTGGATGAATAGGACCACCCCATGGAGGGTCGGGATGAGCGATGAGCGGTGGAGGGCTGGATGAGCAGTAGCCCGTGGAGGGGTGGTTGAGCAGAGCCCGTGGAGAGGGCTGGTTGAGCGATGGCTGGTGGAGTAGCGCGCGGTGGAGGCTGGATGAACAGGAGCCCGTGGATGAACAGTCGCAGGTGGAGGCTGGAGGAGGTTTACGGTGGATGAACAATAGCTCGTGGAGGCTGGAGGGGTCGATGGTGGAGATGAACAATATCCCGTGGAGTCCTGTTTTGCGGTACGCCACACCCCTCCCGATGAACAGGACCCCCTTTCGACCGTAGGAGGTCCGTTTTGTCCGTTTTGCGGTACGCCACACCCCTCTCGATCAACAGGACCCCTGTTTTGATTGTAGGAGCTCCGTTTCGTCCGTTTTGCGGTACGCCACACCCCTCCCGATCAATAGGACCCCCGTTTCGACTGTAGGAGGTCCATTTCCTCCGTTCTATGGTACGCCAGGCCTCGTTTCCATCGCCTGTTCCGTCCAAGCCCTCCCGATGAACACGACCACGCATTCCGTTCCGACCCAGACGGTTGGCTCCCACGCGTTCCGTTGCCTCCCGATGAACACGACGCATTCCGTTGCCTCCCCATGAACACGACGCATTCCGTTGCCTCCCCATGAACACGACGCATTCCGTTGCCTCCCCATGAACACGACGACGACGCTGTTTCTCCGTTCGACCCAGCCATGTCAGCGAGCCCTCGCCGTGACGTATGCGCGAGTAGGCGTTGAGACCCGCCAGTATGTACACATACGTGGCGTATTTTCTTTCTTGCACCCGGCGCCTCTACTCGACCGTGCGCCTCTACATCCACCGATATATATACGTACACATTCGCGACCAGAATGACAACGCTACGTACGCTTCGACCAGGTGGGTCCCAACTGTCAGGCACTTCCTTGCGTGCGAAGATGTAGCTGGTGGGTCCTAGCAGTCAGGGGGGCGAATCGTTTTGTTTTTTTGCCCGGACGCACTTCCTTGCGTGTGAAGGTGTAGCTGGTGGGTCCCAGCAGTCAGGGGAAACATTTTTTTCATGAAATACGGTGGCACGTCCGGTGGGTCCCCGCTGTCAGGTGGAGGAATAATTATTTTGCACGTAATAAGGAGGCACTTCCTTGCTGCGGCCGTGCACCCAGCTGTCAGCCTCTCCACGTACATTCCACGTCCGATGGAAGTCGTTCCTTGACCATGTTCACCACGCCGCGCCGAGAGCACCAGGGCGATGGACGATGGCGAGGCCTAGGAAGGGGACGACGGGGAGCAGGAAAGGCGTGGCGGTGGAAGCCAGCGGAGAGGAGTACGAGGTTCACTAGTTCGGCTGCGGTGTGAGGCTGTCGTTGCGCGCAGGCCTAGCCAGCCGTGGGAATAGTAAGGCGGTGAGGCCTTGCGGCAGCACAGCCGCCACGGAGGCAGGAGCATCGCGGCACGACCAGCGCTGCTTTGGGCGGCCGGAGCAAGAAGACCAGAGGTTGAAGAAGCACTACGGCCGTTGGATGGACATCGTATGATCCTTTGGAGCTAGAATCGTTCAGTATTGACTAAAGTTGACAAAGGCCCCGTCGATCAACTTAGTAGGCCCTAAGTCAGCCTCCCACGATGGTGGGTCCCAGCTAGTGGGGAGTATTCATTTTTTGTGCGTAATAAGGAGGCACTTCCGGTGGGTCCGAGCTGACAGCGGGGGGAACATTTTTTCGTGAAATACGCTGGCCCGTCTGGTGGGTCCGAGCAGTCAGGGGGGAAACGTTTTTTTTCATGAAATAAGGTGGCCCGTCCGGTGGGTCCCTGCTGTCAGGTGGATGAATAATTATTTTGCGTGTAATAAGGAGGCACTTCCTTGCGGCCGATGGACCCGGTGTCGGCCTCTCCACGTCTGATACTCTCCGATGGAAGTCGGTCGTTGACCATGTTGACCACGCGCGCCGAGAGCACCAGGCGGTGGTTTGGACGACGGCGAGGCCTAGGAAGGGGACGACGCGGAGCCGGGGAAGACGCAGCAGTGGAAGCCCGCGCTTAGAGGAATCTGAGGTTCACTTTGGTTCGGCTGCGGTGTGAGGCTGCCGTGGCATGCAGAATAACGGGGGTGTGGGTGAGTGGAGGATGGCACGGCCAGCGGTGGGAGTAGTATGGGGCGGTGAGGCCTCGCGGCAAGACACCCGCCACGGAGGCAGGAGCGGCGGCACGACCGGCGCTGCTTTGGGCGGCTGGACCAAGAAGACCAGAGGTTGAAGAAGCACTACGGCCGTTGGATGGACATCGTATGGTCACTAAAGCTAGAATCGTTTATATTGACTAAGTTGACAAAGCCCTTGGTACGCTCCAACTTAGTAGGCCCACAGGTCAGCCTCCGAAACGGTGCACCCCAGATGTCAGGGGGAGGAATCATTTTTTGGGCGGCCGAAGCTAAGAATATCCGAGATTGAAGAAGAAGCACGACATCCGTTGGATAGCCATCCAATGGCCACTGCTGCTAGAACCGTATGTTGACTATAATAAGTTGGCAAAGCCTTGCATACGCGTCAACTTATTTTTTTAAGGGGACGCGTCACTTAGTAGGACCACAAGTGTGTGGCAGAGAACTTTTAACCCATTTGCGTTTTGTAAGAATGTACAGCCCATTTTGGAATTCTAATGGAATTTACAATAGCGCATTTACAGTTTGTTAAAAGTACAGCCCATTTTCTAGCTAGGACAATGATTAATAATTTCAACCAACCGTTGAAGACAGAATTCAATAAAATTTCCCACATTTTTATGGGCTCCGAAATATTTTTATCCCGAAATTTCTAGTCAGATTAAATATAAATTTGTATTACGTAAAATCGAGCGAAACATTATGGCGCAAGAACAATGAAAATTTAAGATTTTCAAAATCCATAAATTATATTTTATAAACTAATTTCGTGTTTGGTGAATTTTTATAATTCTGCCAGTTTTATAATTACATCCCATTTATTATTTTTAAAGCCCATTTTCTGTTAAGCCTAATGCATCCCTCCTAGGAAAGGTTTGCAGCCCAGTGAGCGGAGAATAACAAGTTGACCTTGCCAGGTATTCCTCAAAAAGGCGATAGCTTGGCTAGCCATTTTCATCTTGAAAAAATTAGTATCTGGGCTGGATATCGGTTGGGCTAGGCGGGCCACAGCCCGCCCGATTAATACCCTGCTCTCCTTTGAACAACAACGAAATCATCACCAAGAAAAACTCTCTGAGTGCTCACGCCTCAAAAACACAAATCTTGCTCGAGCTGCTTGGTCCCGGTATCGGCCGCACCTTGTGCAATTCTCTCGTTTATATTGACTACATAGGTTGACAATGGTGTGGGATCGTGATGTCGAAACCAGGAGAAAGCAAAAAATATATAGTTGTACATAATAAGGAGGCATTTACAAGACGACGGCTATGGCCCTAGTGGGTCCCTAGTGTCATCCATCAAAATAAAGTCATCTCCTGAATCCTCATGTTCGTTGACGATGTTAACAATGCTCGGCGCCATGGCGAGCGCAACAACTCGAAGGACAACGGAGAGGGCCTCGCGGGCCCTACGGATGGTCTGATACAGCGCCCGCTGCTCATTCAGGAAGCCAGGATCATCGGACACCTATGAGCACCTTCGAGAAACTAAGACGGCATGAAACGGTAAGGCCGCGCTTGGGAGCTTTAGTTTATTTCAAATCTGTATTAACATACAAGTGTAATTTACTCCTCATCAGAAACAACGCATAAAATACAGGCGTAATGAAAATGAGGGCCCGAGGTCTGTAAGTAAAACCGCGGATTCTGGCGTGTAATTTGAGAGACCGATGTATATTTTACGAGCATCGCTATATGGACGACATTACCAGACGATACATGCACGACGTGCGTATCATGCCATCCATGGGCAAGGCTGAAACAGCAGCTAACGGCTGGATTAGTAATCGTCCGAGTGTCGTTCAGCGTTTTTATCGTGTGTCAAGTACTTCCGATATTTTACTAGTCGAAATTGACCAACCAAGAGCCTTCACCCGAGACCATCTGCTTTAATTTACAAGCGTCAGTTTTGCAAGCGGTTTTGGTTGGAAAACAACGATCCAATCAAGGCCTAATATCATGAGTTGGTCGGAAGATCATATGGTTTCACGTCTAACCAACCCGACTTGTCGTATAGGCTATGAATGAAACATCAGACGATGAACTTCTTAAGCACGGAAACAACAGAAGAGGATGATCTTCTTAACAAGCAAATCAATGGCATTAGATCGACATGCAAAATAATACGAAGCATTATTCTCACGAGGCATGGTGAACAGCTCGTGATGCTGCATGCCACAACATTCCAAGCTCAACTTTGCAATCAAACACAAGGCCTGGCATTACATAGACAATATTCAGCACAAACTCTTAACACAGGAATATCTCAGCAGAGTAACTATTTACTTCTAAACTGAACATAGGAATAGGAAAAAACACTCGACGCTGCTCACAGCAAGGGCGTCCCACTCAATAATATCAAATGTATGTCTTCTGGCTAACATCAATGAGAAAATTTTGACAAGGTTTTCCAATTCCAATACATTAAACTAACGTCTTCTTGCTAACATCAATGATTAAACTTTGATAAGCTTTTCCCATTCAAAATATGTAATGCCTATGATCATGGAATCCTGTCGCTTCTTGCTAACATCAATGATTAAACTTTGACAAGCTTTTCCCATTCAAAATATGTAATGCCTATGATCGTGGAGTCCTGTTGCTTCTTGTACTTGTTTGGGCACTTTTTGCCCAGGGCACTCCACGTGTTGTTAAATTGCCAATGGTCTCTGCAGACTAGTCATGTCACCGGCGGCTAATATTTATGGCACCGGCTGTATCAATGGAGGGATTCGGTGCCAAACTAAGTAAAGGTGAAATTGGCACCTCTTTTGGCCTACATAGTGGAAGGCCTAATACTCTGTAAAGCTTCTCGCCATTCATACGTAATGTAGCATAAGCAGGATGCTGCTTTTTCGCAAAGTCGAGCGACCAAGCTGGACCCGAGAATGCAGCAGTTTGCCTTGGACACATTGGCTCCTTTTGTGTAGTTGAACTAAAATCAAAGTCGGAATAAAACTGAGCTTTAATTTTGATATCCCCTGTAAGCAACAAAAGGTATAAGGAAACAATTCTCGAGAAATAATGGTTGATGACTTGTACTCCCATAAGAAAAACATCTCTTGATCTACCTTATCTTAATGGGAAACAAAGCAAGAGAGTAGCAATTCTCAATCGGTGTGATTCATTCATATTAAGCGAGACATTATCTTAACAATGCCTTGTTTCAACATGTATAAAGAACGAAGAAGCGTAAAAGTATCATTCCTAAAACAATGCGATTGATTCATTTTAACAGAGACATTATCTTAACAATACCTTGGTTAAACATGTAGAAAGAACTACAAAGCAGGATAGTACCATTTGTAAAACAACGTAAGTCTCAGAATCGATATATAATAACAGAGACATTATCTGAACAATACATTTCTTAAACATGTACTCCGGCCGATCCCTAACAGAAATGGTACTCATGCCGATCCCTAACAAGTGTTTGCAGTTTTGAACTAAGATTCAGTAGTTAATTCTGAGGAAGGTCGGTACTGACCATTCTAGACCAAGATTTGAAACAACTCGTGAGGAAGATCTCAAAGAGATCTCAACACATATATGGAAATCCGGTCTCATTTTGTGCAGTTCCACCAAAATTAAGCGAAGCAAAATGTCGCAATAGCAACAAGTTGAATAGATATCCCTGTTTTAACAGAGGCAAAAGTGGAATCAATTACTGGCCAATAAAGGAGGATGAAACATGCGGCCACAAAAATGGTAATCCCGCCAATCCCTAACAAGTGCTGCAGTTTTGAACTAAGATTCAGTAGTTAATTAATTCGAGAGTGGCATTGCTTAATTTTACCAATGCATTAGATTAACGAAAAGCATAAACAGTTCCAGGGGAGAGTGGGCGCAGCAACAGTATGTGCTTCCATCTACTTATAAAGGGGGTGATGCAGAGTTTGGTGTAACAAAGCAACAAGCATCATGTCTGGGTTGGTCCCATTTTTGTTCAAAACTTAATGTGAAAAGACAGCAATACAATAGCTTCAATTCAACATTTATTTAAACAGTACCAATACAAGTAGCACAACATCTCAAAGCACACTGCACAATCATGTGGATGAAGGCTTGTACTGACCTTTCATGAGACCGACAATGATAAAATACGAATCTGCCAACACGAATAGGAAATCCAATCTCGTTTTGTGCAGTTGCACTGAAATCAAGCAAAGTGTTTCGCGTAGCGAAGCAAAATGTCACAATAGCAACAAGTTGAATAGATATCCATGTATAAACAGAGGCAAAAAAGGAATCAATTACTGGCTAATAAAGGAGGATGAAACATGCGGCCACAAAAATGGTAATCCCGCCAATCCCTAACAAGTGTTGGAGTTTTGAAATAAGATTCAGTAGTTAATTCTGAGAGTGGCATCAATTACTGGCTTATAAAGGGGGTGATGCTGAATTTGTTGTAACAAAGCAACAAGCATCATGTCTAGGTTGGTCCCATTTTTGTTCACTACTTAATGGGAAAAGACAACAATACAATAGCTTCAATTCATCATTTATTTAAAACAGTACCAATACAAGTAGCACAGCATCTCAAAACACATTGCACGATCATGTGGATGAAGTCAAGTACCAACCTGTCATGGCGCACACAAGATCACGTACGAATCTGCCAACACGAATAGGAAATCAAATCTCATGTTGTGCAGTTGCACTGAAATCAAGCAAAGTCGCCGGTGTGACACTTAAGTTTGCTATAGCAACAAGTTGAATAGATATCCCTGATTTAACAGAGGCAAAAAAGAAAACAATTACTGGCCAATAAAGGAGGATGAAACATGTGGCCACAAAAAGAAGCATCTACCTTATCTTGATGGAAAACAAAGTATAGGATAGTAGCATTTCTAAAACGGTTGCATTGATTCATATTAACAGAGAACTTCTCTTAAAACAGATCAGTAGTTAATTCTGAGATTAACAACAGCGAAATAGTTGCATGGGACATGCCAGCACCATGTGCGTCCACACGTATAAATGGGTGATGCAGAGTATGTAGCCAAGCAGCATATATGCGCTGGTCCCATATTTGTTCTCTTTGAACCTTCTTCCTATGTGAGGGCAACAAATCTAGTTGTGCACAAACTACCCGACCCCCCAGTTTCTTTCCCTTTTCAACAAAGAGATCGGTTCCTTACAGATGTGTGTCTTTGGGTTACCCCTTTTTCCCTTTTGACCTACAAAGCGGTGGCTAGCAGTCTATACTACTTTCCGCCCCTCCTTTCCTCATTGAACCACGTCCTAGATTCTTGCTCCAGCCCACCGCACCCTTCTTTCCTCTTTGAACCAACACCTAGATTCGACTACAGATCGAAAAAGATCCACATGTAGCTAGAGCAACGACGGTTTCAAAGAAACTTATACCTTAGGGTCGTCGGGATGTGGCAAGGCGTGCGGCGGGAGGCTGGATCTGCCCACACTACGTACGGCAGCGAGGAAGAAGGGGTCGGTGGCCCTCCCGTACAGGCGCTGGGTGAAAGAGAACAGCACAGCCGGCAGTGGATTGCCTCCCTCGCCGAAGGCGATAGAGTGAACGCTGCACCTCCTCCCCTTCCCGGTGCGACGGGATACAGACGCCTCCTTCACCAGCTATGAGGGGGGGGGAGAGAGACAAGAGGCCAACGCAGTCTTGTTTAGATCTGGTGAAGAGAGGGTGAGGGACTGTGAATATAGCAAACCCTAGCAAATGAACGCTGAGCCTCCAGCGTGTAACATATATGCAGTGCGGCGAGTGTGTGGAGAGTGCAAACCCTAGCGAACAAGCGCTGAGGCTCCCGCTTATATATATACTACTGTAGTGCGGATGAGCTCGGTGCCTTCATTGCACTGCTTTTGGCTGTATGACGGTGAGCCAGCCACATTTTGGGCCCACCTGTCATAAATCCAAAGGCAGGTGCACTAAGTCAATGAAGCTGCGTCCATATAGTACTCTCGTGTATACGACTAATATATAGTGGAGTGATTTTCTTATTCTCTCCATAACAATCATTTTAAATTGTGTAAGTACGAAACGAAACTCTTTATTTAATGTACAGTGAAGAAAACTAGTACTACTTCCGATGAACTAACGATCCACGCCCACGCGTCCAGGTCCCACTTCCTGTCCTTCATGTGTGGTACACTACCCTCCCTTAAGTGAACAACCACACATACGCCAAATTATCGGAAACGTGTGAGAGTGTGTACAAATAAAGAAGTTTAATTTCAATTATCGGAAAGGTTTGAGAGTATTATAAAGTTTGACTTCAGTCAAATCTAATATCCGGAGTAAATAAAAATGGAGGACTACTACGACCATCCGGGTTTTTAGTCCACACCATTTTTTAAATCAAAGTTAATAGCTGGACGAATAAAATTACAGGGGAGCTAGAGACAAAGTTGTGAGAAGGCTTAGAAATCAATACAAAACTTATGCTCTTAGTACCAACGTCGATCCTTCTTCGAGGAAACATTTGGTTCATAGCCAATTGTGTGATAAAATTGCACCAACGTGAAAGACGACTGCGTCTCTAACGCAACTAAGGTGAACTGACGAAGGATATCATCTTTGTGCGTAACAAGCAAAGAGCACTGATGGAAGACATCTTGTTTTTCATCGAAAATCGATCAGCTTCACCAGCCGACGCAACCATGAGGCGCAACCATGAGCATCGATAGGTCATCGTGGTGATGCATCATCCATTTGGCATCAAGTTTGGGTGAGGCACCTATGAAGTTCGACAAATCCTCACCGTGGTCATTTCTTCTCAAGTAATCAAGCTCGAGGAAGGAAGAACCACGTGGCAGAGGACGAAGGAGGCGGAACAACAATGGCCATCCAATTTTGTGCAGTTCCACTAAAATTGAGGAAGACATGCCCGGTATGGAGATACGCATCGCTGTTTCCAAAAATATATAAAAGGGTTAGCAACGACATCTCAATTGTCAATAAGAATTAATGAAAAGTACACCAACAAACAGAAGCATCATAATTATCTTGATGGGAACTAAACCAGGATACCCGAGAAAAAAAGCATTTCTTCATTTAACCAGTGATAGTACTACCACCATATGGACAATGACCGCAAAACCACCATGTACTTTTTGTCGAAAGAACATGTATACCTCCACCGAGGCATAAATCAAGACAACTTTTTGAGTGGTATTTCCTCTATAATAGTAGTACTAGTAGGTGATGTTGGACCAGCCGAAGAACCCTAGCTACTATGCATGGGGAGCTGGGGAGTAGTCGCATAGAAGAAAACCCGCATGCAGCAACCTGAGGAGCTGGACCAGTACAAGAAGTTATACCTTAGGTGGGCGAGATGTCGTTTAGGCGGGCGGGCGGGATCTTCCCACACGACGGCAGCGAACAAGGGCGTGGTGAATCTTCGTCTGCGCCAGCGCCGGCTCCGAGAGGACGGTGCGCATCGGCTTCCTCCGTCATCGACGGCGACAACGTCAACGCTGCACCTCCTCACCTCCCGCAGCGGACGGGATTCAGCCGGATCTGTGACCACCGATGAGGAGAGAGATAGAGTGGACACTATCATCTTGTTTTGATATGGAGAGGGTGAGAGAGCGAGACGCGAGAGACTCTATCAAACAAGAGGCTATAATGGAGTAAAAATAATCTCTCCATAGCAGTGGTTTTAAATAGAATACGCGCGTTCCCGGGAAAAAGAAACGAAAACTGGCAAACAATTTTTTAAGGGTCTGTCTAGGACACATCTAGATGTGACATAGTTATGTCACATCTAAGTTGATGTCCACTCTGTTTGTGGTCTATTTTTTTCCTAGTTTTTTCTTTTTCTTGTTGCTACATTATATACTTGTGGGAGCTTAGATGTGATATCCTTAAATAACATCTAGATGTGAATTAGACAAAATGATTTTCTAACGTACCAAGAAAGAAAACTCGATCAAAAACACGCCCCGATTCCGTGTCGCGAGTCGTCGTCGCACACACACATAGACATAGACATGCATATCCGTGTTTACGTAAAATTCCATTTCCATCTCCATCTCCAATCATATTTGTCCAACGGCACATTATTTACGTTGTTAATTATATACGCAGCAATATTAACGTACATCATCTCTTGTTTGCGCACGTCCGACCGCTGCCACGGCCGGTCTGACCAACCCGAACCCTCTTCATCACCCGCGCGTGCTTCCCGCCTGAAACGGTCAATGCCGCATTCATGCTCGGCCAGAGCAGACGCGACCTCTCACTGGCGCCGGCATTGAAGCGGCGCACCGGCCGAGAGAGCGTCGCCCGCGCCGCTTCCGGGTGCACGCGGCTGCTCCGTGTTCAAAGGTCGCAATAGCCGGCTACAACATGCATGTAAAAAGTTCTTGGGAGTCCGTGCTACAACTAGCTGTCCTCCCCCAACTCGTCAATCTCTTCCAGTAGTGCTAGTACTCCATGGCACGATCCATCGGCAAGCAGGCGGGAAAGTTATGGTATACTACTCGGTTTGCGGTGAGTGACATGCCGAGCGACCGTGTGGGGTCGAGCCA
The DNA here is from genome assembly GCA_021605205.1 of Aegilops longissima. Taxonomy (NCBI): domain Eukaryota; kingdom Viridiplantae; phylum Streptophyta; class Magnoliopsida; order Poales; family Poaceae; genus Aegilops; species Aegilops longissima. The sequence continues at coordinate 257,692,279 of CM038680.1, read as the reverse complement.
TGGAGGAGGGTGAGACACGAACACGACAGACGTGATTTAAACGTTGGTTTTGCTCGATGGCGCGATCCAACGAAACGAAACATTGGTTTCTCTCTGTTTCCATTTTTTCTCCGGAAAAACAGAAACTTTTCCACTCCATTTTCATTCCTATTCCAAGGTTGCCCCGTTACAACATTCCATCAAATACAAAGGAAAACTAACACGCATGATGATGCATCTCAATGATTCACAGATCATAGCCAATATTTACTTCACAACTAAAGAAAAAAGTTGTGAGAGCGTGTACGAAAGAAAAACTACTGATGGGGTCACTACGACTTAAACCCTAAACATGATTTAATTTCCTGGCCAGGTAGAACCTATCGAAGGAAAGACGGCTGGCACCCTCGGATCATACGATGCTTTTGTGCAGTTCCACTAAAATCGACCTAAGCATCCCTGATGGCAAAGATATTGAATAAGTGTGATTAAAATAATAGTACTGGCACTAGTTCATGAGACATAAACTCATCACAAGTAGAAGCCGGTAGAAGTAGACAAAGACCGACATGGAGATGGAGCTACGGCAGTGGAGCAAGCCGGCTCCAAAAGGAAGATGGACTACCTGGGACGTCGGGCTGTAGCTAGAAGGGCGGTTGGGATGCGGCATCGGCCCATACCGCGGTGACCCCGATTGGGACGCACCGTGTGGGTTTCTCCTCGCCAATGTCGATCGCGTCTACGCAGAACATTGTTCCCTTCCCCCAGCTGCGGGATCAGGCCCGTCGTTCTATGCTTGTGAAGAGAGCAACCTAAGCAAGCAGGCTTGTAGCTTAGGCTCCTGCTAGTGTATATATAGTGGTTTTCTTTTTCTCTCCATATCAACCATTTTATATTGCGTACGTGTCATTAAAGAGTGAAATGATGGTTGCTTCTTCCGACTAACTTACTGTGTGATTTGACTGCTCCTTAGTGGCCCCTACATGTACTCCCCATACGTGTATGCAATAGTCACACGTACACATGGACGCAGAAACGCGCGCGATGCCCTAATGCATGCATGTCCGAGCACACGACGGAACGCACACAGTCACGCTCAAGTGCTCAACCTACACATGCATGCACACACATACTCAGTCAGGGTGATCTAGTGACTGTATGAACACCGGAAAATATATATATTGAGTGCAATGAGCGTATTATGAAGTCCATTGACCGTATTTTTACAAATATACAGTGACAGACATTGTATTTATCTCGTTTGAAATTAAGCCATATTAACCGGAGAGGAGGCAGTATGGACTAGCATTACTTTTCTGTGTCCCGTCAACTTGTCGAACGAGGAGAAGGTTGCAGGACGGGAGAAGCTTGCGCGCGGTGGCTCGCAGGACAAGGAGAAACTTTTGACTAATGAAAGCTCTCCCTCGCTCAGGCGGTGGGCGGCAATGATTAATTCGTGTCGATTGCGAAGCATACACTATACTACTAGTGCTATTATTGTTCGACTTCCGAACATCCAAGCGCAAAGTTTACTAGTACTACTACTATAGTCCATAAAGGTAACGTACTATACTAGTACTAGGAACCGGATGGAGGCGTCTGCACTCTTATTATAATTTTAAAATGTGATAAAGCAATCTTCAACACATTTGGTTCTCTTGAGGTTCTCGCATGTGATAATGGAAGTTGATTGCATGGAACACTCGCCATAATTCTCGCTTAATTCTGGCTCATATCCTGTTACAAATAGTAGCGCTCGAAATATTTCCTCTTTTTTGTTATTCAGCATGTAAACAGGTCAGCAAACCTTGCGGCGCGCCCGTGCGAACCGTGCTTGCTGCACTTTGAATGTGGCGAGAGCTGGCTTGATGAAACACCTCGCTTCCTACTTCTTTTTTATGGGTACCTCGCTTCCTAGTGACCAGTGTCTTGGCTGATCGTCCTAATAATGCTTATATATGAATAAAGCTCTCTGATTTACCTGCAAAAAAGATTAAGCCATATTAACCGGAAAGGAGGGAGTATGGACTAGCACTACTATTTGGTGTGTCCCGTCAACTCGCAGAACGAGGAGAAGCTTGCAGGACAAGGTGAAGCTCGCTTACGCCTTTTGACTAATGCAACCTACCCTCGGTGGACATGCATCAGTCCATTCGGTGTCAGATTGTCAAAGGCATACACTGTAGTACCCAACATGCGGAGTACCATCATTGTTCGACTTCACGAAGAGGTGAAGAGCCAAGCGCAGTAGTACGCGTACTTGGTTTTCCACCTTCATACTACTCCTCCCTCCGTCACAGTTTACAGGGCGCGCTTCATTATGATGCATTTCTCTCAATGCATTTCCACCACCAGAGAGACTTTAGACGCGTTTGGTTTAATGCTCAATTAATTAGGGCATGGTAACCGCAATCAAGTCCACAATTTTCTCTCCATGTATTGTACTACTACAGAGTGGAGTAAGTGCATGCATGTGTGTACCCGGGGTGGAAGGACTGCATGCATGATTGTACGCATTATTCCCTCTAGTAATAGACGCCGTGCTATAACTACCAGTGGTATTTTTCAGGCCAATCGCTAGTCGCCTTGGTCCCACAGATTTTTTTTTCTAAAGCGCGCTGTATAAACAATGACAGATGGAGTAGTATGAGCGGATTCAAAGAAGAGCGTATTGATGGTTGCTTCTTCAGAGCAACTTACAGTGGGAAAGGTGGGGCTTATGATTTGACTGCTCATTACTCACTATTAGTGCAGTGCAACGACCGGGCTGAGTCTCCCATGCGGTTGTGCACTACCCCCTCGGTTCTTAAATATACTCCGGAGTATTTGTCTTTCTAGAGGTTTCAACGAGTGACTACTCAAATATTTGTCTTTTTAGAGATTTCAAATGGACTGGCACATACGGATGTATATAGACATATTTTAGAGTGTAGATTCACTCATTTTGCTCCGTATGTAGTCACTTGTTGAAATCTCTGGAAAGACGAATAGAATATTTAGGAACGGAGGGAGTACACATACGAAGCAAAATGAGTGAATCTACACTCTAAAATATGCCCGTTTGAAATTTGTAAAAAGACAAATATTTAGGAACGAAGGAGTATAATTTTGTGCATGGCACATGGACCCGGATGATGAAGAGGCTTCTGGCAATGCTATCAAGCTTCCATCATTTGTTTACATAATTGACGTACTATACAAATAATTTTCCAGCAACATGAAATTGTACAATGGTGTGAGCTTTCAGCTTTTGTTTCGCGTGTCTTTCCATTGATGCTCTTTCGGAAACAATAAAAAACTAACTTCCTTGCTAATGCATGTCAATTATTAGCAGATTAGAGCTAATAATTACATCACAACTGAAGAAAAAGTTGTGAGAAGGTGTTAAATTAAAATTGACCCATGCTTTCATTGGCAGCAACGTCCCCCCAGCTCTGTCTAAATCAACAAGGCATGTTGGGGAAAAATTAGTTGTCTGGAGCATGCAGCATTCCGGTCATTTTGTGCAGTTCCACTAAAATAGAGCTGAGCGTCTCTATTCCAAATATATCAAGTGTGATTACGATAATAGAGGACTGCTGATGAAACAATAAACACACAAATAGAAGCCGGTCACCTTTGCAGTCTCTCTTAAGACTAACTAGTTGGAGAAGATTAGGCTCGGAGTTGGATGAGGAGGATAGAGCAAAACCAATCTCCCTTTGTGCAACGCCTTTGAAATGTAGAGACGTTGCCCATGTGACATTTTAGTACAACTGCACAGAACACTCTTAAGAAAAAAGTGATTTGTGCAGTTCACCAAAAGGTCGCAATAGCAACGAGGTGAAATGGATAGCCCTGTTTGCAAAAAAGAGGTAGAAAGGAAACAATTACTGGCCAATAACAGTTGACGACACAGGCGACGACAAAAAAGAAGCATATTCCTTGTCCTAAGGGAAGATAACAACACGGTTGTGTTTGTCTAAAACGATGTGAGGACGAGAATGCAATATGGAAAGTACGCCGGACAAGCTACGTTTTGGGCAAAGAACTATGGAAGATCCACATGCAACGACGTGGGAAAACGGGCAGTGGAGCAAGGCCGGAGGGGATACCTGGAGGTCGTCGAGATGTAACTAGGTGAGCGGCGGCAGGCGGAATCTGCGAGCAGGTGGCATAGGCCCTGCCGCACCGAAGCTTGGTCAGAGAGAACGGCGTGTACCGCAGATCGGGACGTGTTGCCTCGGCGCCGTCAAACGGAGAAACGATGCACTTCCTCCCTTTCCCCCGGTGGACGGGATGTGGCCGGATCAGTGACCAACGGTGAGAGAGAGAGATGCCACCGCACTCCCTTTCCCCCGGCGGATGGGATGCGGCCGGATCAGTGACCAACGGTGAGAGAGAGAGAGAGGCCACCGCACTCCCTTTCCCCCGGCGGACGGGATGCGGCTGGATCAGTGACCAACGGTGAGAGAGAGAGAGAGAGAGGCCACTGGAGCCTTGTGGGAGACACTCTGAAGAGCGACAAACCAGGCAGGCAGGCTCCATTGTATATAGTGAGCGGACTACCTTTTTCTCCATAAAAATCGTTTTATATTCTATGTACGTGCCATTGAGCGCTATAACTTTATTTAAAAATAACGCGGCAACGCGTCAAGTCGAACTTTGTTTCGTGCACGCGTGGTACACGACCTCCCTAGGTAAACAACCGCTACAGGCGTTCAAATTAGCACATGGGCTGCCATTTCATAAAGAAATGAGCTCCACCGTGTACCCGCGCGGGTGTGGCTGGGCACGAAGAGTGAGTACGTGCACGGTGCACCTATTCTCTTCTTGTATCGTACACCACCCACATTGGGGTTGTGGGAGAGATACAAACCTAGAGAGATATAGTGTGTGGGTTCTTGAGAGTTTTTTGTGGGGGGGTCAATCAAAAAATGTAACATATGCAATGTGTGTGAAATAGAGTCCTGGATATAACATATGTATAGAGGCGATCTCTGAGAAGAGAGTGGAGGTATCATCGGCTTGAGGTGTCCATAGAATCAAGAGAGGGATGATGTGTGTGTGTGTGTGTGTGTGCTCGCGATCGATAAAGAGTGCCATCAATTTGTGTGTGCCCACGATATAGAGTGGCTGGCCTCTTTGGAGCGTGAGATGGAACATGTGCAGTTTGTCTCTATGGCATGGATACCTACCGCAGCTCGACTATCGGTGTGTGGTGGGGGAAGAGGAGGCCCAATTAACTATAGAGGTACAATGGCTGGTATATGTGTGGAGGAGGAGAGGCCTACCTCATGTATTAAGGAGATCGATCTGCCTCATGTATTAAGGGAGATCGATCGGCTTCCATGCATATGTGCAGGAGATGAATAAGGTTGGGGGAGAGACAGAGCTAGAGTGTTGGAGGGGTTGGTAGTGGAGTTGCTTCTAACAAATGGTGGGACAGGCTTGCTAGACAAACGGAGGGCACGCCCCAATATCAATAAGAGAGGAGATGGCTGCTTGTTGTCTGTGCACGTCGTGTGAGAGACGGGTCAGGAGGCATGCACGAATGATGAGGGGGACGATGTGGCTATGGTAAGCAGACGTAACTACATAGGAAGATCAATCGCCCTTTGTAAGAGAAAGGAGAGACATAACTTGTGAAGTACGTCGATCGATGGGGGGTAGTCAAAGTCGATCTAGGTATATGTTGGGAGATCGATCGGTATACATGCATGTGTGTGATAGAAGCAAATGACGCACGAGGAGAAGGATAGAGAGAGAGGGATGCATGTAGGAGGTGGTACGAGAGGCATACTATATCGAGGGGAGGAGGAAGAGTACGAGAACGATGAAAAGAGTGGTGGGAGTGAGGCATGGACGGTGACAAGAGAACAGTGGAAGCTTGTGTTTGTGCTAGGCACACCTGGCTAGAGAGGCATATCGATCGATGTGTGCCGTAAAGAAGGAGCTGGGGGGCCTACACACACCATGGGTGAACGACCTAAAGTGAAAAGACGAATTTGCACGATGGAGCTAGAGAATGCCGAGGGAGGGTGAGATTGATGCGGGTGTGTGCATGCACAAGAAGAAGTTAGCGCTAGCTACAAAGATAAGAGGGTTGTGTGGGTGTAAAAGACGAATAGAGATCATATATACTTCATTATAAAAAGTGAATTCTTATATTTGAAGAATTTATCATAGTGTTTCAAACCGACGCATGTGTGAATATATATAACGGTGATACACATGGTGTGGTTATGAACATGGTATACTACATTTAATATATTTTATCTCTACTCTTATAAAAAAACGGAGTTGTTGATGATGGTGTGCCCGCCATCCTACATTATAGGCCGTCTGATTTATATCTGGCGGATAGCAAGGAAACTATGATGGTTGAAGTTGGCAACAATCATGATTGTAGATTCTTATTGAAATAGAGAAACGAATTCCAATTTAGTTCGAATTGCAGCGGTAGTATAGACATTTGGAATGCACTAAAATGTTGGTATGAGTAGGTTACATGCATTATACAGCAAGCGAAAAAATTTAATCGGACATAACATGGATTCATACTCCCTCCTTCCATCTATATAGGGCGTAATGAGATTTTTAAGACCGCCTTTGACTATTGACAAGATTAATAGTACATGACATGCACAATGTGAAAATTATATCATTGAAAGAACCTTTCACAGACGAATTTAATGGTGTGCTTTGTGTAAGTTGAATGTCATATATCATTGCTCTAATATTTGGTCAAATTTAGCATCAAAAACACATTAGGCCCTATATAGATGGAAGGAGGGAGTAGCTTTGAATAGCATTTGCATAGTAAAATGGGGCAAGACTCTCTCTTTGTGTGGTGTGAATAGTTTTATTTTTTTCGTTTTCTTTTTGGTTGAGGGAAGTGCGAATTGATTTGGTACGTACAAGTACAATATTACTACACGTGAGGCTTGTCCCTAAAATTCAACCCGCGTCTTGTTATATCCCGAAAATTCAGATATCGTGCTCCCAAACTGGAGCCTTCACAACCCGCGCCTTGCTATCCCGAAATTACAACGCGCGCGAAAACTCCCTCCTGCTGCCAAATCCCGACACTCGAAATCCCCCTTCTAACCCTGAGCCGAAAGGGCCGCTAGTTCAAATCGGTGGGGGGTACTTTTGTAACACACCCTACATTTTCGACAAGCGCGTTCCTAAGTCATGCTTCACCCCCTCCCATCGCCCCCTTTTCGCCATTCGAAATCCCAGGCCGCCATAACCTCTCCTCTCCAGCCGTGAAGCCCCACCCTCCTCCGTCCGCCACGTCACCGCTACCCAGCCGGAGCCTCTTCCCCGATGACGTCGTCCACCGCAACAGCTCGACGTCCCTTGTCCACCTCCCCGGATGAGGATCCGTCGTCCATCTCACCGTCATGCCGGTTCAGCCGCCCCATCCTCCACCTCCAAGGAGCTGCTCCGACGATCGCCTCATCTATCGCGGCTGCTCCATCCCCACATCGCCGCCTTAACCTGCTCCACCGAAACCGCAGCATCCTCACCGACTCCTCAGACGAAGCGAGGCCTACTCGGCGCCACCAAAGAGGTTGTACACTCATCGCATTGCACCTTCTCCTTAACTCGACCTCCCGGCACCGACGGTGCTCCATCCCGCACCCCATGGGCGGCTACCTTGAAGCTTGGCGCCATGGCGACATCTCCACGGGCGGCTCTCCCCAAAGTCTGAGGCCCCTTCGACGGCGGCATCCATACCAGCCGGATCTGCTGCTCCGGCTCTCGCTCGCTCGCGCTGCTGCTACTGCTCCGGCTCTCGCTCGATCACTCGCTCGCCCAGCTGCTGCTGCTGCTGCTCTCCCCCTCGCTTGTGCTGCTGCTCTTTCCGGTTAAGCAACACTTCAGTCGACTGAATCGACTTTTGGGTCAGTCGATTTTCAGGGGTTGGGGGGGCTCGCCGGAGTTAAGGAAGAAACACCCCAGCGGGACGGGGCTCACGGAGAGGTACCCCACTATCTATCTTAGGGTTCAGGGTGGGGGGCGGGGGGCCTAGAGGGCTGGCCGGGGCGGCGGTGGCGAGTTGTTTCGGGGCAGCGAGGCGGCGCTGGTGTAACATCCCAAATTTCCCATTTGGAATGTTTTACAATTATAGCTAAGCATCTATGCATATTGTTTGAAATTGAGTGACATTTGAAGTTTCAGAAGATTTTGAGTTGATGGAATTTGAATTCAAATTGGCAGTTGAAATTTATTTCAAAACAATGCCTGACAAATACTTGAGAAAAAGTATGAGAGGAGTAAACATGACACTCCAAATATGTCAGAAGAAAACTTTGCCAAAAAGTTTGAATTCAAAATCTGATTTTATTTGGGATTTCTAGAAAATGATTTTTTTTTAAGTTTGAGTTTTGCCCCTGGAAAAATGTTCAAATTGTAGGGAATATTCCCCTGATCATTTTGATATATATATGTCCTATATAAAATATATATATTTAATATATTATCTCTCCTCTCCTTAATTCAAAAAAAATAGAAAAAGGAAAAAACCCAGCGCTTGACCAGAATAACTGCCCACCCAGCCAGCCGAGGCAGCCCAGTGGGCGGGCCAGCCAACCGCCCAGTGCCCGAGCCGACCGACCCAGCCGCCGCGCCGAACTCCCTTCCCTCGGTGGCAGACCGCAACTCCCCTCTCTCTCCCGCTGACCCCGACCCCACCCCGTCTTCTTCCTCTCCACGCCACCGCGTCGCGCCTCGCGGAATCTGGGAGATCGCGGGATCTGCTCCCCGATCCGCCCCTCCTCCAAGTCGGCGCCTATATAAACCCCGCCCACCTCGACCCGTTTCCCCACTTCCCCCTCGCCCTCGCCCTCGCCGCGATTCTCGCTGAAACCCGCCGCCGCGCGCCATTGCCCCTATTCCGCCTGCGTCTCGACCCCCCGAGCTTCACCGACACCACCACCGACCTCCCTCGCCGCCGCACTCACGGACGCCTCCGCGTCTTCCCGACCACGGAGCCACCGCACCGTCGCCGCCCGAAAGCCGCCGTCGACCGTCGCCGTTGCCGCCACTGCTGATGAGTCACGGAGACCCCGCCACCGTCCGATCTAGGATCTAGGGTTTAGATTAGATTTAGCGAAGGGGTATGCTTTTTTTTTTAAGATCCGGTTTTAGTTACGGTTTTTATTTTGGTTTAGTAGTGGTTTAGTTAGACCGGCCCGACTCGGTTTATTTTCTCGGGCGCGTTTTAGTTATTTGACGCCCGAGCGTTAGATAGGCCCGTTAGCGCCGGTTTTCATTTTAGTTATTTTTTTTGTTTCTGTTTTTAACAGAATAGTTTCAGTTTTGTAAAATCCATATCTTTTAGGTTACTTAATATTTTTAATTGATTCTTTTTTTGTTGGTTTGGAAATTTGTTGTAGTTTCTGTAGAAAATATGTTTGGCCATGTTTAAATTACTAAAAATTGTTTTATTTTAGTTTTAGACAGATTGGTAATTCTGCTATAAAATGAGTTAGGATTATTTTATTTTAGTGATTCTTTTGTCACTACTTTGTTTTGACCTTGCCTAACCGTAGGAATTTATTTGGGCATTTTAGATTTAATAAAAAAATAGTTTTAATCAAAATCATGTGGTTCTTATTTATTTAACTAGTTACTGTTTTCCTATTGTTTTATTTAGTAAATAATTTTATTTTACCTATGTTATAGTTTATTTTGGATTAGTTTCTGTAGCTATAGAGGATGGACTTTTATTTACAATAAATAAAATTTTTATTTTATTTTTCCTTGCTAGGATTGTTATAGGCATAATAGGAGTTCTATAATAGCTTTTGATGTGATTATTTTTGCTCCTAGTTTGCATGATGTTTTCCTTTCTGCTAGTTAGCAAAACCCATGCTTAAGTTCTGTTAAGAAAAATTTGGTTGTGTAAAACTATTTCTTAGTTGTTGTTTGATGTGGTAAAAACATTGATTTGGATTTCTTCGAGTTTTCTTGGGGTTTTGGTTCAATTGTTTTGTGTGTTATGTTAGCATGCTGTTATGTTAAGTGATTGTATGCTCTTATGCTTATTATGATTGTTGTTTGCCTCGGTAGAATTTCCGGAGTGCGAAGCTTGCTATCACGAGTCCCTAACTTTCGAAGACCGTCAGCAAGGCAAGTCATTTGACCATGTTTACTTTTACAATACCTATGATTTTATTGCATTAGAATTATACCTCCCCACCATGCATGCAGTAGGAGAATTTTAAGTTATGTTCTTGAGTAGTATCATGAGGTAGGATGAAACCAATCCCCCTTGTTACCATGGCCCGGGACGAAGTAGTTTATTTTTGCTATGCTCGTAGACGGGTTTGGTTGAGTGATTCATAAGGGAGATGTGAGAGTCAAGATGATGACAACCCCATGACTACAAGCTCAAGATGGACTTCAAAATTCACTCTTGGGTGGAGGGCGGTTGATGGGCACCCGGAGAAAACCAGCGGTTGGCGGGATGCATGGAGAAGCGCCATGACATCTTGCGGAGCTTCACCCAGCCACGAAGAGGCGGATGGATACCCCATTGACGGAAGCTTACCCGTGCAGCCGCAAGCCATTATGGGCTCGGCTTGGTCAACCCTAGGTGTGACTCTGGCGGACGGTGCTACGAGATGTAGAAGAGCGGTAGGATTGGATGGGTACCGGCGGTGGCGGAGGAACTCTTGGAAGACCCTGTTTACGTTCGTCCGTCTTCAAACACCATGGAGTGCGAAGACTTAAAGGAGGAGCGATTCTTGCGGGTAAAGTGCACAAACCTCTGCAGAGTGAAGATCTAATCGGTTAGCCGTGTCCCGATTACGGACAATTTGAGCCTCTGGAACTGGAGTATTTGAATATCTCAACACCAAACTTAATAAATTAATTGAGGGGTTATTTAATAATTGGGAATGAGACATTGGTTGGCGGAACCATCTCAATAACTACCAACATTTTGTAGTATTTGCAAACAAGTCCTTGTTGTAGGGAAAAGCGGCTTTTTCATAAAAACATTGAAATTTAGAGCCCCACAGCCAAATTGCATATAGTGTTAGTAATTTTATTGTTGTTCTCTCTTTGACTTGCGGCATATTCAAAATGCTGACCTACGGTTGCAACGTCTTATGTTGCGAGGAGTATTCGATCGGGAGTGAGGCTACGATCCACGCTTGGCGATTGCCCTATGGAGTCGGATGGACTCGCTATTAAATCACGCTTCGCAGCTTTATTTAGTTTATTTCTCATGAGTTGGCCTTTGGCGAATTTATTCTATTGTAATAAAGACTCGATATGAGAAGCGTGTAATAAATTCAGGTGTGATTGAACTTTGAATCTTTGCATCAATGTCTTGTGTGTGCGGCATGATCTTGGGATGGTACAGCTACGAGACTTGACCGTTTGGTCGGGTCGCTCTGAGATGGTATTGAGCACACGCTGACCGTAGGACGTAACCCCTAGGATCGGAAAGCCATAGGAAGAGACTATTTATTTTATGTCCTTATCATTTCGTAATTCTCCCCTGTTCATTTCTGACTTCTCTCCGATTTTCAACATTCTAGATGGCTGCCGAGTTCACCCCAGTTTTGCTACCGGAGTTTTGCCACCAGATGAGGCGATGCCTCTCGGCAAGAAGCTGGTTCAGATCATGAAGAAGCTGAAGATTGCTCGCCATCAATCACCGGAAGCCTACCAATGCACTTCCGGCGGATACCGCTTCTGAGATTGAGGTGCACATTCGGGGAGGACCTTCGGAGGACATTCAAAGCCCATTGACTTTGAGTTTACCGATTTCAATTGGATCCTCGGAAGAGACATGGCGATTTATCATGCACTTGGACATCTCCGAGAAGAGTACAGGGCCGAGCTCGACCCATCAGACCTCGCCATGATTTCTCGCAGAGCTAGGAATGGAGATATCATCCATACCGTAGAGGACGACTCCATTCTCTCATATGTCCAAGACTTGGAGTGTCTCCTCAGAAGCGGAGATCCAGACTCGCCGTAACTTCGAAGGTACACGGGAGGCTGTTGTTCCGTGTTGGGCGGAGGAGAAAGCACGCGAGACTTCCTTGACCATGAAGAAGAAATAAAGGATCTCATGGAGAGAGTCGACAAGCTGAAGATGGATGTTGCCGCATTAGAGGAGAAGATGGACTTGGAGAAGACCTTTTTCCGAGTGGAGATAGCGGACCCTCGTGAGCAATGACCAGGATTATGAAGAGAGCTCCACCGAAGAAAGCCGCAAGAGGAGGCGCCGCATAAGAGGACGCCACACCGGAGGACGCCGCACCAGAGGACGCAAGGATAATTGATGAAGACATTTAGTCGACCGCCATGTTATTTTATTTTTTCGTCGATCAGTTAGGCCGTTATTTTCGATTAGTCGTGAAATTTGTAATCCGAGATTGAACCATGTTTGAGATGATTGAATAAATGATTGGTGTGATTATGATTGTGCATTCATATGGGTAGTGATATTTTCTCATTAGACCCTTGTTCTATTCTAATTTTCTCATCCACTCCAAAACACCAGATGCCTCCGAGGCGTGACCCGGTCTCAACTTTCCGCGGAGCTCACCTAGCTGATCCAGCAGCAGAATGCCCTCATGCGGATGCTCATCCGAATCGAACAACAACAACAACAATCCACCGCCACCACCCCCGCTGACAACCCGACCCGCTTCCTAAGGCTGAATCGCGGTGTTCTCTAGCAGACCGAGGCGATTGTGGCCGATGATTAGCTCCGCAAGGTCGGAAGGAGTTAGCCACTGCTGGATGCACAGATGCGAGAGAAGGTGCGCTTTGCCGCACATCGACTTGATGGACCTGCAGCCTCTTGGTGGGAGAACTACAGCGCCACTTATCCCATCGCCACCATCACATGGGATCAGTTCAAAGAAGCTTTCCGCACCGCTCATGTATCGGTGGAGCCATGAGTGCGAAGAAGCGTGAGTTTCGCAACTTACGCCAAGGGAACCGTCTTGTGGGGCGGTCGTGGATGAGTTCAACAAGTTAGCTCGCTATGCCCCGGATGATGTGGCCACGAGATGCATAAAGCAGGAAAAGTTTCTCGAGGGACTCAATGGCGAGCTGGGTATGCAGCTTATGGTGGCTACCTTCAACAACTACCGGGAGCTAGTAGACAAGGCCACCATACTTGAAGGCAAGCAGCAGCAGATTGATAGCATAGCGGAAGTATGGCGGGGAAGTACAACTCGGAGCTCGTGAAGCCCGTTATGCCCCATACTCGGGAGGGCATACCCATCACAACCATGGAGGACATAATCATGGAGGACATAACCATGGAGGAAATGGGAACAACCGCAACCCCGACAACAAGACATGCAATGGAAACGGTAATGGAAATCAGCATCGTCCTGCCCCGGTTTAGAAGGATCTGAGTCACATCACCTGTTTCAAGTGCCAGAAAACAGGGCACTATGCCACCGACTGCCCGGAGGCCAAGCAGAGGAATGGAAATGGCAATGGAAGCTCAGCAAAGAAGCCCAACCCTTTTCCTCGTGCTCAGGTGAACCACATTGACGTGGAGGACGTCTATGATCAGCCAGACACTGTGGTTGGTAAGTTTTTATTAAATTCACATCCAGTTAGGGGTGGAAAGTGGTAGCGGATAATCCGAAATATCCGATATTCGTATTCGAGAAAATGCCTATTCGTATCCGAAACATCCGCATCCGAACCAAAATGGATATGGAAATTATCCGTATCCGAATTTATTAAACAAATAATAAATAAAATATGGTAGGAGATTTTGACACAAATATGGATATGGAAGTGGATATATCCGTATCCGAATAAGATTATGGGAGGTAATTTTCAAAATTCTAGACCCAGTATTCCAATTATCCAACATAAAAGCCAAATAAGGGGTCAAATTTTACTCTTTATATGATTGAACTTATAAATTATTATGCATTACAATAGTATTTATTCATAAACCTATTTATCGCTGACTTATTGTACGTCACAAGTTGATTATTTCAGGTCACATAGCTATCGACTAATTTACTTAAGCAATATGTTGATATTATTCGTATCCGTTTCGAATCAAGAAAACATCCGATACGTATCCGTATTCAAATAATATCCGAGCCGCATCCGTATACGATAACATCCGTATTCGGATTCGTATTCGTTTTGAAAATATGAAAATGGAAGTGGTAAGAGCACTATCTTATCCGCATCCGATCCGTTTCCACCCCTACATCCAGTATTGGTACTCTTTGATTCTGGTGCAACGCATTCATTTATATCAAGGGTAGTTGTGGAAAAGTACGGGTTGCCCACTAGAACCCTTAGAAGCCCTCTTCACGTCAATTCCGCGGGAGGAGAAATGATGGCAGGCTTAGGCTATCATGCAACCCTCAACATCGGAAACCATAAATTTCCCGCAGACCTCATAGTATTGGAAACCCAGACCTTGGATGTAATCCTAGGCATGGATTGGTTGACAAAGTTTGAAGGAAACATAGGCTGTGCCCGCAAGTCGATTCTGCTCACCACCCGGGCGAAGAGGATCAAGTATGTATCGAGGCGTATCCCGATGAAGAATCGGTGAATTCCCTCACGGGAGTTGTTCGAGAGGAAGTGCCGATGGTGCAAGATTTTCCGATGTGTTTAGGAGGAATTACAGAATGCCACCGGACGAGACATTGAATTTCTGATTGAGTTATTGCGGCACAGCCCCAATATCCAAGAGACCCTATCGGATGCCCCCGAATGATTTGGAAGAGACCAAGAACCAAATTAATGAGCTATTGGAGAAAGGATATATTCGGCCAAGCTCGTCACCTTGGGGAGCCCCAGTTCTTTTGGTAGAGAAGAAGGATGGAACCCTGAGGATGGTTGTGGATTATCGTTCGTTGAACGACATGACCATCAAGAACAAGTACCCTCTGCCGATGATTAATGATCTATTTGATCAGCTAGTTGGAGCCAAGGTATTCTCCAAGATCGATCTTGATCGAGGTATCATCGATTGAAGATCCGTGAAAAGGATATACCTAAAACAGCATTCACCACGGTATGGTTTATATGAGTATACCGTCATGTCATTCGGATTGACTAATGCCCTGCATACTTCATGAATTTGATGAACAAGGTATTTATGGAATATCTGGACAAGTTTGTTGTGGTGTTCATCGATGATATCTGATTTTCTCCAAGAGCGAGGAAGAGCATAAGGAACATTTGCGTCTAGTTACGGAGAAACTCGAGAACATCGATTGTATGCCAAGTTCAGCAAATGTGAATTTTGGCTGAAGGAAGTCGGATTCCTCGGACATGTTATTTCAGGAGAAGGAATAGCAGATTGACCCGCCAAGGTTGTATCATCACCGATTGGCGATCACCCACCTCGATCAAGGAGATCCATGATTTTCTCGGACTCGCGAGGATATTATCGGAGGTTTATTGAGAATTTCCTGAAGATTGCCAAGCCCATGACTGAGCTATTGAAGAAGGACGCCAAGTACATTTGGACCGAGAATTGTGAAGCCAGTTTCCAGGAATTGAAGAAACGTTTGGTTACAGCCCCAGTGCTGATTCTGCCGGACATCCACAAGGATTACCAGGTATATTGTGATGATTCCCGCCAGGGACTCGGAGGAGTACTCATGCAGGAAGGAAAAGTTGTAGCTTATACCTTCAGACAGCTACGACCACACGAGATGAATTACGCCACACATGATTTGGAGTTAGCAGCCGTAGTGCATGCACTCAAGACCTGGAGGCATTTTCTTATCGGAAACAAATGTGATGTTTACACAGATCATAAAAGCTTGAAGTATATTTTTCACGCAGAAAGAGTTGAACCTCAGGCAGAGGAGATGGCTAGAATTAATCAAGGACTATGACATGAGATTGCATTACCATCCAGGAAAGGCTAATGTTGTAGCAGATGCTTTGAGCCGTAAGAGTTATGTGAATACTCTTATAGCGGGAGGATTACCCAGGAGTTAGTCGATGACCTCGAGATCTCAAGCGGAGATAGTTCGAGAGGATATGTTGCAGCTCTGGAAGTTCAGTCCACTTTGGCCGAAAGAATTCGTGAAGCCCAGAAGTCGGACAAGGAAATTGATGAGATAAATAAAAGGATGAATGAAGGAAAAGCTAAAGGGTTTCGTAAGGATGAATACGGAGCTATATGGTTCGAGGATCGTATTTATGTACCCAATGATCCCGAACTCAGGAAGCTAATTCTTCAGGAGGCTCATGATTCACCGTACTCGATTCACCCGGTAACACCAAGATGTATCTGGATTTGAAGGAAAGTTTACGGTGGGCGGGTATGAAGAAGGATATTGCGAGCACGTAGCGAGTATGCGATGTTTGCCAGCGAGTAAAGGCGGAACATCGAAGCCAGCAGGTTACTTCAACCTTTGCCGATCCCGAGTGGAAATGGGAAAAACTTGGAATGGATTTTATCACAGGATTACCGGGACCCGTTCAGGTTATGATTCCATCTGGGTAGTAGTTGATCGATTGACCAAGGTAGCTCATTTCATTCCGTGAAGACTACCTATACCAGCGCTAAGTTAGCCAAGATATACATGACCAGGATCGTATGTCGCATGGAGTTCGAGGAGTATCGTGTCGGATAGAGGAACACAATTTACCTCAAAGTTTTGGAATCAGTTGCATGAAACTTTGGAGTGCGAGGCTGGAGTTGAAGACAGCTTTTCATCCACGCACAGATGGACAGACCGAGAGAGTCAACCAGATCCTGGAGGACATGTTGAGAGCTTGTGCGCTAGACTATGGGTCTAGCTGGGATGATAATTTTCCATACGCGGAGTTCTCGTACAATAACAGTTATCAGACCAGTCTGAAGATGGCCCCTTTCGAAGCTCTATACGGAAGGAGGTGCAGAACACCATTGTTGTGGGATGGTGTTGGAGATCGAAAACTTTTCGGTCCCGACCTTATCAGAGATTCCGAAGAGAAAGTCAAGCTGATTCGAGATAGACTCAAGGTAGCTCAGTCGAGGCAGAAGAGTTATGCCGACGATGCGCAAGGGCGTAACATACGAAGCGGGAGACCGGGCATATCTTCGTGTGTCCCACGCCGTGGAATCAAGAGGTTCGGTGTTAAAGGAAAATTAGCACCCGGTTCATTGGCCCCTACAAAATCCTCGAGCGTCGTGGAGAAGTTGCTTACAAGTTGGAATTGCGGAAGGATTGTCCGGAGTTCATGATGTCTTCCATGTTTCTCGGTGAAGAAATGCCATGCCGACATGGCCGATATTCCGTTGAGAGACACGGTGCCCCTAGAGGCCATACAGCTCGACGGTGATCGACTTATGAGGAGAAACCCGTCCGAATTCTCGAGACTATGACAGAGTCACCCGCACAAGATCATCAAGTTTTGGAAGGTTGTGGAGTCATCATTCGAGGAGGAAGCCACCGGGAGCGAGAAGAAGACCTCCGCCGAGACCACCGCACCTATTTGCTAGCCAACCCGAATCTCGAGGGCGAGATTCATCTTAAGGTGGGTAGGTTTGTAACATCCCAAATTTCCCATTTGGAATGTTTTACAATTATAGCTAAGCATCTATGCATATTGTTTGAAATTGAGTGACATTTGAAGTTTCAGAAGATTTTGAGTTGATGGAATTTGAATTCAAATTGGTAGTTGAAATTTATTTCAAAACAATGCCTGACAAATACTTGAGAAAAAGTATGAGAGGAGTAAACATGACACTCCAAATATGTCAGAAGAAAACTTTGCCAAAAAGTTTGAATTCAAAATCTGATTTTATTTGGGATTTCTAGAAAATGATTTTTTAAAGTTTGAGTTTTGCCTGGAAAATGTTCAAATTGTAGGAATATTCCCTGATCATTTTGATATATATATGTCCTATATAAAATATATATATTTAATATATTATCTCTCTCTCCTTAATTCAAAAAAATAGAAAAAGGAAAAACCCCAGCGCCGGCCCAATAACTGCCCACCAGTGCCGAGGCAGCCCACCAGGCGGGCCCAGGCCAACCGGCCCAGCCAGCGCCCGAGCCGACCGACCCAGCGCCGCGCCCGAACTCCCTTCCCCTCGGTCGCCCGACCGCAACTCCCCCTCTCTCTCCCGCTGACACCCCGACCCCACCCCGTCTTCTTCCTCTCCACGCCACCGCGTCGCCACCTCACCGGAATCCCGGAGATCGCGGGATCTCCTCCCCCGATCCGCCCCCTCCTCCAAGTCGACGCCCCCTATAAACCCGCCCCCTCGACCCGTTCCCCACTTCCCCCTCGCTAACCCCTCGCCCTCGCCGTGATTCCTCGCATGAAACCCGCCCGCCGCCGCCAAGAATTGCCCTGTTCCGCCGTCTCCGGCCCCCGAGCTTCACCGACACCACCACCGACCTCCCTCGCTCCGCCAAGACCACGGACGCCTCCGCTAAATCTTCCCGACCACGAACCACCGCACGTCGCCGCCCGAGCCGCCGTCGACCGTCGCCGTCGTCGCCACCGCGGTGAGTCACCGGAGACCCCCGCCACCGTCCGATCTAGGATCTAGGGTTTAGATTAGATTTAGCGAAGGGGTATGGTTTTTTTTTTAAGATCCAGTTTTAGTTACGGTTTTTATTTTGGTTTAGTTAGACCGGCCCGACTCGGTTTATTTTCCCGGGCGCGTTTTAGTTATTTGACGCCCGAGCGTTAGATAGGCCCGTTAGCGCCAGTTTTCATCTTAGTTATTTTTTTTCGTTTCTGTTTTTAACAGAATAGTTTCAGTTTTGTAAAATCCATATCTTTTAGGTTACTTAATATTTTTAATTGATTCTTTTTTTGTTGGTTTGCAAATTTGTTGTAGTTTCTGTAGAAAATATGTTTGGCCATGTTTAAATTATTAAAATTGTTTTATTTTAGTTTTAGACAGATTGGTAATTCTGCTATAAAATGAGTTAGGATTATTTTATTTTAGTGATTCTTTTGTCACTACTTTGTTCTGACCTTGCCTAACCGTAGGAATTTATTTGGGCATTTTAGATTTAATAAAAAAATAGTTTTAATCAAAATCATGTGGTTCTTATTTATTTAACTAGTTACTGTTTTCCTATTGTTTTATTTAGTAAATAATTTTATTTTACCTATGCTATAGTTTATTTTGGATTAGTTTCTGTAGCTATAGAGGATGAACTTTTATTTACAATAAATAAAATTTTTATTTTATTTTTCCTTGCTAGGATTGTTATAGTCATAATAGGAGTTCTATAATAGCTTTTGATGTGATTCTTTTTGCTCCTAGTTTGCATGATGTTTTCCTTTCTGTTAGTTAGCAAAACCCATGCTTAAGTTCTGTTAAGAAAAATTTGGTTGTGTAAAACTATTTCTTAGTTGTTGTTTGATGTGGTAAAAACATTGATTTGGATTTCTTCGAGTTTTCTTGGGGTTTTGGTTCAATTGTTTTGTGTGTTATGTTAGCATGCTGTTATGTTAAGTGACTGTATGCTCTTATGCTTATTATGATTGTTGTTTGCCTCGGTAGAATTTCCGTAGTGCGAAGCTTGCTATCACGAGTCCCTAACTTTCGAAGACCGTCAGCAAGGCAAGTCATTTGACCATGTTTACATTTACAATACCTATGATTTTATTGCATTAGAATTATACCTCCCCACCATGCATGCAGTAGGAGAATTTTAAGTTATGTTCTTGAGTAGTATCATGAGGTAGGATGAAACCAATCCCCCTTGTTACCATGGCCCGGGACGAAGTAGTTTATTTTTGCTATGCTCGTAGACGGGGTTAGTTGAGTGATTCATAAGGGAGATGTGAGAGTCAAGATGATGACAACCCCATGACTACAAGCTCAAGATGGACTTCAAAATTCACTACTGGGTGGAGGACGGTTGACGGGCACCCTGGAGAAAACCAGCGGTTGGCCGGGATGCATGGAGAAGCGCCATGACATCTTGCGGAAAGCTTCACCCAGCCACGAAGAGACGGATGGATACCCCATTGACGGAAGCTTACTGTGCAGCCGCAAGCCATTATGGGCTCGGCTTGGTCAACCCTAGGTGTGACTCTGGCGGACGGCGCCACGAGATGTAGAAGAACGGTAGGATTGGATGGGTACCGGCGGTGGCGGAGGAACTCTTGGAAGACCCTGTTTCGTTCGTCCGTCTTCAAACACCATGGAGTGCGAAGACTTAAAGGAGGTAACGATTCTTGCGGGTAAAGTGCACAAACCTCTGCAGAGTGAAGATCTAATCGGTTAGCCGTGTCCCGATTCTGGACAATTTGAGCCTCTGGAACTGGAGTATTTGGATATCTCAACACCAAACTTAATAAATTAATTGAGGGGTTATTTAATAATTGGGAATGAGACATTGGTTGGCGGAACCATCTCAATAACTACCAACATTTTGTAGTATTTGCAAACAAGTCCTTGTTGTAGGAAAAAGCGGCTTTTCATAAAAACATTGAAACTTAGAGCCCCACACCAAATTGCATATAGTGTTAGTAATTTTACTGTTGTTCTCTCTTTGACTTGCGGCATATTCAAAATGCTGACCTACGGCTGCAACATCTTATGTTGCGAGAGGAGTATTCCGATCGGAGTGAGGCTACGATCCACGCTTGGCGATTGCCCTATGGAGTCGGATGGACTCGCTATTAAATCTCGCTTCCGCAGCTTTATTTAGTTTATTTCTCATGAGTTGGCCTTGGACGAATTTATTCTATTGTAATAAAGACTCGATATGAGAAGCGTGTAATAAATTCAGGTGTGATTGAACTTTGAATCTTTGCATCAATGTCTTGTGTGTGCGGCATGATCTTGGGATGGTACAGCCACACAGAGACTTGACCGTTTCGGGTCGGGTCGCCACAGCTAGGGCCGGTGGTTCGGCCGGTGGTGGTTGGCGGCTCAAGGGGGTGCAGGTTGAAGATGAACTGCATGCCCTCCTAAACTACATGTCAAGTGCCTCTCTGCTACCATTGCGTTCGAGCCGACAAGTAGCATTCAGATTCCATAGTAAATTTCAGTTTCGATAGTTAAGTTCGAGTCAACAGTTTTTACCTCATCTCTTGTAGTCGGTGGTTTTGGTGATGTTAATTTTACATCCATTTTACATCATCTATTGGAGATGCTATTAGAATCCCACTTGAGATCGGCGATGTACATCTTGTCTTTGCTTCACCTTGGCGTGTTACGGCTCACGGAGCTGCTCCAACGATAGAACGATCCATCTGTGAGCAGTGCCACAGACGCCGTCTAAAGATTCCTCAGATCTTCCTCCACACCTCCGACAGCCACCTCTGCCTCAAGCTGCTTGCGACCAACCCAATGATCTTTGAGGTAAACACGGCTACGGCAAAGAGGTTGTACACTTGTTGCATCACTTATTACTATACATTCACGTCGATCCATTAGGGCTATTTTTGTTCAGCGGAAAACATTGATCCTTTGGTTGTTACCATCACTCTAAATTTCTGCATGCTCTCCTTACATAATCTCACCATATTTTTTCGTATGCATGTCGGATATTGTACGATCGTCTTGAACATGTAGAGAAAAAGATAAGAGTTTTGTGCGGCAATACAATGTCATGCAGACATCGCTCCATGGTGGGTTCAATGGCAAACCCTCCCCACCCTCTCCAGTTGTAATCCAGAGGAAGATATCTGTTACGAGGCGGATCTGGGCCGTGACCACTCCTATTTAACCCCCAAGGTGTTTGCTCTACCTTGGCATGATGATGTTAGTCATATCATGCATATGTTGCCTTGAAGTGCCTACTTTTGACATCATATATGTCATCTTCTTAGTTTAGACATGTTACGTAATGCCACCTGTTTAGTTTCTATATCATATATGGGAATTATGCAGTCTCATGTCTTTTAGCCACCGTAATATATGTGAAATGTGCAATGCCATCCTGTTTAACCGGGCATCATATATTTGAATGATATCTTGCCCATCCTTTTCTTCATTACATTTCCATTTGTCGACAATGTTTGTACATTAAACTACTCTTCTGTGAATCAGCCATTTGGGTGGGAGATGGAAAATCTGGAGTGAAAATAAGGCCTTGAGCGAGCGGTGCTACCGTCAAGCAGATCTCTTGTTGGGTCGATAGCTCCTCGAGAGATGGATTCTGAGAGGCAGATGACCAGTCCTATTCCCCACCGAGGTGTATGCTCTAACTTGGCACGGTTATCTGCTCATATCATGCATACGGTGTCTTGCATTGCATAGTTTAGACATCATATACACAATATTCAACACCATGTTCTTAGTTCGGACATCATATCGAATGCCCTCTGTTTAGCATATAAATCACATATGTGAATTAAATGATGCGATCCTGATTACTTAGATAACATGTAGGTGAATTATGTCATGCGATCTGTTTAGTTATTCATCATATCTTTGAATTATGTTATGCTATGCTATCCGGTTTAGATAGACATCATATATGTGAAATTATGTCATGCTGTCCATTTAGTTAAACAATATACATGTCAACTATTTCATGCCCTCTTTTTCCACACTATCTATTGCATCTGTCTCTCATACAATGTATGTACATTCAACTATGTTTCTGTTTATCATCCATTTGAATTGGAGCGGGTGATGCAGTATCTAGCGGACTAAAACACGGTCTTCAAATAAAAGCAGTGCTACCTCTTGGTGGAGATAGCACCCGGTTGTACATGCACAAGAACCAGCCCTACCACACATAACCCAAACTCTGCAGATTGTACCCCTCTGCGATGGATGAGAACCAGCTTCACCCAATGTAACCCCAACCCCAGCCGATAGTAACCCAGTTCCTGTTGACACTGCACCATCTCCACCACAGAGCTCCCAAACAAGAGCAGTTAGTAAGGCAGCTCCGGTGCCCAAAGGGCGATACTATCACGGCGAACCCCAACTCCACCGGTTAATGCGCCTATTCACGTGGAGGAAGCACAACCAGCTAGTCGTAGTTTAGCATCTATCGCATTTGATGTTGTTAAATCGATATGCGTATCTTCCCATCTTGGAAATATTATATGAAGATGAAGGAAAATGCGATTCAGGTGTTTGTCCGGTGTTATGTGTAGGTAATGTTATTCATGGCAATTACTTTGCTTCTCCCATACATCCTACCTCCATGATGGTTATAATACAGCAAATTTTCCCATTTTTCTCTATAGAGAAGGACCGATTTGGAAACTTCGGGATGAGGTAAGCTGTGCTAATACCTATGCTATCTTCAAGAATGCTTGGTGGCGATCGAATTTACTCAAGAAAACATACTTCACCGCAAAGAAACTCATCAAATTCCCTTACGTTCTCACGAGACACATTCTTTGGACGATGACTGGAACGCCTTGTTCATCTTGGTCCCGGACCAAGAATGTGGTAAGGTCTATGAGCTCATTTTCTATTTTTAAGTATTATATTCTTGCGTCTTCTTGTCACTCTGTTCATGTAGAACAAGTGCCTAAACACGAAGAACAACTGTTCTAATTTAAGATTCCATTGCTACCATAGGACATAGATATATGTTTGTTTGATGCTTTTATTATGTACTAGTACTTGGCAATAGAAGACTTGGTAGTTTAATCATGTCCACCTTACTAATGAACTGGTTCCTTTGAAATGAGTTTCATATACTAGTACATGCTAAACTTGTTATGTATGCGCTTGTTTCTTCTTTTAGAATCTTGTGAGAATATTGGGGAAGAGTGCCTTATTAAGCAACAAGAAGGAAGTAATGCAGATAAGGTTCGGGATAGTGACACATCTGTCTTGGTTCAGATGTTGGATTCTTGGCCACTATCGCTTGCACAAGCTATTCAAACTCCTTTATCGAATCAGTTCGGTTTCTTGAGTCTCAACTACAAGGTGAGACATCGATCGGTGTCTTTGCGACAAGAAGCGGAAGGACTGCGGAAGTCCCTGGAGCATTCAGATGCATACTTTCTGGTGCAATAGCAAGCATTGGAGGATTTTAGCGCCAAACAGGACAAAGCTAATCAGCTTGCTAAGCTTATTGCTAGCATGGTGGATACCCAGGATAACGTTTCTTGAGCTCTTCTGAAGTTGTTTCAGTTATGCTCTTGTTTTGCTGCCGCGTTTATTTGCACTGGTGGCCAATTTTGACAGCCAGTGTATATGATATGCTGCTTTGTTCCCTATATTTGCACTGGTGGCGAACTTTGATGCCCAGTGGATGTCATATGTGTAATAGCCGTGATAGCCTAGCGTTAGTTGCTTGCTTCTTTATTTCCTTGTTGTCTTGTTTATTTGTTTGCTTGTAGTCATTGCAGTACTTTTTCCGCGGTTAGCTAGTGGCTGCAATAACCTATTTTTTAAAACTAGGCCACAATAACCATGGGCTAATATTTACTGTAGTGACACTGGGCCTCCTACGGGCCGTAGAAAGCGATGGGCCTTCTACGGGCCGTAGAAAGCGATGAGGCCTTCTACGGTCGTACAAACAATGGGCCTTCTAAGGGTCATTATCATCAATGGGCCTTATACGGGTCGTATGATCGATTACAAACATGGGCCAATAACGAGCCGCATTATGGTCGTAAGCGGGCTAGAGTTGGAATCGTCCATTCACGGGCCGACCGTAATGGGCCATCGTTAATAGGCCGTATTTGATGGCGCTATGAAAACGCCCAGCGTATAAGCGAACCACAAGCGGGCCGATTGTAACCACGGGCTGAATTTGGCCCAAGCGCGAAAATAGCGAGAACGGGCCGTAAGTAAGCGAATCTTTGAAATGAGCCCAAGGATAAATGGGCTCGAGAAGGCGAAAGATAACATGGGCTGGAAGCATTAGCGGAATAACGGGCCATTAATGGGTATAAAGTGATACTTTGTTCATCACGGGCGATTTCACCACGGTCGTTAATGGGTGTAAAGTGATACCTTTGTTCATTACGGGCCGATTTCACCACGGGCCATTAATAGGCCAAGAGTTACATAGGGCCTCATATGGGCCGAAAGACATCATGGGCCATACATGGGCCAGAAGTGAAAACGTGCTGGAATCATATTGGATGGCCCAGATGACGCTACTGGGCCTAATTTGGATAGGGCATAACGGTCCTTGGGTTAGCAGGCTGTAAATGGGCTATATGAGAACATGCCGTTAACAGGCTTTCCATGGGCCGGCCTGCCACCTTTTGACCAAGTAAAACGGGCCGGCCTTTTCACAGGAATGGAATGTGTTGGGCCGTGCCATGTGTCGACGTATCATAGGCGCCTATCTGACCCACTGACGAGCTGACACGTGTTTCGTCCGACCAATAAGAATTTTACACGTGGAAATTTCCCATTGGTCGGGGATGTTAACGGGTTATTGGATCCAAAACCCGACCCGATAGGTTAACGGCATTCCGTTACGGTGGATGCCACGTGTCGGTCACCCTTGACGAAATCACTTCTGTGACGCGCGATTTATCATCATGGAAGTGGATACTTCCGTGATGATAATTTTGGTAATGTCATGGCACACTTCTACGACAGCACAGGTATGACTATCTTGATTCTGTCATAAATTTGTCATGGATGTACATGCATGACAAAAACGCGACCTACTGTGACAAAGACGTATCATCACGGAAGTGTATTTTTTTGTACTGATGTCTTCACATGTCATAATCTTCATCATGAATGTCTTCACGAACCACCATTGTCTTCAATGTCTTCACACATTTTTAGGGGTCATCTCTGGTAGGTAAACCGAATCAATAAGGGACTACTACCTGTGTTATCCTGCAATTATCACAAACACATTAGTCCCTCAACCAAGTTTGTCGTCAATACTCCAAAACCAACTAGCGGTGGCACTAGATGCACTTACAATCTCCCCCTTTTTGGTGATTGATGACAAAATGGTTAAAGTTTTCAACGGGGATAAAAGTATATGAAAGTTAAAGATCAAAGTCATTATCTTCATAAGTTGTAAATGGCTCCCCCTGAAGATGTGCATATAAATAGTTTGCTTTTGAATGCAAATGCACATGGCCGGTTTTACTTTGTGGAGATCCTCTTCAACTTTTGAATAGAAATGGGCGTCTGCAGAATGACTTCATGCGGAATTTATCATCGCATCACAAAGTAGCAGCAACAGTAGCAGACGACCATCAAGTTTAAGTGTTACAACTCAAGAGCCAAATAGTTTCAAAATGAGAGTTGTAAGACCTTAGCAAAAAATAATGCAGCCACCCCATATGGATTTGCTTGAAGACTATCAACCTCATATGCTTCTCCCCCTTGTGTCAGTAAGAACCAAAAAGGTATGAAGACATAGAGGATCTACTCGTTCCCAGTTGGAGACGATGTTGGAGCAGGGTCGACGTTGGAGTTGGGCCGTGTAGATGGGTCTGAAGTAGAATCATGGCATGGTGAAGCCAGAGTTGGAGAAGTGGCGTCATCTTCTTCATCGACGACTCTCGCAACAACAGTTGTAGCCGAAGACGAATGTTCAAAATCTTCAATTGAAGGTGTGTGATGCTAACTTGCAGATTGCGAAGGCCTGGAGTCAAACTTCAAGCTCTCGGTAAAGCCATCTTTGCGAAGATCATCTTCAGAGTAGAGCAGTGTGAGGCTCTTCCAGGATCGTCGACATGCTTCATGCGCGATGAATGAGTTCTTGGTGGCCAAGTTGCGAATGCGATTTACATCAACCAAGAGACTCTGCATTTGACGCTTCAGCCAGTCATGATGCCTATCCTGCTTTTGATGTAGAGAAACCATAAGCTCATGATCGTTGAGGACATGGGGACGCTTCTGAGGTCTTTGAGCAATTGTGCTTGCAATGGCTTCAGTATTGGCACGGTGCAGCAGATGCAAGTTGCCAGCCAAAGGATAAGCAGGTGTAGCAGAATTTGGCACACGAATGCCTTCAATTGGCCGCGAGAAGCTTTGGAATTCTGCAATTTGAAGCTGGAGTGGCTTCTTTGCTAGCTCAATGTAAATGGCTTCAAAGGACATATCAACATCACTCAAAAATACAACGTGGTTGCTGTTGGGGAACGTAGCATGCAATTTCAAAAAAATTCCTATGCTCACGCAAGATCTATCTAGGAGATGCATAGCAATGAGAGGGGAGAGTGTGTCCACGTACCCTCGTAGACCGAAAGCGGAAGCGTTAGATTAACGCGGATGATGTAGTCGAACGTCTTCACGATCCAACCGATCTTAGTACCGAACATACGGCACCTCCGTGTTCAGCACACGTTCAGCTCGATGACGTCCCTCGAAATCTTTATCCAGTAGAGGGTCGAGGGAGAGTTCCTTCAGCACGACGGCGTGGCGATGGTGATGGTGATGTGATCCGCGCAGTGCTTCACCTAAGCACTATGACGCTATGACCGGAGGAGTAAAATGTGGAGGGGGCACCGCACACGGCTAAGAGATCAATTGATGTGCCTTTGGGGTACCCCACACCCCCGTATATAAAGGAGGGGAGGAGGAGGCCGGCGGCCAGGAGGGGCGCGCCATGGGGGGAGTCCTACTAGAACTCCTAGTCCTAGTAGGATTCGCCGCCCCCCCTCCTTTTACTTTCTCCACCGGAGGGAAAAGGAAGGAGAGGGAGAGGGAGAAGGGGGCGCCGCCCCCTCCACCTAGTCCAATTCGGAATGCCATGGAGGGGCGCACGGCCACCCCTTGCGGCCCTCCTCTCTCTCCACTAAGGCCCAATATTTCCCCCGGGGGGTTCCGGTAACCCCTTGGTACTCCGGTAAAATATCCGAACCACTGGAAACCATTCCGATGTCTGAATACTACCTTACAATGCATTAATCTTCACCTCTCGACCATTTCGAGACTCCTCGTCATGTCCGTGATCTCATCCGGGACTCCGAACAAACTTCGGTCACCAAAACACGTAACTCGTAATACAAATCATCATCGAATGTTAAGCGTGCGGACCCTATGGGTTTGAGAACTATACAGACATGACCGAGACACATCTCCGGTCAATAACCAATAGCGGAACCTGGATGCTCATATTGGTTCCTACATATTCTACGAAGATCTTTATCGGTCAAACCGCATAACAATATATGTCATTCTCTTTGTCATCGGTATGTTACTTGCCCGAGATTCGATCATCGGTATCATCATACCTAGTTCAATCTCGTTACCGGCAAGTCTCTTTACTCATTCTGTAATGCATCATCCCGCAACTAAATCATTAGTCACATTTCTTGCAAGGCTTATAGTGATGTTCATTATCGAGAGGGCCCAGATATACCTCTCCGATACTCGGAGTGACAAATTCTAATCTTGATCTATGTCAACCCAACAAACACCTTCGGAGACATTTGTAGAGCATCTTTATAATCACCCAGTTACGTTGTGACGTTTGATAGCACACAAGGTGTTCCTCCAGTATTCGGGAGTTGCATAATCTCATAGTCAGAGGAATATGTATAAGTCATGAAGAAAGCAATAGCAATAAAACTAAACGATCTTATGCTAAGCTAACGGATGGGTCTTGTCCATCACATCATTCTCTAATTATGTGATCTCGTTCATAGAATGACAACACATGTCTATGGTTAGGAAACTTAACCATCTTTGATTAACGAGCTAGTCAAGTAGAGGCATACTAAGGACACTCTGTTTTGTCTATGTATTCACACATGTACTAAGTTTCCGGTTAATACAATTCTAGCATGAATAATAAAATTTATCATGATATAAGGAAATATAAATAAGAACTTTATTATTGCCTCTAGGGCATATTTCCTTAAGTCTCCGACTTGCACTAGAGTCAATATTCTAGATTACATAGTAATTATTCTCACACCCATGGAGTCTTGGTGCTGATCATGTTTTGCTCGTGGAAGACGCTTAGTCAACGGGTCTACAATATTCAGATCAGTATGTATTTTGCAAATCTCTATGCCTCCCTCCTTGACTTGATCGCAGATGGAATTGAAGTGTCTCTTGATGTGTTTGGTTCTCTTGTGAAATTTGGATTCCTTTGCCAAGGAAATTGCTCTAGTATTGTCACAAAAGATTTTCATTGGACCCGATGCACTAGGTATTACACCTAGATCGTATATGAACTCCTTCATCCAGAATCCTTCATTTGTTGCTTCCGAAGCAGCTATGTACTCCGCTTCACACGTAGATCCCACCACGACGCTCTACTTGGAACCGCACCAACTTATAGCTCCACTATTCAATATAAATACGTATCCGGTTTGTAACTTAGGGTCATCCGGATCAGTGTCAAAGCTTGCATCGACGAAAGCATTTACGACAAGATCTTTGTCACCTCCATAAACGAGAAACATATCCTTTATCCTTTTCAGGTATTTCAGGATGTTCTTGACCGTTGTCCAGTGATCCACTCCTGGATTACTTTGGTACCTCCTTGCTAAACTTATAGCAAGGCATACATCAGGTCTGGTACATAGCATTACATACATGATAGAACCTATGGCTGAGGCATAGGTAATGACTTTCATTTTCTCTCTATCTTCTGCAGTGGCCGGGCATTGAGTCTGACTCAACTTAACACCTTGTAACATAGGCAAGAACCCTTTCTTTGACTGATCCATTTTGAACTTCTTCAAAACTTTATCAAGGTATGTGCTTTGTGAAAGTCCAATTAAGCGTCTTGATCTATCTTTATAGATCTTGCTGCCCAATATATAAGCAGCTTCACCAAGGTCTTTCATTGAAAAATTCTTATTCAAGTATCCTTTTATGCTATCCAAAAATTATGTATTATTTCCAATCAACAATATGTCATCCACATATAATATTAGAAATGCTACATAGCTCCCACTCACTTTCTTGTAAATAAAGGCTTGTCCAAAAGTCTATATAAAACCATATGCTTTGATCACACTATCAAAGCGTATATTCCAACTCCGAGAGGCTTGCACCAGTCCATAAATGGATCGTTGGAGCTTGCATACTTTGTTAGCACCTTTAGAATCGACAAAACCTTATGGTTGCATCATATACAACTCTTCTTTAAGAAATCCATTAAGGAATGTTGTTTTGACATCCATTTGCCAAATTTCATAATCATAAAATGTGGCAATTGCTAAAATGATTCGGACAGACTTAAGCATCATTACGGGTGAGAAGGTCTCATCGTAGTCAACTCCTTGAACTTGTCAAAAACCTTTCGCAACAAGTCGAGCTTTGTAGACAGTAACATTACCGTCAGCGCCAGTCTTCTTATTAAAGATCCATTTATTCTCTATGGCTTGCCGATCATCGGGAAAGTCAACCACAGTCCACATTTTGTTTTCATACATGGATCCCATCTCAAATTTCATGGACTCAAGCCATTTCATGGAATCTGGGCTCATCATTGCATCCTCATAGTTCATAGGTTCGTCATGGTCATGTAACATGACCTCCAGAACAGGATTACCGTACCACTCTGGTGCGAATCGTACTCTGGTAGACCTACGAGGTTCGGTAGTCACTTGATCTGAAGTTCCATGATCATCATCATTAGCTTCCTCACTAATTGGTGTAGGAATCACTGGAACTGATTTCTATGGTGAACTACTTTCCAATTCGGGAGAAGGCACAATTACCTCATCAAGTTCTACTTTCCTCCCACTCACTTCTTTCGAGAGAAACTCCGTCTCTAGAAAGGATCCATTCTTAGCAACGAATATCTTGCCTTCGGATCAGTGATAGAAGGTGGACCCAACAGTTTCCTTTGGGTATCCTATGAAGACACATTTCTCCGACTTGGGTTCGAGCTTATCAGGTTGAAGCTTTTTCACATAAGCATCGCAGCCCCAAACTTTAAGAAACGACAGCTTAGGTTTCTTGCTAAACCACAGTTCATACGGTGTCATCTCAACGGATTTAGATGGTGCCTTATTTAACATGAATGCAGCCGTCTCTAAAGCATAACCCCAAAACGATAGCGGTAAATCGGTAAGAGACATCATAGATCGCACCATATCTAACAAAGTACGGTTATGACGTTTGGGCACACCATTACGCTATGGTGTTCCAGGTGGCGTGAGTTGTGAAACTATTCCACATTGTTTCAAATGAAGACCAAACTCATAACTCAAATATTCACCTCCACGATCAGACCATAGAAACTTTATTTTCTTGTTATGATGATTTTTCACTTCACTCTGAAATTCTTTAAACTTTTCAAATGTTTCAGACTTATGTTTCATTAAGTAGATATACCCATATCTTCTCAAATCATCTGTGAAGGTCAAAAAAATAATGATACCCGCCGCGAGCCTCAACACTCATTGGGACATACATAAGCATGTATTATTTCCAATAAGTCAGTGGCTCGCTCCATTGTTCCGGAGAACGGAGTTTTAGTCATCTTGCCCATGAGGCATGGTTCACAAGCATCAAGTGATTCATAATCAAGTGATTCCAAAAGCCCATCAGCATGGAGTTTCCTCATGCGCTTTACACCAATATGACCTAAACGACAATGCCACAAATAAGTTGCACTATCATTATTAACTTTGCATCTTTTGGCTTCAATATTATGAATATGTGTATCACTACGATCGAGATTCAACAAAAATAGACCACTCATCAAGGGTGCATGACCATAAAAGATATTACTCTCATAAATAGAACAACCATTATTCTCTGATTTAGATGAATAACCGTCTTGCATCAAACAAGATCCAGATATAATGTTCATGCTCAAGGCTGGCACCAAATAACAATTATTCAGGTCTAAAACTAATCCGACGGTAGATGTAGAGGTAGCATGCCGACGGCGATCACATCAACCTTGGAACCATTTCCGACGTGCATCGTCACCTCGTCCTTAGCCGACCCTCGTTTAATCCGTAGCCCCTGTTTCGAGTTGCAAATATGAGCAACAGAACCAGTATCAAATACCCAGACGCTACTACGAGCATTAGTAAGGTACACATCAATAACATGTATATCAAATATACCTTTCACTTTGCCATCCTTCTTATCCGCCAAATACTTGGGGAAGTTCCGCTTCCAGTGACCAGTCCCTTTGTAGTAGAAGCACTCAGTTTCAGGCTTAGGTCCGGACTTGGGCTTCTTCCTTTGAGTAGCAACTTGCTTGTTGTGCTTCTTGAAGTTCCCCTTCTTCCCTTTGCCCTTTTTCTTGAAACTAGCAGTCTTGTTAACCATCAAAACTTGATGCTCCTTCTTGATTTCTACCTCCGCAGCCTTTGGCATCGCGAAGAGCTCGGAAATTGTCTTTTCCATCCCTTGCATATTATAGTTCATTACGAAGCCTTTATAGCTTGGTGGCAGTGATTGGAGAACTCTGTCAATGACACTATCATTAGGAAGATTAACTCCTAGCTGAGTCAAGTGGTTATGGTACCCATACATTATGAGTATGTGTTCACTGACAAACCTATTCTCCTCCATCTTGTAGCTATAGAACTTGTTGGAGACTTCATATCTCTCAACTCGGGCATTTGCTTGAAATATTAACTTCAACTCCTGGAACATCTCATATGCTCCATGACGTTCAAAACGTCTTTGAGGTCCCGATTCTAAGCCGTAAAGCATGGCAAACTGAAATATCGATTAGTCATCAGCTTTAGTCTGCCAGACGTTCATAATGTCCGGAGTTGCTCCTGCAGCTGGTCCTACACCTAGCGGTGCTTCCAGGACGTAATTCTTTTGTGCAGCAACGAGTATAATCCTCAAGTTACGGACCCAGTCCGTGTAGTTGCTACCATCATCTTTCAACATAGCTTTCTCTAGGAACGCATTAAAATTCGAGGGAACGGTTGCACGGGCCATTGATCTACGACAACTTAGATATGCAAAAACTATCAGGACTAAGTTGATGACAAATTAAAGTTCAATTAATCATATTACTCAAGAACTCCCACTTAGATAGAAATCCCTCTAGTCATCTAAATGATCACGTGATCCATATCAACTAAACCATGTCTGATCATCACGTGAGATGGAGTAGTTTTCAATGGTGAACATCACTATATTAATCATATCTACTATATGATTCACGTTCCACCTTCCGGCCTCAGTGTTCTGAGGCGATATCTGCATATGCTAGGCTTGTCAAGTTTAACTCGAGTATTCTGCACGTGCAAAACTGGCTTGCACCCGTTTTATGTGAATGTAAAGCTTATCACACCCGATCATCATGTGGCGTCTCGGCACGACGAATTGTAGAAATGGTGCATACTCAGGGAGAACACTTGTACCTTTAAATTTAGTGATGGATCATCTTATAATGCTACCGCCGTACTAAGCAAAATAAGATGCATAAAGGATAAACATCACATGCAATCAAACTATGTGACATGATATGGCCATCATCATCTTGTGCCTTTGATCTCCATCTCCAAAGCATCGTCATTATCTCCATCGTCACCGGCTTGACACCTTGATCTCCATCGTAGCATCGTTGCCGTCTCGCCAACTATTGCTTCTACGACTATCGCTGCCGCTTAGTGATACAGTAAAGCAATTACATGGCGATTGCATTTCATACAATAAAGCGACAACCATAAGGCTCCTGCCAGTTGCCGATAACTTCTACAAAACATGATCATCTCATACAACAATTTATATCTCATCACGTCTTGACCATATCACATCACAACATGCCCTGCAAAAACAACTTAGACGTCCTCTACTTTGTTGTTGCAAGTTTTACGTGGCTGCTACGGGCTTCTAGCAAGAACCGTTCTTACCTACGCATCAAAACCACAATGATTTTGTCACAGCCCCAGTTCAGGCCTTGCTTGCCTTTGCATTAGCATCCATGCATCATGTTTAATTTCATGAAACTTGAAATGGGGATTGTTGAAACCCTAGCACCAAATGAAATTCACTAGGTTAAACTAAGAAAATATTTTTCAATGAACCCAAATGGCCTTCAAAAATGTTCACCATTTTTGGGGAATGCTGGAAACAGTAACCAGAGATATTGCACATTTTTTCCATGACATTTGGATTATTGAGTAAATTCATATTGTATTTGAATTGGGGCATTTAAATCCTATAAATATTTTTAAATGCTCTAATAATTCTGAAACTAGTTTTGGGTTGTTAAGAATAATCCCAACAGAGCCCATAATTATTCTCAGGATTTTTGGAATCGTTTTAGTATTTTTAATAAAGCCCAACAGTTGCAGAATAATAGAAAACTGAAAGAATTAGGAAAGAAAGAGAGAGAGAGAGAATACCTCACCTAGCCCCCCTGGAGGCCCACTTACCTGGCCCAGCCCATCCCAAGCCGCCACCGTCTCCCACCTCTCGCCAGTAGGACGAGAGGCGTGTGGCCGACGTGCGCGCCCACGCGCCACGGCCACCTCCTGCTTCCACCGATGCCCTGGGCGCCCCCAGACGACGTCACGCACCCCCTGGCTCCCTCTCGACTCTTCCCCGTGCCCTCTCCCTCCTCTGTCTTTCTCCCTCGCTCATCCCGGACCTTTTGAGAGACCGCCGGACGAGCAGCACCTTGTGGCCACACCACTCCCGCTCCCTCTCCGTCCTAGGCGTCTTCGCCTTCTTGTCGTCGCCCGCCCCCTTTGAGTCACGCTTGGCGCTTGAAGCTCTGTTGCGCCGCCACCGCCGCCGTCTCCCTCGTCGGCCGCCGAAGATCGTCGTCGCCGATTCGCCCCCTAACGCCTCCCGAGCCTGCCGAGCTCCGCCGACTCCGATGTGAGCTCTGCCGTCTTCTCCCCTACTCCTCGAGCTCGTTTTCATTCACTAGCCGTGCTAGCCATCGGAGCCGAGAGCTCATCGCCGCCGTTCTTGTCGCCGTCGTGGCCACCGTCACCTGCGGCCGCGACCGAGCACACCACCGTGCTCAGCGCCATGCCAGGACCCCAAAAACCTCACCTATTGCTCCTGTTGTAAACCGTAGCCACCGCTCGCGCCTCACCCGAACTCCGGCCGCCGCCGTCGTCGTGGTTTCCATCGCCTCCAGCCACCCTAGCTCTTCCTGTTTGCCCTGCTAGATGCGCGCGAGCCTGGGCGTCTCGTAGAGCCCCTCCGCCGCTCTTTTGGTCATCGGAGGGCGAATCCCGACGCTCCCCGCCGTCCCTGGCCCTGCCGGCGACGAGCCTCGGGTCAACTCCGGCGAGTTTGACCCGGGTTTGACCCTAGTTTGACTCCCCCAGAGCCACTGACATGCGGGCCCCGCCCGGCTAATTAAGTTAGGTTAGTATTAACTAAGCTAGGTTAGTTTAGTTGAACAACGACACTCGGGACCCACCGGTCAGTTTGACTGGGCCGCCTGTTGACCTGCTGACGTCACTATATCGTCATCTTGACGCAAAGATGTTGTTTACGGGATTTTAATAAATCAGAAATGATTTATTATTTTAGAAAATGCCCAAAACTTCTAAAATTCATAGTAATTCAACCGTAACTCCAAATCAAACAAATTATATATGAAAATGATCGAAAAATATGAAGAAT
The DNA here is from genome assembly GCA_021605205.1 of Aegilops longissima. NCBI lineage: Eukaryota > Viridiplantae > Streptophyta > Magnoliopsida > Poales > Poaceae > Aegilops > Aegilops longissima. Next base: position 257,656,926 of record CM038680.1, on the reverse strand, counting down.
CTGTTTATGGCACTTCCATGCATGATTGAACAAGTTAACCTCACTGAATAGGATGAATCATGATTAGGGTAATTTATGAACTAGCATTTGGAGTTGGAGTTTAACCTTGATTAAATTCCACTTCAATTAACTTGGCTTCTGCTGCATTAGGTCAATTCAGTTCCTTAACATGACATGTCATTCATTTGTTTGTGCATTGCATTGATTGTGTTTCTTCTTGTTTGTCGGTGGTTGTTCCTCTCGATAGGCGTGGTTTCGACGATGAGATCGATGACACCGATGAAGAGGTATATTATCTTCGGAAGTGCGTGCAAGCAAAACCCCTTGTTCATTCGATACAATCCCACTCTCTCGCTCCTGCTCTCTTTTACTGCATTAGGACAACAACGATTCATCTGTTACTTGCTGCGGTAGCTGAACCCCTTTATCCTCTCGCATGACTGTCATTCCACAATAAATAGATGAAACCCACTAGCATGAGTAGGAGTTGTTTGAGCCTGTTGTGCCTACTCGTTCATGCTTGTTTGTCATGCACTGCTACTGCTTAGAGTTGAGTCAGGTCCGATTCATCGGGATGAATCGGAGGTGTGTGAACATGTCCTCTTGTGTGTGAGCTAAGTGTGTGAACACGATTTGGTAAAGAGTAGCGGTGAGAGGCCATGTAGGAGTACATGGTGGGTTGTCTCATTGAAACCGTCCTCGAGGAACTGAGTTCTGTGTTTGTGATCCATGAACAGTTACTAGCACTCATTGGGATCCTTAATTGACTCTCTCGGCTTCTTAACCACCCTTGTCCTCTGTCCAGGAGTTGCAACTAGTTTCCGGTGTTTGTAGGATATGTGTTGGAGGCCGTGAAGCGCTGACCCTAGGGGTGGGCTATGATGCGGTAGATACACCGTGGCCCGGTGTGCGAATGCCCGTTTGGTATCTCGGGAACCCTGCACACATCGTTCGGGGCGTTAGTAGGAAACCTCGGCGGACTCCCTGCGGATGGAACCGAATAGGCGATAAACCTGGACTAGGGACTTGAGTGTTTAGGTAGGCGTGGCCGACACCCTCGCTGGGCTTTGGCTTGAAGGTTGCAGTACATGTCGTAAACGGCGATAAGTGGTGAGCGTGTGTGAAGAAGTCCACCCTGCGGGGTTTTGATATGATCTATTGAATAGCCGTGTCCGCGGAGAAGGACTTACGGGTTGCCTATAACAGTTCATAGACAAGTGAAAGTGGATACTCTAAAATCGCAAGATAAGCGTGAGTGCTATGGATGGCGTTCTCGTGAGGGAGGCGGGGCGGGTCCATAGTGGTGTATTGATTTGGTGAATATGTGGACTCGTGTGCGCCACCTCAAAAGAGTTACTTGCAATCGTGAGTTCAGGATAGCCACCGAGTCAAAGCTGGCTTGCTGCAGTCAAACTCCACCACCCCTTTGTTGATAATGATGCATATGTAGTTAGTTACGATGTAAGTCTTGCTGAGTACGTTTGTACTCACGTTTTCTTATTTTATGTTTTGCAGAGAGACGTCAGTCTCGCTAGTAGTTCCGCTTGGACTTCGATGTTTAGCTTGTTACCTCAGCTACGATCTTGTGTCCTCGGCAGGATCTGGTAGATAGTCAGGCTTCTCAGCCTTTTTCATTTGTAGATGTCTGTACTCAGACATGTTAAGCTTCCGCTTGTGCTTTGACTTGTATGCTCTGAGTGTTGGGTCATGAGACCCATGTTTGTAATATCTTGCTCCTCGGAGCCTAATGAATAAATATTTGAGTCGTAGAGTTATGTTGTGATGCCATGTTGTATCTACACATATTGAGCATATTGTGTGTATGTTTGAAATGCTTGGTATGTGTGGGATCCGACAATCTAGTTGTTTATCCTTGGCAGCCTCTCATATGGGGAAATGTAGTCAAGTGCTTCTGGCGATAGTAGTCCGCTACAGCCCGGTTCACGAGTCCCGCTAGCCAAAGACTACTGCTTTGGACACTTGATCGGCGGCTATGTGTTTCACCGTTCCTATATACGTCCTTCGGGAAATGTCGCGCGGTGATATCCGAGTCTGCCTAGCTGCTACAGCCGGGTTACCGAGTCTGATAGCCAGTGCTACAGCCCGGATTCATACGTTGATGACCGACATGCTCGATGTGATTCATGTATGCCTGTCCCCATGGGTTAGTGCGCTTTGGGTTCACGACTAGCCATGTCGGCCGGGTTCTCTGTCATATGGATGCTAGCGACACTATCATATACGTGAGCCAAAAGGCGCAAACGGTCCCGGGCCATGGTAAGGCGACACCCGTGGGAATACCATGCGTGAGGCCGCAAAGTGATATGAGGTGTTACCGGCTAGATCGATGTGACTTGGAATCTGGGTCCTGACAGATTTTTCGTCAAGTGTGTTGTTTTAACCTTCAACAAGGACCGGCCGTAGTCAAATTTGATTCAACTAAAGTTGGAGAAACAGACACCCGCCAGCCACTTGTGTGCGAAGCACGTCGGTAGAACCGGTCTCATGAACGTGGTCATGTAATGTTGGTCCGGGTCGCTTCATCCAACAATACCGCTGAATCAAAATAAGACGTTGGTGGTAAGCAGTATGACTATTATCGCCCACAACTCATTGTGTTCTACTCGTGCATATCATCTATGCATAGACCTAGCTCGGATGCCACTGTTGGGGAACGTAGCATGCAATTTCAAAAAAAAATCCCACGCTCACGCAAGATCTATTTAGGAGATGCATAGCAACGAGAGGGGAGAGTGTGTCCACGTACCCTCATAGACTGAAAGCGGAAGCGTCCGGTTAACGCGGTTGATGCAGTCGAACGTCTTCACGATCCAACCGATCTTAGTACCGGATGTACGACACCTCCGTGTTCAGCACACGTTTAGCTCGATGAGTCCCTCGAACTCTTGATCTAGAAGAGGGTCGAGGGAGAGTTCCGTCAGCACGACAGTGTGGCGATGGTGATGTGATCCGCGCAGGGCTTCGCCTAAGCACTATGATGCTATGACCGGAGGAGTAAACTGTGGAGGGGGGCACCGCACACGGCTAAGAGCTCAATTGATGTGCCTTTGGGGTGCTCCCCTGTATATAAAGGAGGGGAGGAGGAGGCCGGCGGCCAGGAGGGGCGCGCCATGGGGGAAGGCCCACTAGGACTCCTAGTCCTAGTAGGATTCCCCCCCCCCCTTCCTTTCTCCACCGGAGGGAAAAGGAAGGAGAAGGAGAGGGGGAGGGAAAGGGGGGCGCCGCCCCCTCCCCCTAGTCCAATTCGGACTGCCATGGGGACGCGCGGCCACCCCTTGTGGCCCTCCTCTCTCTCCACTAAGGCCCAATATTTCCCCCTGGGGGTTCCGGTAACCCCTCGGTACTCCGGTAAAATATCTGAACCACTCAAAACCATTCCGATGTCTGAATACTACCTTCCAATATATGAATATTCACCTCTCAAACATTTCGAGACTCCTCATCATGTCCGTGATCTCATCCGGGACTCTGAACATACTTCGGTCACCAAAACACATAACTCATAATACAAATAATCGTCATCAAACGTTAAGCGTGCGGACCCTGCGGGTTCGAGAACTATGTAGACATGACCGAGACACATCTTCGGTCAATAACCAATAGTGGAACCTGGATGCTCATATTGGTTCCTACATATTCTACGAAGATCTTTATCGGTAAAGCCGCATAACAATATACGTCATTCCCTTTGTCATCGGTATGTTACTTGCCCGAGATTCGATCGTCGTTATCATCATACCTAGTTGAGTCTCGTTACCGGCAAGTCTCTTTACTCGTTCCGTAATGCATCGTCCAACAACTAACATAGTCACATTGATTGCAAGGCTTATAGTTATGTGCATTACCGAGAGGGCCCAGAGATACCTCTTCGATACTCGGAGTGACAAATTCTAATGTTGATCTATGCCAACCCAACAAACACCTTCGGAGACATCTGTAGAGCATATTTATAACCACCCAGTTACGTTGTGACATTTGATAGCACACAAGGTATTCCTCCGGTATTCGGGAGTTGCATAATCTCATAGTCAGAGGAATATGTATAAGTCGTGAAGAAAGCAATAGTAATAAAACTAAACGATCATTATGCTAAGCTAACAGATGGGTCTTGCCCATCACATCATTCTCTAATGATGTGATCGCATTCATAAAATGAAAACACATGTCTATGGTTAGGAAACTTAACCATCTTTGATTAACGAGCTAGTCAAGTAGAGGCATACTAGGGACACTCTGTTTTGTCTATGTATTCACACATGTACTAAGTTTCCGGTTAATACAATTCTAGCATGAATAATAAACATTTATGATGATATAAGGGAATATAAATAACAACTTTATTATTGCCTCTAGGGCATATTTCCTTTAGTTGCGTGCTGAAGGTTGATGGTTGATGGTTGAATGTAGCTTGATCAAATGCATCACCCATGGAGCATAAAACTTCAGTCCAAAGAGATCAATCCCAGAGGCTGCAAGTTGTCGGATGAAGAAATCCTGAGTATTGAATCTAATGTCGTTGATGATATAGAAAACCAATGTCTTCATGGCGCTTTCGAGTTTAGCTTCAGAGGAATTGCCTTTGATTTGCCAGAGAGTACGCCTTAGAATGTGATAAACTATGCGGGGCAAGTACTCAAGGTCCTTAACAAAGAACTCCTTGGGGTATTCAGCGTCATGGGGCAATGGCTTCATCATGCTCAGGATCTGGCTCATGTTGGGCTCTGGCTTCTGGAATATGCTTTGCAGTTCATTCTGATGAAGCTGACAACCAAGTTCAAACAACTCACCCGGAGTGGGCAGGCAAGTAAGCTCAATGATGTCCCGAGCTTTGGCTTCATGATGAATGTCGCCTGTCATCCACTCAAGGATCCAAGTCTTCAGATCCCTGTTGTAGCCTCGAATATGCAATGTGGCATAGAACTGTAGCAGAAGCTCTTCGTTCCAGTGCTCCTTGTGAGTCACAAATGGTAGCAGCCCAACGTCCCTGAAACTGTCAAGGGCCTCTTCAAGGCATGGCAGCCCAGCCATAGCATCACAATCCAGACGCTTATGCAAAAAAATCCAGTCCTGGTTGTATAAGATGCTGGAGTAGTAGCTTCGCTGCTGATGGCTCCAAAACCTATCAGAGGATATCTTGGGCTTCATGTAGGGGTTCTTGGCGCTGTCAAAGAATGTGTTGTGCTCTCTGAAACTGAGCGCAGTGAATGAGCCTTGAGTCGTTGCACCACTTGGAAGCCTTGGCAATCTTGGCTTTGGCTTCTGAACCTGAGGCCTTTGCTCCACGTGATAATCTTGAGGGCCGGGAGCAGTGGTGGAACCATGATAGGGAATTTGACTGTGACAAGCTCACCATGATTGAACGCGAGTTCCATTGTATGAGGCCTTGGTGGAGGAACGGCGTCATCTGAAGTGATTGGCTGCACAATGGTGTCAGTTGCAGCATTGGCTTCAGGCTCCACATTGTCTTCAGCCATGACAGTGTCATTGGCTTCAGTGGTGTTGGTGGTGGCAGCCTCATTGTTTTCAACCTCCATCTCTTCAACGACTGGAGGGTCTGGCACAAGCACGCTCTCTTCGTGTAGGACTGGATCACTGGCAGGGGGAGTAGCTTCTCTCTCTTCTTCGGCTGATGTAGCCGGAATGTCTTCAGCAGCTTTAGCTTCAGACTCAGAAGCAGACACAGAAGGGGTGGCTTCAGGGAACACTTGACGTGCCATTGAGCTTGTGTGTTTCACATCCTCTTCTGGAATGCTTGACCTGAGGCCTGAGGCCTTCGCGAAGCCTGCAGAATGCTAGCGACACCTTTGGAGAGGGACTGGTCTATTCCATGTAGTCATCATCAAGCACTGGAGTGGTGACTTGTGTCGGATCACGGGTTCCAGCAAAACCCTCAAGGTTCGAACACTAGGGTGCGCGCGAAGATTTCCTCCCTACCGATCCACGTCCTAACTGGCTAAGATCTCAAGAATGAACTCGAAGAACTCACAACACAAGGGACACAAGATTTATACTGGTTCGGGCCACCGTTGTGGTGTAATACCCTACTCCAGTGTGGTGGTGGTGGATTGCCTCTCGGGCTGATGATGAACAGTGCAAGGGGAAGAACAGCCTCCTAAGGTTGAGGTGTTCTTGTGCTCGGTGTGTGGCTAAGGATTAGGTGAGATGCCTCTGAATGAGTTCTCCCTACGGTGGTGGCTAGTTCTACTTATATAGGCCCTGGTCCTCTCCCCAAATATTGAGTGGGAAGGGAGCCAACAACGGCCAATTTGAAAGGGGATAGCTAGTACAACTTATCCTAAGAAAAGCGGTCTTCGCCTGCAAAAGGCTCTGGTGGTGACGCTGCCTTGGGCTCCATGGTGACCTCCGTCTTGCCGTCCTGCTGGTCTTGGTCTCGTTGCATTGATATGGAAACCTTTGCTTGACGCCTCGATACTCTGCGCTTGCGCTTGCTCCCTTAGAACCAAAGGGGAAACAAGGACACTACGCGCGCTGGCGCCCGCCTGATCTCGATCGTCATGGCTTCAGAACAACGCAAGAACCAGATGGCAAGAAATCGCTTGAACGAGAAAAGGCACCCCCCGCGCGCATCGATAAAAAGTCAACTTCAACTTAAATCCAAATCCAGAAGGCAAGGTTACAGAAAAGAGATCCAAAGCAAATGGTCGCATCCGGCGCCTAGTCTAGTCTTCTGGTCTTCTCACCAGCGCGGAGCTAAGTGCTGCCACCAGGCGTGGGAGGGAGCCCCCGAGGCCCGAGGGTAGCTCTCCGAAGACTCCGGGGCGTGTACAACCCCACTCATTATTACGTGAGAGTGTCACGGGCGGCGATCTTCATAGGCACTGGGCCTTCTTCACAGGTACCGACCTTGCTTCATATCGCCAGGCGAGGGCCCCGCCTTGCGCCACCCTCGACCACCTTTGAGCCGACCGGCAACCAGGACGACACAAAGGGGGAAAGGGGACGCCAGCAGCGCCCTCGTCGACCACGGGTCCTCTGCCGGGGGAAGGCTCGTCGGTGCCTCCCCGGCAGAGGGCCTACCTTTGGGTGACGCCTGGCTTCGTGCGACGTGGGGAGGGGCCTTGCTCCTGGCTCCCTCCATGCAGCCCCCAGCGTGTTTTCCCTGGCGGAAGGGGGGCTGCTGCGCCGGGGTCGTCGGCTGATGTTGTGACCTGATTCACTTGCAGCCCATGGTTAGCGTAAGCCTGCTCCTGAGAGATTAACGGTACCCTGTAGTTGTTGTTGCAAGCGCGGTCGTTGTGGTTCCCCGTCGGCTCCTGGAAGGCCTCAACTTCTAGCGCCTCTTCTTCCCAACCTTCTCTGAGGAATGAGCCAGGGTCGTCTTCCGGCGTGTACTCTTGGTCCATCATGCGGGGCACGTAGGCTTCCAGGGCTGTTACCCCAAACACCTCGCCGTAGTGCCCCATGCTCCATGTTGCCCGGCCCAGTGCGGCATCTTGAGGATGATAGCGCGACGTCTCGTTGGGACCATGGGAGGAAACGCTCGTGCCCATGCTCATCGGAGGCGGCGTGGGGGCAACGGGGCCCCGGGCGCCGCCGGCCGTGCCAGTGTCGACGAAGCCCCCAGGCTCACCCGAGGGCCCGTGGTTGCGGCGAGGCCCACCGTGAGATCCAGTAGCGGCCCGAGAAGGAAGCAGATAGCAGAAGGGCAGCGCTCCTGACACCACCGCATCCAGCAGCTCAGTGACACGTTCCAGCAGTGCATCCCGGCCGCTCTCCATCAGTCGGCACCGCAGCAACTCCCGCACCACTGTGAGTGCGGCCCGCATGTTCGCCTGCTCCCGCCGAGTGTGTGGTGTCGTTGTTGCGGTGTGGCTTGTAGCCCTTGCAGCGGCTCGCGCTTATCGTGGAGTGAGGGTGGAGGGCGCCTAGCCGCGCCCTGCAGCGTTAGGTGGCGCTCGTGCTGCCTGGAGCACGGGGTTGAGGTCTTCATAGGCAGGTGGCGCCGCCCGGGCGGGCCAGGCTGCCCAGCGGTCGGAGCCGGCCCTCGGGTCACTGGACATCGGGACTGCGGAGCGTCGGTGGTTGATTGGCGGGGAGGAGGCTCCGGCGCACCCCTACCTGGCGCGCCAAATGTCGGATCACGGGTTCCGGCAAAACCATCAAGGTTCGAACACTGGGGTGCGCGCGAAGATTTTCTCCCTACCGATCCACGTCCTAACTGGCTAAGATCTCAAGAACGAACTCGACGAACTCACAACACAAGGGACACAAGATTTATACTGGTTCGGGCCACCGTTGTGGTGTAATACCCTACTCCGGTGTGGTGGTGGTGGATTGCCTCTCGGGTTGATGATGAACAGTGCAAGGGGAAGAACAGCCTCCTGAGGTTGAGGTGTTCTTGTGCTCGGTGTGTGCGTAATGATTAGGTGAGATGCCTCTGAATGAGTTCTCCCCTACGGTGGTGGCTAGTTCTACTTATATAGGCCCTGGTCCTCTCCCCAAATATTGAGCGGGAAGGGAGCCAACAACGGCCAATTTGAAAGGGGACAGCTAGTACAGCTTGTCCTGACAAAAGCGGTCTTCGCCCGCAAAGGGCTCTGGTGGTGACGCCGCCTTGGGCTCCATGGTGACCTCCGTCTTGTCGTCCTGCTGGTCTTGGTCTCGTTGCACTGATATGGAAACCTTTGCTTGACGCCTCGGTACTCTGCGCTTGCGCTTGCTCCCTTAGCACAAAAGGGGAAACAAGGACGCGCGCTGGCGCCCGCCTGGTAGCCCGCCTGATCTCGATCGTCATGGCTCACGTCACGAGAACATCGCGAGGTTTGCCCTGCCTTGATATCTCCGCTCCTCGCGAGGCAACCTGGTGAGGCCACTCCTGAGGAGGTCTTGTGTCGTCCGCCTCGTGAGGCTTGGCCCCTCGCGAGAGTCTTGAATACCTTGTTGATGAAGATGGGCCGTACAGGCCTGCTAGCACAGCCACGCCTTGGGCCGCGGGCAGGCAAGTCTGGGGACCCCCGTTCCCAGAACGCCGACAACTTGAGCTAGTGGAGTACGGGGATCTCATCTTGTAGGGGGTGTCTGGTTGTTGCTCTACCCATGAGTCATCTTGAGAAACTGGCATCAGGGGACGACCAATGCTAATGAGTTCACTGCTCATGGGAGCAGGCGATGATACCGTATTGGGTTTAAGCTGAGGAAGGACTTCATCATGATTAACATTGTCTTTACGACCAATGGCTTCAGCTGTGTTGGGGTCAATAGCTGGAATCTCTTCACTTTCTGGAGCCTCTATGGAAGCAGGCTCATGAATCACAAGGCGGCGTTCGCGGTTGTCAGGTGGAGCAACAGAGATTGGCTTGACATTCAGTGGTACTTGGGCAGTGGCACGCTCTTTTCTTGAAGACTTTGAAGCCTTTGTCTTCAATTTCTTCTTGGAGGGACCAGCATCAGAGGTTTCATGAAGCTTCCTCTTCCTGGCTTTGTCTTCGGTTTGCCTTGTCTTCTTTTGCTCAGAAGCTACTGAGGGGACCTTAGGCTTCGAGCCAGTCATGCTGGCAGGGAAGACAATGCTTGGTTGGCCCTGCCTTGAAGATTTTGGTTCAGCTTCAGCAGACTTCTTTTTTTTTTCTTGGCATCCATCTTAGGGTTGATGCCAGGACGCCCAAGTGCCTTTCTCTTCTCAGCCTCATTGTGCACTTGCACACACTTCTGCGCATAGTACTTCATGTTCGCGTGAGCCTTTAGCTTCTTCACGCTTCTTGTTGAACTGGTCCTTGAGGTCATGCAGCATCTGCTTGAATTTTTTCACATCAGCAACACTGAGCTTGGCCATGTGCTTCTTGAACTGAGCCTTCTCATAGTCTATCTTGTTCTTCAGCCCAACTATTTTTTGAGCTAAGGCAAGTTCATTGGCAATGGCGCCTTGAAAAGTGACGCTGATGTCCACTGGCAGTTGCAGATCATCAATGTTGATGCGTTGGTCCTCAAACCATTCACCAATGAAGTTATTCAATATATCAGCATCAGAAAGAGGTAGATCTCTGAAGATCTCAGCCTCTTGCTTGCTCTTGATCAACAATTCCAGAGCATCATCTCCAAGATCTTCATCACTTGACAGATCAATGGTGTTGTCTACATTTCGCAGTATAGCATCAGGAGTCGGGTCATGCCCAAAAATCTTCTTGGGCTTCTTGGTCTTCTTGGAGACACGAGATAAACCTTCAGACTGCACACTGAGTTTAGGAGGTGCAGTTTTCAATGGCTTCACAGTCGAAGCTTTTGGTGCTGCAGAGGGCTTTGAAGCTTTTGACTTCTTCTTCTGCTTTGGGGATGCAAGAGCATCCTCAGAGTCTGCATCATCAGCAGACTGATCTACAGTGGCCCTCTAAGTGACAATATGGGAGAGGAGCCCATCGATGCCATTAAAGGGGCCGATGACATTGGGATTGGCGTCACGTGTGCCATTTTGCCTTGGAGCAGACGGACCAGGGTTGAAGTTGAGTCCGAATTCCTTCTTGTTCTTGGCAGCAGACTCCTTTGCAAACTGAAAGTTGCGCTTGAAGAGATCATCGTCACGACACCATCGAAGAGATGATGGGTCGGCATTTTCTGGATGAGGCCCTCGGACCATGCATCGATAGAAGCCTTGAGCAATAGCTTCAGGCTTCATCTTGGGTGGCAAATTCCTGTAAAGAATATCGCCCCACGGGCGCTTGATAGCATTATTTTTAGCATACTCAGGGGTGACGAATTATAGTTGAACCATTGCTTAGCCCAATATCTTCGGATCCACTAGATTCGGGTCTTGCGCTGATTGTAGTTCTCCTCAGGATCATACTTGTAAAGTTCAAACAAACCTGGGGGCAGATCCAGAGCAGTATTGCCACGGCGTTTCCTACCACCTTTCCTTGCAGATTTTTCAGTAGCCATTATATTTAGACAGACAGGCTTCAAAACAGTGAAAGGCTTCCGACGACTTGTTAAACAAGAACTGGCTTTAGCAGATTCAATATGATGCTGTAAGTATTCTACAAATGAATGCAGACTATGAGAACCAAGGGATTCTCCCACGAACATGTACCTGTGACAACATTAGAGATGCAAGGAAAGGGGAAGAGGTCATATGCGTTCTTGTTGGGGAACGTAGTAATTTCAAAAAAAATTCCTATGCACATGCAAGATCATGGTGATGCATAGCAACCAGAGGGGAGTGTTGTCCACGTACCCTCGTACACCGAAAGCGGAAGCGTTAGCACAACGCGGTTGATGTAGTCGTACGTCTTCACGATCCGACCGATCAAGTACCGAACGCACGACACCACCGAGTTCAGCACACGTTCAGCCCGATGACGTCCCGTGAACTCCGATCTAACCAAGTGTTGAGGGAGAGTTTCGTCAGCACGACGGTGTGGTGACGATGTTGATGTTCTACCGACGCAGGGCTTCGCCTAAGCACCGCTTCTGATGATATCGAGGTGGACTATGGTGGAGGGGGCACGCACACGGCTAAAAGATCAAGCAGATCAATTGTTGTGTCTATGGGGTGCCCCTTCCCCGTATATAAAGGAGCGGGGTGCGGCCGGCCTAGAGAGGGCGCCGGAGGAGTCCTACTCCCACGGAGTAGGACTCCCCCCCTTTTCCTTGTTGGACTAGGAGAGGGAGGGGAAAGAGGTGGAGGAGAGGAAGGAAAGGGGGGCGCCGCCCCCTCTCCTTGTCCTATTCAGACTAGGGGGACGGGCGTGCGGCCCTACCCTAGCCACCTCTCCTCTTCTCCATGAGGCCCATTATGGCCCATTAAGTCCCCGGGGGGTTCCGGTAACCTCCCGGTACTCCGGTAAAATCCTGATTTCACCCGGAACACTTCCGATACCCAAACATAGGCTTCCAATATATCAATCTTCATGTCTCGATCATTTTGAGACTCCTCATCATGTCCGTGATCACATCCGGGACTCCGAACTACCTTCGGTACATCAAAACATAAAACTCATCATATAACTGTCATCGAAACGTTAAGCGTGCGGACCCTACGGGTTCGAGAACTATGCAGACATGACCGAGACACGTCTCCGGTCAATAACCAATAGCGGAACCTGGATGCTCATATTGGCTCCCACATATTCTACGAAGATCTTTATCGGTCAGACCGCATAACAACATACATTGTTCCCTTTGTCATCGGTATGTTACTTGCCCGAGATTCGATCATCGGTATCTCAATACCTAGTTCAATATCGTTACCGGCAAGTCTCTTTACCCGTTCCGTAACACATCATCCCGCAACTAACTCATTAATTGCAATGCTTGCAAGGGTTATAGTGATGTGCATTACTGAGTGGGCCCAGAGATACCTCTTCGACAATCGGAGTGACAAATCCTAATCTCGAAATACGCCAACCCAACAAGTACCTTCGGAGACACCTGTAGAGCACCTTTATAATTACCCAGTTATGTTGTGATGTTTGGTAGCACACAAAGTGTTCCTCCGGTAAACGGGAATTGCATAATCTCATAGTCATAGGAACATGTATAAGTCATGAAGAAAGCAATAGCAGAATACTAAACGATCAAGTGCTAAGCTAACGGAATGGGTCAAGTCAATCACATCCTTCTCCTAATGATGTGACCCCGTTAATCAAATGACAACTCATGTCTATGGCTAGGAAACATAACCATCTTTGAGCAACGAGCTAGTCAAGTAGAGGCATACTAGTGACACTCTGTTTGTCTATGTATTCACACATGTATTATGTTTCTGGTTAATACAATTCTAGCATGAATAATAAACATTTATCATGATATAAGGATATAAATAATAACTTTATTATTGTCTCTAGGGCATATTTCCTTCAGTCTCCCACTTGCACTAGAGTCTATAATCTAGATCACATCGCCATGTGATATAACATCAATAGTTCACATCACCATGTGATTAACACCCATAGTTCACATCTTCATCTAACCAACACCCAAAGGGTTTACTAGAGTCAATAATCTAGTTCCCATCGCTATGTGATTAACACCCAAAGAGTACTAAGGTGTGATCATGTTTTGCTTGTGATAGAAATTTAGTCAACGGGTCTGCCATATTCAGATCTGCATGTATCTTGCAAATTTCTATGTCTACAATGCTCTGCACGGAGCTACTCTAGCTAATTGCTCCCACTTTCAATATGTGTCCGGATTGTGACTTAGAGTCATCCAGATCAGTGTCAAAGCTTGCATCGATGTAACTCTTTACGACGATCTCTTTATCACCTCCATAACCGAGAAATATTTCCTTATTCCACTAAGGATAATTTTGACCGATGTCCAGTGATCTACTCCTAGATCACTATTGTACTCTCATGCCAAACTCAGTGGTAGGGTATACAATAGATCTGGTACACAGCATGGCATACCTTGTAGAACCTATGGCTGAGGCATAGGGAATGACTTTCATTCTCTTTCTATCTTCTGCCGTGGTCGGGCTTTGAGTCTTACTCAATTTCACACCTTGTAACACAGGCAAGAACTCTTTCTTTGACTGTTCCATTTTGAACTACTTCAAAATCTTGTCAAGGTATGTACTCATGAAAAAAATTATCAAGCGTCTTGATCTATCTCTATAGATCTTGATGCTCAATATGTAAGCAGCTTCACCGAGGTCTTTTTTTGAAAAACTCTTCAAACACTCCTTTATGCTTTGCAGAATAATTCTACATTATTTCCGATCAACAATATGTCATTCACATATACTTATCAGAAATGTTGTAGTGCTCCCACTCACTTTCTTGTAAATACAGGCTTCACGAAGTGCAGATAAAACTATATGCTTTGATCAACTCATCAAAGCGTATATTCCAACTCGAGATGCTTGCACCAGTCCATAGATGGATCATTGGAGCTTTGCACATTTTGTTAACACCTTTAGGATCGACAAAACCTTACGGTTGCATCATATACAACTCTTCTTTAATAAATCCATTAAGGAATGCATTTTGTTTATCCATTTGCCGATTTCATAAAATGCGGCAATTGCTAACATGATTCGGACAGACTTAAGCATAGATACGGTGAGAAACTCTCATCGTAGTCAACACCTTGAACTTGTCGAAAACCTTTTGCGACAATTCTAGCTTTGTAGATAGTAACACTACTATCAGCGTCCGTCTTCCTCTTGAAGATCCATTTAATCTCAATGGCTCGCCGATCATTTGGGCAAGTCAATCAAAGTCCATACTTTGTTATCATACATGGATCCCATCTCAGATTTCATGGCCTCAAACCATTTCGCGGAATCTGGGCTCATCATCGCTTCCTCATAGTTCGTAGGTTCGTCATGGTCAAGTAACATGACCTCCAGAATAGGATTACCGTACCACTCTGGTGCGGATCTCACTCTGGTTGACCTACGAGGTTCGGTAGTAACTTGATCTGAAGTTGCATGTTCATCATCATTAGCTTCCTTACTAATTGGTGTAGGAGTCACAGGAACAAATTTTTGTGATGAACTACTTTCCAATAAGGGAGCAGGTATAGTTACCTCATCAAGTTCTAATTTCCTCCCACTCACTTCTTTCGAGAGAAACTCCTTCTCTAGAAAGGATCCATTCTTAGCAACGAATATCTTGCCTTCGGATCTGTGATAGAAGGTGTACCCAACTGTCTCCTTTGGGTATCCTATGAAGACACATTTCTCCGATTTGGGTTTGAGCTTATCAGGATGAAACCTTTTCTTATAAGGATCGCAACCCAAACTTTAAGAAACGACAACTTTGGTTTCTTGCCAAACCACAGTTCATATGGTGTCGTCTCAACAGATTTAGATGGTGCCCTTTTTAACGTGAATGCAGTTGTCTCTAATGCATAACCCCAAAACTATAGTCGTAAATCGGTAAGAAACATCATATATTGCACTATATCCAACAAAGTACGGTTATGACGTTCGGACACACCATTATGTTGTGGTGTTCCAGGTGGCACGAATTTGTGAAACTATTCCACATTGTTTTAATTGAAGACAAAACTCGTAACTCAAATATTTGTCTCCACGATCAGATCGTAGAAACTTTATTTTCTTGTCACGATGATTTTCCACTTCACTCTGAAATTCTTTGAACTTTTCAAATGTTTCAGACTTATGTTTCATCAAGTAGATATACCCATATTTGCTCAAATCATCTGTGAAGGTCAGAAAATAACGATACCCGCCACGAGCCTCAACACTCATCGGATCGCATACATCGGTATGTATTATTTCCAATAAGCCGCTTGCTTGCTCCATTGTTAGGAGAGCGGAGTTTTAGTCATCTTGCCCATAAGGCATGGTTCGCAAGCATCAAGTGATTCATAATCAAGTGATTCCAAAAATCCCATCAGCATGGAGTTTCTTCATGCGCTTTACACCAATATGACCTAAACGGCGATGCCACAAATAAGTTGCACTATCATTATTAACTTTGCATCTTTTGGCTTCAATATTATGAATATGTGTATCATTACGAACGAGATCCAACAAACCATTTTCGTTGGTGTGTATGACCATAGAAAGTTTTTATTCATGTAAACAAAACAACAATTGTTCTCTAACTTAAATGAATAACCGTATTGCAATAAACATGATCAAATCATATCCATGCTCAACGCAAACACCAAATAACACTTATTTAGGTTCAAAACTAATCCCGAAAGTATAGGGAGTCTGTGATGATGATCATATCAATCTTGGAACCACTTCCAACACACATCGTCACTTCACCCTTAACTAGTCTCTGTTTATTCCACAGCTCCTGTTTCGAGTTACTAATCTTAGCATCTGAACTAGTATAAAATACTGAGGGGTTGCTATAAACACTAGTAAAGTACACATCAATAACATGTATATCAAATATACCTTTGTTCACTTTGCCATCCCTGTTATCCGCCAAATACTTGGGGCAGTTCCGCTTCTAGCGACCAGTTCCTTTGTAGTATAAGCACTTAGTCTCAGGCTTAGGACCAGACTTGGGCTTCTTCACTTGAGCAGCAACTTGCTTGCCGTTCTTCTTGAAGTTCCCCTTCTTCCCTTTGCCCTTTTCTTGAAACTAGTGGTCTTGTCTACCATCAACACTTGATGTTTTTTATTATTTCTACCTTCGTCGATTTCAGCATCACGAAGAGCTTGGGATCGTTTCCGTTATCCCTCACATATCATAGTTCATCACGAAGTTCTACTAACTTGGTGATGGTGACTAGAGAATTCTGTCAATCACTATCTTATCTGGAAGATTAACTCCCACTTGATTCAAGCGATTGTAGTACCCAGACAATCTGAGCACATGCTCACTGCTTGAGCTATCCTCCTCCATCTTTTTAGCTATAGAAATTGTTGGAGATTTCATATCTCTCAACTTGGGTATTTGCTTGAAATATTAACTTCAAGTCCTGGAACATCTCATATGGTCCATGACGTTCAAAACGTCTTTGAAGTCCCGATTCTAAGCCGTTAAGCATAGCGCACTAAACTATCAAATAGTCATCATATTGAGCTAGCAAAACGTTCATAACGTCTGCATCTGCTCCTGCAATAGGTCTGTCACCTAGCGGTGCATCAAGGGCATAATTCTTCTGTGTAGCAATGAGGATAAACCTCAGATCACGAACCCAGTCCGTATCATTGCTACTATCATCTTTCAACTTAGTTTTCTCTAGGAACACATATAAAAACATAGGGAAGCAACAACGCGAGCTATTGATCTACAACATTATTGTCAAAATACTATCAGGACTAAGTTCATGATAAATTAAAGTTCAATTAATCATATTACTTAAGAACTCCCACTTAGATAGACATCCCTCTAGTCATCTAAATGATCACGTGGTCCAAATCAACTAAACCATGTCCGATCATCACGTGAGATGGAGTAGTTTTCAATGGTGAACATCACTATGTTGATTATACCTACTATATGTTTCACGCTCGACCTTTCGGTCTCAGTGTTCCGAGGCCATATCTGCATATGCTAGGCTCGTCAAGTTTAACCCGAGTATTCTGCGTGTGCAAAATTGGCTTGCACCCGTTGTAGATGGACGTAGTGCTTATCACACCCGATCATCACGTCGTGTCTGGACACGACGAACTTTAGCAACGGTGCATACTCAGGGAGAACACTTTTATCTTGAAATTTAGTGAGAGATCATCTTATAATGCTACCATCAATCAAAGCAAGATAAGATGCATAAAAGATAAACATCACATGCGATCAATATAAGTGATATGATATGGCCATCATCATCTTGTGCTTGTGATCTCCATCTCCGAAGCACCGTCATGATCACCATCGTCACCGGCGCAACACCTTGATCTCCATCGTAGCATCATTGTCGTCTCGCCAATCTTATGCTTCTACTACTATCGCTACCGCTTAGTGATAAAGTAAAGCATTACAGGGCGATTGCATTGCATACAATAAGCGACAACCATATGGCTCTCGCCATTGCCGATAACTTCGGTTACAAAACATGATCATCTCATACAATAAAATTTAGCATCATGTCTTGACCATATCACATCACAACATACCCTGCAAAACAAGTTAGACGTCCTCTACTTTGTTGTTGCAAGTTTTACATGGCTGCTACGGACTTAGCAACAACCGTTCTTACCTACGCATCAAAACCACAACGATAGTTTGTCAAGTTGGTGTTGTTTTAACCTTCGCAAGGACCGGGCGTAGCCACACTCGGTTCAACTAAAGTTGGAGAAACCGACACCCTCCGCCATTGTGTGCAAAGCACGTCGGTAGAACCAGTCTCGCGTAAGCGTACGCGTAATTTCGGTCTGGGCCGCTTCATCCAACAATACTGCCGAACCAAAGTATGACATGTTGGTAAGTAGTATGACTTATATCGCCAACAACTCACTTGTGTTCTACTCGTGCATATGACATCTACGCATAAAACCAGGCTCGGATGTCACTGTTGGGGAACGTAGTAATTTCAAAAAAAAATCCTATGCACACGCAAGATCATGGTGATGCATAGCAACGAGAGGGGAGAGTGTTGTCCATGTACCCTCATAGACCGAAAGCGGAAGCGTTAGCACAACGAGGTTGATGTAGTCGTATGTCTTCACGATCCGACCGATCAAGTACCGAACGCACGGCACCTCCAAGTTCAGCACACGTTCAGCCCGATGACGTCCCTCGAACTCCGATCCAGCCGAGTGTTGAGGGAGAGTTTCGTCGGCACAACGGCGTGGTGACGATGTTGATGTTCTACCAACACAGGGCTTCGCCTAAGCACCGCTACAGTATTATCGAGGTGGACTATGGTGGAGGGGGGCACCGCACACGGCTAAAAGATCAAACAGATCAATTGTTGTGTCTATGGGGTGCCCCCTGCCCCCGTATATAAAGGAGAAAGGGGGGTGCGGCCGGCCTAGAGAGGGTGTGCGCCAGGAGGAGTCCTACTACTACCAGGAGTAGGACTCCCCCCCTTTTCCTTGGACTAGGAGAGAGAGGGGAAAGAGGTGGAGGAGAGGAAGGACAGGGGGGCGGTGGAGGAGAGGAAGGAAAGGGGGGCGCCGCCCCCCTCTCCTTGTCCTATTCGGACTAGGGGGGAGGGGCGCGCGGCCCTGCCCTGGCCGCCTCTCCTCTTCTCCACGAGGCCCATTATGGCCCATTAAGTCCCCGGGGGGTTCCGGTAACCTCCCGGTACTCCGGTAAAATCCCGATTTCACCCGGAACACTTCCGATATCCAAACATAGGCTTCCAATATATCAATCTTCATGTCTTGACCATTTCGAGACTCCTCGTCATGTCTGTGATCACATCCGGGACTCCGAACAACCTTCGGTACATCAAAACATAAAACTCATAATATAACTGTCATCGAAACTTTAAGCGTGCGGACCCTACGAGTTCGAGAACTATGCAGACATGACCAAGACACATCTCTGGTCAATAACCAATAGCGGAACCTAGATGCTCATATTGGCTTCCACATATTATACGAAGATCTTTATCGGTCAGACCGCATAACAACATACGTTGTTCCCTTTGTCATCGATATGTTACTTGCCCGAGATTCGATCGTCGGTATCTCAATACCTAGTTCAACCTCGTTACCGGCAAGTCTCTTTACTCATTCCGTAATACATCATCCTGCAACTAACTCATTAATTGCAATGCTTGCAAGGCTTATTGTGATGTGCATTACTGAGTGGGCCCAGAGATACCTCTCCGACAATCGGAGTGACAAATCCTAATCTCGAAATACGCCAACCCAACAAGTACCTTCGAAGACACCTGTAGAGCACCTTTATAATCACCCAGTTCCGTTGTGACGTTTGGTAGCACACAAAGTGTTCCTCCAGTAAACGGGAGTTGCATAATCTCATAGTCATAGGAACATGTATAAGTCATGAAGAAAGCAATAGCAGAATACTAAACGATCAAGTGCTAAGCTAATGGAATGGGTCAAGTCAATCACATCATTCTCCTAATGATGTGATCCCATTAATCAAATGACAACTCATGTCTATGGCTAGGAAACATAACCATCTTTGGTCAACGAGCTAGTCAAGTAGAGGCATACTAGTGACACTCTGTTTGTCTATGTATTCACACATGTATTATGTTTCCGGTTAATACAATTCTAGCATGAATAATAAACATTTATCATGATATAAGGAAATAAATAATAACTTTATTATTGCCTCTAGGGCATATTTCTTTCAATTCTCAGAAGATTTTGAAGATAAATTAGTTTGAAGACATTGACCTCACAGTGCGAAGACATTCACTTATTTGAAGTGAGTTGGTTCCAGATTTGTATGAATCCATGAATAAGTACAAGTGAGGAATCTAAGTAGTTATGAAGCATAAGTGAATATACTTTGCAAGATATGAGATTCAGAAACAGAAAGATCCAGATTTGGAAGTGCAGAAATCACTTTTGGGTGAAGTGGACGAATTTGAATGTGCTTTGTCTTCGAGTGCTGAACTGGGTTGTGAGCAATCTTGGTGGCGCTCTCATTGTCGTAGTAGAGTGGCACATGCTTCACATTGATGCCATAGTCCTTGAGAGTTTGCTTCATCCATAGAAGCTGAGCGCAGCAAGATCCAGCAGCAATGTATTCAGATTCAGCAGTGAGAGTGATACACAGTTCTGCTTGTTTGAAAACCAATAGACAAGATATCGTCCAAGAAAATGACATGTTACTGATGTGGACTTGCAATCAACCTTGCCACCAGCATAATCAGCATTTGAGAATCCAACTAGATCAAACTCTGAGCCCTTTGGATACCATAATCCTAGTGTTGGGGTGTGAGCCAAATATCGAAGAATTTGCTTCACAGCTAAGTAATGCGGTTCCTTTGGTGCCGCTTGGAATCGGGCACACATGCAAACGCTAAGCATTATATCAGGCCTAGATGCACATAAGTAGAGTAATGAACCAATCATGGAGCGGTATACCTTTTGATCAAACTCTTTACCATTGTCGTTGGGGCCCAATTGGCCTTTGGTTGGCATTGGCGTCGTGTATACCCTTTGCAGTCTTGCATTCCAAACTTCTTCAGGCAATCTTTGAGGTATTTCTCTTGTGATATGAAGATGCCATTTCTCTGCTGACGAATTTGAAGACCAAGGAAGAACTTCAGCTCACCCATCATGGACATCTGATATTGCTCTTGCATCATATGCCCAAAATCATCACTATATCTCTTGTCAGTGCACCCGAAGATAATGTCATCCACATAGATTTGGCACACAAACAGTTCACCATCATATGTCTTCGTGAAGAGAGTGGGATCTAGAGAACCAAGTTTGAAGCCTTTGCACTTCAGGAAGTCTTTGAGTGTGTCATACCAAGCGCGAGGTGCTTGTTTGAGGCCATACAATGCCTTTTTGAGCTTGTATACCATGTCAGGACGCTTTGGGTCTTCAAAACCAAGTGGTTGTGCAACATACACTTCTTCTTCAATTTTACCATTGAGGAAGGCACTCTTTACATCCATTTGGTACAAAATAATGTTGTTGTGGTTGGCATATGCTAGCAGTATGCGAACGGCTTCAAGCCTAGCCACAGGAGCAAAGGTTTCATCGAAGTCAATCCCTTCCACTTGTGTGTAACCTTGAGCAACGAGACGAGCCTTGTTTCTAACAACTTGACCATGCTCATCTTGTTTGTTGTAATAGATCCATTTGATGTTGATGATATTGTGCTTGTGAGGATTAGGACGCTTTACTAGCTCCCATACATTATTCAGCTCAAACTGTTGAAGCTCTTCTTGCATAGCTTGAATCCATTCAGGTACCATGAAGGCTTCATCGATATTCTTGGGTTCAGATATAGAGACAAATGCAAAGTGCCCACAAAAATTTGCTAGCTGTGTTGGTCTTGAACGCGTGAGTGGACCAGGAGCATTGATGCTATCAATTATCTTCTCAATCTGGACTTCATTTGCAACACAAGGATGATCTGAACGAAGATTTTGCCCTTGCTGATCATTGTCTGCATCTTCAGCATTGGATTCAGGTTGAGCAATGTCTTCATGCTGATTAGGTGCAGAAATGATGATTTCCTCTTCGGCCCGTTCCTCTGTAGGTATGATTTCTCCACTACCCATTAGCTTGATAGACTCACTTGGTGTAGCTTCATCTAGCACGTTTGGCAGGTGCTCTCTTTGCAAGCGTTAGTCTCATCGAACCACACATCCACAATTTCAACCACTTTGTAGTGAAAGAGGTTGAAGACTCTGTAGGAGTGTGAATCCTTTCCATAAACAAGCATAAAACCTTCATGTGCTTTCGGTGCAAATTTTGAAGTGTGATGTGGATCCTTGATCCAGCACCTAGCACCAAAGACTCTGAAATAACTAATATTTGGCTTCTTACCAGTCAGGAGCTCATAAGATGTCTTCTTTAGGAACTTGTGAAGATAAACACGTTTGATGATGTGGCAAGTAGTATCAATGGCTTCAGGCCAGAATTTCCTTGATGTCTTGTACTCATCAAGCATCGTACGTGCCATCTCAATGAGGGTTCTATTCTTGCGCTCCATGATGCCATTATGCTGAGGTGTGTATGGAGCAGAGAACTCATGTGTGATGCCCAATGTATCAAGCTAAGTGTCGAGGCCGGTGTTCTTGAATTCTGTGCCGTTGTCACTTCTGATGTGCTTGATCTTGATGCCATAGTTGGTCATGGCACGATTGGCGAATCGCCTGAAGACATCCTGCACTTCAGTCTTGTAAAGAATTATGTGCACCCATGTATATCTTGAGTAATCATCAACAATGATGAAGCCATAGAGGCATGCAGTGGTAGTAAGGGTAGAGCAGTGAGTAGGGCCAAATAAGTCCATGTGAAGCAGCTCGAAGGGACGTGTTGTCGTCATGATTGTCTTCGAGGGATGCTTGGCCCTAGTCAGCTTTCCGGCTTCACAGGCACCACACAGATGATCCTTCTTAAACTTGACGCCCTCGATGCCAATGACATGCTTATTCTTCATTACAGTGTGCAAGTTCCTCATGCCCGCATGCCCTAGCCTCTGATGCCAGAACCAACACTCTGAAGCTTTTGCTAGAAGACAAACGGAGAAATCTACCATATACAGATCGTCTCTTTGATACCCTTCGAAGACTAGAGATTTGTCAGATTCCTTAAGCACAAGGCAACGATATTTTCCAAATATCACAATCATGTTCAGATCGCAAAGCATTGAGACAGATATTAAGTTCAAACCAAGGGATTCAACAAGCATCACTGTAGCGACCAAACCTCAAGCGATCGATCTACGTGCTCGGTGTCATCCTGGATCAAGAATCTTGACACCACACATTACTCGGAGGATTTATAACAGAGTAGCAATCACACACTTATTACAATCAAATGTCTCAAGAGAGAACTTAATAAAATAAATATGGCTTAAGGCCATCTAATACGATAACAAAGCGGAAGGCTTGGAAGAATAAGCGAGTCCATCAACTCCAACGGCATCATCGAGTATAGAACCACGACCTAAGCACCTTACTGTCGTCTAAAAAGTGCGCAACATGAAATGTTGCAGCCAACAGGTCATCACATGGAATATCTTTGGCAATGTAACACATAGAGAATAATGGAATAATAAGCCTATACTACATGCATATTTGGCTGGTGGAAAAGCTCTATGGTTACAGTTTTGCGTAAAGCCAATTTTCCCTCTCGCAAAGGAATAAATTTGTTTAACTATCATGGTGGTTGTGAAACATTGAGAATGGTTGACAGCATTCTCAATGCCAATTAAAAGTACTCATTAACAAACCCAACAATATTAATTAGAAGTAACATGATGAGATTCACATGATATCCAAGTACTAGATACTCAAGTTGTCCATAACCGGGGACACGGCTAACCATGATTAGTTTATACACTCTGCAGAGGTTTGCGCACTTTTCCCCACAAGACTCGATCGCCTCCGTTTGATTTCTCGCACTACATGGTGTTTGAGAGACGGATGACCGAGACATAGTCTTTCAGAAGTGCTAGCACCTTACATGTGGGCAGACCATACCAACCTTCAACCCCTACATCTGCTAGTCTACCCGTAAGAGTTCGCACAACTTAGTCAACTACGCCAGAGCCCATAATGGCTTGTGGCTGCACACGTAAGTTTCTAGTTTGAATAATCTCATGATCCCTTTGAGCACGGGTGGCGGTCCGAAGAAATACAGCAAGTCTGATGGAAACCAGGTGCCTCAATCCACCCAGATGTGTGTTTAAGTTGCCACCTTAAATAAACCATTAAATAACAATCTCACATCTGTCATGGATACACTCACCCAATCCACGTCTACTAGCATAACATGGCATAATAAGCTACGTAGAAGTAACTCCCAAGGGTTTGATAATAAAACAGGTAATAGGTACTACCTCATCTACTTCCCATCCCACAATTTAATTAGATCCTAATCATGCAATGTTTGAGGATAGATCTAATGCATAAAAACTGGGTAGTAGAAAAGGTATGATCAAAGTGTTACTTGCCTTGCGATGATCCATGAAACCTAGAGACTCAAGTAACAAAGTGGCGCACTCGGGTATTCTATCACGAGACAAACAAGCATACAATAAGTACTCATCTAATGCAGGTAAAACTCAAATAGATCTAACGGATAGTTCAACTTAAGAACTCGGTTTACAAAAGAATCAAATCAAGCGAAACAACGAAAGTCAAGCGGCGGAAGAAAACAGCTTCGTTTTACTAATCTAGATCTAAGTCAAATTTTACAGAAGCAAAAAACTTGTTTAAGTAGGTTATTCGGAAAGAGGGTTTCGAGACAAAACTCTAGGCACTTGAATCGCCTGATTTCGATAAACGAGCGAAAATGTATACTAAAACGATCGCGATAAGAAAAATCACGGATTAAATCCGAGAAAAGAAAAACGACGAACGAGTTAACGAACGAACGTTCGTTAACTAAAATAATCTGACGAACTCGTTCGTTTAAACGAACTAATGAACGAACGTCCGCTAATTAGCCTAAACCGGAAAAAAATCGAAAACTAAAAAAAAGAAAACTAAAAAAAACGAAAATAAACCGAAGAAAAACCGCTCGGTTTTTTTAAAAAAAACCGGCACGGAAAACGAGGCGGCGGCGAACCTCGGCGGCGTCTTGTGCGAGGGGTCCAATGACGGCGTCCGGACGGCGGCGCGCGGCAGCGAGGGCGGCGGCGGCGACGGCGGCGGCGGCGGCGGCTGAGCGAGTGCTAGGGTTAGGGTTTCCGGGGTGGGGCGGCGGCGGCTTGGTGGGCTGGGCGGGTGGCTCGGGTGAAATTTGGGCGCCAAGGCGGCTATTTAAAAGCGCCCGAGCGGAGTCCCTTCGAGGCACGACCCAAAAGCGGTTCGGTTTTTTTTAAAAAAAAAATTTACGCGCAGAAAAAAATAAAAAGAAATACTAAACGGACTCCAAAAATCCCGAAATAAATTTTCCCCGGCTTCCAAAATCAAGTCGGACAAGATGAACTTTTATTTGGGGCCTAAATGCAAATTTGAAAAACGCGCATTTTTCGTAAATTCAAATAAAAAGGCGAAAAACTCCAAAATGAAATCTTATTTGATTTTATTATTAAATCTTCATTATTTATTTATTTTGGGAAAGTCATTTTATTCCCTCTCTCATATTTTGATAGTAGAAATAATTGGAGATAAAATAATTAAAATCAAATGATCCTATTTTCAAAATTTGAGAGAACTCAAATATGAAAATAACGAAAATCCCCAACTCTCTCCGTGGGTCCTTGAGTTGTGTAGAATTTCTAGGATCGAGCAAAAATGCAACGAAAAAAATATGATATGCAATGATGCTCTATGTATAACATTCCAAATTGAAAATTTGGGATGTTACAATCACTTTATCCATGTGTTGATCCCTTGAGATTGAAACTCTACCTAGGCCCAATACCTTGCTTTTACCAGTGTCAGCAAATGTGATGTGACTTTTGTCAGACGGTCGTAGGGCTGAATCCATAAGAAGACTTCGATCACCAGTCATGTGGTTAGTGCATCCACTGTCCATAATCCACTCAGTAGTGTAAGTGCATCTAGTGCCCCTTAGTGATTTTGGTGTATTGAAGACTTATAGGTTAAGGGACTAATGCGCTTATGAGTGTACACAGGTCTATAAGTCTATGAGGAGTTTGATATTTATAGAGAAAGTCGACCTCTAAAAATGAAGTTCTTCGATTGAAGACTTTGGTATTCTGAAGACTTTCTGAAGACTTTGAAAGTGAAGAAATTGGTGTTACCTTGAAGACTTGGTATTCATTCGAGGAACATGAAGCGTGAAGACTTTTGTTTTCGTAGTTTCATTTTCTCTTTCTTGAGTCATAGGAAACACCGTACTGTTAAAGGGGGTCGAGGAAATACTAAGGAAAAATTTCCAAGTGATGCTCAACTAGAAAGCCTACACCTACCAATCCCTTCGAGTGAAGCCATTGGAAACCTCATACGATTCATAAATTTCTTGATGGAGAGACGAAGTTCTTACAGTCACCGAGGAATTTGTTCTGACCGAGGAGTTAGGAATTCGCCGATCTGGATTGCCTACATAGTGAGGAACATGATAGCCACGAGGAATTTGAGCCTCAAATTTCCGACCGTTCTTGTGCGCGCGCCACTGTCCCAAAATATCTCATCCACCTAACGGTCATATCATTGAAGGGCATTTATGTCTTATCATGTCGGGCTGCTCCCTAGGCTATAAATAGTCGCCTCCTACAACCACTAGCTGGTTGGCTGCTCTGAGAGAAACTAACACTTGTCATTTGAGAGCATCCCATCCTCGGAGGACTTTGAGCGAAAATCATCGAGTGAGGAAAACCCAAACCCAAACACCTACAAACCCAAAGTGATTGAGCATCACTGAAGAGATTTATCCTGTATGGATCCGACACTTGTTACCTTTGAAGACTGTGCTTCTTCCAGACGGTTAGGCGTCATGGTCTAGAGCATCCAAGAGGAATTGTGGATCACCGAGTGACCGAGTTTGTGAGGGTTCGGAAGTCACCTGAAGACTTACCACGAGTGATTGGGGGAGGTCTGTGTGACCTTAGCTCAAGGAGAATACGGTGAGGACTGTGTGTCCGGGACTGTGTGTCCTTAGGTTTAAATACCTAGCCGCTCCAACCAGATGTACAACTGAGACAGCAGTTGGAACTGGTCTACCAAATCATTATCTTCACCAAGCCAACTGGTTCTATTTCCTCAAATCTTTCCTTTCATCATTACTGTTTTGTGTGCTTGTCATATCTATGTTTGAAGACTTTGACTGAAGACTTTCTCAATTTCCTCAGTCCAATTTCTTTAGTCTATTTGTCTTCATCCTGTGTTATCCTGTGATTATGCTTTCTGTACTCTGTGATTGTCTTCATTTCATCATGATGACTATGCTTGTCATCTGTTATGTTTACTACTGAGTACTTATTCCGCTGCAAGTAGTTCTTCGCTAAGGAATTCCCTCACTAGAAAATTTCTCAGTGAAGAATTCATAAAAATCGCCTATTTTTCACCCCCCCTCTAGTCGATATAACGCACTTTCAATTGGTATCAGAGCAAGGTACTCCCATGTTCTGTGTGATTTTGATTTAACCGCCTGGAGTTTTAGTTATGTCGACCGCAGGTCTGAAGAAAGTGGCATGCCCCATCTTTGACGGTCACGAGTATCCCAAGTGGAAGGCCATGATGAAGAAGCGCCTCATGGCGATGAACAGCAAACTATGGACCGTCACTGAGATTGATCTTACCGGTCTGTGCAAGACGGCGGAAGCTGATGACATTCGCAAGTACACTCTTCTCAACCTCACGGCGAAGGATGTCAGCTGCTCCTGTCTGTCTCAAAATCAGTTCAGGAACATCATGCATCTCGATCATGCGCAGCTTATCTGGGACCGTCTCTCTGAGGTCTATGAAGGTCATCGAACCCGTCATGATCCTTGGTTTGAGGACTTCAAGGAATCTCTCAAAGCAATGACATTCGAACCAGAACCATCATCATCTTCATCATGCCTTATGGCAAAAAGTGCTGAGGTAACTGAATGCTACCTATCCGAGTCAAGTGATGAAGAATCTGGTGATGAATTTGGACCTAGCTATGTCAAACTTGCTTCTCTTGCCACTAAACAACAAAGAGCTTTAGAAAAACAACGCATGCTAAATAAGAGCGATGATATATTGGGTGAAGAAATGGATCAGTCAAAAGCTTTGGCTGAATGTCTTCAGTGACTTCATACTAAGTATGATACCCTTCAAGATCAACATAACTCTCTCTTATCTGATCATGAGAAGCTTTCTTATGAATTTCTTCAAAGAAAGCAAGATCTTGAGAAGCTAAGAGTGAGTTATGAAGATCTTCAGAAGGAGCGTGATTCATTACTTGCTCAACAAATCAGCGCTGCTCAGGAAGAATTTGTTCCTCCATGTTTGAAATGCATTGAACGTGAATCTGCTAATTCTTCACCTGAATGTTCAAATGCTTCTAATGTTACAAATTCTTCACCTGCCTCTGCTATCACTAATTCCTCATCTGAGGACATTGCTAGTACCACTGACGATGCAGGGCTGAAGGAATTGTACATGATAGGCATGTACAAAAGCCTCAAAGGGCATCAGACTCTGTGTGATGTGCTTAAAAAGCAGATCCTCAATAGGAACCCTAGGAAAGAGGGTATTGCCTTTGAGGCGAAACTCAATCTTGATGGTACATATTGGAAGCTGAGCGGTACCCCAAAACCTCATGGGTTCTTTGCAAAGGGACCTCCAGTTGATCCATCTAATCTATCCGCTTTACGTGTGAATCTCCTCATTCTTCCGATGAGTCAACTGACTCCAACTATAAACTGTTCAAAAATCAGAATGGTGAAGTATTTGCTAGATATGTTGGCACTAACTGCAGGAATGGTTCCCCTATGAAGAAAACCTGGGTTCCCAAAAAGTGCCTTGAAAGTCTTCAGGTGAATGTCCTCATGACACCACCTGTGAAGAATAGGAACCCCAGATCAAATTCTTCATATGGACCAAATTCTTCATATGGATCCAAGTCCTCATACGGACCAAATTCCTCACGTGGATCAAATTCCTCAAAAGGATCAAAGTCCTCATATGAATATCATCGTGCTAACAACTCTATTCCACATGGAAGAGCTAAGGGCTATGAATATGAGCATTATTCTTCTAATCATTATGTTCATAAGTCCTCGAAGAATTTCTCTGCTTATTCATATGCTTATCCTAACTCCTCTTATGTGAAACGAAATGGATTGGCTTCTATGCCACCTTCCTCATATGGAGCTCGCAGAGTGATGAACTCTTTGCCACCCCTTTAGATGTGGGTGGTGAAGAAAAAGAACTAATTTCTTCTGCAGGATCAGGTCTCTAGACGTGCGTGAACGTCTGAAGAATTTGCTGGAGACCTGAAAAGTGCCTGAAAGGACGCAGGCAAATCATGAAGAAATGAACTTTCATTTCTCACGTCCTCATGCTGCTATATCTGTCTTACTGCTTGATGAAATTGATCTGATGAATTTGATGTCATATTCTTCACCGATGAAGTATATGAGTTCATAAGCTGCATTAATTCATCTGCAGGATGATCAACCCAAAGCCACTGAATGGGTCCTCGATAGTGGATGTACAAATCACATGACTGGTGACAAGAATCTATTGATGGATGCTCCCCTATCACCATCGCATCTGAAGCATATCATCTTCACTGACAAAGGCAAAAGTCAGGTATTGGGTCTAGGTAAGGTTGCGATCACAAAGGATCGACACATGGACAAAGTCATGCTTGTTGAGTCCTTAGGATACAACCTTATGTCTGTATCAATGCTTTGTGATCTTGATATGGTTGTTGTCTTTGGCAAGTATCGTTGTGTTGTGGTTATGGAAGCTGACAATTCCAAAGTCTTCGAAGGCTTTAGGAGAGGAGACTTGTATATTGTTGATTTCTCTACGGGACCGCAACCAGCCATGTGCCTACTTGCAAAAGCTTCAGAAGGCTGGCTCTGGCATCGATGACTTGGTCATGCAGGCATGAGGAATTTGCACACGCTTGCAAAGAAGAAGCACGTCATTGGCATTGAGAATGTCAAATTCCTGAAGGATCACTTATGCAAAGCCTGTGAAGCTGGGAAGATGACCAAGGCTAAGCATCCAGCGAAGACTATCATGACCACTACTCGACCATTTGAATTGCTTCACATGGATCTCTTCGGTCCTAATCATTATTCTGCTGTTTCAAATGAAGCATCTCAATATGACTTTGTTATTGTTGATGATTACTCTCGTTACACATGGGTACACCTTGTTTATTACAAACATGAAGTGCAGGAAGTCTTCAAACGATTTTCCTCGAGGGCTTCAACCAACTTTGGTGTGAAGATCAAGCACATCAGAAGTAACAATGGAACTGAGTTCAAGAATTCGGGTCTCGATGACTATCTTGATGAACTTGGTATTACTCATGAGTTATCTTCTCCTTATACTCCTCAACAGAATGGCGTCGTGGAGCGCAAGAACAGGACTCTTGCTGATATGGCTCGCATTATGCTTGATGAATACAAAACGCCTCGTTGTTTCTAGATTGATGCAATTCATACTGCGTGCCACATCATCAACAGAGTATATCTTCACAAATTCTTCAAGAAGACTGCCTATGAACTCCTCACTGACAAGAAACCCAATGTGAGTTATTTCAAAGTCTTCGGTGCTAAATGTTGGATTAGAGATCCTCATCACAACTCTAAATTTGCACTGAAAGCACATGAAGGTTTTATGCTTGGTTACAGAAAGGACTCGCACACCTACAGATTCTTCAACAACGTTCTTCACAAGGTTGTTGAAACTGTAGATGTGCGGTTCGATGAAACTAATGGATCGCAAAGAGAGCACCTACCCTCTGTGATAGATGAACCAGCACATGAGGAAACTATCAAGTTCAAGGCTACTGAGGATGTCATTCCTACTGAAGAATCTGGTGAAGAATCCATTCTAGAACGTGAAGAACGTCGAGCTGATGCACCTGAGGAAAATGCGGAAGAAAATGGTGCTGAAGAAAATGCTGATCAAATTCCTCGACGACAACCAGCTCATCCTCGCGTTGGAAAAGAAGTGCAAGTTGAAAAGATCATCGATGACATTGAAGCACCAGGTCCTCTCACACGCTCAAAAGCTTCACATTTGTCTAACTTTTGTGGGTACTATGCTTTTGTCTCTATCACAGAGCCCACTAAGTTAGATGAAGCATTTCTGGAGCCTGAATGGATTCATGCCATGCAAGAAGAATTACATCAATTCGAGCTCAACAACGTCTGGGAACTGGTCAAACGTCCAGATCCTCGCAAGCACAATATCATTGGCACAAAGTGGATCTACCGCAACAAGCAAGATGAAAATGGCCTTGTCGTGAGGAATAAGGCACGGCTTGTAGCTCAAGGCTACACACAGGTTGAAGGAATTGATTTTGATGAAACTTTTGCACCTGTTGCTAGACTTGAGGCTATTCGCATATTACTTGCTTATGCTAACCATCATGATATCACTCTATATCAAATGTATGTGAAAAGTGCATTACGCAATGGTAAGCTTGAGGAAGAAGTATATGTCGCTCAACCCCCAGGTTTTGAAGATCCAAAGAATCCTGACAAAGTCTTCAGACTCAATAAGGCCCTCTATGGTCTCAAGCAGGCCCCTCGGGCGTGGTATGGTACTTTGAAGGAATTCCTCATGAAGACTTGCTTCACACCCGGTTCACTCGATCCTACTCTCTTTACTAAATCCTATGATGGTGAACTGTTTGTGTGCCAAATATATGTTGATGATATTATCTTTGGCTGTACTGACCAACGTTATAGTGATGAATTTGCCTATATGATGAGTGAAGAATATCAAATGTCTATGATGGGAGAGTTGAAATTCTTCTTAGGTCTTCAAATTAAATCAACAATGAAATGACATATTCATATCTCGGAGAAATACCTCAAGGATGTCTTGAGGAAATTCGGCATGCAAGATTGCAAAGGCGTCAAAATTCCTATGCCCACAAATGGCCATATGTGCACTGATGAAAATGGTATTGACTTTGATCATAAGGTATACCGCTCCATGATTGGTTCTTTATTGTACTTATGTGCATCTAGGCCAGATATAATGCTTAGTGTTTGCATGTGTGCCCGATTTCAAGCTACACCGAAGGAATCACACCATAAGGATGTGAAACATATTATTCGATATCTAGCTCACACACCAACACTTGGATTATGGTACCCCAAGGGCTCGGCTTTTGATCTCATTGGATATTCTGACTCTGACTATGCTGGTGATCGTGTGGACCGCAAGTCAACATATGGTACATGTCATTTCCTCGGACGATCTTTGGTCTGTTCGTCCTCGAAGAAACAGAACCGCATATCACTGTCTACTGCTGAAGCTGAGTACATTGTTGTTGGTTCTTGCTGTGCTCAACTGCTATGGATGAAGCAAACTCTCAAGGACTACGGCATCAACGTGAAGAATGTGCCTCTCCTCTGTGACAATGAGAGTGCCACCAAGATTGCTCACAACCCAGTTCAGCACTCGAAGACAAAGCACATTCAGATTCGTCATCATTTTCTTCGTGATCATGTGTTGAAGGTGGCATTTCTATTGAGCATGTGAAGACTGAAGAACAGCTAGCCGATATCTTCACAAAGCCCTAGGATGAGAAGAGATTTAGCAAGTTGCGGTGTGAGCTAAATATCTTAGAGTCTTCGAATGTTCTTTGAAAAGGACACTCATCCTAACACTTATGCAAAATTGATGACTTAGATGTGCAACACATGAAGAAACGTTTTTCTTCAATCAATGAAGAACAACACTCTAAGTGTGAAGAAATTAACAAAGAATTTGATTCTCGGAACCCTACGACAATTGTACGCGGTGTCTGAAATCATCATTCTTATATGGTTGGTCACGCCACCACCAAAGTTGAAATTCTTCAATTTGAGTTTTTTCCTTAGTTTCTTGAAATTCTTCAGTTTTTCAAATTCTTCAACTTTGCAAAATCTTCACTGTTTCCGTCGTTTATATATATATATATATATATGTGTGTGTGTGTGTGTGTGTGTGTGTGTGTGTGTGTGTGTGTGTGTGTGTGTGTGTGTGTGTGTGTGTGTGTGTGTGTGTGTGTGTGTGTGTGTGTGTGTGTGTGTGTGTGAGTTTATGTCCTCTACAAGCATTCACTTATGGCTAATTCTTCAAGTTGGTTTTTCTGCTAAGTGAATGTGATCGGACCCTTCCCCCTCTATGCTATACTCAACCCAATCTATTCACAAATTCTTCATGTGCGTTCTATTTAAAACTCGTTCAAAATCTTCACTGTGTCCTTGTCAGGTGAAGAATTTGCGAACGGAACATTAAAACTTATCTTATCCAAAATTTTCGGTTTTGCCGCTCAAACCGTTCTGCATCCCACGATAGACTTATCTATTCACCCACGATCTAACATGATCTCCACTTCTCAGTACGTGGGTGACACATGTCATGCGAATGAGAAGAGTCAGGGGCATGTTCGTCCAAAATCTTCGGGCGAACAGTTTTTCACCGTGGTTATAAATACCCCCTCTCCTCTTCCTCACTTCCTTTACTCCGCTCGACCTCTCTCTCCCGCTCGAGCTTCTCAAACCCTAGCGCCGCCTCTACTCCATCGTCGCTGGTGAGGAAGAGCTTCACTGCCTCGACCTCGTCGTTGTCAGATTTCGCGGCCGGCAGCGGAAATCTTCACTCCGCCGCCGCCGTAGGCGTCTTCCTCCGCCCAGTTAGGGCGTGGAAGATCTACACTGACGAACTTCACTTCTCCACCTCACTGTTCGTCAGGTTCTTCATCCAGGGTAATTAAAAGCTACTTTTACTGCCCTCTTTGATTCGAATGCTTTCTACAAAATCTTCAAAGGTGTTTTTCTTCAAATCCTCATACACTAAAACACCTCACAAGTCATTTGTTCTTGATTCGTTTCTCTAAGCATCATTTTTCTTCAAGATTCCTCAATTGTGTGGATCTTCGATCTATACAACTCTGGAACCTAAGACAAAGAACGCTTAGTGAAATTCTTCAAGACTCATCTGGTCAAATTCCTCAAACTTATTATTTTGAAAAACCTTACGAGAGCGATATGACCTCTCCAAATTCCTCGCAACTATACTCATTCACGGTACTCATGTCCTTCTTTGAATCACTAGGTTCTCATCAACTTAACTCATTTGCGTTCCTCGAAGAAAAGTTGCATACTTCTTGAGAGAATTCGATTGTTCAAATTCCTCAACTGAAGAATATGGCAGACGGTAAGAAGCCTCAGAAAGGAGGAAAGAATCCTGAGGTCATGACTGATTTTGAGATCCCTGATGATATATACAAAGACTATTGCACTCCTAATGAGGCCAAGTTTGGTAAGGAGAACAAAAATCAGCGCAAGGTGCGCATCCAAAGGATTGAAAGGAGATGGGCAAGAGAATGGAGGGAGTACAGGTATGTAACTCCAAAGTACATGAAGAAATTCGTACTCAATCCTCCATGCCCAAGACCTCCATTGCTTTTGCCAAGAAGGCGACCCCACCGACATCAAGCGTGGTGAGGATTTTCCTGAAGAATGGGCCAAGCGCCAAGCCAAGTTGGCTAGACAAGCCAAAGAAGCAGTGAGGACGTTCAATGAAGACTCTGCTACTGCTTTTGCCACTGAGGCCTCTGTCAAGACTAAGAAATCTATGGCGAAGAAGCCTGCGCGCAAGCCATGTGTGCTTCACCAACAGTGCCCTCAAGGCCAAGTTCCTCAGCTATGCCCTCACGGCCAGAATCTTCAAAGTCCTCAAGGCCAATTCCTCATGCTGCTCCTGCTCCACCAAAATCCTCAGCTCCTCCAAAGTCCTCAGCTGTTCCGACAAAGTCCTCAACACCTGTGCATCTTGCCACGTGCCAAAGGACTATAGGCATCTCCATTGCCTCAGGTGTCTCAGCTAGTTCCTCAGCTGCACCAAATTCTTCAACGGGACCCTCTCTGCTGAAGACAAAGGCAACTGCTGGACGAGGTCCTCGCCCTAGTCCTTAGAAGAAGCAAGTCGCCTTCCAAGTGCCGTCTGAAGAAGACGAAGCTGATGATGATGAACTTGCTGAAATCATTAGAGGCAGGCAAGTCAGGGCCGCTAGAGCCAAGGGCACAAATGTGCCACTGCTTTTGGATCCGAGGTTGATCATCGATTATATTGATCTCTGGCACAAGGATCCAAATACTCCTATGCCTGACTTCAAGTTGACTCCTGGTCAAAATCACATGCTAACTCATTTCATCCAAGAAGAGAAATGGAAATATGAGAAGGCTAGGCAGATCAAGAAGGCGCAGTACAAGAAAGAGAAATTTCTAAAGAACAACGTTGTCTCTATGACAACTCATGAACTTATAAAAGTCCAGTCTGAAATCAAAACCCTCAGCGATGATTTCAATGCCTACTATGCTGATTGGCAAGGAGCCAAAGTCAGGTTTGTTAAACTGACTGAGAAGTTCACCTCCAATTGCAGCCCCAGCGCAACAGAAATTCCTCAGTGAAGCATCCGCTCAAAGAACTGAAGAACATGCCAAGACCACCGATGACTTTCAAGCTTGAAGAAAATGTGAGTTCGTGGCTGATGACTCCATTCCACCATTGAAGAAATTGCAAGGGCATCCACTAGTGGTGCGCTGAAGAAAATGAAGAGGTCGAGGCAGCTGCATCGGTTGTGCTCGAAGAAAATCAACAGATTCTCTGCTCCTCCTGCGCCTACACCAACTCCAATCCTTCCATCCGCATCGGATGTGAAGAAGACCAAGGCTGCAGAGCATGCAGCGTGAAGAAAAGGAAAGCATCGGTGCTTGATTCTTGACTCAAGAAAATGAAGCCTATGACCAGCTCGTTTGAAAATCCCATTGATGTTGTTCCGATATCAACCATGCCATCAAAGGACCTTGTTCCTTTTGGTGAAGAATATGTGATCCCTAGCGGATCAGATGAAGAAAATCATTCTGCTGCTTCGTCAGAGCATATTGATGAAGAAATTGAAGTAGATACCATCCCTTCAACACCTGTTGTCTCCTCGCCTATGCCTCAGTTCACAGCTGAAGAGGCTGGCGTTGAAGAAATGGAAGATGAAGATGTGGACATTGGGAGTACTACACCAGTGATGAATGATGACTTTTGGGAAAGTCAGCACCCCAACTCTCCACTCTTCACACCGCTACAGCAAATTCCTCAGTCCCTTGCACCAACCGTTCAAATGGGCTCTGAAGAGACTCACCCCACTTCATCTGTACGTGAAGAAATTCCAGTCACTAGTGCTGAAGAAACTGCTATTGCTGATCACTTGAACACGCAGACTGCCACTGAAGAGGAACCAGAAATTCCTCAGCCTGAGGACCCTGAGATTGCGATCCCTGAGGTTGTGATGCAACTCACTGACACTCCTCTGCCCAAGCCAAAGGATCCATTCTCATGCAAGCAAAAATTCAAGGCTGAAGATTTCTTCGGCGAGCATGTATTCTTCACAGATTACAACCCCTATGATTCTGCTCGCATAAGGAAGAGGCATTTCAGGACTGCCAGTCAGGCTAATTTTTATTCCTCAGTGTTGTTCAACAAAACCAAAGTCTTCGATCATGCACACATTCCTCATGTGGATATGGAATCTCTGCCATGCTTCGAGCCAGTCCTCAGTGTTCTTCACGACGCTGGACTGTTAAATTTCTGCATTGACATATGTGATTGGAATGAAGAACTCATTCTTCAATTTTATGCGACGCTGCACATCACAGGAGCTTCTGAAGATCTGAACTCATGGGTGTTGGACTGGATGTCTGAAAACACTCACTACAATGCACCAGCTACTGAATTGCTTCATGCCCTACCACTCAGTCCTCCCCTTGAAGCTGCTCGATGTGTCTACAGCGAACCTGAGCTTACAAACCATTACATGCAAGTGTTGATGAAGCCTTTGAAGCCAGGGCAGGCCCCACGAACCAAATTCCTCATCAAGGAATTACTTTATGTGCCTCAGACTGTCTATCGCATTCTAACGAAGACATTGAGTCCAATCAAGGGCCACGACTCAAATGAAGAAGAAGTCGTTGGCATCATGAAGAATCTGCTCTTCAATATCATTCATGGCACTCCCGTCAACTTCTATGATTTCTTCATGAGGACTCTGGCCAAAGTCGCTATGTCACCTTTTGAGCTGAAGCCTTATGCACCTTGGATTATGAGATTCATCAGAACAAGGTCTTCACTCAACTACAAAGCTGATACACTGAACCACTACAGCTACTTGCCTCCGATTGAAGTCCTCAAACGGACATTTTCCTCAGCTGATGAAAAAGGCAAGGCCGCTGTTGTTATAAATGAAGGCATTCGTCCATTGGATGGTTAATTTCGCAAGGTTGCATCCTACTCAACCAATGACGACTCTGCAACCCATGACTCTGCCGCCAACACAGCCAAGCAAAATCCTCAAGGCACAGCACCCAGGGTGATGACTGATCATGAGCTACTCCTCAGTCTTCATCAGAAAGTTGATCGCAATCATCAATGGGTCAAGAGACAGTTTGGTTCAATTCTTCACAACATGACCTCAACCCACAATGCAGTGAAGAAAAACAAGTACTGCCTCCATGAAACCTTCAAACGTACCTGGGTTGTTCTGTCTCATGTCTATAGCAAAGAAGATCTGAAGAAAATGGGTCTCAAGGAAGACTTTGACTGGTTTGCACCTCCACTGAAGAAATATAAGAAGGTCAAGGTTCCTTCCTTGGTGGCCAATTCCTATTCTTCATCGCGCGACAATGATTAACATGAAGACTTGGATGACACTACGGCAGGCCCTACTACGACAAACGACCCCGACAACGCTGGCGCTCCTTCATCAACTTGATATTCTTCAGGGGCGTTAGTCCTCAGTTTCGATCCTTTTGGTCATTCGATGACAAAGGGGGAGAAATTTGATTTAGTCTTCAAGCGGGTCTATTATATGGGCATTTTTTTGCTAAGTTACAACTCTTGTTCTTCTGATGACTTTGCTGGATCGAGTTGTAAACTTAAACCCGATGGTGCTCTGATACTTTTGATGCGTTACTCTGCATGCTTATTCCTCGTTAATATTATTGCACGCATGCTGAATTTCATCAGTCACCATATTTCATCATGCATTTCAAATTCTTCATTGTATATATGTCAAATGCGTGTATGAATTACAAGATATAGGGGGAGATCTCCATGATTCAACTCTTCAAGTGTGCATTGCTTCAAAAGCAAATTCCTCACTATGCACATCTTCAGGGGGAGTTCTTCTATATCTTGCAATCAAATTCCTCAATATCAGTATTTACACTTCATATGTTTATCCCCGTTGAAAACTTAACCTATATTGTGATCAATCACCAAAAAAGGGGAGATTGTAAGTGCATCTAGTGCCCCTTAGTGATTTTGGTGTATTGAAGACTTATAGGTTAAGGGACTAATGCGTTTATGAGTGTACATAGGTCTATAAGTCTATGAGGAGTTTGATATTTACAGAGAAAGTCGACCCCTAAAAATGAAGTTCTTCGATTGAAGACTTTGGTATTCTGAAGAATTTCTGAAGACTTTGAAAGTGAAGAAATTGGTGTTACCTTGAAGACTCGGTATTCATTCGAGGAACATGAAGCGTGAAGACTTTTGTTTTCGTAGTTTCATTTTCTCTTTCTTAAGTCATAGGAAACACCGTACTGTTAAAGGGGGTCGAGGAAATACTAAGGAAAAATTTCCAAGTGATGCTCAACTCAAAATCCTACACCTACCAATCCCTTGAGTGAAGCCATTGGAAATCTCATACAGATTCGATCAATTTCTTTAGTGACAGAGACGAATTTCTTCCGTTGAGAAATTTATTCGACCGAGGAGTTAGGAATTCGCCGGTCTTGGATTGCCTACATAGTGAGAAAATGATATACGAGGAATTTGAGCCTCAAATTTCCGACCGTTGTTGTGCTATCTTGGCTGTCCCAAAATATCTCATCCACCTAACGGTCATATCATTGAAGGGCATTTATGTCTTATCATGTCGGGCTGCTCCCTAGGCTATAAATGGCGCCCCTACAACCACTAGCTGGTTGGCTGCTCGAGAAAACTGACACTTGTCATTTGAGAGCATCCCATCCTCCGAGAACTTTGGCGAAAATCATCGAGTGAGAAAACCCAAACCCAAACACCTACAAACCCAAAGTGATTGAGCATCACTAAAGAGATTGATCTGCGTGGATCGACACTTATTACCTTTGAAGTGTGCTTCTTCCAGACGGTTAGGCGTCATGGTCTAGAGCATTCAAGAGGAATTGTGGATCGCCGAGTGACCGAGTTTGTGAAGGTTGAAGTCACCAAGACTTACCACGAGTGATTGGGCGAGGTGCATGTGACCTTAGCTCAAGGAGAATACGGTGAGGACTGTGTGTCCGGGACTGTGTGTCCTCAGGTTTAAATACCTAGCCGCTCCAACCAGATGTACAACTGAGACAACAATTGGAACTGGTCTACCAAATCATTATCTTCACCAAGCCAACTGTTTCTATTTCCTCAACTCTTTCATTTCCTCATTACTGTGTTGTGTGCTTGTCATATCTGTGTTTGAAGACTTTGACTGAAGACTTTCTTAATTCCTCAGTTCAATTTCTTCAGTCTATTTGTCTTCATCCTGTGTTATCGTGTGATTACGCTTTCTGTACTCTGTGATTGTCTTCCTTTCATCATGATGACTATGCTTGTCTTCTATTATGTTTACTACTGAGTACTTATTCCGCTGCAAGTAGTTCTTCGCTAAGGAATTTCCTTACTAGCAAATTCCTCAGTGAAGAATTCATAAAAATTGCCTATTCACCCCCCCCCCCCCTCCCCCTCTAGTCGATATAACGCACTTTCAAGTAGCCTTCGGAGCCGTACCCTACAATGCAGTTTGGGGGATAGGCTTTGAAAATGCTGGTTATCGACCAGAGGGGGGGCGAATAGGCTATTTTTATGAATGACTTCAAAACATGGAAGTTTCAAAGACAAATGATAGAAATGAACCTATTAACATGCAGCGGAAGGTAGACTACACTAGGCAAGCCATAGCCAAGTATTCAATGAAGTGAAAGCATGAAGACTAATAGCAGCTAGGCAGTATGGATCAGGATGGAAGATAGAATGAAGCCAATCAGAACAAGTAGTCACACAGTGAAGTCAAACAGATAATGCAAACATGCAATGACTTCACGAAGACAAACTGTAAGTAAAGAGAAGGAAGAGATGGAACCAGTTGCTTGGTGAAGACAAGGATTTGTTGGACCAGTTCCAGTTGCTGTGACAACTGTAGGTCTGGTTAGGGAGGCTGAGATTCAACTCAGAAGACCACGTCTTCACCTTATTCCCATTGAGATAAGGACACCCAGTCCTCGCCCAATCACTCTGGTAAGTCTTCAAGGTAGACTTCCGAACCTTCATAGACTTTGTTCACCGGCAATCCACAATGACTCTTGGATGCTCAAAATGCGACGCCTAACCAATTTGGAGGTTTCACGATCCTCAAGTGTAACAAGTCTTGTGTCACGCAGAGAGAAAGACTTGATGATGCCTAACACTCTTTGGCTCTGGGTGTTTTGGGCTTTGTCCTCGCAAGGATTTCTCTCTCAAATGCTTGGAGGTGGGTTGCTCTCAAACGACAAAAGCCGTGCACAAACTACGAGAAGCCACCAATTTATGGTGTAGGGGTGGGCTATTTATAGCCACTAGGCAACCCGACCTGATTTGTCGAAATGACCCTGGTCACTAAGGAACCGACACGTGTTCCAACGGTCGATTTCAACACACACGGCAGCTTGACTTGGGCTACAAGTAAAGTGACTCATCCACTCTGGATAAGATTTGCTCTCATTGTCTTCGCTCGAAGACATAGGATTTGGTTGAGCATCACTTCAATCACTCTGACTTTGTTCACTTGGACCCCACTTAACAGTACGGTGGTTCCTATGACTCAACAAAGAAGAAAAGGAAACTACGAAACAACTATGTCTTCGCACTCCATAGTCTTCACATGAACGTCTTCTCGAGTCATAAACTTCGATGTGATTGTCTTCACATACCACCATTGTCTTCAATGTCTTCATACATTTTTAGGGGTCATCTCCGGTAGGTAAACCGAATCAATGATGGACTACTACCTGTGTTATCCTGCAATTCTCACAAACACATTAGTCCCTCAACCAGGTTTGTCGTCAATATTCCAAAACCAACTAGAGGTGGCACTAGATGCACTTACAATCTCCCCCTTTCTGGTGATTGATGACAAACCGGTTGAAGTTTTCAACGGGGATAAAAGTGTGTGACATTGTAAAGGATTAAGGTATTGTCTTCATAAGTAGCAGAAGGCTCCCCCTGAAGATGTGCATATAAGTATTTTGCTTCTGGAATGCAAATGCACATGGCAGGTTGTACTTTGTGGAGATCCTCTTCAACTTATGAAGGCAATTCATCATGCATGAAAAGATATAACAAAGATAATGACATGCATAATGGAAAATGGTCGTCTGCAATATGACTTCGTGCGGGATTTATCATCGCACATGCAGAATTTATCATCGCATCACAGAATAGCAGAAAAAGTAGCAGACGACCATCAAGTTTAAGTGTTACAACTCAAAGAACCAGAAGTATCAAAAGCGAGAGTTGTAAGCACTTAGCAAAAGTATAGCAACCACCCATATGGACTCGCTTGAAGACTATCAACTCATATGCTTCTCCCCCTTTTGTTAGTAAGGACCAAAAAGGTTTGAAGACATAGAGCCTCTACTCGTTCCCATGAGGAGTAGGTGAAGCAGCAAGGTTGTCGTTGAGGTTCGGTGGTGCAGAAGAACTTGGTGCAGTGTCGATGCGCGCCGAAGTTGGAGGTGGTGAAGTAGCATCATCTCCGTCATCAATGACTCTGGCATTAACAGTTGCCGCGGAGGAGGAGTACTCAGAGTCTTCGAGTGAGGGAGTTCGACGCAAGACAACATTCCTGGGAGGAGTGGAATCAAACTTGAATCTCTCTGCGAAGCCGTCGTCTTGAAGATCAGCTTCAACATTGAGCAATGTCAGACTCTTCCACGACCTCCGACAGGTTTCATGAGTGACAAATGCATTCTTGGTGGCAAGGTTGCGAATGCGATTGACATCCACCAAGAGGCTTTGCATCTGATGCTTCAGCCAGTCGTGATGCTTATCCTGTTTTTGATGCAGGGCAACGAGAAGCTCTCGGTCATTGAGAACACAAGAACAATTTCGAGGCCTTTGAGCAATTGTGCTGTTAGTGGCTTCAGTATGGGCACGATGAGGTGCACGTGTATTGCCAGCCAAAGGATAAACACGAGTTGCAGCAAGACCTCCGTCAATGG
The DNA here is from genome assembly GCA_021605205.1 of Aegilops longissima. Lineage (NCBI taxonomy): Eukaryota > Viridiplantae > Streptophyta > Magnoliopsida > Poales > Poaceae > Aegilops > Aegilops longissima. The sequence continues at coordinate 257,615,005 of CM038680.1, read as the reverse complement.
GTTGAGTGAAGCTTTGATGATCGGTGTTGTGAAGATAAATGGGCTCCTTGGCAGGCTCTGGGTATATGGCTTTGACAGACAGATCAACCTCTGGCAAGAATATGAGATGATTGCGCGCAGAAGGCTGATAGTTGACAACAGAGTGAAGCTTGATAAGGCGCATAACCCATGGAGCGTAAAACTTCAGACCAAAGAGATCAGAGCCAGATGCAGCCAATTGCCTGATGAAGAAGTCTTGAGCATTGAAGCTGATGCCATTGAAGATATAGAAAACCAATGTCTTCATTGCTCCTTCAAGCTTCGCTGCAGGAGAATGTCCCTTGATAGGCCATAGCGTTCACCTGATAATATGATAAATAGTGCGGGGCAGATACTCTAGGTATTCAACAAAGAATTCCCTTGGATATTCAGCGTCGCATGGCAGCGGCTTCATCATGCTCAGCATTTGGCTCATGTTGGGCTCAGGCTTCTGGAAGATGCTCTCCAAAGCATTGCGGTGAAGCTGACAACCAGGCTCATATAGTTCACCTGGAGTGGGCAAGGCAGTGAGCTCAATAATGTCAAGAGCTTTGGCTTCATGGTGTACATTGCCTATCATCCACTCAAGTATCCATGTCTTCGGATCCCTGTTGTAGCCGCGAATGTGGAGAGTGTCATAGAATTGTAGCAGAAGCTCTTCGTTCCAGTGCTCTTTATCAGTCACAAATTGTAGCAGACCAGCATCTCAGAAACAGTCAAGGGCTTCTTCTAAGCAGGGCAGGCCAGCAATGGCTTCTCAGTCTAGACGCATATGTGGAAAGATGCGCCCTTGATCATAAAGAACACAAGAGTAGTAACTGCGCTGCTGATAGCTCAAGAACCGATCCGATGAAATTCTTGGCTTCGAGTATGGGTTCTTGTCGCTGTCAAAGAAGGTGTTGTGTGCAATGAAGCCATTCACATTGAAAGATCCTAGTGAAGTTGCAGTACCTGGAAACCTTGGCAGCCTTGGTTTTGGCTTCTGGACCTGAGGCCTGTGCTCCACATGATAGTCAAATTGAGGTCCGGGAGCAGGAGGAGGAACCAGAATAGGCCAGGGAACCATGACAGGTTGACCGCGATCAAATGCCAGCTCGATAGTGTGTGGCCTTGGAGGCGGTACAGGAGCATCGGCATTGACGTGAGCTGCAAGTGGTATAATGGCTTCAGGTGTATTCACTTCTAGTGCCTCATTAACTTCAGGTGCCACATTTGCTTTAGCCATGACAACGTCATTGGCTTCAGTATTTGTGTTGGTGGCCGCCTCAATATTATCAACCTCCACTTGAGTAGCTGGAGGGTCGGACACGTTCTCCTCGAGAACAACTTCTTGGTTGGACGGGGGTGTAGCGACACGTTCTTCTTCTTGATGGGGTTCATCTTATTCATCGACTAATGCAGCCGGAATGTCTTCAGCAGCTTTGGCTTCAGACTCTGAGATGTTCACAGTTGGAGTGGCTTCAGGAAACACTTGGCGTGATACTGAGTGGTGGTGCGCTTCTCCTTCTGGAACACTCGAAAGAGTGACTTGTGGCCTTGGTCCTTTGCGAAGCCTGCGAAATGCGAGCGACGCATGTGGAGAGGGAGTTGGCTAGGTCACAAAGTCGTCATCATCAAGCACCGGAGTGGTGACTTGAGTTGGGGGAGTACGCGGCGATACTTCTTGACGGGGGGAGACTTGAGGGTGATCAGTCCATGAATCATCCTGAGCGATTGGCGTCAATGGACGACCAATGCTGATGAGCTCGCTGTTCATGAGAACATGCGATGATACCGTTTTGTGCTCGATCTGAGGAAGGACTTCATCATCATCTACATTGTCTTGGGGACCAATGTCTTCAGCTACGGTGTGGTCAACAGCTGGATCTTCTTGAGCTTCAGGAGCCTCTGTGGTAGCAGACTCATGAGCTATCAAACGACGCTCTTGGTGTGCGGACGCATGACGAGCAACTGAGATTGGCTCGATGACAAGGGGCTCTGTGGGAGCAGCCCGATCTTTATTCTTTGTCTTTCTCTTCTTGGTCGGTGGAGCATCGTCAGTGGTGTTCTTGGACTTGCGCTTTCTGGCCTCGGCTTCAGCTGCCCTTGTTTTCTTGAGTTCTGAAGCTACTGTGGGGACCTTAGGCTTCACGCCTGTCATACTGGCGGGGAAGACAATGCGAGGTTCTTCCCACCTGGATGCTTCAGCTGGGGCCACAACAGGCTTCTTCTTTTTGGCAGCCATCTTGGGGTCGATGCTAGGACGCCCAAGTGCCTTGCGCTTCTCGGCTTCATTGTGAGCTTGAACACATTTGGCAGTGAGGTGTTTCATTCGCTCTCGTGAACCTTTTGCTTCTTCATGTTTCTTGTGAAACGCCTCCTTGAGCTCATGCATCATTTGCTTGAAGTTTTGGACATCAGTTACACTGAGCTTGGCCATGTGCTTCTTGAACTGGGCTTTTTCATAGTCAATTTTGTTCTTTAGTTCAACAATCCTCTGAGCCAGCTCAGGAGCAATGGCTCCATGGAAGGAGACGCTGAGGCCAATTGGGAGCTGAAGATCATCAAAACTGAGGTTTGGGCTGTCAAACCACTCATGAATGAAATTGTTAAATATGTCCACGTCAAAGAGGGGCAAACCGTTGAAGATTTCCGCCTCTTGCTTGCTCTTTATCAGCAGCTCAAGAGCATCATCGCCAAGATCATCGTCACTAGACAGATCAATGGCTTCAGTCTCATTCCTCAGAACGGCAGCTGGGGTCAGTGCTTGACCAGTAATCTGCATGGGCTTCTTCTTCTTCTCAGTCTTGGAGATGCAAGAGAGATCTTCAGAATGCACACTTGGTGTAGGAGGAGCTGTGGCGAGAGGCTTCACACGCGAAGCGCTTGGTGCAGCAGCAGGTTTCGAAGCCTTTGGTCTCTTTTGCTTTTGAGGCTTCTGTGGAGCAGGAGCTTCATCAGAATCAGCTTCATCTCTAGACTGATCCACTGTGGCTCTCTGAGCGGCGATGTAGGAGAGGAGACCATCAAAGTTGTTGAAGGGGCCGATGACATTGGGATTGGCATCACGTGTGCCATCAGCCCGCGGAGCAGAAGGACCGGATTGAAATTGCATCCGAGACTCTTCTTGTTCTTTACGGCAGAATCCTTGGTAAACTAATAGTTGCGCTTGAACAAACTGTCTTCACGACACCATAATAAAGGCGATGGGTCGGCATCAGCAGGCTGTGGTCCATAGACCATGCAAGGGTAGAAACCCTGAGCAATAGCTTCAGATTTGGTCTTGGGTTGAAGATTTTTGTAGAGAATATCCCCCCAAGTACGCTTGATGGCATTCTTTTCAGCATATTCCTTGGTGACAAATCTGTACTTGAACCATTGCACGACCCAATATCTTCGAATCCATTGGATTCGAGTTTTGCGTTGGCCATAGCTCTCTTCGGGATTAGTTTTGTACAACTCATAAAGATCTTCAGGCAAATCCATTGAAGTGCCCCCGCGGCGCTGTCTGTCGCCCTTCCTTGCTGACTTTTCTATGTCCATGTAGTTCAGACTTAATGGCTTCAAAACTGTCAAAGGCTTCCGTTTGCTGGTCAGACAAGAGCTAGCTTTGGGAGAATTGATGTGATGTTGTAAGAATTCTGCAAATGAATGCAGACCATGAGAACCAAGGGATTCTCCCACAGACATGTACCTGTGACAGCATTAGAGATGCGAGGGAAAGGGAAGAGGTCATATGCATTCTCAGAAGATTTTGAAGATAAATCAGTTTTGAAGACATTGACCTCATAGCGCGAAGACATTTAATTATATGTTGGGAGTTGGTTCCAGATTTGTACGAATCCAAGAATAGGTACAAGTGAGGAATCTAACTATGTGTGAAGCATAAGTGAATATACCAGGCATGTTATAAGATGCAGAACATGATAGATCCAAATTTGTAGACATAGAAACTACTTTTGGTGGAGAAGGATGAATCTATCGGATCAAAAAGGCAGTAAAACGTGAGTTTTAATTACCACATGAAGAACTGCTAGACGGAGCGGAGTAAGAGGCCGAGAAGTTCAATCTCTCGTGCCCTAACTTGGCGACGGAAGACACCTACGGCGACGGAGGAGGAGACGAGGTCCGCGTCCGGCGTGAGGACGGCGTCGGTGAGGTCGCGACAGTTAAGCGCTTTGTCGCCGGCGTCATCGAGAGCTAGAGGTGGCGCTAGGGTTTGTCGAGTTGGAGAGGTGGAAGAAAGATTTTGACCGTGATGTGATGTGCATTTATAGGGAGATGGACAACACAGTGCAATTACGCAGGTGCCCTTGGCGGTTCACATCTGAGGGACACGTGGCGAACATGCAACACATTGGAAGTTGTTCCATGTTCCCACGCACGCCTGGACTGTCGGGTGGTCGTTCCGGCATCTCCGGGTTTCAGGCAATAAGGATTGAGCATTTAAAACAGATTCAATGTTTGTCTCTGTATCTTCTGCTGACAAGGATGCAAAGAAGACATTCAACGGTTTCAATAGAATGCATATGATTTGGATAGATAGAATTTGAGGTAGAAGCATAGAAGAGGTTAGGGTCCGATCACATTCACTTAGTCCAAAAGATTCAAACGAGAAGACATAGCTATAAGTGAATGCTGTAGAGGAGAGAACACAAATATATGTATATATCTGAGTAAGACTAAATCAACAAAGTGAATAAGACAAATCAATGTTGAAGATAAATCAAATGCGAAGACTTAGCAAATTCAACGCCAAGAGAAAACACTCCAAACAAAAGTTTGGTGGTGGCGTTACCCACCGTATAGGAAGTATTAGACCCAAACACGGTGCACAATTATCGTGGCGCTCCGAATACAAATTCCACATTAATGTATTCACACTCAGTGTGTAAGTCTTCATTGATTGAAGTACATTACTTCGTGTGTTGCACATCTAAGTCATCAACATGCATAAGTGTTAGGATGTGTGCCTTATCACAGGACATTTGAGGATTCCAAGATATTTAGTTCACGCCGCAACTTGCAAAACCTTTTCTCATCCAAGGGTTTTGTGAAGATATCTGCCAATTGCTCTTCAGTGTCGACGTGAATGATATCAATATCTTCCTTCATGACATGATCTCTGAGAAAGTGATGACGAATCTCAATGTGCTTTGTCTTCGAGCCCTGAACTGGGTTGTTGGCAATCTTGATGGCGCTTTCATTGTCACAGTAGAGTGGTACTTGTTTCAGATGGATGCCATAGTCCTTGAGTGTTTGCTTCATCCATGGAAGCTGAGCGTAGCAAGATCTAGCAGCAATGTATTCAGTTTCAGCAGTGGAGAGCGATACGCAGTTCTGCTTCTTTGAGGACCAACAGACAAGTGATCGTCCCAGAAAGTGACACGTGCCTGATGTAGACTTGTGATCCACCTTGTCACCAGCATAATCAGCATCCGAGAATCCAACTAAATCAAACTCTGAGCTCTTTGGATACCATAATCCTAGTGTTGGGGTGTAAGCCAAATATCAAAGAATTCGCTTCACTGCTAAGTGATGCGATTCCTTTGGTGCCGCTTGGAATCGGGCACACATGCAAACACTAAGCATTATATCTGGCCTAGATGCACATAAATAGAGTAAAGAACCAATCATGGAGCGGTATACCTTTTGATCGAACTCTTTACCATTGGCGTCTAGACCCAGATGACTTTTGGTTGGCATTGGCGTCGTGTAACCTTTGCAGTCTTGCATTCCAAACTTCTTCAGGCAGTCTTTGAGGTATTTCTCTTGAGATATAAAGATGTCGTTGCTCTACTGACGAATTTGAAGACCAAGGAAAAACTTCAGCTCACCCATCATGGACATCTGATATTGCTCTTGCATCATGTGTCCAAACTCATCATTGTATTTCTGGTTAGTGCGGTACCAAGATAATGTCATCCACATATATTTGGCACACAAATAGTTCACCATCATATGTCTTCGTGAAGAGTGTGGGATCCAGGGAACCAGGTTTGAAGCCTTTTCTCTTCAGGAAGTCTTTGAGTGTGTCATACCAAGCGCGAGGGCCTTGTTTGAGGCCATACAATGCCTTGTTAAGATTGTATACCATATCAGGATGTTTTGGATCTTCAAAGTCAGGTGGTTGTGCAACATACACTTCTTCTTCAATCTTGCCATTGAGAAAAGCACTTTTCACATCCATCTGATGCAAAAGGATGTTATGATGGTTTGCATAGGCTAGCAGTATGTGAATGGCTTCAAGCCTAGCCATAGGAGCAAATGTTTCATCGAAGTCAATCCCTTCAACTTGAGTGTATCCTTGAGCAACAAGACGAGCCTTGTTTCTGACAACTTGACCATGCTCATCTTGCTTGTTGCGATATATCCATTTGGTGCTGATGATATTGTGCTTGCGAGGGTCAGGACGCTTGACCAATTCCCATACATTGTTCAGCTTGAACTGTTGGAGCTCTTCTTGCATAGCTTGAATCCATTCAGGTTCCATGAAGGCTTCAGCAACTTTCTTGGGTTCAGATATTGAGACAAATGCACAGTGCCCACAGAAATTTGCTAGTGTGTTCCTCTTGAACGAGTGAGTGGACCAGGTGCATTGATGCTATCAATTATCTTCTCAATCTGTAATTCATTTGCAACACGAGGATGAACTGGACGAAGATTTTGCTCTTCCTGATCATTGCCATCATTTGGAGGATTTTCTTCAGGCTGAGCATTGACTTCAGGTTGATTAGGTGCAGAAATGATGAGTTCCTCTTCGGCCTGTGCCTCATAAGGTATGATCTCTCCGGTTCCCATAAGCTTGATGGATTCACTAGGTGGATCTTCATCTAGCACATTTGGCAGGTGCTCTCTTTGCGGGCCGTTAGTCTCATCGAACCGCACATCCACAGTTTCAACCACTTTATAGTGAAAGAGGTTGAAGACTATGTAGGAGTGCGAATCCTTTCCGTAACCAAGCATAAAACCTTCATGTGCTTTCGGTGCAAATTTTTAAGTGTGATGTGGATCCTTGATCCATCACCTAGCACCAAATACTCTGAAGTAACTGACATTTGGCTTCTTACCAGTTAGGAGTTCATAGGATGTCTTCTTCAGAAGCTTGTGAAGATAAACACGGTTGATGACATGGCATGCAGTATCAATGGCTTCGGGCCAGAACTTTCTTGGAGTCTTGTATTCATCAAGCATCGTCCGAGCCATCTCAATGAGTGTTCAGTTCTTGCGCTCCATGATGCCATTCTGCTGAGGTGTGTATAGACCGGAGAACTCATGAATGATGCCCAATGTATCTAGGTAAAGGTCGAGGCCGGTGTTCTTGAACTCTGTGCCGTTGTCACTTCTGATATGCTTGATCTTGACACCATAGTTATTCATGGCACGGTTGGCGAAGCATCTGAATACATTTTGCACTTCAGTTTTGTAGAGGATTATATGCACCCACATATATCTTGAATAATCATCAACAATGACGAAGCCATAGAGATAAGCAGTAGTGGTGAGAGTAGAGTAGTGAGTAGGGCCAAATAAGTCCATGTGTAGCAGCTCGAAGGGTTGAGATGTCGTCATGATTGTCTTCGAGGGATGCTTGGCCCTAGTCATCTTTCAAGCTTCGAAGGCACCACATAGATGATCTTTCTTGAACTTGACGCCCTCGATGCCTACAACGTGTTTCTTCTTCGCGAGAGTATACAGGCTCCTCATGCCAGCATGCCCTAGCCTCCGATGCTAGAGCCAGCACTCTGAAGCTTTTGCTAGAAGACATACGGCAAGCTGTGGTCCTGCTGAGAAATCTACCATGTACAAATCATCTTTCTGATACCCTTCAAAGACTAGAGACTTGTCAGATTCCATTAGTACAAGGCAACGATATTTTCCAAATATCACAATCATGTTCAAGTCACAAAGCATTGAAACAGACATTAAGTTGAAACCAAGGGATTCAACAAGCATCACTTTATCCATGTGTTGATCCTTTGAGATTGCAACTCTACCTAGACCCAGTACCTTTCTTTTACCAGTGTCAGCAAATGTGATGTGGCCCTTGTCAGATGGACGTAAGGTTGAGTCCATGAGAAGACTTCGATCACCAGTCATGTGGTTAGTGCATCCACTGTCCATAATCCATTCTGAAGACTTTGGTGTCATACCCTATAGTACAGTTAGGGGGATAGGCTTCACCAAGAGTATTGTGAAGCATAAACATTTGTCAGACAAGAGGATTATCAAAGCTTAGATCAAGGTTGGGAATGATAGGATGATTGGCAACCGATTCAGGAACAAAATACATAGTAAGACCATTTGGGCATTTTATCTTGCGCCCCACAAGATGTTTTAGGTCCCCAGCAAAAGCATCGGACACGTTTGATTTCCGGCTGGAGACCTTTCCCTACAAAAGAGATTTAAGTTTTCTTAACCACCCACATTTGCAGGGGTGGCTTCGAAGCAATGAGTCTAAGTGCAACATCTGAGAACTTCAGCTTTGGAGCCCTAGCAAATAGCCTTGCAGGAGGTGAATAATACTCATATGAATAAGTAGAAAAGTTCTTAATTTTATGAACATAGTGGTTTGAAGAAACATGCTCATATTCATACATCTGAGTATGATTTCCCTGCAAAACATTGGCGTTAGGGTGACTCGGGTGAGTCCTCTATCTGTATGAAGCCTTTGGGCCATATGAAGCCTTTGGTCTGGGGTTTGTCTTCTTCCGTTATGGTGTCATGATGACATTCACAGGAAGATTCTCAAGACACCTTTTGGGCACCCAGATCTTCTTCATAGGTGGTCCATTCCTGCAGTTAGTACCAATATACCTGGCAAACACTTCACCAGTCTGATTCTTAAACAGTTTATAGTTTGCATCAAAGGAATCATCAATGACAATTGGGTTAGCACAGGTGAAGCCAGATAAGGTGGATGGGTCCACTGAAGGTCCCTTTGCAGCAACCCATGTGGTTTTGGGGTACTGCTCAGGCTTCCAGTAAGAACCATCAACATTCATTTTTCTCTCGAACCCAACAGCCTCTTTCCTAGGGTTTCGGTTCAGAATCTGCTTTTTGAGGACATCACACAGTGTCTGATGCCCTTAGAGACTTTTGTACATCCCTGTTTCAAGCAATGTCTTCAACCTAGCATTTTCATCAGCAATAACAGTGGCATCCTCAACAGAGGGTTAGTTACCACATCAACGATTGAAGATATTGCAACGATGGCAGCGATAGAACATTCAAGAATGAAGTAGCGTTATCAAGCTCAAGGAATTTTAGACATGGTGGTTCAAATCCTTCTGGCGGGACTGATCATTGGCCTTGAAGTGACTCGTTCTCTTTTGAAGATCTTCATGAACTGCTCTCAATTTCTCAAGTTCTTGCTTCCTTTGAAGATAATCATATGAAAGCTTTTCATGAGTTGTTGAGAGCGTTTCATGACGACTTTCAAGTTCCTCATACTTAACATGAAGATTTTTTATGTCTTCAATTAAGGACTGAGATCGGGTCATTTCCGCGTCCAACAGGTCATCGTTTTTGTCTAACCATTTTGGAATATGTTCCATAGCTTTCTATTGTTCAGTTGCAATTTTAGCAAGTGTCTTGTAGCTGGGTTTGGATTCACAATCAGAGTCATCTTCACTTGATGTTTGAAAGTAAGCATCGCGTGAGTTTACCTTGGCACCACGTGCCATGAAGCAGTAGGTGGGAGCGGAGTCATCCATGTCATTGGCATCAACGTTGGTGACAGAGCCATTATCTTCAGTGTTGAAGATGGACTTGGCAACGTAGGCTGTAGCTAGAGCCAGACTTGCAACGCCCGAGTCGGACTCCTCCTCAGACTCCACCTCCGCCTCCTCAGAAGCAGACTCCTTCTCTGAATCCATCTCCTTGCCAACAAAAGCACGAGCCTTGCCAGATGAGCTCTTCTTGTGTGATGAAGACTTTGATGAAGACCTGGAAGAAGATTTTGAGGATTTCTGCTTCTTCTTGTCATCAGAATCATATTCCTTGCTCTTCTTCTTCTTGTTGTTTTCATTGTCCCACTGCGGACACTCAGAGATGTAGTGACCAGGTTTCTTGCACTTGTGGCATGTTCTCTTCTTGTGGTCATGAGTAGAAGCTTCATCATTTCTTGAGCTGGATCGTGAAGACTTTCTGAAGCCTTTCTTCTTAGTGAACTTCTGGAACTTCTTCACAAGCATAGCAAGCTCCTTTCCAATGTCTTCAGGATCACCAGAACTGCAGTCAGATTCTTCTTCATATGAGGAAACAACCTTTGCCTTCAAAGCGCGAGTTCGGCCATAGTTGGGACCATAGATATCTCTTTTCTCAGATAGCTGAAACTCATGTGTGTTGAGCCTCTCAAGTATGTCAGACGGATCGAGTGTCTTGAAGTCAGGGCGTTCTTGAATCATCAGGGCTAGGGTGTCAAATGAGCTGTCAAGTGATCTCAGGAGTGTCTTGACGATTTCATGCTTGGTGATCTCAGTGGCGCTGAGAGCATGAAGCTCATTTGTGATGTCAGTGAGGCGATCAAACGTGAGCTGGACATTCTCATTGTCGTTTCTCTTGAAGCGGTTGAAGAGGTTGCGTAGGACACTGATCCTTTGATCTCTCTGGGTTGAGACGCCTTCGTTGACCTTGGAGAGCCAGTCCCAGACTAGCCGGCGTTTCAGAGCACTCACACGGCCATACTGTCCTTTGGTCAGATGACCACAGATGATGTTCTTGGCAGTAGAATCCAGTTGAACAAACTTCTTGACATCAGCAGGGGTGACACCTTCACCAGTCTTGGGAACGTCGTTCTTGACGACATACCATATATCGACATCAATGGCTTCAAGATGCATGCACATCTTATTCTTCTAGTAGGGGTAATCAGTGCCATCGAAGACAGGGCACGCAGTGGAGACTTTGATTATCCCTGCAGTCGACATAGCTAAAACTCCAGGTGGTTAAACCGAATCACACAGAACAAAGGAGTACCTTGCTCTGGTACCAATTGAAAGTGTTGGTTATCGACTAGAGGGGGGTGAATAGGTGATTTTTATGAATGACTTCAAAACATGGAAGTTTCGAAGACAAACGATAGAAGTGAACCTATTAACATGCAGCGGAAGGTAGACTACACTAGGCAAGCCATAGTCAAGTATTCAATGAAGTGAAAGCATGAAGACTAATAGCAGCTAGGCAGTATGGATCAGGATGGAAGATAGAATGAAGCCAATCAGAACAAGTAGTCACACAGTGAAGTCAAACAGATAATGCAAACATGCAATGACTTCACGAAGACAAACTGTAAGTAAGAGAAGGAAGAGATTGAACCAATTGCTTGGTGAAGACAAGGATTTGTTGGACCAGTTCCAGTTGCTGTGACAACTGTAGGTCTGGTTAGGGAGGCTGAGATTCAACTCAGAAGACTGTGTCTTCACCTTATTCCCCTTGAGCTAAGGACACCCAGTCCTCGCCCAATCACTCTGGTAAGTCTTCAATGTAGACTTTCGAACCTTCACAAACTTCGTTCACCGGCAATCCAAAATGACTCTTGGATGCTCAGAATGCGACGCCTAACCGACTGGAGTATTCACAGTCCTCAAGTGTAACAAGTCTTTAGGTCTCGCGGACAGAAAGACTTCAGTGATGCCTAACACTCTTTGGCTCTGGGTGTTTTGGGCTTTGTCCTCGCAAGGATTTCTCTCTCTCAAATGCTTCGGAGGTGGGTTGCTCTCAAATGACAAAAGCTGTGCACAAACTCTGAGCAGCCACCAATTTATGGTGTAGGGGGTGGGCTATTTATAGCCACTAGGCAACCCGACCTGATTTTTCCAAAATGACCCTGGGTCACTAAGGAACTGACACGTGTTCCAACGGTCAGATTTCAAACACACGCGGCAGCTTGACTTGGGCTACAAGTAAAGCCGATTCATCCAGCTCTTGATAAGATTTGCTCTCATTGTCTTCGCTCAAGACATAGGATTTAGTTGAGCATCACTTGATCACTCGACTTTGTTCACTTGGACCCCACTTAACGATGCGGTGGTTCCTATGACTCAACAAAGAAGAAAAGGAAACTACGAAACAACTATGTCTTCGCACTACATAGTCTTCACGTGAACGTCTTCTCGAGTCATAAACTTCGATGTGATTGTCTTCACATACCACCATTGTCTTCAATGTCTTCATACAATTTTTAGGGGTCATCTCCGGTAGGTAAATCGAATCAATTAGGGACTACTACCTGTGTTATCCTGCAATTCTCACAAACACATTAGTCCCTCAACCAGGTTTGTCGTCAATACTCTAAAACCAACTAGGGGTGGCACTAGATGCACTTACAGGCTTCACAAAGAGAAGTGTGAAGCATAAACATTTGACGCACAAGCATACTATTAAATTTCAGATCCTTGTTGGTAGATAGGATGATTGTCAAGAAACCCTAGGACAAAATACATAGTAAGACCATTTTGGCACTTTATCTTGCGTCCCACAAGATGTTTTAGGTCCCCAGCATTAGTGCCTGAAGCTTTTGATTTCCGGCTGGAGACCTTTTCCTGCAAAAGAAAGTTAATTCTTCTTAGCAACCCACATCTTCAGGGGTGACTTAGTGATACGTCTCCGTCGTATCTACTTTTCCAAACACTTTTGCCCTTGTTTTGGACTCTAACTTGTATGATTTGAATGGAACTAACCCGGACTGACGTTGTTTTCAGCAGAATTGCCATGATGTTGTTTTATGTGTAGAAAACAAAAGTTCTCGGAATGACCTGAAACTCCACGGAATATCTTAGAATAAATAATAAAAAATCCTCGCCAAAGATGAAGACCAGCGGGGCACACCCTGTCCACGAGGGTGGGGGCGCGCCCCCCTCCTGGGCGCGCCCCCTACCTTGTGGGCCCCCTGGAGACCCTCCGACGCCAACTCCAACTCCATATATTGGCTTTCGGGAGAAAAAAATCAGTGAGAAGAAATCATCGCGTTTTACGATACGGAGCCGCCGCCAAGCCCTAATCTCTCTCAGGAGGGCTGATCTGGAGTCCGTTCAGGGCTCCGGAGAGGGGGATTCGTCGCCGTCGTCATCATCAACCATCCTCCATCACCAATTTCATGATGCTCACCGCCGTGCGTGAGTAATTCCATCGTAGGCTTGCTGTACGGTGATGGGTTGGATGAGATTTATCATGTAATCGAGTTAGCTTTGTTAGGGTTTGATCCCTAGTATCCACTATGTTCTGAGATTGATGTTGCTATGACTTTGCTATGCTTAATGCTTGTCACTAGGGACCGAGTGTCATGAATTCATATCTGAACCTATTATGTTTTCATGAATATATGTGTGTTCTTCATCCTATCTTGCAAGTCTATAGTCACCTATTATGTGTTATGATCCGACAACCCCGAAGTGATAATAATCGGGATACTTCTCGGTGATGACCATAGTTTGAGGAGTTCATGTATTCACTATGTGCTAATGCTTTATTCCGGTTCTCTATTAAAAGGAGGCCTTAATATCCCTTAGTTTCCAATAGGACCCCGCTGCCACGGGAGGGTAGGACAAAAGATGTCATGCAAGTTCTTTTCCATAAGCACGTATGACTATATTCGGAATACATGCCTACATTACATTGATGAATTGGATCTAGTTTTGTGTCACCCTATGTTATGACTGTTACATGACGAACCGCATCCGGCATAATTATCCATCACGATCCGGTGCCTCTGAGCTTTCCATATACTGGTTTACGCTTATTTACTTTTCCGTTGCTACTGTTACAATCACTACAAAAATACCAAAAACATTACTTTTGTTGTCTTTACTTTTGTTACCGTTACCGGCACTATCATATTACTTTGCTACTAAATACTTTGTTGCAGATACTAAGTTTCCAGGTGTGGTTGAATTGACAACTCAGCTGCTAATACTTGAGAATATTCTTTGGCTCCCCTTGTGTCGAATCAACAAATTTGGGTTGAATACTCTACCCTCGAAAACTGTTGCGATCCCCTATACTTGTGGGTTATCGAGACCTTTTTCTGGCGCCGTTGTCGGGGAGCATAGCTCTATTCTTTGAGTCACTTGGGATTTATATCTGCTGGACACTATGAAGAACTTGAAAGACGCTAAGACAACAATTTATCCCTCAACTACGAGGGAGGTAAGGAACTGCCATCTAGCTCGCACTTGATTCACCTTACATTATGAGTAAGCTAGCGACACCTAAACCTCGCTACGCTATTTGTTCTGATATGTCGCATGTTATTGATGATGCCACTTCTGCTATGCATGATACTTATGATGTAACTACTTCTATGCTTGATACTACTGTGCCCTTGGTGAATTTCTAGATGAACAAATTTCTAGGTCTAGAGAAAGAGAAACTATTGAAACTGAATACAATGATCAAAGTGATGATGAGGATATGCCTGCTATTCCTGAGGGTTATCTTTTTGATGCGGAATCTTCTGCAGCTATTTTTGCCTGCCAGGATAGATATGAACTTAAGAGGCTGCTAGTTAAATGGAGTAAAGAATCTCTTAGAGATAGGATGAGGCCTGACCCTGCTTTTGCTACTTCACCTATCGTGTTCCGATAAGGATTATGAATTCTCTGTTGATCTGATATAATTACGTTGGTTGAATCTGATCCTTTTATGGCTATGAATCAAACTGTTGTGGCACATCTTATTAAGTTAAATGATATAGCTGCCCTGTTTACTAATGATGAGAGATCGCACTACTTTTATATACTCAAAATATTTCCGTTCTCATTAAAGGGTGATGCTAAGATATGGTTTAATTCTCTTGATCCTGGTTGTGTGCGTAGTCCCGTGATATGATTTATTACTTCTCGCTAAATATTTCCTGCTCATAAGAAACAAGCTGCTTTGAGGGAAATATACAACTTCGTGCAAATTAAAGAAGAGAGTCTCCCACAAGCTTGGGGAGGCTTCTCAAGTTACTTAATGCTTTGCTCGATCATCCTCTTAAGAAACTTGAAATACTTGATATCTTTTATAATGGACTAACCGATGCTTCCGAGTTTACGGATAGTTGTGCTAGTTCTCTTTTCGTGGAAAGAACACGGATGAAGCTGAAATTTTATTGAATAATATGTTCACAAATGAAAATAATTGGGCACCTCTGAGCCAACTCCCGAGCCAGCTCTCGAGCCAATTCTCGAGCCTATTCCTAAACCAACTCCGAAGAAGAGAGGTGTTGTATTTCTCGATCTGAAGATATGCAAGAGGCAAAGAAATCTATGAAAGAAAAAGGTATTAAAACTGAAGATGTTAAGAATTTACCTCCTATTGAAGAAATACATGGTCCTAATTTACTTTGTTGAAGAAGTGTATGATCTCAATTCCTTATTCATCAAGAACCTCCCGATCCCGATATCTCGACACGGTAGTAAAGGTAAATTCTCTCTATAGATATGATAAAGTGAAGTCCCTCCTACTAAAATTGCTAGTCGATTGCTTGGATGAGTTTGATAACTTTATGTTTAAGCAAGATGACTTTAATGCTTATTTTGGTAGACAATTGAAACAGAATACCTTTATGATTAAACGCTTGGGTGATTATATGGCTAATATTAGAGGTGAACTTAAACTTGTTAGCAAACATGCTTCTATGGTTACCACTCAAGTAGAACAAGTACTTAAAGCTCAAAAAGAAGTGCTTGATGAAATGAATAGTAAGAAAAATGATTATGCTGTTAGAGTGGCTACTAGAACAGGAAGAATGACTCGGGAACCTTTATATCCTGAAGGCCACCCTAAGAGAATCGAGCAAGATTCTCAGAGAAATAATATTGATATGCCTAGTTCTTCTAAAAGGAAGAAAAGAAAATGATAGAAACGTGCAAACTTCTAGTGAACCTATTCTTTGAACCACCGAGAATCCAAATGATATCTCTATGTCCGATGTTGAAACACAACTGTAATGAACATGAACCTAGTGAAAATGTTAATGATGATGCTCATGATGATGCTCAACCTAGTAATGATAATGATGTAGAAGTTGAACTGCTGTTGATCTTGATAACCCACAAACAAAGAATCAACGTTATGATAAAAGAGACTTCGTTGCTAGGAAACATGGTAAAGAAAGAGAACCATGGGTTCGAAACCCATGTCTTTTCCTCCCAAACCATCCAAGAAAAGGATGATGAGGATTTTGAGCGCTTTCTTTGAAATGATTAGACCCATCTTTTTGCGTATGCGATTGGTGATATGCTCAAAATGAATCCTTATGCTAAATATATGAAAGATATTGTTACAAATAAAAGAAAGATACCGGAAGCTGAAATTTCCACCATGCTTGCTAATTATACTTTTAAGGGTCGAATACCAAAGAAACTTGGAGATCCAGGAGTACCTACTATACCATGCTCCATTAAGAGAAATTATGTTAAAACTGCTTTATGTGATCTTGGAGTCGGTGTTAGTGTTATGCCTCTCTCTTTATATCATAGACTTGCCTTGAATAAGTTGACACCTACTGAAATATCTTTGCAAATGGCTGATAAATCAACTGCTATACCTGTCGGTATTTGTGAGGATGTGCCTGTTGTGGTTGCAAACATTACTATTTTAACGGACTTTGTTATTCTTGATATTCCCGAGGACGATAGTATGTCTATTATTCTTGGAAGACCTTTCCTTAATACTGCAGGGGTTGTTATTGATTGCAACAAAGGCAATGTCACTTTTCATGTTAATGGTAATGAGCATACGGTACACTTTCCGAGGAAACAACCTCAAGTTCATAGTATCAACTCTATTGGAAAAATTCAATCGATTAAATTTGGAGGTTTTGAATTTCCTCTCCCTACTGTCAAGAAGAAATATGATATTCTTATTATTGGGGATGTCCATATCCCCGTTGAGGTAACATAGTGTTATTCGAAATTTCTCCGGTTCCATGTTAATCGGAATGAGTTTGTTAACAAGACTTGATCAACCTTGTTAGTGGATTCCTTTTGATGAGCATGAGATGGATGAAACTAGAAGCACAACCTTCTATACCCTCTTTATATTTTCTGTTCTTTAGTAGAAATAAAGTAAAATAGTATTTTTATGTCTGTTTCCTGACTTATTCGTGCAATATAAAAATATCCCGAAAATAAAAGTCCTCAGAATGTCATGCCAATTTAATATGATTTTTTCGGGAATATTTGAGGATTTTTAGTGCAAAATTACATGGGAGCTGCCACTGCCACGAGGGTGGAGGCACGCCCTACCCCCGGGCGCGCCACCCCGCCTCGTGGGCCCACGGTGGCCCTCCTCCACTTATCCCTGCACCCGTCTTCTTCCTCTGCCTCAAACAAACCCGAAAAACCAACTCAAGCTCGTGTTCCAGGCACTTTTGCTGTGATTTTCGATCTCCTTGCTCAAAGCTCCTCTCGCAAAACTGCTTGGGGAGATTGTTCCTTGGTATGTGACTCCTCCATTGGTCCAATTAGTTTTTGTTCTAGTGCTTTATTCTTTGCAAATTTGTGTTGCATAGGTGACCATGTTCTTGAGCTTGCATGTCAAATTTATATAGTTCCAAGTAGTTCTAATGCTTGATATATGCTCTAGGCACTTGTATGAGTAGTTGCTATTAGTTTTATTGAAGTTGGTTCACTTTTGTTTGAAGTTACTAAAAATTTCAGAATTTTTTCAGAGAAAACAATATGTTTAGGAAGATGTTCCAAGGTGGTTCTTCAAGGAAGCAAGGTCCTGGCTTGCAATGCGTGATCTCGACGAGGAACCACCAAGAGACGCTCTGTGAGGCCACGTGAATGGCCTTGAGAAAATTTTATGGATCAAGCGGGAATCAAAGAAGAATTTAACGATATTTATGTAATGCCGGTCTTGAGGACTTTGAAGGTGACAAATGCCCCCCAGATCATGATCTCACAAGTTCATTTGTGGGGAGGTTTGAGTTTTCATCTTCGCGTAATTCTCCTTCAGTCATGTTTGACCTTTATGACAAATCTTATACCATGGACTTAGAGGATTTCACTTTTGCTTGCAAACTTCCATCTTGGGGTAGTGTCAGAGATCCCCCTAAATCTGAATATAGAGACTTTCTTGCTAAAATAACTGTGGGGGAATCTAGAGATATAACACAAGCCACTATAGGGAGCATTCACTTTCCCGCTATACATTATTTTGCTCTCTTCATAGGTAGATGCATAAATGCTAAGGATGAAGCATGTCACATGTGTGCTCCTGATCTCAGCATTCTCAGAGGTGCTGTGTTAGGGGACCAATCTTATCATATGGGAGCCATTGTAGCTCGTAGGTTGCATCATAATAGACATAACGGAGATTTCTTTAGAGGAACTTATGCAACCCGCTTAGCTAATTTTCTTGAGATAGACATTCGTGAGGGTGATATGGAGTTACCCCCTACTTATTTAGATTTTGATTCTATGGTTTCCCACCAGTTTGTTGAGAGGACTGAACCACCTCTCCAATATCGACTAATCTTTAACAAACGACATGTTGTCCATGTTACTCTTCCTGCTCTTGCCTTCTTTGATTTTCAGACGAGAGGAAGATATATTATTACCAGAGAGGAGGCAGATGAGTACGAGAGGAGAGCGGAGGCGGCTCGACGCCGCGCTGCAGCTCAGGAGGCGATAGCGGCTACATCGCAGTACGAACCCAGCTTCACCTACGGGTATCCGCCAGGCTATCCCTGGCAATAGACCAACTTAGGCCAAAAGCCTAAGCTTGTGGGAGTACGTACTTCTCACCGAGATTACATTTATGCTCACACACACTCATTGCTAGATGTCGGTGCTCATACTCTTTCACTGTAATATCCATGCTAGTTTATTTTCTTTTTCCTGCTTTCTTCTTGTGTGTTTAATAAACCTTAAGAAAAAACCAAAAAATAGTAGTAGTTTATTTTTCCTGCTGTAGTAGTAGTAATTAAAAAGAAAACCCAAAAATATTTCCCGTTCTTCTTTTGCTTGTTGGGAGCTTTCCCGTGTATATAGTTTTTATTTCTTTTCTTTTCTTTGGGGATCAGTAGGAGAAGACCATGATTAAATTGTTGTAGTGGCTCTTATATGCATCATTGTTGATTTAACCAAGAGCCCATATTGCCTTGTCTTCTCCTGTTTATTGAATGCTCACAGATTCCAGCTTAGTCCAATGCACGTGCACTCTTATTATTATTCACATCGTTTGGTCATGCAAGTGAAAGGCAATTATGATGATATATGATGGACTGACTAAGATGGGAAAAACTGGTATGAACTCGACCTCTTTTGTTTTTGTAAATATGATGAGTCCGTCGTTCTTGATTCAGCTTATTATGAATAAACATGTTTGCAATGACAATTAGAGATCATAGTTGCTTGTGCCATGCTTGATTAGCTATAAGTTATAATGGTTTACCTTGCGTGCCAACATGCTATTAAAATGATTGTGATGTGGTATGATAGGGTGGTATCCTCCTTTGAATGATTTAAATGACTTGACTTGGCACATGTTCACGCATGTAGTTGAAACAAATCAACATAGCCTTCACGATATTTATGTTCATGGTGGATTATATCCTACTCATGCTTGTATTCAATGTTTATTAATTTTAATGCATGTTCATGACTGTTGTCGCTCTCTACTTGGTCGCTTCCCAGTCTTTTGCTAGCCTTCACTTGTACTAAGCGGGAATACTGCTTGTGCATCCAATCCCTTAAACCCCAAAGTTATTCCATATGAGTCCACTATACCTTCCTTTATGCGGTATCTACCTGCCGTTCCAAGTAAATTTGTATGTGCCAAACTCTAAACCTTCAAATAAACATTCTGTTTTGCATGCTCGAATAGCTCATATATCAACTAGGGCTGCCCTTATCTTCCGTGTTAGGCGGGTTATTCTCAAGAGGAGTGGACTCCGCTCCTCACTCACGAGAAAATGGCTGGTCACCGGGATGCCCAGTCCCATGGTTTATGCAAACTAAATCAAAATAATTGCAAACAAAACTCCCCCTGGGACCCGTTGAATGTTGGAGGCACTCGTTGTTTCGAGCAAGCCATGGATTGATGCTTGTGGAGGAGGGGGAGTATAAACTTTACCATTCTGTTTGGGAACCGCCTATAATTTGTTTAGCATGGAAGATATCGTCATCTCTTAGATGTTATGTTGGCAATGAAAGTATGCCGCTCAAAATATAATTTATCTCTATTTCAAAATCGAGCTTTAGGACCTCTACAAATCCCTGCTTCCCTCTGCGAAGGGCCTATCTATTTACTTCTATGTTGAGTCATCACCCTCTTATTAAAAGCACTAGCTGGAGAGCACAGCTGTCATTTGCATTCATTACTATTAATTTATATCGGGTATGACTATGATTGGATCTCTTTTACCATGAATTACAATGTCTAGTCAGTCCTTGATCTTTGAAGGTGCTCTGCATTTATGTTTTGTGGTCTCAGAAAGGGCTAGCGAGATACCATCTTGTTATATCATATTATGATTGTTTTGAGAAAGTGTTGTCATCCGAGATTTATTATTATAGCTTGCTAGCTGATTATGTTATTGATTTGAGTAAACATGAGACCTAGGAGTTATTGCAAATGTGGTTAGTTATGATCTTTGTTGAAAACCTGAATGCTGGCTTGACATAGCTACAACAACAAGAGCAAACAGAGTTTGTAAAAGTTTTTCTTTTTCTCTTTCAATTTGTCAACTGAATTGCTTGAGGACAAGCAAGGGTTTAAGCTTGGGGGAGTTGATATGTCTCCGTCGTATCTACTTTTCCAAACACTTTTGCCCTTGTTTTGGACTCTAACTTGTATGATTTGAATGGAACTAACCCAGACTGACGTTGTTTTCAAGAGAATTACCATGATGTTGTTTTATGTGCAGAAAACAAAAGTTCTCGGAATGACCTGAAACTCCACGGAATATCTTAGAATAAATAATAAAAAATCCTCGCCAAAGATGAAGACCAGGGGGCCCACACCCTGTCCACGAGGGTGGGGGGCACGCCCCTCCTCTTGGGCGCGCCCTCCTACCTCGTGGGCCCCCTGGAGAGCCTCCGACGTCAACTCCAACTCCATATATTGGCTTTCGGGGAGAAAAAAATCAGAGAGAAGAAATCATCGCTAGTACTTCCTCCTGCACAACTCCTGATAAGGAATTTACATGTGCTCTCCTCGGCTCATGCCGTGATACATACTTGATTCTCCTTCCTTCTGGGGTGGTAAGCAAAATCGACTTACAGGTGCAGTCAATATTTCCCCTGTACTTTGATAACCAATCCATACCTAATATCACATCCAATCCTTGGGATTCCAAAACTATTAGGTTCGAGGGAAATACATAGTTTCCAATCCTTAATGGCAGTCGATCGCACCATATACTTGCCATATATTCTGCTTCGGGTGAGGTTACTAGCATGGGTGACCTAAGGGCTTGGGTTGGTAATTTATACTTATCCACAAATCCCCTTGATATGTATGAATGCGATGCACCAGTATCAAAAAGAACAACTGCAGTAAATGTCTTAACCAAAAACTTACCTATTACTGCGTCTAGCTGAGCTTCAACCTCCTCCACGATAACGTGGTTCACTTGTCCCCTGTTGAAAGGGTTCGGCTTCTTGCCTGATCTTCCATTGCCGTTACCATTTTGGGCTTCTGGACATTCTTGCATAATGCCCAGTCTTACAGCACTTATAACAAGTGATATGGCTCAGGTCTACCTTGGATGGTGTTGACGGGTTGGTGCGGTTTTGTCCATTGCTTCCTCCATTCCCGTTTCCATTCTTTGTGCCATTATGATTGTGCGAGCTACCTCCTCCGTGAGTATGCTGAAACTGCCCTCTTGGCTTCGGGGTAAAGTGTAGTTTCTGCTGAGCTCCAGAGTTATACTTCCCCTGTCCATACTTTCTCTTGCGATTGTCAATCTGCTGCTGCTTCCCTTCAATCATAAGAGCACGGTCTACTAACTCCTGGTAGTTATTGAAGGTGGGTACCATCAACTGCATGCTCAGCTCATTGTTCAGTCCTTCTAGAAACTTCTCCTGCTTAGCTGCGTCCGTAGCAACGTCATCTGGGGCATAACGTGCTAGTTTACTAAAGTCATCCACATATCGCTAACTGTCTGGTCCTCCTTGGCACAAGTTGCGAAGCTCACGCTTCTTCATGGCCATAGCTCCTGCTGAAACATGGGCAGTACGGAAAGCTTGCTGAAACTGATCCCATGTGACAGTGTCTACAGGGTAATGTTGGGGAACGTTGCAGAAAATTAAAATTTTTCTACGGTTTCACCAAGATCCATCTATGAGTTCTACTAAGCAACGAGTCATGAGAGAGTTTGCATCTACATACCACTTGTAGATCGAGTACGGAAGCGATCGAGGGGGTGGTGATGATGAAGACGTTCCCAACGTGATTCCGATCACCGATGACCAAGTGTTGAACGGACAGCACCTCCGCGTTCAACACACGTACGGGACGACGGCGTCTCCTTCGTCTTGATCCAGCAAGGAGGAAGGAGAGGTTGAGGAACATCACTCCAATGGCAGCACGACGGCGTGATGCAGATGGAGGGACTATTCTCCGGCAGGGCTTCGCCAAGCTCACGCGGAGGAGGAGAGGTGTTGGGGAAGGGAGGGGCTGCGCCTTCAATGGTGTGTGCAGCCCTTCCCTCTACCCCTCTATTTATAGGGGAAAGGAGGAGGGCGGCCCCCTAGATCCATCTAGAGGGGGGCGGCCAAGGGAGGGGCTTGCCCCCCAAGCAAGGGGGCGCCCCCCTTTGGGTTCCCCCCTCAACCCTAGGCGCATGGGCCAAGGGGAGGGGGTGCGCCCAGCCCATGAGGGGCTGGCTGCCCCCACGAGCCCAAGTGGCCCCCAAAAGGGTGGCCCCTCGGTGGTCCTCCGGAACCCTTCCGGTGGACCCTCCATAAACCGATATGACCCAAACTTTTCCGGTCCGCTTGATGACTTCCATATATAAATCTTTACCTCCGACCATTCCGAACTCCTCATGACGTCCGGGATCTCATCCGGACTTCAACAACATTCGTAATCACATACAAGTCTTCCTATTAACCCTAGCGCCATCGAACCTTATGTGTAGACCCTACGGTTCGGGAGACATGTAGACATGACCGAGACGCTCTCCGGTCAATAACCAACAGCGGGATCTGGATACCCATGTTGGTTCCTACACGCTCCTCGATGTTGTCATCGGATGAACCACGATGTCGAGGGTTCAAGCAACCCGTATGCTATTCCCTTTGTCAGCGGTATGTTACTTGCCCGAGACTCGATCGTCGGTATCCCAATACCTCGCTTAATCTCGTTACGGCAAGTCAATTTACTCGCATCAGAATGCATGATCCCGTGACCAGCACTTGGTCACTTTGAGCTCATTATGATGATGCACTACCGAGTGGGCCCGGTGATACCTCTCCGTCATACGGAGTGACAAATCCTCGTCTCGATCCGTGTCAACCCAATGACACTTTCGGAGATACCTGTAATGCACCTTTATAGTCACCCGATTCGTTGTGACGCTTGGTACACCCAAAGTATTCCTACGGTATCCGGAGTTACACGATCTCACGGTCTAAGGAAGAGATACTTGACATTGGAAAAGCTCTAGCAAAACGAACTACACGATCTTTGTGCTATGCTTAGGATTGGGTCTTGTCCATCACGTCATTCTCCTAATGACGTGATCCCGTTGTCAATGACATCCGATGTCTATAGTCGAAACCATGACTATCTCGTTGACCAACGAGCTAGTCTACTAGAGGCTTACTAGGACGATTGTAGTCTATGTATTCACACGTGTATTACGATTTCCGGATAATACAGCTTATAGCATGAATAAAGACAATTATCATGAACAAGGAAATATAATAATAATGCTTTTATTATTGCCTCTAGAGCATATTTCCAACAGTCTCCCACTTGCACTAGAGTCAATAATCTAGTTTACAATGTGATGAATCGAACACCCATAGAGTTACGGTGTTGATCATGTTTTGCCCATGAAGAGGTTTAGTCAACGGATCTGCGACATTCAGATCCGTATGCACTTCTAAATTTCTATGTCTCCATCCCGAACATTTTCACGGATGGAGTTGAAGCGACGCTTGATGTGCTCGGTCTTCTTGTGAAACCTGGGCTCCTTGGCAAGTGCAATAGCTCCGGTGTTGTCACAGAAGAGTTTGATCGGCCCCGACGCATTGGGTATGACTCCTAGGTCGGTGATGAACTCCTTCACCCAAATTGCTTCATGCGCTGCCTCCGAGGCTGCCATGTACTCCGCTTCACATGTAGATCCCGCCACGACGCTTCGCTTGCAGCTGCACCAGCTCATCGCTCCACCATTCAACATATACACGATCCGGTTTGTGACTTAGAGTCATCAGATCGTGTCGGCTTAGCGCCGACGTAACCCTTACGACGAGCTCTTCGTCACCTCCATAAACGCGAAACATGTCCTTTGTCCTTTTCGGTACTTCAGGATATTCTTGACCGCTGTCAAAGTGTTCCTTGCGGGATTACTTTGGTACCTTCCTACCAAACTTACGGCAAGGTTTACATCAGGTCCGTACACAAAGATGGCATACATAATAGATCCTATGGCTGAGGCATAGGGATGACACTCATCTCTTCTTTATCTTTTGCCGTGGTCGGGCATTGAGCTGAGCTCAATCTCACACCTTGCAAAACAGGCAAGAACCCTTCTTGGACTGATCCATTTTGAACTTCTTCAAAATCTTATCAAGGTATGTGCTTTGTGAACACCTATGAGGCGCCTCGATCTATCTCTATAGATCTTGATGCCTAATATATAAGCAGCTTCTCCAAGGTCCTTCATTGAAAAACACTTATTCAAGTAGGCCTTAATGCTGTCCAAGAATTCTATATCATTTCCCATCAAGTATGTCATCTACATATAATATGAGAAATGCTCTGAGCTCCCACTCACTTTCTTGTAAACGCAGGCTTCTCCATAAGTCTCAAGATAAACCCAAACGCTTTGATCATCTCATCAAAGCGAATGTTCCAACTCGAGATGCTTGCACCAGCCCATAAATGGATCGCTGGAGCTTGCATACTTTGTCGACATTCTTAGGATCGACAAAACCTTCCGGCTGCATCATATACAGCTCTTCCTTAAGATAGCCATTAAGGTACGCTGTTTTGACGTCCATCTCGCCATATCTCATAATCATAGTATGCGGCAATTGCTAACATGATTCGGACGGACTTAAGCTTCGCCACGGAGAGAAAGTCTCATCGTAGTCAATCCCTTGAACTTGCCGATAACCCTTAGCGACAAGTCGAGCTTTATAGATGGTGACATTACCATCCGCGTCCGTCTTCCTCTTAAAGATCCATTTGTTTTCTATCGTCGCCGATCATCGGCAAGTCACCAAAGTCCACACTTTGTTTTCATACATGGATTCTATCTCGATTTCATGGCTTCTAGCCATTTGTTGGAATCTGGGCCCGCCATCGCTTCTTCATAGTTCAAGGTTCATTGTTGTCTAACAACATGATTTCCAAGACAGGGTTGCTGTACCATTCAGTGCGGAACGTGTCCTAGTGGACCTCTGGGTTCAAGAGCAACTTGATCCGAAGTACCTTGATCATCATCATGAATTTCCTCTTGGTTGGTGTAGGCATCACAGAACATTTTCTGGGCTGCACTACTCTCCTGCTCAAGAGGTAGTACTTCATCGAGTTCTACTTTCCTCCCACTTACTTCTTTCGAGAGAAACTCTTTTCCGTAAAGGTTCCGTTCTTGGCAACAAAGATCTTGCCCTCGGATCTTAAGTAGAAGGTTTACCCAATGGTTTCTTTAGGGTATCCTATGAAAACGCATTTTTCCGACTTGGGTTCGAGCTTTTCAGTTGAAGTTTCTTGACATAAGCATCGCATCCCCAAACTTTTAGAAACGATAGCTTAGGTTTCTTCCCAAACCATAATTCATACGGTGTCGCCTCAACGGACTTAGACGGTGCCCTATTTAAAGTGAATGTAGCTGTCTCTAGAGCGTATCCCCAAAATGATAGCGGTAAATCGGTAAGAGACATCATAGACCGCACCATATCCAATAGAGTGCGATTCTGACGTTCGGACACACCATTACTGTTGAGGTGTTCCAGCGGCGTTAGTTGTGAAACGATTCCACATTTTCTTAAGTGTGTACCAAATTCGTGACTTAAATATTCTCCTCCACGATCCGATCGTAAGAATTTTATCTTTCGGTCACGTTGATTCTCTACTTCATTCTGAAATTCCTTGAACTTTTCAAAGGTCTCAGACTTGTGCTTCATCAAGTAGACATACCCATATCTACTCAAGTCATCTGTGAGAGTGAGAACATAACGATATCCTCCATGAGCCTCAACGCCATTGGACCGCATACATCGGTATGTATGATTTCCAACAAGTTGGTTGCTCGCCCATTGTTCCGAGAACGGAGTCTTGGTCATCTTGCCCATGAGGCATGGTTCGCATGTGTCAAATGATTCATAATCAAGACTCCAAAAGTCCATCAGATGGAGCTTCTTCATGCGCTTGACACCAATGTGACCAAGGTGGCGAGTGCCACAAGTATGTGGGACTATCGTTATCAACTTTACATCTTTTGGTATTCACGCTATAAACATGTGTAATACTACGCCGAGATTCATTAAGAATAAACCATTGACCATCGGAGCATGACCATAAAACATATCTCTCATATAAATAGAACAACCATTATTCTCGGATTTAAATGAGTAGCCATCTCGCATTAAACGAGATCCAGATACAATATTCATGCTCAAACTTGGCACCAAATAACAATTATTAAGGTTCATAACTAATCCCGTAGGTAAATGAAGAGGTAGCGCACGACGGCATCACATCGACTGAACCATTCCCGACGCGCATCGTCACCTCGTCCTTTGCCGCTTCCGCTTATTCCGCAGCTCCTGCTGTGAGTTACAAATATGAGCAACGGCACCGTATCAAATACCCGGGAGTTACTACGAGTAATCGGCAAAGTACACATCAATTACATGTATATCAAATATACCTTTGGTGTTGCGGCCTTCTTGTCCGCTAAGTATTTGGGGCAGTTCCGCCCAAAGGACCCTCCCTTGCAATAAAAGCACTCGGTCTCGGGCTTGGGTCCATTCTTTGACTTCTTCCGGCAACTTGCTTGCGGGCGCGGCAACCTCCTTGCCGTCTTTCTTGAAGTTCTTCTTGCCCTTGCCCTTCTTGAACTTAGTGGTCTTATTGACCATCAACACTTGATGTTCTTTCTTGATCTCAACCTCGGCTGACTTCAGATAGAGAAGACTTCAGAATGGTCTTTACCATCCCCGCATGTTGTAGTTCATCACAAAGCTCTTGTAGCTTGGTGGGAGCGATCGAGGATTCTGTCAATGACCGCCTCATCGTGGAGGTTAATATTCATTTGGGTCATACGGTTGTGCAACCTGCACATCTTCGTAATGTGCACACCCTTGTAACTGTTTTCCTCCATCTTACAACTATAGAACTTGTCGGAGATGTTATATCTCTCGACCGGCGTGAGCTTGGAAAACAAGTTTCAGCTCCTCGAACATCTCATATGCTCCGTGATGCTCAAAACGCTTTTGGAGCCCCGCTTCTAAGCTGTAAAGCATGCCGCATCGAACGAGGGAGTAATCATCAAGACGAGACTGCCAAGCATTCATAATGTCTTGGTTCTCGGGACGGAGCGCCACCTAGCGGTCCTTCTAGGACATATTGTTTCCTAGCAGCTATGAGGATGATCTCAAGTTCCGGACCCAGTCCGTATAGTTGCTGCCGTCATCTTTCAGCTTGGTTTTCTAGGAACGCGTTGAAGTTCAAGTTGACATGAGCGTTGGCCATTTGATCTACAAGACATATCATTCAAAAGTTTTAGACTAAGTTCATGATAATTAAGTTCATCTAATCAAATTATTTAAATGAACTCCCACTCAGATTTGACATCCTCTAGTCATCTAAGTGTTACACGATCCGAGTCGACTAGCCCGTGTCCGATCATCACGTGAGACGGACTAGTCTCGCCGGTGAACATTCTCATGTTGATCGTATCTTCCATACGACTCGTGTTCGACCTTTCGGTCTCCGTGTTCCGAGGCCATGTCTGTACATGCTAGGCTCGTCAAGTAAACCCTAAGTGTTTTCGCGTGTGTAAATCTGTCTTACACCGTTGTATGTGAACGTAAGAATCCATCACACCCGATCATCACGTGGTGCTTAGAAACCATTTAACTTTGGCAACGGTGCACAGTTAGGGGAAACACTTCTTGAAATTGTTGTAAGGATCATCTTATTTACTACCGTCGTTCTAAGTAAACAAGATGTATAATCATAATAAACATCACATGCAATTATATAGTAGTGACATGATATGGCCAATATCATAAAGCTCCATTGATCTCCATCTTCGAGGCTCCATGATCATCTTGTCACCGCATGACACCATGATCTCCATCATCATGATCTCCATCATTTTGCCTCCATGAAGTTGTCACGCCAACGACTACTTCTACTTCTATGGCTAACGCGTTTAGCAATAAAGTAAAGTAAGTTACATGGCGTTCTTCAATGACACGCAGGTCATACAAAATAAAGACAACTCCTATGGCTCCTGCCGTTGTCATACTCATCGACATGCAAGTCGTGATTCCTATTACAAGAACATGATCTCATACATCACAATATGTCATTCATCATTCATCACAACTTGGCCATATCACATCACATGACAATTGCTGCAAAAACAAGTTAGACGTCCTCTAATTGTTGTTGCATCTTTTACGTGGCTGCAATTGGGTTCTAGCAAGAACGTTTTCTTACCTACGAATAACCACAACGTGATCTTGTCAACTTCTATTTACCCTTCATAAGGACCCTTTTCATCGAATCCGCTCCAACTAAAGTAGGAGAGACAGACACCCGCCAGCCACCTTATGCAACTAGTGCATGTTAGTCGGTGGAACCGGTCTCACGAAGCGTGCGTGTAAGGTTGGTCCGGCCGCTTCATCCCACAATACCGCGGAAGCAAGATAAGACTAGTAGCGGCAAGTAAATTGACAAGATCCACGCCCACAACCAAATTGTGTTCTACTCGTGCAATAGAGAACTACGATAGACCTAGCTCATGATGCCACTGTTGGGGAACGTTGCAGAAAATTAAAATTTTTCTACGGTTTCACCAAGATCCATCTATGAGTTCTACTAAGCAACGAGTCATGAGAGAGTTTGCATCTACATACCACTTGTAGATCGAGTACGGAAGCGATCGAGGGAGTGGTGATGATGAAGACGTTCCCAACGTGATTCCGATCACCAATGACCAAGTGCTGAACGGACAGCACCTCCGTGTTCAACACACGTACGGGACGACGGCGTCTCCTTCGTCTTGATCCAGCAAGGAGGAAGGAGAGGTTGAGGAAGATCACTCCAATGGCAGCACGACGGGCGTGATGCGGATGGAGGACTGTTCTCCCAGGCTTCGCCAAGCTCACGCGGAGGAGGAGAGGTGTTGGGAGGGAGGGCTCGCCTTCAATGGTGTGTGCAGCCTCCCTCTACCCTCTATTTATAGGGGAAAGGAGGAGGGCCGACCCCTCTAGATCCATCTAGAGGGGGGGGCGACCAAGGGGGGGCTTGCCCCCAAGCAAGGCGCCCCCTTAGGTTTCCCCCTCAACCCTAGGCGCATGGGCCAAGGGAGGTGCGCCCAGCCCATGAGGGGCTGGCTGCCCCCACGCAGCCCAAGTGGCCCCCAAAAGGGTGGCCCCTCCGTGGTCCTCCGGAACCCTTAGGTGGACCCTCCATAAAACCGATATGACCCAAACTTTTCGGTGTCCGCTTGATGACTTCCCATATATAAATCTTTACCTCCGGACCATTCCGAACTCCTCGTGACGTCCGGATCTCATCCGGACTCGAACAACATTCGGTAATCACATACAAGTCTTCCTATTAACCCTAGCGCCATCGAACCTTAGTGTGTAGACCCTACGGGTTGGAGACATGTAGACATGACCGAGACGCTCTCCGGTCAATAACCAACAGCGGATCTGGATACCCATGTTGGTTCCCACACTCCTCAATGTTGTCATCGGATGAACCACGATGTCGAGGGTTCAAGCAACCCGTATGCTACTCCCTTTGTCAGCGGTATGTTACTTGCCCGAGACTCGATCGTCGGTATCCCAATACCTCGTTTAATCTCGTTATCGCAAGTCACTTTACTCGCATCAGAATGCATGATCCCGTGACCGGACACTTGGTCACTTTGAGCTCATTATGATGATGCACTACCGAGTGGGCCCAAGTGATACCTCTCCGTCATACGGAGTGACAAATCCTGTCTCGATCCGTGTCAACCCGCAGACACTTTCGGAGATACCGTAATGCACCTTTATAGTCACCCGGTTACATTGTGACGTTTGGTACACCCAAAGCATTCCTACGGTATCCGGGAGTTACACGATCTCACGGTCTAAGGAAGAGATACTTGACATTGGAAAAGCTCTAGCAAAACGAACTACACGATCTTTGTGCTATGCTTAGGATTGGGTCTTGTCCATCACGTCATTCTCCTAATGACGTGATCCCGTTGTCAATGACATCTGATGTCCATAGTCAGGAAACCATGACTATCTGTTGACCAACGATCTAGTCTACTAGAGGCTTACTAGGGACGTATTGTAGTCCATGTATTCACACGTGTATTACGATTTCCGGATAATACAGTTATAGCATGAATAAAGACAATTATCATGACCAAGGAAATATAATAATAATGCTTTTATTATTGCCTCTAGAGCATATTTCCAACAGGTAAGTGGCTGTAAAATTCTCCCATCATGCTGATGCGGGTCCTTCAAGCTGATGTGCGGCAAATTTCACCTTTTCCCCATCTGTACATCCTGCAGTGGTCAACTCCCTCCCTACTTTGCGGAGCCAATCATCTGCAACAATCGGCTCGGTGCTACTGGAAAACACCAGCGGATTCAGCCTTAAGAAACGGGTCAAATGGTCAACAGTTGGTGGTGGTGGTGGGTTGTTGTTGTTGTTGTTGCTGCTGCCTTGGTTTTGTACCAATGTTTGAATCAAGGCATTCTGCTGCTGAATCATCTGAGTGATCTCCAGCGGGAAAACAAATCCGGGGTCGCGTCTCGGAGGCATCTGAGGGTTTATAGAAAAGACAAGAGTTAAGAATAGAATGAGGTCTAGGGAGAAAACACTACCCATATGCACATGAGACAAAAACACACAATATCACTCCAATCAAATCAAACAAGGGCATACAACATAGTCATCATCACTAATGGGGAAAATTCTACTACTGTTATGGTGGACAACTAGAAAAACTGCTCCGATGAAGACTCCATGATATCTGCTCCAGCTTCATCAACATAGTCATCATCACTATTGTTAGGATCCGAGTCGGTGTTGTCGATGATGATGTAGTTCTCTGGACAGGTGTAATCTTCATCTTCTCCTCCGGGTGCTGAATTCCCCATGAGTTCTGCAATATTCTCCTTAAGATCGTCGTTTTGTCTCACTAGAGCTACAATCTCCTCCATGTAGTCCTTGCGAGTGGCCTTCAGTTCTCCTTCTAGTTAAATAATCTTGGCTTTTGCTTTCTTCAACTCCATCATGTCTGCAGGCACATCCGGTTCTCTGGCGGCCGAATGTCTTGACTTAACTCTTGGATGAAAGCTGCAATGGATCGATCCTTCTTAGTGCTAACTATCTCCCATTGTTCATCTCGGCGTCCGCAAATTTGGTAGATAGTATCCTTGAGGTCATCTTGGTAAACTTCTCCAATCGTCCCATGGTTATGTGAGCTGCCATGCTCTTTCCTAGACTCCAAGTTGGTGCATTGAAAACACACTCTATGGGCTCCGTGACTGGCGCGAACGTCCTTCCGGGAACTTGAGCTTGAATCTTCCAGCGCTCCTCTTCGGGTAAAGTAGAATTGTAGGTCCCGGTGAAGCTTGGTATTCCAATGTTCAGGTACTTAGTGACTTCCTTGGTGTCGCCCAAAGGGTGTATCTTCATCCGTTTGGGTGAACTTGATCCTCGCTTCGTCATCCTAAAAAAGTAGAAAAGATGAGGAGTCGAAATGAGAAGAGAGTAGTGATCTAGGGCTTTAGCTTAGTGGTCGTGTCCTACGGTCGGCGTGTGCTCGATACCATCTTTGTAGCGACCGGACCTCAAGCAGTCGATCTCTCGTGCTCAAGTGTCATCCTGGATCGAGAATCTTGACACCACACAGTACTCGAAGGATTTATAACAGAGTAGCAATCACACACTTATTACATCGAATGTCTCAAGAGATAACTTAACAAAATAAATATGGCTTAAGGCCATCTAATAACGATAACAGCGGAAGGCTTGGAAGAATAAGCGAGTCCATCAACTCCAACGGCATCACTGGGTATAGAACCACGACCTAAGCACCTTACTCGTCGTTTGAAAAGTCGCAACATGAAGCGTTGCAGCCAGAAACGGGTTGACACATGGAATATCTTTGGCAAAGTAACACATAGAGAATAATGAAAGAGTAAGCCTATACTACATGCATATATGGCTGGTGGAAAGCTCTATGGTTACTGTTTTGCGTAAAGCCAATTTTTCCCCACTGCAAAGGAATAAATTTATTTAACTATCATGGTGGTTGTTGAACATTGAGAATGGTTGACAGCAT
Source organism: Aegilops longissima (assembly GCA_021605205.1). Taxonomy (NCBI): domain Eukaryota; kingdom Viridiplantae; phylum Streptophyta; class Magnoliopsida; order Poales; family Poaceae; genus Aegilops; species Aegilops longissima. The sequence continues at coordinate 257,582,298 of CM038680.1, read as the reverse complement.
CCTCAATCCCAATTAAAAGTACTCATTAACAACCCAACAATATTAATTAGAGTAACATGATGAGATTCACATGATATCCAAGTACTAGATACTCAAGATGTCCATAACCGGGGACACGGCTAACCATGATTAGTTTATACACTCTGCAGAGGTTTGTGCACTTTTCCCCACAAGACTCGATCTCCTCCGTTTGATTTCTCGCACTACAAGGTGTTTGAGAAACGGATGACCGAGACATAGTCTTCGAAGCGCTAGCACCTTACGTATGGGTAGACCGTACCAACCTACAACCCCTACATCAGCTAGTCTACCCGTAAGAGTTCGCACAACTTAGTCAACTACGCTAGAGCCCATAGTAGCATGTGGCTGCACACGGAAGTTTCTAGCATGAATAATCTCATGATCCCTTTGAGCACTGGGTGGCGGTCCAGAAGAAAAACAGGCAAGTCACGAAACCAGGTGCCTCAATCCACCCAGATGTGTGTTTAAGTTGCCACCTTAAATAAACCATTAATTTAACAATCTCACATCTGTCATGGATACACTCACCCAATCCACGTCTACTAGCATAGCATGGCATAATAAGCAAACGTAGAAGTAACTCCCAAAGGTTTGATAATAAATAGGTAATAGGTACTACCTCATCTACTTCCCATCCCACAATTTAATTAGATCCTAATCATGCAATGTTTGAGGATTGATCTAATGCAATAAAACTGGGTAGTAGAAAAGATATGATCAAAGTGTTACTTGCCTTGCTGATGATCCGCGAAACCTAGAGACTCGAAGTAACAGGAGGCGCACTTCGGGTATTCTATCGCAGACAAACAAACAAGCATACAATAAGTACTCATCTAATGCACGGGTAAAACTCAAACAAAAGATCTAACCAGAAATTTCAACTTAAGAACTCCGGTTTGCAAAAAGAATCAAATCAAACGAAGCAACGAAAGTCAAACGGCGAAAGAAAACAGCTCCGTTTTACAAATCTGGATCTAAGTCAAATTTTACAGAGTCAAAAACTTGTTTAAGTTGATTATTCGGAAAGAGGGTTTCGAGACGAAACTCCAGGCGCTTGAATCGCCCGATTCCGATAAACGAGCGAAAAGTTATACTAAAATGAAAATCGGATCGGAAATCGCGATCAGAAAAATCACGGATTAAATCCGAGAAAAAGAAAAACGATGAACAGGTTAACGAACGGACGTTCGTTAACTAGAACTAATCTGACGAACACGTTCGTTAAAACGAACGAATGAGCGAACGCTCGCTATTTAACCGAACCGAAAACAATAAACCGATCTAAAAAACGGAAACTAATAAAAAAACCGACGAAAACCAACGGAAAAAAAAACCGATCGGTTTTTATAAAAAAACGGTGCAGAAAACGAGGCGGCGGCGAACCTCGGGCGGCGGGGTCGTGACTCTTGGCGAAGTCGTGGCGTCCGTGGCGGTAATTCGGATGGATCGGCGGCATGGGGTTAGGGTTAGGGTTTAGGCGCGCGGTGGCGTATGGGTGAAATTTGGTGGGCGGGTGGTGGGGGCGGGTGGTGGTGGGTGGGGGCCGCTCGGTGGCGCTATTTAAAGGCTGCCCAGGCGGAGTCCCTTCGAGCACTGGCGATAAGTCGGTTCGTTTTTTTTAATAATTTCGCAGAAAAGCAAACGAAAGAAATACTAAACGGACTCCAAAAATCCCGAAATAAATTTTCCCCGGCTTCTAAAATCAAGCCGGACTAGATGAACATTTATTTGGGGCCTAGATGCAATTTTGAAAAACGCACATTTTTTCTAAATTCAAATAAAATGGCGAAAAACTCCAAAATAAAATCTTATTTGATTTTATTATTAAATCCTCATTATTTATTTATTTTGGGAAAGTCATTTTATTCCCTCTCTCATATTTTTGTAATAGAAATAATTGAAGATAAAATAATTAAAATCAAATGATCCTATTTTCAAAATTTGAGAAAACTCAAATATGAAAATAACGAAATCCCCAACTCTCTCCGTGGGTCCTTGAGTTGCATAGAATTTCTAGGATCGAGCCAAAATGCAACAAAAAAATGATATGCAATGATGATCTGTGTATAACATTCCAAATTGAAAATTTGGGATGTTACAAACCTACCCCCTTAAGATGAATCTCGCCCTCGAGATTGGGTTAACTAGAAAATAGGTGAGGTGGTCCTTAGCAGATCTTCCTCACGCTCCCAGGTGGCTTCATCCTCAGTGTGGTGACTCCACTGGACATTGCAAAACTTAATGACCTTGCTGCGGGTGACTCGGCTGGCATACTCCAGAATCTTAACTGGTTTCTCCTCATAGGTCAAATCGTTATTCAACTGAATCGCCTCTAGTGGCACAGTATCTCTCAGTGGTATATCCGCCATCTCTGCGTGACACTTCTTCAATTGAGAAACATGGAACACATCGTGAACACCTGACAAACCTTCGGGTAATTCCAACTTGTACGCAACTTCTCCCATGCGCTCCAAAACTTTATATGGTCCCACAAAACGTGGCGCTAATTTTCCTTTAACTCCAAAACGCTTAACTCCTCAAAGCGGAGATACTCGAAGATAAACTCTATCTCCGGCTCCATGTTCTATCTACTTGCGTTTTGAATCCGCATAGCTCTTCTGCCTTGACTGGGCTACCTTGAGCCTATCGCGAATCAACTTTACTTTCCGTTTAGACTCCTTAATCAAATCCGGTCCAAACAACTGGCGGTCTCCAACTTCATCCCACAATAGCGGGGTTCTGCACCTCCTTCCGTACAAGGCTTCGAAAGGTGCCATCTTCAAACTGGTTTGGTAGCTGTTGTTATAAGAAAACTCCGCATATGGCAAGTTGTCATCCCAACTTGATCCATAATCCAAAGCACATGCTCTCGGCATATCCTCCAAAATCTGGTTAACTCTCTCGGTTTGTCCATCATGCGTGGATGAAAAGTTGTACTAAACTCGGTCTGGTTCCCAAAGTTTCGTGCAAGCGCTTCCGAACTTTGAGGTGAATTGGGTTCCTCTATCGGATCGATACTCCTCGGAACTCCATGCAAGCATACAATCCTTGTCATGTATATCTTAGCCAATTTAGCCCGCTTTGTAGGTAGTCTTCTTTGGAATGAAATGAGCTACCTTCGTCAAGCGATCGACTACAACCCAAATCGAGTCATAGCCTGAGCGGGTCTGGGCAATCCGTGATGAAATCCATGCCTAGTTTATCCCACTTCCATTCGGCTATAGGCAATGGCTGTAACAATCCTGCGGCTTCGATGTTACGCTTTCACTTTCGACACATCACAAACTGCTACATACTCTGCGATATCTTTCTTCATTCGGTCCACCGAAAGTATCCTTCAAGTCCAAATACATCCTGGTATTTCCGGGGTGGATCGAATACGGCGAATCATGTGCCTCTTGCAAAATCAACTTCGAATCTCCGGATCACTTGGTACGAACGCGGTCCTCAAATCATAGGGTATCGTGCTCATCCTCACGAAATCCCTTTGCTTTTCCTTGCTCATCTTCTCCTTAATAGAAGCAACTTCCTTATCGTCCTTTGAGCTTCTCGATTTTATCCATCAAAGTTGTTGAATCTTCAACGCTGCTACATAGCCTCGCGGAACTATTTCCAAACATAGCTCCCGAATTCCTCGGCTAATTCTTTTGGTAAAACTCCGGTCATTAGGATGTTTACATGACTCTACGGCTCAAGCGCGCGCTACCACGTTAGCCTTTCGGGTGGTAATGAAATCTCATATCATAATCCTTGATGAGCTCCAACCATCTCCTTTGCACGAGATTCAACTCCTTCTGCGTGAAGATGTACTTCAAACTCTTGTGATCCGTATACACCTCACAATGATTTCCAATGAGGAAATGTCTCCACGTTTTCAATGCATGCACTACGGCTGCTAACTCCAAATCATGCGTGGCATAGTTTAATTCGTGAGGTTTCATTTGTCATGAAGCATATCTGAAACAACTCTTCCCTCCTGCATAACCTTTGCTCCAAGTCCTCGGCGTGAAGCGTCATAATATACTTCGTAATCCTTGCTTTGATGCAGCGGGATTAATCTTGGTGAGGTAACCAAACGCTTCTTCAACTCTTGGAAACTAGCCTCACACTCCTCAATCCATATAAACTTGGTATCCATCTTCAATAATTCTGTCATAGGCCCGCAATCCTCGAGAAATTCTCAATGAATCTCGGTAGTATCCAATGAGTCAAGGAAAACTCGGATCTCTCCAACTGTTGTTGGCGCTTCCCGATTTGTCACCGTGGCAACTTTAGTGGGGTCTCTTGCTATACCTTCTCCGGATATAACATGTCAGAAATCCAACTTCCTTCAACCAAAACTCACACTTGTTGAACTTGGCATACAAGCGATGTTCTCGAGCTTCTCGAGTACCAAGCATAAATGCTCCTTATGTTCTTCTTCATTCTTTGAGTAGACCAAAATATCGTCAATGAATACCACGACGAACTTATCCAAAACTCCATAAACACCTTGTTCATCATGTTCATAAAATAGGCGGGGCGTTAGTCGGACCAAATGACATAACGGTATACTCATACAGCCCGTGCACAGTGGTAAAAGCCGTCTTGGGTATATCTTGCTCCCGAATCTTCAAGCGATGGTATCACGATCGCAAATCGATCTTGGAAAATACCTTAGCTCCTTGCAATTGGTCAAACAAGTCGTTGATCATCGACAGCAGTATTTGTTCTTAATGGTCACTTCATTCAATCCTCGATAATCAACAACCATTCGTAAAGATCCATCCTTCTTCTCCACTAGAAGTACTGGTGATCCCCAAGGCGAAGAACTTGGGCGAATAAAACCTTTATCCAGTAACTCCTTAATCTGCTTCTTAAGTTCCTCCAAATCTTGGGCTGGCATCCTATACGGTCTCTTAGATATCGGCCCAGTGCCTGGAAGTAGTTCAATCAGAAATTCAATGTCTTTGTCCGGCGGCATGCCTGGCAACTCTTCTGGAAACACGTCCGGATAATCCCTTACCACTGGTACTTCCTCCTGCACAACTCCTGATAAGGAATTTACATGTGCTCTCCTCGGCTCATGTCGTGATACATACTTGATTCTCCTTCCTTACGGGGTGGTAAGAAAAATCGACTTCTGGTGCAATCAATATTTCCCCATGCTTTGATAACCAATCCATACCTAATATCACATCCAATCCTTGGGATTCCAAAACTATTAGGTCGAGGGAAATACATAGTTTCCAATCCTTAATGGCGATCGATCGCACCATATACTTGCCATATATTACGCTCGGGTGAGGTTACTAGCATGGGTGACCTAAGGGCTTGGGTTGGTAATTTATACTTATCCACAAATCCCTTGATATGTATGAATGCGATGCACGGTATCAAAAAGAACAAGCTGCGATAAATGTCTTAACCAAAAACTTACCTATTCTGCGTCGGCTGAGCTTCAACCTCCTCCACGGTAACGTGGTTCACTTGTCCCCTGTTGAAAGGGTTCGGCTTCTTGCCTGATCTTCCATTGCCGTTACCATTTTGGGCTTCTGGACATTCTTGCATAATGCCCAGTCTTACGGCACTTATAACAAGTGATATGGCTCAGGTCTACCTTGGATGGTGTTGACGGGTTGGTGCGGTTTTGTCCATTGCTTCCTCCATTCCCGTTTCCATTCTTTGTGCCATTATGATTGTGCGAGCTACCTCCTCCGTGAGTATGCTGAAACTGCCCTCCGGCCGGGGTAAAGCGTAGTTTCTGCTGAGCTCGAGTTATACTTCCCTGTCCATACTTTCTCTTGCGATTGTCAATCTGCTGCTTCTTCCTTCAATCATAAAGCACGGTCTACTAACTCCTGGTAGTTATTGAAGGTGGGTACCATCAACTGCATGCTCAGCTCATTGTTCGATCCTTCTAGAAACTTCTCACGCTTAGCTGCGTCCGTAGTAACGTCATCTGGGGCATAACGTGCTAGTTTACTAAAGTCATCCACATCTTGTGTGTCGTCAGTCCTCCTTGGCGCAAGTTGCGAAGCTCACGCTTCTTCATGGCCATAGCTCCTGCTTTGAAACATGGGCGTCGGAAGCTTGTCAAACCGATCCCATGTGGCGGTGTCTCTGAGGTAAGTGGCTGTAAAATTCTCCCATCATCTTGATGCGGGTCCTTCAAGCTGATGTGCGGCAAATTTCACCTTTTCCCCATCTGTACATCCTACGGTGGTCAACTCCTCCCTACTTTGCGGAGCCAATCATCTGCAACAATCGGCTCGGTGCTCTTGGAAAACACCGGTGATTCAGCCTTAAGAAACGGGTCAAATGGTCAGCAGTTGGTGGTGGTGGTGGGTTGTTGTTGTTGTTGTTGCTACCTTGGTTTTGTACCAATGTTTGAATCAAGGCATTCTGCTGCTGAATCATCTGAGTGATCTCCAGCGGGAAAACAAATCCGGGGTCGCGTCTCGGAGGCATCTGAGGGTTTATAGAAAAGACAAGAGTTAAGAATAGAATGAGGTCTAGGGAGAAAACACTACCCATATGCACATGAGACAAAAACACACAATATCACTCCAATCAAATCAAACAAGGGCATACAACGGTCTATCTATCGTTACAAAGTGCTGGAACTAAAACTAATTGTTAATGGGGAAAATTCTACTACTATTATGGTGGACAACTAGAAAAACTGCTCCGATGAAGACTCCATGATATCTGCTCCAGCTTCATCAACATAGTCATCATCACTATTGTTAGGATCCGAGTCGGTGTTGTCGATGATGATGTAGTTCTCTGGACAGGTGTAATCTTCATCTTCTCCTCCGGGTGCTGAATTCCCCATGAGTTCTTCAATATTCTCCTTAAGATCGTCGTTTTGTCTCACTAGAGCTACAATCTCCTCCATGTAGTCCTTGCGAGTGGCCTTCAGTTCTCCTTCTAGTTAAATAATCTTGGCTTTTGCTTTCTTCAACTCCATCATGTCTGTGCACATCTGGTTCTCCTGGTGTCGAATGTGCTGATTTAACTCTTGGATGAAAGCTGCAATGGATCGATCCTTCTTAGTGCTAACTATCTCCCATTGTTCATCTCGGCGTCCGCAAATTTGGTAGATAGTATCCTTGAGGTCATCTTGGTAAACTTCTCCAATCGTCCCATGGTTATGTGAGCTGCCATGCTCTTTCCTAGACTCCAAGTTGGTGCATTGAAAACACACTCTATGGGCTCCGTGGTCATGCGAACGTCCTTCCGGAACTTGAGCTTGAATCTTCAGTAGCTCCTCTTGGGTAAAGTAGAATTGTAGGTCCGGTGAAGCTTGGTATTCCAATGTTCAGGTACTTAGTGACTTCCTTCAGTGTCGCCCAAAGGGTGTATCTTCATCCATTTGGGTGAACTTGATCCTCGCTTCGTCATCCTAAAAAGAGTAGAAAAGATGAGGAGTCGAAATGAGAAGAGAGTAGTGATCTAGGGCTTTAGCTTAGTGGTGGTGTCCTCACATCGTGTGTGCTCGATACCATCTTTGTAGCGACCAGGACCTCAAAGCAGTCGATCTCGTGCTCAAGTGTCATCCCCGGATCGAGAATCTTGACACCACACGATTACTCGAAGGATTTATAACAGAGTAGCAATCACACACTTATTACATCGAATGTCTCAAGAGATAACTTAACAAAATAAATATGGCTTAAGGCCATCTAATAACGATAACAATGGAAGGCTTGGAAGAATAAGCGAGTCCATCAACTCCAACGGCATCCTTGAGTATAGAACCACGACCTAAGCACCTTACTGTCGTTTGAAAAGTCTGCAACATGAAGCGTTGCAGCAAAAGCAATTGACACATGGAATATCTTGGCAAAGTAACACATAGAGAATAATGAAAGAGTAAGCCTATACTACATGCATATATGGCTGGTGGAAAGCTCTATGGTTACTGTTTTGCGTAAAGCCAATTTTCCCCCTTGCAAAGGAATAAATTTATTTAACTATCATGGTGGTTGTTGAACATTGAGAATGGTTGACAACATCCTCAATCCCAATTAAAAGTACTCATTAACAACCCAACAATATTAATTAGAGTAACATGATGAGATTCACATGATATCCAAGTACTAGATACTCAAGATGTCCATAACCGGGGACACGGCTAACCATGATTAGTTTATACACTCTGCAGAGGTTTGTGCACTTTTCCCCACAAGACTCGATCTCCTCCGTTTGATTTCTCGCACTACAAGGTGTTTGAGAAACGGATGACCGAGACATAGTCTTTCAGAAGCGCTAGCACCTTACGTATGGGTAGACCGTACCAACCTACAACCCCTACATTAGCTAGTCTACCCGTAAGAGTTCGCACAACTTAGTCAACTACGCTAGAGCCCATAGTAGCATGTGGCTGCACACGGAAGTTTCTAGCATGAATAATCTCATGATCCCTTTGAGCACAGGTGGCGGTCAAGAAAAAACAGGCAAGTCCTGAAACCAGGTGCCTCAATCCACCAGGATGTGTGTTTAAGTTGCCACCTTAAATAAACCATTAATTTAACAATCTCACATCATCATGGATACACTCACCCAATCCACGTCTACTAGCATAGCATGGCATAATAAGCAAGCGAGAAGTAACTCCCAAAGGTTTGATAATAAATAGGTAATAGGTACTACCTCATCTACTTCCCATCCCACAATTTAATTAGATCCTAATCATGCAATGTTTGAGGATTGATCTAATGCAATAAAACTGGGTAGTAGAAAAGATATGATCAAAGTGTTACTTGCCTTAGCGATGATCCATGAAACCTAGAGACTCGAAGTAACAAAGCGCACTCGGGTATTCTATCGCGAGACAAACAAACAAGCATACAATAAGTACTCATCTAATGCACGGGTAAAACTCAAACAAAAGACCTAACCAGAAATTTCAACTTAAGAACTCCGGTTTGCAAAAAGAATCAAATCAAACGAAGCAACGAAAGTCAAACGGCGAAATAAAACAGCTCCGTTTTACAAATCTGGATCTAAGTCAAATTTTACAGAGGCAAAAACTTGTTTAAGTTAATTATTCAGAAAGAGGGTTTCGAGACGAAACTCCAGGCGCTTGAATCGCCTGATCTCGATAAACGAGCGAAAAGTTATACTAAAATGAAAATTGGATCGGAAATCGCGATCAGAAAAATCGCGGATTAAATCCGAGAAAAAGAAAAATGATGAACAGGTTAAAGAACGGACGTTCGTTAACTAGAACTAATCTGACGAACACGTTCGTTAAAAGCGAACGAGCAATAACGCTTCGCTATTTAACCGAACCGAAATAATAAATCAATCTAAAAAGCGAAACTAATAAAAAACCGAAAAAAAACCGGTATTTATAAAAAAACCGCAGTAAAACGAGGCGTCGGCGAACCTCGGCGGCGTGATCGGCGGACTCCGTGGTCGGCGGCGTCCGGCGTGGCGGAGGCGGATGCGGATCAATGGGGGGTTAGGGTTAGGGTTTGGGGTGGGGGCGGCAATTGGTGTTGTGGCGAATTAATGGCATGCGGGTGGTGGTGGTGGTGGGGCAGCTCGGGTGGCGCTATTTAAAAGCTGCCCCGGTGAGTCCCTTCGAATGCTGACGATAAGTCGGTTCGTTTCTTTTTTTTTTTAAATAATTTCGCGCGGAAAAACAAACGAAAGAAATACTAAACGAACTCCAAAAATCCTGAAATAAATTTTCCCCGGCTTCTAGAATCAAGCCGGACTAGATGAACATTTATTTGGGGCCTAAAGGCAATTTTGAAAAACGCACGTTTTTCCTAAATTCAAATAAAATGGCAAAAAACTCCAAAATAAAATCTTATTTGATTTTATTATTAAATCCTCATTATTTCTTTATTTTGGGAAAGTCATTTTATTCCCTCTCTCATATTTTTGTAATAGAAATAATTGAAGATAAAATGATTAAAATCAAATGATCCTATTTTCAAAATTTGAGAAAACTCAAATATGAAAATAACGAAATCCCCAACTCTCTCCGTGGGTCCTTGAGTTGCGTAGAATTTCTAGGATCGAGCCAAAATGCAACAAAAAAAATGATATGCAATGATGATCTATGTATAACATTCCAAATTGAAAATTTGGGATGTTACACCACGGGAGGGTAGGACAAAAGATGTCATGCAAGTTCTTTTCCATAAGCACGTATGACTATATACGGAATACATGCCTACATTACATTGATGAATTGGAGCTAGTTACGTGTCACCCTATGTTATGATATTACATGACGAACCGCATCCGCATAATTATCCATCAACGATCCAGGTGCCTCTGAGCTTTCCATATCTTGGTTTACGCTTATTTACTTTTAGTTACTCTTGTTACAATCACTACAAAATACCAAAAACATTACTTTTGCTGTCTTTACTTTTGTTACCATTACCGCCACTATCATATTACTTTGCTACTAAACACTTTGCTGCAGATACTAAGTTTCCAGGTGTGGTTGAATTGACAACTCAGCTGCTAATACTTGAGAATATTCTTTGGCTCCCCTTGTGTCGAATCAACAAATTTGGGTTGAATACTCTACCCTCGAAAACTGTTGCGATCCCCTATACTTGTGGGTTATCACTTAGAAACAATGAGTCTAAGTGTAGCATCTGAGAACTTTGGCCTTGGAGCCCTAGCAAATAGCCTTGCAAGAGGTGAATAATACTCATAAGAATAAGCAGAAAAGTTCTTGGTCTTATGAACATAGCGGTTTGAAGAAACACGCTAATATTCATAAGTCTGAGTATGGTTTCCTAACAAAACATTCCTCTGTTTGTATGAAGCCTTTGGTCTGGGGTTTGTCTTCTTCCCAGGTGGTGTCATGATGACATTCACAGGAAGCTTCTCAAGTCAACTTTTGGGCACCTAGATCTTCTTCAAAGGTGGTCCATTCCTGCAGTTAGTACCAATATACCTGGCAAACACTTCACCATTATGATTCTTAAACAACTTATAATTGGCGTAAAAGGATTCATCAATAATTATGGGGTTAGCACAAGTGAAGCCACATAAGGTAGATGGGTCCACTGAAGGGTCCTTTGCGGCAACCCATGTGGTTTTGGGGTACTGCTCAGGTTTCCAGTATGAACCATCAACATTCATTTTCCTCTCGAACCCAACACCCTCTTTCTTAGGGTTTCGGTTCAGAATCTGTTTCTTAAGGACATCACATAGTGTATGATGCCCTTTGAGGCTTTTGTACATGCCTATTTCAAGCAATGTCTTCAACCTAGCATTCTCATCAGCAATGGTAGTGGTATCCTCGGAAGAGGGGTTAGTTACCACATCAGCAATTGAAGATATTGCAACATTAGCAACATTAGAACATTCAGCAACAGAGACAACATTATCATGCTCAAGACATTTTAAACAGGGTGGCACAAAGTCTTCCTGAGCGGAACTGATCTGTTGAGCGTGAAGTGAATCATTCTCTTTTTTAAGATCTTCATGAGACGCTCTCAGATTCTCTAGATCTTGCTTCCTTTGAAGATAATCATAAGAAAATTTCTCATGAGTAGCTGAGAGAGTTTCATGAAGACTTTCAAGTTCTTCGTACTTAACATGAAGATTTTTAATGTCTTCAATTAAGGACTGAGTTCGATTCATTTCCGCTTCCAACAGGTTATCGCTTTTGTCTAGCAACTTTTGAATATGTTCCATAGTAGTTTGTTGTTCAGTTGCAAATTTAGAAAGATTCTTGTAGCTAGGTTTGGATTCACATTCAGAGTCATCTTCATTGGATGTTTGAAAGTAAGCATCACGTGAGTTTACCTTGGCACCTTGTGCCATGAAGCAGTAGTTCAGAGCAGAGTCGTCCTCATCATTGGCTTCAGCGTCAACGACGTGGCCATTGTCTTCAGTGTTGAAAATGGACTTGTCGACGAACGCCGAAGCTAGACCCAGGCTTGCCACGCCTGAATCAGACTCCTCCTCAGACTCCACCTCCGCCTCCTCAGAGGCAGACTCCTCCTCTAAATCCATTTCCCTACCAACGAATGCACGAGCCTTGCAAGATGAGCTCTTCTTGTGAGATGAAGACTTTGATGAAGTCTTGGAAGAAGACTTTGAGGATTTCTTCTTCTTCTTGTCGTCAGAATCATATTCCTTGCTCTTCTTCTTCTTCTTAGTTTCCTTGTCCCATTGAGGGCACTCAGAGATGTAGTGGCCTGGCTTCTTGCATTTGTGGCATGTTCTCTTCTTGTGGTCATGACTGGAAGCCTCATCATTTCTTGAGCTGGATCTTGAAGAATTTCCGAAGCGATTCTTTTTGGAGAAGTTCTGGAACTTCTTCACGAGCATAGCAAGCTCTTTCCAATGTCTTCAGGATCCTCAGAACTACAGTCATATTCTTCTTCAGATGAGGAAACAGCATTTGCCTTCAAAGCACGGGTTTGGCCATAGTTGGGGCCATAGATGTCTCTCTTCTCAGATAGCTGGAACTCGTGTGTGTTGAGTCTCTCAAGTATGTCAGACGGGTCGAGATCTTTGAAGTCAGGGCGCTCTTGAATCATCAGGGCTAGGGTGTCAAATGAGCTGTCAAGTGATCTCAGAAGCTTCTTCACGATTTCGTGCTTGGTGATCTCAGTGGCGCCAAGAGCGCAAAGCTCATTTGTGATATCAGTGAGGCGATCAAATGTGAGCTGGACATTCTCATTGTCGTTTCTCTTGAAGCGGTTGAAGAGGTTGCGAAGAACATCAATCCTTGAGTCTCTCTGAGTTGAGACGCCTTCGTTGACCTTGGATATAGCCAGTCCCAGACCAGCTTCGCAGTTTCCAATGCACTCACACGGCCATACTGCCCTTTGGTCAAATGACCACATATGATGTTCTTGGCGGTCGAGTCCAGTTGAATGAACTTCTTGACATCAGCAGCGGTGACACCTTCACCGACCTTGGGAACGCTTGTCTTGATGACATACCAGAGGTCGACGTCAACGGCTTCAAGATGCATGCGCATCTTATTCTTCCAGTAGGGGTAATCAGTGCCATCAAGGACTGGGCACACAGTGGAGACCTTGATTATCCCTGCGGTCGACATAGCTAAAACTCCAGGTGGTTAAACCGAATCACAATGAACAAGGGAGCACCTTGCTCTGATACCAATTGAAAGTGCTAGTTATTGACTAGAGGGGGGTGAATAGGCGATTTTTATGGAAGTCTTAAAAACACAAGGTCTTTGAAGACAAAATGATGAAATGAACCTATTGATATGCAGCGAAGATAGACTACACTAGACAAGCCATAGTCAAGTAAGCAATGTAGTGAAAGTACGAAGACTATCAGCAGCTAGGTAGTATGGATCAGAATGGAAGACAGTATGAAGCCAAACAGGTAATAGTCTTCACACAGTAAAGTCAATCAGATCAGACAAGCAAGCAATGACTTCATGAAGACAAACTGAAAGGTAAAGGAAGTTGGGGACAGAACCAGTTGCTTGGTGAAGACAGAGATTTGGTAGACCAGTTCCAGTTGCTGTGACGACTGTACGTCTAGTTAGGGAGGCTGAGATTGAACTCAGAAGACCGCGTCTTCAACTTATTCCCCTTGAGCTAAGGACACCCAGTCTTCGCCCAATCACTCTGGTAAGTCTTCAAGGTAGACTTCCAAACCTCCACAGACTTCGTTCACCGGCGATCCACAATGGCTCTTGGATGCTCGAGCATAGCGCCTAACAATTTGGAGGATTATAGCCAGGAGGCAACCCGACCTGATATGTCTGAAATGACCCTGGGTCACGAAGGAACCGACACGTGTCCAACGGTCGGATTTCAAACACACGCAACAGCTTGACTTGGGCTACAAGCAAAGCTGACTCATCCAGCTCTGGATAAGATTTGCTCTCATTATCTTCGCTCGAAAACATAGGATTTTTGGTTGAGCATCACATCAGTCATTTTGACTTTGTTCACTTGGACCCCACTTAATAGTACGGTGGTTCCTATGACTCAATAAAGAAGAAAGGGAAGCTACGAAACAACTATGTCTTCGCACTCCATAGTCTTCAAGTGAATGTCTTCACATGTCATAATCTTCATCGTGAATGTCTTCACGAACCACCATTGTCTTCAATGTCTTCACACATTTTTAGGGGTCATCTCTGGTAGGTAAACCGAATCAATAAGGGACTACTACCTGTGTTATCCCGCAATTCTCACAAACACATTAGTCCCCCAACCAAGTTTGTCATCAATATTCCAAAACCAACTAGGGGTGGCACTAGATGCACTTACAGTTTGCCATACACCATCTTCCGTAAGTAGCTTAAACAACCATTTGCCAAGTAGGGCCGTATTTTTAACCTCAATGTCATGAATACCCAACCCTCCTTGGTCTTTGGGACGGCAAATGACTTTCCATTTGGCCAGTCGATATTCCTACTTTTCTCTATCTCCTTGCCAAAAGAATCTTGATCGAAAATAATCCAATCGATGTAAAACTCCTTTAGGCAATTGGAAGAAGGAAATCATATACAGTACCATATTACTTAGCACTGAGTTTATGAGGACCAATCTTCCACCCAGAGATAACAATTTACCTTTCCAACTGCTTAACCTTTTTTGTAGCCTTTCCTCGACGTGTTTCCATTCAGCATTTGTGAGCGCCGATAGTGTATTGGTACCCCCAAGTAGTTGATCGAAAACTGGCCTAGCCCACAGCCAAACAAATCAGCATACAAGTGAGCCTCGTCTTGGGCCTCGCCGAAACAATACAACTCACTCTTATGGAAGTATATCTTAAGACCAGACAGATGCTCGAAAGCTGACAAAATTAATTTCAGATTTCTCGCTTTATCAAGGTCATGATCCTTAAAGAGAATCGTATCGCTGGCATTGAAGGATAGAAAGACCACCATCTACGTGGTGATTAGCTACCCCATCAATTTGGCCATCAACCTTTGCTCGCTCAATCATGACAGCTAACATATCAGCCACTATATTAAATAGCATGGGCGATAACGAGTCACCTTGTCTCAATCTTTTCTTCGTTTGGAAGTAGTGTCCAATGTCATCGTTGACTTTAATGGCCACACTCCCTCCAGAAACGAAGCTATGGATCAGAGCGCGTCACTCTGCAGAGAAGCCTTTCATTCTAAGAGTCTGTTGGAGAAAAGACCACTTGACTTTATCATATGCCTTTTTGAAGTCATTTTTGAGTATTACCCCATTCAACTTTTTTTGATGCAGTTCGTGGACTGTTTCATGAAGGATTACAACACCATCTAGGATGTTTCTACCCTGCATGAACGCAGTCTGGGAGGGGCGAACCACATGGTCAGCCACTGAGTTTAGCCTAATCATTGCAACTTTCGTGAAAATTTTAAAACTAACATTAAGGAGGCAGATAGGTCTATATTGTTGTATCCTTACGGCTTCATTAACTTTAGGTAATAAAATTATCTCACCGAAGTTTAGGCGAAACAATTCTAGTTCTCCGGGATGGAGGTGGCCAAACAAGTCTAGAAGGTCCGGTTTTATAACCTCCTAGAAGTTCTGATAGAACTCAACTGGAAAACCGTCCGGACCCAGGGCCTTGTTGTGTTCCGTTAGAAAAGTCGCCTTCTTTACCTTCTAATAGCTCAGAGTAGGGAGCTATTAGAAGGTTATTTTCCTCAACAGAAACCTGGGGAATATCGTCTGTTAGGGACTCATCCATCGAGAAGTTACCCTCTTCTGGAGCCCTAAACAAAATTTTATAATAGTTAGTAATGTAAGATTTAAGTTGCTCATGATCTTCAATCATACCCTCCTCTTGACTAAGAGAATGAATAAGTTTCTTTCGATGTCTGTCATTGGCTACACCATGGAAGTCTCTAGTATTCGAATCCCCTTTGAGAATGAATTGCGAGTTTGAATGTTCTCCAGGACACATAAAGTTGTATTTTTTCAATCGCTCTGTTGGATCATGTTATATTATATGTGTGTTGTTTCAGTATTTTTAGAAACTTCTACATCGTCGAATACATAACTAGTTTTGTGGCTACACACACACACCTCTTTTTTAATGGTCACCGGGGGAGGGGACCCCCCCTAATATATTGCTCAAAAGTTGTCGAAGCTAAGAGTCACCTCTTAAGCTTTGGCTGATTCAGTTTATAAGGGAAACCAGATCAAAAACCCAAACAAATTGACCCCGTTTATGAGGAAAACCGGGCCAAAAACCGTACAAGTAACAAAGTTACAAAATATGAGGAAAAATGACGCCCAAGACAAGGCTCGACCTAGCTAGCAGACTCAAGGACTAACACCACAGGAGGCACAAGTATATGTGGGGTGTCGTGGAGGGATCCCAATACCGAGACTAAACAAACAACCTAACGCACCGCACCCGCGTGCAAACCGAACCTCACGACACAACTCATGAGCAACCACAACCAACGAGTGACAACACGAACCTTGATTGGAAGCTCCGCCACGAGAATCCGGAATGGTTAGCAAGTTGGGGAGGCATCTTGCGTCATCGAAGAGCAAAGATGAACTGGAACGACACCAAGAGCACTAGGCTCACCACACCACAATGGCCACCAAGGGAGGTACTTGAACATGCACAACAACATGGCCGAAACACCACCGAAGATGAACACGTAGGAAGCAGGGCAGCAGCCACACAGACCACCATCGACCCCAACCAGACACACCACCACCACCAACATTCCTTCAGCAAGCAACGACCACACAACAACCATATTGACCCCAAAGAGGACACCTTCAAGAAGGGCCGCGATGCTAGTTGCACCGCCATCATGCGTACAGGAGGACCTGGACTAGGGGTTCCCCCTGTGGTCTCGACGAGGAGGGTGCAGACAACAAAAACAATGACACCTCCAAGGAAGTTAGCGGCGCCCACGGGTCTCACATCGGCAGTTTCTTCATTTTCCTTCGTCTTACTAAATCATACTTCTTCCGTCTCAAAATTCTTTGTTGAGTCATTTATTTTGAAACGATGGAGTATTTGATGGAGTATTCGATTGTCCAGAGATCAAGAACATATACGGAGACAAGGGGATCTCCTTGATAAATCTATATCTATATCTATACCTACTAATAAAGGGGCTATTGCTTCTTACCACCGTAATTTCGTCCGTTTTTGTCCGTCGTCGTCCATCCACTTTGCCCAAAAAACTTCTATACCCGAGGTGGTACTGATATCCGTCCGTGTCTTCATAATTTTCATCCATCCACCAAGGTTATTTTTCATCAGAATTTTTAGCGATTGCATGCGTCGTGGTCCATCTTATCTTAGCCGTCCCAACGCAAAAATACTTGCAAGTACGAGGGATCAAACTCCCACGGTCCTGTTCAGGGTGTAAGGCTGCGGTTGAGCAACAACAAGTTTGTGTTTAAAAAATGTTTCGCCCTTTTAAGAAATAGTCCCACCTCGACCCCTTACATCCAACATATACCAGTTAATATATGTGTCAAATTTGCACATACACAAAAGCTAGCTGCTGGATGACTACCATCTAGAAGATGAGATAACGGACGTATAAAAAAAAAAGATAACGGATGTTGGCAGATTGCCATGGTGGAGTCCACGAGAGACACAATGTCTTAGGCTGGTTGTAATGGTAGTATCATAGCTAGTATCATGCATGCCAACTAGGCAATTTTGATGAGGTGTCATAGCATTAAAGGAAGAAAGAGAGGGTGTAGTATCATATCATGATACCGTATCATATTAAATGCTATACTACTTTGTGTCATGCATGGCAATAAATAGAGTACTACATGATACTAATATATGATACTATGCATTAGGGAGGTAGTATCATACACTAGTATCATATGCATGATACTAGTATATGATACTCCCCATTACAACCAGCCTTAGGAAATCAAGTCCCAAGACCCAGCCTATTAAGACGCGGCCCTTGAGCGCTAAAGCTATAAAGGTTAACTGGAAAACCCGTAACTTTCCATTGAAAAAAAAAAGGGAATTAGAGGCACTTTGATACAAGGAAGATGCATGTTACAAGGAGATCAGAGATCAGCGGAACTGATAGGTTGGATTACAATTTAGTATCTTCAATGTATGACACATAACATCTTCACAGCCTGAGGATGCACATGTGCGAATATACCATTGAACTGCTATGTTGGAATATTCACTTCGGTAAAAATCTAAAAATACTATATTTATGAATTTTATGGTTGTGTTTCACTACAAAGAGCTAGAATCACCCGTTGTAAGTTTGTTGGCACATGTTTCTACAAATAGTGTGGAGGCAATTTATACACGGTTCATCTTTCATGTTGAGTAAGCATTTTTAACTCTCAACATGAAGCCAAAATTATGCACAAGTTTTTCTTTTGCGAGAAATTTTTTGATCTATTTATCAACTGTCAAGGCAGTACAAATAACACTAAAGGTAAAAATATGCACAAGTGAAAAACAAACCTTTAAGTAAGTTTACAAAATATATGCAAAAATACGCATGCGCATATGGATATATACTAATCTCTATTGTTTTGAGGTGAGCTAAATTTTTTTTAAAAAAATGAACAAATCATGCTTGCTGCAACTATTACTCCTCTCGATTGTTTTGAGGTTAGTTTGCTTGCTTTTTTAGAAATGGAGGAAGACTCCCGGTTTCTACATCTGGACGATGCATGCAACCACTTTATTAATTATTCATAAAAGTCCTTATAAAGAGATACAACAGTAAGTCTAAAGCCACCGTCTAGGCAATATCTGTCGCTACTCCTATCCAGTTGATAAAAGGATGTTGATAGTCCGGGCCTAATACCACAGACCTCGCAGCCAAGCCTAATATCTAAGACCTGAGACCCCAACCTAGCCACTTGTCGGGTCTGGGGCACACACTCGTCCGCGCGTGCTCTCAGAGGCCGCCACCGCCAACTGCCACCACTCCATCTTCAGAACTGTACTGAAGCATCAATCTTGCTCGGTCTAGCTATCGTCGACGCCACCATGGCGCCCAAGGGCACCTCCTCCTGCGCGCAAACAGCTGAGCACGTCACGGTCGCCATTGATACACCTCGGCGCCATCTTTGCCAAGTACTATCAGCCGACACAGCTTGAAGTCCTTGGAAGATCTGTCGTGCGTAGCACCTGCCGACCAGGCATGACAAAGCGTAGCACCTGTCGGTCAGGCATGACTTGACATCTTCACCGAAGCTCCGTGGAAGACGAAGCCGCTCCACCTCTTGCCTTTGACTTCTAGCGCTGCTCCACAAACGATGCTCCCAAGAGAGAAACGACACCGCAGTGCCGCCATCGTCCGATCTGGAACACCAGATCCTAGGGTTTCCCCCGGAGCAACACGAGTGGGTCGACAGTAGTTACACGATGATCACCGCAAGAACATCGACATCGCCTGCCGTCGGCTCGATTTTCACCGGCAACCATGTCTCCCCTACTCGCAGCCGGAACTAGATGATGGATCTCGAGATCCGATCACCAAGCCTCTGGTCGGCCATCTCTGACGAAGAAGATGACCATCACCTCCACCAGCGTCACCACGCCGGGCACGCGTCGCCGTCGGCACCCCCATGGTGCCTAGAGGCCGACAAGCCCCGACGAACACCACGCCTCGCCAACCGCCATGGCTCAGACCCAAGCACCACCAGATCCAGATCGGATCGGGGTCAAGGGCCCCAAGCCGCAGCCGCCGCGGTGGCAGCACCACTGGACGGTGCCCTGCCCTCCACCCCGCCGTAGGACCGAGTCATAGCCGACTCGCCGTGCCACGCCGCCCGAGCCGCCGCCGAAGAACTCGCGCCCGCCGAGAGAGAGAGAGAGAGCGCGCAGAGGAGAGCCCGGCCGCCGTCGGCCTTTGCCGGCTTTGCCATTGTGTCCCTTGGTGACGGCGAGGGGGGAGGGAGGGAGGAGGAGGGCCGGCGGCGGAGGGAACTAGGGTTCCCCCGAGTCGCCTCAGAGAGGGACGCGGAGGACGGGGTGTACTACAGCCTTGCTACAATTATTATTCATATTTATTCATATTGCTGCTTTTTCCTGTTTTATTTTTAAATTTCAAGAATGAACAATTAATCTAAAGAATGAATTAACAATCAAAAGTTAGTTGTTCAGATAGATCAATTTACTTGAAATCATAACTTATATCATCATCAAATGATTCATGTTTTTTTAACACCAACGACACTCATCCAACGACATGGTACTTGATCCGACAGATTTATATGAACCATGTCTTTTCCCGTTGCAACGCACGGACATTTATGACAAATTACCCTAACTCTTTCTGTAGTACTGTATTTGAATTGAATCTTAATTTTTACCATCCTTTTGTTCACGGGCGCTGGGGTGGAAGTGGAACGCATCGTTTCCCTAGACTAATTGACCACAGGTCGTCGTATAGCGGGAGTGGCCTCCATCTCCATCCCTTGTTATCGGGAAGACAGCAAATGAGACAAGACAAGAGGAGGCGCCGGCACTTCCTTGTCGCTGGATTCACGACTTGCCGACCTACCTGCGCCGCCTCAGGCCATCTCTCAAATCTGGGACTATTGCACTGGTGACGGAGGAAAGCATGTGCGTCCCTTCCCGTCGTGGCAAACGGAAGCGAAATCAAAGCCTCACTCTGTTTTCTCTGCGCCCTCTCCCTCACCCTTCTCCTCTTAGGCTTAGCCTTGTTTGGCTGTAATGGCTGGACTGGAGGAGCTGAAGCGGAGGCTGCAGCCCATCTTCTTCGACGCCGATGGCAATGTTGTGCCGCCCCCCGCCGCCGACGGGACGTCCGACGACTCCAGCTCTGACGACTGCGAGGTAACCACTCTCTTCGTTTCAGCCGTTTGGTCAGTTCGCTGAGATCTATGTTTATCTTCATTCTGTTCAACCAACAAAATTCCTTGCTTATGTTGCTCATAGTATGTTTTTTCTTAAGCCTGCTATAAAATACATATGATGCTCATATTTTAATCTTACTTTTGTAAAGGTTTTGGATGGTGGAACTGTCAATTTATTGAGTAGGTCCTCTGATGAATATAACATCAGTAAGCTTGGCTTCCATAAACGAACAACCAGACCAGATGGGGACTATGCTACAGATAAGGCATATCGATGTTCTTGTCATGATATGCATATTTTTGATTCTGTTGGTAACGGTGCAAGCAGCGTTGTCCATAGAGCTATTTATGTACCAGTCCATCGAGTTTTGGCACTCAAGAAAATTAACATTTTTGACAAGGTGAGTGCAAAACTTTTTATAGTCCATATGCCATAAGCTGACATCTCTATGTTCCCCTTACATGAAACAAAATCTATGGATACCCCCCCTTTTCCTTTTTCTTTTAATTAACTTTCATATGGAACTAACTACAAGTGTCGAATTCATCGCTTGTTCTCCATTTAATGCCTGTAGTACTCCAGTATTAGTTGGAAATTGTTTGAACCAAGCTGCAGCAAGTAGAACCGGAAATGCAGCAAGTACTATAGACATTGTTTGGACCAAGCTTCTTCTCTTTATATTTATTATAACGTATTCTCTGGTATATATTACAGGAAAAGAGACAACAAATTCTTAATGAGATTAGAACGTTATCAGCAGCATCTTGTTATCCAGGTTTAGTTGAATTCCAAGGAGTTTTTTATACCCCGGACTCTGGAGAAATATACTTTGCTCTTGAGTATATGGATGGTGGTTCATTAGCAGATATTATCAGGGTCAAGAAATTCATAACAGAACCAGTTCTTTCACATATGCTACAGAAAGTGTTGCTAGTACGTGTCTCTTGCCTCCATAAGTTCTGATGTTAGCTCTATTCAAATCAGGCCTGTGAACTTTAAATGACTAGTTGGTCTGTGTTAATTTATTAGGCTCTGCGCTACTTGCATGAAGTGAGGCATTTAGTTCACAGAGATATAAAGCCAGCAAATTTGCTGCTAAATCTAAAGGGTGATACGAAAATTACAGACTTTGGTGTAACTTCTGGACTGCATGATTCAGTTACCATGGTATGCTATTTCTTGGTGACCGAAACTTCTCTTAGCAACAGCAAGCTGTTCCAAAATAGTATTAAGTGGATATCTGAGTATCTAGATTGAATAAGCAGTATATATGTGTAGTAATTGTCTTCCAGTGTGCTACCTTCCTGGGCAGTGTCACATATATGTCTCCTGAGAGAATTCGGAACGAAAATTACTCATATGCTGCTGATATCTGGAGCCTTGGACTAACAGCATTGGAGTGTGCAACTGGAAGATACCCATATGATGTAAATGGGGGCGAGGCCGACCTCATGCTGCAGGTGAGGTGGTTGGTGGTCAAGCAGTGTTCATTTGTATAATTTTCTACTGCCTTTCGTGATCATCTTATTTATGGAAAATATCATGATCTCATTTATGTGTATCTGTTGGTATATTGTTGAGTAAAGCTGTTTTCGGAATTTGGCTTGTTTTTCGTAGGCGTTCTACATCTGTTTCCGAATTTCTACTGGATTTAGAACTTCTATTTCATTTCTGCTTTCCAACATGAATGGTCTGACAATAATGCAATACTAGTTCGGTAGTTCCTCTTGTGAGTATTATATTATTGATGTATAATGCAATCCTCCTTTCCCACCTTACTGTGTTGCAGTCTTGCAGATATTGGAAGATCCATCGCCAACACCACCGAAACATATTCATTCAGAAGAGTTTTGCTCGTTCATCGATGCTTGCTTGCAGAAAGATGCTGATGCAAGACCAACATGTGATCAGGTAAAGTGACGTCTAGTACAATTAATGTTTTTCAAAAGAAACGGTAGGAGGGTTTCCGACTGCGTAAATCTTGTGATAATCTTTATTTATTTATTTATTTATTGCGGGGAGTGATAAACTTTATTATGCAGTATAGGGTTTTGCGACACTATCTGAGAGTAATGTCTGATGGATACAGATTAGCGGTCTAAGGTGTATTAATCACACACACACACACACACACACACACACACACACACACACACACACACACACACACACAATTCTGAGGTGATAATTGCAAAAAAGTGGTCTCATATGTTGAATTGTTTTGCAAATTATTCATTGTCAACTAACTACTTAAATAGGTTATTTGCAACAAAGACGAAATGGGGTTTATTTTGCTCTCTGAAATTTTAAAAATCTTATTTGAATCACATACTAAACATCTTGTAGCTTTTGTCTCATTCCTTCATCAAGAAATACGAGGGACCTGGTGTGGACTTGGCAGAGTACAACAAAAGTGTTCATGATCCAGCGGAAAGATTATCCCAGATAGCACATGTGAGTTCCTAATAGCCTTCGTTAGCTTATATTTTTCCTGTTCTGCTGCCTTTCCATATGGCAGGAAAATGAACCTGATGTTCCACAAGTTCACATACAATGATGTTAGCTATGCTTAGACAATAGAACATTCCAACAATTCAGCAAATAAACTGACTCTTACTGCAGTTGTTTCAATCTTTTTAATCTGGTTTCTTGCTATCCGGGATTCAAAATATTCATGTTAAAATTTTAGACCTCGTTGAGGATTTCGGTTGCCACAAGCATAGTTTAAAAAACTAGACCGGGCCAGCGGTCGGACCGAAAAAAACTGGAACCGGCGGCATCGGTGGTTTTTTAAGCTAATAAGACGGTTCTGCAATTGGACCAGAGAAAACCAGTCAAGCCGGCCGGTTTTCTGGAAAAAAACGATGACTAAACCAGGCCTTTGAACCGGAAAAAACCAGGAAAATGTTTAATTTAGAATTTGGGAGAAGCGGGATTCAATCCTAGGATGTGTGAGTAGTAGGCATTGCGTGCTCATGGCCCAGTAACCAACTCGGTCGTGCTACTTTGTTGTCTATTATAGGGAAGTAATTTTATTTGACCATTGTTTAACACTGTTTTATTTGGCCATTGTCTACTAAACGTATATTATTTTATGGTAAAAACCCGACGAATGAACCGGTGAACCGGCGGTCCAACTGACGAAAACCTGAACCGACAGGCTCACCGGTTCGATCTTCGGTTCAGTTTTTTAAACTATGGCCACAAGTATATCTCAGAAAAATAAATTGGAGCAGGGAAAAACGTGCTCTGTGGTTTTGCTATTCATGGAGTGGGACGAATTTACAGGAACTTTGCCACTGCCAGGTCACTTACTGTTTCGCTTGAATATACTCGGCCCTAAACGTTTCTCCCCTTGAATATGAATGCGCCCGCCATGCTCACGCGGCCGCTCACCTCAGCTATAGCCGCTTACGCTGCTGCTCTCTTCACCTCCAACCACTCTTGAAATAGTCTTTCACCCCGCTTTATAGATAAAGCAACCACCATTTCCACACTAGTTAAAGTGCAGGAAAGTAAATAGAAGGTCTGCTGGGGCTCAAATAAGCCCAAAAGCAAAAGAGAGAAGGCGACACAAGACTCCGGAGAGTTAAAAGATCAACGGATAGGGCGCGAAGCGAGTTGGCGGGCTGCCACCAGAAGATCATCAATCATGCCATTCTAGCCGGTCCCTGTCCGCTGCCTACAAAGCAGGTACCACTGCTGCAAGAAGGCCAAAATTTTAAACAGAGTCAGAAGCACACTGCAAGAAGACTCGCTTGATAACCATCTTGTCACGTACAGTCCATTGGGTCCAGGTAATCACTGCAAACACTAACCAGAAGGGGCGCCTCCTCCTACCGGTATGTTTGGCCTGAGCCTCCAGGAACTCGCTCAGGTCCGGCGCCTGCCACTCAAGCCCTAGAGCCTCACGGACAAAGTTCCATAAGGAGGCAGCGGGACGAGAGAAGAAAATGTGGGTCCCGGATTTGGGAACCACGCAAAGAAGGCTAAGGCCATCACCCGGCCCATGCCGCTTTGCCACCTCCACACCTGATGGGAGGCGATTACAGAGCAGCTGCCAAACAAAGATTTTGATCTTCATAGACAGCGGAGGTTTTCACAAGTGGGAGGTCCACACAAGAGTCTGGCGCACAATAGAGGGCACGGTATGCCAACCCGGCAGAGAAGAGCGCCGAGGAGGTGACGTGCCAAGACACGACGCCAGGGGACCTCAACAGCGATGACAGAAGAGCCGTCCACAACTTGGTCTAGGCTAAGGTTTCCTTTGGCCGAATGTTCGTTGGAACGGGATATCCCAATTCCCATTATGAGCTGCCGAGGCTACCAAGAGCACCGGATCCGAGCAAATCACGAAATGGCCCGGGAATTCGGCACGCAACGTGGTCCTACCGAGCCAGGGGTCGAGCCAAAAGAGGGCACCCTCTCCATCGCCTATGGAGAAACTGATTTTTTTTTTGAAAAGGAGGATACACCCCCGGCCTATGCATCTGGGAGATGCATGCAGCCACTATATTAACTATTCACAAAGACCTTACAAAATAATACATCAGTAAGCCTAAAGCCACCATCTTGGCAACACCTGTCGCTACTCCTATGCCCTTGATGAACCGAATATCCGAGCCAAATACCAAACAGACATCGCAACAAAGCCTAACATCTAAAGCCGGATGCCCCAGCCCAGCCACATATTGGGACTGTGTCACACACCGGTCCGGCGCACTCTCAGAAGCCGCCGCCACCGTCTTCCACTGGTCCATCTCCATAGCAGGTTTTTTTTTTTTAGAAAAGGAGGATGACCCCCGGCCTCTGCATCTGAAAGATGCATACTGACACACCGACCTTGTCAGGCCTGCCATCGACGCCACCACGGCGCCAGACAGCGCCACCATCCTGCACGTATCCATCTGGCCGCGCCCGTCGCCGAAACTCCGCAGCGCCATGCCGCTGGGATCCATCGTCAGCCATGCCTATGGAGAAACTGACACCCAAGTGAATCTCATGCTTGATCGACTGGAGGGATTTTCAGAACTGAGATCCCTCCCAACGGTCACAAGCCAGGAGAGGATGGCCCTGCAGGTGTTTGGCTCTTTATAAGCTGCAGCCATAGGCCACCCTCACCTCAGCATGAGTACCACATTTAAACTGCTCCCACGGGCAGCAGAAGTGTGCTCTCCACGATGGAGCACATCCAAACCGGAAAAGAGAGAAGAAAAAAAAGAGGAGGTGTGCTCCTGCACGAGCCACAGGTATACCTGGCCATACCTCGGGCCGGGCCGGGCCAAGCCCGACGCAAAAAACCCAGGCCCGGGCCCGGCCATCAGGCCTGTTTTCTGGGCCCGAGCCCGGCCCGAACACGTAAAAGCCCGTCGGGCTCCGGGCCGGCCCGGCCCGACCTTCAGAAAAGTGCTAAAACGACGGGCCCGGGCCCGGCCATCGGGCTCAAAATCTAGGCCCGAGCCTGGCCCGGGAGCAGCGTCGGGCCGGGCCGGGTCAGGCTTTTTCGGGCCGGGCTGGCCGGGCCGGGCTTCCCATGGCCAGGTATAGCCACAAGTCTGCTCCCGCGCTGGAGCACATCGGAACCCGAAAGGAGCCTTGGCGCAGTGGCAAAGCTGCTGCCTTGTGACCATGAGGTCACGGGTTCAAGTCCTGGAAACAGCCTCTTGCAGAAATGTAGGGAAAGGCTGCGTACAATAGACCCAAAGTGGCCGGACCCTTCCCCAGACCCTGCGCAAGCAGGAGCTACATGCACCGGGCTGCCTTTTTTTGAAGTTGTGAACCTTACATTCATTGATCTATGTGTAGTAAAAGATAAAGTACTTTCTGAAAAAAGAATGTAGGCCTCTTCATCTAAGAGTATAACCTTTTGATACCGAAATGCTGTTTCCTGACTACAGGCAAACCATGTACTCACTTTGATATTGGGACCCTGCGCAAGCAGGAGCTACATGCACTGGGCTGCCCTTTTTTGAAGTTGTGAACCTTATGTTCATTGATCTATGTGTAGTAAAAGATCAAGTACTTTCTGAAAAAAGAATGTAGGCCTCTTCATCTAAGAGTATAACCTTTTGATACCGAAATGTTGTTTCCTGACTACAGGCAAACCATGTACTCACTTTGATATTGAATATGTGATCTGCCTTTGATACCCTTAGTTTTGAAGGAAGGGTATTTCTTTTCCGTATATTAGTACTCAAAGGTAAGTTCCTTGCTTGTTGCTTGAATAATAGGCAGATGTCTGAGTGCATGTTTACTCTATACATTAGCCAGAGATATATAGTTTGGTAGCATTAGTTAAGTCAACTACTCTACTCATCTACACGACTTATGGCCATTGTTATGTTTATCGCAGATGCTTGCTGTACATTACTACCTGATCTTTGATGGTGGTGATGACCAATGGCGTCACATGAAGTCATTCTATGGACAAGATTCTACTTTCAGGTAGAGGAATATCTTGGGCTACGTTTCTCTCGTAGTAACAAATCCCTTGCTGTATTTTCCAGTTGTGCAAAATACCTTAGTTTCCACTGCTTGGATCGCATGTCTTTATTATGCTTGGCTCCGGAACTATAATTGAACTTTCTTTCCTGTTAATTGTACATGAACTGTGGAGACTTATTGACATGATATTTTTATTCTAGTTTCTCAGGGGAAACACATGTCGGTAAGAGCGACATATTCGATACTTTGTCAAGAATAAGGGAAATGCTAAAAGGTAACAGCCGTTGCGAAAAGATTGGCCGTGTGATGGAGAAGGTTTACTGCCGTGCACATGGGGAAGAAGGGATGAGTGTTCGAGTTTCTGGATCATTCATTATGGGGAACGAGTTCCTCGTGTGCGCAGATGGGTTTTGTGCTGAAGGGATGCTAAGCATCGTCGAACTCTCTCCCGACATTCTCAGCAAGCAGGCAGGCCATTTCCAGGAAGATTTTTTCATGGAGCCAGGAACTGCCATGGGATGCTATGTGATATCAAGGCAAGAATTGCACATTGGCGTATCATGAAGTCATTCGCCATCTTGCATGCGGTCATTACATATGATGATTTTTGTGCTTTTTACTGCCGTGCATTTGCTGAACTGATCTATCATGCATGTTGTCTTTCCATTTGATGCTGAAGAAAATAATCTTCTAGCATATCGACATTGAGGTATTGGAATTTATTCAATTGAGGTTCAACAGAGTCTACAATGAACTGAAAACATCGGTTATTGCCTCTCTGCATTCAGCATTTATGCTTGTAAGTTTAATGACGGGGAGACAATTGCGCTTGTAAAATGACGGGGAAAAGCTTTCCCATGCTATGAAGCAAATTCCATGTTATGCTACAATGTTTTTTCTTTCTATTTTCCTTACGAAAAGGAGCATGTAACCCAGGCTCTGCATTTGGTGTACTATCATCCTTATTAAATTATCAATCAAATCATCCAAACAGCTACTAGATGATAAGGGCCAATACGGCCAAAGCACAACTGACTGGTATCAACAATAATGATTCAAACATATATCTAATTACTGAAAAGGTGTAGTCTCAGTCGAGTGACATCGGTGTAGTTGTTTTGCTACAAGCGGCACGGCTAGATGTTGCAATCGGCGACGTAAAATGTTGCGACAATTTTGCAAGCAACGACAACTAACGCTGCATCGGATGTGACTAAATGCTATGTTATGGCGGTGCTTGAAGGAGGGCGCGAGAGGGCCGGCCGGGGGCTTTTTTGCCCACAGCCAGGCAAGAGGGAAGGGATTTTCTTCTTAATTCTTGCTTGATTAGATTGATACATCTCCTCTCTTTATATAAAAAGGTTTACTTGACTCTCAAGCAAGACTTACTTGACCCCTAAGCAAGCGACCCTTATCGCTAATTAACCCTAAGACTAACGGGCTATACCGCCAGCCCAGCCCCATTAGGCCCATTACGTACTCTAACACTACACCCCACCTGGACATGCAGCTTGTCCGGCCCAGCCCCATTAGGCCCATTACGTACTCTAACACTACACCCCACCTGGACACGCAGCTTGTCCTCGAGCTGCAGCCTAACCAACTTATAACCATGACTCGACGCAACACAAATCTAACACCTAAAAACAAGTCTTTTAGATCTCGGCTTGTTTTATTACTCTCAACCTGAAATGGATCGGTACGCTTTATTTTGAACCTTTTAACAAAAAGTGGACACCATCCGCGCGTTGGACGTGCACATGTACAGCGACCTGGATCCCATGGACACCACCTCGACAAAAAGAGTGCATGTATATGGCCACCTGGAAGTGGTCGCAAGAGTGACCAGCAGAGGCGCCCTCACGGCGGCCGGCGGCAGAATGCAGTGGTGCTACGCGGTGCGCTCCTATCGGTGACACCCTGCCTTCTCCCCGCCGGACGACTGTTGGTCTGCACCGCACAGGAAAGAGTGGAGGGTTTGCAATGGAGAATGACGAGGAGGGGTGCGTCCCCCAACCGCCGATGTCGCAGACTTTGAGGTCGTTGCCCGCGGGGAAGACAACATGCCCGCCACCCGTGGGAGAAACCGCATGCCCAAGATCCGCGACGCAACGGACGAGATCGAGGTCCTTTGCGCATCGAAGGGAAATTTGGAGGAGCGGCAGCTGCAGACCACGCATCTTCCACACACGCCGACGCGGTAGGAGGCCGCGCGCAGCAGCCTGCAGCCTCACCGCCGTCGACACGTGGCGGGTAGCGATCCAAGACGGAAGCGGTGATGGCGACGGGGGGAACTTGATCTGCTGGATGGGGACGTCGTGGGACGGCGGCGACGCTGATGGGAACGAGGTCTTTGCAGTCCCGTCGTAGGGCATCCCATACTGGTACGAGATGACCGGCGCCGTGGTCGCGGTCGAGGGCGGCGGGGGTAGCTGCTGTTGGTGTGGCGGCGGCGGAGGTGGCTGCTGGGGATGCGGCTGGGGCGCATAGGGCCCGACGAGGAAGGCCCTGATGCCCGCCATGGCCTGCCGTAATTCCAGGATTGCGACTGTCATCTACTTCGGGGTGAGGACGAGGGCGGACGACGTCAGGGAAGAGGGTGCAATCTGTTGCGGAACGTAGTATTTCAAAAAATTTGCCTACGATCACGCAAGATCTATCTAGGAGAAGCATAGCAATGAGCGGGGAGAGTGTGTCCACATACCCTCGTAGACCGAAAGCGGAAGCATTTAGTAACGTGGTTGATGTAAACGTCTTCGCGATCCAACCGATCAAGTACCAAACGCACGATGATAACCCACAAGTATAGGGGATCGCAACAGTTTTCGAGGGTAGAGTATTCAACCCAAATTTATTGATTCGACACAAGGGGAGCCAAAGAATATTCTCAAGTATTAGCAGTTGAGTTGTCAATTCAACCACACCTGAATAACTTAATATCTGCAACAAAGTATTTAGTAGCAAAGTAGTATGAAAGTAACGGTAGCGGTGGCAAAAGTAACAGTAGCAGTTTTGTAGTAATTGTAACAGTGGCAATGGAAAAGTAACTAAGCGAAGAACAATATGTGAGAAGCTCGTAGGCATTGGATCAGTGATGGATAATTATGTCGGATGCGATTCCTCGTGCAATAGTTATAACATAGGGTGACACAGAACTAGCTCCAATTCATCAATGTAATGTAGGCATGTATTCGGAATATAGTCATACATGCTTATGGAAAAGAACTTGCATGACATCTTTTGTCCTACCCTCCCGTGGCAGCGGGGTCCTATTGGAAACTAAGGGATATTAAGGCCTGCTTTTAATAGAGTACCAGACCAAAGCATTAACATTTAGTGCATACATGAACTCCACAAACTACAGTCATCACCGGTAAGTATCCCGATTATTGTCACTTCGGGGTTAACGGGTCATAACACATAATAGGTGACTATAGACTTGCAAGATAGGATCAAGAACTCACATATATTCATAATAACATAATAGGTTTAGATCTTGAATCATGGCACTCGGGCCCTAGTGACAAGCATTAAGCATAGCAAAGTCATAGCAACATCAATCTCAGAACATAATGGATACTAGGGATCAAACCCTAACAAAACTAACTCGGTTACATGATAAATCTCATCCAACCCATCACCGTCCAGCAAGCCTACGATGGAATTACTCACACACGGCGGTGAGCATCATGAAATTGGTGATGGAGGAAGGTTGATGATGACGACGGCGACGGATTCCCCTCTCCGGAGCCCTGAACGGACTCCAGATCAGCCCTCCTGAGAGAGATTAGGGCTCGGCGGCGGCTCCGTATCATAAAATGCGATGAGTCCTTCTCTCTGATTTTTTTTCTCCCCGAACGTGAATATATGGAGTTGGAGTTGAGGTCGGTGGAGCACCAGGGGGGCCACGAGGCGGGGCGCGCCAGGGGTAGGCGCCCCACCCTCGTGGACGGGTGTGGGCCCTGGCCTTGATTCTTTCATGATATTTTTATTAATTCCAAAAATATTCTTCGTGAAGTTTCAGGTCATTCCGAGAACTTCTATTTCTGCACAAAAATAACACCATGGCAATTTTGCTGAAAACAACGTCAGTCCGGGTTAGTTCCATTCAAATCATGCAAGTTAGAGTCCAAAACAAGGGCAAAAGTGTTTGGAAAAGTAGATACGATGGAGACATATCAACTCCCCCAAGCTTAAACCTTTGCTTGTCCTCAAGCAATTCAGTTGACAAACTGAAAGTGATAAAGAAACACTTTTACAAACTCTGTTTGCTCTTATTGTTGTAAATATGTAAAGCCAGCATTCAAGTTTTCAGCAAAGATTATGAACTAACCATATCCACAATAACACTTTGGTCTCATGTTTACTCATATCAATGCCATAATTGACTAGCGAGCAATAATAATAAATCTTGGGTGACAACACTTTCTCAAAACAATCATAATATGATATAACAAGATGGTATCTCGCTAGCCCTTTCTGAGACCGCAAAACATAAATACAGAGCACCTATGAAGATCAAGGACTGACTAAACATTGTAATTCATGGTAAAAGAGATCCAGTCATACTCAATATAAATTAATAGTAATGGATGCAAATGACAGCGGTGCTCTCCAAGTGATGCTTTTTAGTAAGAGGATGATGACTCAACATAAAAGTAAATAGATAGGCCCTTTGCAGAGGGAAGCAGGGATTTGTAGAGGTGCCAGAGCTCAATTTTGAAATAGAGATAAATAATATTTTGAGCGGCATACTTTCATTGTCAACATAACAACCGAGAGATCTTGATATCTTCCATGCTACACACATTATAGGCGGTTCCCAAACAGAATGGTAAAGTTTATACTCCCCCACCACCAACAAGCATCAATCCATGGCTGGCCCGAAACAACGGGTGCCTCCAACTAGCAACAGTCATGGGGGAGTTTTGTTTGCAATTATTTTGATTTGATTTGAGCATGGGACTGGGCATCCCGGTGACTAGCCATTTTCTCGTGAGTGAGGAGCGGAGTTCACTCCTCTTGAGAATAACCCGCCTAGCATGGAAGATACAGACAACCCTAGTTGATACATGAGCTATTCGAGCATACAAAACCGAATTTCATTTGAAGGTGTAGAGTTTGGCACATACAAATTTACTTGGAACGGCAGGTAGAAACCGCATATAGGAAGGTATGGTGGACTCATATGGAATAACTTTGGGGTTTATGGAAGTGGATGCACAAGAAGTATTCCCGCTTAGTACAAGTGAAGGCTAGAAAGAGACTGGGAAGTGACCAACTAGAGAGCGATAACAATCATGAACATGCATTAAAATTAATAAACATTGAGTGCAAGCATGAGTAGGATATAATCCACCATGAACATAAATATCATGGAGGCTATGTTGATTTTCTTTCAACAACGTGTGTGAAAATGTGCCAAGTCAAGTCACTCGAACCGTTCAAAGGAGGATACCACCCCATCATACCACATCACAACCATTTTAATAGCATGTTGGCACGCAAGGTAAACCATTATAAACTCCTAGCTAATTAAGCATGGCATGAGCAACTATAATCTCTAATTTTCATTGCAAACATTTTTCATTCATAATAGGCTGAATCAGGAACGATGAACTAATCATATTTACAAAAACAAGAGAGGTCGAGTTCATACCAGCTTCTCTCATCTCAATCAGTCCATCTTATATCGTCATTATTGCCTTTCACTTGCACGACCGAACGGTGTGGATAATAATAATAGTGCACATGCATTGGACTAAGCTGGAATCCGCAAGCATTTAATACATGGGAGAAGACAAGGTAATATGGGCTCTTTGTTAAATCAGCAATAATGCATATAAGAGCCACTTCAACATGTTCATTATGGTCTTCTCCTCTCGACCCCCAAAGAAAAAAAACTATTTACACGGGAAAGCTCCCAACAAGCAAAAGAAGAACGAGAAATCTTTTTGGGTTTTCTTTTAATTATTAATACTACAAGCATGGAAAGTAAACTAACTAAAAGCTATAACTAATTTTTTTGGTTTTTTCTTAAGGTTTTTCATACACACAAGAAGAAGGCTTAAAACAGAAAATAAACTAACATGGATATTACAATGAAAAAGTATGAGCACCGACAACTAGCATGAGTGTGTGAACATGAATGTAATGTCGGTGGGAAATACGTACTCCCCCAAGCTCAGGCTTTTGGCCTAGATTGGTCTATGCCCATGGATCAAAGCTACTCTCTCCGGTGTACTGAGAAGGATCCTCGGGGTGCTCCTCGGGGTGCCACTGGTTGGCGATCTCCTCCGGATCCCACTGATAAACAGACTGACGGTGAGGATCAAGTGGTAGCTCCGGATCTGGCTCTGGAGCTGGTGTTAGGCTCCGGTAGGCATGAATGGCCTCCGGCAGAACAAGGTACATGCCTGAAGATAAGTTGAACAAAGAAGGAGCAGGCAAAGTAATAGTCTCAAAGTAATTTTTATCAAATATCAGTCTATAGTTAAGCATCTTTTTCTTATTCTTAACAATAAAATCATGTGCTACCATACTCTTATAGTCTAGAAAAACGGGAGGCAACAACTTTTCTTCTTTCTCATAATGCCTAATAGGTATGTTAAAGTGTGCAGCAAGGCGCGAGGCGAAGATACCTCCCAAGATGGGACCCTTCGTACGGTTCAGATTTAACCGTTTGGCAACAATAGCGCCTAAACTAAAAGTGTTATCACGAAACAAGGCATGGCACAAAATAACAATATCAGGGGCACTATGGTTTCCATAGTTCCCGCGGCCAATTAAACATCTACTAGCAAATATTGCAAAGTAACGTAGAACAGGAAAGTGTATGCTAGTGATTATTGCATCAGAAACTTTCCTCGTTTTCCCTACAACAGTCATATCAATAAACCCTTCCACATCATTACGATGTGGTTCCTCTATGCTGCCCGCAAAGGGTAACTTGCAAACCTCACAAAAATCATAAAGGGACATCTCCTTATACTCATCATATAATAAAAATCCACCGAAGGTGGTGATCTCCTAGCATGGAAATGAAAATTTTGTACAAAAATATTAGTGAGTAGGAGATACTATTCGCGCTGGTCGCCGAGGAAGTCGGTGAGGCCCGCATTCTCAGCCAAATAATAAAAATCATCGTGAATCCCGGCTGCTCTCAAGAACTCACCATAAGGCCATTCACACGGACGAACTTCCGCGGTGCGAGGAAGATTATACTTGGGCTTCTTATTCTCTTCACTTTTCTTATCCTTCGAGCTTCGGCTCGAAGAGCCCCTAAAAAATCTCTTCATCATTTTCTGAAAATTTCTGAAATTTTTAGTAACTTAAAATAAAAGTGAACCAAACTCAACAAAATTGATAGCAACTATTCCCACATGTGCCTAGAGACTGATACGTCAATTTTGCATCATGCTTTTATATTGATATTTATCGCATTATGTGCTGTTATTACACGTTATGTCACAATACTTATGCCTATTCTCTCTTATTTTACAAGGTTTACATGAAGAGGGAGAATGCCGACAGCTGGAATTCTGGGCTGGAAAAGGAGCAAATATTAGAGGCCTATTCTGCACAACTCCAAAAGTCCTGAAACTCTACGGAAGTCATTTTTGGAAATAATGAAAAATATTGGGCAAAGAAAATACCAGAGGGGGCCCACACCCTGGCCACGAGGGTGCGGGGCGCGCCCTACCCCCCTGGGCGCGCCCCCTGCCTCGTGGGCCCCCTAGTGGCCCTCCGGTGCCCATCTTCTGCTATATGAAGTCTTTCGTCCGAGAAAAAATCATAAGCAAGCTTTCGGGAAGAAACTCCGCCGCCATGAGGCGGAACCTTGGCGGAACCAATCTAGGGCTCCGGCAGAGCTGTTCTGCCGGGGAAACTTCCCTCCGGGAGGGGGAAATCATCGCCATCGTCATCACCAACGCTCCTCTCATCGGGAGGGGGCCAATCTCCATTAACATCTTCACCAGCACCATCTCCTCTCAAACCCTAGTTCATCTCTTGTATCCAATCTTTGTCTCAAAGCCTCAGGTTGGTACCCGTAGGTTGCTAGTAGTGTTGATTACTCCTTGTAGTTGATGCTAGTTGGTTTATTTGGTGGAAGATCATATGTTCAGATAAATTATGCATATTAATACCCCTCTGATTATGAACATGAATATGATTTGTGAGTAGTTACGTTTGTTCCTGAGGACATGGGAGAAATCTTGCTATAAGTAGTCATGTGAATTTGGTATTCTTCGATATTTTGATGAGACGTATGTTGTCTCTCCTCTAGTGGTGTTATGTGAATGTCGACTACATGTCACTTCACCATTATTTGGGCCTAGAGGAAGGCATTGGGAAGTAATAAGTAGATGATGGGTTGCTAGAGTGAGAGAAGCTTAAACCCTAGTTTATGTGTTGCTTCGTAAGGGGATGATTTGGATCCATATGTTTCATGCTATGGTTAGGTTTACCTTAATACTTCTTTTGTAGTTGCGGATGCTTGCAATAGGAGTTAATCATAAGTGGGATGCTTGTCCAAGTAAGGACAGCACCCAAGCACCGGTCCACCCACATATCAAATTATCAAAGTACCGAACGTGAATCATATGAGCGTGATGAAAACTAGCTTGACGATAATTTCCATGTGTCCTCGGGAGCACTTTTCTCTATATAAGAGTTTGTACAGGCTTGTCCTTTGCTACAAAAAGGATTGGGCCACCTTGCTGCACTTTATTTACACTTGTTACTTGTTACCCGTTACAAGTTACCTTATCACAAAACTATCTGTTACCGATAATTTCAGTGCTTGCAGAGAATACCTTGTTGAAAACCGCTTATCATTTCCTTCTGCTCCTCGTTGGGTTCGACACTCTTACTTATCGAAAGGACTACGATAGATCCCCTATACTTGTGGGTCATCAAGACTCTTTTCTAGCGTCGTTGCCTGGGAGTGAAGCGCCTTTGGTAGGTGGAATTTGGTAAGGAAAAATTTATATAGTGTGCTGAAATTTACTGTCACTTATTACTATGGAAAGTATCCTTTGAGGGGATTGTTCGGGGTATCTTCACCCCGAACAGTAGAGCAAAGAGTCGCTCCTCAACCTACTGAACCTACTGAAAATGTTTACTTTGAAATTCCTTCGGGTATGATAGAGAAATTGCTAGCTAATCCTTTTGCAGGAGATGGAACATTGCATCCCGATTTACACTTAATCTATGTGGATGAAGTTTGTGGATTATTTAAGCTTGTAGTTATGCCTGATGATGTTATCAAGAAGAAGGCCTTCCTTTATCTTTGAAGGGAGATGCATTGACATGGTATAGGCTATGTGATGATATGGGATCATGGGATTACAAGCAATTGAAATTGGAATTTCATCAGAAGTTTTATCCTATGCATCTTGTTCATCGTGATCGTAATTATATATATAATTGTTGGCCTCGCGAAGGAGAAAGCATCGCTCAAGCTTGGGGGAGGCTTAAATCAATGTTATATTCATGCCCCAATCATGAGCTCTCAAGAGAAATGACTATTCAAAATTTTTATGCTTGGCTTTCTGACAACAATCGCTCCATGCTCAATACTTCTTGCACTGGTTCTTTTATGATGAAGACTATTGAATTCAAATGGGATTTATTGGAAATAATTAAACGCAACTCTGAAGATTGGGATCTCGACGAAGGTAAGGAGTCAATTATAACACCTAAGTTTGATTGTGTTAAATCTTTTATGGATACCGATGTTTTCCGTAAATTTAGCACTAAATATGGACTTGACTCAGAGATAGTAGCTTCTTTTTGTGAATCTTTTGCTGCTCATGTTGATCTCCCTAAGGATAAGTGGTTTAAATATCATCCTACCATAGAAGTAAAAGTAGTTGAACCTATTAAAGTTGAAGAAAATACTATCACTTATAATGATCCTATTGTTCCTACTCTTATGTTGAGAAACCACCTTTCCCTCTTAGAATAAAGGATCATGCTAAAGCTTCAACTGTGGTTCGTAAAAGCAATATTAGAACTTATACATCCCCTGAGCAAGTTAAAGTTGAACCTAATATTTCTATTGTTAAAGATCTCTTGGCTGATAATATTGATGGGCATGTTATTTATTTCGTGAGGAAACTGCTAGAATTGCTAAACCTGGGGCTAAAGATAAACATAGACCTGTGGTAGGCATGCCTGTTATTTCTGTTAAAATAGGAGATCATTGTTATCATGGCTTGTGTAATATGGGTGCTAGTGCTAGTGCAATACCTATCTCTTTATATAAAGAAATTATGCATGATATTGCACCCGCTGAGTTAGAAGAAATCTATGTCACCATTAAGCTTGCCAATAGAGATACTATTTCACCAATTGGGATTGTTAGAGATGTTGAAGTCTTGTGTGGGAAAGCTAAATATCCTGCTGATTTTCTTGTTCTTGGTTCCCCACAAGATAGCTTTTATCCCATTATATTTGGTAGACCCTTCTTGAACACTATTAATGCTAAGATAGACTGCGAAAAGGATGTTGTTACTATTGGTTTGGATGATATGTCTCATGAGTTTAATTTTTCTAAATTTTGTAGACAACCCCGTGATGAAGAATTGCCTAGTAAGGATGAAATTATTGGTCTTGCTTCTATTGTTGTGCCTCCTAATGATCCTTTAAAACAATATTTGCTAGACCATGAAAATGATATGTTTATGAATGAAAGAAGGGAAATAGATGAAGTATTCTTCAAACAAGGACCCATTCTGAAACACAATTTGCCTGTTGAAATCCTAGGGGATCCTCCTCCACCCAAGGGTGATCCCATGTCTGAGCTTAAACCGTTACCTGATACTCTTAAATATGCTTATCTTGATGAAAAGAAGATATATCCTGTCATTATTAGTGCTAACCTTTCAGAGCATGAAGAGGAGAAATTATTGAAAACTCTGAAGAAGCACCGTGCTGCTATTGGATATACTCTTGATGATCTTAAGGGCATTAGTCCCACTCTATGCCAACACAAAATAAATTTGGAGAAAGACGCCAAACCAGTTATTGATCATCAGCGACGGTTAAATCCTAAGATGAAAGAAGTGGTAAGAAAGGAAATATTAAAGCTCCTTGAGGCAGGTATAATTTATCCCGTTGCTGATAGTCAGTGGGTAAGTCCTGTCCATTGTGTCCCTAAGAAGGGAGGTATTACTGTTGTTCCTAATGATAAATAAGAGTTGATTCCGCAAAGAATTATTACAGGTTATAGGATGGTAATTGATTTCCGTAAATTAAATAAAGCTACTAAAAAAGATCCTTACCCCTTGCCTTTCATTGATCAAATGCTAGAAAGATTATCCAAACACACACATTTCTGCTTTCTAGATGGTTACTCTGGTTTCTCTCAAATACCTGTGTCAGCTGATGATCAAGCAAAGACCACGTTTACTTGCCCTTTCAGTACTTTTGCTTATAGACGTATGCCTTTTGGTTTTGTAATGCACCTGCTACCTTTCAAAGACGCATGATGGCTATATTCTATGATTTTTGTGAAAAGATTTGTGAGGTTTTCATGGACGATTTCTCCGTTTATGGATCCTCTTTTGATGATTGCTTGAGCAACCTTGATCGAGTTTTGCAGAGATGTGAAGAAACTAACCTTGTCTTGAATTGGGAGAAATGCCACTTTATGGGGCATAAAATTTCTGAAAGAGGTATTGAAGTTGATAAAGCTAAAGTTGATGCTATTGAAAAGATGCCATGTCCCAAGGACATCAAAGGTATAAGAAGTTTTCTTGGTCATGCCGGTTTTTATAGGAGGTTCATTAAGGACTTCTCAAAAATTTCTTGGCCTCTGACTAATCTATTACAAAAGATATCCCTTTTGTCTTTGATGATGATTGTGTAGAAGCATTTGAAATACTTAAGAAAGCATTAATTTCTGCACCTATTGTTCAGCCACCTGATTGGAATTTACCCTTTGAAATTATGTGCGATGCTAGTGATTATGCTGTAGGTGTTGTTCTAGGACACAGAGTTGATAAGAAATTAACTGTTATTCAATATGCTAGTAAAACCCTAGACAGTGCTCAGAGAAATTATGCTACTACTGAAAAGGAATTCTTAGCAGTTGTTTTTGCTTGTGATAAGTTCAGACCTTATATTGTTGATTCTAAAGTAACTATTCACACTGATCATGCTGCTATTAAATACCTTATGGGAAAGAAAGATGCTAAACCTAGACTTATTAGATGGGTTCTTCTACTACAAGAATTTGATTTGCATATTATTGATAGAAAGGGAGCTGAGAACCCCGTTGCAGACAACTTGTCTAGGTTAGAAAATGTTCTTGATGATCCACTGCCTATTGATGATAGCTTTCCTGGTGAACAACTAAATGTCATAAATGCTTCTCGTACTGCTCCATGGTATGCTGATTATGCTAATTACATTGTTGCTAAATTTATACCGCCTAGTTTCACATACCAGCAAAAGA
The DNA here is from genome assembly GCA_021605205.1 of Aegilops longissima. NCBI lineage: Eukaryota > Viridiplantae > Streptophyta > Magnoliopsida > Poales > Poaceae > Aegilops > Aegilops longissima. The sequence continues at coordinate 257,542,604 of CM038680.1, read as the reverse complement.
AAAAGTTTTTCTATGATTTGAGACATTACTTTTGGGATGACCCACATCTTTATAAAGAAGGAGTAGACGGTTTTATTAGACATTGTGTACCTGAGCATGAACAGGAACAGATCCTACACAAGTGTCACTCCGAGGCTTATGGAGGACACCACGCTGGAGATAGAACGGCGCATAAGGTATTGCAATCCGGTTTTTATTGGCCTACTCTCTTCAAGGATGCTCGTATGTCGTATCTTGTGATGAATGTCAAAGAATTGGTAATATTAGTAGACGTCAAGAAATGCCTATGAATTATTCACTTGTTATTGAACCATTTGATGTTTGGGGATTTGATTATATGGGACCTTTTCCTTCCTCTAATGGGTATACACATATTTTAGTTGCTGCTGATTATGTTACTAAGTGGGTAGAAGCTATTCCAACTAGTAGTGCTGATCATAACACCTCTATTAAGATGCTTAAAGAAGTTATTTTTCCGAGGTTTGGAGTCCCTAAATATTTAATGACTGATGGTGGTTCACATTTTATTCATGGCGCCTTTCGTAAAATGCTTGCTAAGTATGATGTTAATCATAGAATTGCATCTCCTTATCACCCACAGTCTAGTGGTCAAGTAGAATTGAGTAACAGAGAGCTCAAATTAATTTTGCAAAAGACTGTTAATAGATCTAGAAAGAATTGGTCCAAGAAACTTGATGATGCATTATGGGCCTATAGGACTGCATATAAAAATCCTATGGGTATGTCTCCGTATAAAATGGTTTATGGAAAAACATGTCACTTACCTCTCGAATTAGAACATAAGGCATATTGGGCCATTAAAGAGCTCAGTTATGATTTCAAACTTGCCGGTGAGAAGAGGTTATTTGACATTAGCTCACTTGATGAATGGAGAACCCAAGCCTATGAGAATGCCAAGTTGTTTAAAGAAAAAGTTAAAAGATGGCATGACAAAAGGATACAAAAGCGTGAGTTTAATGTAGGTGATTATGTGTTCCTGTACAACTCTCGTTTAAGATTTTTTGCAGGAAAGCTTCTCTCTAAATGGGAAGGTCATTACGTTATCGAGGAGGTCTATCGTTCCGGTGCCATAAAAATCAACAACTTTGAAGGCACAAATCCGAAGGTGGTAAATGGTCAAAGAATCAAACATTATATCTCAGGTAATCCTATAAATGTTGAAACTAATGTTACTGAAACCGTAACACCAGAGGAATACATAAGAGACACTTTCCAGAACGTTTCAGACTCCGAAAAGGAATAGGTATGTGGTACGGTAAGTAAACTGACTCCAAAACAGTTCTAATGGCAGTTTTTCTCCGTTTTGGAATATTTAGAAAAATAGGAAAATAAGAAGCAGTCAGGGAAGGACACGAGGCTTCCATGAGGGTGGGAGGCGCGCCCTACCCCCCTGGGTGCACCCCCCTACCTCGTGGGCACCTTGTGTGCTCTCCGGACTCCGTTTTCTTGCACGATACTTCTTTCGTTCGGTAAAAATTCATTATATAATCTCCCGAAGGTTTTGACCACCGTATCACGCAATTATCCTCTGTTCTTGTTTCGAGTTGTTTCCTGTCAGGTTGTCAAGGCCAGGCATCATGTCGTTCCCCTCCTCCAACAATGGTGACAACGATGCTTGGCTAATGAAGACAGAGATGACGAGGGAAGAACCCATGGAGATCAACAAGGATGAAGGGATCAAGAAGGCCACCGAGGACCAAGTTCCGGCAACAGAAGACATCCTTCAACTTGATCACAATCTTCTTACCCCAACTAAGATTGAAGCTTTCAAGATGATTGAGTTAGCTCGTATACAAAACAAGTATCTCAAACGCGAAAATATTTTGTTGAAGGAGCATATCGTTGCACTCAAGGGCATTATCCGCAAGTTGGAGGATCTCTTACGCTCGATGTGCGACTACGCATCATCACCACCATCTTCTTCATCAGCAAAAGAGATATAATCACATGGGTATGGGCACTCCCCTTGGCAACTGCCAAGCTTGGGGGAGGTGCCCCGGTATCGTATCACCATCACACTCCTATCTTTACTGTTTTTCTTAGTTCGATCCTTTTAGTAATATCTTGATCTAGTAGAATAAAATTTTAGTATGTTCTAGTTTTGAGTTTTGCTTTATGATTTTTCTATGTAATCGAGTCCGTGAGCTATATAATAAAGATTAGTGTTGAGTCAAGGGCTTGATTATTTTGCCATGATCTTGAGGGAATACAAGAAAAGAGAAATAACAAAAAGAAATAAAGAGATCATATTGATCTTATGGAGAGTAATGACTTCACATAGAAAGAGTATGATGATTAAAAGTTGTTGAGAGTTGACAAACATAGTTTTGGTCATTGTTGCAATTAACAGGAAGTAATAAAGAAAGAGAGGTTTCACATATAAATATACTTTCTTGGTCATTGTTGCAATTAACGAGAAGTTTCTGATTCATACTTGACATTGTGAATAGATTATTACTTGAGCATAAGAAATCATATGACAATATCCATATAGGTTGTTGTTATAAGAATGATCATGATGCCCTCATGTACGTATTTTATTTTATCGACACCTCTATCTCTAAACATGTGGACATATTTATCGTTATCGGCTTCTGCTTGAGGACAAGCGAGGTCTAAGCTTGGGGGAGTTGATACATCCATTTTGCATCATGCTTTTATATTGACATTTATCGCATTATGTGTTGTTATTACACGTTATGTCACGATACTCATGCCTATTCTCTCTTATTTTACAAAGTTTACATGAAGAGGGAGAATGCCGGCAGCTGGAATTCTGGGCTGGAAAAGGAGCAAATATTAGAGACCTACTATGCACAACTCCAAAAGTCTTGAAACTCTACGAAAGTCATTTTTGGAAATAATGAAAAATACTGAGCGAAGAAAATACCAAAGGGGGCCCACACCCTGGCCACGAGGGTGGGGGCGCCACCCTACAGGCGTGCCCCCCGCCTCGTGGGCCCTCTGTGCCCATCTTACGCTATATGAAGTCTTTCGTCCAGAAAAAATCATAAGAAAGCTTTGGGAAGAAACTCCGCCACGAGGCGAGAACCTTGGCGGAACCAATCTAGGGCTCCGCAGAGCTGTTGCTGGGAAACTTCCCTCCGGGGGGAAATCATCGCCATCGTCATCACCAATGCTCCTCTCATCGGGAGGGGGCCAATCTCCATCAACATCTTAACCAACACCATCTCCTCTCAAACCCTAGTTCATCTCTTGTATCCAATCTTTGTCCCAAAGCCTCAGATTGGTACCTGTAGGTTGTTAGTAGTGTTGATTACTCCTTGTAGTTGATGCTAGTTGGTTTATTTGATGGAAGATCATATGTTCAGATCCATTATGCATATTAATACCCCTCTGATTATGAACATGAATATGATTTGTGAGTAGTTACGTTTGTTCCTGAGGACATGGGAGAAGTCTTGCTATAAGTAGTCATGTGAATTTGGTATTCGTTCCATATTTTGATGAGATGTATGTTGTCTCTCCTCTAGTGGTGTTATGTGAACATCGACTACATGACACTTCACCATTATTTGGGCCTAGATGAAGGCATTGGGAAGTAATAAGTAGATGATGGGTTGCTAGAGTGAGAGAAGCTTAAACCCTAGTTTATGTGTTGCTTCGTAAGGGGCTGATTTGGATCCATATGTTTCATGCTATGTTGAGGTTTACCTTAATACTTCTTTTGTAGTTGCGGATGCTTGCAATAGGAGTTAATCATAAGTGGGATGCTTGTCCAAGTAAGGACAACACCCAAGCACCGGTCCACCCACATATCAAATTATCAAAGTACCGAACGCGAATCATATGAGCGTGATGAAAACTAGCTTGACGATAATTCCCATGTGTCCTCGGGAGCGCTTTTCTCTATATAAGAGTTTGTCCAGGCATTTACTTTGCTACAAAAAGGATTGGGCCACCTTGCTGCACTTTATTTACACTTGTTACTTGTTACCCGTTACAAATTACCTTATCACAAAACTATCTGTTACCGATAATTTCAGTGCTTGCAGAGAATACCTTGCTGAAAACCGCATATCATTTACTTCTGCTCCTCGTTGGGTTCGACACTCTTACTTATCAAAAGGACTACGATAGATCCTTTATACTTGTGGGTCATCAGAGACTATATCATGCATTAGAGCTACTTGGGACCAAATAAGTTTGACATGCAAGCTCAAGAACAGGGTCACCTTAGCAGCAAAAATTTGCAATGAATAAAGCACTAGAACAAAAACTAATTGGACCATTGGAGGAGTCACATACCGAAGAACAATCCCACAAAGCAGTTTTGTGAGTGGAGCTTTGAGCAAGGAGATCAAAAATGGCAGCAAGATGAGCTAGAACTCGTGCTTGAGCTGGTTGGTGATTTTTTTGGGAGGAAGAAGAAGTGTGTGGGTGCAGGAATAAGTGGAGGGGGGCCACCAGGGGCCCACGAGGCAGGAGGGCGCGCCCTGGACCCTTGTGGCCAGGTGCTTGCTCCCCTTTTTGTGTTCTTAGTGCCAAATATTCTCAAATATTCTAGAAAAAATCATATTTCATTTTCAGGGCATTGGGAGAACTTTTATTTTTTGGGTATTTTTTATTGCATTGATAATTCAGAAAACAGACAGAAAATACTATTTTGCTTTATTTAATCTAAATAATAGAAAGTAAAAGAAGGGTATAGAAGGTTGTGCTTTCTAACTTCATCCATCTCATGCACATCAAAAAGGAATCCACTAACAAGGTTGATCAAGTCTTGTTAAGAAACTCTTTTTGAATAACATGGAACCGGAGAAATTTTGAATAACACTAGGTTACCTCAACGGGGATATGCACATCCCCAACAATAAGAATATCATATTTCTTCTTGAAAGTAGGAAGAGGAAATTCAAAACCTCCAATAATAATTGATGGAATTTTTCCAATAGAATTGATACTGTGGACTTGAGGTTGTTTCCTCGGAAAGTGTACCGTATGCTCATTACCATTAACATGAAAAGTGACATTGCCTTTGTTGCAATCAATAACAGCCCCTACAGTATTCAAAAAGGGTCTACCAAGGATAATCGACATACTATCGTCCTCGGGAATATCAAGAATAACAAACTCCGTTAAAATAGTAACGTTTGCAACCACAACAGGCACATCCTCACAAGTACCGACAGGTATAGCAGTTGATTTATTGGCCATTTGCAAAGATATTTCAGTAGGTGTCAACTTATTCAAATCAAGTCTGCGATATAAAGAGAGAGGCATAACACTAACACCGGCTCCAAGATCACATAAAGCAGTTCTAACATAGTTTCTTTTAATGGAGCATGGTATAGTTGGTACTCCTGGATCTCCAAGTTTCTTTGGTATTCCACCCTTAAAAGTATAATTAGCAAGCATGGTGGAAATGTCAGCTTCCGGTATCTTTATTTTATTAGTAATTTCATATACTTAGCATAATGATTCATTTTAAGCATATCAGTCAAACACATACGCAAGAAGATAGGTCTAATCATTTCAGCAAAGCGCTCAAAATCCTCATCATCCTTTTTCTTGGATGGTTTAGGAGGAAAAGGCCTGGGTTTCTGAACCCATGGTTCTCTTTCTTTACCATGTTTCCTAGCAATGAAGTCTCTCTTATCATAACGTTGATTCTTTGATTGTGGGTTATCAAGATCAACAGCAGGTTCAGTCTCTACATCATTGTTATTACTAGGTTGAGCATCAACATGAACATTATCATTAACATTATCACTAGGTTCATGTTCATCACCAGATTGTGTTTCAGCATCAAAAATAGAAATATCATTGGGATTCTCAGGTGTGTCAACAGCAGGTTCACTAGAAGCATGCAAAGTCCTATCATTTTTCTTTTTCTTCTTTTAAGAAGGACTAGGTGCATCAACATTAGTTCTTTGAGAATCTTGCTCAATTCTCTTGGGGTGGCCCTCAGGATACAAGGGTTCCTGAGTCATTTTACCCCGTCTAGTCACAACTCTAATAGTATTATCATTCTTCTAATTATTTAATTCATTGAGAAAATCATTTTGAGCTTTGAGCACTTATTCTACTTGAGTGGTAACCATAGAAGCATGTTTAATAATGAATTTAAGTTCTCCTTTAACTCTAGACATATAATCACTCAAGTGCTCAATCATATAAGCATTACGTTTCAATTGTCTACCAACATAAGCATTGAAGTTTTCTTGTTTAACAATAAAATTATCAAACTCATCTAAGCATTGGCTAGCAGACTTATAACGAGGAATATCACCTTCATCAAATCTATAGAGAGAATTTACCTTTACTACCTGTGTCGGGTTATCAAGACCATGTATTTCTTCAATAGGTGGTAAATTCTTAACATCTTCAACTTTAATACCCTTTTCTTTCATAGATTTCTTTGCCTCTTGCATATCTTCAGGACTGAGAAATAGAATACCCCTTTTCTTTGGAGTTGGCTTAGGAGTTGGTTCAGGAAGTGTACAATTATTTTCATTAGTCAACATATTATTCAATAGCAATTCAGCTTGATCAACAGTTCTTTCCCTGAAAACACAACCAGCACAACTATCCAGGTGGTCTCTGGAAGCATCAGTTAATCCATTATAAAAGATATCAAGTATTTCATTTTTCTTGAGAGGATGATCAGACGAGGCATTAAGTAATCGGAGAAGCCTCCCCCAAGCTTGTGGGAGACTCTCTTCTTCAATTTGCACAAAATTATATATTTCCCTTAAAGCAGCTTGTTTCTCATGAGCGGGGAAATATTTAGCAGAGAAGTAATAAATCATATCCTGGGGACTACGCACACAACCAGGATCAAGAGAATTAAACCATGTTTTAGCATCACCCTTTAATGAGAACGGAAATATCTTAAGGATATAGTAGTAGCGAGTTTTCTCATCATTAGTGAATATGGTGGCTATATCATTTAGTTTAGTAAGATGTGCCACAACAGTCTCAGATTCATAGCCATAAATAGGATCAGATTCAACCAAAGTAATTATCTCAGGATCAACAGAGAAATCATAATCCTTATCAGTAACACAGATAGGTGAAGTAGCAAAAGCAGGGTCATATTTCATTCTAGCATTCAAATATTTTTCTTTCAGCTTAGCTAATAATTTCTTAAGATCATATCTATCATTGCAAGCAAGAAAGTCTCTAGCAATTTCTTCATCCATAACATAACCCTCAGGCACATCAGGCAGCTCATATCTAGGGGGAGAATCTTCATCATCACTTCCATAAATATTATCGTTTCAATAATTTCATTCTCTCTAGCCCTAGCAAGTTGTTCATCAAGTTCACCTAATGGCACAGTAGTATCAAGCATAGAAGTAGTTTCATCATAAGTATCATGCAAAACAGAAGTGGCATCATCAATACATGCGACATATCAGAATTAATAGCAGAAGCAGGTTTAGGTGTCGCAAGCTTACTCAAAACAGAAGGTGAATCAAGTGTAGAGCTAGGTGGCAGTTCCTTACCTCCCCTCGCAGTTGAGGGATAAATTTTGTTTTCTCGTCTTTCAAGTTCCTCATAGTGATCAGCAGATATAAATCCCAAGTGACTCAAAGAATAGAGCTATGCTCCCCAGCAACGACGCAGAAAATAGTCTTGATAACCCACAAGTATAGGGGATCGCAACAGTTTTCAAGGGTAGAGTATTCAACCCAAATTTATTGATTCGACACAAGGGGAGCCAAAGAATATTCTCGAGTATTAGCAGTTGAGTTGTCAATTCAACCACACTTGGATAACTTAATATCTGCAACAAAGTATTTAGTAGCAAAGCAGTATGGAAGTAACGGTAACAGTGGCAAAAGTTGAAGGAAATATGCCCTAGAGGCAATAATAAAGTTATTATTTATTTCCTTATATCATGATAAATGTTTATTATTCATGCTAGAATTGTATTAACCGGAAACATAATACATGTGTGAATACATAGATAAACAAAGTGTCACTAGTATGCCTCTACTTGACTAGCTCGTTAATTAAAGATGGTTATGTTTCCTAACCATAGACATGAGTTGTCGTTTGATTAATGGGATCACATCATTAGGAGAATGATGTGATTGACTTGACCCATTCCGTTAGCTTAGCACACGATCGTTTAGTATTCTGCTATTGCTTTCTTCATGACTTATACATGTTCCTATGACTATGAGATTATGCAACTCCGTTTACGGAGGAACACTTTGTGTGCTACCAAGCGTCACAACGAATCTGGGTGATTATAAAGGTGATCTCTGGTGTCTCGAAGGTACTTGTTGGGTTGGCGTATTTGAGATTAGGATTTGTCACTCCAATTGTCGGAGAGGTATCTCTGGGCCCACTCGGTAATGCACATCACTTAAGCCTTGCAAGCATTGCAACTAATGAGTTAGTTGCGGGATGATGTATTACAGAACGAGTAAAGAGACTTGCCGCTAACGAGATTGAACTAGGTATTGAGATACCGACAATCGAATCTCGGGCAAGTAACATACCGATGACAAAGGGAACAACGTATGTTGTTATGCGGCCTGACCAATAAAGATCTTCGTAGAATATGTGGGAGCCAATATGAGCATCCAGGTTCCGCTATTGGTTATTGACCGCACGCTTAAAGTTTCGATGACGGTTATATTATGAGTTTATATGTTTTGATGTACCGAATGTTGTTTGGAGTCCCGGATGTGATCACGGACATAACGAGGAGTCTCGAAATGGTCGAGACATGAAGATTGATATATTGGACGACTATATTCAGACACCGGAATGGTTCCGGGGGTTATCGGATATATACCGGAGTACCGGGGGTTACCGGAACCCCCCCGGGGATTAATGGGCCTATATGGGCCTTAATGGAGAAGAGGAGGGGCGGCCAGGGTAGGCTGCGGACCCCCTCCCCCTCTAGTCCGAATTGGACAAGGAAGGGGGCAGCGCCCCCCTTTCCTTCTTCTCCTCCTCCTCTTTCCCCCCTTCTCCTAATCCAACAAGGAAGGGAGGGAGTCCTAGTAGGACTCCTCCTGGCGCGCCCCTCTCCTGGCTGGCCGCCTCTCCCCCTTGCTCCTTTATATACGGGGGCAGGGGGCACCCCAAAGACAACAATTGATCTGTTGATCTTTTAGCCGTGTGCGGTGCCCCCCTCCACCATAGTCCACCTCGATATCTCAGAAGCGGTGCTTAGGCGAAGCCTGCGTCGGTAGAACATCTTCATCGTCCTGCCCGTCGTGTTGTGAAACTCTCCTCAACACTTGGCTGGATCGGAGTTCGAGGGACGTCATCGGGCCGGACGTGTGCTAAACTCGGAGGTGCCGTGCGTTCGGTACTTGATCGGTCGGATCGTGAAGGCGACGACTACATCAACAGCGTTGTGCTAACGCTTCGCTTTCGGTCTCACGAGGTGCGTGGACAATACTCTCCCTCTCGTTGGTATGCATCACCATGATCTTGCGTGTGCGTAGGAATTTTTGAAATTACTACGTTCCCCAATGATGGCATTCGAGCCTGGTTTTATGCGTAGATGTCATATGGACGAGTAGAACACAAGTGAGTTGTGGCGATATAAGTCATCTTGCTTACCAAACATGTCATACTTTGGTTGGCGGTATTGTTGGATGAAGCAGCCCGGACCGACATTACGCGTACGCTTACGCGAGACTGGTTCTACCGACGTGCTTTGCATACAGGTGGCTGGCGGGTGTCAGTTTCTCCAACTTTAGTTGAACTGAGTTGGCTACGCCCGGTCCTTGCGAAGGTTAAAACAGCACCAACTTGACAGACTATCATTGTGGTTTTGATGCGTAGGTAAGACCGGTTCTTGCTAAGCCCGTAGCAGCCACGTAAAATTTGCAACAACAAAGTAGAGGACGTCTAACTTGTTTTTGCAGGGCATGTTGTGATGTGATATGGTCAAGACATGATGCTAAATTTTATTGTATGAGATGATCATGTTTTGTAACCGAGTTATCGGCAACTGGCAGGAGCCATATGGTTGTCGCTTTATTGTATGCAATGCAATCACCCTGTAATGCTCTACTTTATCTCTAAGTGGTAGCGATAGTCGTAGAAGCATAAGATTGGCGAGACGACAACGATGCTAAGATGGAGATCAAGGTGTCGCGCCGGTGACGATGGTGATCATGACGGTGCTTCGGAGATGGATATCACAAGCACAAGATGATGATGGCCATATCATATCACTTATATTGATTGCATGTGATGTTTATCTTTTATGCATCTTATCTTGCTTTGATTGACGGTAGCATTTTAAGATGATCTCTCACTAAATTATCAAAGTATAAGTTTTCTCCCTGAGTATGCACCGTTGCGAAAGTTCTTCGTGCTGAGACACCACGTGATGATCGGGTGTGATAGGCTCTACGTTCAAATACAATGGTTGGAAAACAGTTGCACGATCAGAATACTCAGGTTAAACTTGACGAGCCTAGCATATAACAGATATGGCCTCGGAACACGAAGACCGAAAGGTCGAGCATGAATCATATAGTAGATATGATCAACATAGTGATGTTCACCATTGAAACTACTCCATCTCACGTGATGATCGGACATGGTTTAGTTGATTTGGATCACGTGATCACTTAGAGGATTAGAGGGATGTCTATCTAAGTGGGAGTTCTTAAGTAATATGATTAATTGAACTTTAATTTATCATGAACTTAGTCCTAGTAGTATTAGCATATCTATGTTGTAGATCAATAGCTCGCGATGTTGCTCCCCGTTTAATTTTATATGTTCCTAGAGAAAACTAAGTTGAAAGATGTTAGTAGCAATGATGCGGATTGGATCCGTGATCTGAGGTTTATCCTCATTGCTGCACAGAAGAATTATGTCCTTGATGCACCGCTAGGTGACGGACCTATTGCAGGAGCGGATGCGAGGCGTTATGAACGTTTGGCTAGCTCAATATGATGGCTACTTGATAGTTTAGTGCACCATGCTTAACGGCTTAGAATCGGGACTTCAAAGATGTTTTGAACATCATGGGCCATATGAGATGTTCCAGGAGTTGAAGTTAATATTTCAAGCAAATACCCGAGTTGAGAGATATGAAGTCTCTAACAAGTTCTATAGCTAGAAGATAGAGGAGAATAGCTCAAGCAGTGAGCATGTGCTCAGATTGTCTGGGTACTACAATCGCTTGAATCAAGTGGGAGTTAATCTTCCAGATAAGATAGTGATTGACAGAATTCTCTAGTCACCATCACCAAGTTAGTAGAACTTCGTGATGAACTATAGTATGCAAGGGATAACATAGACGATTCCCGAGCTTTTCATGATGATGAAATCAGAAATCAAGAAAGAGCATCAAGTGTTGATGATTAACAAGACCACTAGTTTCAAGAAAAGGGCAAAGGGAAAGAAAGGGAACTTCATGTAGAACAGCAAGCAAGTTGCTGCTCAAGTGAATAAGCCCAAGTTTGGACCTAAGCCTGAGACTGAGTGCTTCTACTGCAAAAGGACTGGTCACTGGAAGCAGAACTACCCCAAATAATTGGCGGATAAGAAGGATGGCAAAGTGAACAAAAGTATATTTGATATAATGTTATTGATGTGTACTTTACTAGTGCTTATAGCAACCCCTCAGTATTTGATACTGGTTTAGTTGCTAATATTAGTAACTTAAAACAGGAGTTGCAAAATGAACACGGACTAGTTAAGGATGAAGTGACGATGTGTGTTGGAAGTAGTTCCAAGATTGATGTCATCATCATCGCACAATCCATATAACTTTCGGTAGTGTTGAACCTAAATAAGTATTATTTGGTGTTTGCGTTGAGCATGAATATGATTGGATCATGTTTATTGCAAAACGGTTATTCATGTAAGTTAGAGAATAATTGTTGCTCTGTTTACATGAATAAAACCTTCTATGGTCATACACCCAATGAAAATGGTTTGTTGGATCTCGATCGTGGTGATACACATTTTCATGTGGGAGCTACATCGCGAGCTATTGATCTACAACATAGTTATGCAAATACTATCAGAACTCCCACTTAGATAGACATCCCTCTAGTTATCTAAATGATCGCGTGATCCATATCAACTAAACCATGTCCGATCATCACGTGATATGGAGAAGTTTTCAATGGTGAACATCACTATGTTGATCATATCTACTATATGATTCACGCTCGACCTTTCGGTCTCAATGTTCCGAGGCCATATCTGCATATGCTAGGCTCGTCAAGTTTAACCCGAGTATTTTGCGTGTGCAAAACTAGCTTGCACCCGTTGTATGTATACGTAGAGCTTATCACACCCAATCATCACGTGGTGTCTCGGCACGACGAACTGTCGCAACGGTGCATAATCAGGGAGAACACTTGTACCTTGAAATTTAGTGAGAGATCATCTTATAATGCTACCGCTGTACTAAGCAAAATAAGATGCATAAAGGATAAACATCACATGCAATCAATATAAGTGATATGATATGGCCATCATCATCTTGTGCCTTTGATCTCCATCTCCAAAGCACCTCATGATCACCATCGTCACCGGCATGACACCTTGATCTCCATCGAAGCATCGTTGTCGTCTCGCCAACTATTGCTTCTACGACTATCGCTACCGCTTAGTGATAAAGTAAAGCAATTACATGGCGATTGCATTTCAGACAATAAAGCAACAACCATATGGCTCCTGCCAGTTGCCGATAACTGTTACAAAACATGATCATCTCATATAACAATTTATACATCATCACGTCTTGACCATATCACATCACAGCAAGCCCTGCAAAAATAAGTTAGACGTCCTTTACTTTGTTGTTGCAAGATTTACGTGGCTGCTACGGGCTTCTAGCAAGAACCGTTCTTACCTACGCATCAAAACCACAACGATTTTTCTTCGAGTGTGTTGGTTTAACCTTTAACAAGGACCGGGCGTAGTCACACTCGATTCAACTAAAGTTGGAGAAACAGACACCCACTAGCCACGTGTGTGCGAAGCATGGTGGTAGAACCAATCTCATGAACGCGGTCATGTAATGTCGGTTTGGGCCGCTTCATCCAACAATACCGCCGAATTAAAGTATGACATGTCGGTAAGCAGTATGACTATTATCGCCCACAACTCTTTGTGTTCTACTCGTGCATATAACATCTACGCATAGACCTGGCTCTAATGCCACTGTTGGGGAATGTAGTATTTCAAAAAAATTGCCTACGATCACGCAAGGTCTATCTAGGAGAAGCATAGCAACGAGCAGGGAGAGTGTGTCCACGTACCCTCGTAGACCGAAAGCGGAAGCGTTTAGTAACTCGGTTGATGTAGTCAAACGTCTTCGCGGTCCAACCGATCAAGTACCGAACGCACGGCACCTCCGCGATCTGCACATGTTCAGCTCGGTGATGTCCCTTGAACTCTTGATCCAGTTGAGGCCGAGGGAGAGTTTCATCAGCACGATGGTGTGATGACGGTGATGATGAAGTTACCGACGCAGGGCTTCACCTAAGCACTACGACAATATGACCTAGGTGGAAAACTGTGGAGGGGGGCACTGCACACGGATAAAGATCAACTTGTGCGTTTATGGGGTACCCCCCCTCCCCCGTATATAAAGGAGGGGAGGAGGAGGAGGGTCGGCCACAAGGGGCGCGCCCAAGGGGGGGATTCCTACTCCTAGTAGGAGTAGGTTTCCCCCTTTGCTAGTCCAAGTAGGAGAAGAAGGAAGGAGAGGAGAGGGAGAAGGAAAGAGGGGGGCGACGCCCCCTCCCTAGTACAATTCGGACCAGCCCATGGGGGGGGGGGCGCAGCCTCCCCTTGTGGCCCTTCTCTCCTTTCCACTAAGGCCCATGAAGGCCCAATACTTCCCCCGGCGAATTCCCGTAACTCTCCGGTACTCCGAAAAATACCCGAACCACTCAGAACCTTTCCGATGTCCGAATGTAGCCTTCCAATATATCGATCTTTATGTCTCGGCCATTTCGAGACTCCTCGTCATGTCTGTGATCTCATTCGGGACTCCGAACTACCTTCGGTACATCAAAACACATAAACTCATAATACTGATCGTCATCGAACGTTAAGCGTGCGGACCCTACGGGTTCGAGAACTATGTAGACATGACCGAGACACATCTCCGTTCAATAACCAATAGCGAAACCTGGATGCTCATATTGGTTCCTACATATTCTACGAAGATCTTTATCGGTCAAATCGCATAACAACATACGTTGTTCCCTTTGTCATTGGTATGTTACTTGCCCGAGATTCGATCGTCGGTATCAACATACCTAGTTCAATCTCGTTACCGGCAAGTCTGTTTACTCGTTCAGTAATGCATCATACCGCAACTAACTCATTAGTCACATTGCTTGCAAGGCTTATAGTGATGAGCATTATCGAGAGGGCCCAGAGATACCTCCCCGATACACGGAGTGACAAATCCTAATCTTGATCTATGACAACCCAACAAACACCTTCGGAGACACCTGTAGAGCATCTTTATAATCACCCAGTTATGTTGTGACGTTTAATAGCACACAAGGTGTTCCTCCGGTATTCGGGAGTTGCATAATCTCATAGTCAGAGGAACATGTATAAGTCATGATGAAAGCAATAGCAATAAAACTAAATGATCATTATGCTAAGCTAACGGATGGGTCTTGTCCATTACATCGTTCTTTAATGATGTGATCCCGTTGATCAAATGACAACTCTGTTGGGGAACGTAGTAATTTCAAAAAATTTCCTACGATCACGCAAGACCATGGTGATGGCATAGCTACGAGAGGGGAGAGTATCCGTCCACGTACCCTCGTAGACCGAAAGCGGAAGCGTTATAACAACGCTGTTGATGTAGTCGTCGTCTTCACGATCCGACCGATCCAAGCACCGAGCGTCACGGCACCTCCGAGTTACGCACACGTTCAGCTCGATGGCGATCCCGGACTCGATCCAGCAAAGTGTCGGGGATGAGTTCCGTCGACCTGACGGCGTGCAGGCGATGTTGATGCTCCACCGACGCGAGGCTTCGCCTAAGCTCATGACGATATGACTTCTCCGGCGCGGGCTTCGCTAAGCTCGCGACTATATGGTGAAGTGGAATATGGTGGAAGGGGCACCGACACGGCTAAGGAAAGATCCGTAGATCAACTTGTGTGTTGCAGGGTGCCCCCCCCCCCGTATATAAAGGAGGGAGGGAGGAGGAGGCCGGCCCTAGTAGGGGCGCGCCATGGGAGTCCTACTCCCACCGGAGTAGGATTCCCCTTTCCTAGTCAACTAGGAGTCCTTCCATGTATTGGGAGTAGGAGACAAGTAAGGGAAGGGAAAAGGAGAAGGAAGGAAGGCGCCCTGTGGGACCCGATTCCAAGTCACATCGACCTAGTGGTAACACCTCATATCACTTTGCGGCCTCACGCATACGGTATCCCCACGGTGTCGCCTTACCATGGCCGGGACCGTTTGCGTCTTTTGGCTCACGTATATATGCAGTGTCGCTAGCATCCACATGACAAAGAACCGGGCCGACATGGCTAGTCGTGAACCCAAAGCGGCACTAACCTATGGGGACAGCATACATGAAACACTTGAGCATGTCGGTCATCAGCGTATGAACTTGGGCTGTAGCACTGGGCTAACAGGACTCCGGTATCCCGGCTGTAGCAGGCTAGGCAGGACTCCAAGTATCACCGCGTGACATTTCCCGAAGGGACAGACATAGGAACGAAATGAATCACATGCCGCCGATCAAGTGTCCAGCAGTAGTCTTTGGGCTAGCAGGACTCCGTGAACCGGGCTGTAGCGGACTACTATCGCTCGAAGCACGAGACTACATTTCCCCATATGAGAGGCTGCCAAGGATAAACAACTAGATTGTCGGATCCCACTCATACCAAGCATTTCAATCATACACATAATATGCCCGATATGAGTAAATACAACAAGGCATCACAACAAAACTCTACAACTCAAGTACTTTATTTAAGAGGCTCGAGGAGCCATACATAACACTGATCATACAGGTGGGGTCACATGACCCAACACTCAAATCATACAATCATACAAGCACATGCGGAAGCAAAGTAGTCTGAGTCTGAGACTCTAGAAAGAAAGAAAGCTTGTTGGAGCCTTTCTATCTACATGGCCCTTCACAAGTCTTAGATCGCCACACAGGTGGCTAGCTTACTAAATCAAGTCAACATCTACATAGAATCCGTCGGAGGGTAGTATAGTCCTCTGAAAAATATTAATTAAGCAAACATGAGTACAAAAGTACTCAGCAAGTCTTACCACAGAATCCTATCATACATGCACATTCTCAAGAAGGAGGTGGAGTTAATGCAGCAAGCCAGCTTTGACTCTTGGCTAAGCTATCCTCGTGACACACTTTGTAAAGCATTTTGTCGCATACGAGTCCACTATCCACCATCACAATACTCCACCGTGGATCCTCTCTCGTCATCCCGAGAGGGCCATCCACGATACTCACACTTATCTTGAGGCTTTTAGTAGTATCCATTTACTTGTCTATGAACTGATATAGGTAACCGAAGTCCTTCTCCGTGGACACGGCTATTGAATAGATCATATTTAACCTGCAGGGTATACTTCTTCACACACGCTTCCACCACTTATAAATCGTTTACACGACATGTACTCGGCAACCTTCAGCGGAAGCCCAGCGTGGGTGTCGGCCACACCTACCTAAACACTCAAGTCCCTAGTCCGAGTTATCGCCTATTCGGGTTCCATCATGAGGAGTCCGCCGAGGTTTCCCATACAGCCCGAGCGATGTGTGCAGGGTTCCCGAGATACCAAGCGGGCACTCGGTACACGAACCCACAGTGCCTACCGCAACACAACCCACCCCTAAGGTCAGCGTTGCGTGCGGCCCTGACATGCTACAAACACGAAACTACTTGCAACTCCGGACTATGAGCAGGGGTGGTTAAGAAGCCGAGAGGGTCAATTAAGGATCCCAATGTGTGGTAGTAGCTGGTTCATGGATCACAAACACAGATCTCAGTTCTTAAATTGGCTTCAATGAAACAACCCACCATGTACTCCTACATGGCCTCTCATCGATACCTTTACCAAATCGTGTTCAACACTTACACTCTCGAACCAACACAACCTTTCACTCCAGTTCATCATCCCGATGAGCGGACGACACAACTCTAAGCATAGCAAGCATAGCATGGTAGGAATCACAAACATGGCTCAATCAACTCCTACACATACTAGTGGGTTTCATCTAATTCTTGTGGCAATGACAGTCATGCAAAGGAAGTGGGTTCAACTACCGCAGCACACAACAGTTGAATCGCGTTGTCTTAATGCGATAAGCGAGAGCGAAGCGAGAACATGGGTTTGTATCGGAATGATCAATGAATTGCTTGCCGATGGAACTGGGGTGAGAACTGCCCTTGGTGGGTAATCGAGGTTATCTTGAGGCGAGAACCTATCATGAAAACACACCAAAATAAACATACAACCAATATGCAACAATATGATGCATGCTATGACATGGCAAGATGAATGTGTGTTGGCCTAATGCAAGTTGAAGGGCGGGGATGATCTCATTTGAACCAAAGGTTCAAATGATAGATCATGTGAGTTAGTCCTAATGGTGCAAAATCTTAATCTGGTTATTCAGCATAGTTAACTTGTTTTAACATGCATGAAACCTGTACCAATGGATAGAGTGTATTTTTCTGATAAATTTTCATATATAAATCTTTGCATTTGGAGTTATAGAATAAAAGTTATAAGCATTTGAAATTTGAATTATATTCTGGATTTTATTATATAAAATAATTCCAGAATTTGAATTAATCGTCGGCATGAGGTCGACATGGCGTCAGGGGTCAACGGGTCGTCCAGGTCAAACTGACCAGTGGGACCCGCATGTCGAGGTTAATCTAAACTAATTAAACTAATTAGAACTAATCCTAATTAGTTTCTTGGAGGGGTCCACTGTCATTGACCCGGAGGTCAGCAGGCCCACGGACGGGGTCAACTCACGGCGTCTAGCCTTGGCCGAGGCAGAGGCAGCGCGGAGCAAGTGCTTTTGCACTTTCGGGCTCCAAATGGGCCTTGGGAGCACCTCGTGATCTTTGGAGGTGAGCCGCGGTTAGTGGTGGAGTCGGTAGGGTTAGGGGTGGCGGAGTGGGCGCCGGCGACAAGTCGGCGGCGGCGGGGCTCGCCACCGACGGGTTTGGGGTTAGAGGGCCGGCGGCGCGGGAGTGCAGTTAGGCCTGTGGGGCGTGGTGAGTCACGATGGGCATAGTGGCGTGGCCATTAGGTGACCGAAGGCTCGTCGGCGACGAGTCCAGCGGTGATGGAGTTGAGCGATCATCGAGTGCTCGTTGTGGTGCAAGAAGAAGAGAACGGAGAGGATGGAGGGTAGCTAGGCTCACGGTGAACCTGTGGGGAACCGTCGGGGTCGGGGCGGACTGATCTGGCGGCGGCGGCGATGGGGATCTCCGTGACCTTGAGCTCGGGCGAGGTCGGGTAGTGGCCTCGGGGTGTTTTGGGCGAGGAACTAGCTGGCTAGGGGTAGCAGGTCTTGGCGGAGCTGCAGACATGGCGGGAGGTGCGTGGGCGGCAGGGAGCACTGGCGTCGGCGGTGGCGCGTCGGCGATGGCGTCGGCCAGGTCGGGCGGCGAGAGAGAGCAGGGGAAAGTGAGGTGTCAGGGGGTCGGGTGACGACGTGGGTCGCCCAGCGGCGAGGCGGCGGGGATGAGGCAGGCGGCGGCCAGTGCGTGGCGCGCCTGCGCTCGCCGGCCAAGACACCAGCCTACTGCTGGCCGAGCCAAGCAGCTCATTGGCCGCGCTCTTTGGGCTGGGCAGCAGGTGGGCGATCATTGGCGACAGGTAAGACTTTCTCTTTTTTTTAGTCTTTTCTATTTCTGCAATTCTGTTTAGGGTTTTTAAAAATACCAAAACCTTTTCAAAAATTACCAAAATGCTCCTGGTCACTTGTTGGAATATTCCCAACATGAAACATTTTAGTTTGAAAATTTTTGAACACTTAAAATATTTTCCATAATTTAAAATGCCCATTTCAAAAACTTGTGATTTAAATCTAGAACCCTTAGGTGACCTAGAAAATGTTCCACCTTCTTTGACATGGATCCTAAACCCAAACAAAGAGGATGAGCATTTTGAAGGGCATTTCGGATTCATTGAAATAAATTTTAGTAAACCCTAGTTATTTTAGGGGGTGTTCAGGGTTTCTGCTTCCCCATTTCAAATTCAGATGAAATTTAAACATGATGCACACCCTAATGCATGGTCTATCGGGATGTGACAACTCACCCCACTCAAAAGAATCTCGTCCGAGATTTAGGATCTATTCTTGAAAAAGGTGGGGTACTCAAGTCGAAGCGATCCTCCCTTTCCCAAGTTGCTTCTTGCTCGGAATGGTTTGACCATTGAACCTTTAGAAACTTGATATTCCGGCGTCGAGTGGTGCGCTCGGTTTGATCGAGGATCTGAGCGGGTACTCTCGATAGGTGAGGTTATCTTGGAGATCAAGCGTTTAGTGGTCCACTCCACGGATAGGATCCGAGAAGCAACGCTGAGTTGGGAAGCGTGGAAGACATCATGGACCTTGGAGAGATGCGGAGGTAGTTCAATTGGTAGGCAACTTCCCTCGTTTGGCAAGAATGCGAAAGGGTCCAATGTAACGAGGAGCCAACTTGCCCTTGATACCGAACCGATGGGTTCCCTTTAAAGGAGTAACCGGAGGTAAGCCTTCGCCAATTTCATAAGCCATAGGCTTATGCTTGCGATCATATTGGCTCTTCGGCGAGATTGGGCTGTTTTCAATTTCTCACGAACAACGCGAACCTGCTCTTACGCTTCTGGATCATATCCGGGCCAAAGAGTTGTCTCTCCCGGTTTACGACCAGTTAAGAGGCGTTCGACATTTCCGTCCATAAAGAACTTGAAAGGGCTTTGCCCGGTGGCTTGATAACTGTTGTTATAAGCGAACTTCGGCGAATGGAAGGCATTTCTCCCAATTCATGCGAAAGAGATGTGAAGCTCGAAGCATATCCTCTAAGATTTGATTGACTCGTTCTACTTGACCACTTGATTGGGGATGGAAAGCGGTGCTAAAGGAAAGGCGAGTTCCCATAGCGTTTTGGAAACTTTCCCAAAATCGAGAGGTGAAGAGACTACCACGGTCGAGTTAATTTCCAAAGGAACACCGTGAAGAGACACTATTAGAGAGATGTATAAATCAGCTAGCTGGCTAGCGGTTATACTCTCACGAACAGGTAGGAAGTGGGCTACTTTGGAAGGCGATCTACAACAGCGAAGATAGCGTTATTCCCTCTCTTGGTCTGGGAAACCCGGTAATGAAATCCATACCGATTTTATCCCATTTCCATTCAGGAATTTCCAAAGGTTGAAGGGTACCGGCAGGCCGTTGATGCTCTGCTTTAACTTTCGACGACAAGCGTCGCGATTAGCAATGTATTGAGCGATTTCTCTCTTCATCCTAGTCCACCAAAACCTCTGGCGTAGATCTTGATACATTTTAGTACTACCGGGATGAATGGTGAGAGGAGAGTCATGAGCTTCCTTAAGGATCGATTCGTAGCTGTTGTTTCTTGGGAACCACCAAGCGGTTTCGAAGAAGACAACACCTCGTTCATCTATGGAGAAACATTTAGCAGCTCCGCTAGCAATGTTCTCCTTGATTCGAGATATCCCTCTATCATCTTCTTTGAGCAGC
Source organism: Aegilops longissima (assembly GCA_021605205.1). NCBI lineage: Eukaryota > Viridiplantae > Streptophyta > Magnoliopsida > Poales > Poaceae > Aegilops > Aegilops longissima. The sequence goes on along the minus strand of CM038680.1, from coordinate 257,521,888 downwards.
TATGATTCGATCCGTGAGGTCAGGTTTCGCCACGGGGTGGAAAGAAATCCTCGAGGAACAATGTGAAGATTAAGCTTACGAAATTCCTCGTGGAGAATTGGTTGACTTTGTTGTAACATCAGATTGTTACAATAAGATTTGCGACTTAGTCGTCGGCCATGACATTAGCTTTGCACAGGGTGTAGGATATTCCTAAGTCGAAATCTGTAATCAACTCGACCCAACGTCTTTGCACGAGATTCAAATCCGGTTGGGTGAAGATATATTTCAGACTTTGGTGATCTGTGTAGATTTATAGCGATTACCCGAAGGTAATGTCGCCAGGTTTTGAGTGCATGAACCACTGCTGCAAGCTCTAGATCGTGTGTGGGATAGTTATCCTCATGTGGGCCATGGCGTCGAGAAGCGAGGCAATCACATGGCGATCTTGCATGAGTATGCAACCTAGTCCTTGTCGCGAGGCGTCGCAATAGATAATAAAGTCCTTAGAAATCTGGTGGAACAAATGCGGGAGCAGATGTCGAGCGTCTTTTCAGTTCTGAAAGCTGATCTCGCCTTGTGGCGCCCACTCGAACTTCTTATCTTTCTTGAGGAGTTCGGTTAGAGGTTTAGCAACTTTAGAAATTCTCGACGAAGCGGCGGCAATAGCTTGCTAAACCGAGAAACTCGAACTTGCTTGACCGATTCAGGTGGAGTCGATCAAGGACAGCTTGAACTCGCTCGGGATTGACAGCAATACCCTTACCAGAAATTACATGTCCTAGATAGGTCACTTACGGTAACGAATTCACATTTAGAGAATTTGGCATAAAGGCGGTGTTCTCGAAGTTTCATCAATACTAGCCTCAGATGTTCGGCATGTTCTTCCTTATTCTTGGAGTAGATGAGTATATCATCGAGGTATACCACGACGAATTTATCCAAATACTCCATGAAGATCAAGTTCATTAACCGGGAGAAAGTGGCTGGAGCATTGGTTAATCCGAAGGACATGACGGTGTACTCGTATTGGCCATAACGAGTGACAAAGGCCGTTTTGGGGATGTCCCCGTTCTTGATTTTGATTTGATGGTAGCCCAACCTCAAATCCATCTTGGAAAAGACTGAGGATCCAGCGAGCTGATCATACGGTCGTTGATCTGGGAGCGGATACTTGTTCTTGATAGTGACCAAATTGACGGTCGGTAATCTACAACCATCCGATCCGTACCATCCTTCTTCTTGACGAAGAGGACGGGGCAAGCCCATGGAGATGAACTAGGACGGATGAAACCCTTTTGCAAGGACTCATCGAGTTGTTTCTTAAGTTCAGCTAGTTCTAGGGGTGCCATCTTATAAGGTCTCCTAGAGATTGGGACGGTTCCGGAATAAGATCTATCACGAACTCGACATCCTGTCGGGTGGAACACTGGCAGTTCTTCGAAAGACATCCGGAAATCACGGACTACCGGGATATCTTGAGGTCGGAAGAGGTTGGCATTTAAAGAGTAAAGGCGGCGCTTAGACACTCGGGTTAAAACATCCTTTGTTTTGCCGAAGGATGGGTAAGTTGAGCAGTTCTAGTAGAGCAATCAATCTTAGCATAATGGGGTGACATCCGGTCCATACCCAAGATGATGTTTATGTCCGAGGACTTAAGAGCTATTAGAGATGCGAGAAAGACTAATCTGTCGACAAAATTTCATTCCATGACTTATTCTAGAGGTTTGCCATCTAGAACCGGGAGTTTAATTTCCATGGAGGTAGGCATGTCGCAGAATGTGGTGTTGTGCAATCGAGCATAGCTCTCGAAATAAATGAATGAGATGCTCCGATATCAAAAAAACGATTGCGGATGGCAATTAACAAGAAGCGTCCGAGGGCGGCGTTGGGATCCTCATAGGTTTCTTGGCAGAGACATAGTTGACATGGCCACGGCGGTGGCAATCGGCAGCATAGGGAACCTTTCTGCTGGCTTGCCGCGCCCGCAGACTTCCAACTTGATTGGGGTTGTTGCAGGGACACTCTCGAATATAGTGGCCCGTCTCTCCACATTTGAAGCAAGTGATCACATTTGGCCGTGGGGCCACATTAGCGATCGGACCTCCATATGTCTTGGGTGGAAAATCGGCTGGTTGGGGCGGCGCCTCGAAGGATGGCCTCGGGGTGTACACAGGTGGTAGAGCCGTGTTGGGACCCAAACCGGCGCTTCAGGAACGAGCGGATGGCGATCGAGAATCACGGATGTGCTTGCGTGAAGCCTCGAAATCGATCGCCTTGATCTCGGTGATAGCCTTATTGACTAGCCGAAAGAGGTACATTCATGCAGGCGGAGATCTCGGCGTAGCTCGGGGCTAAGTCCCTTACGGAACCTCGCCGCTTCTTAGCATCGGTGGAAACTTCTTGGGAGCATAACGTGCTAACCTCCCGAATCAGCGGTATAGGCATCCTTTGTCGGCCTGCCTTGGGTGGCTGCAGAATTCCTCACGTTTGCGGTCCATAAGTCCTTCGGAATATGGTGCTCGCGGGCGGCACTGAATTCATCCCAAGTTGTAACTTGTCCAGCGGACGCATAGCCTCATAGTTTTCCCACGAGTGGCGGGGCCTTCCGGATGATAGGCGGCAAAGGTAACTTTGTCGACCTCGGACACGATGGCGGAGCGCAGCTTGTGGTGGATCTTTGCGGAGCCAATCATCGGCGTCGAGTGGCTCGGCGGAGCATTTGAATTTTGGAGGATATAGCTTGGCGAAGTCATTGAGTGAAACTCCATCGTTTCTTGGCTGGCGTGCTGTGTTTTGTTCAATCCGCTCCAATAAGCGGTTGGTTTAGCGCTTATTGCGTTCGCTTCAAAGCATCACCTCAGCCAAAGATGGCGGTTGCGGCGATTCACATTTCTGGCTGCTGGCCTCTCCTGCTCTGGAACAGCAGGAGAATTTGAGTGTTGACCATCACGGGAGACAAAACAAAGGTTTAAACCAGGATGGCAGAATTTAACAAGGAAGTGCGGAAGGTAATGGACAGTATGGAATGCAAAGATGTTTAACCGTATGACATGGTAATATAAACTGCCATATATATATATACCAGCGGTCATACACACCATTCATAGTTTAGTACAAGCTGACGGAGTACAACTATAAGGAAAGGCGTTACATCTCATCGGAAGCATTCCAACTCCTATACATTATTTTCTACACTTAGGAATGATACACACTAAGTCGTATTCCACGAGTCACATGGGACGGTGGAAACACAACCATTACCATACTAGGAATACTACTACTATCTCGGGCAGCTCCATAGTAGTCCTCATAGAAGTCACCACCAGGACACAGAAGTGGGACATGATCGTCAGAAGCAGGCAATCTGTGGGGCCTGTGGACCATAAGGACTCGGATGTGGCCGTGGACCAACAAGCGGTGGCGAAGAGGCCCACGAGGAGGGTGATGCCTCCAACCTCACGCCACTCCATGAAGTCCGGCAAACTTCGCCCATACAGGTACAAGTCTCTCATGTCCATACATCCGGCTTGCGGCGGTGCAAACCTAGTCGAGTAGCCCAGTGGTCGAGCGGGCATTAAACAGCTCCATTCGCAAGGCCGGTTCTCACGGTCCTTGTCCTCCAACAACTTCGATGAGTGGTGCGGAGGTGAGTCCTCATGGGTTGCATCACTGTACAACCCTCGAAGGTAGCCATGCGCCCAGGAAGAGATCTTGGCATATAGCGGAAATCGGTGTTGCTCAACAACGCGATCTGGCTCGAATGATAGTCATCATGGAATAGGCTGCATCTTATACAGACATTCCAATAGTGATTCCGAGCCCATAAGAACAGTGAAGTGGCTCAGTAGCTCCGGGATAGGATGGATAAATCCGGACCGTGCATAGGTATTGGCTTTGATTGAAATCCCTGAACTGCTCCTCGACGGTATATTCAGGATACCATCGATAACCAGCCTCAATCATCACCCTAACCAACATGGCCGTGTGACCGCACACATCAATGCAGCGAGTCAGGCGAACCACTTGGTTACGAGGAGCAGGTGGCCATCTGAAAGCACAGCCATAATGCAAAGGCATTAGAATTTCTAGGGAAAATCGGGCAGCATAACATCTGTAAATGCTCAAATCAAATTTGAGACATTCAAGATCAGATTTACAAAACCACTCATCAACATCATATCAAGGTTCTGGTCCAAATGGTAGCATACTAAAATTTAGTAACACCGAGGCGAGGATGTAACCAACAATCCTATAAGGTACTACGGATTAGTAACACGTGAACACGATAGAGAAAGAGAGCCTAGTCCTAAACCCACGTTGAATGAGAAGAGGATGACTCGGATCGGAGGGCATAAGGTAAAGGAGTAAAAGAGCCTTACGTTCCTCCACAATCAATTCCCTACATATAACTAAAGCATTTCTAGACTCAACTTGACCAGTTTGGCTTAGCGAACCTACAGGCAGCCCTGCTCGATGCCAACGCTGTCGGGACCCGATTCAAGTCACATCGACCTAGCTGGTAACACCTCATATCACTTTGCGGCCTCACGCACGGTATCCCCACGGTGTCGCCTTACCATGGCCGGGACCGTTTGCGTCTTTTGGCTCACGTATATGACAGTGTCGCTAGCATCCACATGACAAAGAACCGGGCCGACATGGCTAGTCGTGAACCCAAAGCGGCACTAACCTATTGGGACAGGCATACATGAAACACTTGAGCATGTCGGTCATCAACGTATGAACTTGGGCTGTAGCACTGGCTATGAGGACTCCGGTATCCCGGGCTGTAGCAGAGCTAGGCAGGACTCAAGTATCACCGCGTGACATTTCCCGAAGGACAGACATAAGGAACGAAATGAATCACATGCCGGCCGATCAAGTGTCCAAGCAGTAGTCTTTGGGCTAGCGAGGACTCCGGTGAACCGGGCTGTAGCGGACTACTATCGCTCGAAGCACGAGACTACATTTCCCCATATGAGAGGCTGCCAAGGATAAACAACTAGATTGTCGGATCCCTCATACCAAGCATTTCAATCATACACATAATATGCCCGATATGAGTAAATACAACAAGGCATCACAACAAAACTCTACAACTCAAGTACTTTATTTAAGAGGCTCAGGAGCCATACATAACTGATCATACAGGTAGGGGTCACATGACCCAACACTCAAGTCATACAATCATACAAGCACATGCGGAAGCAAAGTAGTCTGAGTCTGAGACTCTAGAAAGAAAGAAAGCTTGTTGGAGCCTTTCTATCTACATGGCCCTTCACAAGTCTTAGATCGCCACAGGTGGCTAGCTTACTCGTCGAAGTCAACATCTACATAGAATCCGTCGGAGGGTAGTATAGTCCTCTGAAAAATATTAATTAAGCAAACATGAGTACAAAAGTACTCAGCAAGTCTTACCACGAATCCTATCATACATGCACATTCTCAAGAAGGAGGTGGAGTTAATGCAGCAAGCCAGCTTTGACTCTTGGCTAAGCTATCCTCGTGACACACTTTGTAAAGCATTTTGTATTACGAGTCCACTATCCACCATCACAATACTCCACCGTGGATCCTCTCTCGTCATCCCGAGAGGGCCATCCACGATACTCACACTTATCTTGAGGCTTTTAGTAGTATCCATTTACTTGTCTATGAACTGATATAGGTAACCCGAAGTCCTTCTCCGTGGACACGGCTATTGAATAGATCATATTTAACCTGCGAGGGTATACTTCTTCACCACGCTTCCACCACTTATAAATCGTTTACGACATGTACTCGGCAACCTTCAGCGGAAGCCCAGCGTGGGTGTCGGCCACACCTACCTAAACACTCAAGTCCCTAGTCAGGTTATCGCCTATTCGGGTTCCATCCATGAGGAGTCCGGCCGAGGTTTCCCATACAGCCCGAGCGATGTGTGCGGGGTTCCCGAGATACCAAGCGGGCACTCGGTACACAGACCCACGGTGCCTACCGCAACACAACCCACCCCTAAGGTCAGCGTTGCGTGCGGCCCTGACATGCTACAAACACGAAACTACTTGCAACTCCGGACTATGAGCAGGGGTGGTTAAGAAGCGAGAGGGTCAATTAAGGATCCCAATGTGTGGTAGTAGCTGGTTCATGGATCACAAACACAGATCTCGGTTCTTAAATTGGCTTCAATGAAACAACCCACCATGTACTCCTACATGGCCTCTCATCGATACCTTTACCAAATCGTGTTCAACACTTACACTCTCGAACCAACACAACCTTTCACTCCAGTTCATCATCCCGATGAGCGGACGACACAACTCTAAGCATAGCAAGCATAGCATGGTAGGAATCACAAACATGGCTCAATCAACTCCTACACATACTAGTGGGTTTCATCTAATTCTTGTGGCAATGACAGGTCATGCAAAGGAAGTGGGTTCAACTACCGCAGCACACAACAGTTGAATCGCGTTGTCTTAATGCGATGTGAGAGCGAAGCGAGAACATGGGTTTGTATCGGAATGATCAATGAATTGCTTGCACGATGGGCTGGGGTGAGAACTGCCCTTGGTGGGTAATCGAGGTTATCTTGAGGCAGAACCTATCATGAAAACACACCAAAATAAACATACAACCAATATGCAACAATATGATGCATGCTATGACATGGCAAGATGAATGTGTGTTGGCCTAATGCAAGTTGAAGGGACGGGGATGATCTCATTTGAACCAAAGGTTCAAATGATAGATCATGTGAGTTAGTCCTAATGGTGCAAAATCTTAATCTGGTTATTCAGCATAGTTAACTTGTTTTAACATGCATGAAACCTGTACCAATGGATAGAGTGTATTTTTCGATAAATTTTCATATATAAATCTTTGCATTTGGAGTTATAGAATAAAAGTTATAAGCATTTGAAATTTGAATTATATTCTGGATTTTATTATATAAAAATAATTCCAGAATTTGAATTAATCGTCGGCATGAGGTCAACATGGCGTCGGGGTCAACGGGTCGTCCAGGTCAAACTGACCAGTGGGACCCGCATGTCGAGTTAATCTAAACTAATTAAACTAATTAGAACTAATCCTAATTAGTTTCTTGGAGGGGTCCACTGTCATTGACCCGGAGGTCAGCAGGGCCTGAGACGGGGTCAACTCACCGGCGTCTAGCCTTGGCCGAGGCAGCAGCAGCGGAGCAAGTGCTTTTGCACTTTCGGGCTCCAAATGGGAGCTGAGGAGCACCTACGTGATCTTTGGAGGTGAGCCGCGGTTAGTGGTGGAGTCGGTAGGGTTAGGGGTGGCGGAGTGGGCGCCCGGACGACAGTCGAGGCGGCGGCCGGGGCTCGCCACCGACGGGTTTGGGGTTAGAGGGCCCGGCGAGGCGCGGGAGTGCAGTTAGGCCTGTGGGGCGTGGTGAGTGCGATGGGCATAGTGGCGTGGCCATTAGGTGACCGAAGGCTCGTCGGCTGACGAGTCCATGGCAGTGGGTTGAGCGATCATCGAGTGCTGTTGTGGTGCAAGAAGAAGAAACGGAGAGGATGGAGGGTAGCTAGGCTCACGGTGAACCTGTGGGGAACCGTCGGGGTCGAGGCGGACTGATCTGCGGCGGCGGCGATGGGGATCTCCGTGACCTTGAGCTCGGCGAGGTCGGGGTAGTGGCCTCGGGGTGTTTTGGGCGAGGAACTAGCTGGCTAGGGGTGAGGTCTTGGCGGAGCTGCAGACATGGCGGGAGGTGCGTGGGCGGCGGGGAGCCTGGCGTCGGCAGTGGCGCGTCAGCGATGGCGTCGGCAGGTCGAGGCGCGAGCGAGAGAGAGACAGGGGGAAAGTGAGGTGTCAGGGGGTCGGGGTGACGACGCGTGGGTAAATCCAGCGGCGAGGCGGCGAGGATGAGGCGAGGCGGCGGCCAGCTGCGTGGCGCGCCCTGCGCTCGCCGGCCGGCACCAACCTGCTGCTGGCCGAGCCAAGCAGCTCATTGGCCTGGCTCTCTGGGCTGGGCAGCGGGTGGGCGATCATTGGCGACAGTAAGACTTTCTCTTTTTTAGTCTTTTCTATTTCGCAATTCTGTTTAGGGTTTTAAAAATACCAAAACCTTTTCAAAAATTACCAAAATGCTCCTGGTCACTTGTTGGAATATTCCCAACATGAAACATTTTAGTTTGAAAATTTTTGAACACTTAAAATATTTTCCATAATTTAAAATGCCCATTTCAAAAACTTGTGATTTAAATCTAGAACCCTTAGGTGACCTAGAAAATGTTCCACCTTCTTTGACATGGATCCTAAACCCAAACAAAGAGGATGAGCATTTTGAAGGGCATTTCGGATTCATTGAAATAAATTTTAGTAAACCCTAGTTATTTTAGGGGGGTGTTAGGGGTTTCTGCCTTCCCATTTCAAATTCAGATGAAATTTAAACATGATGCACACCCTAATGCATGGTCTATCTGGGATGTGACAGCCCCCCCTCCCTAGTCCAATTCGGACTAGTCCAAGGGGAGGGCGGCGGCCACCCTTTTGGCCCTTTTCTCCTTTCCCGTATGGCCCATTAAGGCCCAATACGAATTCCGTAACTCTCGGTACTCGAAAAATACCGAATCACTCGGAACCTTTCCGAACTCGAATATAGTCGTCCAATATATCGATCTTTACGTCTCGACCATTTCGAGACTCCTCGTCATGTCCCGATCTCATCCGGGACTCGAACTCCTTCGGTACATCAAAACTCATAAACTCATAATATAAGCATCATCGAAACCTTAAGCGTGCGGACCCTACGGGTTCGAGAACTATGTAGACATGACCTAGAACTATTCTCGGTCAATAACCAATAAGCGGAACCTGGATGCCCATATTGGTTCCTACATATTCTCGAAGATCTTTATCGGTCAAACCGCATAACGACATCGTTGTTCCCTTTGTCATCGGTATGTTACTTACCCGAGATTCGATCGTCGGTATCCAATACCTAGTTCAATCTAGTTACGGTAAGTCTCTTTACTCGTTCCGTAATACATCATCTCACAACTAACTCATTAGTTGTAATGCTTGCAAGGCTTAAGTGATGTGTATCACCGAGAAGGCCTAGAGATACCTCTCCGACAATCGGAGTGACAAAACCTAATCTCGAAATCGCCAACCCAACAAGTACCTTTGGAGACACCTGTAGTACTCCTTTATAATCACCCATTACGTTGTGACGTTTGGTAGTACCAAAGTGTTCCTCCGTGGCGGAGTCGCATAATCTCATAGTTACGAGGAACATGTATGAGTCATGAAGAAAGCATTAGCAACATACTAAGCGATCAAGTGCTAAGCTAACGGAATGGGTCATGTCAATCACATCATTCTCCTAATGAGGTGATCCCATTAATCAAATGACAACACATGTCTATGGTTAGGAAACATAACCATCTTTGATTAATGAGCTAGTCCAGTAGAGGCATACTAGTGACTATCTGTTTGTCTATTTATTCACACATGTATTATGTTTCCGGTTAATACAATTCTAGCATGAATAATAAACATTTATCATGAAATAAGGAAATAAATAATAACTTTATTATTGCCTCTAGGGCATATTTCCTTCAGTCTCCCACTTGCACTAGAGTCAATAATCTAGTTCACATCATCATGTGATTCAACACTAATATTCACATCGTATGTGATTAATACCCATAGTTCACATCGTCATGTGACCAACACCCAAAGGGTTTACTAGAGTCAATAATCTAGTTCACATCGCTATGTGATTAACACCCAAAGAGTATTAAGGTATGATCATGTTTTGCTCGTGAGAGAAGCTTAGTCAGCAGGTCATCACATTGAGCCGTATCTATTTTGCAAATATTCTATGTCTACAATGCTCTGCGGAGCTACTCTAGCTAATTGCTCCCACTTTCAATATGTATCCAGATTGAGACTTAGAGTCATCTGGATCAGTGTAAAATGCTTGCATCGATGTAATTCTTTCTGACGGGCTTTTTACACCTCCATAATCGAGAAATATTTCCTTAGTCCTCACTAAGGATGTTCTTGACCAATGTCCGATGATCTACTCCTAGATCACCATTGTACTCCTTGCCAAATTCAGAGCAAGGTATACAATAGGTGCGGTACATAGCATAGCATACTTTATAGAACCTATGGTGAGGCATAGGGAATGACTTTCATTCTCTTTTCTATTTTACTGCCGTGGTCGGGATTTGAGTCTTACTCAATTTCACACCTTTGCAACACAGGCAAGAACTTTTCTTTGGTGTTCCATTTTGAACTACTTCAAAATCTTGTCAAGGTATGTATTCATTGAAAAACTTATCAAGCGTCTTGATCTATCTCTATAGATCTTGATGCTCAATATGTAAGCAGCTTCACCGAGGTCTTTCTTTGAAAACACTCCTTTCAAACACTCCTTTATGCTTTGCAGAATAATTCTACATTATTTCCGATCAACAATATGTCATTCACATATACTTATCAGAAAGGCTGTAGTGCTCCCACTCACTTTCTTGTAAATACAGGCCTTTCCAAAAGTCTCATATAAAATCATATGCTTTGATCAACACATCAAAGCGTATATTCCAACTCGAGATGCTTGCACCAGTCCATTGATGGATCATTGGAGCTTGCACATTTTGTTAGCACCTTTAGGATTGACAAAACCTTACGGTTGCATCATATACAACTCTTCTTTAATAAATCCATTAAAGAATGTAGTTTTGACATCCATTTGCCAGATTTCATAAAATGTGGCAATTGCTAACATGATTTGGACAGACTTAAGCATCGCTACAGTTGAGAAAGTCTCATTGTAGTCAACACCTTGAACTTGTCGAAAACCTTTTTGTGACAAGTCGAGCTTTGTAGATAGTAACACCACTATCAGTGTCCGTCTTCCTCTTGAAAATCCATTTATTTAACATGGCTTGCTGATCATAGAGCAAGTCAATCAAAGTCCATACTTTGTTCTCATACATGGATCCTATCTCAGATTTCATGGCCTCAAGCCATTTCGCGGAATCTGGGCTCATCATCGCTTCCTCATAGTTCGTAGGTTCATCATGGTCTAGTAACATGACTTCCAGAACATGATTACCGTACCACTCTGGTGCGGATCTCACTCTGGAAGACCTACGAGGTTTGGTAGCAACTTGATCTGAAGTTTTATGATCATCATCATTAACTTCCTTACTAATTGGTGTAGGAATCACGAAACTGATTTACGTGATGAACTACTTTCCAATAAGGGAGAAGGTACAATTACCTCATCAAGTTCTACTTTCCTCCCCTCACTTCTTTCGAGAGAAACTTCTTCTCTAGAAAGGATCCATCTTAACAACGAAAAACTTGCCTTCGGATCTGTGATAGAAGGTGTACCCAATAGTTACCTTTGGGTATTCTATGAAGCGCACTTCTCCGATTTGGGTTCGAGCTTATCGGTGAAAACTTTTCACATAAGCATCACAACTCAAACTTTTAAGAAACGACGACTTAGGTTTCTTTGTTAAACCATAGTTCATATGGTGTCGCCTCAGCAGTTTAGATGGTGCCCTTTTAATGTGAATGCAGCTATCTCTAATGCATAACCCCAAAACTATATCGTAAGAGACATCATAGATCGCACCATATCAAAATAAAGTACGATTCTGACGTTCGGACACACCATAACGTTGTGGTGTTCGGTGGCGTGAGCTGTGAAACTATTCCACATTGTTTTAATTGAAGACCAAACTCGTAACTCAAATATTCATCTCCACGATCAGATCGCGAAACTTTATTTTCTTGTTACGATGATTTTCCACTTCACTCTGAAATTCTTTGAACCTTTCAACTATTTCAGACTTATGTTTCATCAAGAAGATATACCCATATCTGCTCAAATCATCTTGTGAAGGTCGAAAATAACGATACTTGCCGTGAGCTTTAACACTCATCGGACCGCATACATCGGTATGTATTATTTCCAATAAGTCATTTGCTCGCTCCATTGTTAGGAGAAGCGAGTCTTTAGTCATCTTGCCCATAAGGCATGGTTACTTAAGCATCAAGTGATTCATAATCAAGTGATTCCAAAATCCCATCAGCATGGAGTTTCTTCATGCGCTTTACACCAATTATGACCTAAGCGGCGAGTGCCACAAATAAGTTGCACTATCATTATTAACTTTGCATCTTTTGGTTTCAATATTATGAATATGTGTATCACTATGATTGAGATCCAATGAACCATTTTCATTGGGTGTGTAACCATATAAGGTTTTATTCATGTAAGCAGAATAACAATTTATTCTCTTACTTAAATGAATAACGTATTGCAATAAACATGATCAAATCATATTTATGCTCAACACCAAATAACACTTATTTAGGTTCCACACTAATCCCGAAAGTATAGGGAGTGTGCGATGATGATCATATCAATCTTGGAACTACTTCCAATACTCATCGTCACTGCCCTTCAACAAGTCTCTGTTTATACGTAACTCTGTTTGAGTTACTAATCTTAGCAATGAGCAGTATCAAATACTCAGGGGCTACTATAAACACTAGTAAGGTACACATCAATAACCTGTATATCAAATATAACCTTGTTCACTTTGCCATCCTTCTTATCCACCAAATATTCGGGGTAGTTCCGCTTCGGTGACCAGTTCCATTGCAGCAAAAATACTCGGTCTACGGCTTAGGTCTAGACTTGGGCTTCTTCACTCGAGCAGCAACTTGCTTGCCGTTCCTTTTGAAGCTCCCTTCTTCCCTTTGCCATTTTCCTTGAGACTAATAGTCTTGTCAACCATCAACACTTGATGTTTTCTTGATTTCTACCTTCGCCGATTTTAGCATCGCGAAGAGCTCGAAATCTTTTCTTCATCCCTTGCATACTATAGTTCATCACGAAGTTCTACTAACTTAGTGATGGTGACTAGAAGAATTCTGTCAATCACTATCTTATCTGGAAGATTAACTCCCACTTGATTCAAGTGATTGAAGTACTCGGACAATCTGAGCACATGCTCACTAGTTGAGCGATTCTCCTCCATCTTTTAGCTATAGAACTTGTTGGAGACTTCATATCTCTCAACTCGGGTATTTGCTTGAAATATTAACTTCAATTCCTGGAATATCTCATATGGTCCATGGCGTTCAAAGCGTCTTTGAAGTCCCGATTCTAAGCCGTTAAGCATGGTGCACTAAACTATCAAGTAGTCATCATATTGAGCTAGCCAAGCGTTCATAACGCCCGCATCTGCTCCTGCAATAGGTCTGTCACCTAGCGGTGCATTAAGGACATAATTCTTACTGCGCAGCAATGAGGATAAACCTCGGATCACGGATCCAATCCGCATCATTGCTACTAACATCTTTCAATACAATTTTCTCTAGGAACACATATAAAAACACAGGGAAGCAACAACGCGAGCTATTGATCTACAACATAATCTGCAAAATACTACCGGGACTAAGTTCATGATAAATTAAAGTTCAATTAATCATATTACTTAAGAACTCCCACTTAGACAGACATCTCTCTAGTCATCTAAGTGATCACGTGATCCAAATCAACTAAACCATAACCGATCATCACGTGAGATGGAGTAGTTTTCAATGGTGAACATCACTATGTTGATCATATCTACTATATGATTCACGCTCGACTTTCGGTCTCCGTGTTCGAGGCCATATCTGCATATGCTAGGCTCGTCAAGTTTAACTTTGAGTATTCTGCGTGTGCAAAACTGGCTTGCACCCGTTGTAGATGGACGTAGAGCTTATCACACCCGATCATCACGTGGTGTGCAGGCACGACGAACTTTGGCAGCGGTGCATACTCGGGAGAACACGTCTTGATAATTTTAGTGAGAGATCATCTTAAAATGCTACCGTCAATCAAAGCAAGATAAGATGCATAAAGGATAAACATCACATGCAATCAATATAAGTGATATGATATGGCCATCATCATCTTGTGCTTGTGATCTCCATCTCGAAGCACCGTCATGATCACCATCGTCACCGTAGCGACACCTTGATCTCCATCGTAGCATCGTTGTCGTCTCGCCAACTATTGCTTCTCGACTATCGCTACCGCTTAGTGATAAAGTAAAGCAATTACATGGCGTTGCATTTCATACAATAAGCGACAACCATATGGCTCTCGCCGATTGCCGATAACTTCGGTTACAAAACATGATCATCTCATACAATAAAATATAGCATCACGTCTTGACCATATCACATCACAACATGCCTGCAAAAACAAGTTAGGCGTCCTCTACTTTGTTGTTGCAAGTTTTACGTGGCTGCTACGGGCTGAGCAAGAACCGTTCTTACCTCGCATCAAAACCACAGCGATAGTTTGTCAAGTTAGTGTTGTTTTAACCTTCGCAAGGACCGGGCGTAGCCACACTCAGTTCAACTAAAGTGAGAGAGCAGACACCCGCCAGCCACCTTTAAGCAACTAGTGCTCATGGCGGTGAAACCAGTCTCGCGTAAGCGTCTGGCGTAATGTCGGTCCGGGCGCTTCATCTCACAATACCGCCGAACCAAAGTATGACATCTGGTAAGCGGTATGACTTATATCGCCCACAACTCACTTGTGTTCTACTCGTGCATATGACATCAACGCATAAAACCAGGCTCGGATGCCTTTGTTGGGGAGCGTAGTAATTTCAAAAAATTCCTACGATCACGCAAGACCATGGTGATGGCATAGCTACGAGAGGGGAAGTATCCGTCCGTACCCTCGTGAGACCGAAAGCGAAGCGTTATAACAACGCGGTTGATGTAGTCGTGCGTCTTCACGATCCGACCGATCCAAGCACCGAGCGTCGGCACCTCCGAGTTACGCACACGTTCAGCTCGATGGCGATCCCGGACTCCGATCCAGCAAAGTGTCGGGATGAGTTCCGTCAAGACGACGGCGTGGTGGCGATGTTGATGCTCCACCGGCGCGAGGGCTTCGCCTAAGCTCATGACGATATGACTTCTCCGGCGAGGGCTTCGCCTAAGCTCGCGACTATATGTGAAGTGGAATATGGTGGAAGGGGCACCGACACGGCTAAGGAAAGATCCGTAGATCAACTTGTGTGTTCAGGGTGCCCCCTGCCCGTATATAAAGGAGGGAGGGAGGAGGAGGCCGGCCCTAGTAGGGCGCGCCATGGGAGTCCTACTCCCGGGAGTAGGATTCCCCTTCCTAGTCCAACTAGGAGTCCTTCCATGTATTGGGAGTAGGAGACAAGTAAGGGAAGGGAAAGGAGAAGGAAGGAAGGGCCCCCTCCTAGTCCAATTCGGACTAGTCCAAGGGGAGGCGGCCACCCTTTGGCCCTTTTTTTCCTTTCCCGTATGGCCCATTAAGGCCCAATACGAATTCCGTAACTCTCCGGTACTCGAAAAATACCGAATCACTCGGAACCTTTCCGAACTCGAATATAGTCGTCCAATATATCGATCTTTACGTCTCGACCATTTGAGACTCCTCGTCATGTCCCCGATCTCATCCGGGACTCGAACTCCTTCGGTACATCAAAACTCATAAACTCATAATATAAGCATCGCCGAAACCTTAGCGTGCGGACCCTACGGGTTCGAGAACTATGTAGACATGACCTAGAACTATTCTCGGTCAATAACCAATAGCGGAACCTGGATGCCCATATTGGTTCCTACATATTCTCTGAAGATCTTTATCGGTCAAACCGCATAACGACATCGTTGTTCCCTTTGTCATCGGTATGTTACTTACCCGAGATTCGATCGTCGGTATCAATACCTAGTTCAATCTCGTTACGGTAAGTCTCTTTACTCGTTCCGTAATACATCATCTCACAACTAACTCATTAGTTGTAATGCTTGCAAGGCTTAAGTGATGTGTATCACCGAGAAGGCCTAGAGATACCTCTCCGACAATCGGAGTGACAAAACCTAATCTCAAAATCGCCAACCCAACAAGTACCTTTGGAGACACCTGTAGTACTCCTTTATAATCACCCGATTCGTTGTGACGTTTGGTAGTACCAAAGTGTTCCTCCGATGGCGGAGTCGCATAATCTCATAGTTACAGGAACATGTATGAGTCATGAAGAAAGCATTAGCAACATACTAAGCGATCAAGTGCTAAGCTAACGGAATGGGTCATGTCAATCACATCATTCTCCTAATGAGGTGATCCCATTAATCAAATGACAACACATGTCTATGGTTAGGAAACATAACCATCTTTGATTAATGAGCTAGTCCGATGAGAGGCATACTAGTGACTATCTGTTTGTCTATTTATTCACACATGTATTATGTTTCGGTTAATACAATTCTAGCATGAATAATAAACATTTATCATGAAATAAGGAAATAAATAATAACTTTATTATTGCCTCTAGGGCATATTTCCTTCAAACTCATGTCTATGGTCAGGAAACTTAACCATCTTTGATTAACGAGCTAGTCAAGTAGAGGCATACTAGGGACACTCTATTTTGTCTATGTATTCACACATGCTAAGTTTACGGTTAATACAATTCTAGCATGAATAATAAACATTTATCATGATCTAAGGAAATATAAATGACAACTTTATTATTGCCTCTAGGGCATATTTCCTTCACAATCGCCCTAAGGGCCTTGACATGCCCAATACTGGCGCGCTTTCTTGTGTGGAACAGCGGGCCGATGAAGACGCTGGTGGCGGCGGGTAGGTGGACGGCGGCGGCGGGTGGGAAGAACTCGGTGGAGGGCTGGACATGATCGAACCACAGAAAGCTGATACCAAATTGTTATGGCGGTGCTAGAAGGAGGGCGAGAGGGGCGGCGTGACCTTTTGCCCGGCCGAGCAAGAGGAAGGATTTCCTTCTTAATTCTTGCTTGATTAGATTGATACATCTCCTCTCTTTATATAGAGAGGTTTACTTGACTCCCAGGCAAGGCTTACTTAACCCCTAAGCAAGCGACTCTTATCTCTAATTAGTCATAAGAGTAACGGGTTGTACCGCCAGCCCAGGCCCATTAGGCCCATTACGTACTCTAACATGCTACAACCATCAATAGTGGATGTTGCGACTGGTGAGGTCACGTGCTACGATTGACGATGGCAGATGTTGTGACCGGTGAGACGACATGCTGCAACTAGCAATAATACGACATGCTGCAACTAGCAATGGTGGATGCTGCAACCAGTAGGAATATATATTGCAAACGGTGTGACAAAATGTTGCAACATCCATTGGACGGTGCTCAGTCTAGCACGCATCTCCATGCAAAATTTAATGGTTGAGCAGTGGACAGAGAGTGTTTGGGGGAGGGGGGAGGTGGTCATCTGCGGTGAAGTCGGAGTTGCTTGTTCAGGGAGAAGTGATGGTAATGGCGCTTGCTCGGGGAGGATGATGACGATGAATATTTACTTTCTCAGCAAACAAACATAGGAGCAAACTTCGACGCCGTCACTTTTTCTAAAACGGAGACAAAAGATTTGCCGATGAATTCTAAAACCTGCACGTTGTTGGAATGAATTTCTCTCATCTCGGGAAACAATGCAATAATGCCAATGAATTCCAGCATTTGTATTACTCCAGCAAACAGGCGATGAAAAATACATATGATTCACAAGTAAATGAAAAGATTTTAGTTTTAATTAATACATGGATTAATGAATACAGTACATACATATATCTATCTGCCCTGAGAAACGCAGTAAGTAAATACATCACCTCTTCGACCGATTTAGGGTAAATTCTTTTCTTTAATATAATCAGCAAAAAACAAGACAAAACGATAAACGATTAATTAATAATACAATAGTACATTTCTTAAACCAAGAATTAGCCCGATCGGTCAAATGCTCCTCCGATTCCCTTTTAAACACAATCGATCGATGAATTGCTGCTGCTGGGGTTTATTACGTATTTATCATGTCCTCCTCCTACTCATGGACGAGGGGTTACCGTCGAAGAGCTCGTCGATGATCCCCTCCAGGTCCTCCGCGCTCAGCTTCACGTACTTCTCCGCCTGCCTCCCGGCGCTGAATGTCTGCGCGAACCGCCCCAGGAACGACCGGTACGCCGGCACCACCACGGCGGCGATGGAAACCCGGAGCTCCGACTGCAGCTGCTCGTCGCTCACCACCCACGCCCCCTGCGTCTTCTGGATATCGTCCATGGCGGAGTTGAACTGCTTGAACCGTTCCTTGAGCAGCGTCTTCTGCACATGGCCCTTCACGGTGAGCACGCCGTCATCGCGGAGCAGGGTGAGCACCCGGTTCCACGTCTCCCGCTGGTAGTTCTTGTGGTACTGCCGCAGATTCGTGGACTGCTTCCGCGCCCACGTCTCGCCCAGCATCGCGTTCGTCTCCGGCGACCCCCGGATCTTCTGCAGCATGTACCGCCCGTTGTTCATCAGGAAGATGCTGCTCAGGGCCGGGTCCTTGTACAGCCGCGACTTCCCTTCCAGGTTCCCCTGGAGGAGCTCCATCACCTCCATCAGCTGCGCCGCGAACGGGTTGTTCTCCTCCCCGTCCACGGCGTCGTTCCGCCGGTGCTCCCGGAACACCTGCTCCAGCGTGCTGTTGTACTCGCACGTGTACTTGAGGTAGTTCATCACGTAGCGGGTCAGCGGATGCACGGCGCCGCCGGGGACCGGCTGCTTGCCGGCGTCCGCGCGGATGGAGCTCTCCAGCTCGCAGAAGATGCTGGCCGCCGACTCGCCGATCCGGGAACGTGCGGCCGCGATCTCGGTCTTGAGGTCCGCCAGGGCGTTGCCGTTCGCGGATCCGTCGTCGGCGGAGGCGGACAGGAAGGCGTCGATGACCGGGGATGAGTCGCGGACGGCCTCGTACATGTCGAGCACCTTGAAGAGCTTCTCGGCGGAGTGGCGTGTCATGGCCACGGCCTCCGTGAAGTTGAGCATGTGGAGCATGATGCAGCGGGCCAGGTCGGCGAAGACGCCTCTGCCGACGCTGGCGTGGCTGCTGCTGAAGACGCGGCCGCAGAGGTCGTGCTCCGTGGAGAGGCCCACGTTGATGGTGTGCCTGAACGCCTTGATCCACGTCACAATCTCGGTCTCCAGCGCCTCCCACGTCATCCGCACGACGTCGTCGATGCTCGACTTCTCGTACCCGAGCGCGCGCACCGAGGCGTCGAACGCGTTCCGGCGTGCCACCAGCAACATCTGCGTGCACTCCGTCACGTACCCGGCGTCCACCATGACGTCGGCGATGGACCGGAGCCGCTCCACGGTCTCCGGCGTGTACGGCGGTTTGGGCTCCCCCGCTGCAGGGGCGGTGTCGGGTGGCCGGAGGACGCACCGGTCGGCCTCGTGTCCGCCTTGCTCGAACGAAGGCGGCCGTCTTATCAACTTGCAGGTGTCCGACTTGGGCTCGAGCAGCGCGTGGAACTCGTCCTCGAGGAACGCCATGGCACGCTGCAGCACGGCGGTGACCCGGTGCGCGCCGGAGGCGTACTTGCTGCTGGCCTCCGGGTTCTTGGCGAGCGCGGACGCGAGGGCCGAAATGCGCGCGATAGCCGCAAGCACCGGCGGCTCGCCATTGGCCCACTTATCCCGCGAGTTCTCCGTGTGCGCGATCTGCAGCTCGACGGCGGCGGCGAACTTCTCGAGCGTCGCCTCCGGGAGGCTCAGCGGTGCTTGGCCGTTCAGGCCCGCGATAAACGCGTCGATCTCCCCCGACAACTCGGACACGCCCGGGTCGCCGCAGCCGTCCTCCTCGTCGTCCTCGCACTCCTCCTTGATCTGCTCCCAGGTGGCGCCGGCGGAGCCCCTCCGGTCGTGGTCGCCATGCCGGAGGCTGCCGAGGGAGAGGTTGCGGTCGACCTCCCGGGCCTTGTTGCTGGAGGCCGAGGAGAAGCTGCTGGACTTCTGCGGCGCCTGATTCCGGCTGTCCATTTCTTGGGGGAAAGAGCCGAATCGCGGCAAGAGAATGGCGATCGGGGCGGGGCGCGTCGTAATGGTCAATAGTTGTTGGTGGTCCGCGCGCGTTGCTGGGTTGGCATGCAGAGGTGGAGAGATAATGGAGGAGAGAGAGGCCGGAGGTTGAGGGCCGGGACGGTGCTCCACCATTTGAAAGGGTCTCTCTGACTCTGCTTATGGCAACTCCAACGCCCTGCATCAAGACACGCCTAAATGTCTCCACCGTGCGGTTTAAACACGTTATATCAACCAAAATGCCACACCTACATTATGATTCTGCTTAATAAACCTACGTAAATCCCTTTCCCATTACTTAAACTGCCCCCCTGAACTGAACTTCAAGGTGGGCCCGTGCCGCCAACTATCGATCAATATGGAACTGCCAAATAGGATGATACGTAAGAAACATAACAAACGTTACGTCGTTGTAACTTTACTCGTGTATCAAATGTCCGTGGATTGATCCGCACGTTTAAAATCCCATAAATCAAAAGCAAACCGGTTGAAGGTTCGCGGGCGTTCCGTCATGTAGACGCCCGACTGAACGGTTTCACCAAAAACCCTTACCGTGCATACGCTGCTGCTCAAAACTACTTACTTGCATTGATGTCGGTTAGATTGACGTGACTGGTCACTGCGCCCGTGTTGAAGCGGCGCCGATCCGCCTGGCCAGGCTATTTAAGCAGGTTGGCCTCATCGGCAAACCCCATCTCCACTGTGCCACCTTCGCCTCTCCTCCGCACACCGCAGAGATGGGCAAATCCGGTTGTGGCTCAAGGTGGTTCTCAGTGTCGGCATGTAGTTCCCATGGGTCGTCCGGGTCATGGCGCCGCCTCCATGATCCGCGGGCCCGTCCGGGTCATGCCACGGAGAAGCGTCGGGAGCGGCACAACGCGATGTGTTCTTCGGCCTTCACGACATGGGGCCTGGTGCCGAACTGGGTGTGCGCCGACCAAGGCCTTGTGTTAGCTTGGGTTGAGGATCGTTCTAGGACCATTGCGCAGATGTCACCCATTGCCGACACTGAATCAATGACCAGCTCTACAAGATCGAGTTGGCCAAGGCCGAGTGCGCCGCCCGTGCCCTCATGTGGCCGTCGTTGTAAGCCGGCCGCGGACTATCGTACACGAGGTGAAGGGATTGCACCGTGAGCGTGCAGCGTCCACTGATCAGGGTTTCTGTGACCCCTATGGAGGTCGTTCGCCACTAGAAGGACGACGATGATTACGGCAACGACGACGGACCAGACGGCTACGGAGGTGTCGGCAGCCTCGAAGACCATACCTATGAGGTCACCATCCGATACCTCGTTTGGTTTAGTTTAGATTTATTCTAAATTTTGCTCACTTTGGTTGAACTTTGTTAAATTTCATCCTTTTATTGCAAATATATCAAAATTTAGCAAATGTCATCGTTTTACACGAATTCCATCCATTTTCATGAAGATCCATTTAAAATGGGGCGTATGTTTGGTGCGTCGGGTTGGATGGCCACCCTCATATCCGCTGTCCAGGACACGGCCACATATATTTGGTGTGTCCGATTTGATTTGATGCATGGTGTTAGATATGCCCTAGTTTTAACTGGATGTGGAGAGGTGCTGCAGCTAGACCTTGCTCCTCCTCTCCTTTGTAACTATACCCATGCAGTGACCTACATGATAACTTCGAAGGCAGAGCGTCTTTACCGAAATGGGCTTGCGCCCCGCCATATTAATATAGCAACCATCCAATACAGCCAGAAGTTCGTCGCTGGGGCAAACAGCACAATCATGCCCAGAAAAAAACAAGAGAAAAGCAAGAGAAAGAAATGCCGGCAGCACCGGATGAACGAAAGCTGAAGCCTCCCGCAACCGCTGCGCCCACCGGAAACATCCACCACGCTCCAATGTCATCGAGTCGCCGCGAACCAAGCAACACCTTCAAGAAGGCAGAGTGTCTTTCACAGAGCTTAGTATTTGATTTCCTGTGTTCGCAAAAAAGAAAAATCTATTTCCATTTTTCTTTTTTGAAAACAGTTGAGGGGCATACTAGACCTTCTCAGCCTCGTCTGTTGGAGCACAAAAATGGCGTACACTTTGGTGCGTATTCAATATAGAAGAAGAAAAAGTCCATGGAATTGGGATGGTTGTAGGTTGTCCTATATGCCGAGTTTTGAGTTGGAAAACAAAACAAAATCATGAATGCAGAGGAGTACTATAGCTTGTGCGTCTGCACGTGGTTGCGACATGGTACACACGACGATGGGTGATGCGAGTGTCCGTCCCTTGGCGTGGGCTATTCATCAACTCACGCATGTCTTGGTTTGAGGCTAAAAAGAAAGAGCTTTCAGTCCCAAGGCCAAGGGCAGGAAATGGAGAGCACGACGTGGTTCGTCCTCATTTCATTCTCGCGCTCAACGTGCGCTCATTTGTTTTCGGCAACACATGGACTTCGACAGCTCAAGCCTTGTGAAATTCACCAAGGTGAGCGATAATCGGTTTGTATTGTATTTACGCGAGCGATTCAACATTTGGACTAAAATCACGTCACTTATTTATGAACGGAGGTAGTGGATAGCAACCACGGATACATAAACGACCAATACAGGGATATTTGTAGAAGGGGCTTCTTAAAACCAGCCACTGCATAAAGGATTGTGGTTACTGTTAGAATAAAAGAAGCCCTGCTGGAATTTAGTCTATATTGGGGCAGCCCAATAACTATTTCAGAAATTCCTAATAAATCCTAGAGGCCCATTTAGCCCATTTGTACAAGGCAAGGGATACTACTAAAGTTTAGTCCCACATTGCTAGTTGAGTGGAAATTGGACCTCCTTATAAGGGAGGTTCTTTCTCCACTTGTATGAGCATGAGAACAAGAGGGACATCCATGCGCGCTCCTCCTCCGCCGCACGCCTTGCCACGCCTCGTCACGACGCGCCGCGGGTTGCGGGAATGAGCCGAGCTGATGTCTAAATTTTTGCCACGCACTACGGGTATGCGAAAGGTCACTCGGAAGCTGAAACATTTTTTTGCACGGACCTTTGAATCCGAGCGGCGCTTCTTGGCTCTTTGTCTGTTCGTTTGTCTCCGCATTCCTTCAGCTCCGGCGCAACCTCTCGCCTCCTTCTCTTGCGCCTATAAAGGGAGGTCGCTCCTCTCGAGAGACGCACAGAATCTCTTCCTCCTCTCGCCACAAGTTCACGAGCACTGCGCTGCTGTTACGTTCTTCCTCATCCCGGCTTGCGGCGTGCACCGCTGGTCGGGACGATGAGGCCTCGGAACCGCACCCTTTGAGTCTGTCACGGGAGAAGGGTGATAAGGTTTTGAGGGGCGCTCAGCGCGACTCTGGCTGCTTCATCACGGACGATCCGTCGCCGACGACTACTTCCCCGACGACGACTTCTTCCCCGACGTCCACGACCTCCTCCACGACATGGCAGGCGAGGACACCGACCCCAAGTCCAGCGCTCCTGCTGCTGCTGTGTCGTACGTGTTCTTCTCCTTTCTGTTAGAAGTCCTACTACAGTTCTTGGCTCTAGTTTCGCCCTATGTATGTTAGACTCTATTTCATATGTGCAACCTGCTATCTTTATCTGCTCTAGATATGTTTAGTTACGGTTCATATATGAACATGTTGTTTACCTTCTCTTTGTCAAATCACATGGCTTATTTTATCACTGCTATACTAGCCATGTTTTATCTACTATTTCTGTTAATAAAATCATTTGGTAAATTGCTCATATTTCCAACAATCCAAAAACCTTATTATAGGCAATTTATCCCAAGTGCTTTTGCTGCTTCCATGAGACCTCCTATGTTTGAGGGTATCCACTATAAGAGATGGCGCGTGAGAGCAGTCTTATGGTTTCAAACCATGAGTTGCTATGACGCCACTCTTGGCAAACCTGAAGGAGAGCAAGATGCCCAACAGGCACAAGCTTTTCAGAAAATGGATACCTTGTTTAAGGCTGCTCTCTTGAGTGTTCTTGGTGAGAACATAGTTGATGCTTATGCATCAATTGACAATGGAAAAGATATGTGGGGCCTTTTCGAGGCCAAGTTTGGGGTCTCGGATGCGAGCCTTGAGCTGTACATCATGGAGCAATTCTATGATTACGGGATGGACCAAGAGCTCCGTGGTTGAGCAGGCTCATGAGATCTGATCATTTGCTAAAGAACTTGAGCACTTCAATTGCATACTACCGGACAAGTTTGTTCTTTGGGGTATCATCACTAAGCTTCCTCCTTCATGGAGGAACTTTGCTACTCTTGAAGCATAAGAGACAGGAGTTTTCCGTTTGGATCTCATTGGTACTCTTGATGTTGAAGAAAAGGCGAGAGCAAAGGACACACGTGCTCGAGGTATTGAGGAGGATCTAGTGCCAATGTGGTATGCAAGCGAACTTCGGACCCACAAGTTCAAGAACAAGGGCAAGTTTGATGGTAAAGCAAAGTTTGATGGGAAGAACAAGGCTGTGCAACACACAAACTTCAAGAAGAAGAATGGCAAGAAGAAAGGTGCTTGTCATGTGTGTGGAGATCCTGATCATTGGGCTCCTAGTTTCCCTAATCGCTATGACAAGCGTCATCCTGGAAAAAGCGGCAAGACCGCTAATGTTGTCATTGGAGACACTGACATGAAGGATGCTGGGTATGGCATATTTCCCACTATTCTTTCAGTATGTCATTCTCCTGATTGGTTGATTGACACGGGTGCTAATGTGCATGTATGCGGTGATATTTCCATGTTTTCGTCTTATCAGACCGCAGGGACTTCGACCGTGCTGATGGGCAACGGTTCAAGTGCTTCTGTTCATGGTGTTGGCACGGTCGATCTGAAGTTTACTTCGGGGAAGATCGTGCGGCTGAAGAACGTGCATTATGTCCCCTCCGTCAATAAAAATCTTGTTAGCGGGTCTCTTCTGTGTAGAGATGGCTACAAGCTTGTCTTTGAGTCGAATAAATTTGTAATATCCAAGTATGGAACCTTTGTTGGTAAAGGCTATGAGTCAGGAGGCCTGTTTCGTTTATCCTTATCAGACGTTTGCAATAAAGTTGTTAATCATATTTGCAACAATAGTGAATCAAATATGTGGCATTCACGTCTTTGTCATGTTAACTTTGGTTGCATGTCGCGACTAGCGAAGTTGAACTTAATCCCTAGTTTCACCACTGTCAAGGGATCTAAGTGTCAAGTGTGTGTGTGTGCAAGCTAAGCAACCTCGTAAGTCTCACGTGACAGCGGAGAAAAGAAATCTTGCACCACTAGAACTTGTACATTCAGATCTATGTGAAATGAGTGGTGTTTTGACAAAAGGTGGAAAGAAATATTTCATGACGTTAATTGACGACTCCACTAGATCTGTTGTGTGTATCTTACGAAATCTAAGGATGAGGCTTTGAACTTTTCAAGATCTATAAAGCTAAAGTGGAAAACCAACTTGATCGAAAAATCAAGAGGCTTAGGTCCGACCGTGGTGGAAGTATTTTTCCAATGAATTTGATGCTTTTTATGCGGAACATAGTATAATCCATGAGAGGACGCCCCTACTCACCTCGGTCAAATGGGGTGGCGAAAGAAAGAACCGTACTCTAACTGATTTGGTTAGCGCAATGTTAGACACATCGGGTCTCTCCAAGGCATGGTGGGGGAGGCGATATTGACAGCATGTCATGTCTAAATCGAGTCCCCACAAAGAACAAAGAGATAACTCCATTCGAGGAATGGGAGAAGAAAAGGTCAAAACTCTCTTATCTGCGAACATGGGGTTGTTTGGCGAAAGTCAATGTTCCAATTCAAAGAAGCGGAAGCTTGGACCAAAGAGCGTGGATTGTGTTTTCTGGGATATGCTTTTCATAGCATTGGCTATAGATTCTTGGTTGTAAAATCTGAGGTACCGACATGCATGTCGGTATGATCATGGAGTCGAATGATGCGACTTTCTTTGAAGATATCTTTCCCATGAAGGATATGGCTACCTCATCTAATCAGGAGATGCCTAGTTCATCGAATCGGGAACCGATTACAATTACGAACCTGGCATTTCGATGGAACACTTTGAAAGTCCTGTGGAGGAGAACAATGAAGTTCCTACTAGGAGCAAGAGATAGAGGACTGCAAAGTCCTTTGGTGATGATTTTCTTGTGTATCTCATAGATGACACTCCAGTTCTATTTCGAGGCCTATGCGTGCGAAGATGCTTGACTCTTGGAAGGAAGCAGTTCAAATGGCGAGATGGATTCCATCTTGGCGAATGAAACTTGGGAGATAACTGATCGTCCTTATGGGTGCAAACCTATAGGATGCAAATGGGTATTCAAGAAGAAGCTTAGGCCTGATGGTACTATCGAAAAGTACAAGGCTCGGCTCGTGGCTAAGGGTTATACCCAAAAGGAAGGTGAAGAATTCTTTGATACTTACTCACCGTGGCTCGTGACCACTATCCGAGTTCTACTTTCACTAGCTGCCTCACATGGTCTTCTCGTTCATCAGATGGATGTTAAGACTGCTTTCCTAAATGGAGAGTTGGATGAGGAAATTTATATGGAACAACCAGATGGGTTTGTAATAGATGGTCGGGAAGGAAAGTGTGCAAGTTTTGAAGTCTTTGTATGGACTCAGCGAGCACCCAAACAGTGGCATGAGAAGTTCGAAAGAACTTTAACAGCTGCAGGCTTTGTTGTGAACGAAGCTGACAAATGTGTGTACTATCGCCATGGTGGGGGCGAGGGAGTTATGCTTTGCTTGTATTTTGATGACATACTGATTTTCGGAACAAATCTGAATGTTATTAAGGAGGTCAAGGAGTTCCTATCTCGCTGTTTTGAGATGAAGGATTTAGGAGTGGCTGATGTCATTTTGAACATCAAGTTGTTGAGAGATGATGATGGTGGGATTACATTGCTTCAATCTCACTATGTGGAAAAGATCTTGAGTCGCTTTGGCTATAGTGACTGCAAGCCCTCTCCAACACCATATGATGCTAGCGTCTTTGCTTGAAAGAATCGAAGAATTGCTAGAGATCAATTGAAGTATTCTCGATTATTGGCTCGCTTATGTACTTAGCCGATGCTACAAGACTGACATCTCTTTTCTGTCGACAAACCGAGTCGGTTTGTCTCAAAACCAGGAGATGTGCATTGGAAAGCTCTAGAGAGAGTTTTGCGTTATTTGAAAGGCACTGCAAATTATGGAATTCACTACACCGGGCACCCAAAGGTGCTTGAAGAGTATAGTGACTCAAACTGGATCTCAGATGCTGATGAGATAAAGGCCACGAGCGGATATGTATTCACTCATGGAGGTGGCGCTGTTTCTTGGAAGCCTTGCAAGCAGACCATCTTAACGAGGTCAACAATGAAAGCAGAACTCACAGCACTAGATACAGCTACGGTTGAAGCAAATTGGCTTCGCCGGCTCTTGAATGACTTGCCGGTTGTTGAGAAACCTGTACCGGGTGTCCTTATGAATTGCGACAATCAAACTGTGATCACAAAAGTGAGCAGCTCAAAGGATAACATGAAGTCATCAAGACACGTTCAGAGAAGGTTAAAGTCTGTCAGGAAAATGAAAAACTCCGGAGTTATTGCGTTGGATTATATCCAAACGTCTAAAAAATCAGGCAGATCCTTTTACTAAGGGTCTATCGCGTAATGTGATAGATAATGCATCGAGGGAGATGGGTATGAGACCCACAATATGAGTTGTTCACAGTGGTAACCTATTCTTTGTGATCGGAGATCCCGTGAATTAGATGTGGAAGACAAGCTGTTGGTCAACTGAGAGGAGAGTATCCCTACTATTCCCAATACCACTCCATGAAGATGCAATACTCTCCTAATCTGCATGGCAGGTTGATGTATATCTTAATGTGTTCTAAGTGGCTTATTATCCTGCAGAACATCTTTTGAAGAACACACCTATATGAGTCTGATTGTTAAATGTCGCAATCTATGAGAGTAGGGTTCTCTCTAGTAAACTCATGAAAGGTCTCGGAGTATGACGCATAAGCTCCACCCGCGGGGAAGACCCACGGTAGCCACGTATCGGTCAAGGCTTTATGTGAAGCTAGATTCAGAAAACTTGCAGTTCAAGGCCGATCCACTGTTCAAGTTGCTTACTAGTGTAGCATAGAGTTCTAGGTGGAAGTTCAACTTAACAGTCTCCCTGCGATACCGGTATATAAAGCAGTGTTTTGGAACCAAAGGCAAATTTCTGTGTGCCTCTGGGATCTGGTGGGGGATTGCTGGAATTTAGTCTATATTGGGGCAGCCCAATAACTATTTCAGAAATTCCTAATAAATCCTAGAGGCCCATTTAGCCCATTTGTACAAGGCAAGGGATACTACTAAAGTTTAGTCCCACATTGCTAGTTGAGTGGAAATTGGACCTCCTTATAAGGGAGGTTCTTTCCCCACTTGTATGAGCATGAGAACAAGAGGGACATCCATGCGCGCTCCTCCTCCGCCGCCCGCCTTGCCACGCCACGCCTCGTCACGACGCGCCGCGGGTTGCGGGAATGAGCCGAGCTGATGTCTAAATTTTTGCCACGCACTACGGGTATGCGAAAGGTCACTCAGAAGCTGAAACATTTTTTCTGCTCGACCTTTGAATCCGAGCAGCGCGCCTCTTGGCTGCTTTGTCTGTTCGTTTCGTCTCCCGCATTCCCTTCAGCTCCCGGCGCAACCTCTCGCCTCCTTCTCTTGCGCCTATAAAAGGGAGGTCGCTCCTCTCAGAGAGACGCACCAGAATCTCTTCCTCCTCTCGCCACAAGTTCCTGAGCACTGCGCTGCTGTTACGTTCTTCCTCATCCCGGCTTGCGGCGTGCACCGCTGGTCGGGACAGTAGGCCTCCGGAACCGCACCCTTTGAGTCCTGTACGGGAGAAGGGTGATAAGGTTTTTGGGGAGCGCTCAGCGTGACTACTGGCTGCTTCATCACGGACGATCCGGTCGCCGACGACTACTTCCCCGATGATGACTTCTTCCCCGACGTCCACGACCTCCTCCACGACATGGCAGGCGAGGACACCGACCCCAAGTCCAGCGCTCCTGCTGCTGCTGTGTCGTACGTGTTCTTCTCCTTTCTGTTAGAAGTCCTACTACAGTTCTTGGCTCTAGTTTCTGCCCTATGTATGTTAGACTCTATTTCATATGTGCAACCTGCTATACTGTCTGCTCTAGATATGTTTAGTTACGGTTCAGATATGAACATGATGTTTACCTTCTCTGATGAGGACATCAATACCATTGTTACACCCACAGCCCCTGCTGCTGTACATACTGGACCAATTACTAGAGCTCGCGCACGCCAATTGAATTATCAGGTACTTTCGTTTCTTGGTAACGATTCCAATGTTCATGAGAATATGATGCTGCCTAAATTGGATACATTTGTTTTGCTTACAAATGAAGGGCCTACCATGGACAAGAAAGATGAACCTTGGAGCAAGTTCAAGCATGGAGATGTTGGCATGCAAGGGGAACAAAACGGAGTTACAAGTGATGATTCCAGGACTTTGAAGCCACCGTAATGAGTGCATGAGGCCTTGGACAAAATATACAAGATGCCACTTCATAATATTCGTCCATAGGCTATTCTAGGTGCTGCGTCACCTTATTATTGGGCCAGGCCCATGTAATTTCGAAATACTTAAGTATAGGTTGTTTTTAGAGTCCGTATGTGTGGGGAAACAAGATTAGGGTTGGTTTCGGACCCCTCCCTCAAGGGCCACGAAATTCCCTCCTCTTCCTCCATATATACAACCCTTAGGGTGTCGTTTAGACTTTGGGTTTTGTTTAGATTAAAAGTTCGCCATAGCTGCAACCGCGTGCCGTTTGTGTTCAACGACCGGACAAAGGCGTCCACGAACCCCACCTTGATCAATAAAGCTTTCATCTTATATTCGCGATATCCAGATTCAATCTCAGTTTCTTGCTTGTTCTTCGTTTGCTCGCAGGAAAGCAGACCCTCGTGGTCGAGTTGATCGTGCTCGGCGTGGTCAATAACCTCTCGGAGTTGGTTTAGCGATTGCTAAGGCGCGACGTCCTCAAGACGTTAAGTAGTCGGATCGTCAAAGTCGACTTCCTCCAAAGCGAAAACCAACATCTCATCGAAGGCGGGACACCTTTGCCTCTATCAAGTGGTATCAGATTTCCAGGTTGCTCGGTGAGATTTTACAGTTTTCCGTAGTTTAGATCGAGTCTGTTCTTCATACCTATAGTCCACGAAAAAGCCACAAAAAAATTAGGGTTAGTTCATCATATCCGAACCAATCTGAGCCTTTGCATAATATTTTTAGGGTTTTGCTTTGTTGAATTTGCGGGTACATCGTCGTGTCTAGTTGCTGGTCTTAGCGTCTAGTCTTTTAGAGTTTCGAGTTCTGGTCATAAGTTGTCACGCCGCCACCGCACCATCATCATCGCCCCTGCCACCTACCATCACCGCTCCGAATCTGTATCCATATACCACCACCAATCCGTGTCCATATACCACCACCGATCTATATCCATATACTACCACCGCTACCACCACCGCTGCCATATACCACCACCATATATCCACCACCAATTCGAGTTCCTTGCATAGTAGGTTTGTTTTCGCGATCCATCTAGTTTCAGATTCGTGTTTCCTTGCCGGAGTAGGTTTCGGAAAAAAAAAATCCGAAACCACCCTTCGTTTAGGCCCAAAAAAAAATTTCCTTGCCGGAGTAGGTTTCTGGAAACCACCCTCCGTTTAGGCCCAAAATTTTCCGAAAACGCACTTGTCGAAAAAAATTCTGGCTATCCTATTTTTAGGTGTTTCTAAGCGTATTGAGACAGTCGCCGTTATAGAAAGTTTTTTTGACCCGTTTCCAGTTTTTGGGTCCGGGCAGTCGAAGAAAAAATTGGTCGAAAAAATTTCGTGCCCATCCTGTCAGTTTGACCTGGGAAGAGTTTTGAGACACTCGCCATTATAGTGATTTTTCGCAAAAAAAAGAGCAGCGCAAAAAAAAACAAAAAAAAAGAGCGAAAAAAAAATTTCCAGAGTGTGCTTTTCCGTTGTTTCCGTGCAGCGCCGTGATTTTGTTAGTGTTCTAGGCTCGCGTCTCTATCACGGTCTAGCCTAGGACCAAGACGAGATCGTCGTTGAGCGTTTATTCAACTTTGCATCTCGAATTGATTATTGCTGACCTTTTTGCTACCATATTATAAGCCTTCCCAGCTCCACATACATCTACATCGTGCGTTTGACTCTCCACCGTAATCGCTCTATCCAAGCTTTGAGAGTTTTGACTACATCGGTTGCCGATCACCGCTTTCTTCTTGGGTAAGAACTGGTAAGAATTTGAGATTTGCTTGACGGATTTGTGATGTCCACCACACCACCACCACCACTTCCTAGTAGTTTGTCGAATCATATTCTTGTGTGTTTCTATTGCTGCTAACCATGGCAGGATCACAAGCCATTTAGACCGATTGGGAGAACATGACAAACAAAGCGCTACATGATAAGTTTCAACAAATGATGAGTGGGCAGGTGGAAGATGTGCTAAATAGATTTGAAGAGGCCATGGAGAAGATAGATGGCATTGAGAAGGCGTTGAAACAAAGCTCGATAACAAGTTTAATGAATTGCTGTGCGTCTACCACCACCACCACCGGCTGCACTCGACGCACCTCTACAACAACAACAACGACTACCTCCACATCGTGAAGCAACCCTTCGCCGAGCGAGCCGTGTCCCTCTTCACTGGCCAAGCTGCTTTGGTGCTGCTGTTGATATACGTGGCTCCTGCTGCTGATGTGGAGGAGGATGATTATGGGGAGATTACGAGGATGAGGTTGATCAACATCGAACTACGTGCAACCACCAGCACCACAACCACCAGGTCGTCCACATGCAAATAATGGCAATGTTGGGCTCCCCTTCAGTGCGAGATCATGACCATCTCCCTAAGCTGAAATTGAATATTCCACCATTTGAGGGTAGATATGTTCCTGATATATATCTTACTTGGGAGTTAGAAACTGAACAACGATTTACATGTTTACAATATCCAGAGGAGAGGCGTGTTCCTGCTGTTGTTTGTGCTTTCACTAGCTTTGCATGTGTTTGGTGGTCTGAACATTGTCGATTATATCCTGTTCCAGCTACTTGGGCTGCTTTGAAAACTGCTATGCGTACTCGTTGGGTTCCACCATATTATCAATGTGAATTACTTCAAAAATTGCAGCGCTTAAGACAAGGAAAAAATTCGATAGAAGAATATTATCAGGAATTACAAACTGGCTTGATTAGATGTGGTATTGTTGAGGAGAATGAAGCTATGCTTGCATGTTTTCGGGTGGATTAAATAGAGATTCAGACCATTCTAGACTACAAGGATTATAATAATATCACTCGATTATTCCATCTTGCTTGTAAAGCTAAGCGTGAAGTGCAGGATCGGCAGGCGTTGGCGCGGACTAACTTTTCTCGCAGGTCGACCTTCATCATGGACACCACGTGCATCATCTACTTCCACACGTTCTACTACACGGCACCTCCGCCGGCTGCCACCTCCAAGCTGTGATACAAGAAAGCAGGCACAACCACCACTATCTCGCCAAGAGCACACTGTTGGGCCTACAGAGCTCTTCTTCTTCCATGGCGTCAACAGGGCACACAAGTGATATTATTTGTCGTCGTTGTAAGGGAAGAGGACATTTTTGAGAGAATGCCAATCTCAGCGTGTGATGATTGCTACTAAGGATGGTGGGTATGAGTCCGCTAGTGACTATGATGAAGAGACTTTGGCTCTTATTACACATGAAGAACACGGTGGAGATGATTCGATCATGAGGCGCAATACATGGCTCTTTGAAGATCTTGACAGGTATGAATGTTTAGTTGCTCAACGTGTTTTGAGTGTGCAGGTTACACAAGCTGAGCAAAATCAGAGGCATAACTTGTTCCATACAAAGGGAGTTGTGAACGAGCGTTCTATTAGCGTCATCATAGATGGAGGGAGCTGCAACAACTTGGCTAGCATGGATATGGTGGAGAAGCTTTCTCTCACCACAAGACCACATCCACATCCTTACTACATCCAATGGTTCAACAACAGCGGCAAGGTTAAGGTAACACGTCATTGTTCGTGTGTATTTTAGTATCTCTACATATGCTGATTATGTTGATTGTGATGTGGTACCTATGCAAGCATGTTCCTTATTACTTGGTAGACCATGGCAATTTGATAAAATTCTGTACACCATGGTAGAAACAATCAGTATACTCTTGTTCACAAGGATAAAATATTACTTTGCTTCCTATGACTCTGATTCCATTTTGAAAGATGATATTAATAGAGCTAATAAAGCAAAATAGGAGAAAATAAGAGTGAAAATCAGATTGTGGCAAAAGAATTTGAGCAACAAATGAAGCCTAATAATAAACCATCTAATGTTGCTTCTGAAATTAAACTGAAAAGTGCATGTTTACTTGCCACCAAATCTGATATTGATGAGCTAGATTCTAGCAAATCTGTTTGCTATGCTTTTGTGTGCAAAGAGGCATTATTTTCATTCGAGGGCGTGCCTTCCTCTTTGCCCCTGCTGTCACTAACATTTTGCAGGAGTTCGCCGCGTCTTCCCACAAGGCGTGCCACCGGATTACCACCTATTCGAGGATTGAGCATCAAATTGACTTAATTCCGGTGCATCGCTACCAACCGTGCACCATACCGTACCAATCCGGAGGAGGCGAAGGAGATTATCGTCAAGTACAGGAGCTGCTCGACAAAGGTTATATCTGCGAATCTCTTAGTCCTTGTGCTGTTCCTATTATACTAGTGCCTAAAAAGGATGGTGCGTCGGCGTATGTGTGTTGATTGTAGAGGCACTAATAATATTACTATTCGTTATCGTCATCCTATTCCTAGGCTAGATGATATGCTTGATGAATTGAGTGGCTCTACAATATTCTCCAAAGTTGATTTGCGTAGTGGATACCATCAAATTCGTATGAAATTGGGAGATGAATGGAAAACAGCATTTAAAACTAAGTTTGGTTTATATGAGTGGTTAGTCATGCCTTTTGGGTTAACTAATGCACCTAGTACTTTCATGAGACTAATGAACGAAGTTTTACGTGCTTTCATTGGACGATTTGTGGTAGTCTATTTTGATGATATACTGATTTATAGCAAATCTTTGGAAGAACATTTGGAAGATTTACGTGCTGTTTTTAATGCTCTATGTGATGCACGTTTGTTTGGTAACCTTGGGAAGTGCACCTTTTCACCGACCGAGTATCTTTTCTTGGCTATGTTGTTACTCCACAGGGAATTGAAGTTGATAAAGCCAAGATTGAAGCTATTGAGAGTTGGCCGCAGCCCAAAACGGTCACACAAGTGAGGAGTTTTCTTGAACTCGCTGGTTTCTATAGGCGTTTTGTGAGAGACTTTAGCACCATTGCTGCACCTCTCAATGAGCTTACAAAGAAGGATGTGCCTTTTGTTTGGGGTACCACACAGGAAGAAGCCTTCACGGTATTGAAAGATAAGTTGACACATGCTCCTTTACTCCAACTTCCTGATTTTAATAAGACTTTTGAGCTTGAATGTGATGCTAGTGGAATTGGATTAGGAGGTGTGTTATTACAAGATGGCAAACTTGTTGCATACTTTTCTGAAAAATTGAGTGGGCCTAGTCTGAATTATTCTACTTATGATAAAGAATTATATGCTCTTGTTCGGACTTTAGAAACATGGCAACATTATTTATGGCCCAAAGAATTTGTTATACATTCGATCATGAATCTTTGAAACATATTAAAAGTCAAGCTAAACTGAATCGTAGACATGCTAAATGGGTTGAATTCATTGAGACTTTCCTTATGTCATTAAACACAAGAAGGGTAAAGAAAATGTTATTGCTGATGCATTGTCTCGTCGCTATACTATGCTTTCACAACTTGACTTCAAAATATTTGGTTTGGAGACCATCAAAGATCGATATGTGCATGATGCTGATTTTAAAGATGTATTGCAGAATTGTAAAGAAGGAAGAACGTGGAACAAGTTAAATCGTTAATGATGGATTTGTGTTCGTGCTAACAAGCTATGCATTCCAGCTAGCTCCGTTAGTCTTTTGTTGTTGCAGGAGGCGCATGGAGGAGGACTAATGGGACACTTTGGCGTGAAGAAGGCGGAGGATGTACTTGCTACACATTTCTTTTGGCCAAAGATGAGACGGGATGTTGAGCGTTTTATTGCTCGCTGCACTACATGTCAAAAAGCTAAGTCACGACTCAATCCTCATGGTTTATATATGCCTTTGCCTGTACCTAGTGTTCCTTGGGAGGATATATCTATGGACTTTGTTTTAGGTTTACCTAGAACAAAGAAGGGGAAGGATAGCATATTTGTTGTCGTGGATAGATTCTCGAAAATGGCACACTTTATACCATGTCATAAAAGCGATGATGTTTGTTAATGTTGCTGATTTGTTCTTTCGTGAAATTATTCGCTTGCATGGTGTGCCAAATACTATTGTTTCAGATCGTGATACTAAATTTCTTAGCCACTTTTGGAGATGTTTATGGGCTAAGTTGGGGACTAAACTGCTTTTAGTACTACTTGTCACCCCAAACCGATGGACAAACTGAAGTAGTCAATAGAACATTGTCTACTATGCTTAGGGATATTTTGAAGAATAATAAGAAAATGTGGGAAGAATGCTTGCCTCATATTGAATTTGCTTATAATCGTTCATTGCATTCTACTACTAAGATGTGCCCTTTTGAAATTGTGTATGGCTTCCTACCTCGTGCACCTATTGATTTATTGCCTCTTCCATCTTGGAGAAGGTTAATTTTGATGCTAAAGAATGTGCTGAATTGATTTTAAAATGCATGAGTTAACTAAGGAAAACATTGAGCGTATGAATGCTAAATATAAACTTGCTTTGGAGATAAGGGTAGAAAACATGTTGTCTTTGCACCGGAGATCTTGTTTGGTTACATTTGCGTAAGGATAGGTTTCCTAATTTGCATAAATCAAAGCTAATGCCACGTGTTGAGGGTCCATTTAAGGTGTTAGAGAAAATAAATGATAATGCATATAAACTTGAGCTGCCTGCAAATTTTGGGGTTAGTCCCACTTTTAACATTGCAGATTTGAAGCCTTATTTGGGTGAGGAAGATGAGCTTCCGTCGAGGGCGACTTCATTTCAAGAAGGGAGGATGATGAGGACATCAATACCATTGTTACACCCACAGCCTCTGCTGCTATACATCTTGGACCAATTACTAGAGCTCTCATGACGCCAATTGAATTATCGGTACTTTCGTTTCTTGGTAACGATTCCATTGTTCATGAGAATATGATGCTGCCTAAATTGGATACATTTGTTTTGCTTACAAATGAAGGGCCTACCATGGACAAGAAAGATGAACCTTGGAGCAAGTTCAAGCATGGAGATGTTGGCATGCAAGGGGAACAAACGGAGTTACAAGTGATGATTCCAGGACTTTGAAGCCACCCTAATGAGTGCATGAGGCCTTGGACGAAATATACAAGATGCCACTTCATAATATTCGTCCATAGGCTATTCTAGTTGCTCGTCACCTTATTATTGGGCCAGGCCCATGTAATTTCGAAATACTTAAGTATAGGCTATTTTAGAGTCCGTATGTGGGGAAACAAGAGTTAGGGTTGGTTTGGACCCCTCCCTCAAGGGCCACGAAATTCCCTCCTCTTCCTCCATATATACAGCCCTTAGGGCGTCGTTTAGACTTTGGGTTTTGTTTAGATTAAAAGTTCGCCATAGCTGCAACTTCGCGTGCCGTTTGTGTTCAACGACCGGACAAAGCGCCACAGAACCCCACCTTGATCAATAAAGCTTTCATATTATATTCGCGATATCCAGATTGCAATCTCAGTTTCTTGCTTGTTCTTCGTTTGCTCGCAGGAAACAGACCCTCGTGGTCAGGTTGATCGTGTTCCGGCGTGGTCAATAACCTCTCGGAGTTGGTTTTGCGATTGCTAACGCGCGACGTCCTCGCACGTTCGTAGTCGGATCGTCAAAGTCGACTTCCTCCAAAGCGAAAACCAACATCTCATCGAAAGACGAGACACCTTTGCCTCTATCATTCTCTTTGTCAAATCACATGGCTTATTTTATCACTGCTATACTAGCCATGTTTTATCTACTATTTCTGTTAATAAAATCATTCGGTAAATTGCTCATATTTCCAACAGGCCCCACTACATAAGGGACTATGGTTACCGCTAGGATCAGAGGAGGCCCTACTTTGGGCGCTCGCCATTTGTGTATGTAATGCCACAAGAATAGGCTCTTTTTTTGAGTTAAAACGAAACTTTGTTCATTAGCAATAACTAGTACATCGTTTTGTGAGAATCATTATAATTTCAATAAAAGGTTCCTCAAACCAATTCGAAGTTGAAGAAAATCTAGCTAATCTAGCAAGTTCATGTGCTACTTTATTTGTCTCTCTATTACAATGTTCGAATCTAATCATAATAAAATCACATGCATAGTGATAACAGTCATCGAAAATCGCCGCCCTGAGAGCAGGTAGGGCAAAAGGACACGACATCCATGTGTCTATTAGTGAGTGTTGCCCGACATGGGAGAGTGCCAT
The DNA here is from genome assembly GCA_021605205.1 of Aegilops longissima. Taxonomy (NCBI): domain Eukaryota; kingdom Viridiplantae; phylum Streptophyta; class Magnoliopsida; order Poales; family Poaceae; genus Aegilops; species Aegilops longissima. The sequence goes on along the minus strand of CM038680.1, from coordinate 257,484,408 downwards.
GTAGTGTCCGCCATAAAAAGATTTTGACTTTTGTCGGACAAGATAACTTCCATATCTAAAACCATATAAGGTTAGGTGTGGTTCGCCCCGTCCCGTTGGAATGTTTTAGTTTACTCTCATACTGATAATTCCACTTCAGAGAGTAACAGACCGTACCGAGAACATAACATTTTTTGTATAACTCCAGGCAATAAACTTTGTCATGTTATGTTGCGAAATTGGGATTGAAAGAATTTGTTGTGCGTCAATAGGCCACATAGTTTGTCTAATCAGATCTTCATCCCAATTATTGGAGGCCGGGTCAATCAAATCAACCACTTTGGATAACAAATGAACCTCCTTGGGGGTCACGATCTGAAGGAAATATGCCCTAGAGGCAATAATAAAGTTATTATTTATTTCCTCATATCATGATAAATGTTTATTATTCATGCTAGAATTGTATTAACCGGAAACATAATACATGTGTGAATACATAGGCAAACATATAGTCACTAGTATGCCTCTACTTGACTAGCTCATTAATCAAAGATGGTTATGTTTCCTAACCATAGACATGTGTTGTTATTTGATTAATGGGATCACATCAATAGGAGAATGATGTGATTGACATGACCCATTCCATTAGCCTAGCACTTGATCGTTTAGTATATTGCTATTGCTTTCTTCATGACTTATACATGTTCCGGTAACTATGTGATTATGCAACTCCGTTTACGGAGGAACACTTTGGTGCTACCAAGCGTCACTGGCGTAATCGGGTGATTATAAAGGAGTACTACATGTGTCTCCAAAGGTACATGTTGGGTTGGCGTATTTCGAGATTAGGTTTTGTCACTCCGATTGTCGGAGAGGTATCTCTAGGCCTTCTCGGTAATACACATCACATAAGCCTTGCAAGCATTGCAACTAATAAGTTAGTTGCGAGATGATGTATTACGGAACGAGTAAAGAGACTTGCCGGTAACGAGATTGAACTAGGTATTGGATACCGACGATCGAATCTCGGGCAAGTAACATACTGATGACAAAGGGAACAACGTATGTCGTTATGCGGTTTGACCGATAAAGATCTTCGTAGAATATGTAGGAACCAATATGGGCATCCAGGTTCCGCTATTGGTTATTGACCGAGAATAGTTCTAGGTCATGTCTACATAGTTCTCGAACCTTTAGGGTCCGCACGCTTAACGTTACGATGACAGTTTTATTATGAGTTTACAAGTTTTGATGTACCGAAGTTTGTTCGGAGTCCCGGATGTGATCACGGACATGACGAGGAGTCTCGAAATGGTCGAGACATAAAGATTGATATATTGGAAGCCTATATTTGGATATCGGAATGGTTCGGGTGAAATCGGGATTTTACTTAGGAACACCGGGGTTACGGAACCCTCCCGGGGGATGTTGGGCCTTAGTGGGCCATAAGGGAGAAGAGGAGGGCCGGCCAGGGCAGGCGCGCCCCCCCCCCAGTCCGAATAGGACAAGGAGAGGCGGCGCCCCTTCCTCTTTCCCTCTCCCTTTTCCTTCTCCAACAAGGCAAGAGGGGAGTCCTACTCCGGTGGGAGTAGGACTCCTCCAGCGCACCCTATGAGGGCCGGCCGCACCTCCCCTCCCTCCTTTATATACGGGGCAGGGGCACCCCATAACACACAAGTTGATCTACGGATCGTTCCTTAGCCGTGTCGGTGCCCCTCCACCATATTCCACCTCGGTCATATCGTCGCGGAGCTTAAGCGAAGCCCTGCGCCGGTGGAGCATCATCATCGTCCTGCCGCCGTCATCTTGTGGAACTCATCCCCGACGCTTTGCTGGATCGGAGCTCGGGGATCGTCATCGAGCTGAGCGTGTGCTGAACTCGGAGGTGTCGTGCGTTCGGTACTTGGATCGGTCGGATCGTGAAGGCGTCGACTACATCAACAGCGTTGTCATAGCGCTTCCGCTTACGGTCTCGAGAGTGCGTGGACAATACTCTCCCTCTCGTTGCTATGCCATCACCATGATCTCACGTGTGCGTAGGAAATTTTTGAAATTACTCGTTCCCCAACAATGGCATCCGAGCCTGGTTTTATGCGTTGATGTCATATGCACGAGTAGAACACAAGTGAGTTGTGGGCGATATAAGTCATCTTGCTTACCAGCATGTCATACTTTGGTTCAGCGGTATTGTGAGATGAAGCGGCCGGACCGACATTACGCGTGACGCTTATGCGAGACTGGTTTCACCGCTTGAGCACTCGTTGCTTAAAGGTGATTGGCGGGTGTCATCTCTCTCACTTTAGTTGAACCGAGTGTGGCTACGCCCGGTCCTTGCGAAGGTTAAAACAGCACCAACTTTTGACAAACTATCGTTGTGGTTTTGATGCGTAGGTAAGAACGGTTCTTGCTCAGCCCGTAGCAGCCACGTAAAAATTTGCAACAACAAAGTAGAGGACGTCTAACTTGTTTTTGCAGGGCATGTTGTGATGTGATATGGTCAAGACGTAATGCTATATTTTATTGTATGAGATGATCATGTTTTGTAACCGAAGTTATCGGCAACTGGCAGGAGCCATATGGTTGTCGCTTTATTGTATGAAATGCAAAAGCCATGTAATTGCTTTACTTTATCACTAAGCGGTAGCGATAGTCTGAGAAGCAATAGTTGGCGAGACGACAACGATGCTACAATGGAGATCAAGGTGTCGCGCCGGTGACGATGGTGATCATGACGGTGCTTCGGAGATGGAGATCACAAGCACAAGATGATGATGGCCATATCATATCACTTATATTGATTGCATGTGATGTTTATCCTTTATGCATCTTATCTTGCTTTGATTGACGGTAGCATTTTAAGATGATCTCTCACTAATTATCAAGAAGTGTTCTCCACGAGTATGCACCGTTGCCAAAATTGCCGTGCCTGGACACCACGTGATGATCGGTGTGATAAGCTCTCGTCCATCTACAACGGGTACAAGCCAGTTTTGCACACACAGAATACTCAGGTTAAACTTGACGAGCCTAGCATATGCAGATATGGCCTCGGAACACGGAGACCGAAAGGTCGAGCGTGAATCATATAGTAGATATGATCAACATGGTGTGTTCACCATTGAAAACTACTCCATCTCACGTGATGATCGGTTATGGTTTAGTTGATTTGGATCACGTGATCACTTAGATGACTAGAGAGATGTCTATCTAAGTGGGAGTATTTAAGTAATATGATTAATTGAACTTAAATTTATCATGAACTTAGTACTGATAGTATTTTGCTTGTCTATGTTTATTTGTAGATAGATGGCTCGTCTTTGTTGTTCCATTGAATTTTAATCGTTCCTTGAGAAAGCAAAGTTGAAAGATGATGGTAGCAATTACACGGACGGGTCCGTAATTTGAGGATTATCCTCATTGCTGCACAGAAGAATTACGTCCTGGAAGCACCGCTGGGTGCCGTGCTCGCTGCAGAGCAACGCCGAAGTTGTGAACGTCTGGCGAGCAAAGCTGATGACTACTCTATAGTTAAGTGTGCCATGCTTTACGGCTTAGAACCGGTCTTCAACGACGTTTTGAGCGTCATGGAGCATATGAGATGTTCCAAGAGCTGAAGTTAATATTTCAAGCAAATGCCCGGATTGAGAGATATGAAGTCTCCAATAAGTTCTATAGCTGCAAGATGGAGGAGAATAGTTACATCGGTGAGCATATACTCAAAATGTCGGGTATAATAATCACTTGATTCAACTGGGAGTTAATCTTCGGATGATAGTGTCATTGATGAATTCTCCAATCATCGCCACCAAGCTACAAGAGCTTCGTGATGAACTATAATATGCAAGGGATGACCAAGACAATTCCGAGCTCTTAGCAATGCTAAAAGCTGCGGAGGTAGAAATCAAGAAAGAGCATCAAGTGTTGATGGTCAACAAGACCACTAGTTTCAAGAAAAGGGCAAAGGGAAGAAGAAGGAACTTCAAAAGAACAGCAAGAAAGTTGCTGCTCAAGAGAAGAAACCCAAGTGCGGACCTAAGCCTGAAACCGAGTGTTTCTCTTGAAGCAAACTGGTCCTTTGGAAGCGGAACTGCCCCAAGTATTTGGCGGATAAGAAGGATGGCAAGGTGAACAAAGGTATATGTGATATACATGTTATTGATGTGTACCTTACTAGAGCTCGTAGTAGCACCTGGGTATTTGATCTTGGTTACATTGCTAATATTTGCAACTCAAAACAGGGACTACGGAATAAGCGAGCAGCATCGCAAAGGACGAGGTGACGATGCGCGTGGGAAGCGGTTCCAAAGTCGATGTGATCGCTGGTCGGCATGCTACCTCTACATCTACCTTGGGATTAGTTTTAGACCTAAATAATTGTTATTTGGTGCCGGCGTTGAGCATGAACATTATATCTGGATCTTGTTTGATGCAAGACGGTTATTCATTTAAATCGAGAGAATAATGGTTGTTCTATTTATATGAGTAATATCTTTTATGGTCATGCACCCTTGAAGAGTGGTCTATTTTATTAAATCTCGATAGTAGTAATACACATATTCATAATGTCGAAGCCAAAAATGTAAAGTTAATAATCATAGTGCAACTTATTTGTGGCTTGCCGTTTAGGTCATATCGGTGTAAAGCGCATGAAGAAACTCCATCTTGATGGACTTTTGGAATCACTTGATTATGAATCACTTGGTACTTGCGAACCATGCCTCATAGGCAAGATGACTAAAACACCGTTCTCGGTTCTATGGAGAGAGCAACAGATTTGTTGGAAATCATACATACAGATGTATGTGGTCCGATGAATGTTGAAGCTCGTGGCGGATATCGTTATTTTCTCACCTTCACAGATGATTTAAGCAGATATGGGTATATCTTCTTAATGAAGCATAAATCTGAAACATTTGAAAAGTTCAAAGAATTTCAGAGTGAAGTTGAAAATCATCGTAACAAGAAAATAAAATTTCTACGATCTGATCATGGAGGAGAATATTTGAGTTACGAGTTTGGTCTACATTTGAAAAATTGCGGAATAGTTTCGCAACTAACGCCACCAGGAACACCACATCGTAGCGGTGTGTCCGAGCGTCGAATCGTACTTTACTAGATATGGTGCGATCTATGATGTCTCTTACCGATTTACCGCTATCGTTTTGGGGTTATGCTTTAGAGACGGCCGCATTCACGTTAAATAGGGCACCATCAAAATCCGTTAAGACGACTCCTTATGAACTATGGTTTGGCAAGAAACCGAAGTTGTCGTTTCTGAAAGTTTGGGGCTGCGATGCTTATGTGAAAAAAACTTCAACCTGATAAGCTTGAACCCAAATCGGAAAAATGTGTCTTCATAGGATACCCAAAGGAAATAGTTGAGTACACCTTCTATCACAGATCCGAAGGCAAGACATTCGTTGCTAAGAATGGATCCTTTCTAGAGGAGTTTCTCTCGAAAGAAGTGAGTGGGAGAAAAGTAGAACTTGATGAGGTAACAGTACCAGCTCCCTTATTGGAAAATGGTTCATCATAGAAATCGGTTCCTGTGACACCTACACCAATTAGTGAGGAAGTTAATGATGATGATCATGAAACTTCAGATCAAGTTTCTGCTGAACTACGAGGTCAACTAGAGTAAGATCCGCACTGAGTGGTACGGTAATCCTATTCGGAAGTCATGTTACTTGACCATGGTGAACCTACAAACTATGAAGAAGCGATGGTGAGCCCAGATTCGCAAAATGGCTGGAAGCCATGAAATCTGAGATGGGATCCATGTATGAGAACAAAGTATGGACTTTGGTTGACTTGCCCGATGATCGGCAAGCCATTGAGAATAAATGGATCTTTAAGAAGAAGATGGCGCGATGGTAATGTAATCGTCTATAAAGCTCGACTTGTTGCAAAAGGTTTTCGACAAGTTCAAGGGGTTGAGTACGATGAGACTTTCTCACCCGTAGCGATGCTTAAGTCTGTCCGAATCATGTTAGCAATTGCTGCATTTTATGATTATGAAATTTGGCAAATGGATGTAAAACTGCATTCTTGAATGGATTTCTAGAAGAAGAGTTGTATATGATGCAACCAGAAGGTTTTGTTGATCCAAAAGGTGCTAACAAAGTGTGCAAGCTCCAGCGATCAATTTATTGTGCAGTGCAAGCCTCTCGGAGTTGGAATAAACGCTTTGATAGTGTGATCAAAGCATATGGTTTTATATGAGACTTTTGGAGAAGCCTCTATTTACAAGAAAGTGAGTGGGAGCTCAGAGCATTTACGATATTACATGTGGACGACATATTATTAATTGGAAATGATATAGAATTTCGGATAACATAAAAGGATACTTGAATAAAAGTTTTTCAATGAAAGACCTCGGTGAAGCTGCTTACATATTGGGCATCAAGATCTATAGAGATAGATCAAGGCGCTTAATTGGACTTTCACAAAGCACATACCTTGATAAAGTTTTGAAAAGTTCAAAATGGATCGAGCGAAGAAAGGTTTTTACCTGTATTACAAGGTGTGAAATTGAGTCGACTCAATGCCCGACCACAGCAGAAGATAGAGAGAAAATGATAGATGTTCCTTATGCTTCAGCCATAGGCTCTATCATGTATGCAATGCTGTGTACCACACCGACGTATGCTTAGCAATAAGCTTGGCAGGAAGGTACCAAAGTAATCCAGAGTGGATCATGGACAGCGGTCAAGAACATCTGAAATACGAAAAGGACTAAGGATATGTTTCTCGTATATGGAGGTGACAAAGAGCTAGTCGTAAATGGTTACGTTGATGCAAGCTTTGACACCGATCCGGACGATTCTAAATCGCAAACCTGATACGTGTTTTTATTAAGCGGTGGAGTGTCGGTTGGTGCAGTTCTAAACAAAGCGTCGTGGCGGGATCTACATGTGAAGCGGAGTACATAGCTGCTTGGAAGCAGCAAATGAAGGATTCGGATGAAAGAGTTCATTTCCGATCTAGGTGTCATACCTAGTGCATCGGGACCAATGAAGATCTTTCGTGTCAATCTTGGTGCAATTGCCTTGGCAAAGGAATCCAGATTTCACAAGAGGACCAAGCATATCAAGAGACGCTTCAATTCCATTCGGGACCAAGTCCAAGTGGGAGACATAGAGATTTGCAAGATACATACGGATCTGAATATTGCGAGACCCGTTGACTAAGCCTCTTCCTCGAGCAAAACATGATCAGCACCAAGACTCCATGGGTGTTAGAATCATTACTGTGTAATCTAGATTATTGACTCTAGTGCAAGTGGGACACTGAAGGAAATATGCCCTAGAGGCAATAATAAAGTTATTATTTATTTCCTCATATCATGATAAATGTTTATTATTCATGCTAGAATTGTATTAACCGTAAACATAATACATGTGTGAATACATAGACAAACATATAGTCACTAGTATGCCTCTACTTGACTAGCTCATTAATCAAAGATGGTTATGTTTCCTAACCATAGACATGTGTTGTTATTTGATTAATGGGATCACATCATTAGGAGAATGATGTGATTGACATGACCCATTCCGTTAGCCTAGCACTTGATCGTTTAGTATATTGCTATTGCTTTCTTCATGACTTATACATGTTCGGTAACTATGAGATTATGCAACTCCTGTTTACGGAGGAACACTTTGGGTACTACCAAATGTCACAACGAATCGGGTGATTATAAAGGAGTACTGCAGGTGTCTCCAAAGGTACATGTTGGGTTGGCGTATTTGAGATTAGGTTTTGTCACTCCGATTGTGGGAGAGGTATCTCTAGGCCTTCTCGGTAATACACATCACATAAGCCTTGCAAGCATTGCAACTAATAAGTTAGTTGCGAGATGATGTATTACGGAACGAGTAAAGAGACTTGCCGTACGAGATTGAACTAGGTATTGGATACCGACGATCGAATCTCGGGCAAGTAACATACCGATGACAAAGGGAACAACGTATGTCGTTATGCGGTTTGACCGATAAAGATCTTCGTAGAATATGTAGGAACCAATATGGGCATCCAGGTTCCGCTATTGGTTATTGACCGAGAATAGTTCTAGGTCATGTCTACATAGTTCTCGAACCCGTAGGGTCCGCACGCTTAACGTTACGATGACAGTTTTATTATGAGTTTACAAGTTTTGATGTACCAAAGTTTGTTCGGAGTCCCGGATGTGATCACGTACATGACGAGGAGTCTCGAAATGGTCGAGACATAAAGATTGATATATTGGAAGCCTATATTTGGATATCGGAATGGTTCGGGTGAAATCGGATTTTTTAGGAACACCGGGGTTACGGAACCCTCCGGGGATGTTGGGCCTTAGTGGGCCATAAGGGAGAAGAGGAGGGCGGCCAGGCAGGCAGGCGCGCCCTCCCCTAGTCCGAATAGGACAAGGAGAGGGGCGGCGCCCCTTCTCTCTTCCCTCTCCCTTTCCTTCTCCAACAAGGCAGAGGGGAGTCCTACTCGGTGGGAGTAGGACTCCTCCAGCGCACCCTATGAGGGCGGCCGCACCTCCCTCCCTCCTTTATATACGGGGCAGGGGGCACCCCATAACACACAAGTTGATCTACGGATCGTTCCTTAGCCGTGTGCGGTGCCCCTCCACCATATTCCACCTCGGTCATATCGTCATGAGCTTAGGCGAAGCCCCGCGCCGGTGGAGCATCATCATCGCTACCACGCCGTCGTCTTGTGAAACTCATCCCCGACGCTTTGCTGGATTGGAGCCGGGGATCGCCATCGAGCTGAACGTGTGCTGAACTCGGAGGTGCCGACGTTCGGTACTTGGATCGGTCGGATCGTGAAGACGCACGACTACATCAACCGCGTTGTCATAACGCTTCCGCTTACGGTCTACGAGGGTACGTGGACAATACTCTCCCCTCTCGTTGCTATGCTATCACCATGATCTCACGTGTGCGTAGGAAATTTTTTGAAATTACTACGTTCCCCAACACGATCTTCCTAGTGGCACAATTTAGGATTCAAGCATCTTTCCAAATATTGATGTTATGTCCATCCACCACTCGCCAAATATAGCCAAGCATTCCCCCTAGAAATACAAAAATAATGTAAATCTACTTTCATTTATTTTCGAAAGGATTAGGGCACTGGATTGAAGAATAGCTCAGTCCGATAGAAACTTAGGTTTTATCCTCGAAGTCTTTCTAGCCCGCCCGTGCCAAACTAGTCTTCTTTCAAAGATGTGGATCCAACAAAAGTGTAGATCAAAATTCTAGATAATGTTTCCTACCCTGAAATTTTCTTGTCTTTCCCGAATGTGAATTAGGAAGGATTGGTCGACGAAATATGAATCGGAGACACTTTTGGTAAAATTTCTATCTTGGTCGGAGTGGGGATAGCATTTCTCGAATATTTATTTCATTCCATTAAAAATAAGAAGCCAATTCTGTTCATAAGAAGAAAGAGTCAAATTCAGCCCTTGGTTATTCAAGTTAGATGAAATAGTACGCTTGAGAGTAGTAATACCTGCCATAATGTTTTGCCAGGTGAAAGAAGCATCATGCTTTGGCTTGGAGTTCAACAAATCACCATCGGGATAGTACTTGGCCCTTAGAATAGTAGCACACAAGGAGTCGGGATTATCAAGGAGACGCCATGCCTGTTTGGCAAGCAGAGCCAGGTTGAAACAGTGGATGCCATGCAATCTCATTCCTCCTTGGTTTTTTGGTACACACATTTTCCATCACGCCATCCAGTGCATTCTCCTCTCGTTCTCCTCGTCTCCCCACCAGAAATGCGCTATCGCGTCAATGATTCCTTTACAAAAAAAATTTAGGAATTTTAAAGACCGACATTGCATAGGTAGGTATGGCTTGGATCACTGCCTTTAATAGGATCTCCTTCCCCCTGACAGATAGTAATTTTTTCTTCCAACCACTAATTTCCTTAACAATACTTTCAATCAGAAATCTAAAGCAGTTTGTTTTATCAACAACCACATTTGCTGGTAAGCCTAACTATTTGTCATTCCGAGCCTCCGTCATTATATTTAGCGTTATACACAATTATTCTCTAATTCTACCTTTGTATTAGGACTAAAGAAAATACTAATTTTTTTTACGCTTACCAACTGTCCCGACGCCGCACAATATAAATCTAGTGCTGATTTCACGGCTTCCGCATTATGTTGGTTGGCTTTCATCAAGATCAATGAGTCATCCGCAAAGAGAAAATTTGTGACTGGCGGGGCGTCTCTATAGACTTTAACTCCCGATATGTTTCCATTCTCCTCAGCATGCCTAAGCAAGGCATTTAATCCTTCTGTGCACAGCAGAAAGAGGTATGGTGATAGCAGGTCCCCCTGCCTCAACCCTCTCATAGGCTTAAATCTCTCACTTTTCTCTGCATTGATCCTTACTTTGTATTCTACAGTTAAGACGCATTGCATAATCAAATTAACCCACTCTCGACGAAAACCGAATTTCAATATAATCTCCTTCAAAAAAGGCCACTTAACTCTATCGTAAGCTTTGTGCATATCAAGTTTTATAGCACACAAGCCCTCTCTACCCTCTCTTTTGTTCTTGATTGTGTGAAAACATTCACAGGCCACTAAAATATTATCCGTTATCAATCTACCCGGTACAAATGCACTCTATGTTGGACTAATAATTTCTGGTAAAAATGCCTTCAATTGAGAAGCCACCATTTTTGCAATTATTTTGTATACCACATTACATAAGCTGATCGGGCTAAATTGGGTTACCTTCTCTGGTGTATTAATCTAGGAATCATCACGATCGCTGTATTCCTACCCTTCGGGATAGTGCATGTGTTGATTGCTTTCAGAACCTCCTCAATTAAGTCTTCTCCTAGCATGGGCTAGAACCTTTTATAGAAGATAGCATGGAGTCCATCTGGCCCTGGAGCTTTCAAGTCCCCAATATCGAATAAAGCCTTGCGAACATCTTCCGCAGTATAAGGGGCAAGTAGAGCATTGTTCATTTCGTTTGACACTCTCCTATAGACAAGTGATAAAACATCTTGATTCGGCTGCTGCACTTCCGATATGAAAAGCTTTGTAAAATATCTAGTAATGTAATTCGTCAATTCCTTTTCTGTTTATATTATTTCTTTTTTTCCTCACCGTGGCAGCGTTATGAAAGAACGACGTATTACGATCCCCGTGCATCAGCCAATTCAACCGTCCTCTCTGTAACCAGAAACGTTCCTCTTGATCCAATATATTTTCAATTACCACAATAACTTCCTTCTGACGACATCAAGATTTCGTATTCAATGGGCCACGAGAGTAGACTCTCTTCTCCCTGCTTCGCTTGTTAAAAATCCCCTTTTATAATCAATAAAAATGGCAAATTTTTGCCTTGTTAAAAAAAACTGCACAAAGGACCTCTGGCCATCCTTGCTAGTTCATGGGTTGTTCTATTTCATTCTCTACATCAGTTGGAATATCACAAACATCAAACATTGCCGCTGCTACACCAGGGGATCGTCCTCCACTGTTCATCACCTCTATTACCTTCCATGTTACTAGTAAGCTTGCACGTGCAAATGCACGTCTCGACTAATATTACAAAGATATGTCAGAATTAACATGCATACAAAGGTATTTTGATCGCATTAAAAAGTACTAAAAATCAAGAAAACACTTTAACATGGCAAGCTATGCACAAAGCCAAAAAACATAAATATCTCATTATTTCTTAATACATGTAATTAATTCTCGTACAACAACGGAAATTTTGTGTGCAACTTCATTGTCGATGAAGCTAAGTATGGTGCACCATAAATTGCTTCCTTAACTGGCAAACATCGTGAATGAGAATAAAAGTCATTATCTTAGGAATTTTCGCTTAGTAGAAAAAAATCATGAAACAATGAATATTGACCCTGCAAATTGGTTGATTTAGTTCTTCCCCGTACCATGAGTGCATAAAACTAAAAGCAAAAAATCAAGATTTTGGCAATGTGCTGATACACAATTATTCACTTCTTTAGCATATCAAACAATATGAGGACACCATTTTAAGATTCTCTAGCAATGTGCTAATAAACAATCTAATGACCTACATATGTATGACGTCTCTTATAAGAACAACTAATAAACAAAGTTAGGTAGGGTTCTTTCGATTCATTCGATTTTTCGAGGATACGAATCTTAAGGATCTTTTCCCTATGGAGATGGTTTGATATTTTCCCGAAGGATTCTTTGTACTCCATTTTGGAATGTCTCTCAAAAGAACAATATATGAATTACTACAGTTAGATATATACAGGGATCCTTCGGTTCTCAAGAGTTACATAGGATTTTCTATGGATATGAAGCCCGGGGATCTTTTCTTGAAGTATTCTTTGTACTCTATATTGGAGAAAAAAGATCCATCCTCTCAGACCTCTAGTTATGATTTCATCTGTTAAAATTGTTACATATGCCTAAAATGCGGGGGAAAGAGAACTAAAGAGAGACTATCCAATTTTTTAGGCTTAACAAGGGATAGGTAAAACGCAATTATATGGTACCTAGGTTTTTCTTAATCCCATATTTTGATAATCAAATAATCATGTGAATCAAAGAGATCCTAAGAAGCTTTAGGGACTTCAATTAAAAACATAGAGAGAATTCCTTATTTGACCCTTTCTTAAAGTTTGGTTCCCTATTTGGCCCAAATGAAATTTTCTTCCCTATTTGACAACAAAAGTAACTTTTGTTCCTTATATGACACTTTCGTCCATTTTAGACACTAACGGTGTTAAGTGTGAGGTGAAAAGACCGTGTTGCCCCTGTAATATTTTTTGTACCCTGATCATCATCAATACAAAGAAGAGGTTGCTACACATCAACGCTACAGACCAAGGCAGGGTACGCACTGACGCATGCAAAGGGAGGACAGAGTATGCACGCATGCACATAGCACCCAACAAAGCCAGCACTGCATTTACACAAACAGTTGCTGGGCACGAGGAGGAAAGTCACGCCGACATCTCTTCCGAGCTCCAGATTGCAGCACCCAAGAGAGAAGGGGATCAACATTAGTCGCTACCCCCGTTTGTGCAGCCGCCGGCGCCCCAGGAAGTCACATGCTGCCATACGCACGAACAAGCAAGCACGTCAGCAGCCTTGCTAGCAAGCCACATGCACACATTCGGCCAACCTTAGCAAGCCACAGCCCTTACCCGAGGGAGCGTGCATGCAGCACCAGGCTAGCAGCACCGCTGCCTGCGCTGGTCGGTCTCTCCGCCGGGCGCTCTGGCCGGCCCCGCCGCTGCATCATGGCTCCACCGCCCCACCACCCAGCGTTGTATCTGGCTATGTCCGACTACCGCAGGCTCATCTTTAATCGCGACTGCCATGAACCGCAGGCCATGCCGGCGCCGTCCGCAACTCATGTAGACGCGCCATGTCTGGGTGGACGCCCAAGGCTGAGCCCGCCTCAGCGTCGTGGAACATATCCACTCTGCAGCCGCATTCACGAATGATGAACTAACCAAAATATTGGAGCATACATCCCTAAAACATGGATAAACTGATTGCCTTTTTCTTTTTACTACAGTCAGGATAGTCACACAATACACTAGGGGCAAAACGGTCTTTTCACCTTACGCTTAACACCTTTACTGTCTAAAATGGACGGAAGTGTCATATAAGGAACAAAAATTACTTTAGGTGTCAAATAGAGAAAGAAATTTTATTTTGGGCCAAATAGGGAACCAAAGTTTAAAAAAGGGCCAAATAAGGAATTCTCTCAAAAACATATGGCAGCATTCAGTCTCATCATGTGTACCACACAACTCTTTGCCTTCGAAACCCACACAAAGACACCACATAAAATGAATGGAATTGAAGGATATAATATGTTTTTTTACTTATAAGTGCATCATCAAAATCATCGTATGGTTTTCCTAAAAGAGCAAAAAAGAAAGGTATAGAAGTTACAAGAAGATACACACATGCAGAATTAGCCAGCACATGCAACTTTATTTTTTCAAAACCACTATAAATTACAATGGCATGAAACAACTTCACCACTAAACCAAAGTGTCCAGATTTTGTTTATGCCTACAAAAGTTACAAACCGGAACAACTTCATCAAGAAAATGTTTCTCTTCAGTGCACTTATCAAGCTTTGTGTGTAACGTTCGGAGGTATCATGCAGTAGCAGAAACTTATATTTAATTATCTTTGATTTCTGGCAGAAGTGACTTATATCAGTACTACATTAGCACAAAACCAGAGTCACAATGAACTTATAAGCTGGTAATAAACGTCGACCAGATCAGTGTACTATCCAACAATCTAAAAGAAGAGAAGTAGCACATTTGTAAAAGAAAATACATAGAAACATACCATAGATTACAGCTTAACTTTCCAGTTCAATAGAGCTTCATCCATTACTGCACCACCATTACATATGAACACATACCATCTGCTTTGGACACAATACATGATGGACATAGTTGTCACGAGCATAATCCCAAACCTTTGGTGTTTCTAATTCAAGTGAAAAGTGGTGCTCAGTTTCTCTCCAATGTTCAATAACATGACTGTGGGGCTGGCATGGAGTGGAGCGGGGTGAGGCGCTGCAATTATCCAAAATTCCACATGCTATCAAGTTATAATAGTAAAGCTTGTAGGAATAAAGATGTGCAACAAATGACTTCTGTGCATCAACCCACATGTAAAACATACAATATTTATTCTGCCCCACAAAGATCAAATCAAATGTGATATGTGGAGCACAAAAGACAGTACACTTATTTTTATGAAGAAAGAGGCAACTTAAATGAAAGTACGAAACACAAGCATTCAACAGGGAATCGGCTGAATCAGAATTCTTTAACGTGGAGTAGGGAGAGATCAAGCCTGCTTATTTTATCCTTTCTCAAAGTGCAACTTATGTGACTTGAAAATTATACTACTCCCTCCGTTCGGAAATTCTTGTCACTCGAACGGATGTATCTAGAACTGAAATATGTTTAGATACATCCATTTGAGCGATAAGTATTTCCGCACGAAGGTAGTACTAATTTTTTTCTCAAATATGAGCTCAACGGTATAACTTTTATTAGGTATAACCCACATTTGGTTTGTTAAATTGATTTTTTTACGAAAAGGAGGAATACCCCCGGCTGTTAAATTGATGGTCAAAGTTAGATTTTGAAATGTGTGTGCGCCTTATTCATTTAAGTGGAGGGAGTAGTAAACTTATGTCAGACGTCTCGAATTCCTCCATGTACTTGCGTGAGCGTGAGCCCCCAGCTGAATGCTCTATCAATGATAGCTTCCCATCGGCAAGCAGCTAGCAATTCAGTATCAGTATAAATCTCTCACACATTGTCAGAATATCGGTCTTTCCATTCCACCATTTTGCACACTATCCGCGTCTATAACAACTTAGACAACTGAGAACAGAATCCAAAACTTACATGAATTGAAGGGTTGCAATTATGCGCGGTATCAACAGGCCATGAGGCTCTCGCCTCCACGCGCTTCACAGCTCACGCTAGTGGCCATCGCTGCAGCCGGTGAGCCTCCACCTGATCCCTTCTGAGAGAGGCACCCATTTGTCGGCACCCCATGTTTTTTGTCCCAATCGTGTGTATGTTCTCCGTGAATCATGTAGTGTCATAAAATAATTTCTCTATATAAACTGAAAGTTGCTACGTAGGGACGACAATAATTTACCAAATGTACACAATTATGAAAGATAGTTATTCACCTTCAAATAGCATGGACAATATAAATAAGATGTGAATAGTTTGATAAGAAACCTCTTGCCAAGTCAATAGACATTACTGTAAGTCGTTGCATTCTACCTACAGCTCCACGATCCTCATTATAATTTGGAAGCTGGAATTGCACAATAACACTCATGGGTCCCCAGCTTCGAAGCAGGCTAATTGATTTCTTAAAACATTTGTAAGTGGAAAAGAATGAACCAATACATGACTACGTATTACACAACCATCCTTCTTTCTTGGAGCCTCTATGCACAGAGACAACGTATGAATAGAAATTAGCACTAATTGTTCGCCTAATTGGTTCAAACTGAATATTGACAGAAGAAAATGACACAATACATGCTTCTCATGCACTAAAGATTGATCTGCAAATAGAAATCCGACAACACCAAATTTGACAATTAAATTAACAAATCAGTCCACGTTCTTCAGTTTGTAATCACTGAAGCAAATGTCTAAATATCTGCATCTAATTATTAGAAATAAGAACAAAGCCTCGCTACTATCTCGGCACACATCTAAGAATGAAGAAGCCAACTTCAGTTTGTTGACTCATAGATACCCGATTATCGTTGTAGTGGCTAGGAAGATGGGAATATTAACTGAAGCCTCACCAACAATGGTTGTGACTTGATTACGACAGTGGACGGGAGCCCAAGACAGTCTGGCACGCTGCCGCAGCCCCATCTTTCCACTTCAATTGATGTTATGTTACCACCTAGCTGTTCACAATGCATTTGTATCAATCCCTTTGTTACCACCTAGCTATTCACAATGCATTTGTATCAATTCCTTTGGTTGAAAGGCAACTCAATCCCTTTGGTTGAAACG
Source organism: Aegilops longissima (assembly GCA_021605205.1). Taxonomy (NCBI): domain Eukaryota; kingdom Viridiplantae; phylum Streptophyta; class Magnoliopsida; order Poales; family Poaceae; genus Aegilops; species Aegilops longissima. The sequence continues at coordinate 257,467,854 of CM038680.1, read as the reverse complement.
CAAGGCAAATGTGAAACAGAGTCTAAGAGGGCCAAAATTCATCAGAATGCAAAAAGGTAGGTAGTTTGTATTCTGCAGATTAGGAACAGTTGAGCTTCAGTGTACAAGAAACTTACTTGCGGCCGACGGGAAGCAGAAGAGGAACAGCGGGGCGGAGGCCAAGCTGAAGCTCAACTCCCGCAGCGAAGGGCGCGGCGGCTCCCACGGCGGCTCTCTCCTGTGGCGAAGGAAGGAACGGCAGGGGGGCGGCGGCTCTCTCCCGCGGCGAGAGGAGGAACGGCGGGGGGCGGCTCTCTCCTGCGGGGAAGGGAGGAACGGCGGTTGGGGGGCGACGGCTCCCTCCCGTGGCGAAGGGTGGAACGGCAGGTGGGCGGCGGCTCCCTCCCGCGGCGAAGGGAGGAACGACGTGTGGGCGGCGGCTCTCTCCCGCGGTGAGAGGTCGTGCGGCCTGCGGCCGTGCTGTGGCGTCAGTTGAGGGAGAGGTCGTGTGGCCGTGCTGTGGCTTCCGTTGGGGCGATAGGTCGTGTTCGCGGTGTTTTTTTAGCGACGGTGAGGGTAAAGGTAAGCGATCGATGGGTTAGTGGCTTGCAAACAATCTGCCCCTCTCTTTTATAGTAGTAGTAGATAGTAGATTCGAGTTTACAACCAGCTTGTTGCAAACCTACATTTTGTGCCGACTGGAGCCCAAACTTCAGAGCTTGAGCTTCCGCGGATAGAGCATCAATGCACAAGTCCGGTTTACAGTGCCTTGAGCGAGCGATTCAACATCAACCATGCACGACTTGCAATTTCTATAACTCCTCAAAAAAGACCGTAAAACATAGTATAACGAAAATCAGGGACGGCAGTACGCCTTTATAACGGTAAAATGGATAAACGTCAACACAAACGCAAATTCTCAATTAAAAACTTCCAGGTACATTCAAGAGACCTCTTAAAAAAGAACAAGCTACAGCACAAATTCTCAATATATAACCTTGGTCCTTTTATCAGTAGTACTAGTATATATAACCTTGGCTTTGTTGTGCTGGATAATATTTCAGCGGACCAAATAACCAGTGTAACTAAACAAAAGAACAAACATAAACCTTTCATGCTCATTTTATTTTTCATTTTGAACCTTGCCGTGGCTAAGAATTTGCATGTTTGCCAGGTCACCGATGTCGGCCAGGGAGGCCACCTCCACCAGGCTTGCGGATGAAGGTGTTTTTATTTTTTGGCTTGGGTATGTCGTGGATATCCAGCACTTGCATCGTCCTCTGTTTTTTCGCTGCAAAAAGGCCGCAGAAATACCAAGAGGGGGAACATGTAAAAAACTTAAAAGACAATCAGAATGAAATTGATTTCATCCACTGTGTTCATGGCAAATTGAAGGGTTAATACAAGTAGGTATATAAATGAAATTAATACCATTTTGTGCTTCCTGGTAATTTTCTTGAAGCCTCTTTCTGGCTGAATCGAGCTTCTCGTCCAAATGATTATCCTTCTGCTCCCTCATTGCCCTCTGCAAACCATGTTTGCGAATATCAAACTGGGTGTATAGGACCGTGGGTACAGTTTAGCGAGAAATAAGCAGAGAAAAACCTTCCCTCGCTTTTTTGAACAGGAGAAAACCTCTAGTTTCATGTGTACCATACGATTTGATTCACTACAAGTCAAAAACAAGTTCTTGTTCCCGACTACTTTGCATGATAAGGTCAATGATTAATGGATGATGCAGCTTTATTTTTAAGTTTTAACAAATGGCAACATCTTCGGCCCACGCCGGTTGACACGCTCCAGCAGTGGCAAATCTAGAAAGAAAATGGAGGATGTGTCGTGCGAACATGTGTGGCTAGGGGCCTTGAGATTAGTGGTAAAAGAATTGTGTACCTTCTTCCGCTACTACTGCTCTTCTGAACAAAAACAAGTGCATGACCTCTGTACAACGATGAATGAGCTGATTAAAATTATCGAAAGGCTGATCTGGTTAGGCTTACAGCTGGAGCAGATGAAGAAGTAGTTGTATAGTTATTGACATTGTTCTGCTTCGTATGATACGTGGGAGCAGGGCTTGCTCTACGCCTCTCCAGTGTCAACTCGAACCCATTGTTATTCCTAGACCGCTCTGAACCACCTTAGGTCCAAACAATGAAACGAAGTTTCAGTTGCCACATTATTACATCTTGAAATAGCTTCACATATAAACTCTTAAGAACAGATGGGGACTCACTGTGCCTCTGTGGTGGGCTGGGCGTATACTTGAAGTCTGAAACCTGCAAACAAAGGTGTCCATCTTAGAATTTGTAGACAAAAGACATTAAACCAAAACATGTCAATCAAATGAGCAATTTCATGTTATAGTTGGCCCATTTTTTCACCCTTTCCAAGGACCTAGGAAAGTGTGGTTACCATGTAGCAAAGTTGTGGTTTGTTTGGTAAACTAGCAGAAAAAAATGGGCTAGAAACATTTTTGGCATAATACTACCCACCAAATAGAAGGATCTGTCTCCGCATTACAGAAAAGCTAAGTTTGTCATGAGCTTAATTATCATCATTCCAAAGCAAGAACCAAAACACCAGTCTCCATTAGTGTGGAACGACATGTTTGGATTGTGGAAGAATAGGCTACCCGGGCATTTTGGTAGCTTTTGCCTTGAGTCTTCTCAGGAGAGTCACCATCAGCTGCCACCATGAATCATCAACCGAAATTATCACTGGAAAACAAAATAAATCCAAACAACTGTGGAACTGAGCACGATGCCTTACTTAGGATCGAGTTTCTACCATCACCGCCGGAGTTGTGAAGCCGCACCCAGCCGTCAACTATCTCCTTCCATTTCCTTCACAGAGGCGCATAGCACAAAATACACAAAAACCAAAACACGATTAGAAGGCACTTCTACCTTGGCATTTTATGACACAAAATTAGCAATATACTCTGGCTTGTTGTTCTTCACCTGACGAGCAGCTTCACTAACTGCCGGACGTCGCCCGAAGGGTGCTTGCGCAGGCCATTCACATGTCGACCGATGTCCGTCTCCTGCACAACCAGAAACACGAGGGGTTTCACTCCAAGCAAAAGCAACCAGCTAACTAATCCTTCCCTTCGTAAGGCAGACAAAACTTTTAAAAGAAAGGACAGAAAAAGTAAAGATCACCTGGAGAGCCTTGTAGGTGATGTCCATGTCTGCCAGGTTCTGCAGCAAGCTCACGAGCTCCTCCTCCGACTGTGACGAAACCATACAAAGGTACAGTTTGCAACAGAAGAAGTGAGCTTTCCGAGCAAAATCGTACTGATTCCAAACCGGTAAAAACGGGATCTTTTCAAGGACCTGGTCGGGGTCCTCCAAGAAGTCCTTGATCGCCAGGATCTTGCTCTCCAAGCCGCCGCCCTCGTCGGTCTCCTCCTCCAGGCCGAGGTCATCCACGTCGGCCTCCTCCTCCTCCTCCCCCTCCTCCTGCCAGGCCGGAGAAGCCGCCTCAGCCGGCTGACGCGGCGGCTGCGGTGGACTCTCGGGGGCATCGCAATTGCGGCAGCGGCCCCCGGCGTAGAGCCGCTCCACGATGCCGTCACGGCGCGCGCGGAGGTCGGCTGGCGCGGCCGCGGCGAGCGCGGCATCGACGAGGTCCCACACGTCTCCGCCCCCGAAGGCGGCGAGCGCGCGCCGGAGGCGGCCGTCGGCGTCCATCCGCTCGCCCTGGTAGTCAACACCCACGAACTCCGATAAGGCAACCCGGCGCGCACCACCGAAACACTAAGGTCCGATCGCTACGCAGACGGACTACGCGGCCCCGCCGCCGAGTGGAGCGCAGCCATGTGAGGGGACGGATTGGTGGTGGGAGGCGGCGATTTGGATTGGAGGAGGGAGAATGGGGCCGGGATTGGGGAAATTGGACGCGCGCCTGGTCTGGATCCGGTAAGCGAGCTCGCGGACCCGCTAAGGGCGTGATGGTGGTGGTTGGTTAAAGGTTGGCATATCGGTCGGGTAATTAGAAGAAAAATAATAGAAATATAAGGGCGTTTAGTAGAGCGTAATTTACTAGTAGTAGATCTAAACATTCTTATATGGGAAACGTTGCGAGTCGGCAGACCGGCCGAACTTTCGGCCGGCTCGCTCGCCACGCTGGCTCCGGCGCCCACGAAAACAAACCCAGCGTAAGACATGTGTACGTGGTGGACCTCACACAACCGCCCCCCACTCCTATCCTTATCCTTTCCCTGGCCTTTCCTTTTGGCTTTTCTTCAACCTCCAGCCGCATCCTCTGCTCTTCAGATCCACGATTTTCTCTCCTCCACGCTGCTCACCAACCACCACAAGCTCCCCTCACTGGCGGCCAGTTTGTTGTCGCAGAACCAAAGAATCTGCTGGGGGGGGGGGGGCTCTGGAGATCTTTGAGTCGAGTCCACGTGTCGCAACCAAAGACGACCGGCGGTGAAGACGACGAGCTCCGATGCTGCAACTAGAGATTTTTATTGCTGGAGCCAGACGGTAGAAAAGTTGCAACCACTTTTGGCAGGTGTTGGAACTAGACAATGTCGAGTTTGTTTTTGCTGGAACTGGCAAAATAAATTGCTGGAACCGGTAAGATATTTTGCTGCATAGGCAGGTGAGAGTTCATGGCTTACGGCTCCACCGTTGAAGCTTTTTTCATTGTCGGATGAAGCTTTTTTCGTCGCCAGATGAAGTTTTTTTGTCACCGGTTGTAACTTTCCTTTGGTTGTTCATAGTCTCCCGTCATACAAGTTGAAACATTTTTCATAGCCGGTTGAAGCTTTTTTCGTCAGCGATTGTAGCTTTTTCCGTTGTCGGTTGCAGCACTGGGCACCTCTCCGGCGCTTGATTTTTTTTGTTGCAAGCAGGGTATGAGCGCCAGCGAGCACACCGGTAAGCACGCCGGTGAGCTCCGGTCGTCGCCACCGGAGCTACAACGGTTGCCACGGAAGCTACAACCGCAGGGGTGGGTTGTTGCATGGCCGAAGCCGGTGACGAGGACGGCCGCCGAGGGCTGGGACCGGCGACCATGGCGGCCGACGAGGGTGGCGACGAGAGACGAGGAGGGCAGGCGAGGGGGCGGCGACGAGGAAGAACATACGTGGCCGGCGAGACGCGGTTCCTTTTCTCATACGCGCTGGCGAGAGGAAGAAGATGATCTGAGCTAGCACGATTTGGTTGGATAAAGATCCAATGGTTCAGGACGGACAGATCTGACGGCTAAGGTGCAACCGGCTGAAACGTTCGGCCGGCGCACCGGCGCCCAGCATCGCCCTTCTTTACATTCTTTACAAAGGAAGTATTGCTGTATTTTTTTGTGGGCATCATTTTTTCTTCAAGAATATTGAAAAGGGGATGCCTTTTGCGGCACTTCCCTTGAGCTGTTGGACCTCTAGCTCGACTTGAGCAAGTTGGCTTTTGGTCTCCTCTGGTGGTTCCGACCATGTCGTCTTGAACGAGGTGCTCTGCATAAATCTACAGCTATTATTAAAAAAAGAAGCGTTTCTTATCATCGTAATTTTGTATGTTTTCCATTCGCCCTTTTACGTTTTTCAAGTGGGCTCTTGCATGGACACCCAAGGCCCCGTAACAAAGCCGTTTATGTACCCCGACTGAGTAGAAAACCGATTCAAACACATCCATCTTTGTTAATATAGATCGGGTGGACGCACACGTCCTTATCTCCTCCCCTACCCCGCCAAAAAAAAAAAACAAGCTGACTTCCACAGATCCTCTAATGAAGCGCTCGGCGCCGTCGAGGTCCAGGTGCCGGTGTTGCGGTTCAGCGCCGGTGGGAGTTTGTAATGGTGTGGCGCCACCACCCGGCGGCGAAGAGTTTGCCTAACGTGCAGCGGCGGGGCGCCCCGAGCGGCCAGCAGCCATTAACGCCGATCTCGCCGCCTCACCGCTGCCGCGCATCTTGACGAATCTACCGGCGGCGGCCGCGGTTTTACTTACGTCTTGGAGCTACTTGAGTATGGTAACGACCAACGCCATGTCGGGCCGGACCCTGGCCTTCGAGTGGCCTCCTCTCCCCCGCAACCCTCTTGCTCATCGACGCATCGATGCTACCTGATTTCCGCCACCAGGGCCCTGGCCCTCGAGTGGCCTCCTCTCCTCCGCAACCCTCCTGCTCATCGACGCATCGATGCTACCTGCTTTCCGCCGCCTCTCGGGTGTGGCCTGACGGTGTCCATACCAGATCTCTGCTTGTCAGTGGTTGGATGTTTCGACCAGCCAGAAGACCATGCCAGGAACAGATGTCCAGCTGTGAGCAGGAGCGCACGTCCAGTGCAGCCAGGGGCACGCATGGTGAAAGATTTGGGATTAGATGCCTCCCTTTTTCCAAAGTTTTTTGAGTTCGAGTAGTTTTGTATTAGAGTTGTTGATACCTGTCCCTCAGTTAAGTTTCTGCCACTCACCTCTATATCTACCATGTTGATTTGCTGAAGATAGACGTGATGGTGAGGGTCGTCGTCTGACGTGGTCGTCGAGTGAGGAGAACGCATGCAACAAGATTGTCATGCTCAACAGGTAATGTCACATGTAACGCCACCAATTCAATCATACACGCAAATATTTACGATCAAGATCAGGGACTCATTGAAAGATATCACAACACAACTCTAGACACTACTTTAAAATAATATAAGCTTTATATTACAAGTCAAGGGCCTTGAGGGATCGAATACATAAGCTCGAAAACACAAGTGTCAACGGAAGCAAAAATATCTGAGTACACACATAAGTTAAACAAGTTTGCCTTAAGAAGGCTAGAGCAAAAGCAACAATGATCGAAAAGGCAAGGCCTCCTGCCTGGGAGCCTCCTACTACTCCAGGTCATTGGCGGTCTCCACGTAGTAGTAGGCACCCTCGGGGTAGTAGTAGTCGTCGGCGGTGGCATCTGGCTCCTGGGCTCCGTCATCTGATCGCAACACTCGGATATGGGGGAAAAGGGGGTAGCAAAGCAACGGTGAGTACTCATCCAAAGTACTGGCAAGACTTACATCAGAACTATGCTAAGTATGCATCGGTATTAAAGGAATTGGGCTATATCTTTGGACTAGACTGCAGAAATGCCAGAATATAGGAAAGACCTAGCCTATCGAAGACTAGCATCTTCAAGAATCTTGCAGCATTTAGAAGACTAAAGAATAACATATTATATTTAGCAAGTAAGTTGTAGTAAACACGCCCAGAGATCCTTCCTCGACTCCCTGCGAGAAAGCAATCCCGGAGCCATCATATCCGTTTCTCATGCCTCAGCATCCAGTTCTAGTTGTATCAATCGGGATACAACTCCGAGCGTCTGTTACCATGGACGCGGCTATTTGAATAGATATACTTCCCTGCAGGGGTGCACCAACTTACCCAACACGCTCGATCAACTCTGGCCAGACACACCATCAGGTCATGACCGGCCTCGGCCGATCAACACACGGCAATCCTACCTAGGCTCAACAGAGAGAACAGCACGCTGGTCTACATCCTAAGTGCACAGGGGTCTTGGGCTCATCGCCCATTACACTAGGCTACCTCTATAACAAAGCAGGTGCTTACGCGGACCACCTGGGCGCGTGCCGCTCAACCGCTGATGTCCGAAGAGCTTTCGACTGATATATACGACGCAGAGTGCCCATACTTATTCCCGCATGGTGGTCAGTGCGAAAAGGCCAGAGGCCTACTCAGATCACATATTCAAACCATTAGTGTATTGGGAGCGCACGGTAACGAGCAGAGACTCACGGTCATGTGACCCCGTCGCCCCGTCTCATGGATTTACGACAAGGGCCCGAAATGCCTGGCTGTGCCACGTAGAGATCTCGCGGGTACCCTCCAGGTCAACCCGACTACACATCAACTCGCGGGTACCCTCATGGTCAACTCGACTCGCAAGAGACTGTCGGGAACTCAAGTCCACCTCTACCGGGGTGGTACCGCATGTCCCTTCAGTCCTGCAGAAACATTAACTGATGTAGGGTGGAATCCTAGGGGCCGATCTTTCACGATTTGGAGGGGATCCCACGAAGAACATGAAGAACACACGAGAGGGGAAACGAGAGGAAACACTCAAATCAATGAGAAACGATCACACATGTGCTAGATCCATGAACATAAAGAGTGATACAAGATTCAAACAAAACAAAGGGAGGATACAAGTGGCTAGTTCTTCTCCAAGAGCAGGTCTTGAATCCACTAGGGGATCTTCCCTTGCGGGGGCTTGAATCCACTTGGGATCTTCTCCGCGGAGGCCTCAGTCTCAAATGGAGTATGTATCAAGTGGATGAGCAAAGCTCTATCTCTCAAATGAGCTAAACCAATGCTAACCCTAATAAGAGGGAGGAGGAGGAGTGTATATAGTCTAGGGGGTCGAATGGGCACATGGGCCTCGACCTCATACACTGTGCGCAGACAGGCGTCGGACGTCCGACGGGTTCCGTACGTCCGGAGGCTCGCGAAGGTCCGATCGTCCGAAGGGTGCCGGTCGTCCATCGACTCTGCTCTAGTCAACAGTCGTTGGGTGACACCGGATGTTCATGGTCAACTCGACTCGGAAACACTTTTCCACTGCCGCAACCTTCTGTACCCGTGAGATCCCATCTAGGGGCCTTTTCCGGCTTCCTGCCGGAGGGGGATTCGATCATGGAGGGATTCTACATCAACACAATTGCCTCTTCGATGAAGCGTGAGTAGTTTACCTCAGACCTACGGGTCCATAGCTAGTAGCTAGATGGCTTCTTCTCTCTCTTTGATTCTCAATACCATGTTCTCCTCGATGTTCTTGGAGATATATATGATGTAATACTCTTTTGCAGTGTGTTTGCCGAGATCCGGTGAATTGTGGATTTATGATCAGCTTATCTATGAATATTATTTGAATCTTCTCTGAATTCTTATATGCATGATTTTATATCTTTGCAAGTCTATTCGAACTATCGATTTGGTTTGGACAACTAGATTGGTTTTTCTTGCAATGGGGGAAGTGCTTAGCTTTGGGTTCAATTTTGCGGTGCTCGATCCTAGTGACAGAAGGGGAGCCAACACGTATTGTATTGTTGCCATCAAGGATAACAAGATGGCGTTTTCATCATATTGCTTGAGTTTATTCCGCTACATCATGACATCTTACTTAATGCGTTACTCTGTTCTTATGAACTTAATACTCTAGATGCAGGCAGGAGTCGGTCGATGTGCGGAGTAATAGTAGTAGATGCACGAAGGAGTCGGTCTACTTGATACAGACGTGATGCCTATATTCATGATCATTGCCTTAGATGTCGTCATAATTATGCGCTTTTCTATCAATTGCTCGGCAGTAATTGTTCACCCACCATAATATTTTCTATCTTGAGAGAAGCCTCTAGTGAAACCTATGGCCCCCAGGTCTATTTTCCATCATATAAGTTTCCGATCTACAATTTTAGTTTCCTTTTTACTTCCTTTGCAATCTTTTACTTTCCATTCCATAAACCAAAAATACCAAAAATATTACTTTACCGTTTATCCATCTCTATGGGATCTCACTTTGCAAATAACCGTGAATGGATTGACAACCCCTTATCGCGTTGGGTGCAAGTTGGTGTTTGTTTGTGCAGGTATTCGGTGACTTGTGTGTTGTCTCCTACTGGATTGATACCTTGGTTCTTAAAACTAAGGGAAATACTTACTCTACTCTGCTGCATCACCCTTTCCTCTTCAAGGAAAAAACCAACGCAAGCTCAAGAAGTAGCAGGTTCTCATTGGTGGTCTTTGCAATATTTCTTAGAGATAGGACTTCAAGTCAAAGTTGAGTTGCAGAATGCCTTTCTTCTAGAACTTGGGACTGAAGAAGTCGAACTGATTCAGACAACAAATTTTGTGAGCTTGTCTGACTGCTAGTCTCAAGTAACTTGAACATTGCATCAAGACAAGACTTTGGGCTTGTCTCGCTATCTTCGAGATATTTTGCCTTCTTTGCTGCAATATATGTTGGGTTTGTCTCACAGCCTTTAGCGGACTTGTGCATGCCATCAGGCATATCACCCTGAAACAAGCAGAGAGATGACAAGTTTTGTACATGTATAAACAAAGATGGTAACTGTGCTATCAATTCCATCCAATTTCAAATTAGAAAATAAAGAGTAAGTTCAAAATATCAATAGCATAATTTGGCATTGTTCATCATGCGGGGAGCTTCACCACACTACTGGATTACCATGTCAACAAAACAAGCATAGATGAAGGGGAAAGACAATCATTGTATCTATTTTGGTTAATGTGCATGGCATGTTGTTCATATCATCAACCACATCAGTAAGATAAACCAGGAGACGGGCTGCTCCACCACACACTGGATTATAGATCCACAAAAACAAGCATACATATAGGGAGTATTGAGTATTGTGCATGGTATGATTAAGGAATTTGGTTTTACAACTAAAACTTGTAACTTACAGTTGTTGCGAACATGCATTTTGATAGGAACGGCAAACTAAACAGCAGTTGACGATAGGGAGTATGAGCAAATTAAACAACAGTTGAGGGTAAAGGCTTTAGAAGGACTGACTTACATTAACAGTTAACACTGGCTTTATAATGCCCTTCTCCATGTCAAGGGAAGGATAACTCAATAATTTCAGCACATAATCTTCTTCATAAGCATTGCATGTACTCTACATTTTGTAAAGAGTAATTATAGATATGATAATACTGGAAGGGATAGAGGATAATGAAGATAAGATGCAGATTGGTGCTACATAATCAACTACCAATCCCTGGAAGTACAACCGTGATAGGACAAAATGTACTGACAAGAGCAATGGGCTACACTTCTGCACTAGCATTGTCTGTGTATTCAACTTTTTGGTAAGATCAAATATAGATTTGATTTTTTTAGTAAATGGTGGGCGAGGGAGATAAGATGCAGAATGCTAAACAATGAACCAATCCCTCTTCCCACAATATAAGAGTGTTTTGAACACTTTTGTACTGTACAAAACACTCTTATATTATGGGACGGAGGGAGTAGCTGTTAATGTGAGTACAATGATAGACGACGTTCAGTCCTTACAAGAGGACTGCAGAGCTAAACCTCTTCAAAAGCATTGGGTTGATTCTAAATTTATGTAAGTGTCGATACAGATCTTATTATGTCCACCAAATGGAGGATAACGAGGCTAACATGTGCAATGATGCTACATAATCAACCATCTTTGAAAGTAAGTATGGTCATATAGGGCAAGAGGTACTCACAAGAGCAATGCAGTATGCAGTATAGTTGCGAGATTCTGTAGTCCCTTGAGAATGAATGTTCTTCTGCAAACAGTTTTCGTACAAGTGAGACGTTAAGGCACATGCAGAAATGTAGTTCAAATTGTGATGTGATATCATGGGCAGTACCTTACGTTGTAGACGAGACCAGTGTGTAACAAGATTATTCCAGTCACTGTCTGATAAATGTAGCACCGAAGACTTCACATAAATTTTGTTTAGAGGCTTGCCATTGAAGTGCGCTTGACTCAGGTAGGAAGGATACTTCTTCAACGATTGCTTCAAAAGTGCAACCAACACTTGCTCGTCTTGCCTATCCAGTTTGGTCCTCGCCTATTTAAAAGAATGAAAATCTTGTGTCTTCTGTCAGTAGAAACATATGCAGTAATTACCATGAATAACATTAGTACATCACTTACGCATAAGTTGCGGAGGAAGATTGGAAATTGTTCTTTGTCTATGGTATAACCTTTCCATGAAGGAAAGATGCGCACAAAGTTCCTGACAACAATATAAGCTTCATCTTCTAAACTGGGAAGAAGTGGAACAGGAGTCCTATTTGCTGCAATTGGGGCTCTCTCTCATTTGAAAAGGGGTTTGGCAACTGGATTTGGTGTACTCTTTTCTGAAATGGGGTTTTTGCATCATAGAGCCGGTGCTATGTCAACTGGCATCATCATACTATTTGCTGCAGTTGGGGTTTGCTGAGTTGGCGCATCAGAGATGGCCAGTGTAGTAGGGCTAGCGTCTGCTAGAGTTGTGGCCGTGTTTTCTGTTGGGGACGTAGTAATAATTCAAAATTTTCCTACATATCACCAAGATCAATCTAGGAGATGCTAGCAACGAGAGAGAGAGGGAGTGCATCTTCATACCCTTGAAGATCGCTAAGCGTAAGCATTACAAGAACGCGGTTGATGGAGTCGTACTCGCAACGATTCAAATCGCGAAAGATCCGATCAAGCGCCGAACAGACGACGCCTCCGCGTTCAACACACGTGAAGTCCGGGGACGTCTCCTCCTTCTTGATCCAGCAAGGGGAGAGGAGAAGTTGAGGGAGAACTCGGACAGCACGACGGCGTGGTGGTGGTGGAGCTCGTGGTTCTCCGGCAGGGCTTCGTCAAGCACTACGAAGGAGGAGGAGGAGGAGGTGTTGGATAGGGGGAGGGCTGCGCCAGGGGGAGGTTTTTGCTGCCCTCCCACCCCCTCACTATATATAGGGGAAGGGTAGAGGGGGAGGCTCCCTAGGGTTTCCCCTAGGGGCGGCGGCCAAAGCAGATTGGATCTCCCTAGGGAAATCCTAGGGAGACTTGCCCCCAAGCCAAGCGAGGTGGAGGCTTGCCTCCCAAGCCAGGTGGAGGCGCCCCACCTCTCCAAGTTACGTGAGATGGGGTGGGAGGGGTGCACATCCCCTTAGTGGGCTGGTGTGCCCCCTCCCCTTGGCCCATAAGGCCCCCCAACGCTTGCCTGGGCCTCCGAAACCCCTTTCGGTCACGCTGGTCGTCACCCGGTACTCCCAGAACAATTCCGGACTTCAATACCCTTCGTCCAATATATCGATCTTCACCTCCGGACCACTCCGGAGTTCCTCGTCATGTTCGGGATCTCATCCGGGACTCCGAACAACCTTCGGTAACCACATACTATTTCCCATAACAACTCTAGCATCACCGAACCTTAAGTGTGTAGACCCTACGGGTTCGGGAACCATGCAGACATGACCGAGACATCTCTTCGGCCAATAACCAACAGTGGGATCTGGATACCAATGTTGGATCCCACATGTTCCACGATGATCTCATTGGATGAACCACGATGTCGGGGATTCAATCAATCCCGTATACAATTCCCTTTGTCTATCAGTATGTTACTTGCCCGAGATTCGATCGTCGGTATCCCATACCTCGTTCAATCTCATTACCGGCAAGTCTCTTTACTCTTTCTGCAGCGCATGATCTCGTGGCTAACTCATTAGTCACATTGAGCTCATTATGATGATGCATTGCCGAATGGGCCCAGAGATACCTCTCTGTCATACGGAGTGACAAACCCAGTCTCGATTTGTGCCAACCCAATAGACACTTTCGGAGATACCTGTAGTGCACCTTTATAGTCACCCAGTTACGTTGTGACATTTGATGCACCCAAAGAACTCCTACGGTATCCGGGAGTTGCACAATTTCATGGTCTAAGGAAACGATACTTGACATTAGAAAAGCTCTAGCAAACGAACTACACGATCTTGTGCTATGCTTAGGATTGGGTCTTGTCCATCACATCATTCTCCTAATGATGTGATCCCGTTATCAACGACATCCAATGTCCATGGTCAGGAAACCATGACCATCTATTGGTCAACGAGCTAGTCAACTAGAGGCTTACTAGGGACATATTACGATCTATGTATTCACACATGTATTACGGTTTTCGGTTAATACAATTATAGCATGAACAATAGACAATTATCATGAAGAAGGAAATATAATAATAACCACTTTATTATTGCCTCTAGGGCATATTTCCAACAGCCTCCCACTTGCACTAGAGTCAATAATCTAGTTACATTGTGATGAATCGAACACCCATAGAGTTCTGGTGTTGATCACGTTTTGCTCGTGGTAGAGGTTTAGTCAATGGATCTGCGACATTCAGATCCGTATGCACTTTACAAATATCTATGTCTCCATCTTGAAAATATTCACGAATGGAGTTGAAGCGAAGCTTGATATGCTTGGTCTTCTTGTGAAACCTGGGCTCCTTGGCAAGGGCAATAGCTCCAGTGTTGTCACAGAAGAGAGTCATCGGGCCCGACGCATTGGGATAACTCCTAGGTCGGTGATGAACTCCTTCATCCAGACTGCTTCCTGTGTTGCCTCCGAGACTGCTATGTACTCCGCTTCACATGTAGATCCCGCCACGACGCTTTGCTTGCAACTACATCAGCTGACTGCCCCACCATTCAAAATGTACACGTATTCGGTTTGTGACTTAGAGTCATCCAGATCTATATCGAAGCTAGCATCGACGTAACCCTTTACGACAAGCTCTTCCTCACCTCCATAAACGAGAAATATATCCTTAGTCCTTTTCAGGTACTTTAGGATATTCTTGACCACTGTCCAGTGTTCCATACCGGGATTACTTTGGTACCTCCCTACCAAACTTACGACAAGGTTCACATCAGGTCTGGTACACAACATGGCATACATAATAGACCCTATGGCTGAGGCATAGGGGATGATACTCATCTTTTCTTTATCTTCTGCCGAGGTCAGGCATTGAGCTGTGCTCAATCTCACACCTTGCAATACAGGCAAGAACCCCTTCTTAGGCTGATCCATATTGAACTTCTTCAATATCTTGTCAAGGTATGTGCTTTGCGAAAGACCAATGAGGTGTCTCGATCTATCTCTATAGATCTTGATGCCTAATATGTAAGCATCTTCTCCAAGGTCCTAAAACACTTACTCAAGTAGGCCTTTATGCTTTCCAAAAGTTCTACATCGTTTCCCATCAATAGTATGCATCCACATATAATATGAGAAATGCTACAGAGCTCCCACTCACTTTCTTGTAAACACATGCTTCTCCATAAGTCTGCATAAACCCAAACGCTTTGATCATTTCATCAAAATGAATGTTCCAACTCCGAGATGCTTGTATTGGGGAACGTAGCAGAAATTCAAAATTTTCTACGCATCACCAAGATCAATCTATGGAGATTCTAGCAACAAGAGGGAAGGAGAGTGCATCTACATACCCTTGTAGATCGCTAAGGAAGCGCTCAAGTGAACGGGGTTGAAGGAGTCGACTGTCGTGATTCAAATCACCGGAGATCCTAGTGCCGAACGGACGGCACCTCCGCGCTCAACACACGTGACAGCCGGTGGCGCCTCCCACGCCTTGATCCAGCAAGGAGAGAGGAGAGGTTGAGGAAGACTCCATCCAGCAGCAACACAGCAGGCGTGGTGGCGGTGGAGAGCGTGGCAATCCCGCAGGCTTCGCCAAGCACCAAAGGAGAGGAGGAGGAGGAGAGGGTGGCTGCACCAAGAGGGAGAGGTTCTCGTGTGTATGGCATCCCCAAAACCTCAAGTATATATAGGGGAAAGGGGCTGCGCCCCTTTAGGGTTTCCCACCCCAAGGGGTGCGCCAGCCCTAGATGGGACTTGGGGCGGCCAAGAGGGGAGGAGTGCCTCCCAAGTCAAGTGGAGGCCCTCCCTTAGGGTTTCCCCCCTCCCATGCGCATGGGCCTTGGGGGCTGGTGCCCCTGGCCCATTAAGGCTAGGGCGCCCCCTACAGCCCATGCTACTGTATTGACGTGGTGGAACAATTTCCGGACCTCAGGACCCTCCGAATCCTCCGAACCTTCCGAAGCTTCGGTATAAACCGAAAAACTCTGAACTTTTTCCTAACCCGAACAACAACTTTCCATATATAAATCTTTACCTCCGGACCATTCGGAACTCCTCGTGACGTCCGGATCTCATCCGGACTCGAACAACATTCGGTAACCACATACAAACTTCCTTTATAACCCTAGCGCCATCGAACCTTAGTGTGTAGACCCTACGGGTTCGGAGACATATAGACATGACCGAGACGTTCTCCGGTCAATAACCAACAGCGGGATCTGGATACCCATGTTGGCTCCCACATGTTCCACGATGATCTCATCGGATGAACCACGATGTCAAGGACTCAATCAATCCCGTATTCAATTCCCTTTGTCTAGCGGTATTGTACTTGCCCGAGATTCGATCGTCGGTATCCCGATACCTTGTTCAATCTCGTTACCGGCAAGTCTCTTTACTCGTTCCGTAACACATCATCCCGTATTGCGATAGACATAATCCAATCATGTCTATGCTCAACGCAAACACCAAATGATAATTATTCTGGTTTAATACTAATCTTGATGGTAGAGGGAGCGTGCGATGTTTGATCACATCAAAATTGGAAACACTTCCAACACATATCGTCAGCTCTCCTTTAGCTAGTCTTCGTTTTTCCCGTAGATCTTTTATTTCGAGTTACTAACACTTAGCAACCGAACCGGTATCTCAATACCCTGGTGCTACTAGGAGTACTAGTAAAGTACACATTAACATAATATATATCCAATATATTTCTATCGAGCTTGCCAGCCTTCTTATCTACCAAGTATCTAGGGTAATTCTGCCCCGTTGGCTGTTCCCTCATTACGAAGCACTTAGTCTCGGGTTTGGGTTCAACCTTGGGTTTCTTCATCGAGCAGCAACTGATTTGCCGCTTCATGAAGTATCCGTTTTGCCCTTGCCCTTCTTGAAACTAGTGGTTTCACCGACCATCAACAATTGATGCTCCTTCTTGATTCCTACTTTCGCGGTGTCAAACATCGCGAATATCTCAAGGATCATCATATTTATCCCTGATTTGTTATAGTTCATCACGAAGCTCTAGCAGCTTGGTGGCAATGACTTTGGAGAAACATCACTATCTACGGAAGATCAACTCCACTCGATTCAAGTGATTGTTGCACTCAGACAATCGAGCACAAGCTCAACGATTGAGCTTTTCTCCCTTAGTTTGCAGGCTAAGAAAATCGTCGGAGGTCTTATACCTCTTGACGTGGGCACGAGCCGAAATCCCAATTTCAGCCCTCAAACATCTCATATGTTCCGCGACGTTTCAAAACGTCTTTGGTGCCTCAACTCTAAACCGCTTAACTGAACTATCACGTAGTTATCAAACGTGTGTCGATGTTCGCAACATCCACGGACCACGCTCGAGGTCCAGACACCGAGCGTGCATTAAGGACATAAGCTTTCTCTGTCCACATAATCGCTACTTTCAACTTTCAACTATATTTTCTCTAGGAACATATCTAAACAATTGGAACTAAAACGCGAGCTTACGACATAATTTGCAAAAGGTCTTTGACTATGTTCAGGATAATGAAGTTCATCTTATGAACTCCCACTCGATAGACATCCTCTGGTCATCTAAGTGATTACATGATCCGAGTCAACTAGGCCGTGTCCGATCATCACGTGAGACGGACTAGTCATCATCGGTGAACATCTTCATGTTGATCATATCTACTATACAACTCATGCTCGACCTTTCGGTCTCCGTGTTCCGAGGCCATGTCGTACATGCTAGGCTCGTCAAGTTAACCCTAAGTCTATTGCGTGTGTTCCGAGGCCATGTCTGTACATGCTAGGCTCGTCAACACCGTTATATGTGAACGTAAGAATCCATCACACCCGATCATCACGTGGTGCTTAGAAGCGATTTAACTTTTGGCAACGGTGCACGCTTAGGGAGAACACTTCTTGAAATTGTTGTAAGGATCATCTTATTTACTACCGTCGTTCTAAGTAAACAAGATGCATAAACATAATAAACATCACATGCAATTATATAGTAGTGACATGATATGGCCAATATCATATAGCTCCATTGATCTCCATCTTCGGGCTCCATGATCATCATTGTCACCGCATGACACCATGATCTCCATCATCATGATCTCCATCATCGTGTCTTCATGAAGTTGTCTCGCCAACTATTACTTCTACTACTATGGCTACCGGTTAGCAATAAAGTAAAGTAATTACATGGCGTTGTTTCATGACACGCATGTCATACAATAAATAAAGACAACTCCTATGGCTCCTGCCGGTTGTCATACTCATCGACATGCAAGTCGTGAATCCTATTACAAGAACATGATCAATCTCATACATCACATATCATTCATCACATTCTTCTTGGCCATATCACATCACACGGCATACCCTGCAAAAACAAGTTAGACGTCCTCTAATTGTTGTTTGCATGTTTTACATGGTTGCTATGGGTTTCTAGCAAGAACGTTTCTTACCTACGCAAAACCACAACGTGATATGTCAATTGCTATTTACCCTTCATAGGGACCCTTTTCATCGAATCCGTTCCGACTAAAGTGGGAGAGACTGGCACCCGCTAGCCACCTTATGCACCAAGTGCATGTCAGTCGGTGGAACCTGTCTCACGTAAGAGTACGTGTAAGGTCGGTCCGGGCCGCTTCATCCCACAATACCGTCGAAACAAGATTGGACTAGTAACGGTAAGCATATTGAACATTATCAACGCCCACAACTACTTTGTGTTCTACTCGTGCAAAGAATCTACGCAATAGACCTAGCTCATGATGCCACAGTTAGGGAACGTAGCAGAAATTCAAAATTTTCTACGCATCACCAAGATCAATCTATGGAGATTCTAGCAACAAGAGGGAAGGAGAGTGCATCTACATACCCTTGTAGATCGCTAAGCGGAAGCCTTCAAGTGAACGGGGTTGAAGGAGTCGTACTCGTCGTGATTCAAATCACCGGAGATCCTAGTGCCGAACGGACGACACCTCCGCGCTCAACACACACGACAGCCCGGTGACGCCTCCCACGCCTTGATCCAGCAAGGAGAGAGGAGAGGTTGAGGAAGACTCCATCCAGCAGCAACACAACAGGCGTGGTGGTGGTGGAGGAGCGTGGCATCCCGCAGGCTTCGCCAAGCACCAAGGGAGGAGGAGGAGGAGAGGCGGGGCTGCACCAAGAGGAGAGGTTCTCGTGTATGGCAGCCCCAAAACCTCAAGTATATATAGGGGAAAGGGGGCTGCGCCCTTTAGGGTTTCCCACCCCAAGGGGTGCGGCCAGCCCTAGATGGGACTTGGGGGCGGCCAAGAGGGGAGGAGTGCCTCCCAAGTCAAGTGGAGGCCCTCCCCTTAGGGTTTCCCCCTCCCATGCGCATGGGCCTTGGGGGCTGGTGCCCCTGGCCCATTAAGGCTAGGGCGCCCCTCACAGCCCATGCTACTGTATTGGACGTGGTGGAACAATTTCCGGACCTCGGACCCATCCGAATCCTCCGAACCTTCCGAAGCTTCCGGTACAATACCGAAAAACCCGAACTTTTCCTAACCCAACAACAACTTTCCATATATAAATCTTTACCTCCGGACCATTCCGAACTCCTCGTGACGTCCGGGATCTCATCCGGACTCAACAACATCCGTAACCACATACAAACTTCCTTTATAACCCTAGCGCCATCGAACCTTATGTGTAGACCCTACGGGTTCGGGAGACATGTAGACATGACCGAGACGTTCTCCGGTCAATAACCAACAGCGGATCTGGATACCCATGTTGGCTCCTACATGTTCCACAATGATCTCATCGGATGAACCACGATGTCAAGGACTCAATCAATCCCGTATTCAATTCCCTTTGTCTAGCGGTATTGTACTTGCCCGAGATTCGATAGTCGGTATCCCGATACCTTGTTCAATCTCGTTACGGCAAGTCTCTTTACTCGTTCCGTAACACATCATCCGTGATCAACCCCTTGGTCACATCGTGCACATTATGATGATGTCCTACCGAGTGGGCCCAGAGATACCTCTCCGCTTACACGGAGTGACAAATCCAGCCTCGATTCGTGCCAACCCAATGACACTTTCGGAGATACCGTAGTGCACCTTTATAGTCACCCGCCACGTTGTGATGTTTGGTACACCCAAAGCATTCCTACGGTATCCGGAGTTGCACAATCTCATGGTCTAAGGAAAAGATACTTGACATTAGAAAAGCTTTAGCATACGAACTACGATCTTTGTGCTAGGCTTAGGATTGTCTTGTCCATCACATCATTCTCCTAATGATGTGATCCCATTATCAATGACATCCAATGTCCATGGTCGGAAACCGTAACCATCTATTGATCAACGAGCTAGTCAACTAGAGGCTTACTAGGGACATGGTGTTGTCTATGTACCCACACATGTATCTGAGTTTCCTATCAATACAATTATAGCATGGATAATAAACGATTATCATGAACAAGGAAATATAATAATAACTAATTTATTATTGCCTCTAGGGCATATTTCCAACAGTCTCCCACTTGCACTAGAGTCAATAATCTAGTTCACATCGCCATGTGATCAACATTGATAGGTCACATCGCCATGTGACCAACATCCAAAGAGTTTACTAGTGTCTGTAAACTAGTTCACATCATCATGTGATTAAGACTCAATGAGTTCTGAGGTTTGATCATGTTTTGCTTCTGAGAGAGGTTTTAGTCAACGGGTCTGAACCTTTCAGATCCGTGTGTACTTCGCAATTCTCTATGTCATATTGTAAATGCTGCTTCCACGCTCCACTTGAACCTTATTCCAAATGGTTGCTCCACTATACGTATCCGGTTTGCTACTCAGAGTCATTCGGATAGGTGTTAAAGCTTGCATCGACGTAACCCTTTACGCCAAACTCTTTATCACCTCCATGATCGAGAAACATGTCCTTATTTACTCCAAGGACAATTTTCACCGCTGTCCAATGATCCATTCCTGGATCATTCTTGTACCCTTGATCGACTCATGGCAAGGCACACTTCGGTGCGGTACACAAAGATAGCATACTATAGAGCCTATGTCGAAGCATAGGGATGACCTTCGCCCTTTCTCTCTTTCTCGCCGTGGTCGAGCTTTAAGTCTTAACTTCATACCTTACATCTCGTGCAAGAACTCCTTCTTTGATCGATCCATCTTGAACACCTTCAAGATCATGTCAAGGTATGTGCTCATTTGAAAGTATTATTAAGCATTTTGATCTATCCTTATAGATCTCGATGCTCAATGTTCAAGTAGCTTAATCCAGGTTTTCTATTGAAAAATATCTTTCAAATAACCCTATATGCTTTCCAGAAATTCTACATCATTTCTGATCATCAATATGTCAACAACATATACTCATCATAAATTCTATAGTGCTCCCACTCACTTCTTTGGAAATACAAGTTTCTCGTAAACTTTGTATAAACCCAAAATCTTTGATCATCTCATCAAAGCGCACATTCCAACTCCGAGATGCTTACTCCGGTCCTTAGAAAGGATCATTGGAGCTAGCATACCTTTTAGCATCCTTAGGATCGACAAAACTTTTCTGATTGTATCACATACAACCTTTCCTTACGTAAACTGATAAGGAAACTCGTCTTGACATCCATCTGCCAGATTTCATAAATGCAGCTATGCTAACATGATTCCGACGGACTTAAGCATCGCTAAGGATGAGAAAATCTCATCGTAGTCAACTCCTTGAACTTGTGAAAAACTCTTCGCCACAAGTCGAGCTTCATAGACGGTGATATTACCGTCCACGTCCGTCTTCTTCTTAAAGATCCATTCATCTCAATGGCTTGCCGATCATCGGGCAAGTCCACCAAAGTCCATGCTTTGTTATGATACATGGATCCTATCTCGGATTTCATGGCTTCTAACCATTTGTCGGAATTTGGGCCCACCATCGCTTCTCCATAGCTCGTAGGTTCATTGTTGTCTAGCAACATGACCTTCAAGACAGGATCACCGTACCACTCTGAAGCAGTACGCATCCTTGTCACCCTACGAGGTACGGTAGTGACTTGATCCAAAACTTCATGATCACTATCATAAGCTTTGATTTCAATTGGTGTAGGTGCCACAGGAACAACTTCCTATGCCCTGCTACACACTAGTTGAAGTGATGGTTCAATAACCTCATCAAGTCTCCACCATCCTCCCACTCAACTTTCCGAGACAAACTTTTCCTCGAGAAAGGACCCGATTCAAGAAACAATCCCTATTGCTTTCGGATCTGAATTAGGAGGTATACCCAACTGTTTTGGGTGTCCTATGAAGATGCATTTTATCCGCTTTGGGTTCGAGCTTATCAACCTGAAACTTTTTCACATAAGCGTCGCAGCCCCAAACTTTCAAGAAACGACAACTTAGGTTTCTCCAAACGGTGTCGTCTCAACGGAATTACGTGGTGCCCCATTAAAGTGAGTGCGGTTGTCTCTAATGCCTAACCCATGAACGATAGTGGTAATTCGATAAGACATATCATGGTACGCACCATATCCAATAGAGTGCAACTATGATGTTCGGACACACCATCACACTATGGTGTTCCAGGCGGTATTAATTGTGAAACAATTTGCACAATGTCTTAATTGTGTGCCAAAACTCAGAACTCAGATATTCATCTCTATGATCATATCATAGACATTCTATCCTCTTGTCGAAGATCTTAAACTTCACTATGAAATTACTTGAACCATTCAATAATTCAGACTTGTGTTTCATCAAGTAAATATACTCAACATCTACTCAAATCATCTGTGAAGTAAGAACATAACGATATTCATCTGATGCCTAAGCACTCATTGGACTGCACACATCAAAATGTGTTACTTCCAACAAGTTGCTATCTTGTTCCATCTTATCAAACCGAGGCTTTTAGGTCATCTTGCCCATGTGGTATGATTTGCATATCTCAAGTGATTCAAAATAAAGTGAGTCCAAATGATCCATCTGCATGGAGTTTCTTCATGCAGATACACCAATAGACATGGTTCGCATGTCTCAAACTTTTCAAAACGAGTGAGTCCAAAGATCCATCAACATGGAGCTTCTTCATGCTTTTACACCAATATGACTTATATGGCAAATTGCCACAAGTAAGTGGTACTATCATTACTATCTTATATCTTTTGGCATGGAAATGTGTATCACTACGATCGAGATTCAATAAACCATTCTTTTAGGTGCAAGACCATTGAAGGTATTATTCAAATAAATAGAGTAACCATTATTCTCCTTAAATGAATAACCATATTGCGATAGACATAATCCAATCATGTCTATGCTCAACGCAAACACCAAATGATAATTATTCTGGTTTAATACTAATCTTGATGGTAGAGGGAGCGCGATGTTTGATCACATCAAAATTGGAAACACTTCCAACACATATCGTCACTCTCCTTTAGCTAGTCTTCGCTTTTCCGTAGCTCTTTTATTTCGAGTTACTAACACTTAGCAACCGAACCGTATCTCAATACCCTGGTGCTACTAGGAGTACTAGTAAAGTACACATTAACATAATATATATCCAATATATTTCTATCGACCTTGCCACCTTCTTATCTACCAAGTATCTAGGGTAATTCTGCTCCAATGGCTGTTCCCCTCATTACGAAGCACTTAGTCTCGGGTTTGGGTTCAACCTTGGGTTTCTTCATTGGAGCAGCAACTGATTTGCCGCTTCATGAAGTATCCGTTTTGCCCTTGCCCTTCTTGAAACTAGTGGTTTCACCAACCATCAACAATTGATGCTCCTTCTTGATTCCTACTTTCGCGGTGTCAAACATCGCGAATATCTCAAGGATCATCATATTTATCCCTGATTTGTTATAGTTCATCACGAAGCTCTAGCAGCTTGGTGGCAATGACTTTGGAGAAACATCACTATCTCTGGAAGATCAACTCCCACTCGATTCAAGTGATTGTTGCACTCAGACAATCTGAGCACAAGCTCAACGATTGAGCTTTTCTCCCTTAGTTTGCAGGCTAAGAAAATCGTCGGAGGTCTTATACCTCTTGACATGGGCACGAGCCTGAAATCCCAATTTCAGCCCTCAAACATCTCATATGTTCCATGACGCTTCAAAACGTCTTTGGTGCCTCAACTCTAAACCGCTTAACTGAACTATCACGTAGTTATCAAACGCGTGTGTCGATGTTCGCAACATCCACGGACCACGCTCGAGGTCCAGCACACCGAGCGTGCATTAAGGACATAAGCTTTCTCGTCCACATAATCGCTACTTTCAACTTTCAACTATATTTTCTCTAGGAACATATCTAAACAAGGAACTAAAACGCGAGCCATTTACATAATTTGCAAAAGGTCTTTTGACTATGTTCAGGATAATGAAGTTCATCTTATGAACTCCCACTCGAGATAGACATCCTCTGGTCATCTAAGTGATTACATGATCCGAGTCAACTAGGCCGTGTCCGATCATCACGTGAGACGGACTAGTCATCATCGGTGAACATCTTCATGTTGATCGATCTACTATATAACTCATGCTCGACCTTTCGGTCTCCGTGTTCCGAGGCCATGTCTGTACATGCTAGGCTCGCAAGTTAACCCTAAGTCTATTGCGTGTGTTCCGAGGCCATGTCTGTACATGCTAGGCTCGTCAACACCGTTATATGTGAACGTAAGAATCCATCACACCCGATCATCACGTGGTGCTTAGAAGCTTACTTAACTTTGGCAACGGTGCACAGTTAGGGAGAACACTTCTTGAAATTGTTGTAAGGATCATCTTATTTACTACCGTCGTTCTAAGTAAACAAGATGCATAAACATAATAAACATCACATGCAATTATATAGTAGTGACATGATATGGCCAATATCATATAGCTCCATTGATCTCCATCTTCGGGCTCCATGATCATCATTGTCACCGCATGACACCATGATCTCCATCATCATGATCTCCATCATCGTGTCTTCATGAAGTTGTCTCGCCAACTATTACTTCTACTACTATGGCTACCGTTAGCAATAAAGTAAAGTAATTACATGGCGTTGTTTCATGACACGCAGGTCATACAATAAATAAAGACAACTCCTATGGCTCCTGCCGTTGTCATACTCATCGACATGCAAGTCGTGAATCCTATTACAAGAACATGATCAATCTCATACATCACATATCATTCATCACATTCTTCTTGGCCATATCACATCACATAGCATACCCCGCAAAAACAAGTTAGACGTCCTCTAATTGTTGTTTGCATGTTTTACATGGCTGCTATGGGTTTCTAGCAAGAACGTTTCTTACCACGCAAAACCACAACGTGATATGTCAATTGCTATTTACCCTTCATAAGGACCCTTTTCATCGAATCCGTTCCGACTAAAGTGGGAGAGCGGCACCGCTAGCCACCTTATGCACCAAGTGCATGTCATCGGTGGAACCTGTCTCACGAAGAGTACGTAAGGTCGGTCCGGCCGCTTCATCCCACAATACCGTCAAACAAGATTGGACTAGTAACGGTAAGCATATTGAACATTATCAACGCCCACAACTACTTTGTGTTCTACTCGTGCAAAGAATCTACGCAATAGACCTAGCTCATGATGCCACAGTTAGGGAACGTAGCAGAAATTCAAAATTTTCTACGCATCACCAAGATCAATCTATGGAGATTCTAGCAACAAGAGGGAAGGAGAGTGCATCTACATACCCGTGTAGATCGCTAAGCGGAAGCCTTCAAGTGAACGGGGTTGAAGGAGTCGTACTCGTCGTGATTCAAATCACCGGAGATCCTAGTGCCGAACGAACGACACCTCCGCGTTCAACACACGTACAGCCCGGTGACGTCTCCCACGCCTTGATCCAGCAAGGAGAGAGGGAGAGGTTGAGGAAGACTCCATCCAGCAGCAACACAACGGCGTGGTGGCGGTGGAGGAGTGTGGCATCCCAGCAGGCTTCGCCAAGCACCAAGGGAGAGGAGGAGGAGAGGCAGGGCTGCACCAAGAGGAGAGGTTCTCGTGTGTATGGCAGCCCCAAAACCTCAAGTATATATAGGGGGAAAGGGGGGCTGCGCCCCCTTTAGGGTTTCCCACCCCAAGGGGTGCGGCCAGCCCTAGATGGGACTTGGGGCGGCTAAGAGGGGAGGAGTGCCTCCCAAGTCAAGTGGAGGCCCTCCCCTTAGGGTTCCCCCTCCCATGCGCATGGGCCTTGGGGGCTGGTGCCCCTGGCCCATTAAGGCTAGGGCGCCCCTACAGCCCACGCTACTGTATTGGACGTGGTGGAACAATTTCCGGACCTCCGGACCCCTCCGAATCCTCCGAACCTTCCGAAGCTTCGGTACAATACCGAAAAACCCGAACTTCTTCCTAACCCGAACAACAACTTTCCATATATAAATCTTTACCTCCGGACCATTTGGAACTCCTCGTGACGTCCGGATCTCATACGGACTCAACAACATTCGTAACCACATACAAACTTCCTTTATAACCCTAGCGCCATCGAACCTTAGTGTGTAGACCCTACGGGTTCGGGAGACATGTAGACATGACCGAGACGTTCTCCGGTCAATAACCAACAGCAGGATCTGGATACCCATGTTGGCTCCCACATGTTCCATGATGATCTCATCGGATGAACCACGATGTCAAGGACTCAATCAATCCCGTATTCAATTCCCTTTGTCTAGCGGTATTGTACTTGCCCGAGATTCGATAGTCGGTATCCCGATACCTTGTTCAATCTCGTTACCGGCAAGTCTCTTTACTCATTCCGTAACACATCATCCCGTGATCAACCCCTTGGTCACATCGTGCACATTATGATGATGTCCTACCGAGTGGGCCCAGAGATACCTCTCCGTTTACGGAGTGACAAATCCATCTCGATTCGTGCCAACCCAGCAGACACTTTCGGAGATACCTGTAGTGCACCTTTATAGTCACCCGATTCGTTGTGACGTTTGGTACACCCAAAGCATTCCTACGGTATCCGGAGTTGCACAATCTCATGGTCTAAGGAAAAGATACTTGACATTAGAAAAGCTTTAGCATACTTAACTACGATCTTTGTGCTAGGCTTAGGATTGTCTTGTCCATCACATCATTCTCCTAATGATGTGATCCCATTATCAATGACATCCAATGTCCATGGTCAGGAAACCGTAACCATCTATTGATCAACGAGCTAGTCAACTAGAGGCTTACTAGGGACATGGTGTTGTCTATGTACCCACACATGTATCTGAGTTTCCTATCAATACAATTATAGCATGGATAATAAACGATTATCATGAACAAGGAAATATAATAATAACTAATTTATTATTGCCTCTAGGGCATATTTCCAACAGCTTGCACCAGCCCATAAATAGAGCGCTGAAGCTTGCATACCTTGTCAGCATTCTTAGGATCGACAAAACCTTCCGGCTGCATCATATACAATTCTTCCTTAAGGAAACCACTAATGTTGGGGATATTACTACGGAGTATAAACCGGCCATGAGGGGCCGGATTATATCCATAATGAGTTATCTATATTTGAAGCCCATCAAGACAAGGAGTAAGGCGCTTTACGGAGGAGATCTAACACGGAGGCCCAGGGCCCAAGGGCGGATTAGGGCCTGTAGACATAAACCGCCATATGTTATGTAACTTGTATTGTAAGATAAGAAAGGGTAGAAACCGAGCCCGACACGTTGATGAGTCGATCTCGGGATTCTGTAAACCGCCGGGTGTCAACCTGTGTATATAAAGCGATGACCCGACGGCGGTTTAGTGACAAGAAACAACAACTCGAGAGCCAGGCATAGCGGATTCGCTCTTTGGTCATTGAAACCCTAGTAATTCCACATCAACTGGATAGGACTTTACCTTCACCGCAAGGGGCCGAACCAGTATAAACTCCTTGTATCCTTTTGTCCCGCTTTAACCCCTTTAAGCTAACCCGTTGCGATGGCTCCACGACTAAGTCCTTTCACTAGGACATCTGCCGTGACAAAACCACGAAAGTTGGCGCCCACCGTGGGGCTATCGCATGATGGTTTCAAGTTCTTAGAGGGCAGCTTCGAAGGGCTCAAGGGATACGCTGTAGGCCAGATGACCAAGAGTCGTTGCGGCAAGCTCTACATCGACAACACAGGCTGGGGCCCCGAGGCCGGCTCAATCGAGTACGGGTACCGAGTCCCCTTCGGCGGTATTCATGTCTTCATTGGCAAGATTGGCGAGCCGGGCATTGAGCCGGACATCTGCACCGACATCGTCGAGACGGCTCAGTGTGCGAGACCCGCCCGGGCTCAGCCCGCCATGAAGCGTGCCTTCGTGGGAGTCATCCATGGAGCGGAATCTGAGGTTAGATCGGCATCTGGTGGTGAAACCGTCGTTTACTCTGATGATGAGTCATCTACTGGAGAGACTGAGTCGTTGTACCAACTGCAAGACGGCCGGATTGGGGGCTACTCCGATGGCGACAGTATTCCGGACCCCTTCGATCCGCCGAGCCGGGTTGCGATCTTTATGGTCGGTACACAGCCTGCGCAGCACACTTCGACCGCAACAGCAATGATTTCCGGATCGGTAGCAGCGACAGCTGCCGGGGCAGGAGGCCCTGCGTGATCGCTGGCTAAGGTTTTGTCTGACTTATTTGACTGCTAGCGGCGGAGGTTAACCCGGCGAATCAGGATGAGCATAACGTGGAAGTCGCGAAGGTGAAGGATCAGATAACTCAAGCCAAGGCAGACCTGGCAGCTGAGGATACCAGGATGGCTGCAGAGCGGGCTGAGTTGGATGCACAGGCTTACCATCTTATGTTGGATCAGGGCGCATCAAATGATGTCATGAGGAGAAGGTACCGATCTCACCCGCCTCCGGTTTATGAGGCAAGGAATCTCTTTGACACGCCAGGAGCAGGGACCAGTAACCCGCCAGTAGTAAACCGGGTGGAGGCACCTGGAACGGGAGTGCCGGTTCAGTCACGCCCAATGGACCCACCTCGTTAGAACAATATCATGTCCCAGCACGTCCCAACGCCTCTGGGTCATTACTCTAACCCGTTGGATAACATAGTCGCCGCCGCTTCACGATTGGCAGCTCTCCCGATCAAAGGCGAGTCTCCGGTAGCAGTCGAAACACGACGGGCTAGATAGCTCCTTGAGACAGCTTTGACGCAGCAGCAGGCTTATTTGTACAGCCACGAGAGGATTCATTCCACCCCTCGTCCAAGCTGGAGTTACAACAGGCATATGGATGAACCGACCGTGTCGAGCAGTGCGCGGAATAGTAATCCGCCTCGTGGCCATAACCCGGCGGGTGGCGGTGTTGATGCTCAGAACATGGTGGATCATGGCAGGGCACGTCGAGAAACCGAGTTAGCGGCGCAGTACGCGGCCCGTCAACTTACTCCGGTTCGTCCAACAACTTCGGTGGAACCAGGAGTTACTTCCAGTTCTTTGGGGGTGCCGTGCCTCATCCCGGCCTTACGTAATGTACGGCCGCCCAAGGATTTCAAGGGCCCGCGTAAGGTGCCTAATTACGCTGCCGACTTATCCCCTGAGTCATGGGTTGAAAGCTATGAGATGGCGATGGAGATGCTGGATGTGGATGATGCGGCATGTGCTAAATACTTCACCATGATGTTGGAGGGAACCGCTCGCACTTGATTGAAAAACTTGCCCGCTAACTCCATTGGGTCATGGGCCGAGTTAAGAGCCCGGTTTATCCAGAATTTCAAGGACACGTGCAAGCAGCCCATGTCAATTGTGGACTTAGCTGCATGTGTGCAAGAGGAAGGAGAATCAACAACCCACTGGGTGCGCCGGGTTTCAGAAATTTTGCATTCATCGGACAACATCAACACTGATACAATAGTTTTAACATTGGAAGGCAATTGTCGGTTCGCACCTTTGAAGTTGAAGTTGGGATGGCTCAAACGTCACTGCAATGACATGGGGACACTTATGGCAGCTCTGGTTAAGTATGCCGACTCTGATAGTACCAAGGACCCTGAGTCTGATGATGAAAAGCCGGGAAAGGGAAAGAAGACGGCAGTACCAAGGGGCAGCAGCATAATCCGGCGGGTCATGGAAATAGTGGTAAGCGTAAAGCGGATAACATCTTAGATTTTGTGGCTAACACCAACACGCAGGATAATGGTCAGCGTCGTAAGGGTAAACCGCCCCCGCGGGGTGGAGGATCAGGTCCCAATCTTGAGCGGTTGTTAAACCAGCCTTGCCCAAAGCACGGGTCGCGAGAAAGGCCAGCCACACACCTCTGGAAGGATTGCTTTATTATGCGGGAGTTCAAAAGTTCGGATCTTTTTCGATGTGATCACGGACCGTCCGTGATTCGGGCCAGTTCACATGGACCGGTTATGGCGAGGCGATTCGGCTCAGATTTCGTGGTAATCAAAGCAGACATGGCAATCAAGGCAGTCAAGGCAATCAGGGTGGTTATAATCATCAAGGGAGTCAGCAGCAACAACAGTCGGGTTACCAGAGTAACCCAAAGCAGTTGAATAGTGGGCAATATCATGTTTTCACCACTAGCTTGTGCAAGCGCGATCAGAAGCTTCATAAAAGGGCCGTGAACTCCGTTGAACCGGCGGTGCCCCGTTACTTGCGCTGGTCTGAACAGCCCATTGTGTGGAGTCGAGAGGATCATCCGCCTAGGGTTGATAATCCGGGTCATCTGGCATTAGTGATGGTGCCTCAGGTCAGAGGGTGTAAGTTTACCAAGGTGCTCATGGATGGAGGGAGTAGTATCAATATCCTTTACTATGAAACCTTTCGTCGCATGGGCTTGACAGATAAAAATCTTAAACCGTCAAACACTGTTTTCCATGGTGTGGTGCCTGGCAAATCGGCGTATCTAGTAGGAAAGATAGCTCTGGAGGTTGCTTTTGGAGATGAGCATGATTCAAGATGAGAGATCTTGACCTTTGAAGTGGTGAAAATCAAGAGCCCTTATCATGCCCTGTTTGGACGACCGGCTTATGCTAAGTTCATGGCAAGGCCCTGTTATGTTTATCTACAGCTCAAGATGCCGGGTCATAAGGGGACCATCACAGTACATGGGAGCCGTAAGATCGCTTTGGAATGTGAAGAAGGTGATGCGGCCTATGCTGAGTCAGTTTGTGCAACAGAGGAGTTAAAGTTCTACAAGGACAATGTTGATCCGGCGGATATGACTTCTTTGAAGAAGCCAACTATAGAGCATGATCCGGCCTTGAAGTTTAAATCGGCTGATGAGACTAAGCTGGTTGATTTTGTTCCTGGCGATTCATCGAAGCAGTTTAGCATCAGTGCTAACTTGGATCCGAAATAGGAAAGCGCG
The DNA here is from genome assembly GCA_021605205.1 of Aegilops longissima. NCBI lineage: Eukaryota > Viridiplantae > Streptophyta > Magnoliopsida > Poales > Poaceae > Aegilops > Aegilops longissima. The sequence continues at coordinate 257,436,900 of CM038680.1, read as the reverse complement.
CTCATCGAGTTCATCCGTGAGAACCGGGACATCTTTGCACGGAAACCTTCTGACATGCCAGGTGTACCGAGGGAACTCGCCGAGCACACTCTTAATGTTGATCCCAAGATTAAACCGGTCAAACAGTTTCTCTGCCGCTTCAATGAAGAAAGACGCAAGGCCATTGGTGAGGAGGTAGCCAGGCTCTTGGCGGCTGGGTTTATCATTGAGGTATTTCATCCTGAGTGGTTGGCTAATCCGGTGCTAGTACTTAAGAAGAACGACACTTGGCGCATGTGTGTGGACTACACATATTTGAACAAGGCTTGCCCGACAGATCTTTTTGCTCTCCCTCGTATTGATCAAATCAATGATGCTACGGCGGGTTGTGAGCGTTTGAGCTTTCTGGATGCTTACTCTGGTTATCATCAGATTAAAATGGCAGTTAAGGACCAGGAGAAGACAACTTTTATAACTCCCTTTGGAGCCTTCTGCTATGTATCTATGCCTTTTGGGCTCAAGAGTGCCCAGGCGACTTATCAGCGCTGTGTGCAGAATTGTCTTCATAATCAGATCGGGCACAATGTTCATGCTTATGTGGATGATATTGTGGTGAATTCCAGAAAGGAGGAGACGTTGATAGATGATCTGAAGGAAACTTTTGATAATCTCCGACTTTATAAGATGATGCTTAATCCGACTAAGTGTGTCTTTGGTGTACCGGCGGGCAAGCTCTTGGGTTTTCTGGTGTCTAACAGGGGGATTGAAGCTAATCCGAAAAAGATCAAGGCTATTACTTCGTTGGCTAAACCGAAGTGTGTCAATGATGTTCAACGCTTGGCAGGCCGGATTGTAGCCTTAAGCCGGTTTATCAGTCGCCTTGGAGAGAAGGCCGTCCCTTTATATCAGATGCTGAAGAAGAGGATGACTTCATCTAGAGTGATGCCGCCAATGAAGCATTTGAGGATCTAAAGCGGCAGCTAGCTGAGCCGCCTGTCCTTGCTGCTCCCGTTGATAAAGAGCCCTTGTTATTATATGTGGCTGCTAATGCCCGGGTTGTTAGTGTGGATATTGTGGTGGAACGCAAGGAGGCTGGAAAGGAATATCCGGTACAACAGCCAGTTTATTATATCAGTGAGGTACTTATTGAGTCTAAGCAGAGGTATCCACATTGGCAGAAGCTGGTGTATGGGGTTTTCATGGCGAGCCGGAAGCTTAAACAGTATTTCCAGGGTCATCTTATCACTGTGGTCAGTTCTGCCCCTTTGGGGGATATAATCCAAAACAGGGAAGCAACTGGCCGGATTGCCAAGTGGGCTATTGAGCTTGGACCTCATGGATTAAAATATATGCCTCGGGCGGCAATCAAATCTCAGGCACTTGTGGATTTCATCAATGACTGGACGGAGTTACAAACGCTAGAAGAGAAGCCGGATAATACTTATTGGACTATTCATTTTGATGGGTCCAGGCAATTGGAGGGCTCGGGGGCTGGAGTCGTGTTAACTTCCCCACGAGGTGATAAGTTTTGTTATGTTCTCCGTTTAATGTTCCCTTGCACTAACAATGCAGCTGAGTATGAGGCTTTACTCCACGGTCTTCGAATGGCTAAGGAGATGAATTTAAGCTGGGTTAAGTGCTTCGGTGACTCGGACCTGGTGGCTCAACAAGTGTCTGGTACTTGGGATTCCAAGGACCCGCTCATGGCAGCATATCGTCGAGAGGTGGATATTGTTGCCGGTCACTTCAAAGGTTATCAGGTTGACCATGTGGACCGGCGAAAGAACGAAGCGGTGGACGCTTTAAGCCGTTTGGGTTCCCAACGTAAACTGGTTCCACCCAATGTTTTCCTAGATGTTTTACATAACCCATCGGTCAAGCTACCTACAGAGAAGGATTTGGTTGTTCCTGATCCGGAGGTTCAGCTGGTGGTGGCTCTCCATGTCATCCCAGATTGGACGGTCCCATATTTGGCGTATATGACCCGGGGCGAGTTACCGGAGGATGAAACTTCGGCCAAGAAGATAATCCGGCGGTCCAAGTCAATGTCCATTATCCATGGAGAATTACATCATTGCAGTGTGACAGGGGCGTTTCAGCGTTGCGTGTCTCCTGAAGAAGGCCGTGAGATCTTGCATGAAATCCACGAAGGAGATTGTGGTCACCATGTCGGTTCAAAGTCTCTGGTAGCCAAGGCCTTTTGTCACGGTTTCTATTGGCTGACGGCTCATGCTGATGCTGAGGACTTGGTCAAAAAGTGTGATGGCTGTCAGAAATTCTCACGGCGCGCTCATGTACCGGCTCAAGAGTTGAGGATGATTCCAATCACTTGGCCGTTTGTGACTTGGGGGTTGGATATGGTTGGGCCCTTTAAGAGATCTAAGGATAAGAAGACCCACCTTCTGGTGGCGGTTGATAAGTTCACTAAGTGGGTGGAGGCAGAGCCAGTCAGTAAGTGTGATGCAGCTATGGCGGTTCAATTCATCAAGAAGGTGAGTTTCCGGTTTGGCTTTCCACACAGCATTATAACTGATAATGGCACTAATCTGTCGAAGGGTGCTATGAAAGAATTTTGTCAATGTGAGCACATCCGGCTTGACGTATTATTAGTGGCTCACCCCTAGTCCAATGGTCAAGCGGAGAGAGCCAATCAAGAGATCCTGAGAGGCATCAAGCCTCGGCTCATGGTTCCTTTACAACGGACACCGGGTTGTTGGGTGGAGGAGTTACCTTCTGTGTTATGGAGCATCAATACCACGCCCAACAAATCTATGGGTTACACGCCTTTTTTCATGGTTTACGGAGCAGAGGCAGTTCTCCCTAGTGACATCCGTCATGACTCGCCTCGTGTGGCGGCTTATGTTGAAGCTGACAATGAGAAGGCACGACAGGAAGCACTTGACCTGTTAGATGAGGAGCGTGACATGGCAGCAGCTCGTTCGGCGATTTACCAGCAAGATTTGCGTCTCTATCACAGCCGCTGGGTTAGAACCAGAACTTTTCAAGAAGGCGATCTGGTGCTCCGACTCATCCAGGATCAGACTGATATGCACAAGTTATCCCCGCCTTGGGAAGGACCCTTTGTGGTCAGCAAGAATCTGCATAACGGGTCATACTACCTTATCGATGTTCGAGAGCACAAAGACTCGCGTAAATCGGAGGAGGAGACCAACCGGCCATGGAATATCGCTCATCTTCGGCCTTACTATACTTGAGCCACAGGCTCTTCTTATGTACATAGTTATGACAATGTATATATTATAGTCAAGTTAATAATCCGGAGCCTCAGCTAAAGCGGAGTCTCTGTTGTTTTTCTTCAATCATGTGTGGTGACATAGGGGGCTTCTGTTTATAAAGCGGAATCCTGTTTGCCCATTGATCCGGCTTATACAGCCACATATATAAAAAAAATCACTTGGGGGCTTGGTCGTATCCGAACCATAGCTACACCTCTTGATCGACGTAAGGCCACCAGGGAAATCACTTGGGGTCTTGGTCGTATTCGAACCATAGCTACACCTCTTGATGGGCGTAAGGCCACCAGGGAAATCACTTGGGGGCTTGGTCGTATTCGAACCATAGCTACACCCCTTGATCGGCTTAAGGCCAAAAGGAAATAACTTAGGGGCCAAGGAGAGTGTTGCAAAGGCACAACTCAAACACAGGCACCCACTGAGCACAGCTCAAAATATTGCTTGGGGGCTCTTTGCTTCTCAAAGAACAAAGAGTCTACACCCTTGTAATAGGCTATCAAGCCAGGCTTGGAAGCCAGGTGTATTCACCTAAAACCCCGTGTTATCCTACCTTCTTTAAGTAAGCCACTCCGTCCAGGTAATCCTGGTATGACCCGCCGAACGTTTGACAAGTCAATCTCATAGACCCTGAACTTGTCAAAGTTAAAACGACGATTGGTTAATGTGAGGTCCATCTTAAAAGGCTTTGTAAAATGGTTTAACTCAGTGGCCTGGCAGCCCATGAAAAGCCTCGATTTTGGGTCTGGTAGCCCATGAAAAGCCTCACATGATCTTTTATGTTTTTACTTGCCAAAATTTTCTCCTTTGATGAGATTCATAATATTTTATGATAAACCGGCGTTTGTTGACCCGGCTTGGTTTTCAACTACAAGTTGTCAGTACATGATCAGTTATAATCCGGCGTTTATTGACCCGGTCTGGTTTCGACTACAAGTCGCCGTTGTTAGATGGATAATCCGGTGTTTATTACAACCTGGTACGGTTTTATCATAAACTGGCACAATATGGAAGGAGTTACCAGTACTCAAGATTGGGGTTATCACCCTTACTACAAAAAGTTGATCAACCAACGATGTGATTCAATGTCACAGGTATCATCTATTTCATATTTGATATTTTCAAATACAGCCTTGGTTATAAACCCTGGCTATATATTTGGGTATCATGATCCATCCGGCGGTAAACCGCCAGGACACTTTCAACTTCTTGTATGCAGGAACAGCTTGAATAAACCGTTACGGATTATGAAACATAATATATCCTAAGCATGGCGGATTAACAGTGTCAAGCAAAATAAATATGTGCGATGGCATAGCAGACCAAGTGTTTGAACTAGCCTATTACAAGGCGCTTTAATGCCCAAAAGAATAATTGTTTTCGGCAAGTGTTGCAGTACGCAGAAGGTTAAACCGGCCTCCGGATCATGATTCGTCACCAAGCTGACTTGACGGCTGTGGATCATCTTGCGCCGGTTCATCCTCCTCCTCTCTACCCAGTGGCTGGAAGTCAAAGGTTGCCCAATCGATCCCAATTAGGGCTTGGATACAGCTTCATCGCTTATAAGTGTGGACGGTTCAACGTCAGGGGCATAAGTATGCTTACGGATTGGCAGGATAATATTTTGAGCGATAGGAGTTGGTGCAGCAACCCGTTTGTTGTTGACGTCATAAATCGCATGATAGTGTGAAAGATCAGTTTCTTCAGCCAATTGGCAAGCCAATGGACGCATTTCACTGGTTATGGCTCGGAGGTCATCATTGTCAAAATCTGATCCATCCTCCCTTAAGCTTGGATAGCCTTTACCCACATCCACCGGATTAAGATCAGGCACCCAGGCTTTAGCCCGGGTTAGCGCGGTCAGAGCACCTGCCCTTGCAGTCGATCTTTTTACCTCTTCAAACCGGGCAGGCAGCATTGACAACCTTTCCAAGGTTTCCTTGATTAAGGTTGGGGGCGGCTTGTTATGAGAAGCAGTGCATATGATCCGTTGCGCGCCGATATATAATTGCTCTATATGAGTATAGGCAGCCTTTAATTTCTTATGCATGTCAAAGCCCAGATGGGTAATGCGAGTTCCTGCATCATTACGAGCATCAGTAAACCGGCAACTGATGGGATAATATATGTTGAAAACTTAAAGCGAGGATATTTACCGAACACAGCAGTGGTCATGGCATTTATCTGCTGCTTTAAACTAGTTAGCTCTTCTGCCACCGGTTTAAGGGCTGCTTCTACATCCTCAGCTCTCTTTTGCAACGTGATTTTCTCTATGTCCCAATCCGCTCGTTCCTTCTTGAAATCTTCCTTCAACTTCTCCATGGCTGCTAAGGTACTGGTCAGCTCCTCTTTGGCTTTGGAGGTTTCTGCTTGCTGGGACTTGACGTTTTCTTGAAGACCAGCATTTTGGGCTTCTTTTTGCTCAGCTCAGCCTATAAGAGACAGACATATCATGAGTTGGCAGTACATATTTGAAGTACCAAGCACATAACAAGTTATACACTTGGTACTTGGGGCTAATGCCTATTTGCTCGTTATCAGACATTTTTTCAAGTCCCAAGCACAATACAAGTATTATTCTTGGCACTTGGGGGCTAATGTATTTTTGCTCAGAGTAAACATTGGTAAAAGTCCCGGTTCAGCTTGAAAAGATAAACCGGCCCTTGGGGACTACACAGTCGAAAGTGACAAGGTTATTGTTCTAAAGTCCCGATTCATCTTAATAAGTTAAACCGGCCCTTGGGGGCTACGCAAGCAAAGTTGAGGTATTCTAAAGTCCCGGTTTAGATTGATATCATAAACCGGCCCTTGGGGGCTACTGAAGTTGATATTTGGATACAAGAGAAAAACAGGTATGCAGAGTTAAGCAGTAGTTACCTCATATCGTTCTTTCATCAAGTTCACTAAGCCGGCTTCATTGTCGCGGCTTGTGTACAGACGGTTCAAGAAGCCAGAATGAATGTCTTGGGCATTGAGATGGGCGTAGCTTGATAAGTTTGCATTCCACTTGCCTTTGCCCATAGCAGAAAGCTCTTCCTTGGCACTATGCTTTGATAAAGCAATAGGATTACCAGGGATGGTGTGGCCAAAGCCAGTAATCATAACATCATCTGCCTTGTCATCTGCAGCCTTGACTGGGCTTGACGATTTATCAGTGGCGCGGACTGGGCTTGACGATTTATTAGTGGCGCGGACTGGGCTTGACGGTTTGTCAGTGGCTCGGACCGGGCTTGCCGTTTTATTAGCATGGCCCGTTGGATCAACCTCCACTTGTTCAACAACAAAGTCATAATCTTGTGGTGATGGATCATCAAGCATGGCGTCAGCATTTGTTCCTTCCTGATCTGTAGTTTTTTCCGGTTCAATAACTACCTTGTCGTCAACCGGTTTATTTAACCAGGCCTTCTTGCTGGGTCTAGGTTTGGCACTAAGGAGAACAAACATGAAGGTCAATACATCGGGCAAGTATAATGTATTAAGGATAAAATTAAAGCATGACTCACCCAGGGACCATCTTGAGGGTTGGAAGTTGTGTGGCCGTTGACTCGCCAGAGGATGAATGAGGTGTTCCCTGATAATTCGAATCAGATGGATTAAGAGGCTGCCGGAAACAACCCGCCTTTGGGGTAAGAAGTATCAGAATATAAGAGACCTCGATCGACGTTTCGGATTGGAGTGTTCGGTAAACCGACGGAGGTAACTAACTGGCCGTTGTGCCGGGTTGTACGGCGAGCTTCGTGTTGCTGCTTCTTCAAAAGAAAGTTTGGGTCCAAGTGAGCTAGGGGGTGAGAAAATCTTACTTTCCGGTTTGCTTGACGGATTTTCTGTGTTGGCAGAGGATCTGAACCGGAGGAAAGAATAATTACCTCTACATCGTCAGCTTGGTTGCCTTCAGCATCATCCTGATTGTCAATGAGGTGTATGAAAAACGAACCAAGAGAGTCAAGTTCTACCTCTGAATCCGGATTATCCAGATCATCATCAACGTTTGGTTCAGACGGTTCAGCATTTTTCTTTTTGGCAGGCCTCTTGGTGGCCTTAGTTTTGACACGAGGTGTCTTCGCTGGTTTATCTTGTGACTTCTTTTTCCAGAACGGATCATCATCCTGTCAAAGATTGATGAAAGATAAAAGGGAAGATTATAAGGGCCGGATTAAAAATAAGAGTTATGCAATTCTTACAGCTGGCGGTTTATTGAAAACACAGAAGGGACTAAGCCCTGTTTTTGCTGCGAGCATACCACGGTTCATCCAATATCTTTTAATGTACTTACGTAATTTCAGCGTCAATTAGTTGAATGTTGATATGCCGTTGAGGATCTTGTAGGTTCCCTGTATATTCGCACATTAAACCGGGGCGACGGCTTAAAGGCAGAATGCTCCAAGATATCTAGCAGCGAACAAAGTCAACGCCTGTTAAACCGTTTGCAACAAAGGCTCTGGGCTTGGAGAGTTGAGGTGCATAGTTGGATCGTTCCTTGGCAGTCAGCCATTGAGGGAATGGATGTGAATTGGTAAGCCGGTGAGCACGATAACCCGGCAGAGGATTTTCTTCAATGGGAGACGTTTCTCGGCAATAGAACCAAGTCTGGTTCCAATCTTTGGGATGAGTATGATGTTTGGCGTGAGGAAAACTGACATCTTTCCTTTTTTGAATTGAAACCCCGCCAAGTTCATTATTGGGCCCATCTGTGAATTTAGTATGGCGGTTCAGATAGAAGAAATCTCTGAACAGTTCGACCGTGGGCTCTTCCTGCAAGTAAGCTTCGCAGAATACTTGAAAGTTACAAATATTGGACACCGAGTTGGGACCAATATCTTGAGGGTGGAGTTGGAAGCTAGCAAGTACGTCGCAGAAATTTTTTGATCCGGGAGGACTGAACCCTCGACCCAGGTGGTCAATAAATACAATCACTTCTCATCCTTGGGTTCAGGAGGATTTTCTGGACCGGGGGCTCTCCAGTGTATGACGTCCTTTTTTGCTAAGGCACCGGTTGCAACGCACCCATTCAGTTTTTCTTCAGTAACCCGGGAGGGGACCCAGTTACAAGCATAAAATTGTTTGGCCATTTCAATGGACAGCTAGAAAATGATTAAAATGCTGGTTTACGATTTATGACTGACAAGTATAAAGCGTCGCAAGATCAAAAGAAAAAATATTGAGGTGTATGCGCATGTTAAACCGGAGTCTGACATTGGAAGGGTTACAAAGATAAACAGATCGGCGGTTTAAGAGGGGACTAATGGTACCTGCCGGATTATAATTTTCTAGAAGCTAAACCGCCTATGCTAGCAAGGAAGGTACGGATCTGAAATAACTAAGTGATGGAAAAACAGGTTTCACAAATTAACATTACAAATCTGGATCTACCATGTGTCAGAAAATGGAAAATTATTCAGGGTTAAATATTATGATACTAGAGCAGTCGAGGATTCAGATGAGATTTTCTACTTAAAGAGAGATGCATTAGCGGAAACGAAGGATTATGGCCATCTTTATACAGGATAAGCATCAAAGGCTAGATCAAGAACTATGGTGCAGATATGAACAGGGAAGAACAACTTCGAGCTTCGATGAACACCGAAACCCTAATGGCGGATCTAGGGCAAGGAAAGGGAAGCTTGCTGATACTGACGGAACAGCGGAGGTGCGCCGCGTGTCTCTGGTACGTTCAGGTTGATGCAGCGGCCGGAGTTGAGGTCGAGGGCGGAGCTTGACGACGGCGGCCGCACGTGAGGGTCAGGTCGGCGCAAGAAGGAAGAAGAAGCGAGGAGGCACGGGGGGCGGGGGGGGGGGGGGGATGAAAAGGACCCCCCGGTCTTATTTATGAGGTGAAGGGATAAGTGACAGGCGCGAAATTCGAGGAGCCCAAAAGTTGGATATGTGACAGAGCTGTCGCCTCGATTGTCGGAGGCTCATTAATGAAGGTGAGATACATACAAATTTTAATAACAGGTGACGTCATGGCGGTTTTATGACAATCTTGGAAGATGACGTCATGGTGGATTACAAGGTTATATGAAGGCGCTAAAAGGGGAATTTTCCTAAGTGTTGAAGATTGACATGAACAGGTTCAAATCAATCTGGGGCCTAATGTTGGGGGTATTACTACTGAGTATAAACCGACCATGAGGGGCCGGATTATATCCATAATGAGTTATCTATATTTGAAGCCCATGAAGACAAGGAGTAAGGCGTTTTACGGAGGAGATCTAACACGGAGGCCCAGGGCCCAAACGCGGATTAGGGCCTGTAGACATAAACCGCCATATGTTATGTATCTTGTATTGTAAGATAAGAAAGGGTAGAAACCGAGCTGGACACGTTGATGAGTCGGTCTCGGGATTCTGTAAACTGCCGGGTGTCAACCTGTGTATATAAAGGGACGACCCGACGGCGGTTTAGGGACAAGAAACAACAACTCGAGAGCCAGGCATAGCGGATTCGCTCTCTGGTCATCGAAACCCTAGTAATTCCACATCAACTGGATTAGTACTTTACCTTCACCGCAAGGGGCCGAACCAGTATAAACTCCTTGTGTCCTTTTGTCCCTCTTTAACCCCTTTAAGCTAACCCGTTGCGATGGCTCCACGACTAAGTCCTTTCACTAGGACATCTGCCGTGACAAAACCACGACAATTAAGGAATGCCGTTTTGACATCCATTTGCCATATCTCATAATCGTAGAATGCGGCAATTGCTAACTTGATTCGGATGGACTTCAGCTTCGCTACGGGTGTGAAGGTCTCATCGAAGTCAACCCCTTGAACTTGTCGATAACCCTTAGTGTCAAGCCGAGCCTTATAGATGGTCACATTACCATCAGTCTTCTTCTTAAAGATCCATTTATTCTCTTTGGCTTGCCGATCGTCAGGCAAGTCTATCAAAGTCAATACTTTGTTTTCATACATGGATCCTATCTCGGGTTTCATGGCTTCAAGCCATTTGTTGGAACCCGGGCCCGCCATCGCGTATTCATAGTTCGAAGGTTCACCGTTGTCTAACAACATGATTTCCAGGACAGGGTTACCGTACCACTCTGGCGCGGAACGTGTCCTTGTGGACCTACGAAGTTCAGTAGCAACTTGATCCGTAGTTTCATGATCATCATCATTAACTTCCTCTCTAGTCGGTGCAGGCACCACAGAAACATTTTTCTGAGCTGCGCTACTTTTCGGTTCAAGAGGTAGTACTTCATCAAGTTCTACTTTCCTCCCACTTACTTCTTTCGAGAGAAACTCTTTCTCTAGAAAGGATCCATTCTTGGAAACAAAGATCTTGCCTTCGGATCTGAGGCAGAAGGTATACCCAATAGTTTCCTTAGGGTATCCTATGAAGACGCATTTTTCTGACTTGGGTTTGAGCTTTTCAGGTTGAAGTTTCTTGACATGAGCATCGCATCCCCAAACTTTCAGAAACGACAGCTTAGGTTTCTTCCCAAACCATAATTCATACGGTGTCGTCTCAACAGATTTCGACGGAGCCCTATTTAAAGTGAATGCGGCAATCTCTAAAGCATAACCCCAAAATGATAGCGGTAGATCGATAAGAGACATCATAGATTGCACCATATCCAATAGAGTGTGATTACGACGTTCGGACACACCATTACGCTGTGGTGTTCCAGGCGGCGTGAGCTGTGAAACAATTCCACATTTCCGTAAGTGCGTGCCAAACTCATGACTCAAATATTCCCCTCCATGATCTGATCGTAAGAACTTTATTTTCCTGTCACGTTAATTCTCTACTTCACTACGAAATTCCTTGAACTTTTCAAAGGTCTCAGACTTGTGTTTCATTAAGTAGACATACCCATATCTACTTAAGTCATCAGTCAGGGTGAGAACATAATGATAGCCACCGCGAGCCTCAACACTCATTGGACCGCACACATCAGTATGTATGATTGATACGTCTCCAACGTATCTATAATTTTTTATTGCTCCATGCTATATTATATTCTGTTTTGGACATTATTGGGCTTTATTATACACTTTTATATTATTTTTGGGACTAACATATTAACCGAAGGCCCAGCCCAGAATTGCTGTTTTTTGCCTATTTCAGAGTTTCACGGAAAAAGAATATCAAACGGAGTCCATACGGAATGAAACCTTCGGGAACGTGATTCTCGGAACGAACCTGATCCAGAGGACTTGGACCCTACGTCAAGACATCAACCAGGAGGGCACGAGGTAGGGGGGCGCGCCTACCCCCCTCCCCCAGGCGCGCCCTCCACCCTCGCGGGCCCCCTGTTGCTCCACCGACGTACTCCTTCCTCCTATATATACCTATGTACCCCAAAACTACCAGATATGGAGCCAAAAACCTAATTCCACCACCGCAACCTTCTGTACCCGTGAGATCCCATCTTGGGGCCTGTTCCGGAGCTCCGTCGGAGGGGGCACCGATCACGGAGGGCTTCTACGTCAACACCATAGCCTCTCCGATGATTTGTGAGTAGTTTACTTCAGACCTTCGGGTCCATAGTTATTAGCTAGATGGCTTCTTCTCTCTTTTTGGATCTCAATAATGTTGTCCCCCTCTCTCGTGGAGATCTATTCGATGTAATCTTCTTTTGCGGTGTGTTTGTTGAGACCGATGAATTGTGGGTTTATGATCAAGTTTATCTATGAACAATATTTGAATCTTCTCTGAATTCTTTTATGTATGATTGGTTATCTTTGCAAGTCTCTTGAATTATCAGTTTGGTTTGGCCTACTAGATTGATCTTTCTTGCAATGGGAGAAGTGCTTAGCTTTGGGTTCAATCTTGCGGTGTCCTTTCCCGATGTGATGAGGGGCAGCAAGGCACGTATTGTATTGTTGCCATCGAGGATAACAAGATGGGGTTTATATGATATTGCATGAGTTTATCCTCTACATCATGTCATCTTGCTTAAGCGTTACTCTTTTCTTATGAACTCAATACTCTAGATGCATGCTAGATAGCGGTCGATGTGTGGAGTAATAGTAGTAGATGCAGGAGTCGGTCTACTTGTCTCGGACGTGATGCCTATATACATGATCATACCTAGATATTCTCATAACTATGCTCAATTCTGTCAATTGCTCAACAGTAATTTGTTCACCCACCTTAATACTTATGCTCTTGAGAGAAGCCACTAGTGAAACCTATGGCCCCCGGGTCTATTTTCTATCATATTAATCTCCTGACAACAAGCTATTTATTTTACTTTCTTTACTTTGCATCTTTATCATAAAAATACCAAAAATATTATCTTATCATATCTATCAGATCTCACTCTCGTAAGTGTCCGTGTAGGGATTGACAACCCCTTATATCGTTGGTTGCGAGGATTTATTTGTTTGTGTAGGTGCAAGGGACTCTTCCGTGGCCTCCTACTGGATTGATACCTTGGTTCTCAAAAATTAAGGGAAATACTTACGCTACTTTGTTGCATCGCCCTTTCCTCTTCAAGGGAAAACCAACGCAGTGCTCAAGAGGTAGCAAGAAGGATTTCTGGCGCCGTTGCCGGGGAGTCTACGCAAAAGTCAACATACCAAGTACCCATCACAAACCCTTATATCCCGCATTACATTATTTGCCATTTGACTCTCGTTTTCCTCTCCCCCACTTCACCCTTGCCGTTTTATTCGCCCTCTCTCTTTTCCCTTTTGCCTCCCTCTTTCTTTTTGCTCCGTGCACTTTCTGCCGTTATGTCTGAAACTGGGGAAATTATTGTCGATAAGGATAATAATAATATCATGGAAAATTCTGATGCTCCTGCTAAAGAATCCCCTACCTTACATACAACAAAATTCTGAATTGGTAGTGGTAACATTATTGGAAAAGGAGTTATCCAAGATTTCTTTACTTGTGCCGGTGCTTTGCCTTCTATGGGTAGTTCTATTCTTCATAGAACTAGTAGTCTTGCGGGCGCTATCGCCATGCTTGTAGTTGAACTTGAAAGACAATTTATGCACATGCATCCCTGCATACAGAGGATTTTCCTAGAATTTTCTAACATTGAGCACTCTTCTGTTAAGCGTGCCGCTACTATCTTTTTGGCTCATGAGTTCAGATTTATCATAAAAGAGGCCAAAGAAATCTTTGTGCATTATAGGGTGGACGCTGGACGTCCTCCCATAGAAACTATCTTATTTGATCAAGAGGAAATAATGCGTTTTCAATCTCTAGATTATGTTGCTTTTAATGAAAACCTTAGAAAAAGGTTCCTACCAATATTCTAGTTGATAGAATTTCTGAACTTAATGATGATTTTGCTATTCGAAATAATGAGCTAGGATATTCTCTCGAATATAGGCTCACCAAGTTCTGTCAAAAGAATGCTTATAATGATGAATTGGTTGTGCAATATGAAGGGCCGAAGGAGGCACCTATACCTCCTAAGGTTGATCTTGGGGATTTTTGTCCCGTTAAATTTAGCTCTTTTGATTACTTTTGCTTGCCACAAATAAAGCTTGCTGCCGAACGTAGAGAGTATGAAATGTTTAATGATCTATCTTGTTATTATGGCAGTACCTAGCTCTTTCATTGCTTTTATGCCTAGCTAGGGGCGTTAAATGATAGCGCTTGTTGGGAGGCAACCCAATTTATTTTTAGTTTTTTGCTTTTTGCTTCTGTTGAGGAATAAATATTTGATCTAGCCTCTGGTTAGACTTGTTTTTATGTTTTAATTAGTGTTTGTGCCAAGTTAAAACCTATAGGATCTTCTTGGATGATAGTTATTTGATCTTGCCGTAAATTCCATAAACTTTCTGTTCACGAAAATAATTGTTAAAGATCACCAGGACGTGATAAAATATCGATTCCAATTTCTGATGATCAATAAACAAATTGTCTAGGTCTTCCTATTTTATCTGAATTTTTGTAGTTCCATAAGTTTGCGTTAGTTATGGATTACTACAGACTGTTCTGTTTTTGACAGATTCTGTTTTTCGTGTGTTGTTTGCTTATTTTGATGAATCTATGGCTAGTAAAATAGTTTATAAACCATAGATAAGTTGGAATACAGTAGGTTTAGCACCAATATAAATAAAGAATGAGTTCATTACAGTACCTTGAAGTGGTCTTTTGTTTTCTTTCGCTAACGGAGCTCACAAGATTTTCTGTTAAGTTTTGTGTTGTGAAGTTTTCAAGTTTTGGGTAAAAGATTTGATGAATTATGGAACAAGGAGTGGCAAGAGCCTAAGCTTGGGGATGCCCAAGGCACCCCAAGATAATCTAAGGACACCAAAAAGCCAAAGCTTGGGGATGCCCCGGAAGGCATCCCCTCTTTCGTCTACTTCCATCGGTAACTTTACTTGGAGCTATATTTTTATTCACCACATGATATGTGTTTTGCTTGGAGCGTCTTGTATTATTTGAGTCTTTGATTTTTAGTTTACCACAAAAATCCTTGCTGTACACACCTTTTTAGAGACACACACTTGATTCGGAAATTATTAGAATACTCTATGTGCTTCACTTATATCTTTTGAGTTATATAGTTTTTGCTCTAGTGCTTCACTTATATCTTTTAGAGCACGGTGGTGGATTTGTTTTATAGAAACTATTGTTCTCTCATGCTTCACTTAGATTATTTTGAGAGTCCTACAAAACAGCATGGTAGTTTGCTTTAACAATAATAGGCATTCAAGATTAGTAAAACAAAAAGGAAGATAAATTCTTATGAGTGTGTTGAATACTATGAAAAGGTTGATGCTTGATACTTGTTTTGAGATATGAGGATGGTGATATTAGAGTCATGCTAGTCGATTAGTTTTGAATTTGAGAAATACTTGTGTTAAAGTTTGTGATTCCCGTAGCATGCACGTATGGTGAACCGTTATGTGATGAAGTCGGAGCATGATTTATTTATTGATTATCTTCCTTATGAGTGGCGGTCGGGGACGAGAGATGGTCTTTTCCTACCAATCTATCCCCCTAGGAGCATGCGCGTAATACTTTGCTTTGATAACTTGTAGATTTTTGCAATAAGTATATGAGTTCTTTATGACTAATGTTGAGTCCATGGATTATACGCACTTTTCCTCCTTCCACCATTGCTAGCCTCTCTAATACCGTGCACTTTTTGCCGGTATCATACTCCCACCATATACCTTCCTCAAAACAGCCACCATACCTACCTATCATGGCATTTCCATAGCCATTCCGAGATATATTGCCATGCAACTTATTACCGTTTCGTTTACTATAACACGCTCCATCATTGTCATATTGCTTCGCATGATCATGTAGTTGACATCGTATTTGTGGCAAAGCCACCGTTCATAATTCTTTCATACATGTCACTCTTGATTCATTGCATATCCGATACACACCGGAGGCATTCACATAGAGTCATATTTTGTTCTAAGTATTGAGTTGTAATTGTTGAGTTGTAAGTAAATAAAAGTGTGATGATCATCATTTTTAGAGCATTGTCCCGAGTGAGGAAAGGATGATGGAGACTATGATTCCCCGACAAGTCGGGATGAGACTCCGGACGAAAAAAGAGGCCATAAAAAAGGAAGAAAAGGCCCAAATAAAAAAAATGAGAGAAAAAGAGAGAAGGGACAATGTTACTATCCTTTTACCACACTTGGGCCTCAAAGTAGCACCATTATCTTCATAATAGAGAGTCTCCTATGATATCACTTTCATATACTAGTGGGAATTTTTCATTATAGAACTTGGCTTGTATATTCCAATGATGGGCTTCCTCAAAATGCCCTAGGTCTTCGTGAGCAAGCGAGTTGGATGCACACCCACTTAGTTTCTTTTGTTGAACTTTCATATACTTATAGCTCTAGTGCATCCATTGCATGGCAATCCCTACTCACTCACATTAATATCTATTGATGGGCATCTCCATAGCCCGTTGATACGCCTAGTTGATGTGAGACTATCTTCTCCTTTTTTGTCTTCTCCACAACCACCATTCTATTCCACATATAGTGCTATGTCCATGGCTCACGCTCATGTATTGCGTGAAGATTGAAAAAGTTTGAGAACGTTAAAAGTATGAAACAATTGCTTGGCTTCTCACCGGGGTTGTGCATGATTTAAATATTTTGTGTGATGAATATAGAGCATAGCCAGACTATATGATTTTGTAGGGATAACTTTCTTTGGCCATGTTATTTTGAGAAGACATAATTGCTTAGTTAGTATGCTTGAAGTATTATTATTTTTATGTCAATATTAAACTTTTGTCTTGAATCTTTCGGATCTGAATATTCATACCACAATTAAGAAGAATTACATTGAAATTATGACAAGTAGCATTCCACATCAAAAATTCTGTTTTTATCATTTACCTACTCGAGGACGAGCAGGAATTAAGCTTGGGGATGCTTGATACGTCTCCAATGTATCTATAATTTTTTATTGCTCCATGCTATATTATATTCTGTTTTGGACATTATTGGGCTTTATTATACACTTTTATATTATTTTTGGGACTAACCTATTAACTGGAGGCCCAGCCCAGAATTGCTGTTTTTTGCCTATTTAAGAGTTCCGCAGAAAAAGAATATCAAACGGAGTCCAAACGGAATGAAACCTTCGGGAACGTGATTTTCTGAACGAATGTGATCCAGAGGACTTGGACCCTACGTCAAGACATCAACCAGGAGGGCACGAGGTAGGGGGGCGCGCCTACCCCCCCAGGCACGCCCTCCACCCTCGTGGGCCCCCTGTTGCTCCACCGACGTACTCCTTCCTCCTATATATACCTACGTACCCCCAAACTACCAGATACGGAGCCAAAAACCTAATTCCACCGCCGAAACCTTCTGTACCCGTGAGATCCCATCTTGGGGCCTGTTCCGGAGCTCCGCCGGAAGGGGAATCCACCACGGAGGGCTTCTTTGGTATTCACACTATGAATATGTGTAACATTACGCTCGAGATTCATTAATAATAAACCATTCACCAGCGGGTCATGACCATAAAACATATCTCTCATATAAATAGAACAACCATTATTCTCGGATTTAAATGAGTAGCCATCTCACATTAAACGAGATCCAGATACAATGTTCATGCTCAAAGCTGGCACTAAAAAACAATTATTGAGGTTTAAAACTAATCCCGTAGGTAAATGTAGAGGTACCGTGCCGACGGCGATCACATCGACCATGGAACCATTTCCGACGCGCATCGTCACCTCGTCCTTCGCTAATCTCCGCTTATTCCGCGGCTCCTGTTTTGAGTTACAAATATGAGCAACTGCACCGGTGTCAAATACCCAGGAGCTACTACGAGTGCTGGTAAGGTACACATCAATAACATGTATATCATATATACCTTTTGGCGTTGCCTGCCTTCTTATCCGCTAAGTACTTGGGGCAGTTCCGCTTCCGGTGACCATTTCCCTTGCAATAAAAGCACTGAGTCTCGGGCTTGGGTCTATTCTTTGGCTTCTTCCTGGCAACTGATTTTCCGGGTGCGGCAACTCCCTTACCGTCCTTCTTGAAGTTCTTTTTACCCTTGCCTTTCTTGAAACTAGTGGTCTTATTCACCATCAACACTTGATGTTCCTTTTTGATTTCCACCTCCGCTGATTTCAGCATTGAGTACAACTCAGGAATGGACTTCTCCATCCCTTGCATATTGTAGTTCATCACAAAGCTCTTGTAGCTAGGTGGGAGCGACTGGAGGATCCTGTCAATGACCGAGTCATCTGGAAGATTAACTCCTAGCTGAGACAAATGGTTGTGCAACCCAGACATTTTGAGTATATGCTCGCTGACAGAACTGTTTTCCTCCATCTTACAACTGTAGAACTTGTCGGAGACTTCATATCTCTCGACCCGGGCATGAGCTTGGAAAACCATTTTCAGCTCTTGGAACATCTCATATGCTCCGTGCTGCTCAAAACGCTTTTGGAGCCCCGGTTCTGAGCTGTATCATGCCACACTGAACCAGGGAGTAATCATCACTACGCGACTGCCAAGCATTCATAACGTCTTGAGTTGCTGGGAAAATGGGTGCATCACCTAGCAGTGCTTCAAGGACATATGCTTTCTTGGCAGCTATGATGATGATCCTAAAGTTTCGGACCCAGTCCGTATAGTTGCTACCATCGTCTTTCAGCTTGGTTTTCTCTAGGAACGCGTTGAACTTGAGGGCAACATTACGTGGGCCATTTGATCTACAAGATATATTTGAAAGATATTTTAGACTAATTTCATGATAATTAAGTTCATCTAATCAAATTATTTAATGAACTCCCAATCAGATAGACATCCCTCTAGTCATCTAAGTGATACATGATCCAAATCGACTAAGCCGTGTCTGATCATCACGTGAGACGGACTAGTCATCAACGATGAACATCTCCATGTTGATCGTATCTACTATACGACTCATGTATGATCTTTCGATCTCTCATGTTCTGAGGCCATGTCTGTACATGCTAGGCTCGTCAATTCAACAGAAGTATTTCGCATGTGTAAATCTAGCTTACACCCGTTGTATGCGAACTTTAGAATCTATCACACCCGATCATCACATGGTGCTTCGAAACAACGAACGTTCGCAACTGTGCACAATTAGAGGGAACACTTTTCTTGAAATTTTAGTGAGGGATCAACTTATTTATGCTACCATCATTCTAGGCAAATAAGAGTAAACATGACAAACATCACATGCAAATCATAAAGTGACATGATATGGACAATATCATCTTGCGCCTTTGATCTCCATCTTCGAGGCATGGCATGATCACCATCGTCACCGGCATGACACCATGATCTCCATCATCATGATCCCCATCATCGTGTTTTCATGAAGTTGTCTCGCCAAGTATTACTTCTACTACTATGGCTAATAGTTAGAAATAAAGTAAAGTAATTACATGGCGTTTTCATTGACATGCAGGTCATACAATAAATTAAGATAACTCCTATGGCTCCTGCCGGTTGTCATACTCATCGACATGCAAGCCGTGATTCCTATTACAAGAACATGATCAATCTCATACATCACATATATCATTCATCACATCCTTTTGGCCATATCACATCACGTGGCATACCCTGCAAAAACAAGTTAGACGCCATCTAATTGTTGTTGCATGTGTTACATGGCTGCTATGGATTTCGAGCAAGAACGTTTCTTACCTACGCAAAATCCACAACGGTGATATGCCAATTTCTATTTACCCTTCATAACAACCCTCTTCATCGAATCCGATCCGACTAAAGTGGGAGAGACAGACACCCGCTATCCACCTTATGCATCAAGTGCATGTCAGCCGGTGGAACCAGTCTCACGTAAGCGTACGTGTAAGGTCGGTCCGGGCCGCTTCATCCCACAATGCCGCCAAATCAAGATAAGACTAGTAACGGTAAGAAAATTGAACAAATCATCACCCACAACTACTTTGTGTTCCACTCGTGCATAGAATCTACGCATAGACCTAGCTCTGATACCACTATTGGGGAACGTAGTAATAATTCAAAATTTTCCTACGTGTCACCAAGATCAATCTAGGATATGCTAGCAACGAGAGAGAGAGAGGGAGTGCATCTTCATACCCTTGAAGATCGCTAAGCAGAAGCATTACAAGAACGCGGTTGATGGAGTCGTACTTGCAGTGATTCAAATTGCGGAAGATCCGATCAAGCACCGAACGGACGACGCCTCCGCGTTCAACACACGTGCAACCCGGGGACGTCTCCTCCTTCTTGATCCAGCAAGGGGAGAGGAGAAGTTGATGTAGAACTCCGACAACACGACGGTGTGGTGGTGGTGGAGCTCGTGGTTCTCCGGCAGGGCTTTGACAAGCACTAAGGAGGAGGAGGAGGTGTTGGAGAGGGGGAGGGCTACGCCAGGGGGAGGTTTTTGCTGCCCTCCCACCCCCTCACCATATATAGGGGGCAGGGGAGAGGGGGAGGCACACTAGGGTTTCCCCTAGGGGGCGGCGGCCAAGGCAGATTGGATCTCCCTAGGGAAATTCTAGGGAGACTTGCCCCCCAAGCCAAGCCAGGTGGAGGCTTGCCTCCCAAGCCAGGTGGAGGCGCCCCACCTCTCCAAGTTACATGAGATGGGGTGGGAGGGGCGTACAGCCCCTTAGTGGGCTGGTGTGCCCCCTCTCCTTGGCCCATAAGGCCCCCAACGCTTGTCGGGGCCTCCGAAACCCCTTTCGGTCACGCTGGTCGTCACCTGGTACTCCCAGAACAATTCCGGACTTCAATACCCTTCGTCCAATATATCGATCTTCACCTCCGGTCCATTCCGGAGTTCCTCGTCACGTCCGGGATCTCATACGGGACTCCGAACAACCTTCGGCAACCACATACTATTTCCCATAACAACTCTAGCGTCACCGAACCTTAAGTGTGTAGACCCTACGGGTTCGGGAACCATGCAGACATGACCAAGACATCTCTCCGACCAATAACCAACAGCAGGATCTGGATACCCATGTTGGCTCCCACATGTTCCACGATGATCTCATCGGATAAACCATGATGTCGGGGATTCAATCAATCCCGTATACAATTCCCTTTGTCTATCGGTATGTTACTTGCCCGAGATTCGATCGTCGGTATCCCCATACCTCGTTCAATCTCATTACCGGCAAGTCTCTTTACTCGTTCCGCAACGCATGATCCCGTGGCTAACTCATTAGTCACACTGAGCTCATTATGATGATGCATTGCCGAGTGGGCCCAGAGATACCTCTTTGTCATACGGAGTGACAAATCCCAGTCTCGATTCGTGCCAACCCAACAGACACTTTCGGAGATACATGTAGTGCACCTTTATAGTCATCCAGTTACGTTGTGACGTTTGATGCACCCAAAGAACCCCTACGGTACCCGGGAGTTGCACAATCTCATGGTCTAAGGAAACTATACTTGACATTAGAAAAGCTCTATCAAACGAACTACACGATCTTGTGCTATGCTTAGGATCGGGTCTTGTCCATCACATCATTCTCCTAATGATGTGATGCCGTTATCAACGACATCCAATGTCCATGGCCAGGAAACCATGACCATCTATTGATCAACGAGCTAATCAACTAGAGGCTTAGTAGGGACATATTATGATTTATGTATTCATACATGTATTACGATTTCCAGTTAATACAATTATAGCATGAACAATAGACAATTATCATGAACAAGGAAATATAATAATAACCACTTTATTATTGCCTCTAGGGCATATTTCCAACATTTTATGGGTATGGTGATATTGCAACAAAACCTAATGGGATATTTGATTTATCAGGTGTCACTACCTTTTCCAAATACTTTGTTCGTGCTCCTCCGCTATCAACAATCGCCCTCTTCCTTTTGAACGTCTGATACACAAGAACACCATTTGAATGGATAAATATGGTATGATGACAAATGGAATATGTACTGAAAATGGATAGGTAGGGCGTATTCACATACACGATGTGTAAACTAAGCTAATGGCAGTGCAACAAAGTAGAAGCAATGCAAAGCATCAGTTGCAAGATATGTGCGACCAATGTAACCTTGGAAAGTTAGAGCAAGCACCTTGATGGGTGAATAAGATAGGGCATCTGCCTCTGACTCCTCCACTAGGGAGCTACATTGACTTAGGTCTCCCTCTAACTCAGAAACATTGTTAGGATCATATTCTGAGCATGAATCTGTAGGTGGAGAGTTTTTGCATTGCATCCAGATTAGATTTCAGTCCCTTAATGCCAAGTTTGACAGCCATGGCATTGTTCCGCTTTATTCTTTTCATGCGCACAAGCTCATAATCATTATGATGTTGTTCAGTATCTGAGATTCATGAAAACATAAAAGTAGTCAGATTATCTATGGAATGCATTTCAGATTCAACCCCTACAAACATGCGTATACAAAGTTCACCCCCAACCGTGCTGACAAGACCACAGACAGAAATACAAACCTCTTATGTTTCTATAACAGGCAGACACACATTTCAAAATTGAAGTAGGAACATTAGAATCATATCAAATTCTTATTTGAACAAATAAACTAAGGAATTATGAGTGGCATAATGTTTAGCTTCAACGGTGGAGTGCAGGTAGTGCGACACAAAGCAAGTAGGCAGATTTTATTCCATGTAAAAGATCGTAGTCTATGTAAAAGGTGGATATGACACTTTCTTTCTATACAATGTAGTGTTCATTGCCCACACATGATGGAAGAGATCACACAGAGAAATACTATTCACTCATGTATGCGGTTCCAGTATTTCGAAACAGGGTGGTCCACCCAAAAATAATATTGACAACAAATATGACAAGGCAAGCATAGAGGTAGTGAATCAATCATTACTTGTGAGCTTACTAGGACAAGTATGCAGAATTGTAACGAGACAGTCAAAAACTGAATCAATAAGTTGGTCTAGCACTTACTATTTGCAAGTAATCGACGTGAATAATTGGATATCATATCGAATGAGTAAGAAAGACAAGTAAAATTGTCAACAAACCTGGCCTGCAGTAGTAATCTGGGTCAATATCACGCTGACCAACAATCCAACATGACTAGTGTCTATTCCTAGGGCTGGAATTTTGAAACCTTGTGAACTTTACAGGTACTAAAGATTACTAAAATACATCTGAACCATTAAGTATAGGTAGCACTCAGTACACAACAAACCCCTACTGAGTAATGAATCAATTAGAAAATGGGTGATGAGGAGTGGCTGTTGATGCGGCTTGAACTACGTCGGTATTTCCCCAGAGAGGAAGGGATGATGCAGCACAACTACGGTAGGTATTTCCCTCAGTGATGAGACCAAGGTTATCAAACCAGTAGGAGAACCACGCAACACCACGTAAACAGCTCCTGCACACAAAGAACAAATACTTGCAACCCGATGTAAGAGAGGGGTTGTCAATCCCTCATGGGTAAAAATATAGGTAAAATTGCAGTAGGTTGGATAAATAGATCTCGCGGGAACGCGAGATAAATTAAATAAATAAAAATTGCAGCAAGGTATTTTTGTATTTTTGGATTAATAGATCTAAAACTAAAAAGCAAATAAAAATAGATCGCGAAGGCAAATATAATAAAGAAGAGACCCGGGGGTCGTAGATTTCACTAGTGGCTTCTCTCGAGAAAAATAGCATACGATGGGTAGACAAATTACTGTTGGGCAATTGATAGAACTTAAAATAATCATGACGATATCCAAGCAATGATCATTATATAGGCATCACGTCCAAGATTAGTAGACCGACTCCTGCCTGCATCTACTACTATTACTCTACGCATCGACCGCTATCCCGCATGCATCTAGTGTATTAAGTTCATGGAGAAACAGAGTAATGCAATAAGAACGATGACATGATGTAGACAAGATCCATTTATGTAGAAATAGACCCCATCTTGTTATCCTTAATAGCAACGATACATACGTGCCGGTTCCCCTTCTGTCACTGGGATCAAGCACCGTAAGGTCGAACCCATCACAAAGCACCTCTTCCCATGGCAAGAAAAATCGATCTAGTTGGCCTAACTAAACCAAAGATTCGAAGAAGAAATACGAGGCTATAAGTAATCATGCATATAAGAGATCAAAGAAGACTCAAATAACTTTCATGGATAAAAACATAGATCTGATGACAAACTCAAAGTTCATCGGATCCCAACAAACACACCGCAAAAAGAGTTACATCAAATAGATCTCCAAGAGACCATTGTATTGAGAATCAAAAGAGAGAGAGAGGAAGCCATCTAGCTACTAATTATGGACCCGTAGGTCTACAATGAACTACTCACGCATCATCGGAGAGGCACCAATGAGGATGATGAACCCCTCCGTGATGGTGTCTAGATTGGATCTGGTGGTTTTGGAACTTGCAGCGGCTGGAATGATTTTTGTCGACTTCCCTAGGGTTTTTGGAATATTGGGGTATTTATAGAGCAAAGAGGCGGTGCGGGAGGCCACCGAGGTGGGCACAACCCACCTGGGCACGCCTGGGGGCCCAGGCGCGCCCTGGTGGGTTGTGCTCCCCTAGGAGCTCCCCTCGGGTACTTTCTTGGCCCAACATGTGTCTTCTGGCCCAGAAAAAACCATAAAAAGTTTTGCTGCATTTGGATTTGGTATTGATTTCCTGCAATGTAAAAAACAAGCAGAAAACAACAACTGACACTTGGCACTATGTCAGTAGGTTAGTACCAAAATTGATATAAATGATTGTAAAACATCCAAGAATGATAATATAACAACATGGAACAATAAAAAATTATAGATACGTTGGAGACGTATCAGCATCCCCAAGCTTAATTCCTGCTCATCCTCGAGTAGGTAAATGATAAAAACAGAATTTTTGATGTGGAATGTTGCCTAACATGTTCATCACATATTCTTTTCTTTGTAGCATGGACATCTGGACATTTATATGATTCAAAGCAATAGTCTAGTTTTGACATGAGGGCTTCAGTATTCAAGCATATCAACAAACAACCATGTCTTTCAAAATATTAATGCTAAAGAAAGTTATTCCTAGCCCATTATGCTCAATCATTGATCCATTCTTGAAACACACTCGCATATTAGCTACACCCAATGCTCAAGTACGATCATAGTGCCCCTTAGTTGGTGCTTTATAAGAGAAGATGGAGACTCAAGTAAAAATAAAAATTGCATAAAGTAAAGGAAAGGCCCTTCACGAAGGGAAGTAGGGATTTGTAGAGGTGCCAGAGCTCAAAGCGAAAAAGATAGAGAAAAAACATTTTGGGTGGACTGCTTTTCCTGTCAACAAAAACAATCGAGTAGTTCCCAATACTTTCCATGCTAGATATATCATAGGCGGTTCCCAAACAGAAAATAAAGTTTATTCCTTTTTCCACCATACTTTCACTTTCCATGGCTAACCGTATCCACGAGTGCCTTCCGTACCAACACTTTCCAAGGAATTTATTATTTGACAACATAAAGTAAATTCACTTTTCATTTCAGGACTGGGCATCCCTAATACCTTTGACGTACTCTCGTGCAATACAAGTGGATAAACACTCATCTTGAGAATAACATATCTAGCATGGAAATATATCATCCACCCCCTACCGTTTCACGAACAGTACGAGCACACAAAAGAGAAATTTATTTTGAAAATTAGAGATGGCACATACAAATTTGCTTAGAACGGCAAAAGAATACCACATATAGGTAGGTATAGTGGACTCATGTGGCAAAAACTGGTTTAAAGGATTTTGGATGCACAAGTAGTGATCATACTTAGTGCAAATGAAGGCTAGCAAAAGATTGAGAAGCATCCAACCAAAAAACGAAAAATAGCACAAGCGAGCATTAAGCATAACTAACACCGAATAATGCACCACAAGTAGGATGTAATTTCATTGCATAACTATTGACTTTCGTGCTTGCATAGGGAATCACAAACCTTAACACCAATATTCTTACTAAAGCATAATTACTCATCAACATGACTCACATATCACTATCGTCATATCTCAAAACTATTACAAACAATCAAGTTTATTTTGTCCAATGATCTTCATGAAAGTTTTTATATCCTCCTTGGATATCTATCACTTCGGAACTAGTTTTATATGTTGCTTTTAATAAGCTCAAACAAATATATGTGAAGAACATGAGCATCATATTTCTTTCTCTCAAATAAATCTAAGTGAAGCAAGAGAGAATTTATAAAAAATACTAACTCTCAAAGAAATCTAAGTGAAGCATGAGAGCATTTCTTCAAAAATACTAAAGCACACCATGCTCAAAAAGATATAAGTGAAGTACTAGAGCAATTCCATAGCTCATAAAGATTTAAGTGAAGCATAGAGAGCAATTCTAAAAAAGTCATAGCATAATTTTGACTCTCTCTAATAGGAGGATTCATGACACAAAATAAAAATCAAAACAAGCAAAGAGTCATATCATACAAGACGCTCCAACCAAGCTCATAATATGTTACAAATAAAAATAAAGTTTCAAGTAAATACCGATGGTTGTTAGAAGAAAGAGGAGATGCCACTCGGGGGCATCCCCAAGCTTAGTTTCTTGATACTTCTTGAATATTATCTTGGGGTGCCTCAGGCATCCCAAAGCTTAGCCTTTTTCTAATCCTTATTCCTTAATCCATCGCGATCTCACCCAAAACTTGAAAACTTCAATCACACAAAACTCAACAAAACTTTCGTGAGATCCATTAGTATAAGAAAACAAATCACTACTATAAGTACTGTTGCAAACCCATTCATATTTTATTTTTGCATTATATATACTGTATTCAACTTTTCTATGGCAAAAACTCTTCAAAGGAAACCATAGGATCATCAAAACAAGCACACAACGCAAAGAAATCAGAATCTGTCAAAAAGAGAACATTCTGTAGCAATCTGGATATATTGAATACTTCTGCAACTCCAAAAATTCTAAAAATTAGGACAATGCAAGAAATTTGTATATAAATCTTCTTAAAAAAGAATTAGTATTTTTTCACGCTTCTGTTAAAAATGAGAATTATTTTCGTGAGCGCGAAAGTTTCTGTTTTTCAGCAAGATCAAATCAACTATCACCCAACATGATCCCAAAGGCTTTTCTTGGCACAAACACTAATTAAAACACAAAAACACAATCATAATAGTATCATGTGCAAACACTCAAGAACAGAAAGAAAAGAACAAAAATAAATTTTATTCATTGGGTTGCCTCCCAACAAGCGTTATCATTTTATACCCCTAGCTAGGCATAATGCAAAGGATCTAAGTGTTGTCATGTTTAGTTTCCAACTCTTCAATCAAACACTTAGTATTCTTCAAAGATTTAGCATATAAATTTTCAACAACAATACTTCTAGGAACGAGTTTGAGAAATTCATTCTTGCCGGTAGGGTCTCTTATTATTTCGATAAAATCGGGGTGACCACTAATCATCTTAAGATCTCCTTTATTATTACTAGAAGTTGCACCCTTGTTCTTAGTAACTTGAGTAATCTTGCCAAATTTTACGGGAGTTTTTCAATAGTTTTAGCGGAATCAAAGGCCGTTCTTAGATTACTAAAGATTTGTTCCAGTTTATCAATCCGAGACGGACTTGCTTCAATTCTTTCATGAATTATGGCCCCCTTTTCTTTTAACAACTTAAAAACTTCTCCCGCTTTTGACCTGAAATTAGTAGCAAAATTATGCATCTTTTTATCCAAGTTCTCAATATGTTCTTCGGTAAGCATTTTCTTTTCAATAGCATCTAGTCTTTCCATAACATGCATGCTCAAGAGTCAAAGTTGTTTCATTAATTATAAGAGGCGGTGAACCCACTAAATTTCCCATAGCATTAGAAGCATGAAGAGAGGGACACGTCAAGAAGTTTCCAGGTAATCGTATCAAGGACGAATCTATACCAAGTGGTGATGCCCACATAAAAACAACAAAGAAGAACAACGGTAGATTGCTTACACATAGATCTATTATGAGCACTGCAAATCCTATACCAAGCATCCTTTAAATTCTCCCCTTCCCTTTGTTAAATTAATTAAGAACTTCGTTCTCGAGGGTGCACGCAATGGAGGAAGAACTATCCATAACGACAAAAGATGAAAAACAAAGTTGCACACAAAACAGATCTGACGAGAAAACAGTGAACGAAAAAGAGGGCGAATAAAACGGCAAATTTTTGTGAAGTGGGGGAGAGGAAAACGAGAGGCAAATGGCAAATAATGTAAATTGCAAGGAGATGAGATTTGTGATTAGGAACCTGGTAGATGTTGATGATGTCTCCCCGGCAACGGTGCCAGAAATTCCTTTTGATGCGGCTTGAACTACGTCGGTATTTCCCCAAAGAGGAAGGGATGATGCAGCACAGCTACGGCATGTATTTCCCTCAGTGATGAGACCAAGGTTATCGAACTAGTAGGAGAACCACGCAACACCATGTAAACAGCTCCTGCACACAAAGAACACATACTTGCAACCCGACGTAAGAGAGGGGTTGTCAATCCCTTACGGGTAAAAAGATAGGTGAAATTGTAGTAGATTGGATAAATAGATCTCGTGGGAACGCGAGATAAAATAAATAAATAAAAAATGCAGCAAGGTATTTTTTATTTTTGGATTAATAGATCTGAAAATAAAAGCAAATAAAAATAGACCCCGAAGGCAAATATAATAAAGAAGAGACCCGGGGGCCATTGATTTCACTACTGGCTTCTCTGGAGAAAAATACATACGACGGGTAAATAAATTACTGTTGGGCAATTGATAGAACTCAAATAATCATGACGGTATCCAGGCAATGATCATTATATAGGCATCACGTCCAAGATTAGTAGACCGACCTGTGCCTGCATCTACTATTATTACTCCACACATCGACCGCTATCTAGCATGCATCTAGTGCACTTAAGTTCATGGAGAGACGGAGTAATGCAATAAGAACGATGACATGATGTAGACAAGATCTATTTATGTAGAAATAGACCCCATCTTGTTATCCTTAATAGCATAGATACATATGTGTCGGTTCCCCTTCTGTCATTAGGATCAAGCACCGTAAGATCGAACCAATCACAAAGCACCTCTTCCCATGGCAAGAAAAATCAATCTAGTTGGCCTAACTAAACCAAATATTCGAAGAAGAAATACGAGGCTATAAGTAATCATGCATATAAGAGATCAAAGAAGACTCAAATAACTTTCATGGATAAAAACATAGATCTGATGACAAACTCAAAGTTCATCGGATCCCAACAAACACACCGCAAAAAGAGTTACATCAAATAGATCTCCAAGAGACCATTGTATTGAGAGTCTAAGGAGAGAGAGAGGAAGCCATCTAGCTACTAACTACGAACTCATAGGTCTACAATGAACTACTCACGCATCATCGAAGAGGCACCAATGAGGATGATGAACTCCTCAGTGATGGTGTCTAGATTGGATCTGGTGGTTCTGGAACTTGCGGTAGCTCGAATTGATTTTCGTCGACTTCCCTAGGGTTTCTGGAATATTGGGGTATTTATAGAGCAAAGAGGCGGTGCGGGAGGCCACCGAGGTGGCACAACCCACCTAGGCGCGCCTGGGCCCCCAAGCGTGTCCTGGTGGGTTGTGCTCCCCTCGGAGCTCCCCTCAGGTACTTTCTTGGCCCAACTGGTGTCTTTTGGTCTAGAAAAAATCTACAAAAAGTTCCGTTGCGTTTGGACTCCGTTTGGTATTGATTTCCTACAATATAAAAAACAAGCAGAAAACAACAACTGCCACTTGGCACTATGTCAACTAGTGGATACGCCATGAATTGGTGCGAAATTTATGATAAAAATCAATGCAAAATTAAATCAGGGAACTATCTTCCCAAAAAAGGAGTTAAGAAAACTTCTAATATAGATACATGAAGAATCAATTTGGCAACCCTCCGCAATTATTTCACTATAAAATGGAAGTGCTATTCTCATAAGCCATCTCAAGAAATGAGAGAAATGATCTACAAATTACGGGGTGTACGCATAACATGAATTAACTGGCTATGTATCTTGTATCGATAAATTTGAAAAAAAAAATGTGGTGAACTATCCACAAACCTTATACATCAGCTATATAATATTAATTTGTCACCTATTTTTTTACCTCAACAAAAGCATCAATTGTGTGTCGGAGGACCCATGCATGTCCCCTAGAGTGAAAATAGTAATTGTTAAATTTGATAAAACAATGGACCAAAAGTGTAACGCTATGTGAAATCAATTAACCTATGTGCTTTTCACCGCAAAAAATAAATAACCAATCGTTAAGGAGATTTGAATGGCTGCAGCAAGACTTTCCTACAGGCTATATTACACAGGTTGGGGATCAAGTGTGTTAATTTGCTATCAGAATTAAATGCAAAGTGCATGTGTTCGAACAGAGATAAAAAATCAAATTCAAGTAAACTATGTGGCTCATATGTACTAAACCCGGCAGATGGTTGTGCATCAATTCAGTAAGTAGGATTAGGTTACATCGTAGGAAGAACTAAACATTATCACACACTGACTTATCTGAAAAACAACATCCCGTGAAGAAACAAAACACTGAAACACGAGGACCCTGTACTTGACAATTGACTATGGGCATGGAACCGTTTGAGCTTTACCTGCACATCAACACATTAGACATGCACATTGATTTGAGATTTACTTATTTTGATTTAATTTGTAGATGGATGGATACCATAATGAACCATAGCACTCCGGTCTTGGACAGGAAGGAAGAAGGAAGTGAGTGATACAAATCCATCAAGTTCAGCGACCTAACAGAATAGATCAGAAATATGTGAGAAGATCTCAACAACCTAGCTAGTGGTGGTGACGTGGTGTGGTCTTGTAGTACCTGCCGATCTTCGACTGTGAGAGGAATGGAAGCGCAACTGTGCTTGCTGCTGGCTTGAGGTAACCTGCACAGATGGTTTGTTGCCATGCTAGTGGACTGGCGTTGAGGCGGCAATCGTGGGGAGCTACCGGCGGTGTCCTTTATAGAAGGCATTGTAGGTAATGGAGGCGAGGTAATAAGGGGGTGTTGCATGTAATGGAGCACCATGTAATGAATGAATGTTGCGGTTTCTGGCATTTGTGGTTGCATTTGTTGCTGGGAGAGGATCGATCGTGGCGGCAGAAGAGAGAGCTGCGGCGATAAGAATTGCATCGTGGAAGATGAATCGTGATCTATTACCTTTTTTAGGGGCGAAATCGTGATCTACTTTTCCATTTTAGAGAAACGAACAGGGATACTTGCATGGGCTGATTTCTCTTTTCACGTGATTCAGTTGTCAAGTCTAACACCAATGGCCTTGAAACATTGAAAGAAGTCAACTCAAGTTAGGCTACAATACGGCAGCCCAGGTGCAAAAGTTGTAGGCATGGTACAGCCCAGGTGGAGCCTAGGTCGGCTTTGTACGACCCAGGCGTAGGAAATCCAGGGAAGGTAGCGATTCCATCGTGTGAGCGACAACACCATGAGAAAGAATGATGATGTGGATGCAGGAGAAGGTAGGAAAATCACTTATTAGTGTGGGGTTCCTATTTAGATATGGAAGATGATGTGGCACATCGATGATGTGGACAGTGTCCATGTCGAGAGAATAGGGAGTAGTGGGGAGCAACTTCTTAAGAATGGTAGACATGTTAGTACCAAAAAACGATATGAAATGATTGTAAATCATCCACGAATGATAATATAATAGCTTGAAACAATTTAAAATTATAGATACATTGGAGACGTATCAGCTGCTGAGGGTTGAGGACGTATCTCAGGATAAATCGGGTTGGCTTAGTCACCGCTGCACGCCTGAACGGACTGGGAAGGTAGGCATGGCGACGCGCCCGGGCAGCGGTGACGCTGTTGGGCGAGCGGCTCCTGACCTCCTGTTAGTCCGGCGTATCCTCCTAGAGTCATGTCATCCGAGGACGGCAAGTCACCGGCGAGGTAGGTGGTTGGGGGCGAGTAGAGATCAGAAGCGCAACATAATAGAGGGGAATCGGGGCCTGGGCCAACCCAAAATCCCAGGGTGGGTCGCGACCCATCGTGGGCACCCTGTAGATCCACACCCGAGAGGCGTACATGCATTTTCGAAACTAAATTAGGAACATTTAGCTGACCAATTAAACTACTCTGTTTTAATAATATCAGATTCGTATTTGAACAACTAAGCTTGTTTAGCTTGATGGGTAGAGCAGTGCTATTATGCCACGAAGCACATATGTTGATCGTATAGTGATCATAAAAGGGGGGAAACCCTAAGCATGATCAATTATAACCTATTATGACTGTGCCATGGCAGATTTGAAGCTGCAAACCGCACAAATGCTATTCAGCAACCATTGTTTGCTTTGAACTAAGAACTAAATTTTAAGAGCTGAAAAGAAAGTACAGTAACCAAGTTACGATCTATTTTCTGGTTGAGATCAAAAAGTTGAGCAGATATGAAGTGGTACCACCTCTCTTGCGGCGCCATGTAGGCATCGGGGGTGCGATGGCTGTCGGTGGCGTTGAAGTAGATCTGCGATGTCAGACATGTGCATTGGGGGGATAAGTTCCGTTGCGGTGGACGAGAAGGTCGTGGGAGCGGCCCCGACAAGGAGGACGATTGCGACGATGAAGCGAGAGGACGCGATGCAAGGCTGTCCGTCGCCGTGGATGAGAAACGTCCATCTCTAGCAGTGGACGACACGGTCTTGGTAGGCGCTCCATTATGGTGGAGGACGGCGGCGATGGATGGGGTGGAGGACGGCGGCGATGCATGGGGTGGCGGACGGAGGAGGCTAGTCTGGGGACGGTGTTCTAGCGCGGATGGTGTATGAATGGAAAAATGGATGGAGAGGTATGGGGAACCATGCTTTTGGGACGCACATGTCTGAAATATAGGAAAGATACGAACTTAGCCCCCATTTAAAATTTGGACTTCTTGTCGGTTGGGGATAGGACGGTAATCTCGCATCTCCCCAATATTTGTCCAGGGCGATTTCAGGCGACGAGAGGGTGTTTTGGCACCCACGGTTGGCACCCACGGTGTATGAACAGGGCTGACAGGTAGGGCGGCTGTGTCACGTCTGAGTGAAATTACAAACCTGCCCCTATTGAAAATATTTGCCTACATTGATTTCGGTCGAGTCGAGTTTGTTTTACCGCCCACCGTGTATGAATGGGGAAATGGAGGGAGAGACAGAGGTAATTTAGACGAGCTTGAATCAAATGTGTTTTGTCACCCACGTTTGGCGCCCATCATGTCTGAATGGGCTCAGAGGCGGTCGTGTCACGTCTAATTGAAGTTACTAACCTATTGAGAGCCATGGAAATCGGGCCGATGGATAGTCCGTGTAAGGGGTAGATAATAATTTTCATTTGGCAAACATTGGCTTAGGGCAACCGACGTGGGAGTGGAT
This sequence comes from Aegilops longissima, assembly GCA_021605205.1. Lineage (NCBI taxonomy): Eukaryota > Viridiplantae > Streptophyta > Magnoliopsida > Poales > Poaceae > Aegilops > Aegilops longissima. The sequence goes on along the minus strand of CM038680.1, from coordinate 257,403,849 downwards.
ATTTTGCCGCTTCTTTCGAATTTTGGGACAATAAGCATCCACGTTTACCCTGGCAACTAAATTCAAATCCATTTTGTATTCTTATACGAATCTTTATAAATCATTGTATGTGTTTTTATATATCTTCAAAAGCACAACAAAGATGTATTCCACTGTCATATATGAATATGATTTACAAATGCAGATACTCCAATTTAGAAGCTAGAATCCAGTTTAAGGTGAATTCGAATATTTGAAACCACTCTATGTCCAACTCAAGTGTCACACACAGCATAATGTGTACTCCAATTTAGATATGTACACAAGCCATGTCTCAAGATTCAAAATACCGAGTCAATCAACTAATAATCTACAAAACTAACAGACATATAAACACTTATAGAGTATATGAATCAATAATATCAACTAACATACATAAGCCAGGCCACTGTACTTTTTTTTGCTAGAAGAGCATCATTTTTTTGGCGAAGCTAGTACAACATCTTGGCCCTTTCAGATGCGTGCCACTTAAGAACCATCTATACTACTATTATTGCTAAATGCACATTCAACCCGATTGACATATTTGTAGGTCTAGCACAACAATAAAAATGAAATGTCTCAGAGTCTTATCAATTAATACAGACTCGTGCTAAAAAAATTACAAACCAAAAACAAAAAACTATTATTACATGATCTCTAAAACAAATGGTTTGATCAATTACATGAACAAACAACACAAAGGTTTTTCAATGATGGAAAAAAATTTCACCTATGATTTCCCAAGTGGGAATTTAATTTCCTTTTTTCCTTTAGGACCTTAACAATGCAGTCAGTCTCAACTACCTTTGTTTTGAAATCCACCAAATATCTAATGGTTGTCTTGAGTAATGCTTGTGATTGTGTTGTTTGCTTCCTCAACATGTCAACTTCATCTCTAAGTGCAGAAGCAGAATCTCTTTCTACCAATAGTTTAGCCTCTAGAGCTTCACCAGTTCACAATTCATGATGCATGATTGGGCCAGTGGCACTGTTGTGGGATGATACAACGTCCATGGGGACCTCGCTCTTAGATCTTGGGCTAACCTGTTGATACGTCTCAAACATATCTATAATTTTTGATTGTTCCATGCTATTATATTATCTGTTTTGGATGTTTAATGGGCTTTATTATACACTTTTATATTATTTTGGGGACTAACCTACTAACCAAAGCCCCAGTGCAAATTGTTATTTTTTGCCTATTTCAGTGTTTCGCAGAAAAGGAATACCAAACGGAATCCAAATGGAATGAAACCTTCGGGAGAGTTATTTTTGGAACAAACGCAATCCAGGAGACTTGGAGTGGACGTCAAGTAAGCAACGAGGCGGCCACGAGGTAGGGAGGTGCGCCCAGGGGGGTAGGCGCGCCCCCCACCCTCGTGGGCCCCTTGTGGCTCCACTAACCTCCTTCCTTCGCCTATATATATACTCATATACCCTGAAAACATCCGAGAGCACCACGAAACCCTATTTCCACCGCTGCAACCTTCTGTACCTGTGAGATCCCATCTTGGGGCCTTTTAGGCACTACTTGAAGGGGAATCGATCACGGAGGGCTTCTACATCAACACCATAGCCTCTCCGATGATGTGTGAGTAGTTTACCACAGACCTTTGGGTCCATAGTTATTAGCTAGATGGCTTCTTCTCTCTCTTTGGATCTCAATACAAAGTTCTCCATGATTCTCTTGAAGATCTATTCGATGTAATTCTTTTTGCGGTGTGTTTGTCGAGATCCGATGAATTGTGGGTTTATGATCAAGATTATCTATGAACAATATTTGGTTCTTCTCTGAATTCTTATATGTATGATTTGTTATCTTTGCAAGTCCCTTCGAATTTTCAGTTTGGTTTGGCCTACTAGATTGATCTTTCTTGCAATGGGAGAAGTGCTTAGCTTTGGGTTCAATCTTGCGGTGTCCTTTCCCAGTGACAGCGGGGGCAGCAAGGCACGTATTGTATTGTTGCCATCAAGGATAAAAAGATGGGGTATATATCATATTGCTTGAGTTTATCCATCTACATCAAGCCATCTTGCCTAATGCGTTACTCTGTTCTTATGAACTTAATACTCTAGATGCATGCTGGATAGCGGTCGATGTGTGGAGTAATAGTAGTAGATGCAGAATCGTTTCGGTATACTTGTCACGGACGTGATACCTATATACATGATCATGCCTAGATATTCTCATAACTATGCGCTTTTCTATCAATTGCTCGACAGTAATTTGTTCACCCATCGTAGAAATTTCTATCTTGAGAGAAGCCACTAGTGAAACCTATGGCCCCCGGGTCTATCTTCCATCATATTATTTTCCTATCAATTTACTATTTCTTCTGCCGTTTATTTTGCAATCTTTACTTTCCAATCTATATGATAAAAATACCAAAAATATTTATCTTATTATCTCTATTAGATCTCACTTTTGCAAGTGGCCGTGAAGGGATTGACAACCCCATTATCGCGTTGGTTGCAAGGTTCTTATTTGTTTGTGTAGGTACGAGGCGACTTGCGTGTAACCTCCTACTGGATTGATACCTTGGTTCTCAAAAACCGAGGGAAATACTTATGCTGCTTTGCTGCATCACCCTTTCCTCTTCAAGGGAAAACCAACGCATGCTCAAGAGGTAGCAAGAAGGATTTCTGGCGCTGTTGCCGGGGAGGCTTACGCCAAGTCAAGTCAAGATTTGGTCTCCCGGCAACTAGCCATTTCTGGCGCCGTTGCCGGGGAGATCTACACACAAGTCAAGACATACCAAGTACCCATCACAAACTCTTATCCCTCGCATTACATTATTTGCCATTTTCCTCTCGTTTTCCTCTCCCCCACTTCACCTTTGCCTTTTCTTCGCCCTCCTTCCGTTTGATCTTGTGTTACCATGTGCCTTCTTTTTGCTTGCATCTTTGCTTGCTAAAAGTTTATGGATCCTCATCCACTTGCTAATCTTTTTAAGAGATCCAATTATGATGAACTAATTGCTTGTGAGTTTTTTGCACTAGATTATCTTTATGAGGTTTTGCTTGAAATTCGTGAATCTGAAAATTGTGATGAAGTGTTGAAAGAAGAAACTTATGAAGTGATTCACGATAGCTCATTGAATGAAAAGCATGACTGTAGTGATATTATTATAAATTCTATTAATGTCAATTGTGTTAATGATATGCAAAACCCTAAGCTTGGGGATTCTTGTTTTGCTATGTCCACTACTTATTGCAATGGCCATGATTGGGGTGATAATGATTCTTATGATCTTGAAATTTTATTTAAGCCCCATGATGAATATGAGATTGATAATAATGTTTGCAATAATATTGAAAGTGGGTTTGAAAGAGTGTCAACTTTAGATCCCCCATATTTGGAGAATGTTCAATCTTATGAAGTTTTTGATAAAAGTGGGTTTGGAGAGGTCATGACTTTAGTTAATGTTAATCCCACTATTTTGGAAGAGTGTCAACTTCGCATGCATGTGGATCATGTTGAGAATATGTTATGTGATAGCTATTTTGTTGAATTTGCTTATGATCCTACATGCAATTATTATGAGAGAGGAAAATACGGTTGTAGAAATTTTCATGTTACTAAATTACCTCTCTTCATGATGAGATTGTTATCGTCTCTTTCTTCTTCCTTGCATATGCTAGTTTTTGCTTTCCTTGATAATTTGTTTGCCTATAAGATTCCTATGCATAGGAATCATGTTATACTTATATGTGTTTGTCACATGCTATATAATGCAATCTTTGTGCTTCAATTCTTGTCTTTCGTGTGAGCATCGTTGAAATTTTATGCCTAGCTAGGGTTGTTAAACGACAGCGCTTGTTGGGAGGCAACCCAATTTTATTTTTGTTCCTTGCTTTTTGTTCCTGTTTGGTAATAAATAATTCATCTATCCTCTGTTATGGTTGTGTTTTTATGTTTTAATTAGTGTTTGTGCCAAGTAGAACCTTTGGGAAGACTTGGGTGAAGTCTTTATGATCTTGCTGTAAAAAACAAAAACTTTAGCGCTCACGAGATTGGCTTTCAGTTTTTACTGGAGAGTGATATTAGGTTGATTCTTTTTTCAGATGATTAATATATACATTACTCACGTCCAAAAATTTAATTCATAATTTTTGGAGTTACATAAGTATACGTTTGATCCAGTTTACTACAGACTATTCTGTTTTTGACAGATTCTGTTTTTCGCGTGTTGTTTGCTTGTTTTGATGAATCTATGGCTAGTATCGGGGGGTATGAACCATAGATAAGTTGGAATACAGTAGGTTTAACATCAATATAAATAAATAATGAGTTCATTACAGTACCTTAAAGTGGTGATTTGTTTTCTCATACTAACGGAGCTCATGAGATTTTCTGTTGAGTTTTGTGTTGTGAAGTTTTCAAGTTTTGGGTAAAGATTTGATGGATTATGGAATAAGGAGTGGCAAGAGCCTAAGCTTGGGGATGCCCAAGGCACCCCAAGGTAAATTTCAAGGACAACCAAAATCCTAAGCTTGGGGATGCCCGGAAGGCATCCCTCTTTAAATCTTAATCCATCGGTAACTTTACTTGAGGCTATATTTTTATTCACCACATGATATGTGTTTTGCTTGGAGCGTCTTGTATGATTTGAGTCTTTGATTTGTAGTTTACCACAATCATCCTTTCTGTACACACCTTTTGGGAGAGACACACATGAATCGGAATTTATTAGAATACTCTATGTGCTTCACTTATATCTTTTGGGCTAGATAATTTAGCTCTAGTGCTTAGTTATATGTTTTAGAGCACGGTGGTGGTTTTATTTTATAGATATAATTGATCTCTCATGCTTCACTTATATTATTTTGAGAGTCCCTTAGAAAAGCATGGTAGTTTGCTTTGGCTATAAAATTAGTCCTAATATGATAGGCATCCAAGATGGGTATAATAAAAACTTCCATAAAAGTGCATTGAATACTATGAGAAGTTTGATACTTGATGATTGTTTTGAGGTATGAATATGGTAATATTAGAGTTGTGCTAGTTGAGTAATTGTGAAATTGAGAAATACTTGTGTTGAGGTTTGTAAGTCCCGTAGCATGCATGTATGGTAACCGTTGTGTGACAAATTTGAAACATGAGGTGTTCTTTGATTGCCATCCTTGTGAGTGGCGGTCGGGGACGAGTGATGGTATTTCCTACCAATCTATCCCCCTAGGAGCATGCGCGTAATGCTTTGTTTTTTATGACTTGTAGATTTTTTCAATAAGTATGTGAGTTCTTTATGACTAGTGTTGAGTCCGTGGATTATACACACTCTCACCTTTCCATCATTGCTAGCCTCTTCGGTACCGAGCATTGCCCTTTCTCACCTTGAGAGTTGGTGCAAACTTCGCCAGTGCATCCAACCCTCGTGATATGATATTCTCTATCACACATAAACCCCCTTATATCTTCCTCAAAACAGCCACCATACCTACCTATTATGGCATTTCCATAGCCATTCCGAGATATATTGCCATGCAACTTTCCACCGTTCCGTTCATCATGACATGCTTCATCATTGTCATATTGCCTTGCATGATCATGTAGTTGACATCGTATTTGTGGCAAAGCCACCATGCATAATTTATCATACATGTCACTCTTGATTCATTGCTCATCCCGGTACACTGCCGGAGGCACTCATATAGAGTCATATTTTGTTCTAGTATCGAGTTGTAATCATTGAGTTGTAAATAAATAGAAGTGTGATGATCGTCATTAATAGAGTGTTGTCCCAAATAAAAAAATAAAAAGAAGAAGAAGAAAGAAAGGCCAAAAAAAGTCCCAAAAAAGAGAAAAGAAATAAAAGGGACAATGCTACTATCCTTTTTTCCACACTTGTGCTTCAAAGTAGCACCATGATTTTTATGATAGAGAGTCTCTTATTTTGTAACTTTCATATACTAGTGGGAATTTTTCATTATATAACTTGGCTTGTATATTCCAACGATGGGCTTCCTCAAATGCCCTAGGTCTTCGTGAGCAAGCAAGTTGGATGCACACCCACTTAGTTTCTTTTGTCGAGCTTTCATACATTTATAGCTCTAGTGCATCCGTTGCAATGCAATCCCTACTCCTTGCATTGACATCAATTGATGGGCATCTCCATAGCCCGTTGATTAGCCGCGTCAATGCGAGACTTTCTCCCTTTTTGTCTTCTCCACACAACCCCCATCATTGTATTCTATTCCACCCATAGTTCTATGTCCATGGCTCACGCTCATGTATTGCGTGAAAGTTGAAAAAAGTTTGAGATTACTAAAGTATGAAACAATTGCTTGGCTTGTCATCGGGGTTGTGCACGATGAGAGCATTTTTGTGTGACAAAAATGAAGCATAGCCAAACTATATTTGGCCATGCTATTTTGAGAAGACATAATTGCTTAGTTAGTATGTTTGAAGTATTATTATTTTTTATGTCAATATTAACCTTTTGTCTTGAATCTTTCGGATCTGAATATTCATGCCGCAATAAATAAAATTACATTGAGAATTATGCTAGGTAGCATTCCACATCAAAAATTCTGTTTTTATCATTTACCTACTCGAGGACGAGCATGAATTAAGCTTGGGGATGCTTGATACGTCTCCAACGTATCTATAATTTTTTATTGTTCCATGCTATTATATTATCTGTTTTGGATGTTTAATGGGCTTTATTATACAATTTTATATTATTTTTTGGGACTAACCTACTAACCAAAAGCCTAGTGCAAATTGTTGTTTTTTTGCCTATTTTAGTGTTTCGCAGAAAAGGAATACCAAACGGAATGAAACCTTCGGGAGAGTTATTTTTGGAACAAACGCAATCCAGGAGACTTGGATTGGATGTCAAGGAAGCAACGAGGTGGCCGAGGCGCGCCCCCACCCTCGTGGGCCCCTCGTGGCTCCACCGACCTCCTTCCTTCGCCTATATATACTCATATACCTTGGAAACATCTGAGAGCACCACGAAACCCTATTTCCACCGCTGCAACCTTCTGTACCCGTGAGATCCCATCTTGGGGCCTTTTCCGGCGCTCCACCGGAGGGGGAATCGATCACGGAGGGCTTCTACATCAACACCATAGCCTCTCTGATGATGTGTGAGTAGTTTACCATAGACCTTCGGGTCCATAGTTATTAGCTAGACGGCTTCTTCTCTCTCTTTGGATCTCAATACAAAGTTCTCCTTGATTCTCTTGGAGATCTATTCGATGTAATTCTTTTTGCGGTGTCTTTGTCGAGATTCAATGAATTGTGGGTTTATGATCAAGATTATCCATGAACAATATTTGGTTCTTCTTTGAATTATTATATGTATGATTTGTTATCTTTGCAAGTCTCTTCGAATTATCAGTTGGTTTGGCCTACTAGATTGATCTTTCTTGCAATGGGAGAAGTGCTTAGCTTTGGGTTCAATCTTGCGGTGTCCTTTCCCAGTGACAGTAGGGGCAGCAAGGCACGTATTGTATTGTTGCCATCGAGGATAAAAAGATGGGGTTTATATCATATTGCTTGAGTTTATCCCTCTACATCATGTCATCTTGCCTAATGCGTTATTGTGTTCTAATGAACTTAATACTCTAGATGCATGCTGGATAGTGGTCGATGTGTGGAGTAATAGTAGTAGATGCAAAATCGTTTCGGTCTACTTGTCGCGGATGTGTGATACGTCTCCATCGTATCTATAATATCTGATTGTTCCATGCTATATTATATTCTATTTTGGACATTAATGGGCTTTATTATACACTTTTATATTATTTTTGGGACTAACCTATTAACCGGAGGCCCAGCCCAGAATTGTTGTTTTTTGCCTAATTCAGAGTTTCGCAGAAAAAGATTATCAAACGGAGTCCAAACGGAATGAAACCTTCGGGAACGTGATTTTCGGAACGAACGTGATCCAGAGGACTTGGACCCTACATCAAGATATCAACCAGGAGGGCACGAGGTAAGGGGGCGCGCCTACCCCCCTGGGCACGCCCTCCACCCTCGTGGGCCCCACGTTGCTGCACCGACGTACTTCTCCCTCCTATATATACCTCACGCCCCCAAACTACGGATCTGAGCCAAAACCTAATTCCACCATCAAGAATCAGTAACATCCCAAATTTTCAATTTGGAATGTTATACATAGATCATCATTGCATATCATATTTTGTTGCATTTTGGCTCGATCCTAGAAATTCTACACAACTCAAGGACCCACGGAGAGAGTTGGGGATTTCGTTATTTTCATATTTGAGTTTTCTCAAATTTTGAAAATAGGATCATTTGATTTTAATTATTTTATCTTCAATTATTTCTATTACAAAAATATGAGAGAGGGAATAAAATGATTTTCCCAAAATAAAGAAATAATGAGGATTTAATAATAAAATCAAATAAGTTTTTATTTTGGAGTTTTTCGCCATTTTATTTGAATTTAGGAAAAATGTGCGTTTTTCAAAATTGCATTTAGGCCCCAAATAAATGTTCATCAAGTCCGGCTTGATTTTAGAAGCCGGGGAAAATTTATTCGGGATATTTGGAGTCCGTTTAGTATTTCTTTCGTCTGTTTTTCTGCGCGAAATTATTTAAAAAAAAACGAACCGCCTTACTAGGCCGTGCCAGCGGGACTCATTGGGCAACCTTTATATAGCGCCGCCCGAGCCAGTGCCCACCCCTGACCACCCGCCGAGGCGTCGGCCTAGCCGCCGCCGCCAGCGCCCAAACCCTAACCCTAACCCCCCGCCGCCCGATCCACTTGTGGCCGCCGTGAACCGCCGACCCGCCGCCGAGGTTCGCCGCCGCCTCGTTTTCCGCGCCAGTTTTTTTATATAAACCGATCGGTTTTTTTAGTTTTCGTCGTTTTTTTTAGTTTCCCTTTTTTTTATTTAGATCGGTTTATTATTTTCGGTTCGGTTAAATAGCGAGCGTTCGCTCGTTCGTTCGTTTTAACGAACGTGTTCGTCAGATTAGTTCTAGTTAACGAACGTCCGTTCGTTAACCTGTTCGTCGTTTTTCTTTTCTCGGATTTAATCCGCGATTTTTCTGATCGCGATTTCTGATCCGATTTTCGTTTTAGTATAACTTTTCGCTCGTTTATCTGAATCAGGCGATTCAAGCGCCTGGAGTTTCGTCTCGAAACCCTCTTTCCAAATAAACAACTTAAACAAGTTTTTGCTTCTGTAAAATTTGACTTAGATCCAGATTAGTAAAACAGAGTTGTTTTCTTTCGCCGTTTGACTTTCGTTGCTTCGTTTGATTTGATTCTTTTTGCAAAACGGAGTTCTTAAGTTGAACTTTCTGGTTAGATCTTTTGTTTGAGTTTTACCTGTGCATTAGATGAGTACTTATTGTATGCTTGTTTGTTTGTCCGCGATAGAATACCCGGAGTGCGCCGCCTGTTACTTCGAGTCTCTAGGTTTCGCGGATCATCAGCAAGGCAAGTAACACTTTGATCATACTCTTTTCTACTACCCAGTTTTATTGCATTAGATCAATCCTCAAACATTGCATGATTAGGATCTAATTAAATTGTGGGATGGGAAGTAGATGAGGTAGCACCTATTACCTGATTTATATTCAAACCTTTGGGAATTACTTCTACGTTTGCTTATTATGCCATGCTATGCTAGTAGACGTGGATTGGGTGAGTGTATCCATGACAGATGTGAGATTGTTAAATTAATGGTTTATTTAAGGTGGCAACTTAAACACACATCCGGGTGGATTGAGGCACCTGGTTTCCATCAGACTTACTGTTTTTCTTGGACCGCCACCCGTGCTCAAAGGGATCATGAGATTATTCATGCTAGAAACTTCCGTGTGCAGCCACATGCTACTATGGGCTCTAGCATAGTTGACTAAGTTGTGCGAACTCTTACGAGTGGACTAGCTGATGTAGGGGTTGTAGATTGGTACGGTCTACCCAAACGTAAGGTGCTAGCGCTTCTGAAAGACTATGTCTTGGTCATCCGTTTCTCAAACACCATGTAGTGCGAGAAATCAAACGGAGGAGATCGAGTCTTGTGGGGAAAAGTGCACAAACCTCTGCAGAGTGTATAAACTAATCATGGTTAGCCATGTCCCCGGTTATGGACATCTTGAGTATCTAGTACTTGGATATCATGTGAATCTCATCATGTTACTCTAATTAGTATTGTTGGGTTCTTAATGAGTACTTTTAATTGGGATTGAGGATGCTGTCAACCATTATCAATGGTCAACAACCACCATGATAGTTAAATAAATTTATTCCTTTGCAGTAGGGAAAAATTGTCTTTACGCAAAACTGTAACCATAGAGCTTTCCACCAGCCATATATGCGTGTAGTATAGGCTTACTCTTTCATTATTCTCTATGTGTTACTTTGCGGCATATTCCATGTCTTGACCCGTTTTCGGGCTGCAACGTTTCATGTTGCGAGACTTTTAGAACGACGATTAAGGTGCTTAGGTCGTGGTTCTATACTCGATGATGCCGTTGGAGTTGATGGACTCGCTTATTCTTCCAAGCCTTCCATTGTTATCGTTATTAGATGGCCTTAAGCCATATTTATTTTATTAAGTTCTCTCTTGAGACATTCTATGTAATAAGTGTGTGATTGCTACTCTGTTATAAATCCTTGAGTCTTGTGTGGTGTCGGCATTCTTGATCCGGGGATGACACTTGAGCACGAGATCGACTATTTGAGGTGCAGTCGCTACAAAGATGGTATCGAGCACACCGATCATGAGGACACAACCACTAAGCTAAAGCCCTAGATCACTACTCTCTTCTCATTTCTAACTCCTCATCTTTTCTACTCTTTTAGGATGACGGAAGCGAGGATCAAGTTCACCGGCCGGATGAATATACACCCTTTGGACGACACCTGAAGGAAGTCACTAAGTTCCTGAACATCGGAATACCAAGCTTCACCGGGACCTACAATTCCACTTTACCCGAAGAGGAGCGCTGGAAGATTCAAGCTCAAGTTCCAGGAAGGACGTTTGCACCAGTCACAGAGCCCATAGAGTGTGTTTTTAATGCACCAACTTGGAGTCTGGGAAAGAGCATGGCAGCTCACATAACCATGGGACGCATTGGAGAAGTGTACCAAGAAGACCTCAAGGATACTATCTACCAGATTTGCGGACGCCGAGATGAACAATGGGAGATAGTTGGCACTAAGAAGGATCGATCTATTGCAGCTTTCATCCAAGAGTTAAATCAGCACATTTGACGCCAGGAGAACCAGATGTGCGCATACATGATGGAGTTGAAGAAAGAAAAAGCCAAGATTATCAAACTAGAAGGAGAACTGAAGGCCACTCGCAAGGACTACATGGAGGAGATTGTAGGTCTAGTGAGACAAAACGGTGATCTTAAGGAGAAGATTGAAGAACTCATGGGGAATTCAGCACCCGGAGGAGAAGATGAAGATTGCACCTGTCCAGAGAACTACATCATCATCGACGACACCGATTCCGATCCTAGTGATGATGATTTCGAGGACGAAGCTGGAGCAGATATCATGGAGTCTTCATCGGAGCAGTTTTTCTAGTTGACCACCATAACAGTAGTAGAATTTCCCCCATTAAAAATTAGTTTTGGTTCCGGCACTTTGTAACGATAGATAGACCGTTGTATGCCCTTGTTTGATTTGATTGGAGTGATATTGTGTGTTTTTGTCTCATGTGCATATGGGTAGTGTTTTCTCCCTAGACCTCATTCTACTCTTAACTCTCGTCTTTTCTATAAACCCTCAGATGCCTCCGAGACGCGACCTCGGATTTGTTTTTCCGCCGGAGATCACTCAGTTGATTCAGCAGCAGAATGCCTTGATTCAAACATTGGTACAGAACCAAGGCAACAACAACAACAACAACAACAACAACAACAACAACAACAACAACAACAACAACAACAACAACCCAACCCGTTTCTTAAGGCTGAATCGGCCGGTGTTTTCCAGTAGCACCGAGCCGATTGTTGCAGATGATTGGCTCCGCAAAGTAGGGAGGGAGTTGACCACTGCAGGATGTCTGAGATGGGGAAAAGGTGAAATTTGCCGCACATCAGCTTGAAGGACCCGCAGCAGCATGGTGGGAGAATTTTACAGCCACTTACCACAGAGACACCATCACATGGGATCGATTTGACAAGCTTTCCGTACTGCCCATGTTTCAGCAGGAGCTATGGCCATGAAGAAGCGTGAGTTTCGCAACTTGCACCAAGGAGGATGGACAGTTGGCCAGTATGTGGATGACTTTAGTAAGCTAGCACGTTATGCCCCAGATGACGTTGCTACGGACGCAGCTAAACAGGAGAAGTTTCTAGAAGGATTGAACGACGAGCTGAACATGCAGTTGATGGTAGCCACCTTTAATAACTACCAGGAGTTAGTAGACCGTGCTCTTATGATTGAAGGGAAGCAGCAGCAGATTGACAATCGCAAGAGAAACCATGGACAGGGGAAGTATAACTCTGGAGCTCAGCAGAAACTACGCTTTACCCCGAAGCCAGGAGGGCAGTTTCAGCATACTCACGGAGGAGGTAGCTCGCGCAATCATAATGGCACCAAGAATGGGAACGGGAATGGAGGAAGCAATGGACAAAACCGCACCAACCCGTCAACACCATCCAAGGTAGACCTGAGCCATATCACTTGTTATAAGTGCCGTAAGACTAGGCATTATGCAAATGACTGTCCAGAAGCCCAAAATGGTAACGACAATGGAAGATCAGGCAAGAAGCCGAACCCTTTCAACAGGGGACAAGTGAACCACGTTACCGTGGAGGAGGTTGAAGCTCAGCCAGACGCAGTAATAGGTAAGTTTTTGGTTAATACATTTCTGCGGTTGTTCTTTTTGATCTTGGTGCATCGCATTCATACATATCAAGGGGATTTGTGGATAAGTATAAATTACCAACCCAAGCCCTTAGGTCACCCATGCTAGTAACCTCACCCGGAGCAGAATATATGGCAAGTATATGGTGCGATCGACTGCCATTAAGGATTGGAAACTATGTATTTCCCTCGGACCTAATAGTTTTGGAATCCCAAGGATTGGATGTGATATTAGGTATGGATTGGTTATCAAAGTACAGGGGAAATATTGACTGCACCTGTAAGTCGATTTTGCTTACCACCCCAGAAGGAAGGAGAATCAAGTATGTATCACGGCATGAGCCGAGGAGAGCACATGTAAATTCCTTATCAGGAGTTGTGCAGGAGGAAGTACCAGTGGTAAGGGATTATCCGGACGTGTTTCCAGAAGATTTGCCAGGCATGCCGCCGGACAAAGACATTGAATTTCTGATTGAACTACTTCCAGGTACTGGGCCGATATCTAAGAGACCGTATAGGATGCCAGCCCAAGATTTGGAGGAACTTAAGAAGCAGATTAAGGAGTTACTGGATAAAGGTTTTATTCACCCAAGTTCTTCGCCTTGGGGATCACCAGTACTTCTAGTGGAGAAGAAGGATGGATCTTTACGAATGGTTGTTGATTATCGAGGATTGAATGAAGTGACCATTAAGAACAAATACTCGTTGCCGATGATCAACGACTTGTTTGACCAATTGCAAGGAGCTAAGGTATTTTCCAAGATCGATTTGCGATCAGGATACCATCAGTTGAAGATTCAGGAGCAAGATATACCCAAGACGGCTTTTACCACCAGGTACGGGCTGTATGAGTATACCGTTATGTCATTTGGTATGACTAACGCCCCCGCCTATTTTATGAACATGATGAACAAGGTGTTTATGGAGTTTTTGGATAAGTTCGTCGTGGTATTCATTGACGATATTTTGGTCTACTCAAAGAATGAAGAAGAACATAAGGAGCATTTGCGTTTGGTACTCGAGAAGCTCAGAGAACATCAGTTGTATGCCAAGTTCAGCAAGTGTGAGTTTTGGTTGAAGGAAGTTGGATTTCTCGGACATGTTATATCCGGAGAAGGTATAGCAGTAGACCCCACTAAAGTTGCCACGGTGACAAACTGGGAAGCGCCAACAACAGTTGGAGAGATCCGGAGTTTTCCTTGGACTCGCTGGATACTACCGGAGATTCATTGAGAATTTCTCGAGGATTGCGAAGCCTATGACAGAATTATTGAAGAAGGATACCAAGTTTATATGGATTGAGGAGTGTGAGGCTAGTTTCCAAGAGTTGAAGAAGCGTTTGGTTACCTCACCAGTATTAATCCTGCCAGACCAAAGCAAGGATTACGAAGTATATTGCGACGCTTCACGTCGAGGACTTGGAGCAGTGCTTATGCAGGAGGGAAGAGTTGTTTCGTATGCTTCACGACAGCTGAAACCTCACGAATTAAACTATGCCACGCATGATTTGGAGTTAGCAGCCGTAGTGCATGCATTGAAAACGTGGAGACATTTCCTCATTGGAAATCATTGTGAGGTGTATACGGATCACAAGAGTTTGAAGTACATCTTCACGCAGAAGGAGTTGAATCTCAGGCAAAGGAGATGGTTGGAGCTCATCAAGGATTATGATATGAGATTGCATTACCATCCCGGAAAGGCTAACGTGGTAGCAGACACGTTGAGCCGTAAGAGTCATGTTAACATCCTAGTGACCAAAGGATTACCAAAAGAATTAGCTGAGGAATTTCGGGAGCTATGTTTGGAAATAGTTCCGCGAGGCTATGTAGCAGCGTTGGAGATTCAATCTACTTTGATGGACAAAATCAGAGAAGCTCAAAGGACATATAAGGAAGTTGCTTCCATTAAGGAGAAGATGAGCAAGGGAAAAGCAAAGGGGTTTCGTGAGGATGAGCACGATACCCTATGGTTTGAGGACCGTGTTTACGTACCAAGTGATCCGGAGATTCGGAAGTTGATTTTGCAAGAGGCACATGATTTGCCGTATTCGATCCACTCCAGAAATACCAAGATGTATTTGGACTTGAAGGATACTTTCTGGTGGACCGGAATGAAGAAAGATATCGCAGAGTATGTAGCAGTTTGTGATGTGTGTCAGAAAGTGAAAGCAGAACATCAGAAGCCAGCAGGATTGTTACAACCATTGCCTATACCCGAATGGAAGTGGGATAAACTAGGCATGGATTTCATCACGGGATTGCCCAGGACCCGTTCAGGCTATGAATCGATTTGGGTTGTAGTCGATTGTTTGACGAAGGTAGCTCATTTCATTCCAGTAAGGACTACCTACAGCAGTGCCAAATTGGCTAAGATATACATGACAAGGATTGTATGCTTGCACGGAGTTCCGAGGAGTATCGTATCAGATAGAGGAACCCAATTCACCTCAAAGTTCTGGAAGCAGTTGCACGAAACTTTGGGAACCAGACTGGAGTTTAGTACAACTTTTCATCCACAGACAGATGGACAAACCGAGAGAGTCAACCAGATTTTGGAGGATATGCTGAGAGCATGTGCTTTGGATTATGGATCAAGTTGGGATGACAACTTTCCGTATGCGAAGTTTTCTTATAACAACAGCTACCAAACCAGTTTGAAGATGGCACCTTTCGAAGCCTTGTACGGAAGGAGGTGCAGAACCTCGCTATTGTGGGATGAAGTTGGAGACCGCCAGTTGTTTGGACCGGATTTGATTAAGGAGTGCGAGCGGAAAGTAAAGTTGATTCGCGATAGGCTCAAGGTAGCCAGTCAAGGCGTAAGAGCTATGCAGATTCAAAACGCAAGGAGGCAGAATATGAAGCCGAGACGAGTTTATCTTCGAGTATCTCCGCTTCGAGGAGTTAAGCGTTCTGGTGTTGAATGAAAATTAGCGCCACGTTTTGTGGGACCATACAAAGTTTTGGAGCGCATGGGAGAAGTTGCGTACAAGTTGGAACTACCCGAAGGATTGTCAGGTGTTCATGATGTGTTTCATGTTTCTCAGTTGAAGAAGTGTCACGCAGAGATGGCGGAAATACCACTGAGAGATACTGTGCCACTACAGGCGATTCACTTGAATAACGATTTGACCTATGAGGAAAAACCAGTTAAGATTCTAGAGTATGCCAGCCGAGTCACCCGCAACAAGGTCATTAAGTTTTGCAAAGTTCAGTGGAGCCACCACACTGAAGATGAAGCCACCTGGGAGCGAGAGGAAGATCTGCTTAAGGACCACCCTCACCTATTTTCTAGCCAACCCGAATCTCGAGAGCGAGATTCATCTTAAGGGGGTAGGTTTGTAACATCCCAAATTTTCAATTTGGAATGTTATACATAGATCATCATTGCATATCATATTTTGTTGCATTTTGGCTCGATCCTAGAAATTCTACACAACTCAAGGACCCACGGAGAGAGATGGGGATTTCGTTATTTTCATATTTGAGTTTTCTCAAATTTTGAAAATATGATCATTTGATTTTAATTATTTTATCTTCAATTATTTCTATTACAAAAATCTGAGAGAGGGGATAAAATGACTTTCACAAAATAAAGAAATAATGAGGATTTAATAATAAAATCAAATAAGTTTTTATTTTGGAGTTTTTCGCCATTTTATTTGAATTTAGGAAAAATGTGCGTTTTTCAAAATTGCATTTAGGCCCCAAATAAATGTTCATCTAGTCCCGCTTGATTTTAGAAGCCGGGAGAAAGTTATTTCGGGATTTTTGGAGTCCGTTTAGTATTTCTTTCGTCTGTTTTTCTGCGTGAAATTATTTAAAAAACGAATCGCTTTACGGGCCGTGCAGCGGGACTCGCCTGGGCAACCTTTATATAGCGCCGCCCCGAGCCGCCCCATCCCACCAGCCACCGCCCGAGCCATGGCCCAGCCGCCGCCACCCGCGCCCAAACCCTAACCCTAAACTCGCCGCCCGATCCGCCGCCGCCGCCGCTTGCCTTGCCGCCGATTCGCGAACCGCCGACTTCGCCGAACCGCCGACCCCGCCTCCGAGGTTCGCCGCCGCCTCGATTTCCGCGCCGGTTTTTTATGAAAACCGATCGTTTTTTTTAGTTTCGTCGGTTTTTTTTAGTTTCCCTTTTTTTTATTTAGATCGGTTTATTATTTTCGGCTCGGTTAAATAGCGAGTGTTCGCTCGTTTGTTCGTTTTAACGAACGTGTTCGTCAGATTAGTTCTAGTTAACGAACGTCCGTTCGTTAACCTGTTCGTCGTTTTTCTTTTCTCGGATTTAATCCGCGATTTTTCTGATCGTGATTTCTGATCCGATTTTCGTTTTAGTATAACTTTTCGCTCGTTTATCAGAATCAGGCGATTCAAGCACCTGGAGTTTCGTCTCGAAACCCTCTTTCCGAATAACCAACTTAAACAAGTTTTTGCTTCTGTAAAATTTGACTTAGATCCAGATTAGTAAAACGGAGTTGTTTTCTTTCGCCGTTTGACTTTCGTTGCTTCGTTTGTTTTGATTCTTTTTGCAAACCGGAGTTAAGTTGAACTTTCTGGTTAGATCTTTTGTTTGAGTTTTACCTGTGCATTAGATGAGTACTTATTGTATGCTTGTTTGTTTATCTGCGATAGAATACCCGGAGTGCGCCGCCTATTACTTTGAGTCTCTAGGTTTCACGGATCATCAGCAAGGCAAGTAACACTTTGATCATATCTTTTCTACTACCCAGTTTTATTGCATTAGATCAATCCTCAAACATTGCATGATTAGGATCTAATTAAATTGTGGGATGGGAAGTAGATGAGGTAGTACCTATTACCTGATTTATATTCAAACCTTTGGGAGTTACTTCTACGTTTGCTTATTATGCCATGCTATGCTAGTAGACGTGGATTGGGTGAGTGTATCCATGACAAATGTGAGATTGTTAAATTAATGGTTTATTTAAGGTGGCAACTTAAACACACATCTGGGTGGATTGAGGCACCTGGTTCCCATCAGGACTTACTGTTTTTCTTGGACCGCCACCTGGGCTCAAAGGGATCATGAGATTATTCATGCTAGAAACTTCCGTGTGCAGCCACATGCTACTATGGGCTCTAGCATAGTTGACTAAGTTGTGCGAACTCTTACGGGTGGACTAGCTGATGTAGGGGTTGTAGGTTAGTACGGTCTACCCAAACGTAAGGTGCTAGCGCTTCTGAAAGACTATGTCTCGGTCATCCGTTTCTCAAACACCATGTAGTGCGAGAAATCAAACGGAGGAGATCGAGTCTTGTGGGGAAAAGTGCACAAACCTCTGCAGAGTGTATAAACTAATCATGGTTAGCCGTGTCCCCGGTTATGGACATCTTGAGTATCTAGTACTTGGATATCATGTGAATCTCATCATGTTACTCTAATTAATATTGTTGGGTTGTTAATGAGTACTTTTAGTTGGGATTGAGGATGCTGTCAACCATTATCAATGTTCAATAACCACCATGATAGTTAAATAAATTTATTCCTTTGCAGTAGGAAAAATTGGCTTTACGCAAAACTGTAACCATAGAGCTTTCCACCAGCCATATATGCATGTAGTATAGGCTTACTCTTTCATTATTCTCTGTGTGTTACTTTGCCAGCATATTCCATGTGCTGACCCGTTTTCGGGCTGCAAGGTTTCATGTTGCAGACTTTTCAGACGACGAGTAAGGTGCTTAGGTCGTGGTTCTATACTCAGTGATGCCGTTGGAGTTGATGGACTCGCTTATTATTCCAAGCCTTCCGCTGTTATCGTTATTAGATGGCCTTAAGCCATATTTATTTTATTAAGTTCTCTCTTGAGACATTCGATGTAATAAGTGTGTGATTGCTACTCTGTTATAAATCCTTCGAGTACTGTGTGGTGTCAGCATTACTGATCCAGGGATGACACTTGTGCACAGAGATCAGACTGTTTGAGGTCTGGTCGCTACAACAATCTTTTGTACCCGTGAGATCCCATCTTGGGGCCTTTTCCGGAGCTCCGCGGAGGGGGAATCGATCATGGAGGGCTTCTACATCAACACCATAGCCTCTCCGATGATGTGTGAGTAGTTTACCTCAGACCTTCGGGTCCATAGTTATTAGCTAGATGGCTTCTTCTCTCTTTTTGGATCTCAATACAATGTTCTCCCCCTCTCTTGTGGAGATCTATTCGATGTAATCTTCTTTTGCGGTGTGTTTGTTGAGACCGATGAATTGTGGGTTTATGACCAAGTTTATCTATGAACAATATTTGAATCTCCTCTGAATTCTTTTATGTATGATTGGTTATCTTTGCAAGTCTCTTCGAATTATCAGTTTGGTTTGGCCTACTAGATTGATCTTTCTTGCAATGGGAGAAGTGCTTAGCTTTGGGTTCAATCTTGCGGTGTCCTTTCCCGGTGGATGAGGGGCAACAAGGCACGTATTGTATTGTTGCCATCGAGGATAACAAGATGGGGTTTATATCATATTGCATGAGTTTATCCCTCTACATCATGTCATCTTACTTAAATATTTACTCTGTTATTATGAACTTAATACTCTAGATGCATGCTAGATAGCAGTGGATGTGTGGAGTAATAGTAGTAGATGCAGGCAGGAGTCGGTATACTTGTCTCGGACGTGATGCCTATATACATGATCATACCTAGATATTCGCATAACTATGCTCAATTATGTCAATTGCTCAATAGTAATTTGTTCACCCACCGTAATACTTATGCTCTTGAGAGAAGCCTCTAGTGAAACCTATGGCCCCCGGGTCTATTTTCCATCATATTAATCTTCCAACACTTAGCTATTTTTATTACCTTTTATTTTACTTTGCATATTTATCATAAAAATACCAAAAATATTATCTTATCATAGCTATCAGATCTCACTCTCGTAAGTGACCGTGAAGGGATTGACAACCCCTTTATTGCGTTGGTTGCGAGGATTTATTTATTTGTGGTGGTGCGAGGGACTCGTGCGTGGTCTCCTACTGGATTGATACCTTGGTTCTCAAAAACTGAGGGAAATACTTAGGCTACTTTGCTGCATCACCCTTTCCTCTTCAAGGGAAAACCAACGCAGTGCTCAAGAGGTAGCAAGAAGGATTTCTGGCGCCGTTGCCGTGGAGGCTTACGCAAGGTCAAGGCAAGATTTGGACTCCCGACAATGAGCCATTTCTGGCGCCGTTGCCGGGGAGTCTATGCAAAAGTCAACATACCAAGTACCCATCACAAACTCTTATCCCTCGCATTACATTATTTGCCACTTGGCTCTCGTTTTCCTCTCCCCCACTTCACCCTTGCCGTTTTATTCACCCTTTTTTCCATGTGCCTTCTTTTTGCTTGCATCTTCGCTTGCTAAAAGTTTATGGATCCTCATCCCCTTGCTAATCTTTTTAAGAGATCCAATTATGATGAACCAATTTCTAGTGATTTGAGTGCACTAGTTTACCTTTATGAGGTTTTGCTTGAAATTCGTGAATCTGAAAATTGTGATGAAGAATAGCTCCTTGAATAAAAACCATGATTGCAATGATTTTACTATAAATTCTCTTGATGTAAATTGTGCTAATAATATGCAAAACCCTAAGCTTGGGGATGCTAGTTTTGCTATGTCTACTACTTGTTGCAATGATCATGATTGGGGTGATTCTTCTTATGATCTTGAAAATTTATTTAAGCCCCTTGATGAATATGAGATTGATAACGGTGTTTGCAATAATATTGAAAGTGGGTTTGGAAGAGTGTCAACTTTAGATCCCACATATTTTGAGAATGTTCAATCTTATGATTTTTTTGATAAAAGTGGGTTTGGAGAGGACATGACTTTAGTTAATGATAATCCCACTATTTTGGAAGAGTGTCAAATTTGCATGCACGTGGATCGTGTTGAAAATATTTTATGTGATAGCTATTTTGTTGAATTTGCTTATGATCCCACATGTAATTATTACGAGAGAGGAAAATATGGTTATAGAAATTTTCATGTTACTAAATTACCTCTCGTTATGTTGAGATAGCCATTGTTTCTTTCCGCTTCCTTGCATATGCTAGTTTTTTCTTGCCTTGATAATTTGTTTGCCTATAAGATGCCTATGCATAGGAAGTATGTTAGACTTAAATGTGTTTGTCACGTGTTTTATGATGCTCTCTTTGTGCTTCAATTCTTGTCTTTCTTGTGAGCATCATTGAAATCTCAATGCCTAGCTAAAAAGGCTTTAAAGAAAAGCGCTTGTTGGGAGACAACCCAATATATTTCCTTTTATTTTGAATAAATATTTGATCTAGCCTCTGGTTAGATTTGTTTTTATGTTTTAATTAGTGTTTGTGCCAAGTTTAACCTATAGGATCTTCTTGGATGATAGTTATTTGATCTTGCTAAAAATTGCAGAAACTTTTTGTTGACGAAAACAATTGTTAAAAATCACCAGAACGTGATAGAATATTGATTCCAATTGACGCTGATCAATAAACAAATTGTCTAGGTCGTCCTATTTTGGCTGAATTTTTGGAGTTCCAGAAGTTTGCGTTAGTAACAGATTACTACAGACTGTTCTGTTTTTGACAGATTCTGTTTTTCGTGTGTTGTTTGCTTATTTTGATGAATCTATGGCTAGTAAAATAGTTTATAAACCATAGAGAAATTGGAATATAGTAGGTTTAACACCAATATAAATAAATAATGAGTTAATTATAGTACCTTGAAGTGGTGTTTTGTTTTCTTTCACTAACGGAGCTCACGAGATTTTCTGTTAAGTTTTGTGTTGTGAAGTTTTCAAGTTTTGGGTAAAAGATTTGATGGATTATGGAACAAGGAGTGGAAAGAGCCTAAGCTTGGGGATGCCCACGGCACCCCAAGATAATCTAAGGACACCAAAAAGCCAAAGCTTGGGGATGCCCCGGAAGGCATCCCCTCTTTCGTCTACTTCCATCGGTAACTTTAGTTGGAGCTATATTTTTGTTCACCACATGATATGTGTTTTGCTTGGAAGGTCTTGTATTATTTGAGTCTTTATTTTTTAGTTTGCCACAATCATCTTTGCTGTACACACCTTTTGAGAGAGACACACTTGATTCGGAACTTGTTAGAATACTCTATGTGCTTCACTTATATCTTTTGAGTTATATAGTTTTTGCTCTAGTGCTTCACTTATATCTTTTAGAGCACGGTGGTGATTTTGTTTTATCGAAACTATTGTTCTCTCATGCTTCACTTAGATTATTTTGAGAGTCCTACAAAACAGCATGGTAGTTTTCTTAGACAATGATGGGCATTCAAGATTAGTAAAAAAATTCTTCTTATGAGTGTGTTGAATATTATGAGAAGTTTGATACTAGATAATTGTTTTGAGATATGAAGATGGTGATATTAGAGTCATGCTAGTTGAGCAGTTTTGAATTTGAGAAATACTTGTGTTAAAGTTTGTGATTCCCGTAGCATGCACGCATGGTGGACCGTTATGTGATGAAGTCGGAGCATGATTTATTTATTTATTGTCTTCCTTATGAGTGGCAGTCGGGGACGATGGTCTTTTCCTACCACTATATCCCCCTAGGAGCATGCGCGTAATACTTTGCTTTGATAACTTGTAGATTTTTGCAATAAGTATATGAGTTCTTTATGACTAATGTTGAGTCCATGGATTATCGCACTTTTCCTCCTTCCACCATTGCTAGCCTCTCTAATACCAAGACGTTTCGCGGTATCATACACCCACCATATACCTTACTCAAAACAGCCACCATACCTACCTATCATGGCATTTCCATAGCCATTCCGAGATATATTGCCATGCAACTTACCACCGTTTCGTTTATTATGACACGCTCCATCATTGTCATATTGCTTCGCATGATCATGTAGTTGACATCGTATTTGTGGCAAAGCCACCGTTCATAATTCTTTTATACATGTCACTATTGATTCATTGCATATCCCGGTACACCGCCGGAGGCATTCACATAGAGTCATATTTTGTTCTAAGTATTGAGTTGTAATTGTTGAGTTGTAAGTAAATAAAAGTGTGATGACCATCATTTTTTAGAGCACTGTCCCAAGTGAGGAAAGGATGATTGAGACTATGATTCCCCCACAAGTCGGGATGAGACTCCGGACGAAAAAAAGGCTATAAAAAAGAGAGAAGAAAAGTCCCAAAAAATGAGACAAAAAGAGAGAAGGGACAATGTTACTATCCTTTTACCACACTTGTTCTTCAAAGTAGCACCATGATCTTCATGATAGAGAGTCTCCAATGATATCGCTTTCATATACTAGTGGGAAATTTTTCATTATAGAACTTGGCTTGTATATTCCAATGATGGGCTTCCTCAAAATGCCCTAGGTCTTCGTGAGCAAGCGAGTTGGATGCACACCCACTTAGTTCCTTTTGTTGAGCTTTCATATACTTATAGCTCTAAGTTCATCCGTTGCATAGCAATCCCTACTCACTCACATTGATATATATTAATGGGCATCTCCATAGCCCATTGATACGCCTAGTTGATGTGAGACTATCTTCTCCTTTTTTTGTCTTCTCCACAACCACCATTCTATTCCACATATAGTGCTATGTCCATGGCTCACGCTCATGTATTGCGTGAAGATTGAAAAAGTTTGAGAACACAAAAAGTATGAAACAATTGCTTGGCTTGTCATCGGGGTTGTGCATGATTTAAATATTTTGTGTGGTGAAGATAGAGCATAGCCAGACTATATGATTTTGTATGGATAACTTTCTTTGGCCATGTTATTTTGAGAAGAAAAAATTGCTTAGTTAGTATGCTTGAAGTATTATTATTTTTATGTCAATACTGAACTTTTGTCTTGAATCTTTCGGATCTTAATATTCATAGCACAATTAAGAGAATTACATTGAAATTATGCCAAGTAGCATTCCACATAAAAAAAATTCTGTTTTTATCATTTACCTACTCGAGGACGAGCAGGAATTAAGCTTGGGGATGCTTGATACGTCTCCAACGTATCTATAATTTTTTATTGTTCCATGCTATATTATATTCTGTTTTGGACATTAATGGGCTTTATTATACACTTTTATATTATTTTTGGGACTAACCTATTAACCGGAGGCCCAACCCAGAATTGCTGTTTTTTGCCTATTTCAGAGTTTCGCAGAAAAAGAATATCAAACGGAGTCCAAACAGAATAAAACCTTCGGGAACGTGATTTTCGAAACGAACGTGATCCAGAGGACTTGGACCCTACGTCAAGACATCAACCAGGAGGGCACGAGTTAGGGGTGCGCGCCTACCCCCCTGGGCGTGCCCTCCACCCTCGTGGACCCCATGTTGCTCCACCGATGTACTTCTTCCTCCTATATATACCTACGTACCCCCAAACTACCAGATACGGAGCCAAAAACCTAATTCCACCGCCGCAACCTTCTATACCCATGAGATCCCATCTTGGGGCCTTTTTCGGAGCTCCGCCGGAGGGGGCATCGATCATGGAGGGCTTCTACATCAACACCATAGCCTCTCTGATGATGTGTGAGTAGTTTAACTTAGACCTTCGGGTCCATAGTTATTAGCTAGATGGCTTCTTCTCTCTTTTTTGGATCTCAATACAATGTTCTCCCCCTCTCTTGTGGAGATCTATTCGATGTAATCTTCTTTTGTGGTGTGTTTGTTGAGATCGATGAATTGTGGGTTTATGATCAAGTTTATCTATGAACAATATTTGAATCTCCTCTGAATTCTTTTATGTATGATTGGTTACCTTTGCAAGTCTCTTCGAATTATCAGTTTGGTTTGGCCTACTAGATTGATCTTTCTTGCAATGGGAGAAGTGCTTAGCTTTGGGTTCAATCTTGCGGTGTCCTTTCCCAGTGACAGTAGGGGCAGCAAGGCACGTATTGTATTGTTGCCATCGAGGATAACAAGATGGGGTTTATATCATATTGCATGATTTTATCCCTCGACATCATGTCATCTTACTTAAAGCGTTACTCTGTTCTTATGAACTTAATACTCTAGATGCATGCTGGATAGCGGTCGATGTGTGGAGTAATAGTAGTAGATGCAGGCAGGAGTCGGTCTACTTGTCTCGGACGTGATGCCTATATACATGATCATACCTAGATATTCTCATAACTATGCTCAATTCTATCAATTGCTCAACAGTAATTTGTTCACCCACCATAATACTTATGCTCTCGGGAGAAGCCTCTAGTGAAACCTATGGCCCCCGGGTCTATTTTCCATCATATTAATCTTCCAACACTTAGCTATTTTTATTACCTTTTATTTTACTTTGCATATTTATCATAAAAATACCAAAAATATTATCTTCTCATATCTATCAGATCTCACTCTCGTAAGTGACCGTGAAGGGATTGACAACCCCTTTATTGCGTTGGTTGCGAGGATTTATTTGTTTGTGTAGGTGCGAGGGACGCGTGCGTGGTCTCCTACTAGATTGATACCTTGGTTCTCAAAAACTGAGGGAAATACTTATGCTAATTTGCCGCATCACCCTTTCCTCTTCATGGGAAAACCAACGTAGTGCTCAAGAGGTAGCAATGTGATGCCTATATACATGATCATGCCTAGATAATCTCATAACTATGCGCTTTTCTATCAATTGCTCGACAGTAATTTGTTCACCCACCGTAGAATTTGCTATGTTGAGAGAAGCCACTACTGAAACCTATGGCCCCCGGGTCTATCTTCCATCATATTATTCCTATCAATTTACTATTTCTTCCGCCGTTTATTTTGCAATCTTTACTTTCCAATCTATATCATAAAAATACCAAAAATATTTATCTTATTATCTCTATCAGATCTCACTTTTGCAAGTGGCCATGAAGGGATTGACAACCCCTTTATCGCATTGGTTGCAAGGTTCTTATTTGTTTGTGTAGGTACGAGGCGACTTGCGTGTAACCTCCTACTGGATTGATACCTTGGTTCTCAAAAACTGAGGGAAATACTTACGCTACTTTGTTGCATCACCCTTTCCTGTTCAAGGGAAAACCAACGCATGCTCAAGAGGTAGCACCTGTTTTGCCATTAAAGTTCCGATTGGATGTCGAAAAGTTGAAGGTAGCAAAACATCTCAACTGGGAGTTAGAATAGCAAACCAGTTAAACAAACTAGGAATTAAAGAGTTTTGATTGATGCTGAAAAGTAGTTATTAACATTATTGTAACCGGCAGCAGCAGCAAAGCAGTTAAACAAACAAGTTTTGCAAAAGGTACCTATTGTGGCATTGGAGTTTCTCTTGGATCCTGAAAAGTTGAGTAGCCAATAACGTGATTAGAGCAACCGATTGCAACAACAAAGCAGTTAAACAAACAAGTTTTGCAAAAGGAACCTATTGTGGCATTGTAGTTTCTCTTGGATCCTGAAAAGTTGAGTAGTCTGTAACTTGATTAGAGCAACAAGTTATAACAGCAAACCTGTTACACAAATATATTTTTGAAAATGTACCTGCTATGCAATTGGACTTCCAATTGGATCCTGAAAACTTGAAGCTGGTAAGATGATTACAGCAACAAGTTACAACAGCAAACCAGGTAAACAAGGAAGTTTCTGAAAACATATCTGTTGTGCCAACGGAGTTTCAGTTGGATCCTGCAAACTAGAATGTTAGCAATCATAAATAAAGTGTTGCAAGAGCCATAAGAAACTAACTTCAAACTAGTAAAACTAACCAGTTTTGGCAACCTATTTAATTACACATGAACTAGTAAAACTAACAAGTTCTTGGCAATGTATTAAAGTAACAAGTTGGTGCCGTTTACCAGCAACACAGACATTTGTAAATTTCTTTGATGTAAGCAAAATGATTCTGAGACACACACACACACAACACACACACACACACACACACACACACACACACACACACACACACACACACACACACACACACACACACACACACAAGTTAAAAAGACGGTGTCCCTGTCGGTGTCAAAATCGGCGGATCTCGGGTAGGGGGTCCCGAACTGTGCGTCTAGGCAGATGGTAACAGGAGACAAGGGACATGATGTTTTACCAGGTTGGGCCCTCTCGATGGAGGTAAAACCCTACTCCCGCTTGATTAATATTGATGATATGGGTAGTACAAGAGTAGATCTACCACGAGATCGAGAGGTTAAACCCTAGAAGCTAGCCTATGGTATGATTGTTGTTAGCCCCACGGACTAAAACCCTCCGGTTTATATAGACACCGGAGATGGCTAGGGTTACAGAGTCGGTTACAATGGGAGGAGATCTACATATCCGTACGCCAAGCTTGCCTTCCACGCCAAGGAAAGTCCCATCCGGACACGGGACGAAGTCTTCAATCTTGTATCTTCATAGTCCAGAGTCCGCCAAAGGCTATAGTCCGCTATCCGGACACCCCTAATCCAGGACTCCCTCAGTAGCCCCCGAACCAGGCTTCAATTACGATGAGTCCGGCGCGCAGATTGTCTTCGGCATTGCAAGGCGGGTTCTTCTCCAAATTCTGCGTACCTGTTGAATAGTGTCCGGCTTCTCGTGAATATTGTGTTCCTTGGCTTCCACGCCCAATAATGGCCTTCTTCCACGTGTCAAGCAAATGCGAAAAGCTAGGGTGTTTTTACATTTACCCTCCTAGCTGCGCAAATGAGCTGCCTATAAAAGAGACGAAGATTTAGATCCGAATCACACCATCTTCCCTTCGCGAGCGTTCATCTGAGCGCATCCGACAGAAATCCATTCCATCATGACCAGTAGACGCAGCTCCTCCTCTCGCCCTCCCAGCCCTCAGCTGGAGATTGGGAGAGATGTTCAAATCCCCGACAATGAGCTAGTGACGCCCAAACCAAGGGATTTCTTCCCCAGCCTTCATGGTCCCGGTTCGAGCCGGACTCGCCACCTATAATGGCGGAAAGCAGGCGGAGAGCGTCCCCAATCCCTCCAAAGGAGAGCGAGTATGCCTTGTCCCTTATCTAATAAGAGGGCTCGGATTTCCAATTCATCTATTTCTCCGGGAGCTCCTGGAGTTCTACGGCCTCCAGTTGCACAACCTTACGCCTGCCTCCATTTTGCATATTGCGGGCTTCGTAGCCCTTTGCGAACTGTTCTTGGGCGTCGAGGCTCATTTCGCGCTGTGGAAGAAGCTGTTCTGCCCTGTGCCCCGTTCTCAGGAGGGGTCGATATATCAAGTGGGCGGAGCCGAACTATGGCGCATCGCCGGGACCGGATATCTATCCGGAACCCCAAGGAAGGCGTCCGAAGACTGGCCTTGAGAATGGTTTTATATAGAAGATGTCCCCTTGCCGGACCCTGTTCGAATCGGCCTCCCCGAGTTCAATAATGCACCCTTGAAGAAGCGCCTAAGCTGGCGTCCACGGAGCCCTCAGAGGGAAAATGACAAGGACGTCCTTTACCTGATGAGCCGGATAAGGTTGTTAGCTCATTTCGGACTGACCATGATCGGGGTCATGGCCACATGCATTATGTGGGGGGTGCAGCCGCTTCAGTATAGAGGCCACCCCATGTGGGATTTCAATGGGGAGGATGATGCCACCCGTTGCGGCCGTAAGGGGCCGGGATCGGTTGATGCTCTGACGAAGGCCTTGTCCGCATTGTACAAGGGAGAAGAGGAGGAGTTCCTCCGCGTCAATCCACAGGACGGATTTTCTATGTACAATCCTCCAAGCTGGGTAAGCGGACACTTCTTTTTGCCCATCCGTTCCATGTTCCCATAGTTAAGTACCTTATCTTGTGATTTCGACGCAGGAATTTCGCCGGGCTGTGAAGGATATAAACAACCCTCCTCCACAACCCGAGGATCCGAAACGGTCCCTCGATCCGGCCTCCCAAGAGGATCCGGACATATCCGTGGAGCTGATCGATGGGGTATTCTACCAACTGAGCATCGATAATGCCTTGGTCGCCATTACGGCCGATTACCCCAGAATACTTCCAGCCTCACAGGTAATTGAGACCGAAGTCCCAATACTTTGAAAATGATCCATCCGTGCTTATTTGTGATCACCGTATACCAATGGTGTTTTCAGGGGGAGCCCTTGAGGCGGAAGGCCGAGCCTGCGGTGGCTAGCCAACAAGGGGCAGCAAGGCCTAGCAGGTTGAAAAGAAGTGCGGTCCGGATTGAGACGCCGGCGCAACGCTATGGCGTGCCATTTATTCCCAGGTTTTATTCCCGGAAGGCATACTAACGGTTGTGCTCTCTTCAGGAAAAAGAGCGCTCGCCGGACTATATCCGGAGAGGTTGCCAATCGAGCCTCCACCAGCCAGGCTCCAAAGCCAGGTCCAGAAGCGGAGGCGAACACGAAGCGTGCGTCGGACGCTCCTCCGATAGAGGATGCCGATAGACTGTCTGCCACCAATTCCGAGGTAGAGAGTGCCATGAATCACAGGCGTCGCCGGACAGTTCTTGGTGACGCATGTTTATCCCAAGAGGCATTGGATGCCTTCAATTGGAGATCGCACGCACCGTGCGCTCAAAATGGTCTAGCAGAGCCACGGAGCAAAGTATGTGAAAGACATACTGGTGAGAAAATTTTGATGGTTATATATGCGGTAGCCCCGAGACTCAAAACAGTTATGATAACTGATTGAAGGATCATTTGTTATGCAGGATCTTACAAAAAGAATACCCAACTATCCCGGAGCTGGAAGAGTGCAAAGCCCAACTTTGAGGTCAAGACTAGCCCCGCAGGGGAGGCCAAGAGACCCCTCTCGGTAATATACGCTTCAAAGATAAGTATGTTGTGAAGTGCGGCGTGTGTGTAAATCTGACAATATCATTGCAGATGGCGCCGGAGTGGATCCGGACAAGCAACAACTCTTGCGCCGGTTAAAGGCCGGCGAGAGCATGCTTACGAGGGTGAGGCAGGAGAAGAATAATCTCCAATATGCCAACACCCAGCTGGGCGAGAAGCTAAAGGATGTTCGTGCCCAGCTGTCGGACTCCGTGAAGGAGAATCGATGGCTTCGACGCGACATTTTTAGTAAGTGCTTGAACAAACTTTGAAAAAGAGTTCAGCAAGGAAGTTGACTAACAGAGTTATGTCTGTAGGTATGCTCACGGGTCGTCCTGCAGAGGAAATGCCCGGTTCTACGAGTGACCTTCTTCCCGAGCTCTTACAACTGCACGAACGAGTTCGGCAGGTGATGAAAGGCGTCGCCCAGGCCTTGTGGCCATCTGTCTCCCTGCCCGAAGGACTTGGAGAGCTTGCAGAGAGGCTTAAGGGAGCACGGAGGCGCTTCCGATTATGGAAGATATCGGCCTGCCGTCAAGGCACCAGGGAGGCCTGGGCCATGGTGAAGATGTGGTACACGAAGGCTGCCCAAACCACATGGCCGAGGTCGGACCTGTGGGGCCCGATGGGAATGAGATCCCTGTGAGCTTAGTGTACGGCCAAGTAGATTTGGCTGCCAAATATTCCCAACAGGACTGTAAACTAGACAACCTATTAGATGGTATTGAGGAGGAATATGCCCAGTCAAATTGACTATGTAATTTAAGATGACATGTGAAAATGCCTTCTAGCCGGATTGTAGATCGTTTGTCATGGCGGACCTTTTCGCTTCAACCTCGGGACCCTATAGTCCGTAGTGTATCCGAATACCCTCGCGGTTATGTAAGAACCGGGGCATGCGTGGAGACCAGGCGTAGGGGTCATTAGTGCTTGAACAGACAAGTGCCCAACTAGTTATGTTATATTACATGGTTAGTAAGAAACATCTTCCAGGGAGAATAGTTCCGTTAAGGGTTCCTTTCACAGGAGGCATGCCTTAAAGTGCATGTCGGACTGCGAAAAAGCAGTAAAAGCATCCGGGGCAGATAAATAAATAAGTGAGAAATCATCTTTAGTTCACCAACCGAATATTCCCTTAAGAACGCTAACTTTCGGCTTCACCCAGTCTGAGGTACACATCCGGCTGACCCGACAGTATCAATCGCAAAGGTGCTCCCTTTACCGCCTAGCCGAACAATCGGGAACGTAGGGGTAAGCACACGAGCCAGGCAACCCAGCTTGGCCAAAACTTAAGTCATATCGATGCATATAATGGTGAATAAAAGGTACATGCGGGAGTGTGACACATGTGTTGGGCATGAAGCCCGTATAAATAAGCTTCTGTTAAAGAAGCCCCCAGATATAATGAGCGCGGATAGCGCGTCAAGTGTGTGCGAACAATGCGCGGACGAGCCTTTAAAGGCTGTAAGAGAAAAGGAGGGAGAAGGAGAGAAATATAAGACAGCTAATGTGTGAAAAAATAGACAGAGGAAGGAGACGAACTCAGAATCCGGCGCTAGGTGTAGAATCTTCGGAGACGGGCTGCGTTCCATGGGTTCGGCTCGAGTCGGTTATCTGAATCATCTCGCAGACGGTACGCTCCATCGGTCAGGACTTGGTCGATAATAAAGGGACCTTCCCATTTGGGCTTGAGTTTGTCCTTTTTCTTGTCCGGCAGGTGTAGAACTAACTCGCCAACGTTGTAAGTTTTGGCCCGTACTTCTCTGCTTTGATATCGTCGAGCCTGTTGTTGATAGAATGTGGAACGGGCTTTTGCTACATCACGCTCCTCCTCCAAGGCGTCCAAACTGTCCTGCCGATCAAGCTCGGCTTCTCTTTCTTCGTACATGCGCACGCGAGGTGAGTCATGAATTATGTCGCAGGGTAGAACTGCCTCTGCGCCGTATACCATAAAGAATGGTGTGAATCCGGTGGTGCGATTCGGCGTGGTCCGCAGCCCCCAGAGTACGGAGTCGAGCTCCTCTACCCAGTGCGTGTTAGATTCCTTGAGGGACCGCACTAGTCTGGGTTCGATGCCGCTCATGATTAGACCATTTGCTCACTCGACTTGACCGTTAGTTTGAGGGTGATAGACTGAAGCATAGTCGAGCTTGATGCCCATGCTTTTGCACCAGAGTTTGACCTCGTCGGTCGTGAAGTTCGTGCCGTTATCAGTGATGATGCTGTGGGGGACGCCGTAGATATGAAGTCTATCACAGGTCCGGATTCGGCCGTCTTAACAGGCTTGACCTCTATCCATTTGGTGAATTTATCCACCATGACCAGTAGGTATTTTTGCTTGTGGGTTCCTCCTTTAAGGGGTCCAACCATGTCAAGCCCCCTGACCGCGAAGGGCCAGGTGATGGGTATAGTTTGGAGGGCGGTGGGTGGCATGTGGCTTTGATTAGCAAAGAGCTGGCAACCGACGATCGTTGGACTAAGTCCTGAGCATCTGCCTGGGTCGTCGGCCAATAAATCATGTACGGAAGGCCTTTCTTACAAGGGCCCAGGCTGCGGCATGGTGCCCGCCGAGTCCGGCATGAATTTCAGCCAGAAGATTCCGCCCTTCCTCTTCGGAGATATACCTTTGAAGGACTCTGGTGGTGCTTTTCTTATAAAGCTCTCCCTCATGGACTTTATAGGCTTTAGATCACCGCACTATGCAGCGTGCCTCGTTTTGGTCCTCGGGAAGTTCCTGCCTGGTTAGGTAGGCTAGGAATGGTTCCGTCCACGGGGCAATGACTGCCATTATTACGTGGGCTGAAGATGTTACTTCGTTGGCAGAGCCTCCAATTTTGTCAGAATGTTCGGTGTCGGGCAGTTCTGTTGGGTCCGGGCTGTTATTTCCGGACTCCCCTTCCCATAATACGGATGGCTTGAACAGCCTCTCTAAGAAGATATTGGGGGGGGGGGACGGCATCGCGCTTCGCGCCAATGCGTGCCAAGACGTCTGTTGCCTGATTGTTTTCCCAAGCTATATGGTGAAATTCGAGCCCTTCGAACCGAGCTGACATTTTTAGGACGGCGTTGCGATAAGCTGCCATTTTCAGATCCTTGGCATCAAAGTCTCCATTTATTTGGGATATCGCGAGGTTCGAATCCCCGCGCACCTCTAGGCGTTGAATGCCCATGGATACTGCCATCCGGAGACCATGTAGAAGGGCCTAGTATTCGGCTGCGTTGTTGGAGTCCGTATACATTATCTCGAGTACGATTGAATCTGTATCTCCTGTTGGGGACGTCGAACGACGCCAACCCCTGCACCAGCCAACATTTTGGAGCCGTCGAAGTGCATGATCCATTGGAATATGTGCCGTACTCTTTAGGGAGTTCGCTTCATCCATTCGGCATTTAAGTCGGCCAAAACTTGCGACTTAATAGCTCGCCGTGGTTTATAGGTTATGTCGAATGGGAGGAGCTCAATGGCCCATTTGGCAATCCGGCCCGTCGCGTCGTGGTTGTTTATAATGTCGTTAAGAGGTACTTCGGAGGCTACTGTTATCGAACACTGTTGAAAGTAGTGTCGCAGCTTCCGGGATGCCATAAACACCGCGTACGCTATCTTTTGATAATGTGGATACCGTGACTTGTATGGAGTGAGGACAGTGGACACGTAGTAAACTGGTTTTTGAAGGGGGAACTTGTGTCCGTCCGTTTCTCGTTCGACAACAAGCACCGCGCTTACAACTTGATGAGTTGCTGTGATGTATAATAGCATTGGTTCGCCCATGTTGGGCGCGGCCAGGACCGAGTTTGTTGCCAATATGGCTTTTATTTCTTCGAGTCCGGCCGTGGCGGCATCCGTCCACTCGAAGTGTTCGGTGCGCCGGAGGAGGCGATAAAGGGGTAATGCCTTTTATCCCAAACGGGAGATAAAGCGTCTTAGAGACGCCACGCATCCGGTCAATTTTTGTATTTGTTTGAGGTCCTTTGGGATATCCAATTGTGACAGAGCTCGGATCTTGGCTGGGTTTGCTTCAATTCCTCTACCGGATACAATGAAGCCCAAGAGCTTTCTGGCTGGTACGTCGAAAACGCATTTCTCCGGGTTAAGCTTGATGTCATATGTTCGGAGATTATCGAATGTGAGCCTCAAGTCGCCTACTAGAGTTTCGACATGCTTGGTTTTGACGACCACATCATCTACGTATGCCTCCACCGTTTTGCCGATCTGGTTTGCGGACATGTACGAATCATGCGCCGATATGTTGCGCCGGCGTTTTTGAGCCCGAAGGGCATTGTGTTGAAGCGAAGGGGCCGTATGGGGTGATAAATGCCGTTGCGGCTTGGTCAGCTCTGCCATCTTAATTTGATGGTAGCCTGAGTATCGCCGAGGAAACACAATGAATCGAACCTGCGGTAGCGTCGATAATTTGATCGATGCGGGGAGGGAAAGGATCCTTTGGGCAAGCCTTGTTGAGGTCCTTGAAATCGACGATAGGCGCTGTGGATTTGTCCTTCTTTGGTACCATCACAAGGTTTGCTAGCCAGTCCGGATGTTTTATATCTCTAATGAATCCGGCCTCCAGAAATTTTGCTAGCTCCTCTCCCATGGCTTGTCTCTTAGGTTCGGAGAAACGCCAAGAGCCTCGCTTGACTGGCTTGAATCCTTTTAGGATGTTTAGGCTGTGCTCGGCCAGCCGGCGTGGGATTCTGGCATGTCGAAGGTGCGTGCAAAATGTCCCAATTTTTGCGTAGGAATTCTCGTAGTCTGGCGTCTACATCGGGTTTAATTGTGCCCGATGGAGGCCGTTTTGTAGGGTCCGTTGGGTGGACTTGGAATTTGACTATTTCATCCGCTGGTTTAAAGGAGGTGGACTTGGATCTTTTATCGAGTATCACATCGTCCCTGTTCACCGTGGAGCGCAGCGCGATCAATTCCTCGCCGCTAGGGCTTGGATAGTGGCTCAAGGGCTAGTGCGGCTGTCTTATTTTCGGTAGCGGAGTGCTATGCCCGGTCACTAGCAAGAGTGATGATTCCGTTGGGCCGGGCATTTTGAGCTTCATGTACCCGTAATGGGGTATAGCTTGAAAAATTGTGAATGCCTCTCGCCCTAATAGGCGTGGTATCCGCTGCTGAACGGGCCACCGAACGTGACCTCCTCGGATCTGTAATTATCCGGCGTGCGAACACCACATCCAAGTGTGATTTTTCCTGTGCAGACGCTTCCGACTGGGTATTGTTCCTCTAAAGGTTGTGCTGCTTCGCTCAATGCGGCTCCAGTCTATTTCCATTTTTCAAAGGGTTTCCTCATAAATGAGGTTCAATCCGCTGCCACCATCCATGAGTACCTTGGTAAGGCGAAAGTCGTCCACTATTGGACTGAGGACTAATGCTTCTCGTGCTCGGGCTGTTCGGAATTTAGGTTCATCACTGGCATTAAAGGTAATAGCCGTGTCACTCCATGGATTTATTGTTGCTACTTGGTAGACTTCGGCAAGGCCGCGGAGTGTTCGCTTTCGCATATTATTTGATGTGGAAGTCTCGAAGACTGTTAATACCGTACTAGTATCCCTGGGCTGGTGCTCTGTGGATGCTGGGGTTAGAAGCTCTTCGCCACTTTTGGCCACCTGCCGGAGTATCCAACATGCTCTAAGGCTATGAGTTGGTGTGGCGCCCTCTGTACTATGAATTTTACAGGGTCCATTGAGCCATCCCTCCAGTACGGTTCCATGCCCCATAGGGGGTTTTTGTTTTTTGGTGCTTAACCCGGGTGATTGGCGATAATTGTCACGACCGGTTTTTCAATAAAATACTTATTGAGAAACCGATCTTTTGATTCCAAAGATAGGAAGAATTCTCCTTCATGGTAGACAAATACTTGATCTGTAAGTCCAAAGAGCATTAAATATAATACAGGGTTGAGCTGAGGTTGCTCAACAATTTATTACAAACACGCCAATATTGTACATAAGGGCGGCTATGACACAAGGGTGTAGTGGCATACTACTGATTCGAGATAAAAGTGGTGGTGGATATGTCACAGTGGAGTGGTCGACATGACTCCTAATCTGGCAGCTCATCGAGCGTCGAGGTGAGGCTCGATGCATTTATTCGGGTAGCGAAGCGGATATAATACAAGTGACCAAATCCAGGATCGCACGGGATCGATCGGGACTCCTCTAGGCGCCGGACTCGCTATCGAACTCTTCATCCATGAGATCGCCTTTCACAACATCCGCCAAATCAACAAGCCAGGTGAGTACTTTGAAAGTACTCGCAAGACAGTTCGGACATAAGATATAACAAATGCAAGCATGAATGCGCCATGAGCAAATAGCAATGCACACTCAAATAATAAATTTTTGCACGACATGATAAGTAAAAAGGAAGTCAGGCGGTAGTCCTCCCAAAATCCCAACAAAATAACTGAAAACCGATCGGGTGTCTGGAGCGACGCCTCGAAGGGTAAACAAATAAATTATCATGCCGCAGTCGGGCGTCTAAGCGACACCACATAAAGGGCTTATATTGAAAGTAAATAACAAGAGTGCCATAGTCGGACGTCTGAGCGACATCACATAAAGGGCTTATAATGAAAAGTAAATAACAAGAGTGCCACAGTCGGACGTCTGAGCGACATCACATAAAGGGCTTATATTGAAAAGTAAATAACAAGAGTGCCACAGTCGGACGTTTGAGCGACATCACATAAAGGGCTTATATTGAAAGTAAATGACAAGCGTGCCATAGTCGGACGTCTGAGCGACATCGTAGAAAGGGCTTATATTGAAAGTAAATAACAAGCGTGCCACAGTCGGACATCTGAGCGACATCGCAGAAAGGGCTTATATTTCATTATTCATATCCGATAAATTCACGAAGATACAACCCTTACAGGAAATATTCAAAACATAATAATAAACGGGTTAGTCCATCCACATGAATAATCATTTAGCCAGACTTAACACTCATGTGGTTCACCGGAGTTTTGTCACTGAGACTGACACTGACAAGGATAAGTTGAACACAGTACTCGGACATGGATAAGATTATTCGAATGATTTTGACTCTGCAGAGTTTGTACTAATTATCCACAGCCAACGGATTTCCGTAGTCATGAAGGACTAGTTCCGTTTACGGTATTTCGGTAGAAACACATCTAACCAGTACACACCCATCCCACCTCACGATGCCAGGAATCACCCTAGACAACGTTCAAGAAAAACTTTGAGATGAGGAAGTCACAACCTCGAATAGCATGGGATCAAATTTATATTCACGCGCTCTAAGGGGTGCCCCCCTCTCGGTCCCAACCGGAAACACCCATGCCCCCTGACCGGATGACTGGCTTTAATCCAGGGCCATGGAACCCTCATCACGGCCTCTCTATTTGGTGTGTACTAGGAAAGAGGTTTGCAACTTACTAAGCCATATCCCTTGCGGAAAACATGTGGTAGTACAGGAAGGGAAAATGAATGGAAGCGTGACTTGATTCATGTTGACACTGAGTCAAATAGTGCGGCATAAGACTGGCATGCTTCAACACCGCCATCTTACCCCTCTCATGCCATCACATGGTCATGCAAACTCATATCCAACAACATATGGATTTTCAAGCTCACTTGCCTCAACTTTGCATGTAATATAACACTTATCGAAATGCTCATAAACATGCCATGAAACTACTCAATGCATACATCCAAAAACACTCATCATATCAAAAGTTCAGAGTAGTCGGAGTCTAGCTTGGTGAAGTTCGCGGTTCCGTCACCTCCTCCGGTATCTACGGTATAAGAAAACACGTACTAACGTAAATACCGTGGGGGTGAACAAAAGTATTCCAAATATTTTTCAAATAAATATGATAAAAAACTAGACAGAAAAATAAAGGTGACAGAAAAAGAATAAATCAAAAATCATTTTCTGTTCAAAAGTTATTAAAGATTTAGCCCAGGGACTTGTCTGTAATGAAACAGAAAGTTTCCAGGGGCCAGCTTATAAAAACAGAAAATGCATCGGCTAAAAACCCGTCAACTTTAAGGGGAAGCGTATTCTGCCCGAAGGCGTTTTCAGAAAAACGGTTCGGTAAAAAGGGAAAAAGCTGACGAGGGGTCCCACCCGTCAGGTTTGAATTTTCAAATAGAGAGAAGCAGAGTCGCCGGCTGCTCAATGTAGCTAACCCGACCGAAAATGGTCAAGTCTCTCGTAGCTGTACCATCCCAAGATCATGCCGCACACAAGACATTGATGCAAAGATTCAAAGTTCAATCACACCTGAATTTATTACACGATTCTCATAACGAGTCTTTATTACAAGATAATAAATTCGGCCGAAGGCCAACTCATGAGAAATAAACTAAATAAAGCTGCGGAAGCATAGACAAATAGCGAGTCCATCCGACTCCATAGGGCAATCGCCAAGCGTGGATCGTAGCCTCACTCCCTGATCGGAAAACTCCTCCGCAACATAAGAGGTTGCAGCCGTGTAGGTCAGCATTTTGAATATGCCGCAAGTCATGAAGAGAGAACAACAATAAAATTACTAACACTATATGCAATTTGGTGTGGGGCTCTAAGTTTCATTATTTTGCTAAAAGCCGCTTTTTCCCTACAACAAGGACTTGTTTGCAAATACTACAAAATGTTGGTATTTATTGAGATGGTTCCGCCAACCAATGTCTCATTCCCAATTATTAAATAACCCCTCAATTAATTTATTAATTTCGTGTTGAGATTTCGAAATACTCCAAGTTCCAGAGGCTCAAATTGTCCAGAATCGGGACACGGCTAACCGATTAGATCTTCACTCTGCAGAGGTTTGCGACTTTACCCGCAAGAATCGCTCCTCCTTTAAGTCTTCGCACTTCCTGGTGGTTGAAGACGGGACGAACGAAACAGGATCTTCCGAAGAGTTCCTCTGGGCCACTGTCGGTACCCATCCAATCCTACCGTTCCTCTACATCTTGTAGCACCGTCCGGCCAGAGTCACACCTAGGGTCGACCAAGCCGAGCCCATAATGGCTTGCGGCTGCCTGAGTAAGCTTCCGTCAATGGGGTATCCATCCGTCTCTTCGTGGCTGGGTGAAGCTTTCCGCAAGATGTCATGGCTCTTCTCCATGCATCCCGCCAGCCGCTGGTTTCTCCAGGTGCCGTCAACCGTCCTCCACCCAAAGAGTGAATTTTGAAGTCCATCTTGAGCTTGAAGTCATGGGGTTGTCATCTTCTTGACTCTCGCATCTCCCTTATGAATCACTCAACCAACCCGTCACGAGCATAGCAAAATAAACTACTTCGTTCCGGCCATGGTAACAAGGGAATTGGTTTCATCCTACCTCATGATACTACTCAAGAACATAACTTAAAATTCTCCTACTGCATGCATGGTGGGGAGGTAAAATTCTAATGCAATAAAATCATAGGTGTTGTAAAAGAAAACATGGTCAAATGACTTGCCTTCTTGACGGTCTTGAAAGTTAGGGACTCGTGATAGCAGGCTTCAGACTCGGAAATTCTACCGAGGCAAACAAAAATCATAATAAGCATAAGAACATACAATCACTTAACATAACAGCATGCTAACATGAAACACACAAAGCAATCGAACCAAAAACCAAAGAAAACTCGAAGAAATCCAAGCCAACAACTAACAAGAAAATAAAATAAACTTTTTATTTTCTGTAAATAAAAGTTCATGTTCTAAAGCTACAGAAACTAATCTAAAATAAACTATAACATAGGTAAAATAAAATTATTTACTAAATAAAACAATAGGAAAACAATAGCTAGTTAAATAAACAAGAAACACATGATTTTGACTAAAACTATTTTTTATTATGAAAAATACCAAATAAATTCCTATTGCTAAGCAAAGTCAAAACAAAGTAGTGACAAAAGAATCACTAAAATAAAATAATCCTAACTCATTTTATAGCAGAAATACTAATCTGTCTAAAACTAAAATAAAACAATTTCTAATAATTTAAACATGGCCAAACATATTTTCTACAGAAACTACAACAAATTTGCAAACTAACAAAAAAGGAATCAACTAAAAATATTAAGTGACCTAAAAGATATGGATTTTACAAAACTGGAACTATTCTGTAAAAAAACAGAAACGAAAATATAATTAAAAAGAAAAACTATCGCTAACGGGCCTATCTGACGCTCAAGCGACAAATAAATAAAACGTGCCCGAGGGAGTAAATAAACGTGCCCGAGGGCCTATCCTACAATTTGAACATTTGTCCAGGGGCAAAACTCAAACTTAAAAAAAAACATTTTCTAGAAATCCCAAATAAAATCAAATTTGAATTCAAACTTTGTGGCAAAGTTTTTCATCTGACATTTTTGGTGTGTCATGTTTACTCCTCTCCTACTTTTTCTAAAGTATTTGTCAGGCATTGTTTTGAAATAAATTTCAACTGCCAATTTGAATTCAATATCCAACAAACTCAAAAAGCTTCTGAAATACTTCAAATATCACTCAATTTCAAACAATATGCATAGATGCTTAGCTATAATTGTAAAACATTCCAAATGGGAAATTTGGGATGTTACAAACCTACCCACCTTAAGATGAATCTCGCCCTCGAGATTCGGGTTGGCTAGCAAATAGGTGCGGTGGTCTCGGCGGAGGTCTTCTTCTCGCCTGTGTGGCTTCCTCCTCGGAATGATGACTCCACAAAGACCTTGCAAAACTTGATGATCTTGCTGCGGGTGACTCATTCGCAGTCTCGAGAATTCGGACGGGTTTCTCCTCATAAGTCGATCACCGTCGAGCTGTATGGCCTCTAGGGGCACCGTGTGTCTCTTAATGGAATATCGCCATGTCGGCATGGCATTTCTTCACCGAGAAACATGGAAGACATCATGAACTCCGGACAATCCTTCCGCAATTCCAACTTGTAAGCAACTTCTCCCGACGCTCGAGGATTTTGTAAGGGCCAATGAACCGGGTGCTAACTTTCCTTTAACACCGAACCTCTTGATTCCACGAAGGGAGACACGAAGATATGCCCGGTCTCCGCTTCAGACGTTACTTCCTTGCGTTATCGTCGGCATAACTCTTACGTCTCGACTAAGCTACCTTGAGTCTATCTCGAATCAACTTGACTTTCTTCGAATCTCGATAAGGCGGGACCGAAAAGTTTTCGATCTCCAACACCATCCCACAAAGAACGGTGTTCTCGCACCTCCGTCCGTATAAAGCTTCGAAAGGGGCCATCTTCAGACTGGTCTGATAACTGTTATTGTACGAGAACTCCGTGTATGGCAAATTATCATCCCAACTAGACCCATAGTCTAGCGCACAAGCTCTCAACATGTCCTCCAGGATCTGGTTGACTCTCTCGGTCTGTCCATCTGCTCATGGATGAAAAGCTGTATCAACTCCAGCCTCGCACTCCAAAGTTTCATGCAACTCGATTCCAAAACTTTGAGGTAAATTGTGTTCCTCTATCCGACACGATACTCCTCGGAACTCCATGCAAACATACGATCGTGGTCATGTATATCTTGGCTAACTTAGCGCTGGTATAGGTAGTCTTCACGGGAATGAAATGAGCTACCTTGGTCAAACGATCAACAACTACCCAGATGGAATCATAACCTGAACGGGTCCCGGTAATCCTGTGATAAAATCCATTCCAAGTTTTTCCCATTTCCACTCGGAATTGGCAAAGGTTGAAGTAACCTGCTGGCTTCGATGTTCCGCCTTTACTGCGTTGGCAAACGTCGCATCGCTACGCTCGGCAATATCCTTCTTCATACCCGCCCACCGTAAACTTTCCTTCAAATCTAGATACATCTTGGTGTTACCGGGTGAATCGAGTATGGTGAATCATGAGCCTCCTGAAGTATTAGCTTCCTGAGTTCGGGATCATTGGGCACATAAATATGATCCTCGTACCATATAGCTCCGTATTCATCCTTACGAAACCCTTTAGCTTTTCCTTCATTCATCCTTTTCTTTATCTCATCAATTTCCTTGTCCGACTTACTCCGGCTTCACGATTTCTTTTCGCCAAAGTGGACTGAACTTCCAGAGCTGCAACATATCCTCTCGAACTATCTCCGGTCAAAGATCTCGAGGTCATCGACTAACTCCTGGGTAATCCTCCCGCTATAAGAGTATTCACATAACTCTTACGGCTCAAAGCATCTGCTACAATATTAGCCTTTCCCGGTGGTAATGCAATCTCATGTCATAGTCCTTGATTAACTCCAGCCATCTCCTCCGCTCGAGGTTCAACTCTTCTGCGTGAAAATATACTTCAAGCTCTTATGATCTGTGTAAACATCACAACGGTTTCCGATAAGGAAATGTCTCTGTGTCTTGAGTGCATGCACTATCGCCGCTAACTCCAAATCATGTGTGGCATAATTCATCTCGTGTGGTCGTAGTTGTCCGGAGGTATAAGATACAACTTTTCCTTCCTGCATGAGTACTCCTCCGAGTCCCCGACGAGAAGCGCCACAATATACCGTAATCCTTGTGTATGTCCGCAAAATCAGCATCGGGCTGTAACCAAACGTTTCTTCAATTCTCGAAGCTGGCTTCACAATCCTCGGTCCAAATGTACTTGGCGCCCTTCTTCAACAACTCACCATGGGCTTGGCAATCTTCGAGAAATTCTCAATAAACCTCCGATAATATCCTCGCGAGTCCGAGAAAATCTGCGGATCTCCTTGATCGAGGTGGGTGACCGCCAATCGGTGGTCGATACAACCTTGGTGGGGTCAATCGCTATTCCTTCTCCTGAAATAACATGTCCGAGGAATCCGACTTCCTTCAGCCAAAATTCACATTTATGAACTTGGCATACAACTGATGTTCTCGGAGTTTCTCCGTAACTAGACGCAAATGTTCCTTATGCTCTTCCTCGCTCTTGGAGAAAATCAGATATCATCGATGAACACCACGACAAACTTGTCCAGATATTCCATAAATACCTTGTTCATCAAATTCATGAAGTATGTAGGGCATTAGTCAATCCGAATGACATGACGGTATA
Organism: Aegilops longissima; assembly: GCA_021605205.1. NCBI lineage: Eukaryota > Viridiplantae > Streptophyta > Magnoliopsida > Poales > Poaceae > Aegilops > Aegilops longissima. Next base: position 257,361,294 of record CM038680.1, on the reverse strand, counting down.
CTCATATAAACCATACCGTGGTGAATGTTGTTTTAGGTATATCCTTCTCACGGATCTTCAATCGATGATACCGATCAAGATCGATCTTGGAGAATACCTTGGCTCCAACTAGCTGATCAAATAGGTCATTAATCATCGGCAGAGGGTACTTGTTCTTGATGGTCACGCTGCTCAACTAACGATAATCCACAACCATTCTCGTGGTTCCATCCTTCTTCTCTACCAAAAGAACTGGGCTCCCCAAGGTGACGAGCTTGGCGAATATATCCCTTCTCCAAGAGTTCATTAATTTGATTCTTGATCTCTTCCAAATCGCTCGGGGCATCCGATAGGGTCTCTTGGATATTGGGGTTGTGCGGGCAATAACTCAATCAGAAATTCAATGTCTCCGTCCGGTGGCATTCTGGTAATTCCTCCGGAACACATCGGAAAATCTTGTACCATCGGCACTTCCTCTGAACAACTCCCGTGAGGGAATTCACCGATTCTTCATCGGGATACGCTCGATACATACTTGATCCTCTTTCGCCCGGAGTGGTGAGCAGAATCGCCTTCTTGGGCACAGCCTATGTTCCTTCAAACTTCGTCAACCAATCCATGCCTAGGATTACATCCAAGGTCCGGGTTTCCAATACTATGAGGTCTGCGGAAATTTATGGTTTCCGATGTTAAGGGTTGCATGATAGCCTAAGCTCGCCATCATTTCTCCTCTGCGAACCGACGTGAAGAGGGCTTCTAAGGGTTCTAGTGGGCAACCCGCACTTTTCCACAACTACCCTTGATATAAATGAATGCGTTGCACCGTAATCAAAGAGTACCAATATGGATGTGAATTTAATAAAACTTACCAACCACGTTGTTCCGGCTGATCATAGACGCCCTCCACGCCAATGTGGTTCACCCGAGCACGAGGAAAAGGGTTGGGCTTCTTTGCTGAGCTTCCATTGCCGTTTCCATTCCTCCGCTTGGCCTCCGGCAGTCGGTGGCATAGTGCCTGTTTTCCGCACTTGAAACAGTGATGTGACTCAGATCCTTCGAACCGGGTAGGACGATGCTGGTTGCCATTGCCGCTTCCATTGCCTCGCCTTGTTGTCCTGGTTATGTTGTTCCCATTCCTCCATGATTATGTCCTCCATGGGTGTGATGGGTATGCCCTCCCAGTATGGGGCATAACGGGCTTCGCTGAGCTCCGAGTTGTACTTCCCCGCCATACTTCCGCTATGCTATCAATCTGCTGCTGCTTGCCTTCGAGTATGGTGGCCTTGTCTACCAGCTCCGGTAGTTGTTGAAGGTAGCCGCCATTAGCTGCATTCCCAGCTCGCCATTGAGTCCTCGAGAAACTTTTTCCTGCTTTATGCATCCGTGGCCACATCATCCGGGGCATAGCGAGCTAACTTGTTGAACTCATCCACGATCGCCCACAAGACGGTTCCCGGGCGTAAGTTGCGGAACTCACGCTTCTTCAAACTCATGGCTCCGGTGAGACATGAGCGGTGCGGAAAGCCTGCTGGAACTGATCCCACGTGATGGTGGCGATGGGATAAGTGGCGGTGTAGTTCTCCCACCAAGAGGCTGCAGGTCCATCAAGTTGATGTGCGCAAAGCGCACCTTCTCTCGCATCTGTGCATCCAGCAAGTGGCTAACTCCTTCCGACCTTGCGGAGCTAATCATCGGCCACAATCGCTCGGTCTGCTAGAGAACACCGCGGATTCAGCCTTAGGAAGCGGGTCAAGTTGTCAACAGGGGTGGTGGCCGTGGATTGTTGTTGTTGTTGTTGTTCGGTTCGATGAGCATCGCATGAGGGCATTCTCGCCGCTGGATCACCGGGTGAGCTCCGCGGAAAGTTGAGACCGGGTCACGCCTCGGAGGCATCCGTGTTTTGGAGTGGATGAGAAAATTAGAATAGAACAAGGATCTAATGAGAAAATATCACTACCCATATGAATGCACAATCATAATCACACCAATCATTTATTCAATCAACTCAAACATGGTTCAATCTCGGATTACAAATTTTCACGACTAATCAAAAATAACGGCCTAACTGATCGACGGAAAAAAAAATAACAAGGCGGTCGACTAAATGTCTTCATCAATTATCCTTGCGTCCCCTCCGTGCGGCGTCCTCCGTGTGGCGCCCTTCGTGCGGCGCCTCCTCTTGCGGCTTTCTTCAGTGGAGCTTTCTTCATAATCCTGGTCATTGCTCACGAGGGGTCCGTCATCTTCACTCGGAAAAAGGTCTTCTCCCAGGTCCATCTTTTCCTCTAATGCGGCAACATCCATCTTCAGCTTGTCGACTCTCTCCATGAAATCCTTGATTTCTTCTTCATGGTCAAGGAAGTCTGCGTGTGCTTTCTCCTCCAGTTCTAGTTCACGGAACAACAGCCTCCTGTGTACCTTCGAAGTTACGGCGAGTCCGGATTTCCTGTTTCAGAGGAGACTCTCCAAGTCTTGGACATATGAGAGAATGGAGTCGCCCTCACGATGCAGATGATATCTCCATTCCTAGCTCTGCGAGAAATCATGGCGAGGTCCGATGGGTCGAGCTCGCCCTGTACTCTTCTCGGAGATGTCCAAGTGCACGATAAATCGCCATGTCTCTTCCGAGAATCCAACTGAAATTGGTAAACTCAAAGTCAATAGGCTCAATGTCCTCCGAAGGTCCTCCCGAATGTGCACCATAATCCTATAGCGGTATCCGCGGAAGTGCATTGGTAGGCTTCCGGTGATTGAGGGCGAGCAATCTTCAGCTTCTTCACGATCTGGACCAGCTTCTTGCCGAGAGGCATCGCCTCATCTGGTGGCAAAACTCCAAAGAGCAAAACTGGGGTGAACTCGTGGCCATCTAAAATGTTGAAAATCGGAGAGAAGTCGAAATGAACAGGGAGAATTACGGAATGATAAGGACATAAAATAAATAGTCTCTTCCTATGGCTTTCCGATCCTAGGGGTTACGCCCCACGGTCAGCGTAGTGCTCAATACCATCTCAGAGCGACCCGACCAAAACGGTCAAGTCTCGTGTAGCTGTACCATCCCAAGATCATTTGGCACACACAAGACATTGATGCAAAGATTCAAAGTTCAATCACACCTGAATTTATTACACGATTCTCATATCGAGTCTATATTACAAGATAATAAATTCGGCCGAAGGCCAACTCATGAGAAATAAACTAAATAAAGCTGCGGAAGCGTAGACAAATAGCGAGTCCATCCGACTCCATAGGGCAATCGCCAAGCGTGGATCTTAGCCTCACTCCCCGATCGAAAACCTCCTCGCAACATAAGAGGTTGCAGCCGTAGGTCAGCATTTTGAATATGCCGCAAGTCATGAAGAGAGAACAACAATAAAATTACTAACACTATATGCAATTTGGTGTGGGGCTCTAAGTTTCATTATTTTGCTAAAAGCCGCTTTCTCCCTACAACAAGGACTTGTTTGCAAATACTACAAAATGTTGGTAGTTATTGAGATGGTTCCGCCAACCAATGTCTCATTCCCAATTATTAAATAACCCCTCAATTAATTTATTAATTTCGTGTTGAGATTTCCAAATACTCCAAGTTCCAGAGGCTCAAATTGTCCAGAATCGGGACACGGCTAACCGATTAGATCTTCACTCTGCAGAGGTTTGCGACTTTACCCGCAAGAATCGCTCCTCCTTTAAGTCTTCGCACTTCACGGTGTTTGAAGACGGACGAACGAAACAGGGTCTTCCAAGAGTTCCTCCGGCCACCGCCGGTACCCATCCAATCCTACCGTTCTTCTACATCTCGTAGCACCGTCCGCCAGAGTCACACCTAGGGTCGACCAAGCCGAGCCCATAATGGCTTGCGGCTGCATGTAAGCTTCGGTCAATGGGGTATCCATCCGTCTCTTCGTGGCTGGGTGAAGCTTTCGCAAGATGTCATGGCTCTTCTCCATGCATCCTGCCAGCCGCTGGTTTCTCCAGGTGCCCACAACCGCCCTCCACCCAAAGAGTGAATTTTGAAGTCCATCTTGAGCTTGAAGTCATGGGGTTGTCATCTTCTTTACTCTCGCATCTCCCTTATGAATCACTCAACCAACCCCGTCTACGAGCATAGCAAAATAAACTACTTCGTCCCGGGCCATGGTAACAAGGGGAATTGGTTTCATCCTACCTCATGATACTACTCAAGAACATAACTTAAAATTCTCCTACTGCATGCATGGTGGGGAGGTAAAATTCTAATGCAATAAAATCATAGGTGTTGTAAAAGAAAACATGGTCAAATGACTTGCCTTGCTGACGGTCTTCGAAAGTTAGGGACTCATGATAGCAGGCTTCGCACTCCGGAAATTCTACCGAGGCAAACAAAAATCATAATAAGCATAAGAACATACAATCACTTAACATAACAGCATGCTAACATGAAACACACAAAGCAATCGAACCAAAAACCAAAGAAAACTCGAAGAAATCCAAGCCAACAACTAACAAGAAAATAAAATAAACTTTTTATTTTCTGTAAATAAAAGTTCATGTTCTAAAGCTACAGAAACTAATCTAAAATAAACTATAACATAGGTAAAATAAAATTATTTACTAAATAAAACAATAGGAAAACAGTAGCTAGTTAAATAAACAAGAAACACATGATTTCGACTAAAACTATTTTTTTTTATTATCAAAATACCCAAATAAATTCCTACTGCTAGGCAAAGCCAAAACAAAGTAGTGACAAGAGAATCACTAAAATAAAATAATCCTAACTCATTTTATAGCAGAAATACTAATCTGTCTAAAACTAAAATAAAACAATTTCTAATAATTTAAACATGGCCAAACATATTTTCTACAGAAACTACAACAAATTTGCAAACTAACAAAAAAAGAATCAACTAAAAATATTAAGTAACCTAAAAGATATGGATTTTACAAAACTGGAACTATTCTGTAAAAAAAACAGAAACGAAAATATAATTAAAAAGAAAAACTATCGCTAACGGGCCTATCTGACGCTCAGGCGACAAATAAATAAAACGTGCCCGAGGGAGTAAACTGATCGGGCCGGTCTAACTCGACCGCTAACTAAACCAAAATAAACCGTAACTAACCGAACTCTTTTAAAATAAACCATACCCCTTCGTAGATCTAATCTAGGCCCTAGATTCTAGATCGGACGGTGGTGGGCGGCTCCGGGGACTCACCGCGGTGGCGACGACGGCGACGGACGATGGCGGCTCGGGCGACGACGCAAGAGCGGCTCGGTGGTCGGGAAGACGGCGGAGACGTCCGTGGTCTTGGCGGAGCGAGGGGAGGTCGAGGTGGAGTAGGTGGAGCCTGGGGGTCGGAGGCGAGCGGGCAGAGCAATGGCCAAGGGCGGCGTTGGCTCCGGCGAGGAATCGCAAGCGAGGTGGAGGGGTTAAGCGAGGGGAAAGGTGGGGAACGGGTCGAGGGGCGTGGTATTTATAGAGGCGGCGGCTTGGAGGAGGGGCGACCGGGAGGGATCCCGCGATCTCCGGATTCCAGGGCGGCGACGCGAGTTGGCGGGAGAGGAATAAGAAGGGTGGGGCCAGCGCCACAAGAGAGAGGAGGAGGAGTTTGATCCGGCGACCGAGGAAGGGGTTTCGGTCGCGCGGCTCGGGCAGGCCGGCTCGGGCGCTGGCTGGGCCGGTTGGCCTGGCCCGCTGGTGGGCTGCCTCGGCACTGGCCGGGTCGGGTTGGTTCTGGTGGCGCTCGGGTTTTTTCCTTTTTTGAATTAGAGAGAGAGAGAGAGAATATATTAAATATATATATTTTATATAGGACATATATATATCAAAATTCTCAGGGGAATTTATCCTACAATTTGAACATTTTTCCAGGGGCAAAACTCAAACTTAAAAAAAAACATTTTCTAGAAATCCCAAATAAAATCAAATTTGAATTCAAACTTTGTGGCAAAGTTTTTCATCTGACATTTTTGGAGTGTCATGTTTACTCCTCTCCTACTTTTTCTCAAGTATTTGTCAGGCATTGTTTTGAAATAAATTTCAACTGCCAATTTGAATTCAATATCCAACAAACTCAAAAAGCTTCTGAAATACTTCAAATATCACTCAATTTCAAACAATATGCATAGATGCTTAGCTATAATTGTAAAACATTCCAAATGGGAAATTTGGGATGTTACACCGAAGCTTGCGGTGGTCGCCGGCGGCGATCCACGGCGAGTTAGGAGGAGTGGAAGGTACCTACGTGATCAGTGTGCCCTTCCGTGTCTGTGGGTGGTGGAGGTGGTCGTCGGCGAGCACCACGTCGACGGCGGCCCTTACTCCAGCGGACGGCGGCTCGGGTGATGTTGGATCTCATCGGGGAGGGATGCGGAGGTTAAATTGGAGCTCGGGTTAGAGTACTGGGTGCATGAGAAGACTATTGACGTGGTTTGGGAGGCGGGGATGGCCTCACCTGAGTGGATCGAGCTGGAGCCCGAGGCGGATCGGGGCAGCCGGAGTCGGGGGAGGAGACCTCCTCGAGGTCCTCCTGGTGGCTTGGCGGGGCTCTGGTGAGGTGGAGTGGTGGTGCGGGCTCGAGAACAAGCTCGGGACCTCCTTTTATAGGTGATCCGAGGCGGTGGCCGCGAACAGAAATCTCCGCGACAGTTCTGGGCGGTGCAAAGGTTGGTCGGGTAGTTTAGGGGTTGGGCATCAACGTGGAGATCCACCGCTTCCATTCAGATGCTAACCTAGGTTGGATTAGGCGTGCTTGGTGGTTTCGACGGAACGGCTTCAGGGTCCGCTGGCGCGCAGAGGGCGCTACTCGGCTTGCCGGGCCACGGCGACGGTGCTGCGGCGCATCGGCAAGCGACGCCACTGGAGGCCTCGGTGCATTGGGCGGCGCCGGACGGTGCGTAAAGCTGGCGCTTAGCTCCCGCTGGCCGCCACGGGTGGCTCGCCATCGCAGAAGCTGCCGGCGTCGGCGAGGCACGCCGCCATCGACACATGCGCCCGCCCAAGAGAGCGTGCGATGCTCGATAAGGAGGAGAGGCCGTGCAACGTGCCAGGCGTGTCTTGGTGATCGGCGACAAGTCTCGAGCGAAAATGACATCGATCGTCGAATCGCAACTCTGAATTTCTGAATATATACAGAAACAGTGCAGGCCAAGTGTTCGATGAAATGATTTAGGCATGAAGAGAATTTATCTGGGGCTGATCTTTGGTGTGGTAGCCTCTCAAAGCACCTGGGGGCTGCCTGATTTTTGGTGGAATTTTTGGAGAAAAGAAAATATGAATTTCACCAAAAATGATGAATCTGGTCCAAACTTGCAGTGGTTGAAACTTGAAAATTTTGAATTGTGGTAGAGTGGATCTTGATGGATCTAGGTTGGGGGTGCTAGGGACTATCCAGAGGAGTTGGTTTGAGATCAAAACTCAAAGGAAATCAGGTACTTCCTTTGTAAATCATCTAGGCTTAAAATAAAAGACAGAATTGTTTTTGGGGATAAAATAAATGAAATAAAATTCAAAAATGGGTTGAACTTGTTGGAACAGAAAGTTTGGGTTGCCCCAAAGTGGAGGGAGGGGTTTTGGGAGAAATTCCAACATGAGGCATGGTAAAACAATGGGTGGTTTCAAAACAAAAGAATAGCCCCAAAACCCATAGGGTTTCTTTTTAATAGAAAATAAATTCCAAAAATTTATTTGAGATGGGTTAAAATCAGAAGGAAGGTTTTTAATAACCAGACACCAAGGTTGAAGAAGATACAAAATAAAATCCTTGCCATGGGGGGAAGTTTTTGAGAAGGAGGGGTTTTTGGAAAGATTTTAAATGGCCTCCTTCAAATCAAAACAAAGTTTTTGTCAAAACCAAATTAAAAAATTTGGAGTGTCACAATAATGCACCCTTTTATTTCAGACTGGGTTTGTATTCAGGGCTCGATTGTCCCAAAATCTTACTGGTTTTCAGCGCTTTCCATCATGACAAGATTTCAGTACTATGGACGCCGAGTCAAGAAAGCGTGTAATTTCACGGCGACCTATGGTGTTGAGGATTCCTTGTCCACGCAATTATTGTAGAAGAATGAAATTGCGTCTTCCTCGCGGCGATCCTTTATCCTGCTCATAACCAGGAGGAATCGCCCAAGAATGATGTACTGCTTCCTGCTCTTGCCTAATTTTGGATAGATCGCCTATGTTCGAGTGGGTAGGTGGAATTAGATCCAAACCTCACCCACCGAGGCTCAAGGGCCAAGGAGTTTCGAACTCTAAGCTTGGATTCTTGGATGTTGTCCAATGAATCTAGCCCGTTGCTCGACTCTAAGTTCAGGTCTTGAGGACGCCCTCCCCGCGGGTATCCGCTTGAGGATCGAATCCGGACATAGCTAGTCCTTAAGATAGATGAAGGGTCGCTGCATTGTTCCTCCACCACAAAGAACATGATGGGTGACCCGGGAGAGTTAATCTCTCGATCGGGTTTAGGCCCAATCTGATCATAGTCAGTAGCGACTCCCGAGCGGCGATGCGATCCAGAGCTCTTTAAGGAAGAGAGCTCCGTCGGATCTAACTGCTTTCGGCGAAGTTCCGAGTTGACGTGAAGATTGCTTTTGATGACCCGAGAAGTCATCGTCAGCGTGGCGGCCAAACAGGCGGTCATAAGAAAGCCGCCTAGCCGGAGAGTTTGTCCGATAGCCAAAGCTCCTTTAGCAAAAGTGTCATCTTTAAAGACGGATGAGGCATCCTTCTCGATGGCGACGCATACGAGGAGCTCTCAATGAAAGCACCAATGTCGGTGTCAAAAGCTGGCGGATCTCGGGTAGGGGTCCCGAACTGCAAGCGCCTAGGCGGATGGTAATAGGAGACAAGGGACACGATGTTTTACCCAGGTTCGGGCCCTCTCGATGGAGGTAAAACCCTACTCCCGCTTGATTAATATTGATGATATGGGTAGTACAAGAGTAGATCTACCACGAGATCGAGAGGCTAAACCCTAGAAGCTAGCCTATGGTATGATTGTTGTTCGTCCTATGGATTAAAACCCTCCGTTTATATAGACACCGGAGAGGGCTAGGGTTACACAGTAGTCGGTTACAATGGGAGGAGATCTACATATCCAGACGCCAAGCTTGCCTTCCACGCCAAGGAAAGTCCCATCCGGACACGGGACGAAGTCTTCAATCTTGTATCTTCATAGTCCAGGAGTCCGGCCAAAGGCTATAGTCCGGCTATCCGGACACCCCCTAATCCAGGACTCCCTCAGTCCCTCATATAAACCTGACAGTTGTCTATCTATGATCATGCAAACATTACTAGTGTACAAGTGATAACAACAAACTGATGTCTACTATGCAACTTTATCCTGGTAGATGTTGTTGGGCCTCCAAGTGCAGAGTTTTGTAGGACAGTAGCAAATTTCCCTCAAGTGGATGACCTAAGGTTTATCAATCAGTGGGAGGCGTAGTATGAAGATGGTCTCTCTCAAACAACCCTGCAACCGAATAACAAAGAGTCTCTTGTGTCCCCAACACACCCAATACAATAGTAAATTGTATAGGTGCACTAGTTCAGCGAAGAGATGGTGATACAAGTGCAATATGGAAGGTAGATATAGTCATGATGACAAGTTTCATGGTTATCATAATTCTTTATAGCATACATGTCATCTCAATAATCATCATTGATAGCAACTTTGTTCTCATAATCAATTGGAACCTCTTCCAAAATAGTGGAATAATTACTAAATAAAGTCATGACCTCTCCAAATCCACTTTTATCATTAAAATAAGATTCAACACCCTCCAAAATAGTGGGATCACTACTTCCTAAAGTTGACACTCTTCCAAACGCACTTTCATAAATATTGCAATCATAAAAAATAGTAGGCATACAATCATCATATTAAATTTGCTCATCAAAACATGGAGGACTAAAAATTATCATCTTCATTAAACATAGCATCCCCAAGCTTGGGCCTTAGCATATCACAAGCATAATCACTCTCATCATTAATAATATGAATAGTACCAATAGTATAACAACTTTCTAAGTTGGTGACAAAAAGATTTTCAAGATTATAACAAGTATCATTACTTTCCCAATCATAATCATCATAATGAGTAATAGGCATAACAACAATAGGAGCAACATCATTTGGGTGGGATACCTTTTTACCTTTGCTTCTCCGTCTTTTCTTTTTCTTCTTCACATCATGTGTGGGTTTTATCACCCTTTTGGAGCTCCTTATTGATGAGATTGGTTGAATAAAAAGCTCCTCCTCGTTACCTAATTCATCATAAGAGAAAATCGGAGGATATTGGGAAACCTCTTCCCCTTCATTAGTATTCTCTTAATCTTCTATTTGTTTTATTGTCTTTAAGTAATTGGCAATATAAGGATTCTCAATGCAATTCACCGCACAATACATATAAATTTCCCCTAGATCAAAATCAAGAACTCTCTCAAAATAATATTCTGGAATACCCTTAGTTAAACATTTCATTTCTTCATATCTCAAAAGCAATCTAAGTTCATTATGATGCGCAAGGGAAATCAAGTCATCACAAATTTTTGGACACGATTTGATCATGAAACAATTTGCATTGGAGATTTAAATGACCACGTTCATTGCAAAGTTCACAAGGATGGCTGAAAATATTAAATTTTTTGGCACAAACATCTAGCCTCTCTTGCAACCATTTAGTTTCTAAATACTTATGCCTCTTGCAAAATCTGTCTTCCCTTTTTGGTTTGTAACGGCAAACTCTATGCACTCCACAAAATGACATGTTTATAAGAAACATTTTTATCGTGAATAGTGCAATCATCGTTAGTACTATGGTTATTCAAAGAATTCATACTAACAACACTGCAATCATGCTCATCATTCGAAGATTGTATGTCAAATATTTTATTGCATTCTTCCTCTAGCAATTGAGCACAATTATCAAAATCCTTATTTTCATGAAAGACATTAAAAAGATGAAGCATATGAGGCAACCTCAATTCCATTTTTTGTAGTTTTCTTTCATAGACTAAACTAGTGATAAAACAAGAAACTAAAAGATTCAATTGCAAGATCTAAAGATATACCTTCAAGCACTAACCTCCTCGGCAACGACACCAACAAAGAGCTTAGTTGATGGGGTGTGAGTGCCGTTTACCTAGCCTCCCTGGCAACGGTGCCAGAAAAGAGCTTGATGTCTACTACGCAACTTTATCCTGGTAGACGTTGTTAGGCCTCCAAGTGCAGAGTTTTGTAGGACAGTAGCAAATTTCCCTCAGGTGGATGACCTAAGGTTTATCAATCCGTGGGAGGCATAGGATGAAGATGGTCTCTCTCTAACAACCCTAAATCCAAATAATAAAGAGTCTCTTGTGTCCCCAACACACCCAATACAATGGTAAATTATATAGGTGCACTAGTTCGGCGAAGAGATGGCGATACAAGTGCAATATGGAAGGTAGATATAGGTTTTTGTAATCTGAAATTATAAAAACAACAAGGTAACTAGTAACAAAGGTGAGCAAAAACGGTATTGCAATGCTTAGAAACAAGGACTAGGGTTCATACTTTCACTAGTGCAAGTTCTCTCAACAATGATAACATAATTAGATCATATAACAATCCCTCAACGTGCAACAAAGAGTCACTCCAAAGTCACTAATAGCGGAGAACAAACGAAGAGATTATTGTAGGGTACGAAACCACCTCAAAGTTATTCTTTCTGATCGATCTATTGGGCTATTCCTATAAGTGTCACAAACAGCCCTAGAGTTTCTACTAAAATAACACCTTAAGACACACATCAACCAAAACCCTAATGTCACCTAGATACTACAATGTCACCACAAGTATCTGCGGGTTTGATTATACGATATGCATCACACAATCTGAGATTCATCTATTCGAACCAACACAAAGAGCTTCAAAGAGTGCCCTAAAGTTTCTACCGGAGAGTCAAGACGAAAATGTGTGCCAACCCATATGCATAAGTTCACAAGGTCACAGAACCCGCAAGTTGATCACCAAAACATACATCAAGTGGATGACGTGAATATCCCATTGTCACCACAGATAAGCACATGCAAGACATACATCAAGTGTTCTCAAATCCTTAAAGACTCAATCCGATAAGATAACTTCAAAGGGAAAACTCATTCCATTACAAGAAGGTAGAGGGGGAGAAACATCATAAGATCCAACTATAATAGCAAAGCTCGCGTTACATCAAGATCGTGCCATATCAAGAACATGAGAGAGAGAGAGAGATCAAAGATATATCTACTGGTACATACCCTCAGCCCCGAGTGTGAACTACTCCCTCCTCGTCATGGAGAGCGCCGGGATGATAAAGATGGCCATTGGTGATGATTCCCCCCTGTGGCAGGGTGCCGGAACAGGGTCCCGATTGGTTTTTGGTGGCTATAGAGTCTTGCAACGGCGGAACTCCCGATCTTGGTTCTGTTCTGGAGGTTTTGGCGTCGAGAACAAGTCAGGGGAGTCCACGAGGGGCTCATAAGGTCGGGGGGGCGCCCTGGGGGGCCCACCCTTGTGGTGGCCTCGGGACTCCTCTGGTGCATCTTCGGTACTCCGTTGGCTTATTTTGGTCCATAAAACATCGTCGTAAAGTTTCAGGTCAATTGGACTCCGTTTGGTATTCCTTTCCCGTGAAACTCAAAAACAAGGAAAAAACGGAAACTAGCACCGGGCTCTAGGTTAATAGGTTAGTCCCACAAATCATATAAAATAGCATATAAATGCATATAAAACATCCAAGATTGATAATATAATAGCATGGAACAATAAAAAATTATAGATACGTTGGAGACGTATCAAGCATCCCCAAGCTTAATTCCTACTCGCCCTCGAGTGGGTAAATGATAAAAAGATTTTTTTTGATGTGGAATTCTACACTACAAAAAAAGACACTTCCGTGATGATACATGTTTGTCACAGTAGGTCACGTTTTCTATCATGCATGTACAACCATGACAATTTTATGACAAAATCAAGATAGTCATACCTGTGTTGTCGTAGAAGTGTTCCATGACATTACCAAAATTATCATCATGGAAGTGTCCACTTCCATGACGATAAATCACGGTCATAGAAGTGCTTTCGTCAAGGGTGACCGACACGTGTCATCCACCATAACGGGTCACCGTTAAGCTATCGGGTCTAGTTTTGGATCCGATAACCCGTTAACAGCCCGGACCAATGAGGATTTTCCATGTGTAAAATTGTCATTGACCGGAGGAAACACGTGTTGGCTCACCGTTGGGACAGATGTCATCCATTCATTGGACAGGAGGCACCTATGATACGTCGACACGTGGCACGATCCAACAAAGGCCCATATAGGTTAAAAGGGCCGGCCCACTCAAAGGCCCATAGTACTTACTCAGGTACTAGTGGGCCAGCCCAATAACGGCCTGTTTAATAAGGCCCATTTACGGCCCGAAGCCAAATCTGGTCCGTTAATTGTTCATCGAATATTTGGGCCCAATTACGGCCCAGTGACTTTCGGCCTGTTAGAGGCCCGATGTAGACATGGGCCCATTTCAGACCGGTGTGTCTTTCGTCCTGGGAATGGCCCGTGCTTCCCATGCGCCATATATGGTCCGACGCTACATCGGGCCCACTAACAGCATGTGATAAAGGTGGCAACAGTTCAGCCCAACGTGACTTTGGGCCTGTTAAAGGCCTTTCGTATAATTCGGCTCGTTGATGCGTGTACTAAGCTTTCGGCCTCTTAAAGGCCCATGATATCAGTGGGCCAACTCAGGCACGAAATATGTTTCGGCCTGGTAACGGCCCGTCATATAACTAGGCCAAAAAAGGCCTGGTCTACCTTCCAGCCTGCTGAAGGCCCGTCGACGACTAGTGAAAATTGAGGCCCAACATGAATTTCGGCCTGCTAAAGGCCCATGGTTTCTTCTGGGCCGTAACAGGCCACCAGAATATTCAGCCTGTTAATGGCCCAACGCTACATGGGCCAAACTAAGCGCTTGGTCCACAAAAGGCCCAACTAAAATTTGGGTCGAATATAGGCCGGAGTAAGTTGTGGGCCTGGCGCAAAGTGTGAAGGCCCCAATAGCCATTCGCGCCCAAGAAATATGCAAGTCGGCCCAATTGTGGCCCGCTAAAAACCAGGACCGTTAGAGGCGAATGTTTCGGCCCGGTCGACTACATCAGATTCTTTTTCGGATAGCGAATGATGGCAGTAACTAGTAGGAATTAAGAACAAACCTACTCTATACAATAAAGAAATTATGGCATAGTAACTTAGAATAAACCTACACTATACAATAAAGGATTTATGGTATATTACATCCACTGGGCATCAAAGTGCGCCACTAGTGATCATAAAGCGCAATGAAGAAGCAGATTACAAAAACTGGGCACCATTGCAGCGTAACAAAATAATACTGAACCGAGACCACTTCCAAGACAGTTCTAGAAAGGTTAGCCTTGTGCGGGAACTGCTGCGCAAGCTGTTGAGCAAGACTGTGAGACCGGCCTAGCATGTCGGTCATAGCTTCCAGGTGTAGCTGTTTAGCAATGAGGTTCTCATTGGTGTTCTCCGTAATCTTTCTTAGAGATAGGACTTCAAGTCGAAGTTGAGTTGCAGAATGCCTTTCTGCTAGAACATGGGACTGAAGAAGTCAAACTGATTCAGATAGCGGATTCTATGAGCTTGTCTGACTGCTAGTCTCAAGTAACTTGAACACTGCATCAAGACAAGACTTTGGGGTTGTCTCGCTATCTTCAAGATGTTTTGCCTTCTTTGCTGCAATATATGTTGGGTTTGTGTCACAGCCTTCAGCAGACTTGTGCATGCCATCAGGCATATCACCCTGAAACAAGCAGAGAGATGACAGGTTTTGCACGTGTATAAACAAAGATGATAACTGTGCTGTCAATTCCATCCAGTTTCTAATTAGAAAATAAAGAGTAAGTCCAAAATATCAATAGCATAATTTGGCATTGTTCATAATGCGGGGAGCTTCAATACACTACTGGATTACCATGTCAACATAACAAGCATAGATGAAGGGCAAAGACAATCATTGTATCTATTTTGGTTAATGTGCATGGCATGTTGTTCATATCATCAGCCACATCAGTAGGACAAAACAGAGATGACAAGGTGCAAATGTGGGCTGCTTCACCACACACTGGATTATAGATCCACAAAAACAATCATACATATAGGGAGTATTGAGTAATGTGCATGGTATGAATAAGGAATTTGGTTTTACAAGTAAAACTTGGAACTTACGGTTGTTGCGAACATGCATTTTGATAGAAACAACAAACTAAATAGCAGTAAACGAGCAAATTAAACATCAGTTGAGGATAAAGGCTTTAGAAGGACTGACTTACATTAACAGTTAACACCGGCTTTATAATGCCATTCTCCATGTCAAGGGAAGGATAACTCAAGAATTTCAGCACATAATCTTCTTCATAAGCATTGTCTGTACTCTACATTTTGTAGAGAGTAATTATAGATATGATAATACTGGAAGGGATAGAGGACAATGAACATAAGATGCAGACTGATGCTACATAATCAACTACCAATCCCTAGAAGTACAAGCATTACAGGATAAAATGTACTGACAAGAGCAATGGGCTACACTTCTGCACTAGCATTGTCTGTGTATTCAACTTTTTGGTAAGATTAAATATAGATCTGATATTTTTTAGTAAATGGTGGGCGAGGGAGATAAGATGCAGAATGCTACACAATGAACCAATCCCTCTTCCCATAATACAAGAGTGTTTTGAACACTGGTGTATTGTACAAAATGTTCTTATATTATGGGACGGAGGGAGTAGCTAGTAATATAAGTACAGTGATAGACGACATTCAGTCCTTACAAGAGGACTGCAGAGCTAAACCTCTTCAAAAGCATTGGGTTGATTCTAAATTTATGTAACAGTCCATATGAATCTGATAATGTCCACCAAATGGACGATAACGAGGCTAACATGTGCAGTGATGCTACATAATCAAACAGCTATGAAAGTAAGTATGGTCATACACGGCAAGAGGTACTCACAAGAGCAATGCAAAGCAAAGTATAGTTGTAGATTATGTGGTCCCTTGAGAATGAATGTTCTTCTGCTAACAGTTTTCATACAAGTGAGACGTTAAGGCAAATGCAGAAATGTAGTTCAAATTGTGATGTGATATCATAGACAGTACCTTACGCTACAGACGAGACCAATGTGTAACAAGATTATTCCTGTCACTGTCTGATAAATGTAGCACCAGAGACTTTACAAAAATTTCTTTTAGAGGCTTTCCATTGAAGTGCGCTTGCCTCAGGTAGGAACGATACTTCATCAACGAGTGCTTGAAAAGTGCAACCAACCCTTTGCTTGTCTTGACAATCCAGTTTGGTCCTCGCCTATTTAAAAGAATGAAATCTTGTGTCTTCTGTCAGCAGAAACATATGCAGTAATTACCATGAATAACATTAGTACATTACTTACGTGTAAGTTGCGGAGGAAGACTGGAAATTGTTCTGTGTCTACGGTATAATCTTTCCATGAAGGAAAGATGAGCACAAAGTTCCTAACAACAATATAAGCTTCATCTTCTAAACTAGGAAGAAATGGAACAGGGGTCCTATTTGCTGCAATTGGGGCTCT
This sequence comes from Aegilops longissima, assembly GCA_021605205.1. Classification (NCBI taxonomy): domain Eukaryota; kingdom Viridiplantae; phylum Streptophyta; class Magnoliopsida; order Poales; family Poaceae; genus Aegilops; species Aegilops longissima. The sequence goes on along the minus strand of CM038680.1, from coordinate 257,344,689 downwards.
CTCAGGTTCGAAAAGGGATTTGGCAACTGGACTTGGTGTGTTGTTTGCTGGAATGGGGGTTTTGCGTCGTAGAGCTGGTGCTATGTCAACTGGCATCATCGTACTGTTTGCTACAGTTGGGGTCTGCTGAGTTGGGCATCAGAAATGACCAGTGTAGTACGGCTAGAGTCTGCTAGAGTTGGGGTGTTTTGTGGGTCACGTGATATTGCAACTACACCTAATGGGCTATTTGATTTATCAGGTGTCACTACCTTTTCCAAATACTTTGCTCGTGCTCCTCCTTGATCAGCAATTGCCCTCTTCCTTTTGAACGTCTGATACACAAGAACAACATTTGAATGGATAAATATGGTATGATGACAGATGGAATATGTACTGAAAATGGATAGGCAGGGCGTATTCACATACACGATGTTTAAACTAAGCTAATGGCAGTGCAACAAAGTAGAAAAAATGCAAAGCATCAGTTGCAAGATATGTGCGACCAATATAACCTTGGAAAGTTAGAGCAAGCACCTTGATGGAAGATAGGGCATCTGCCTCTGACTCCTCCACTAGGGAGCTACATTGACTTAGGTCTCCCTCTAGCTTAGAATCACTGTTAGGATCATATTCTGAGAATGAATCTGTAGGCGGAGAGCGTTTGGATTGCATTGCATCCAGACTTGATTTCAGTCCCTTAATGCCAAGTTTGACAGCTATGGCATTGTTCTGCTTTATTCTTTTCATGCGCGCAAGCTCATAATCATTATGAAGCTGTTCAGAATCTGAGATTCATGAAAACATAAAAGTAGTCAGATTATCTATGGAATGCATTGCGGATTCAACTCGAAGAGTGTCTCCCTATAAACCCCTGCATATGCAAAGTTCACCCCCAACCTTGCTGACCAGACCACACACAGAAATATAAACCTCTTATGTCTCTATAACAGGCGGACACACATTTCAAAACTAAAGTAGGAACATTAGAATCATATCAAATTCGTATTTGAACAAATAAACTAAGGAATTATCAATGGCATAATGTTTAGCTTCAAGGGGGGAGTGCTGGTAGTGCGACACAAAGCAAGAAGGCAGATTGTATTCCATGTAAAAGATCGTAGTCTATGTAAAAGCTGGAAATGACACTTTCTTTCTATACAATGCAGTGCTCGTTGCCCACACATGATGGAAGAGATCACACAGAGAAATACTATTCACTCATGTCTACGGTTCCAATAATTTGAAACAGGGTGGTCCACCCTAAAAGAATATTGACAACAAATATGACAAGGCAAGCATAGATGTAGTGAATTAATCATTTACTTGTGAGCTTACTAGGACAGGTATGCAGAATTGTAACCACAGTAAGAGACCGTCCAAAATCTGAATCAAGAAGTTTGTCTAGCACTTATAGTTTGCAACTAATCGACATGAATAATTGGATATCATATCAAATGAGTAAGAAAGACAAGTAAAATTGTCAACAAACCTGGCTTGCAGTAGTAATCTGGGTCAATGTAACTACGACCAACAATCCAAAATGACTAGTGTGTGTTCCTAGGGCTGGAATTTTGAAACCCTGTGAACTTTACAGGTACTAACGATTACGGAAATACATCTGAACCATTAAGTGTAGGTAGCACTCAGCAGACAACAAACCCTAATGACAGTCCTGCCTAATGAGTAATGAATCAATTAGAAACTGGGTGATGAGGAGTAGCTGCTGAGTGTTGAGGACGTAACTCAGGATAAATCGGGTTGGCTTAGTGGGTGCTGCACGCCTGAGCCCTGAATGGACTGGGAAGGTAGGCACGGCGGCGCACCTGGGCTGCGGTGACGCTGTTGGGGGAGCAGCTCCTGACCTCCTGTTAGTCCGGCGTCTCCTCCTAGAGTCATGCCGTCCGGGGATGACAAGTCGTCGGCGAGGCAGGCGGCTGGGGGCGAGTAGAGGTTGGAAGCGCGTAGTAGAACAGAGGGGAATCGGGGCCTGGGCCGAGCCAAAATCCTGTGGTGGGCTATGCCCACCGTGGGTACCTCAGAGAGATACACACCGAGCGGCGTAACATGCATTTTTGAAACTAAATTAGGAACATTTTGCTGACCAATTAAATGACTCTGTTTTAATAATATCAGATTCGTATTTGAACAACTAAGCTTGTTTAGCTTGATGGGTGGAGCAGTGCTATTATGACACGTATAGTGATCATAAAAGGGGGAAACTCTAAGCATTTTTTTGAGCAAAAGAGGGTTTCCCCTCCGAATTCTATTAAAGAAACCACCACGGAACCAACATGATCAATTAAACCCTAAGCATGATCAATTAAACCCTATTATAAGTGTGCCATGGCAGATTTAAAGCTGCAAACCAGGGAAATGCTATTTAGCATCCATTGTTCGCTTCGAACTAAGAACTAGATTCTAAGAGCTAAAAAGAAAGTACAGTAACCAAGTTACGTCTATTTTCTGGTTGAGATCAAAAAGTTGTGGAGATATGAAGTACCACCTACCACCTCTCTTGCGGCGCCGTGTAGGCAGCTGGGGTGCGATGGCTGTCGGTGGCGTTGAAGCAGATCTACAACGGTAGATGGGTGCATCGGGGGATAAGTCCCGTTGCGGTGGAAGAGAAGGTCGTGTGAGCGGCCCCGGCAAAGAGGACGACGGCGCCGATGAAGCGAGAGGACGCGATGCAGGGCTCTTGGTCCGTCACCGTGGATGAGAAACGTCCATCTCTAGCAGTGGACGACACGGTCTTGGTAGGCGCTCCGGCATGGTGGAGGACAGTGGCGATGGATGGGGTGGAGGACGGTGGCGATGGATGGGGTGGCGGACGGAGGAGGCTAGTGTGGGGATGGTGTTCTAGCGCGGACGGTGTATGTGACACCCCCGATTCAATCGTACACTAATCATGCACGCAAATGTGTACGATCAAAATCAGGGACTCACGGGAAGATATCACAACACAACTCTAAAACATAAATAAGTCATACAAGCATCATAATACAAGCCAGGGGCCTCGAGGGCTCGAATACAAGTGCTCGATCATAGACGAGTCAGCGGAAGAAACAATATCTGAGTACAGACAGAAACAAGTTGCCATAAGATGGCTAGCACAAACTGGGATACAGATCGAAAGAGGCGCAGGCCTCCTGCCTGGGATCCTCCTAAACTACTCCTGGTCGTCGTCAACGGGCTGCACGTAGTAGTAGGCACCTCCAGCATAGTAGGAGTCATCGTCGACGGTGGCGTCTTGCTCCTGGGCTCCGACATCTGGTTGCGGCAACCATGTAGAAGGGAAGGGGAAAAGAGGGAGAAAAGCAACCGTGAGTACTCATCCAAAGTACTCGCAAGCAAGGATCTACACTACATATGCATGGGTATATGTGTAAAGGGCCATATCGGTGGACCTGAACTGCAGAATGCCGTAATAAGAGGGGATAGCTAATCATGTCGAAGACTACGCTCGCAGCCTCCGCCTTGCAAAGATGTAGAAGAGAGTAGATCAAGTCCTCCAAGTAGCATCGCATAGCATAATCCTACCCGACGATCCTCTCCTCGTAGCCCTATTAGAGAGCCACCACCGGGTTGTATCTAGCACTTGGAAGGGTGTGTTTTATTAAGTATCCGGTTCTAGTTGTCATAAGGTCAAGGTACAACTCCAAGTCGCCCTGTTATCAAGATCACGGCTATTCAATAGATTAACTCACTGCAGGGTGCACCACATTACCCGACACGCCGATCCCATTTGGCCGGACACACTTTTCTCGGGTCATGCCCGCCGCGAAGATCAACACGCCGCAGCCCCACCTAGGCACAACAGAGAGGTCAAGACGCCGGTCTAAACCTAAGCGCATGGGTGCGGGCCCATCGCCTTAGCACACCGCACGCTATGTAACGCGACCGAAGCAGACCTAGCCTAGCGTGCGTTCCATCCAATCCCGCGCCGCCGATCCGACGCCACGGCGTTTCGGCCGATACCACGACGCCGTTGCACATATCTTGTCCCACGTGGCGGTTAGTGCGTATAAGGTCAACGACCCAACTCAGATCAAATACCAAGATCTTGTTAAGCGTGTTAAGTATCCGCGAACGCCGAACAGGGCCAGGCCCACCTCTCTCCTAGGCGGTCTCAACCTGCCCTATCGCTCCGCCACAAAGATCCACGCAGAGGGTCGTTGGGACAAAGGTCCTTTCAGCCCCCAATTCGTGAATCACTCGCGGGTGCTCCACGAGCCGACCCGACTTTAGTCACCACATGTATCATGTATAAATTATATAGTATATACCCGTGATCACCTCCCAAGTGACCACAACCCGATAGTATAGCACAGCAGACGGACAAAAATGTAGGGCCACTGATGGAATACTAGCATCATATACTAAGTATGTAGGATTGCGGTAAAGGTAACAACAGAGTAGCAAGGACAAGGCTATGCATCAGATAGGAATAACGAAAGCAAGAATATGCTACACTACTCTAATGCAAGCAGATAGAGAAGAAAAGGCAATATCCGTGATCAAGGGGGGGCTTGCCTGGTTGCTCGAGACAAGAAGGAGGGGTCGTCGGTGACGAGTCGACCTCGGGGCATCAAAGATCGCCACGGGGTCTAGCGGAGAGAAGAGGGGAGAAACAGAAATACATAGCAAGCAAGTGCATAATAGGACAACAAGCAGAGCTAGACGTGTTCTAACGCGGTATGAGGTGATACCGGTGAAGGGGGGAAACATCCGGGAAAGTATCCCCGGTGTTCCGTGTTTTCGGACAGATGAACCGGAGGTGAAATGTTGCAGGTTCACTATGCTAGGGATGCGTGGCGGACGAACGGGCTACATATCCGGATTCGTCTCGTCGTTCTGAGCAACTTTCATGTAGAAAGTTTTTCCATCCAAGCTATGGTTTATTTTATATTAATTTTTAAAGTTTTAAATCATTTTCTAAATTGTTGTTATTACATTAATTTGAAATCAGCATTACTGCATTAGCATGACGTCAGTATGACATCAGCAGTCAACAGAGGTGTTGACTGGGTCAAACTGACATGTGGGGTCCGCATGTCATTGACTGATCAAGCTAATCAGGGTTTAATTAAGTTAACTAGTGATAGGTTAATCTAATCAGGACTAATTAAGTTAATTATTTAGTTAATTAATTAATTATTTATTTTTATTCTTAGTTATTTATTTATTATATTTTTTAAAATTTCTTTTTTTACGTTCTGTGGGGGCGCGGGCCCTGCTTAACAAAGGGCCTGAGGCCATCCAGTATGGGCCGTTAGCGGGTGCGGGCGGTGTGGCGCTACGGGCGCCCGAACCCGGCAGGGCGCCGTGGAGCAAGGCAACCGGGCTGCGGTGGGCGCCGCCAAGGCGGTGGGCGGTGGTGGCGGGGTGGGTGGGGCGGATGCGGTCGCGTGGTGAAGCGGAGGCGACTCTGTGGAGGGCGCGGGTGAAGGGGAAAAGGCCATGACAGAGGTGGACGCAGCGGCACTTGGGGCGACCGCAGGCGGTGTAGGCCACGGCAGGCAGTGGCGGCCCGGCCGGCCGTGGTGGGGCGCGTGCACGGGCATCGCTGGTTGAGGGGACGGGCGCCAAGCGAGAGCGCCGCGAGGTCGCCGAGTGGGGAAGAGGGCGGCGACGCGGCAAATGGCGGGGCAGAGCTGTGCCGGGAGCGCGTGGGTCGGCGGCGGGACTCGCACGCGGGCGAGCGGCGAGCGGGCGTGGACGGTGCGGTCGACGGCGAGCGGAACGGGGAATGGCGAGGAGGAAAGCCCGGGGCCTCACCGGGGGCTGTAGGGGTCCGGGCAGTGGGGCGCGGGGAGGATGCCGGGGACGACGTCGGCATGGAGGAGGCAGGCCGGCGATGGAGCGCTCCGGGCGGCGGCGGCCAACGGCGACGGATGGCGGTGTCCTCGCGGCGAGGGCGAGGCGACCTCCTCCTCTCGATCCTAATCCAATCGGGGGAGAGAGGGGGTGAGATATTTTGCGGGGGGAGTGGGGGTGTGTCGGTTAGGGTTACCGGGGGAGTGGCGATAAGGGAGTGGTGGGAGTGGTCGGCTGGGCTGGTTTGGGCCTGCCCAGTTGGGCCGGTGGCCAGCTGGGCCAAAGCACAGGGGGTTTCTCCTTTCAATTTTTTTTGTTTGTTTGTTTTCTCTTTTGTATTTTCTTTCTGTTTTTTATTTACTATCCTATTTTATTTCATTTTAAATCATTTAGTCATTTTATAAAAATGTGTTCTCCTTACTATAATTATCCTTGTAATATTCGGCACCCACCGAACATTTTTGTTTAATATTTTGAAAACTTTTGTCGCTTGACTTATTTAGGATTTAAATTTGAACGGTTTCAATCATTGCGACGTTAGCAACAGAATCGCGGTGACGTGACATGATTAGCGGGATTACTGTAGCTTAAATATCCGGGCCACAATTCTCCTCTGATTACAAGAAATCTCGCCCCGAGATTTAAGAGGTAGTGTAAGGGGAAAGATTTGGTTACAAAATTCTAACGAATCTTCTCGGTCTTGGTTGCTTTTCTCAAGAGATCGATCCATTACAATCGATGTCTTCATTCCTCCGCTTCAGTCATCATGATGAAGTCGGCATCCTTTCTTGGGATCGCCATCGATTATGAATAGGTAACGGGCAGATCAAAGAACGATGAATGCTATAAGGGTAATAATCTGGAATTAACCCATGAATGAGCATATGAGTACCTCTCGAGTTGAACAAATAAAACACATCGAGAGTAAAGTTGGAAGGTACAATAAGAAGTTTCGAGCAGCCAGGCAATCGTTCAATGCCTAGTCAGAAGGTGAAAGGGGTTTCAAGCAACGGAATAATTATTGTGTCTGATTCTAGAATTGAAGATCTCATTGGAAGGTGGCTCATGAATTACATACGAGTCCACGTGGAGGGAATAACTTTGGGAACAGGGGGTGTACAGGAGAGTCAGGTTTCGATCATGTGGAACATGTGGGTTATGGGCCCACCATGTGGGGTAAAAGTAGGAAGGGCGGTGACGCCTTGCACGATCATGTAAGTAAGGCATGTCAGAGGATAGCCTGTCATTTATGTCGTCAACAACATAGGTACCAAGGGCGAGGGACGAAGAGAACCGTTTTCCTGCTCGCTGAACGAGATGGACCAATAGGCAAAGTTCTCGTCCATCGGTGGCTACCGGAATGTCATCAACAATAGTAACAGGGTCTTGCTGACAGAATTGTACAACGAGGTGTTTACATAAGCAGGATAATATTGCTGCTTAGATCATATAGATCACAAGAAAGTTCAAACTAAACAATGGAAAGGAAAATATGATTATTAGATTAAACAGAACAAAGAAAAGAAAAAGGTGTTAAAACACATATTTCAAGGGCATATCCTTCCGAAGGACAAGCAGAGCATGATATCCATGACATGATATAATGTAGAAAACTTTTCAGGTAGGGGAGAGAAATTTCATGAGATTACCCATACAACGGTGTTTGGATAATTGAGCAAGAAACATCTAGCATTGGGCTTCAAATGTTCTTTGAAAATTGGAGTGCCATAGACATGCTTCGAGATAGCATTGATTGGTCAACAAGTGAAGGTCAGACTTTGTAAACACAAAGGACCCATTAGGAAAAACTTGTAGAATAAGTCTTACAATTTCCTCATGGAAGAATGGATAACCTTGCTGAAAAGCAAACTATAACAATAGGTCCTCCGGTCAGGTGTGCTAGGCATGACATCACCTTATCGAGCCATATAAAGACCAATGTTATAACTCTTGGAAATATGTTCCAACCATCATATCTGACCGAGGTCAAATCCGATTGGTGTTAGGATACCACAGACTCGTGATGCCTCAGAAGGAAGGCTGCAACTCAATTTGACATGATGGAGTTGCAAGATTCTCGGGAAATAAACTATGGAAGCAAGTTTCGAATCATGAGTTCATCATTAAACCAAGGAGTGGATGAGGAGGTGGCTGATGAACTCAGCGAAAATTCATTGGGATCTCCAAAAGATGGATTTCCACAATTATGTGAACAGGGAGATAGCATTTGTCAGATCAAATGATACAATGAGGTATGCTCGAGGAAAACATACTCAATTAAACATTGGTGGAAAGGTGCGCCCGAAATATGCGTTGGGTTGCACGACCAATGTTATAATGGTGATTCGATAACCAATGGTCTAAGAATGAAATGTCGACCATTAACTTCAAAGCAATAGGGTTGCTAGAAGGAAAGCATCCAAACGACACCGTCCACTTGTTGGAATCAACACAGGGACCAAGAAAAATGGTGATGTTGAGAAGTATCACAATACCAAGAATTCTCAAGAGGTGGTGAAATTCTCACGACCTTCTTGACATAAAGGACGGTAATACTCCAAGGTAAAGAAGAGCAATTGCTGGATAGCAAGGAACTCAAGGTATAACACAAAACACAAACAAGTTTGTGTTGGAGGGAAGGCAGTAGAGTGGTCGATGATAACACTAATCATCGAGGGCAAGGATGGTCTTTCTCAACATAAATTCAATTGATATCCTGGAAGAGCTCGGAATGCTGATGATGATCACGACATAGCAGTCGAGAGATTTCAAGATGTAATCGATCGGCGATGACATCAAGTCAAAGGAATGATGAAGCAAAAGGTTATTGGAACCACGGGTATGGGACAAACACGGAATCAAGCTTGCTATCCAAGGCGTAATGATATGACGAGGAATATCGACGTAAGCTTAGCTCAACATCGAAAATTGTGCTCCGGGAAGGACCAGGTAGCACGGTTAAAATTTAGCACGATAATGATATAGCCAATCAGGCTAGGAATGACTTGTAGGATTATTAAACTCATAAGCAACGAAAATTACTTAGAGTTATCGTATCGAAGGTCGGAGCGCGGAATCAATTCACGATCGATGTTCTCGGTTTCATTTACAACCCGTAACTTGTGGAGTGACTCGACAGGAAAGGTATTACTCCAAAGACAAATTCATAAGATGTAGTGCAATGGCATGATATCCTCGAGATACCAGGGGGATAATACTCCAAGGCATATCAAATGAAAGGTTGAAGTGGGGTGTATTGATATATAGAAGACAAGCGCTTTAACTTGTCTAAGAAATGGAATCAAAGGAAGAAATTATGGACGGAACCACAATCACAAATGATCGAACCACGGATACAAGATGAACTTTTAACAAGGGGGTAATTATTTTTACGAGCAGCTTCCATGATAAGTTCTACATCGTGTCCATGGGCATGAACACAAAGTTCAAGGTCGACTCCCACTTCCTCAATGCATAACCTTCCATTCACCTCTCGTATTTCGAAAATGACATTAGTTGTTGAAAGTTTTTACCTGGTGCAATACCAGATAAGTATGACACGTGAAATCTTTCAGGATCACACATATTAAGAAAAGCATAGGTTCAACCCATCGGGGCATCTTAGAACATATATCATGAACTTTAGGATCAATTAACACATGCTCGAAGCAGAGCACATGGTTGACGCAAGCATAGGATATAACTTGCCAAAGGCAGAGGACACAATTTACCAAAGGCATTATGTATCAGGGGAGAAACTCTCAAGGTTATTGGATATGAAGGACACTATCGGATAATAACCAAGCAATTGGTCTCGCGGACCACCCGAAATATGATGTGAGTATCGGTACTCAATTAGAAGGAAAAAGAATGCAAAAGGCATCGGTTTATAGAACATCTGAATAATTCATCGTTTAAATAACAAAGGAATTATGATTTTCAAATCAAGGGATCAGGAGCAAACGCTCTGATCAAGGATGGATAAGTTGAATAGACTTAGGGGTACAATCGATGGCAATCTGATTGGCCGAGAACCAGCTCATGTTCAAAATGACGTCTGAGCCGGAAGGATGAATTCTAGGATCTGATTGAGGATTGCGAGCATTCACAACATATCGAATCAAGTGACTCGAAATGATAGTGACAGAGGATGTCAACGGAGATTACTAGAAGTATGGAATTAACCATAATGCCGGAAGGCAAGGAAATCAAGAGCAATGGGCTGCTGAGGATTTTCAGAAAATCGAATGGTATTTCGAGGACTTATGTGAAACACATGAACGGCTAGGGATGAGGGGATACTCGGCAAGTGCGAGGAATTATTCGTTTGGGTATTCAGATGACAAAGAACAGCAAGGCAGTAAGCTTAAAGGATTATCGAAACAACGACGAGTGTTTCAGGGTATCTTGTAATAACAAGACCAACTTGGGATGAATGTAAGAATAACAACTGCAAGTAGTTATCCATAAGGGTTGATGGTGGAAGGGAATTGCAAACGCGATGAACACAAGTTCTCGGGTTAACAGCGGAGATTATCTTCAAGGTCTTCACGCAGCAGCATTTATCATCAAGTAATAAGAGGCTCTCGGGTGAAAGTGATAACGAGATCCTAATGTTAGATTTAGTAAAATTCATTTAACCCGAATAGAAGAGAGATCAGAGTCCCAGAGTATAGACAAGGAGTAAAAGATCCTAGTACCACCCAATGGCGACGTGGGCCCGTAAGGCACACAACCATGTTAGTAAAAGTTTTGTTATGTCTAGACTCGACTTCGGCCAAGGAGTGTGGAAGGGGGATTCCTACAGGCAGTCGGCTCTCATACCAACTTGTGACGCCCCCGATTCAATCATACACTAATCATGCACGCAAACGTGTACGATCAAAATCAGGGACTCACGAGAAGATATCACAACACAACTCTAAAACATAAATAAGTCATACAAGCATCATAATACAAGCTAGGGCCTCGAGGGCTCGAATACAAGTGCTTGATCATAGACGAGTCAGCGTAAGCAACAATATTTGAGTACAGACATAAGTTAAACAAGTTGCCATAAGATGGCTAGCACAAACTGGGATACAGATCGAAGAGGCGCAGCCTCCCGCCGGGATCCTCCTAAACTACTCCCGGTCGCCGCTGGGCTGCACGTAGTAGTAGGCACCTCCAACGTAGTAGGAGTAAATGCTGACGGTATGCGCTCCCTGGTTCGACATCCGTTGCGGCAACCAGGTAGAAGGGAAGGGGAAAAGAGGAGAAAAGCAACCGTGAGTACTCATCCAAAGTACTCGCAAGCAAGGAGCTACACTACATATGCATGGGTATATGTGTAAAGGGCCATATCGGTGGTGAGCTGCAGAATGCCGTAATAAGAGGGGATAGCTAATCCCGTCAAGACTACGCTCGGCAGCCTGCCTTGCAACATGTAGAAGAGAGTAGATCAAGTCCTCCAAGTAGCATCGCATAGCATAATCCTACCCGCGATCCTCTCCTCGTAGCCTGTTAGAGAGCGACCACCGGGTTGTATCTAGCACTTGGAAGGGTGTGTTTTATTAAGTATCCGGTTCTAGTTGTCATAAGGTCAAGGTACAACTCCAAGTCGTCCCTGCTATCAAGATCACGGCTATTCAATAGATTAACTTCACTGCAGGGTGCACCACATTACCCGACACGCCGATCCCATTTGGCCGGACACACTTTTCTCGGGTCATGCCCGGCGCGGAAGATCAACACGTCGCAGCCCCACCTAGGCACAACAGAGAGGTCAGCACGCCGGTCTAAACCTAAGCGCACAGGGGTCTGGGCTCATCGCCCATAGCACACATGCACATTGCGAATGCGGCCGGAAGCAGACCTAGCCTAGCAGGCATTCTAGTCCAATCCGGCGCGCGCCGCTCAGTCGCTGACGTCACGAAGTGCTTCGGCTGATACCACGACGCTGGTTGCCCATATCTTGTCCCACGTGGCGGTTAGTGCATATAAGGTCAACGACCCAACTCAGATCAAATACCAAGATCTCGTTAAGCGTGTTAAGTATCCGCTAACGCCGAACAGGGCCAGGCCCACCTCTCTCCTAGGCGGTCTCAACCTGCCATGTCGCTCCGCCACAAAGATCCACACAGAGGGCCGTTGGGACAAAGGTCCTTTCAGCCCCCAATTCGTGAATCACTTGTAACGCCCTCGATGCGGCTATATCTCCCACGTGTCGAAGCACGACTTAGAGGCATAACCGCATTGAAAGCAATGTCGCAAGTGAGGTAATCTTCACACAACCCATGTAATTCATAAGGGAAAGAGATACACAGTTGGCTTACAATCGCCACTTCACACAATACATGAGTAAAGCATTACATCATACAGATACAATCAAGGTCCGACTACGGAACCAAAATAAAAGAAGACTACCCCAAATGCTACACAGATCCCCGATCGTCCCAACTGGCTCCACTATCGATCAACTCAAACGAAACAACACAAAGAACAAGATCTTCATCGAGCTCCTCCTTGAGCTCGGATGCGCCACCCGCATGGTTTCATCGGCACCGCAAACTGGTTTTGAAGTATCTGTGAGTCACGGGACTCAGCAATCTCACACCCGCGAGATCAAGACTATTTAAGCTTAAAGGTAGGACAGGGTAGTGAGGTGGAGCTGCAGACAGCGACTAGCATATCTGGTGGCTACAATCGCGAAAGAGAGCGAGAAGAGAAAACAAGGCACGGTCGAACACTATGATCAAGAAGTGATCCTGAAACTACTTACGCCAAACATAACTCCAACATCAGTGTTCACTTCCGGACTCCGCCGAGAAGAGACCATCACGGTTACACACGCCGTTGGTGTATTTTAATTAAGATCAACTTCGGTTTTCTACAACCGACATTAACAAATTCCCATCGCCTCATAACCGCGGGCACGGCTTTGAAAGATAATACCGCAGGGTGTCCCAACTTAGCCCATTATAAGCTCTCACGGTCAACGAAGGATATTCCTTCTACCGAAGACCCGATCGATCTCGAATCCCGGACTACAAGACATTTCGACAAAGAATAAAACAAGACCAGCAAAGCCGCCGGATGTGCCGACAAATCCTGATAGGAGCTGCACATATCTCGGTCTCGTGGCACACCGGATGAGCAAGACGTCGGGTTGGCATAGACCCCTGATTGCCTGTGGGGCGCCGGACATCGCTCGGTTTGGGCCAGCACTCAAGGAGCACCGTCCGGGGTTAAAATAAAGATGACCCTTGAGTCTGCAGAACCCAAGGGAAAAAGGCTTAGGTGGAAAATGGTAAAACCAATGTTGGGCCTTTTTGGAGGAGTCTTATTCAAAGCGAACTGTCAAGGGGTCCCATAAATCACCCAACCGTAAGGAACGCGAAATCCGGGAACATAACACCGGTATGACGGAAACTAGGGCGGCAAGAGTGGAACAAAACACTGCATAAGGCCGAGCCTTCCACCCTTTACCGGTATATAGATGCATTAAATTAAATAAGATATATTGTGATATCCCAACAAGTAAACATGTTCCAACAAGGAACAACATCTCCATGTTCCAACAAGGAACAAACTTCATCTTCACCTGCAACTAACAACACTATAAGAGGGGCTGAGCAAAGCGGTAACATAGCCAAACAACGGTTTGCTAGGAAAGGATGGTTAGTGGCTTGACATGGCAATGTGGGAGGCATGATATAGCAAGTGGTAGGCATCGCAGCATGGGCATAGCAAAAGAGCGAGCATCTAGCAAGCAAAGATAGAAGTGATTTCGAGGGTATGGTCATCTTGCCTGAAATCCCGCAAGGAAGAAGAACGAGTCCATGAAGAAGACAAACGGACGAAGTCGAATGAATCCTCACAACTCCGGAACGAAACCGAAGCTAAAAAGAGAAGCAACCCGGAAAGACACAAACAACATGGTAAACAACCATCACATAAACATGGCATGATGCACAACCAAGTATGATGCATGTCCGGTTTAAATAGCATGGCATGGCAAAGTGCAACAAACAACACTACAAATTAAGTGGAGCTCAATATGCAACGAGTTGCATATTGACGAATCACCACATCAATTATTTAGTTCTCTCTCGGTTATGTACCCAACAATATTAAATGTTGTTAAACATGGCAAGAGGTGAAGCATAATAAAACAAACTATTTAGGCAAGTTTAAATGAGGCCGGAACAACAAACAACAATTGCGGTAAAACCCCATATGCATATTTTAGATTTGGAACTGATCTGCCCTGAACACAATTTTAGAGTTGTTAAACATGCAAATAAAGTATACCATGTTAAACTAGGCATTTTTCTACCCCATTTACATATATAATTTATTTAAAATGGAGCTACGGTTATTTAGATATGAAATAAATCATTTTAGCATGGCAATTATGCAAAATAATGCAAACAACAATTATAAACATTTAAATGTTGTTATCATGATGCGGATGACATATACAAGTTATATGCGATTTTTATATGAAAATGTTGACAAGAGCATGTTACGAGGCATTTGGTCACCATGGCAGAACGAAAGGGTGCCACGGCGGCGAAACGAAAATGGTGCCACGGCAACATTTCGGTTCCGGTAGCTCATGGAGATACCGGTGCAAAAGAAAGTGTGACGGAAGCGAGTTGAGCAAGATGGTGGGGTGTTCCCGGTTACCGGGTTCCCACGAGACGATGGCATGGCAACGAGGAGGAACAAGCGAGCGACAATTTCGGACACGGTGCAAACGGGCATCTCATACGACATATGCATTCGTCCACGGGCGGTCGTTCTCGGCGGTTATACCTTCGAAGCGTGCGTTCGGAGCGGAATGCGTTTCGTAGAGGGAAGTAGACGTTCTCGCGATGGTAGGGGAAGTAGGGGTACACGTTCGTTTTGGAAGAGGTACTTGACGGGTCCGAATCCCTTCGGGGTTGTCGTGGTACTTGCGATCTCGGCGATGGTAGTCGACACGTTCGGAGAGGAACTTGATGTTCCCATGTGCTTCACGGGTCGTCGTTGAACTTGACGAAATCCATCCGCAGTAGCCGTCCGTGGTCGTACTCATGTTGGCGTGCAACACGATGGTCTCGAGGATCGTAGCGAACTTGGCGGTCCAAAACGCTCATCGGTAGTGGAACTTGGCGGTCTCGACGGTCGTCGTGGTACTTGGCGCCATTGTTGCCTCAAGTACTTGCCGAAAACCACATCGGAGGTAGTCGAACCGATCTGAAGACGAACTTGGCGCCGAGGTCGATCTTGCCGGTCTGGATGAATCTGAAGGGGCATCGAGGACTAGCAAGGCTCTACCCCGGAGGTCACGGGGACCGCCGAGCTGTTGGAAATCGCGCAGGATGCAGGGTGCGGCTTGGAGCTTCACGGCGGGGCTCCGGCTTCGTGGACCTCTGGTGGTCGCCACCAACGAAGGAGGCGGCAAGGGCGAGGGGACGGGCGCGGGAGCACCACTCCACGGCTCGATCATGCGGATGAGGCGACAGCGCGGCTGCATGGGCTGGCTGGCGCCATGGACGAAGGGAGCATGAGCTCGGGGAGGAGGCCGAGCGCTGGCGAGGAGGAGGCAGAGGGACTTGGCCGGCGGCGCGGTGATGGCGGGGGACGATGGATCCGGCAGCAGCTCGGCTCGGAGCAGGAGGCGAGGCCATGGCAGGGCGGACGAAGACGGCAAGGGCACGAGGAGAAGACAGGGGCCGCTGAACGAGCTTGAGGGCGACGGAGGGCCGCCGGAGCAGGGCAACCGCGGGAGGCCGAGGCCGGCAGAGGTGTGGAGGCGGCGTGGCCATGGGCAACGGTGAGGAGGGTTGAGGGCGGCGGCGCTCGCGCGCAGAGGCGACGAGGAGGGGGTCGGGCGCGGAGAGGAAGGAGCGGAGGCGTCGGGGTTTGGAGGAGGACGAGCGAGGGGACCGAGGGAGAGAAGTGGATCGGGAGAGGAGAGCGGGAGGGGGATCGAGGGGATCGGGCGCCGGTCGGCGCGAGGGAGGAGACGAGGAGAGATGGGGATCGAGCACAGGGAGGCTAGGGTTAGAGCTGGGTTGGGCCTCAAGGGGTTTGGTGGGCCGGCCTGGCCTAGGCTTTCGCAAAAGAAGTGGGCCGGCTTAGTTGGTCGGGCCTAAGAGGCCGGCTGGGCTGGCTCTCTTCTCCCTCTCTCTTTTCTTTAACCGAAAGGAAAAAATAGAGAAAGGAAAAAGAAGGGGGGTTAGGGAAAAGAGTTTGAGCAGAAGGACAATTTTCCTGGACTCATAAAAATAAGCATGACCACAAAAAAATAGAAGTGGCAAGATTGAAGGAATTAAATTCAAATTCATTTGAATATAATTCAAATGGTCTTGAATTGGGACTAGGTTTGGTGTGGCCAAAATGTTGAGGATTTTTGGTGGAGCTCGGAAAATGATGAAATAATATTGGCAAGGTTTTGAGGTCAACTCGAGCGTAAAAGGCATGGGATTTATTATGCAAGTGGGTTATGGTGATTCCAAAACAAAGGAATATTTTATATAGCTCCCTAATATTGGGACGATATGTTATAAAGAGAAGTCAACCTTCCCTCGATTTAAATAGATCAAAAGATCTATGCAATTTATTAAGATGAGTTTTAAAATTAATGATATGATGGCATGATGACATGATGCAATGCAAAAATAAAAGGGCAGGCACTGAAGAAACACACGGCGAAACCCGGAATATATGGAAGTCTTCTGAAGCATCGGTCTCGGGGCGTCACATCACTCGCGGGTGCTCCACGAGCCGACCCGACTTTAGTCACCACATGTATCATGTATAAAGTATATAGTATATACCCGTGATCACCTCCCAAGTGATCACAGCCCGATAGTATAGCACAGCAGACGGACAAGAATGTAGGGCCACTGATGGAATACTAGCATCCTATACTAAGTATGTAGGATTGCAGGTAAATGTAACAACAGTAGTAGCAAGGACAGGCTATGCATCAGATAGGAATAACGGAAAGCAAGAATATGCTACACTACTCTAATGCAAGCGATATAGAGAAGAAAAGGCGATATCTGGTGATCAAGGGGGGTTGCCTGGTTGCTCAGACAAGAAGGAGGGGTCGTCGGTGACGTAGTCGACCTCAGGGGCATCAGCATCGTCATGGGGGTCTACCGGAGAGAAGAGGGGGG
The DNA here is from genome assembly GCA_021605205.1 of Aegilops longissima. Taxonomy (NCBI): domain Eukaryota; kingdom Viridiplantae; phylum Streptophyta; class Magnoliopsida; order Poales; family Poaceae; genus Aegilops; species Aegilops longissima. The sequence continues at coordinate 257,327,740 of CM038680.1, read as the reverse complement.
AGAAACAGTAAATACATAGCAAGCAAGTGCATAACAGGACAACAAGCAGAGCTAGACGTGTTCTAACGCGGTATGAGGTGATTCCGGTGAAGGGGGAAACATCCGGAAAGTATCCCGGTGTTCCGTGTTTCAGACGAGATGAACCGGCGGTGAAATGTTCAGTTCACTATGCTAGGGACGCGTGGCGATTTAACAGGCTGCGATCCGGATTCGTCTCGTCGTTTTGAGCAACTTTCATGTAGAAAGTTTTTCCATCTGAGCTATGGTTTATTTTATATTAATTTTTAAAGTTTTAAATCATTTTCTAAATTGTTATTATTACATTAATTCGAAATCAGCATTACTGCATCAGCATGACGTCAGCATGACATCAGCAGTCAACAGAGGTGTTGACTGGGTCAAACTGACATGTGGGGTCCGCATGTCATTGACTGATCAAGCTAATCAGGGTTTAATTAAGTTACCTAGTGATAGGTTAATCTAATCAGGACTAATTAAGTTAATTATTTAGTTAATTATTATTTATTTATTTTTATTATTAGTTATTTATTTATTATATTTTTTAAAATTCTTTTTTTAATTCTATGGGGCGCGGCCCTGCTTGGCGAGGGCCGAGGGCCATCCAGGCGGCCGTTAGCCGTTAGCGGCGGGCGGTGTGGCTGAGGCACCCGAACCCGGCAGGCTGTGGAGCAAGGCAACCGGGCTGCGGTGGGGCACCGGCCGATGGCGGTGGGCGCGGTGGCGGGCGAGGTGGCCGTGGGGCGATCTTGGTCGCGTGTGGTGAAGCGGAGGCGACTCCAGGAAGGCGCGGGTGAAGGGAAAAGGCCATGGCAGAGGTGGACGCAGCGGCCTTTCTGGGCGATCATGGCGGTGTAGGCCACGACAGCAGCGGCGGCCCGCCGGCCGTGGTGGGGCGCGATACTGGCGTCGCTGGTTGAGGGGACGGGCGACCGAGCGAGAGCGCTTGGCGAGGTCGCCGAGTGGGGAAGAGGGCGGCGACGCAGCGATGGCGGGGCAGAGCCGCGCGGGAGCGCGTGGGTCGGCGAGGCGAGAGCAGCGCGAGGCGGGACTCGCACGCGGGCGATTGATGAGCGGGCGTGGACGGTGCGGTCGACGGCGAGCGGAACGGGGGAATGGTGAGGGGGAAGGCCCGGGGCCTCACCGGGGGCTGTAGGGGTCCGGGCAGTGGGGCGCGGGGAGGATGCCGGGGACGACGTCGGCGTGGAGGAGGCAGGCCGGCGATGTAGCGCTCCGGGCGGCGGCGGTCAACGGCGACGGACGGCGCGGTCCTCGCGGCAAGGGGGAGGCGACCTCCTCCTCTCGATCCCGATCCAATCGGGGGAGAGAGGGGGGTGAGATATTTTGCGGGGGGAGTGGGGGTGCGTCGCTTAGGGTTACGGGGGGAGTGGGGATAAGGGAGTGGTGGGAGTGGCCGGCTGGGCTGGTTTGGGCCTGCCCAGTTGGGCCGGTGGCCAGCTGGGCCGAAGCCCAGGGGGTTTCTCCTTTCACTTTTTTTTTGTTTGTTTTCTCTTTTGTATTTTCTTTCTGTTTTTTATTTACTATCCTGTTTTATTTCATTTTAAATCATTTAGTCATTTTATAAAAATGTGTTCTCCTTACTATAATTATCCTTGTAATATTCGGCACCCACCGAACATTTTTGTTTAATATTTTGAAAACTTTTGTCGTTTGACTTATTTAGGATTTAAATTTGAAACGGTTTTGAATCATTGCGAGGTTAGCAACAGTAATCGTGGTGACGTGACATGATTAGCGTGGGATTACTGTAGCTCAAATATCCGGGCGTCATAGTGTATGAATGGGAAAATGGAGGGAGAGGTACAGGGAACCATGTTTTTGGGACGCGCCTGTCTGAAATATGGGAAAGTTACGAACTTAGCCCCCGTTTAAAATTTGTACGTCTTGTTGGTTGGGGATAGGACGGTAATCTCAAGATCTCAAAATATTTGCCCGAGCGATTCCGGGTGAGGAGACGGTGTTTTGGCGCCCATGGTTGGCGCCCACGGTGTATGAACGGGGCTGACAGGTAGGGCGGTTGTGTCATGTCTGAGTGAAGTTACAAACCTGCCCCTATCAAAAATATTTACCTACATCTATTTCGGTCGAGTCGAGTTTGTTTTGCCGCCCATCGTGTATGAATGGGGAAATGGAGGGAGAAACAGAGGTCTTTCGGACGAGCTTGAATCAAATTTGTTTTGCCGCCCATGTTTGGCGCCCACCGTGTCGGAATGGGCTCAGAGGCGGTCGTGTCACGTCTAATTGAAGTTACTAACCTACTCCTATTGAGAGCAGTGGAAATCGGGTCGATGGATTGTCCGTGTAAGGGGTAGACAGTAATTTCAATCTCCCAAACACTTGGCTTCGGGCAGCTGACGTGGGAGTGGACATTTTGCAGCTTCTTTCTAATTTTGGGACAATAAGCATCCACGTTTACCCTGGCAACTAAATTCGAATCCATTTTGTATTCCTATACGAATCTTTATAAATCATTCTATGTGTTTTTATATATCTTCGAAAGCACGACAAAGATGTATTCCACTGGCATATATGAATATGATTTACAAATGCCGATACTCGAATTCAGAAGGTAGAATCCAGTTTAAGGTGAATTTGAATATTTGGAACACTTTATGTCCAACTCAAATGTCACACGCAGCATAATGTGTACTCCCATTTAGATATGTACGCAAGCGATGTATCAAGATTCAAATACCGAGTCAATCAACCAATAATGTACAAAACTAACAGACATATAAACACTTATAGAGTATATGGATCAATAATATCAACTAACATACATAACCCAGGTCGCTGTACTTTTTTTTGCTAGAAGAGCATTCTTGCCCTTTCCGATGCGTGCCACTTATGGTCCATCTATACTACTATTATTGTTGAATGCACATTCAGCCCGATTGGCATATTTGTACGTCTGGCACAAAAATAAAAATGAAATGTCTTCGAGTCTTATCAATTAATGCAGACTTGTGCTCAAATAAAATTACAAACCAAAAAGCAAAAAACAATTATTACATGATCTCTAAAACAAATGGTTTGATCGATTAAATGAACAAACAACACAAAGGTTATACAACGATGGAAAGAACATTTCACCTATGATTTACCAAGTGGGAATTTAATTTCCTTTTTTCCTTCAGGACCTTAACAATGTGGCCAGTCTCAGCTTGCTTCCTTTTGAAATCCACCAAATATTTAATGGTTGTCTTGAGTACTGCTTGTGATTGTGATGTTTGCTTCCTCAACATGTCAACTTCATCTCTAAGTGCAGAAGCAGAATCTCTTCATGATGCACGATTGGGCATGTGCCACTGCTGTGGGATGATACAACGTCCATGGGGACCTCGCTCTTTGATCTTGGGCTAACCTGTTTTGCCATTAAAGTTCCAATTGGATTCCAAAAAGTTGAAGTTAGCAAAACATCTAAGCTGGGAGTTATAGCAGCAAACCAGTTAAACAAACGAGGAAATAAAGAGTTTCAATTGGATGCTGAAAAGTAGTTATTAACATCATTGTAACCAGTTGTTGCAGCAGCAAAGCAGTTAAACAAACAAGTTTTGCAAAAGGTACCTGATGTGGCATTGGAGTTTCTCTTGGATCCAGAAAAGTTGAGTAGCTAGTAACGTGATTAGAGCAACCCGTTGCAGCAGCAAAGCAATTAAACAAACAAGTTTTGAAAAAGGAACCTGTTGTGGCATTGGAGTTTCTCTTGGATCCTGAAAAGATGAGTAGTCAGTAACTTGATTAGAGCAACAAGTTACAATAGCAAACCTGTTACACAAATATATTTTTGAAAATGTACCTGTTGTGCAATTGGACTTCCAATTGGATCCTGAAAACTTGAAGTTGGTAAGATGATTACAGCAACAAGTTACAGCAGCAAACCAGGTAAACAAGGAAGTTTCTGAAAACATACCTGTTGTGCCAACGGAGTTTCAGTTGGATCCTACAAACTTGAATGTTAGCAATCAATAAATAAAGTTTTGCAAGAGCCATAAGAAACTAACATCAAACTAGTAAAACTAACCATTTTTGGCAACATATTTAATGACACATGAAATAGTAAAACTAACAAGTTCTTGGCAACATATTAAAGTAACAAGTCAGTACCGTGTACCAGCAACACAGACATCTGTAAATTTCTTTGATGTAAGCAAAATGATTCCAAAACAGATATAAGTTAAAAAGACGGTGTCCCTCATATAAACCTGACAGTTGTCTATCTATGAACATGCAAACATTACTAGTGCTACAAGTGATAACAGCAAACCATTTAAACAAACAGGGCATCAGAACGTAAATTGCACGTGAATTCTGCTGCACCCTAGAAGTACATATGACCATATATCTACGTGCTTAAGTAGCTATTTAAGTTCAGGCAAACATGTAATTCTTAACAGTAAGTATCGAACACATAGATAGGCGCAGTCTATAATAGGATTAACAGGCTATGGCATTATGTAATCAGTAGCAAACTAAATTAAGCCAAGCAACATAATTGAACAATTTTGCAATAAGTGGCTAACTAAAATTCCGAGAAGCAGGTAACTGAACTTACGCTAGCTCTTTGTACAGGCACACTGCAACTTCTTTTTCGCTTACAAGGTTCTACGAAGGAGTCCATGGCATCAATTTCTTCGATACGTGTCACACCCTGATTTTCATGCCTCTACACTTAAGCTAACAATCATTATAAAATGTGGTTTGACAAAAACTTTTGAGTGTTTTGGACCTTGCCTTGATTGGTTTGTGTGTTGTTTGCTAGTGCTCTAAAAATCAAATAAATCCTCCAACTCCTATACTTCATCTCCTTGCTCCAAACTCTTGAACCAATGATCATGCCATGTGTATAGGACATAAAAATAATTTCTTACAAAAATAATTTGTCCAAATAGTATTTTTAAAAAATAGTTTTCCAAAAACCCCTGAATTGAGGTTTGCACTGCAAGTACTTAATTAAGGGAAGTAAAAATCTTTCCAAAAATATATTTGACTCCTATAAAATATAGGATACCCAGAAACCACGAAAATATAATTTTAAAAGTTATTTACCTATTTTATTTAAAGGCTTTTTCTTTAGGCCAGAAATGGTCTTTAATAGGTTAAAATTATTTTTATGCTTTCAAAATATTTGGTAAAACCTAGGGAAACTCAGTGGACATATATTGTCCATATATAAGAGTTTCAACACATGGTCATGTTCAAAATATTTGTTAAATCCCTCAAAAACCCTTTCTGGATATTTCAAGCTTTTGAAATATTTAGAAAGGAAATATTCTCCAAAAATTCCAAGAAAATTCTAGCATGTCACATATGACATGTTTGATGATCTTGACAAGTATCATGTCATGGAGAATAGTATAACCCCATGAAATCCCCTCAAAACCATTTCTGTCCATTTTGAAGTTTGAGCAACTTTACATTGCCAAACATGTCCAAATGTTCTCAAACCTTGTGAACATGCTCAAATGGTCTAATCATTCATCTAGACCAAATGGAACAAGTTGGAGAAAATGTTATATTGATCAAAGTGCCCCAAAACCCTTCCTGTCCAGAACCAAATTTGAACAACTCTACATTGCCAAGTGTGTCCTTTTGATCTAAATTTTTGTGGACATGTTCAAATCCCCAAATGATGACACTAAACCAATTGGTGCATCAAGGAGAATGGTTTTGCATGACTAGATCTTGGAAAACCCATTTCTGTTGATTTCTAGGGTTCACAAAAGTTGCACTGTCAACTTTGCCCAAATGAGCTTAAATTTGGTAGAACACACTATTTCTAAGTGCCATTCCATCCTGTTAATTCTAATGGCAAGTGGAATTAATTTTCTTGCCCAAACCAACAACAAACACCTTCTGCCATTTTTCCAAAATCATCATTTTGACCTCTTCCACTAATCTCCATGAGCCCAAGTTTTTACCACAGTTGAACCTGATCACCAGCAACCTCCAGTAGCTCCCCCTCTTCCAAAGCTCCATGATTGATGGGGTAAAACCCCATTTTCCCCCTCTGGACAGCCACTGTTCACCTCTCTCTCCACCTCCCCTCTCATCTAGTGGCTCTCTAGGGCATCCAATGCCACTCCTACCTTGTTTACTCTCCCCCAAAACCCCCAGACACTATAAGACATGCCCATGGCACTATTAAAATGCCATGGCATGCCATGGACGCGCTCTGGAGCACGCTTCAATGCACTCCCGCATTGTAGCTTGCCCATTCCAAGGCACTCAACGACCTTGGGCGCCGGGTCCGTGTCTCCCGAGGTCGCCTCGATGTCCACGACACGCTAGCTAGTCGACCCCCTCCTTCCCCTCTCTCCTTCTCACCCTGCTGAGCTCGCCCGTCGCCGCCCAGCTCGGCAAAGGCGACGAGCTCGGGGCCCTCCCGAGCTCGCCTGCCTCTCTCCTCTCCTCTCGGCCTGGACCACGACCACGAGCACCCCAGGCACGCACCAGAACGCCCTTTTGGCCTCTGGCAATGCCACGAGCCATGGCCGTGTGCCCCGCCTATGGCACCTCCCGGTCGTGCCCGTATAAGGCCACCCCCGAGCCTTCTCTTGTCTCCAACTGCTCTCTCTCCCTCCCATGCACCCCCGGACCAACCCACTCCTCCTCCCGTGCCTTCTCCCTCCTCCTCTGCCGCCGTTGCCGCCTCGGACCCCCGCTCAAATTCGAGCCGCCCCGGCCTCCCTTCCTCCTCGGAACCGGTTCGTGGCACCCCCCAAGCCTCCACGAACATCCCCAACACCCTAGGACCCCTCCTCCGCAGCCAAAGCGGGCGCCACCACCAAGCCCGCCGCCGCCATCCGCTGGACCCAAAGCCCTGCTCAACTCCGAGCATCGGCGTCGCGGCAGCACATGGACAAAAGCGCCTAGTCGCTGAGTCCGCCGGTGTGCGGGCGCCACGGAGGTGGCCCGTGCCTGCCGTGAGCGCCGGCGCCACTCGCCTCCCTCCTGCCTCTGCTCTGTTCGGCGGGAGGTAGCCGATGGCTGAGTCTTTGGGCCCAGCGTGTCGCGACCAGTGGCTGGGCCCGCCGTTTAAGTGGAGACGGGCCGGGAGAAATGCGCCTCCGACGTCACCCCCCTCCTCACCCGCATGGCTGAGCCACTGGGCCGCCCATCGCTAAAGCTGCGCCAGGTCTTACTGGATAAGGGTAAAGCCCTTTTTCCTTTCCTTTTTATTTTCCAGATAGCTTCAAAACTCTCTAGAGAATTCAAATAGTGTCCAAATTTGATGAATCAAATTTCTACTGACTCCATAAATCAAGTCCTAATTAATGGGCCACAGTGGACATTTTTGTTGTTCTTGGTTTTCACTGGACACTTAAAAAAGGTCATTTATCCACATAAGTCCACTTCAAAAATCCATATTATATTCGTTTCAACTCCAAATCCAGTGAAATCAATTTCTAAAAGTTTCTAAAATCATGCCTGATTTAATGGGTAATTTTACTCATTTTTATAAAAAGGCATTCTGTAGACAACTTGCAGATCCATTAAATCCCTTATTCCATCATATCAAAATGTTTAGAAATATCCATTGATCCACTTCCAATGAAATCACCTTGGTCATTCCTCATATGACCAGAGGCATCCTAGAAAAGTCCAACTCACATTTTTTAGAGCACTTTTATTTTTGCTTGGTCGTGTTGCTTATTATGGTTGTTTTCGACGATAGTTGATGAAGTAGACGAAATGCTCAGAGTTGGACCAGAGATATTTGAAGACCTCAAAGACTTTGTTAAAACAGGCAAGCAACCCTTTGACCATGTCTAAGAAACCCTTTTTATGCATGTCACATGGCACTTTTATTGCTTGCATCGAAGTCATGATAAAATGGTGACCACTTGAGGTGGTTTGCCACCGTACTTCCTCGTGGATACTTGCATTGTGCATGACCCTACCTTCTTATGAGGGTTGTGCCAATGGGAGTAGATAGGATGCTAAAGTAGTGCTACACAAAAAGGGACGGGAATATGCATGGTGATGGAGACAAACTATTTTCAAAAGACTTTTCGAAAACCCCATCGAGTGCCACTTATGCCCGGAGGAGATGATGAGTTGGGTAAACACTTGATGACGAAGTGATGTACCGAGGCAAGTGTGTGTGTTGTTTCCAAAACGGATTGGTTTAAGTTGCGACCGTTATTCCAACCTTACATGCTGTAGGATCGTGAGAAGAGGTGTCTAGAGGGGGGGGGGGTGATTAGACACTAAGTACCAAAGTTGCAGTTTTTAACTTCTTTAGGTTTAAGTGGAGTTTAGGCACAAGTTTAACATTCACAATACATAACAAGCAAGCATGCAAAGAGTATATGAGCAACAGAAAGTAAAGCATGCAACTTGCAAGAATGTAAAGGGAAGGGTTTGGAGGATTCAAACGCAATTGGAGACACGGATGTTTTTGTCGTGGTTCCGATAGGTGGTGCTATCGTACATCCACGTTGATGGAGACTTCAACCCACGAAGGGTAACGGTTGCGCGAGTCCACGGAGGGCTCCACCCACGAAGGGTCCACGGAGAAGCAACCTTGTCTATCCCACCATGACCGTCGCCCATGAAGGACTTGCCTCACTAGCGGTAGATCTTCACGAAGTAGGCTATCTCCTTGCCCTTACAAACTCCTTGGTTCAACTCCACAATCTTGTCGGAGGCTCCCAAGTGACACCTAGCCAATCTAGGAGACACCACTCTCCAAGAAGTAACAAATGGTGTGATGATGATGAACTCCTTGCTCTTGTGCTTCAAATGATAGTCTCCCCAACACTCAACTCTCTCTCACAGGATTTGGATTTGGTGGAAAGAAGATTTGAGTGGAAAGCAACTTGGGGAAGGCTAGAGATCAAGATTTATGTGGTTGGAATGGAATATCTTGGTCTCAACACATGAGTAGGTAGTTCTCTCTCAGAAATAGGATGCTCGAAGTGTAGGCTTGTTCTGATGGCTCTCTCCATTAATGAAGAGGAGGTGGAGGGGTATATATAGCCTCCACACAAAATCTAACCGTTACACACAATTTACCAAACTCGGTGGGACCGAATCAACAAACTCGGTCACACCGATTTAGTAAACCTAGTGACCGTTAGGGTTTTCGGTGGGACCGATATGCAACTCGGTAGGACCGATATGGTTAGGGTTAGGGCATAACGTAATCTCGGTGAGACCGATTACACAAACTCGGTGAGATCGATTTTGGTAATTAGCTAACCAGAGAGTTGGTCAGGCAAACTCGATGGGGCCGATTACTCAAACTCGGTGAGACCGATTTTCGTAATAAGTTAACCAGAGAGTTTGCATTGTAATCTCGGTAGTACCGATTGCACAAAATCGGTGAGACCGATTTTGGTAATGGACATACACAGAGAGATTACAATCCCATCTCGGTGAGACCGAGATCCCTATCGGTGAAACCGATTTGCCTAGGGTTTGTGACAGTGGCTATGACATTTGAACTCGGTGGCGCCGGATAGAAAGAATCGGTAGGGCCGAGTTTGACTTTGGGTTTAGGTCATATGTGTGGAAGTGGGAAAGTAGTTGAGGGTTTTGGAGCATATCACTAAGCACATGAAGCAAGAGGCTCATTAAGCAACACCTCATCCCTCCTTGATAGTATTGGCTTTTCCTATAGACTCAATGTGATCTTGGATCACTAAAATGTAAAATGAAGAGTCTTGAGCTTGAAGCTTGAGCCAATCCTTTGTCCTTAGCATCTTGAAGGAGTTCCCACATCCTTTAGTCCATGCCACTCCATTTTTGAACTTATCTGAAATATACTAGATAGAAGTGTTAGTCCAACAAGAGATATGTTGACATTAATTACCAAAACCACCTAGGGAGCACTTGTGCTTTCACATGCGCAGCCACTCTACCCTTATATGGGAAAGGGCATTATTGGTTACCTAGGCATATACTAGCTTTAAGCCCGCATTACTAGTGACGGGGGAGAGTTGGTGTTCTCTCTCGGGACGGGGTCGTGCCAGGTAGGGCGGCCATGACTGTTTGCACAGGGCACCGGATACACCGTTGTGTCCCCTCTCGGATGTTACGATCTCGAGTGAGTCACGTATGATGTACATCGTGAGGATACAGAACAACGAGTGGACTCCTTGTTAGTGTCCTCTAGGGAAAGATAGTGATCGGGTGCTTACCCTGGGTACTTGAGGTATCGCGGGTCGTGGATGACATGGAAGGTCCCCGGATCTTGTGGGTAAAGTGTGCAACCTCTGCAGAGTCTAAAACTATTCGAATAGCCGTGTCCACGGTCAAGGATAGTTGGGTAACCGCTCTTGGGCTACGTCCACATGTTTACAAACCAGTGTGTGTTTGCGGCAGACCGCTCGCATGCGTCCCGTCAACTCACGCATGCTCGCACTGCACACGGGTCGCGTGGCGGCATGAATATTGTTTTTCTATTTAGATGATTAATGTTGCGGCTCTATTGCTTAACCGAAGCATGGCACGTATCCATTCTTGGTCTAATGCTCACGGTTCAAATAAATAATCCGTTTGGGATATTGGTTCCCAATTATTAATAATCTGTTATTTGTAATTAGATAAAGATTACATCAAAACTGGTCCCAAATTTGACAAAAAAAGTACAATGCCACTTTGTATTGGTGTCCATATGACAACACGATAAGTTTCATGAACTTCAAATAAGTTTTGGATGTACTAGAATTTAAAAATCAAGATTCTCAATGTTTGAAATTTCTTGCACGGGGAGTAAACATGCACCCAGTGAGACACATGTGTTTTTGCAATCCATTTAGGTGCACTGTCACGTGTGCATGTAGCTGAAATTTGATTTTTGCACATTATACCCATAGAAAATCAGTCAATTAATGTACTAAAATGTCTTAATGATCTCTGTTTTTTTTCAAAATTAAAACGTCCCTCCTTTGGTAACATATGTTCACCGCGGGATAATTTAACATGCATCGTAGTTGCGGTGGATTTGCAGTGTGTGTATGAGTCTGTGCATCTGGGGGTGGCGGGTGGCTCGCAGTACACTATGAGTTGTGAGCCACCGTGTGGGTTGGCCGTTTTGTTAGGCAAGTGCCACATCAGAGTCGTGAATTTGTTATTTAAAACATTACACAAACCTTTCATACATACATGTTTTGGCCACATGCAATCGATGGTTGTCCTACACGACACTCGATACTCACGTGTGATGCTTTCTGTGGGCTCGCGAGGTCGTCGTCCATTACTTTGACGAACATCCAGCAGTGAGGTTAATTTGACCAGCAAGGTAGAATCTTTTTTTTGTGTTATGGTGCTATATAGTACGCGTCGAAGAGGTAGGAGGGGACTAGCATATGTACTATACGTACGCGTCCGTGAAAAAGTACACCTCACTCAGTGTCGGGACTTTTCGATTTCCAAGGCACGTGCCACATCAAAGTTGTGAAATCAGCTATTCAAACATCACACAACACCTCTTTGGCCCACATGCATGGAGGCGATGGTTATCCTAGCTAGGACACTCACATGTGACGCTTCCATCTGTGGGCCCACAAGGCCATCATCGATGCATGCATCACTTTGACCTACATCGGGAGAGGTTAATTAATTTCACCATCGAAGAGGATTCTTTTTGGGTTGTATGACGGTAGGAGCATATAGTATGCGTCGAAGAGGGGGAAGGGGACCATCATATGTAGTACGCTTCATGAACCTCGCTCTGTGTGGGGGTTTATAGTTTTTTAGGCATGTGGCACATCAAAGTTGTGCATTTTGAGTATTCAACATATGTTTGGCCCACATGCAAAGCGATGGTGGTTGTCTTCTCGCACCCACTTAAGCAGTTATCAGTGATATCGATGCTTTCCATCTGTGGGCCCACTTGGTCCATCACTACTTTTTGCCTGACAACGAGAGAGGTTAATTTGACTTAGGAGGGGATTATTTTTTTGCTTGTAAGACGGATATAATTAGGTCATGCTCTGGGATGACATGATACAGTTTGAGCACACACACATGCATGTGTACGCATGAATCCCTCCCATCGAGTCGAAGTGGCTAGTACAACGACACGTCATGAACCGATCTCGCTCTGTGTGGGGACTGTACGATTTTCAACGCACACGCCACAACAATGTTGTGAAATGGTATTCAAACATGCATGCACGCATCACCTCCATACATATGCATGTAGTGATTGTCTTCGAATGGTACACTCCCTCGTGTGGTTATTGGCGACAAGCCTATATATTCGTGGGCCCGCAAGGACATCCATGATCACCTTGACCGACAACAAGATTGGTTACCATGGCAGATTCTTCCTTTGGTTTGTGTTATCGTAGTATAGGTCATAGTGAGATTCAGACCTAATTAAGTTTGAGCGCATATACTATGCACGCATGCATGAACGAATCCCCGTCGTCGGCTTGATGTGTGGTGTAACATACATATGCATCGTCAACCTAACCCTCACTCAGTGTGGGGATTTCTAGTCCGAAATCATGAAAAGTTGTTCCATTGTGTATTAAAAAACACACCTCTCCATACATATATATGTTTGGGCCACACGCATGCAGTGGTTGTCTTCGGGGACTAGCTACTTGCGTGATTATTAGCGAGCTAGCTCATCTCCGGGGTTGCATGGACGGCCATCACTTTGACCAACAACAAGGGAGAGGTTGTACGACCAAGGTGGATTATTCTTGGTCCATTTTACGATCCTTCTTGGTGAGGTGCCTCTCTGGCCCGCTGACTGAAAGTGTGTTTGTGGGGGGGGGGGGCAGCTATTTCGCAATTTGGTAGGTGAACCTCGGTTGGGGAGGCATGCATTCATAGCTTAGGATTCCCTACATGCTGACACGAGGGGGGCTGCTAGCTACTTCGCACTTTGCTAGGTGAACCTCGGTTGGGGGGGCATGCATTCATAGCTTAGGATTCCCTTCATGCCGACACGAGGGGGGCTGCTAGCTACTTCGCACTTTGCTAGGTGAACCTCGGTTGGGGGGCGGGCATGCATTCATAGCTTAGGATTCCCTTTGTGCCGACACGAGGGGGGGCAAGCAATACCGTGTGCTTTGCAAGATAGGTGCCACATCGAAGTTGCATTTGGTATTTGAACATCAAACGACCCTTTTCATACATAAATTTGGTCCACATGCAAGCGTGTTCGTGTTCTGATCCTCTCTCGCGTCATTTTTTGCCAAATTTACGAACATTACACAAGTCAGATGACGCAACACACACTGTTCACTCAAACTAACCGTGTGCCACACCGGTTCCCCTATCACACACACATTGATACGTCTCCAACGTAACTATAATTTTGTATTGTTCCATGCTGTTATATTATCAATCTTGGATGTTTTATAATCATTTTATATCATTTTTTGGTACTATCCTATTGACATAGTGCCAGGTGCCAGTTGCTGTTTTCTGCATGTTTTTTACATCGCAGGAAATCAATACCAAACGGAGTCCAAACACAGCGAAACTTTTTGTGGATTTTTTGGACCAGAAGACAACCAATGGGCCGAAGAAGCACCTAGGGCTGCTCCGAGGGGAGCACAACCCACCAGGGCACGCTTGGAGGCCCAGGCGTGCCCTGGTGGGTTGTGCCCACCTCGGGTGCCCCCCAGACTGCCTCTTTACTCTATAAATACCCCAATATTCCAGAAATCCTAGGGGAGTCGACAAAAATCAATTCCAGCCGCCGTAGAGTCCAGAACCACCAGATCCAGTCTAGAAACCATCACAGAGGGGTTCACCACTTCCATTGGTGCCTCTCCAGTGATGCGTGAGTAGTTATTTGTAGACCTTCGGGTCCGTAGTTAGTAGCTAGATGGCTTCCTCTCTCTCGTTAGATTCTCAATACAATGGTCTCTTGGAGATCCATATGATGTAACTCGTTTTGCGGTGTGTTTGTTGGGATCGGATGAACTTTGAGTTTATGATCAGATCTATCTTTTTATCCATGAAAGTTATTTGAGTTTCTTTGATCTCTTATATGCATGATTGCTTATGGCCTCATATTTCTTCTCCGATATTTGGGGTTTTTTGGCCAACTTGATCTATTTATCTTGCAATGGGAAGAGGTGCTTTGTAGTGGGGTTCGATCTTACGGTGCTTGATCCCAGTGACAGAAGGGGAATCGACACGTATGTATCGTTGCTACTAAGGATAAAATGATGGGGTCTATTTCTACATAAATAGATCTTGTCTACATCATGTCATCGTTCTTATTGCATTACTCCATTTCTCCATGAACTTAATACACCTGATGCATGCTGGATAGCGGTCGATGTGTGGAGTAATAGTAGTAGATGCAGGCAGGAGTTGGTCTGCTAATCTTGGATGTGATGCCTATATAATGATCATTGCATGGATATCGTCATGATTATTTGAAGTACTATCAATTGCCCATCAGTAATTTGTTTACCCACTGTTTGCTATTTTCTCGACAGAAGCCACTAGTGAAACCTACGGCCCCCGGGTCTCTTTCTCATATTATTTGCGTTTGCGATCTATTTTCCTTTGCTTTTATTTTTAGATCAATTAAACCAAAAATACAAAAATCCCTTGCTGCAATTTATTCTTATTTATTTTATTTGGCATTCGATCTATCAATCTACTACAATTTATTCACGTCTATTTGCCAATTTCTGGCGCTGTTACCCTAAAGGGATTGACAACCCCTTTAATACGTCGGGTTGCGAGTATTTGTTATTTGTGTGCAGGTGCCGTTTACATATTGTTGCTTGGTTCTCCTACTTGGTTCGATAACCTTGGTCTCATCACTGAGGGAAATACTTACCGTCGTTGTGCTGCATCATCCCTTCCTCTTTGTGGAAATATCGACATAGCTTCAAGTCGCATCACACATCCGCACAGTACATTGTGCTCCATGAGGCTTCCCCTCCAAAAAATATCTACCCGCCCGCAGCTTTTTCTGTTTGATGACACACAGTTATTGTGTTTCGACCGTGTGTGATCTTTCTTGTTCCCAATCCCGCCTGCATCCCTCGAAAATATCTGCCCGCCTCGAGGGTTTTTCTGTTTCATAACACATGGTTGTTATCTCCGGACCGTGTGCGATGCACCATCATCAAAATTTTCAACAGCCCCGGCATTTCACTCCCGCTTTTGACTCCCACATAGTAAAATTGTCAGTACCCGCGTCATTTCCTCAAACGCACCCCCCGCCCCCTCCACACAAACACACATACACCAAAACCTCCTCGGGCGCACACACACACACCCCTCCCTCGCTCGAAACCCTAGCAAGGTCCCCGCCGCCGTCGTCACAAGGCCTCCATTGTCAACATCTACCAGTTTTCCCGTGCGCTTACCCACCGATCTCCATACCCAGGCCGCCCTGTGTTTCTTATATGATGCCTGCCAAACGCCACCTTTCCCACAGATCCCCATCCCCCACTCCAGAGCGTCATAGCCTAAGCCCGGCTACGCTTCCCGTGGAGCTCGAGGAGCGACTGGCCCAAAAGAGGTGTATCGCAGTCTCTTCGCCCGACGTCGCCGAGGAAGCTGACGACCATTACTAGCCACAGGCACTTAATCAGCGGGCTAGAGTATGCGGGTATGTCGCAAATGCCAGCTACGACATCGAGGTCGTTGATAGCGACAGCCTGAGGCGGGCTATGTTACAGGTTAAGTGGGACACCCCAACCCCTCAGGTTCAACCGCCGTTGATCTCATCCATGGCCCAGCCGCTGACCTCCTCTAGCTCGCTGTCAAGAATTTTCCATCCTACATCGCCATCGAGCCCCTTTTGTCATTTCTGAAGGACACGTTCTGCGATGCTGGCTTGGGATCCACAGCTTCCAAGTCAGACCTCATCGACGGCGACCACGAGGAGGGCACCCTTTCCGACTCTTCCAAGGGGAAAGAGCCCATCTTCTCTTCCAAGGGGAAAGAGCCCGTCTGCAATATCAGGGAGGGCACCCTATAGCCGTGCTCTTCCAAGGGGAAGGAGCCCATCTGCGACAACATGAAGCGCATCCAAGGTCCGTGCTCTTCCCACGGGAACGAGCCCATCTATGACAAGTGAGGAAACCCATGATTTGTTTTGCCATGTCTCTTCACAGGGGAAAACCCATGATTTGTTTTGCCGAGTCCCTTTTGTAGTGTAGTGAGAATATGTCCAGTTTTAATTGATATATTTGGTTGTTTGCAGTATTCCTTGTTAATTTCAGTTGTTCGTAATGTGATGCTCTATATGTGCAATTATTTACTATGTAGTACATTTCATCAATCCAGTTTTAAACATACTGATAGGAATGCATATATTTGCTTGCTGTTAAGCCTGTTATAGCAAGCATATGCCTCTTTTAAGGTTTTTTGATTGTTCGGTTGCTTGTAGTTAGCATATGCCCAGTTTCAAATGCTATCTTTGGTTGTTCATAGTATTCCTTGTTTATTCCAGTTATTCACGACGTGATGTTCTATATGTGCAAGTATGAACTGTGCAGTTCAATTTCATCAGTACCAGTTTCAACAATACCACTATGAATGACTACATTTGGTTGCTGCATCTTGTAGTTAACATGCCTTTCCATTTTTATTTAACAATAACATGTGTACTTAGACCAGCACAATACGAGTTTGAATGACTATGTTTTCTTGTTGTTAAATGTTAGGCATGTTGCAGTTAACACACCTTTCCACTTGTTTTGCTTTACTAGCGTGCTTAAACCTGCACGAAGCTATCTTTTGGAGATTATTTTGTGTGCCATGGATAATTTTGGTTGATGTTTAGCCTGTTGTGCTTAACATGCCTCTCGATGTACCTACACAGGACAATTTTGGGAACAACTGCTATTTTCCATTGAGTTTAGTTTCATCCCAGGGCTTATATATACTCACTGTTCAAGATATCGGTAGCTGGTACCATATAGTCCTGGGGCTGATAAGGGACTAATCGATGAATCAAACTTTTAACTGAATATATCTGTAACCCATTTATCGTTAGGTTAACTAGAGCCATATGTAATATATCTGAGGCTACATAGCAACAAGTGATACGTCCATTTTGCATCATGCTTTTATATCGATATTTATTGCATTATGGGTTGTTACTATGCATTATGTCACAATACTTATGGCTATTCTCTCTTGTTTTACAAGGTTTACATAAGAAGGGGGGATGCCGGCAGCTGGAATTCTAGGCTGGAAAAGGAGCAAATATTAGAGACCTATTCTGCACAACTCCAAAAGTCCTGAAACTCCACGGAAGTCATTTTTGGAAAATATGAAAAATATCCAGCGGAAGAAGTTCACCAGAGGGGGGCCCACCTGTCCACGAGGGTGGGGGGCGCGCCCTACCCCCTAAGCGTGCCCCCTACCTCGTGGGCCCCCTGTTGGCTCTCCGATGCCCATCTTCTGCTATATGAGGTCTTTCGATGAGGAAAAAATCATAAGCAACCTTTCGGGACGAGACTCGCCACCACGAGGCGGAACCTTGGCGGAACCAATCTAGGGCTCCGCAGAGCTGTTCTGGGGACACTTCCCGGGAGGGGGAAATCCTCGCCATCGTCATCACCAACGCTCCTCTCATCGGGAGAGGGCAATCTCCATCAACATCTTCACCAAGCACCATCTCCTCTCAAAACCCTAGTTCATCTCTTGTATCCAATTCTTGTCTCCAAGTCCGGATTGGTACTAGTAGGTTGCTAGTAGTGTTGATTACTCCCTGTAGTTGATGCTAGTTGGTTTACTTGGTGGAAGATCATATGTTCAGATCCTTTATGCATATTATTACCCTCCGATTAAGAACATGAATATGCTTTGTGAGTAGTTACGTTTGTTCACGAGGACATGGGAGAAGTCTTGCTATTAGTAGTCATGTGAATTTGGTATTCGTTCGATATTTTGATGAGATGTATGTTGTCTAGCCTCTAGTGGTGTTATGTGAACGTCGACTACATAACACTTCACAATTATTTGGGCCTAGAGGAAGGCATTGGGAAGTAATAAGTAGATGATGGGTTGCTAGAGTGACAGAAGCTTAAACCCTAGTTTATGCGTTGCTTCATAAGGGGCTGATTTGGATACATATGTTTCATGCTATGGTTAGGTTTACCTTAATACTTTTGTTGTAGTTGCGTATGCTTGCAATAGAGGTTAATCATAAGTGGGATGCTTGTTCAAGTAAGAACAGCACCCAAGCACCGGTCCACCCACATATCAAATTATCAAAGTACCGAACGCGAATCATATGAACGTGATGAAAACTAGCTTGACGATATTCCCGTGTGTCCTCGGGAGCACTTTTCCTATTATAAGAGTTTGTCCAGGCTTGTCCTTTGCTACAAAAAGGATTGGGCCACCTTGCTGCACTTTATTTACTTTTGTTACTTGTTGCTCGTTACAAATTATCTTATCACAAAACTATATGTTACCACTTATTTCAGTACTTGCAGAGAATACCTTGCTGAAAACCGCTTATCATTTCCTTCTGCTCCTCGTTGGGTTCGACATCTTACTTATCGAAAGGACTACGATAGATCCCCTATACTTGTGGGTCATCAACATGCATTGTACTTGATGTCTAAATATGCAATCTGAGGCTAAATAGCAACAAGGAAGAGTGTTACCTTAATGTTTTGATGATGTCTAGATATACGTATAAGAGCAGCAGCAGCAACAACAACAACAACAACAACAACAACAACAACAACAACAACAACAACAACAACACAACCCTGTTTGGATACCCAACTTAGATAGAGGTTAGAGTTAGTTTCTAGCTCATGACTAACCCTGAACTAACTCCATCCAAAGAGGTGTTAGATTGACAATAAATGCACTAGGAGAACTAGCTCCAATTAGCACCTCTTGGGTTGGATAGTTTTTTTGGGTGGGTTAGATGCACCTAGCTCAAACTAGCCCTCATGTTTGGATATACTTTAGGGCTATTTGAGCCCGAACTAGCTCAAACTAACTCTAACCCATGGATACAACAGCGGTTAACCAACCGATAATTTGTAAGAATGCAATAAACTCCTTCCGGCCCATAATATAAGATGTTAATTCATCTAATATGTGAGTATATTGGATGTTATAAGATATTATAAAAGATTGTTGTACTACATCATTGTGCAATTGTTGTTTAGCTTCTAATATTAACTTGGTGCTTTTAGGTACATATGTCATTGGTAAAGATCCGTGCTCGACCCTTTCTACGTATGGGGCAATGAGATATCGATGGACCAACATCAAGTGAGGAAGCTGATAAAAATTGTTAGTAAAATGGGTCAAAAGATGGCAATTAAACTATTTGTTTACACTTTATCCAAGACAACAACGACTGCAAGATGGTAAGTAAGAACTCTGCAGCCTTCTTTTTACTTCCCATAATGAGTTGTGTTAGATGACAATGTCTGAGTCTATTTCCTTTGCAGTGGTTGCCAAAGCAGTTTACTTAAGATTACCTCTCAAATGACATGATTGGTGGGCATGCAAAGGTTAAAGTATTTCTACCAGAACACAATGATTATCTAGATGTTTTCATGAAGACCGTGAAGGATGGGCGGTCGGCCATCACAAGGGGTTGGACTAGAGTCGTGTGTGCCTTCTGCATGGAGGAGGGCACAATATGGGCATTCCGCTTCACCTTGTTCAACAACCAGAATGTATTTCGCCTCTTTCTTTACCGTCTTTAATAGTACAAGTATACAACTGTGCTTCATCATTCTTTATTTGGTTCTTATGTATTCTTGAACATATGTACCTATGAATCGAATACTGCATTGGTTGTTTGAACCTGATGGATATGAATAAAGCTATAGCATACATTCAAATTCAAATTCAAATCTCATACAATTTGAAATAGCAGCAATTAAATTACCGTAAAATTACGCTCTGCAGGTCGTTACGGCACACATGGTTGGTAAAACACAAACGTTTGCGATATACACCATAATCCGACATAGTTCACAGAGAGGAAACGTGTGCAAGCATGCACACAGTTGCCATTTGCAAAGCGTGTGCGATGTCAGACAATATCACAAACGGTGCGAGCAAACTAAACGTTTGTGATAGTTTCCTTATCGCACACGATTTGCAACCATGAACTGTTTCTGATGAAGTATGCATCGTAAACGTTGCACCACAGAATAGCGTGTGCAATAGTTGACGTGTACGACGATGTTACGATGGTCCGACGTTTCGTAATCCTGTTTGACACTCGTACGACGATTAGCTAATCTTCTTAATTAGCTATCGCATACGGTTTGGGAAAAGCGAATGTGTGTGATTGTATGCTTATCATACACATTCTATAATAGTGAACCGTTTGTGATGGCCGTGCAATGTAAACGGAGCACCACAGAATACCGACTGCGATGGCAATGCGAGCACAAACGAGTAGGAGTGCCGTATATGCATCTTGGCTCCTTATCCTCGATGGTTTCTGGGTCGTGTGGGAAGGACCCCCTATCGCCCACACTCACTTGGTGACGGTTCCAAATGCCGTCGCGGAAAGTGGTTAAAAACTGTTTGTATAGCACCGACGTGTACCAGTGATGGAAGAATGCCTTTTTGGTGTTGATAAGCTTGTTTTCTTTGGTTTTGTTGTGTCATCTAAGGGTGTTCATGCAGATGAGGCCACAACCAACCAACTTGCAACAAGTGCGTAGTTTCCTCGGCTTAGCCGGTTTCTATCATAGATTCGTTAAGGACTTTAGCACTATTGCATCACCATTTCATGCCTTGAGTAAGAAGAATGCACCATTTGTTTGGGGAACATCCCAAGATACCGCATTTCATGAGCTTAAAAATTTTCTTACACATGGTCCTTTGCTTGCCTTGCCCAATTTTGCCAAAACTTTTGAAGTTCATTGTGATGCTAGTGCACTACGAAAAAAGACACATCTGTGACATTTTGGGCCGAACGAATTTTTTTTGTCATCCTTATGACACTTCTATGACGATAATTGTGACAAAAGCACGTATCATCATAGATGTGGTGGGCTGCTACTTCCAAGACAAAAAAGACATGACAAAAATGGGCTTTTCGTCCTAGGCGGGCCGGGGACGCACCTGCATGACATTCTTTGGGTCGTCCATGACGGAAAAAATCATTGTAGAAGCATGGGCGAGGAAAATTTCGGGGAGTTCCCAGTTCCGGTGGGTGGTCGGGGCCGAGCGATGCACAGAGGGATTGCACGTTTCTCTCTTACACGTACGCGTGTGTGTGCGAGGCGTTGGGCTCTAACTGAACTCGAGTGAGGCGTCCGCTTACTGAACCCGAGTGATTGCACTAGCTACGTTACTGAACCCGAGCGATCGATCACTAACTAAACCCGAGCGATTCCTTCACTACCGCTGCTAACTGAAGCCGGTCGAACCTGCTGCTGCCTCTTGATGAACAGTGACCGTTGTTGGCGTTGGATGAACAGTTCCTGGTGGGGGTTGGATGAACAGGACCCAGTGGTAGTAGAGGCTGTTGCTGCTGGATGAACAGGACCCCGATCGAGGAGTCTGCCACACACTCCCGAGCCGGTTGGGGGTGGATGAACGGGACCCCGTGGAGGCTCCATGAACAGTAGCTGGTGGAGGCTGGCTGAACAGTAGCTGGTGGAGGCTGGAGGAAGTCGGCGGTGGCTAAACAGTAGCACACGGAGGCTGGAGGAAGTTGACGGTGGATGAACAGTAGCCTGTGGATGCTGGAGCGAGGCAGCAGACGGTGGATGAACAGTAGCCCGTGGAGTCCCATTTTGCGGTACGCTACACCCCTCTCGATGAACAGGACCCCACTTCGACTGTGGGCGCTCCAACACAAGTCTGTTTCCTCCGTTTTGCGGTACGCCACACCCCTCCCGATCAACAACACCCCGTTTCGACCGTAGGAGCTCGGACACAAGTCCGTTTCCTCCATTTTGCGGTACGCCAAACCCTGTTTCGGCTGTTCCGTCCAAGCCAGTTGGCTCTCGATGAACACGCGCACTCCGACCAAGTCTGTTGCCTCCCAATGAACACGACATTGTTTCTCCATTCCGACCCAGTTGGTTGGCTATCGATGAATAGGACGCCGTTGTTGTACGCATTCGAGACCCCGCCCGTATGTACGTACGTAGCCATATTTACTTTCTTGTAGCATGGTTGTACATACATGTACACGATATAGACGGGACTGCCTGAATAGCTACCGCTCCTTACTAGGCCACAATTCATCATGGCAGAAAGACCGATGGACCAGTATGTACGTACACGTTTGCGACCAGAATGACAACGCTACGTACGCTTCGACCGGGTGGGTCTCAACTGTCAGGGAGGATAAGGAGGCACTTCCTTGCATGCGAAGATATTGATGGTGGGTCCAAGCTGACAGGGGGAGGATTCTTTTTTTGCACATAATAAGGAGGCACTTCCTTGGGTGCGAAGATGGTGGGTCCATCTGTTAGCCTCACCGCGTACAGTTCTCTTCTGATGGCTGTCGTTCGTTGACACATTGACCACGCTGCACAAACAGCACCAAGCGATGGACCACGATGAGGCAGGGAACGATGCAGAGCCTGGGAACACGTGGAGGGTAGTATGAGGGTTGACTGGTTCAGCTACGGTGTGAGGCTGCCGTCGCCGTAGAATAACAGGGGTGTGGGTGAGTAGAGGGATGGCCTGGCCAGAGGTGGAAGTAGTAGGGGTGGTGAGGCCTGCGCGGTAGCGCCACCGGCCACGGGAGGAAGGAGCACGCGGTGGTTTGGACGACTGTAGAAAGAAAATCATAGGTTGAAGAAGCAGGACGACCGTTGGATGTTAACAATCCAACGGTCACTTGTGATAGAATCGTTTGTTGACTAAGTTGACAAAGCCCTGCATATGCGTCAACTTAGTAGGGCGACAAGTCAGCCTCCAAATCTGGTGGGCCCCAGCTATCATGGGGAGCACTCATTATTTTTCGCTTAATAAGGAGGCACTTCCTTCCGTGCCAAGATATAGCTGGTGGGTCGCAACTGTCATGGGGAGGATTCATTCTTTTGGCGTAATAAGGAGATACCTGCTTGCGTGCGGCCATGGACCATGTGGGTCCCAATTGTCAGCCTCTCCATGTACATCCCTCTTCCAATGTTGTCGTTTGTTGACAACATTGACCACGCCGTGCCGAGAACACCAATGCGATGGACGACGACGAGACCCACAAAGGGAATGACCCGGAGGCGACGAAGCCACAAAAGTGGAGGCATGTGGGTGAGTAGAGGGATGGCCTGGCCAGTGGTGGGAGTAGTAGGGGGCGGTGAGACCTGCGCGGCAGCACAGCCGGCCACGGGAGGCGGGAGCAGGCGGTCCCGCCGGTGCTGGATTTGGCAGCTAGAGCAAGAAGATCAGAGATTGAAGAAGCATGACGGTCGTTGGATTGACATCCAACGGTCATATCTGCTAGAATGGTTTGTTGACGTATATAATAAGTAAAAAAATCTTGCATACGCGTCAACTTAATAGGCACACAAGTCAAACCATTCCCTATTTTTTAATAATTTACAGCTCATTGCAACTTCTTCTGCAATTTATTGCATTCCATTTTTTTGTTGGCCAGGGTTAAAAATTTAAACGAAATTTTGCATATTTAGGTGGGGTCCAAACTATTTTTAATACCGAAATGTCGAGCCAGATGAGGGAGTCCTGGATTAGGTGGTATCCGGACAGCCGGACTGTGTACAACGTCCGGACTATTGAAGCGTGAAGATACAAGACTCAAGACTTTGGCCCGTGTCCGGATGGGACTTTCCTTGGTGTAGAAGGAAAGCTTGGCGATCCGGATATTATATTTCCTTCCTTGTAACCGACTCCATGTAAACCCTAGCCCTCTCGGTGTCTATATAAACCGGAGAGGTTGGTCCTAGAAGGCGATCACAATTACAATCATACCATCATAGGCTAGCTCTTAGGGTTTAGCCTCTACGATCTCGTGGTAGATCTACTCTTGTACTACCCATATCATCAATATTAATCAAGCAGGAAGTAGGGTTTTACCTCCATCGAGAGGGCCCGAACCTGGGTAAACATCTGTGTCCCTTGCTTCTTGTTACCATCAGCCTTGACGCATAGATCGGGACCCCCTACCCGAGATCCGCCGGTTTTGACACCGACATTGGTGCTTTAATTGAGAGTTCCTATGTGTCATTGTTGTCAAGCTCGATGGCTCCTTCAATCATCTTCAACGATGCTATCCAGGGCGAGACTTTCCTCCCCGGACAGATCTTCGTGTTCGGCGGCTTCGCACTGCGGGCCAACTCGCTTGGCCATCTGGAGCAGATCGATAGCTACACCCCTGGCCACCAGGTCAGGTTCGTAAACCTGAACTACACAACGGACGTCCGCGGAGACTTGATCTTTGATGGATTCGGGCCTATGCCAGGAGCGCCGGACAGTCGCAACGAGCACGGCTTAGACCTGCCATTGGACGAAGCCCGGGGTATCGCCCCCGTAGTATCTCCGGACCTAGATCTGGAGCCGGCTGTGCTGCCTAAGGACGGAGGGATGGACCCCCCAGGTCGCGCACTCATCGGCGTTGGAGCCGAACACGGGTCTTACCTCTGCGGTGGCCTGTGACTCCGAACCCCCGAGTTCGTATCTGTTGGGGAACGTAGCAGAAATTCAAAATTTTCTATGCATCACCAAGATCAATCTATGGAGTAATCTAGCAACGAGGGAAAGGGGAGTGCATCTACATACCCTTGTAGATTGCTAAGCGGAAGCGTTGCAAGAACGCGGATGGAGTCGTACTCGCAGCGATTGAGATCGCGGTTGATTCTGATCTAAGCACCGAACAACGGTGCCTCCGCGTTCAACACACGTACAGCCCGGGGACGTCTCCTCCTTCTTGATCCAGCAAGGGAGAGAAGAAGTTGAGGAGAACTCCGGCAGACGACGACATGGTGGTGATGGAGCTCGTGGTTCTCCGGCGAGGCTTCGCCAAGCACTACGGAGGAGGAGGAGGTGTTGGAGGAGGAGAGGGCTGCGCCAAGGGAAGGGTGCGGCTGCCCTCTCTCTCTCTCCCTATATATAGGGGGAAGGGAGTAGGGGGAGGAACCTAGGGTTCCCTAGGGGAGGCGGCGGCCATGGGGAAACCCTAGATGGGTTTGGCGCCCCACCCCTAGGAAACTTGCCCCCCAAGCCGGGAGGCGGCTGCCCTAGGGGTGGCGCCCCACCTCTCCGTGTTACGTGAGATGGGGTGGGAGGCGCTCAGCCCCTTAGTGGGCTGATGTGCCTCTCCCTTGGCCCATAAGGCCCCCAAAGCTTGTCGGGGCCTCAGAAACCCCTTTCGGACCGCTGGTCATCAAGCTGGTACCCGGAACAATTTGGACTCCAATACCCTTCGTCCAATATACCAATCTTCACCTCCAGACCATTAGGAGCTCCTCGTCATGTCAGGGATCTCATCCGGAGTCGAACAACCTTCGGTAACCACATACTATTTCCCATAACAACTCTAGCGTCACCGAACCTTAAGTGTGTAGACCCTACGGGTTCGGGAACCATGCAGACATGACCGAGACGTTCTCCGGTCAATAACCAACAGCGGGATCTGGATACCCATGTTGGCTCCCACATGTTCCACAATGATCTCATCGGATGAACCACGATGTCAAGGATTCAAGCAATCTCGTATGCAATTCCCTTTGTCTAACGGTATTGTACTTGCCCGAGATTCGATCGTCGGTATGCTGATACCTTGTTCAATCTCGTTACCGGCAAGTCTCTTTACTCGTTCCGTAACACATCATCCCGTGATCAACCCCTTGGTCACATTGTGCACATTATGATGATGTCCTACCGAGTGGGCCCAGAGATACCTCTCCGTCACACGGAGTGACAAATCCATCTCGATTCGTGCCAACCCAACAAACACTTTCGGAGATACCGTAGTGCACCTTTATAGCCACCCGATTCGTTGTGACGTTTGGTACACCCAAAGCATTCCTACGGTATCCGGAGTTGCACAATCTCATGGTCTAAGGAAATGATACTTAACATTAGAAAAGCTTTAGCATACGAACTACGATCTTTGTGCTAGGCTTAGGATTGGGTCTTGTCCATCACATCATTCTCCTAATGATGTGATCCCGTTATCAACGACATCCAATGTCCATGGTCAGGAAACCGTAACCATCTATTGATCAACGAGCTAGTCAACTAGAGGCTTACTAGGGACATGGTGTTGTCTATGTACCCACACATGTATCTGAGTTTCCTATCAATATAATTATAGCATGGATAATAAACGATTATCATGAACAAGGAAATATAATAATAATAACTAATTTATTAGTGCCTCTAGGGCATATTTCCAACAGTCTCCCACTTGCACTAGAGTCAATAATCTAGTTCACATCGCCATGTGATTAACACTCACAGGTCACATCGCCATGTGACCAACATCCAAAGAGTTTACTAGTGTCACTAAACTAGTTCACATCATCATGTGATTAAGACTCAATGAGTTCCGGGGTTTGATCATGTTTTGCTTGTGAGAGAGGTTTTAGTCAACGGGTCTGCAACATTCAGATCCGTATGCACTTCGCAAATCTCTAGGTCATATTGTAAATGTTGCTTCCACGCTCCACTTGAAGCTATTCCAAATGGTTGCTCCACTATACGTATCCGGTTTGCTACTCAGAGTCACTCGGATAGGTGTTAAAGCTTGCATCGACGTAACCCTTTACGCCGAACTCTTTATCACCTCCATAATCGAGAAACATGTCCTTATTTACTCCAAGGACAATTTTGACCGATGTCCAATGATCCATTCCTGGATCATTCTTGTAACCCTTGACTCACTCATGGCAAGGCACATTTCTGGTGTCGTACACAACATAGCATACTATAGAGCCTACGTCTGAAGCATAGGGGACGACCTTCGTCCTTTCTCTCTCTTCTGCCGTGGTCGAGCTTTAACTCTTAACTTCATACCTTACAACTCAGGCGAGAACTCCTTCTTTGAATGATCCATCTTGAACACCTTCAAGATCATGTCAAGGTATGTGCTCATTTGAAAATACCATTTAGCGGTTTTTGATCTATCCTCATAGATCTTGATGCTCAATGTTCAAGCAGCTTAATCCAGGTTTTCTATTGAAAAACACTTTTCAAATAACCCTATATGCTTTCCAGAAATTCTACATCATTTCTGATCAACAATATGTCAACAACATAAACTCATCAGAAATTCTATAGTGCTCCCACTCACTTCTTTGGAAATACAAGTTTCTCATAAGCTTTGTATAAACCCAAAATCTTTGATCATCTCATCAAAGCGTACATTCCAACTCCGAGATGCTTACTCCAGTTCTTAGAAGGATTGCTGGAGCTTTGCATACTTGTTAGCGTCTTTCAGGATTGTCAAAACCTTTCTGGTTGTATCACATACAACCTTTCCTCAAGAAAATTGTCGAGAAACAATGTTTTGATATCCTATCTGCGAGATTTCATAAATAATGCAAGAATCGCTAATCAATTCCAACAGACTCTTAGCATCGCTATGAGTGAGAAAGCCTCACCGTAGTCAACTCCTTGAATCTTGTCGGAAAACATCTTAACGACAAGTCGAGCTTTCTTAATGGTGATACTTACCATCATTGTCCATCTTCCTTTTAAAATCCATCTGCACCCAATAGCCTTACGACCATCAAGTAGTTCGCCAAAGTCTACACTTTGTTTTCATACATGGATCCTCTCTCGGATTTTATGGCCTCGAGCCATTTGTCGAAGTCCGGGCCCACCATCGCTTCTCCATAGCTCGTAGGTTCATTGTTGTCTAGCAACATGACCTTCAAGACATGATTACTGTACCACTCTGAAGTAGTACGCATCCTTGTCACCCTACGAGGTTCGGTAGTGACTTTATCCAAAGTTTCATGACCACTATCATCAACTTCCACTTCAATTGATGTAGGTGTCACAGGAACAACTTCGTGCCTCGCTACACTTGGTTGAAGTGATGGTTCAATAACCTCATCAAGTCTCCACCATCCTCCCACTCAATTCTTTCGAGAGAAACTTTTCCTCGAGAAAGGACCCGTTTCTAGAAACAATCCCTATTGCTTTCGGATCTGAATTAGGAGGTATACCCAACTGTTTTGGGTGTCCTATGAAGATGCATTTTATCCGCTTTGGGTTCGAGCTTATCAACCTGAAACTTTTTCACATAAGTGTCGCAGCCCCAAACTTTTAAGAAACGACAACTTAGGTTTCTCCAAACCATAGTTCAAACGGTGTCGTCTCAACGGAATTACGTGGTGCCCTATTAAAGTGAATGCGGTTGTCTCTAATGCCTAACCCATGAACGATAGTGGTAATTCGATAAGAGACATCATGGTACGCACCATATCCAATAGGGTGCAACTATGATGTTCGGACACACCATCACACTATGGTGTTCCAGGCGGTATTAATTGTGAAACAATTTCCACAACGTCTTAATTGCGTGCCAAAGCTCATAACTCAGATACTCATCTCTATGATCATATCATAGACATTTTATCCTCTTGTCATGATGGCCTTCAACTTCACTCTGAAATTACTTGAACCATTCAATAATTCAGACTTGTGTTTCATCAAGTAAATATACTCAGTATCTACTCAAATCATCTGTGAAGCAAGAACATAACGATATCCACTGCGTGCCTCAGCACTCATTGGACTGCACACATCAAAATGTATTACTTCCAACAAGTTGCTTTCTTGTTCCATTTTACTGAAAACGAGGCTTTCAGTCATCTTGCCCATGTGGTATGATTTGCATGTCTCAAGTGATTCAAAATCAAGTGAGTCCAAACGGTCCATTTGCATGGAGTTTCTTCATGCATATACACAAATAGACATGGTTAGCATGTCTCAAACTTTTCAAAACGAGTGAGTCCAAAGATCCATCAACATGGAGCTTCTTCATGCGTTTATACCAATATGACTTACATGGCGATTGCCACAAGTAAGTGGTACTATCATTACTATCTTATATCTTTTGGCATGAAAATGTGTATCACTACGATCGAGATTCAATAAACCATTCTTTTTGGGTGCAAGACCATTGAAGGTCTTATTCAAATGAATAGAGTAAACATTATTCTCTTTAAATGAATAACCGTATTGCGATAGACATAATCCAATCATGTCTATGCTCAACGCAAACACCAAATAACAATTATTTAGGTTTAACACCAATCTCGATGGTAGAGGGAGCAGGCGATGCTTGATCACATCAACCTTTGGAAACACTTCCAACACACATCGTCATCTCACCTTTAGCTAGTCTCTGTTTATTCCGTAGCTCTTTTATTTCGAGTTACTAACACTTAGCAACCGAGCCGGTATCTAATACCCTGGTGCTACTAGGAGTACTAGTAAAGTACACATTAACATAATGTATATCCAATATACTTCTATCGACCTTGCCAGCCTTCTCATCTACCATGTATCTAGGGTAATTCTGCTCGAGTGGCTGTTCCCCTTATTACAGAAGCACTTAGTCTTGGGTTTGGGTTCAACCTTGGGTTTGTTCACTAGAGCAGCAGCTGATTTGCCATTTCATGAAGTATCCCTTCTTGCCCTTGCCCTTCTTGAAACAAGTGGTTTCATTAACCATCAACAATTGATGCTCCTTCTTGACTTCTACTTTCGCGGTGTCAAACATCGCGAATATTTCAAAGATCATCTATCCCTGATATGTTATAGTTCATCACGAAGCTCTAGCAGCTTGGTGGCAATGACTCTGGAGAAACATCACTATCTCATCAGGAAGATCAACTCCCACTCGATTCAAGTGATTGTTGCACTCAGACAATCTGAGCACAAGCTCAACGATTGAGCTTTTCTCCCTTAGTTTGCAGGCTAAGAAAATCGTCAGAGGTCTTATACCTCTTGACGTGGGCACGAGCCTGAAATCCCAATTTCAGCCCTTGAAACATCTCATATGTTCCACGACGTTTCGAAAAACGTCTTTGGTGCCTCAACTCTAAACCGTTTAACTGAACTATCACACAGTTATCAAAACGTGTATGTCCGATGTTCGCAACATCCACAGACGACGTTTGGGTTCAGCACACTGAGCGGTGCATTAAGGATATAAGCTTTCTTCTGTCCGTATAATCGCAACTGTCAACTTTCAACTATATTTTCTCTAGGAACATATCTAAAACAGTGGAACTAAAGTGCGAGCTTACGACATAATTTGCAAAGATCTTTTGACTATGTTCAGGATAATTAAGTTCATCTCATGAACTCCCACTCAGATAGACATCCCTCTAGTCATCTAAGTGATTACATGATCCGAGTCAACTAGGCCGTGTCCGATCATCACGTGAGACGGACTAGTCATCATCGGTGAACATCTTCATGTTGATCGTATCTACTATACGACTCATGCTCGACCTTTCGGTCTCTTGTGTTACGAGGCCATGTCGTACATGCTAGGCTCGTCAAGTAAACCTAAGTGTTTCGTGTGTAAATCTGGCTTACACCCATTGTATGTGAACGTAAGAATCTATCACACCCGATCATCACGTGGTGCTTCGAAACGACGAACTTTCGCAACGGTGCACAGTTAGGGGGAACACTTTCTTGAAATTTTAATGAGGTATCATCTTATTTATTACCGTCGTTCTAAGCAAATAAGATGCATAAACATGATAAACATCACATGCAATCAAAAGTGACATGATATGGCCAATATCATTTTGCTCCTTTTGATCTCCATCTTCGGGGCTCCATGATCATCATCGTCACCGGCATGACACCATGATCTCCATCATCATGATCTCCATCATTGTGTCTCCATGAAGTTGTGTCGCCAACTTATTACTTCTACTACTATGGCTACCGGTTAGCAATAAAGTAAAGTAATTACATGGCGTTGTTCAATGACATGCAGGTCATACAATAAATTAAGACAACTCCTATGGCTCCTGCCGGTTGTCATACTCATCGACATGCAAGTCGTGATTCCTATTAAAAGAACATGATCAATCTCATATATCACATATCATTCATCACATTCTTCTTGGCCATATTACATCACATAGCATACCCTGCAAAAACAAGTTAGACGTCCTCTAATTGTTGTTTGCATGTTTTACGTGGCTGCTATGGGTTTCTAGCAAGAACGTTTCTTACCTACGCAAAACCACAACTTGATATGCCAATTGCTATTTACCCTTCATAAGGACCCTTTTCATCGAACCCGTTCCGACTAAAGTGGGAGAGACTGGCACCCGCTAGCCACCTTATGCACCAAGTGCATGTCAGTCGGTGGAACCTGTCTCACGTAAGTGTACGTGTAAGGTCGGTCCGGGTCGCTTCATCCCACAATACCGTCGAAACAAGATTGGACTAGTAACGGTAAGCATATTAAACAAAATCAACGCCCACAACTACTTTGTGTTCTACTCGTGCAAAGAATCTATGCATAGACCTAGCTCATGATGCCACTGTTGGGGAACGTAGCAGAAATTCGAAATTTTCTACATATCACCAAGATCAATCTATGGAGTAATCTAGCAACGAGGGAAATGGGAGTGCATCTACATACCCTTGTAGATCGCTAAGCGGAAGCGTTGCAAGAACACGGATGAAGGAGTCGTACTCGCAGCGATTCAGATCGCGGTTGATTCCGATCTAAGCACCGAACAACGGTGCCTCCGCGATTCAACACACGCGTACAACCGGGGCGTCTCCTCCTTCTTGATCCAGCAAGGGAGAGGAGAAGCTGAGGAGAACTCCGACAAAGACGACGGCATGGTGGTGATGGAGCTCGTGGTTCTCCCGGCAGGCTTCGCCAAGCACTACGGAGGAGGAGGAGGTGTTGGAGGAGGAGAGGGCTGCGCCAAGGGAAGGTGCGGCTGCCTCTCTCTCTCACTATATATAGGGGAAGGGAGCAGGGGAGGCACCTAGGGTTCCCTAGGGAGGGCGGCGGCCATAGGGAAACCCTAGATGGGTTTTGGCGCCCCACCCCTAGGAAACTTGCCCCCAAGCCGGGAGGCGGCTGCCCTAGGGTGGCGCCCCACCTCTCAGGTTACGAGATGGGGTGGGAGGGCGCTCAGCCCCTTAGTGGGCTGATGTGCCCTCTCCCTTGGCCCATAAGGCCCCCAAAGCTTGCTTGGGGCCTCAGAAACCCCTTTCGGACATGGTCATCACTGGTACCCCGGAACAATTCGGACTCCAATACCCTTCGTCCAATATACCGATCTTCACCTCCGAACCATTCCGGAGCTCCTCGTCATGTCCGGGATCTCATCCGGGACTCCGAACAACCTTCGGTAATCACATACTATTTCCCATAACAACTCTAGCGTCACTGAACCTTAAGTGTGTAGACCCTACGGGTTCGGGAACCATGCAGACATGACCGAGACGTTCTCCGGTCAATAACCAACAGTGGGATCTGGATACCCATGTTGGCTCCATCCTGTTCCACGATGATCTCATCGGATGAACCACGATGTCAAGGATTCAA
The DNA here is from genome assembly GCA_021605205.1 of Aegilops longissima. Classification (NCBI taxonomy): domain Eukaryota; kingdom Viridiplantae; phylum Streptophyta; class Magnoliopsida; order Poales; family Poaceae; genus Aegilops; species Aegilops longissima. Next base: position 257,295,279 of record CM038680.1, on the reverse strand, counting down.
GCAATCCCGTATGCAATTCCCTTTGTCTAACGGTATTGTACTTGCCCGAGATTCGATCATCGGTATGCCGATACCTTGTTCAATCGCGTTACCGGCAAGTCTCTTTACTCGTTCCGTAACACATCATCCCGTGATCAACCCCTTGGTCACATTGTGCACATTATGATGATGTCCTACCGAGTGGGCCCAGAGATACCTCTCCGTCACATGAAGTGACAAATCCCAGTCTCGATTCATGCCAACCCAACAGACACTTTCGGAGATACCCGTAGTGCACCTTTATAGCCACCCAGTTAAGTTGTGACGTTTGGTGCACCCAAAGCATTCCTACGGTATCCGGGAGTTGCACAATCTCATGGTCTAAGGAAATGATACTTAACATTAGAAAAGCTTTAGCATATGAACTACACGATCTTTGTGCTAGGCTTACGATTGGGTCTTGTCCATCACATCATTCTCCTAATGATGTGATCCCGTTATCAATGACATCCAATGTCCATGGTCAGGAAACCGTAACCATCTATTGATCAACGAGCTAGTCAACTAGAGGCTTACTAGGTACATGGTGTTGTCTATGTACCCACACATGTATCTGAGTTTCCTATCAATACAATTATAGCATGGATAATAAAAGATTATCATGAACAAGGAAATATAATAATAATAACTAATTTATTATTGCCTCTAGGGCATATTTCCAACAGTATCCGGACGTTGGTTCCAGTCCGCACACTCCCGAGCCCGTCGGGCCAGGATGGGCTCCAGTAATGGAGTTCACCGCTGCGGATATCTTCCATCACTCGCCCTTTGGCGACATGCTGGACTCATTAAAGTCTCTCTCTTTGTCAGGAGACTCTTTGTCGAACTATGTCTGGCTCGAGTGGGAGGCAGACGACGAAGGAATTCGTTGCCCACCCACCACCCACTTCATTGCCACGGTCGATGACTTAACGAGGTACTGAACTTTGACTCCGAAGACATCGACGGTATGGATGACGATGCAGGAGAAGAACATGAACCACCGCTCACTGGGCGGTGGACAGCCACCTCTTCTTATGATATATATATGGTGGACACTCCGAAGGAAACAAATGGTGATGAGGCAACGGAGGATAAAACCTCAGGGAAAAAAGCAAAGAATGGGCGTCGTCGGCGCCACTCCAAGCCCCACCACACCAATACCGGCCCGGGAGACGAAAACGATCCGAATGGTGTCGAAGAAGAATACAACCCTGATCAGCCCGCCTTCGAGCAAGCCGAACAGGAGGATGAGCAGTTCACCCCAGAAGAACATGCGATGGACGAATACCCGGAGGAAGACAGCTACATGCCCCCCTCCGAAGACGAGATTAGCCTCGGCGACGACGAGTTCGGCGTGCCTGAGAATCCCGTAGAGCAGGAACGCTTCAAGCATCGGCTTATAGCCACTGCGAGGAGCCTAAAAAAGAAACAGCAGCAACTCCAAGCTGATCAAGACCTGCTCACAGATAGATGGACTGAAGTCCTGGAAGCCGAGGAATATGGACTCGAGCACCATACGGCTGACCGGCCACCTCGTGGCCGGGATAAAATGGCATACCTGTCCGCATACCAGCCAACACCCCCACGCCAACATACTACGACCAGGGGCAACAAAACAGGACAGCCAAGATCGATCTACGGATCACGGGGCGCGCTCGATGCGCGCGACGAGGACCGCCACGCGGACACACTTTCAACAAGTCCGCCGGGCGAATACATCCACCCGAGCAATTCGACCTGCGTAGCCACATAGCCCGCACGTAGGCGCCGCACCCCTCTCGCTTCATCGCGAAGTAATGGATCATGAATTCCTAGAAGGGTTTAAACTCAGTAAACATAGAATCATACGATGGCACAACAGACCCGCGAGATCGATCGAAGATTTCCTTCTCCACATTCACATGGCCCGTGGAGACGATCTACACGCCATCAAGTATCTTCCCTTAAGCTCAAAGGACCAGCCCAAGATCGGCTAAACGACTGCCAAAGAAATTCCATTGGCGGTTGGGAAAATCTGAGGACGATTCTCGACAACTTCCGGGCACATATGTGCGACCACGTGACACTGATGACTTGAGACACATCACTCAACAGCCCGGAGAGTCAGCCAGGAAATTCTGGACTCGGTTCCTAACTAAAAAGAACGAAATAGTTGATTGTCCGGACGCCGAAGCCCTAGCGGCTTTCAAGCATAATATCCGTGACGAGTGGCTCGCTCGACACCTCGGCCAGGAAAAACCCAAGTCCATGGCAGCTCTCACAACACTAATGACCCCGCTGTTGCTGGCGAGGACAGTTGGTTGGCTCAAGAAGAAGCACTACGCCATAGCCTGGCAATTCGGATGGCCGCGACAATAACGGCAAGCCACGGCGTAACAGGCATAAGCGACGGAACAACGGCGATAGCACTGAAGACACGGCAGTCAACGCCGGATTCAGTGGATCCAAGCCCGGTCAGCGGAAGAAGCCGTTCAAAAGAAATAATCAGGGACCATCCAGTCTGGACCGCATACTGGACCGCTCGTGCCAAATTCATGGTACCCCAGACAAGCCAGCCAACCACACCAATAGAGATTGCTAGGTATTCAAACAGGCCGGCAAGATAAACGCCGAAGACAAGGACAAGGGGCTGCACAGCAACGATGACGAGGAGCCCCGACGTCCGAACACGGGGGGACAAAAGAAATTTCCCCCCCAGGTGAAAACGGTCAACATGATCTACGCCACGCACATCCCCAAGTGGGAACGGAAGCGGGCACTAAGGGACATCTATGCGATGGAGCCAGTCGCCCCCAAATTCAACCCATGGTCAGCTTGTCCGATCACTTTCGATCGTAGGGATCACCCTACTAGCATCCGTCACGGCGGCTCGGCCGCATTGGTCCTAGACCCAATCATTGACGGATTCCACCTCACACGCGTCCTTATGGACGGTGGCAGCAGCCTGAACCTACTTTACCAGACACGGTGTGTAAAATGGGCATTGACCCTTCAAGGATCAAGCCCACTAAAACCACCTTTAAAGGTGTAATTCTCGGAGTAGAGGCCCGGCCAGACGGGCTCTATAACATTGAAGTGGTCTTGGATCTCCGGATAACTTCCGGCAAAGAGTTAACCTTCGATATCGCCCCTTCCGCAGTGGTTACCATGCACCGCTTGGGACGAACCGCGATTCGCCAGATTCAATGCGGTACCACACTACGCATATCTCAAGCTCAAGATGCCGGGACCACGCGGGTCATAACGGTGAACGAAAATATGGACCGCCCCTCGAGCGAGAAGAACATCCGCAGCCCTTGCGGCGAAGTACAATGCGACCTTCTCCGACAAACCAATCCGCGACAACAACTTCGAGCACGAGTCAAGCGAGTCCGAGTACCCCGCAACAGGATCATCAGGCACGCCAAGAGCGCGACTAGCAGTCCGGCCTCCGCTTAAGCCCCATCAAAGCAACATTCGTGCCACGTGCACACAATTACGCACTTAAAATACCATGGGCATAGGCGGAGGCGCATCAACGACTCAGTCAATAGTGCGGGTAACCGCCAAATACTTTCATACTCTTTCCCTCTTACCTTTCAGGACACCGTTGGCAAAGCATCCTCAAAAGAGCCGAATTGCGGACTTATAGGGAAGAGACATCCAAGGAGGCAACAGACGCCAGCATGTATGAAGGAAATACCAGGTGGATTCTATTTACGATCATTATACCTGCTTTATCTATCGAACACAGCACCCTTGGATAGGACATGTCAAATAGTCCTATTTTATCTCGCTTAACGCATCCATTGTAAATGTACGCTTAAACGTATTTTTCGTCAATGGGAGATTATATATAGCATCAGCTTATTATTCTTATTTGAGCATTTTCTCTTATAAATGTTTATTTAATATTGCATCCGTACACTTTGGTGCGGCTGGTTTGCCAGGGGCTTCTCATGGCGCCCTGTAATATGGCAAATAAAGTCCGAACACTTTCAACAGTGCGGCACCCTAAACTTATAGCACTATATGCATCAGCTCCGAATCATGTCTTGGGTCTACAGTTGGGTTAGCCCGGCTCCCTTGTTTTGGTGCCTTACGCTCCGTTATATCGGCTAAGGTAGCGCAGGGAGAACTACTGCGATTGTGTCCCGATTCTTCCGGACGAGCACCTCAGTAGAGAAAGTCGAAAACTGGCCGGCATGATGTGACGAGAGCTGGTCGCTGTTCGAGAGGTTTTAAAATCCTTAAAGATTTTTCGCTTTAGGCGATAAATCGGCTTCGTCCGATTTAGGCGTGTATAGCGCCCCAATTCGGCCTTCCGGATTCTAGGGGCTTCGCCGAAATTTAAAATTGTAGACTTCTATGGCTAAGTGAAAGTTATAAAGCCGCATAGTCCGATTGCCTTGCTCACTGCGCCGGACACCTCCTTAAGGGACCAAACATTTGGATAAAGAGTGTCCGGGTTTTCCATGAACACCCCAGTGCTAGTCACATGGGGGCGGAAGCCGACGACTGGCCTACTTTCAGGATTTTATAAACAGCCGCACAAAAGGTAATATTTTAAATAACAAAAGCACTACATAGCGTAAGTAACTTCGTCTTTACATTACAAACATGACAGAAGTGAACTCATTCAAAAATGGCGTCCTTGGTACACTCATCGGCGACGAGACAAGCACCCTTCATCACGCCATCGTAGTACATCTCGGGATGGCGATGCGCCTTGCCCTCCGGGCGTCCGCCCTGACCAGCTTCTCGCATCCAGCTTGCCTCAATGCACCTTGGACGCTGGCAAAGTTCGGGCGGCACCTTCGATGCAAATGGATCACTTGATCACTTCAAGCGCGGCGCGCATCCACCATCCGCTTGATCGGCCAAAGTAGCTATTGGGCAAGAGCTCACCAGTTACATCCTGGCTATGAAGTCCTTCATAGCCGATTCGGCGTCAAGGCCAGGAGTTTGACCAACTGCTGGCTTGGTCGCCGAGGCATCGAATGATCGGCCCCAAAGATCTTCGGGACCGTAACAGCTTCTCCGCTGAGCTCCTCCCGGGCAGTAGAACTCCATGCAATGAGACGCTATGCGTGGCAGATCTGCAAATGCCCCCGGAGAGCTCCGATTCGAGTAAGTAAAAGAAATGCCTCCTCCACATGTTTGCTTTGCATAAAGAATTTCTACCCTGCTATCCTTTTTGCCTCCCTGGATCTCTGTTGTGCTTTCTGGCTTCGCCTTGGCATCTTTCAAATCCACAAGGGCCTTCGCAGCTCGGCCTCCTTCGCTTTTTAGCTCATGCTCCACGGACTCGCACTTCTTGTCGAGGTCCCGAGCTCCTGCCACTCGCCCACTCTAGCACTTTGCTTTTCGTGCTCCTTACACTCCGAGGTTGCCTTGTTTTCGGCCTCGGACAGCGCCTTCTTCAGGGACGCCACCTCGGCGGTGGCCCCTGTTACATGGTCACGACACTTAGGTGTTAGACTCATCAATCCTGCCTATCCTTAAATGCATAAGAGCGGGAATTACTTACCCTTGTTCTCTTCGAGCTGCCTCTTCATGAGGACGAGCTCTCCCTGCGCCTGCTCCACGTGCCGCTTCAGTTCGGCAACCTCGGCAGTACGGGCAGCAGCAGCAAGCAACACAGCCTGCTTATTCACAACAATACTTATTATTAGACTCCTGCCGATTGTAGTTGACCCTCCGTTTGGCTTTTCTTTCAAAACACCAACCAGAGTATCAAGGGCTACTACCTATTGGGTGGTAATTTCATACATTTTTTACTTACCTCAAAGCCCGTCAGAAGGCTTGTGCAGGCTTCGGTTAGTCCGCTTTTGGCGGACAGAACCTTTTGAATCACTGCACTCATAAGAGTACGGTGCTCTTCTTCCATGGAGGCGCCTCGGAGCGCTTCCACCAGGCTATCCGGCGCCGTTGATGCGCCGGAAGTCCTCGGCACGGGCGGCTGGCCCTCCCTAACGAGGGGCTGCCCGCCCAAGTCCGGAACCTTTGGGGGTTCCGGAGCAGTGTTCGGTCGAGAGTTCGCCTTGTTGCGGCTCTCATCGACGCGATCTGCGGGGATCTTGAACCCCTCATGCCCGACATCTGGAATCCTGCCGTGGGGCGTCTCCAGAGTCACCTCCCCCTGCTCTGAGAGCCTTCAAGACAACACCTCCGTGTCATCCGCGTGTGGAGGGGTAGTGGCCGTCGGCAGCGAATTTATCGCCGAATCGCTCAGGGACCCGGAGGAGGATTCCTCGGGGTGAGCCCTGGCCGGACTGCATATATGTTCGGCACTATAAGTATAAAAACTATGAAGTGAAACCATGATAGGATGTGGACACTTACGATCGCACCGGGGGCTTCCCCCGGGGCAGCCACCCCTCCTTGTTGTAAGCGGCCGTGGCGGAATAGTCCGGAAGGGTTACCTTCCCTTCTTGACGCCTTGACCTCCGGGCGGCTTTTTCTTCTTCTCCCCTAGTGCGGGAGGTGGAATTTCTTCTGATTCCCTCGCCTCGCTGGAGGAATGTGTCTCGCCATCATCGGACGACAGAGGAATAAAGGCCTTGCGCCGAGGGCCTTTTCGGCCCCTCGACTGCCTGCTGGGCCCCTCATCCTTCCCGGATGGGCGTCTTCTTCTTCTTCCTCCTCCCTTTGTGGAGGAGTCTGCCTCGTCGTCTTCGGACGAGGCTTCGGACGCAACCTTACGCCGGAGACCCTTCCTGGTCCTCGGGGCCTTCTTTTCGGCCTTCTTATCTGGCACCTTGTACGTTGCCGGGACTAGCATCTTCGTCAGGAGAGCATCCGCTGGATCTTCCGGCAACGGAGCCGGATAGTAAATCCGCTCCGCTATCTTCACATAATCCTGAGGCAAATATATATATACTTAAAACTACCCCATGAATGTATTGGGAGAAAACTAAACCCGGTGGTGGTCCCAAAACTCACCGGATTCGGGGGCCACGCTGCATGAAGTCCGCGGTCCTCGGATGTGGGAGGAGGTACTTCGGAGGCCTTGAACAACACTTTCCATGCGCCTTTGTGCGCCATGCCGTAGAGCTTCCGGAGCGTCTCTGTCACGGCCCTAGATTTGCTTGTAACTAGTTGCATGAAAGCATTCATGTCATCATGTTTAAATTTAATAAATTTGAAATGGGGATTGATCAAACCCTAGCACCAAATGAATTCAACTAGGTTCAAACTTAAAACTTTTCATTGAACTCAAAATGCCCTCTGAAAATGTTCAACATTTCTGGATTGAGGTGGAAGCATCTACCAAAAATGGTTTACATTTTTGCAGGACAAATTTGGGCTTTGAATTAATTCAAACATATTTGAATCGGAGCTATTTAAATGCTATATATATTTTAGATGCTCCAAAATGTTGGAAGTTGTTATGGGTCACCGAATAATTTGACAAAGACCCCTAATTATTTCAGGATTTTATAGAATGGTTTAGTATTTTACTAAATCAAAACAAAACGGAATAAATAGAAAACAGAAACAGAGAGAAAAAGGAACTAACCTGGCGCCCACCTGGGCCTCCCCTGTGCTGGCCCAGCCCACCTGGCCTAGTGCCAGTCATCCCTAACCTCCGCCAAGATGGCGAGGCGGGACAGCAAGACGCTGTGAGGCGCCACGCCTCCTCCTGCTTGCCGCCGACCGCCTGGAGCTGGCTGACGACGCCACGCACCCCCTTGGAACCCCTCGACCTCTCCCCGTGCTTCTCCCTCCTGTCTCTCTCTCCAAGAGTCACCGAAACTGCCTGTCGCCGCGCCGCCGCCAGTAGCCACGCCACAGAGGCCCTCCTCGCCTGCCGACGTGTCCATGGCCTCCGCCTCAACGCCCTCGTCCTCCCCGTCGACCCACTCAATGCCAGACGCCTCAAAACGTCGTCCCTGACCTCTTCTTCCTCGTCGGCCTTCGCGGATCCCCATCATCGACTCGTCGCAGTCCGGCCTTCCCCGACCCCGCTTCAACGACCACTTCAACGTTGCTAGAGGCCACGATCCTTTTCCTCACCCCCGCTTTGCCTCCCCTAACCGCTTCTAGCCGCTTTGCCGCGCTCCTCGCCGCCCGGCTATGGCGCCGCCATGCCACAATCGCTGCCGTCAGCGTCCGAGCCCATCAAGACGCCAAGACACTCCTGTGAGCCGAGCACACTCACCAGATCCTTCTCCCGTGCACCGTAGCACCAATCCCGACCTCGCTCGAACCCCGGCCACCGCTGCGAGCTTCGTTCCGGCGAGCTCCGGCGCCCCGCGACCACCCACCTGCTCCTCTGGATGCGGGAGAGCACGGGCTACGCCCCGGTGGTCTCCGCGAGTCCACCCGCCGCCTGTAGCTCAAGTCCGACGAGCCTCCGCCGTTGTTTTGGTCGCCGGCGGGTTAACTCCGGCCGTGCCGACGTGGCACCGTCATTAGTGGCTAATGGTGCCACTAACTAACCCCTCTCTCACTGACTACTGGGCCCCACGCCCTTAACTAACACCAGTTTAATTTCTGTTTAGTTTTATTTAATCACAGTGGCCCCAACGCTGCGTCGGCGTTGACTCACCGACGTGGCTATTGATCGCCCCACTTGTGCGTGACACTAACTGTTCTCGAGTCATCGACCAATGGGCCCCAATGGTCAGGTTTGACCTGGTCACCAGCGATTGACCAGGTGACGTCACGCGATGACGCAGAAGCGCGTTAATAAGTCATTTTTCGATTTAATTTAATTCAGGAAATTCCAGAAAATAGCTAAAACTTCTAAAATCATAGAAATTAATCTGTAACTCCAAATGCAAAGATTTATATATGGAAAATGATCAGAAAAATCAAATATATCCATCTTTACTAGTTTCATGCATGTTAGAACACACTAACCTTGCTGTTTAGGTGAAACAAGTTAATGCACTATTATGACCTCTTAAAATGGGTTTGCATTTGAATCATTGGTTCAAACGGACTCATCTTAATCTGTTCTAGCTTCAATTAGCCAAAACACATTCATATTGCCATGTCATAGCATGCATCATATTGTGCATTGCATTGATCATGTTTCTTCTCTGTTTGCCGGTGTTGTCCCCCCTCGATAGACGTTGTACCGACGTTGTGATCGTTGACACTGATGAAGACTCAATGCTATATTCAGAAGTGCCAGGCAAGCAAAACCCCCTTGTTCATTCCGATACAATCCTACTCTCTCGCTCCTGCTCTCTTTTACTGCATTAGGACAACCACGATTCATTTGTTACTTGCTGCGGTAGCTGAACCCCTTATCCTCTGCATGACCTGTCATTGCCACAGTAAATAGATGAGACCCACTAGCATGAGTAGGAGTTGTTTGAGCCCTGATGTGCCTACTCATTCATGCTTGTTTCTCGTGCCTGCTATTGCTTAGAGTTGTGTCAGGTCTGATTCATCAGGGATGAATCGGAGGTGTGTGAACATGTCCTACTGTTGAGAGCTAAGTGTGTGACATAATTTGGTAAAGGTAGCGGTGAGAGGCCATGTAGGAGTACATGGTGGGTTGTCTCATTGCAGCCGTCCTCAGGAACTGAGTTCTGTGTTTGTGATCCATGAAACAGTTACTACCACACATTGGGCCCGAAACCAATGGACCCTCTCGACTTATTAACTGCCCTTTCCCTCTGTCCAGGAGTTGCAACTAGTTTCTGGTGTTTGTAGGATATGTGTTGGAGGCCATGTGTAGCGCTGACCCTAGGGGTGGGCTATGATGCGGTAGATACACCGTGGCCCGGTGTACCGAGCGCCCATTTGGTGTCTCGGGAACCCTGCACACATCGTTTGGGGCTGTGAGCGAAACTCCGCCGGATCTCTCATGGATGGAACCCGAATAGGCGATAAACCTGGACTAGAGACTTGTGTGGTTAGTCGGTCGTGGCGACTCCTCGCCAAAGCTTCCGCTTGAAGGTTGCCGAGATACACGACGGTACATGGTGGTAAGTGGCGAGCGTGTGTGAAGAAGTACACCCCGCAGGGTTATAAATGATCTATTCGAATAGCCGTGTTCGCGGTAAAAGACTTCGGGTTGCTCGTATAGTTCATAGACAAGTGAAAGTGGATACTCTAAAATGCGCAAGATAAGCGTGAGTGCTATGGATGGCGCTCTCGAGGGAGACGGAGCGGATCCATAGTGGTGTATTGATATGGTGAATATGTGGACTCGTGTGCGCCACCTCAAAAAGAGTTACTTGCAGTCGTAGTTTAGGATAGCCACAGAGTCAAAGCTGGCTTGCTGCAGTTAAACCCCACCTTCCCCTTTTGTTGACAATGATGCATATGTAGTTAGTTTTGATGTAAGTCTTGTTGGGTACATTTGTACTCACGGTTGCCTATTTTATGTTTTGCAGAGAGATGTCAGTCTCGCTAGTAGTTCTGTGTGGACTTCGACGTTTAGCTTGATACCTCAGCTACGATCTTGTGCCCTCGGCAGGATCTGGTAGATAGTCAGGCTTCTCAGCCTTTTTCATTTGTAGATGTCTGTACTCAGACATGTTAAGCTTCCGCATGTGCTTTGACTTGTATGTCTCAATGTTGGGTCATGAGACCCATGTTTGTAATATCTCGCCTCCTGAGCCTATTAAATAAATACTTGAGTCAGAGAGTTATGTTGTGATGCCATGTTGTATTTACACATATCGAGCATATTGTGTGTATGACTGAAATGCTTGGTATGTGTGGGATCCGACAACCTAGTTGTTTATCCTTGGTAGCCTCTCTTATGGGGAAATGTAGTCTTGTGCTTCCATGAGCCATAGTAGTCCGCTACAACCCAGTTCACTTGGAGTCCTGCTAGCCCAAAGACTACTCGCTCGGAACACTTGATCCAGCAAGATGTGATTCACTTTGTTCTGTGGTCATCCCTTCGGGAAATGTCATGCGGTGACATCCGAGTCCCGCCTAGCCTGCTACAGCCCGGTTCCTGAGTCCTCATAGCCCAAAGGTTACAGCCCGGATTCAAGACGTCACGAATCGACATGCTCAATGTTGATTCATGTATGCCTGTCCCTATAAGTTAGTGCCACTTTGGGTTCACGACTAGTCATGTCGGCCCGGTTCTCTGTCATATGGATGCTAGCGACACTATCATATACGTGAGCCAAAAGGCTTAAACGGTCCGGGCCATGGTAAGGCGACACCGTGGGAATACCTGCGTGAGGCCGCAAAGTGATATGAGGTGTTACCGCTAGATCGATGTGACTTGGAATCGGGTCCCGACAGCTTTGGTATCGAGCTCGATCGCTCAGAGGATTACCAAGCCAAACCTGGTCAAGTTGTGTCTAGAAATGCTTTAGTTATGTAAGGGAACCGATTGTGGAAGGAACGTAAGGCTCTTTTTACTCCTTATACCTCATGGCCTTCTCGATCTGAGTCATCCTCTTCTCTTCTACGGGATTAAGAACTAAGGCTTCTCATCTATCTATCCAGGATGACGTGTTACTAATCCATAGACTTATAGAATTGATAGTTTCAAATCTCAGTTCAGTTTCTACTACTTCCGTGTGTTCGTAGTTGGTCTCGGAACCTTGATATTGTGCTTCTGAATGGTTATGCCACCATTTTTGCAGGATGTCTCAAATCATTTTGAGCATTTACAGCCGTTATGCTGTCCGAGTCATCCCAGATTTCTAAATAGTCTGATGCATTTGCAAATCCTTCTCTCTGGTTTCTAATGTTCATTTGGGCCAGATTAATCACACAAATTAGTGTGTTGAGGTACTCCGCTGCCTCGGCATATATGTTGGAGCTATTATTATGAACCTAGGTGTTTTAGGGAGTTACCTAGTAATCTAGCCATGTTTTGTGTTCCCGGTGCGATGATTCTGGCCATTACTCTCGAAAGCATCCCGTGATGCCATTTAGTTAGTAGGTATTCTATTCCTGGGTTCTTGAACCCGAGATTCACCCTACCTACCTCGTGTTGATAGTTTTGCTCGTACCTTTAGGATATTAGTAACTTTGCGATAGTCCTTGAGGTCCGTGGTATTTCCTTCTTCCAAATACTATGAACCGCTTAAGGCAGAAGTTATTTGAACCAAAAGATCACAATCAGAGTACTCTTGAGGAGTTCTCCATTCATAATTGTGACTCTGCCAGTCCTACCTCTCTGCATGGGTTATCCGGAAGAAACATGTTGAACTTGGTTCGACATACTAATCTATGCATCCACAACTCAGAAAATCATATTTTCCTTGAGTTGTCCCTCTTTAGTTGCATTCTGATCTCCGTCTATCATTTGATAGTTAAGAGCATGTCTTCCATTCATGCTCATCGATACCTCTTATTCTTGTGGCCTGTCAAGCCATTCTATTCTGGAATGACTAGGAGAAACAAACTCCAGTACCTCATCCATATCCAGGATTGGGTCAAAACAGTTGTAATCCGCAGATCAAATGCAATCAAGCTTTTGATTTTGTTCTATCCTGAAGTATTACCCACTTTATGTCAGGAACGTCATGAGAATTGCACCTTCTCTTATGAATTCTTGATGCAGTGATACTCTTGCCATCATCGTTCATTCCTAGGTCCCATGTTGTTGCAACCGGAATGCCGACAAGTGAACCATGATGTGTGAAATTTATACCCCTAGCAACCGTGTTGCTTGGTAGTTCATGGACAATATTCTCATTCTTAGCGTGTTGATTATTGAATCATCACCCTAAGGTTGATCGTGCCACCTAGTCCATTTTCCTGGTGCACACTTCGATTGATGAGTTAGGATCTTGTCAAGTCCTCGCTCATTTGATCATATCATCTTGCCCTCAAAAGCAAGATTGTTCTCGAGCTTAGTAACATACCGGTGGTTCGTGATTTTCCGAATATCTTCTCGGAAGTATTACCAGGTTGTCCCCTGACTGTTATGTTGAGCTCGTGATCAAGTTGGTCTTGTGAACCACCCTTTCTCCAAGAATCTGTGTTGGATACCCCTGAGCTAGTTGGTTGAGCTAAACAACAACTTGGAGAGTTGGAAGATAAAATCTTGTCTGACTTAGTTCATCACTAAGGGATACCCTTGTGTGTGTGTGTGTGTGTGTGTGTGTGTGTGTGTGTTGAAGAAAGTTGATATCTCCATTGATTGGTCCTCGTGATCAGTTGTTGGATCTACTGCCTTGTCAAAACTTGACTTGAGCATGGGCTATCGTCAAGTCAAATCAGCACCAACGATGTTCGTAATGTTGTCTTACTCGTGGTTGTTTCCTCGAGCATACACCATTATATCTTTTGGGTCTGACCAATGCTATCGCTTTGTTCACATAGTTGTGGAATTCCATCTTCATGGAAATCTGGATGACCTGTTGTTGAGCCCATCAGCAATATTTTCATCTTTTCCATGATTCATGTTGGATATCTATGTTAGTGTTGGAAACTTTTATAAGCATTATCTTCATGTCCCGTTCATGAAGCATTGTTGGATGAAAGAAGTGACTTCCTCTAATTCATGTGCATTTGATGCAAGTTGCCGCCATGAACTCGAGAAAGTTTGTTTTTGCCTCCTCTGGAACCATCCCAAGTTAGTCATGCACGTGCAAAGTGCTCTATGGTTTGATAGGTTGGATGCCTCCACTCCGTATGTGTTCGTAGCACACCAAGCCACTGACTGGTTTGTTCGAGGAAAAGGAGTTGTTATGCGAATACTAGTTCATGCACAAGATTCCAATATCCTCGAAGATGGTTCCCCACCTGAACTCGGTAGTGTTTCGTTGTAAGACTACTATGTGGTCATGCTTGTCTGGGACATCGTGTTCACATGTATGTAGCATAACCAGCTCGTGTTTTGGAGCTTGCTATCATAGTTCATCTCCTGTGAATCTCGCGACGCCATCTCATCGGTTTGTGTTGCAAACTTTCTTTCTAGACACGTTGTCTGAAATATCCCGTTACCAACCAGATCTAAATCTCAGGCGGGTATGATGGTTGGAGCATTCCCAACATTTGCATTTTGTCCCCAGCTCGCACCACCATTGTGCCAGTTTTCCATGGGCTTCCCTTCTCAGCAGTTGCTGTCCAGGATCATCTTCAAAAGTGATCCTACCATGGGTCCCACCCATTTCCGATGGTAGGCAAAAATCATCCATTACGTTGTCTTCAACAAGATAGTCCACATCTTTCGTTCTAGTCCGAGTATGTCATTCTTCCGAGCTCCCTCAAATGATCGATTGTGATTTGCCTTAGGCTGGTATGAAGAGTTTCAATGATCTCTGAATCAAAAGTAATTCTTTTTGCCTCTCAGCTCAAGAGATGTTCAATGTCTCATTCCGTAAGTTGGTCCTGAGTTGTTCGATCTTCAAGAAGATCGATCCTTCTAGAGTTTCCCTTTCTCCTTCGTGTCGTGTTGAACAAAGATCTCGAAGGCCAAGATGGCAATGATCAATATGATGCAACGAATCAACATCTTCAGAAATGCAATGGATCGAGAAGACTGTGATAGTTTCGTGACCCCTCTGTCTCCTTACTTTACGTCTTGAATCTCGGGACGAGATTCTTGTTTAGTGGGGGTGAGTTGTCACACCCCTAGATTTGCTTGTAACTACTTGCATGAAAGCATTCATCTCATCATGTTTAAATTTAATAAATTTGAAATGGGGATTGATCAAACCCTAGCACCAAATGAATTCAACTAGGTTCAAACTTAAAACTTTTCATTGAAATCAAAATGCCCTCTGAAAATGTTCAACATTTCGGATTGAGGTGGAAGCATCTACCAAAAATGGTTTACATTTTGCAGGACATATTTGGCTTTGAATTAATTCAACATATTTGAATTGGAGCTATTTAAATGCTATATATATTTTAGATGCTCCAAAAATGTTGGAAGTTGTTATGGGTCAATGGAATAATTCAAACAAAGACCCCTAATTATTTCGAGATTTTATAGAATGGTTTAGTATTTTACTAAATCAAAACAAAACAGAATAAATAGAAAATGTAAAGAGAGAGAGAAAGGAACTAACTCCGGCGCCCACTGGCCTCACCTGTGGCCGGCCTCACCCACCGCCTAGTGCTGGCCATCCCTAACCTCCGCCAAGAGGCGAGGCGGATAACAAGACGCTGCCGAGGCGCCACGCCTCCTCGCTGCTTGCCGACCGCCTGAGCATGCCGACGATGCCACGCACTCGAACCCCTCGACCTCTCCCCTGCTTCTCCCCTCTCCGTCTCTCTCTCAGAGCCGCCTAAAACCGTCGCCGCCGCCATCAGAAGCACGCCACAGGCCCTCCCTCGCCTCGCCGACGTGTCCATGGCCTCCGCCTGACACCCTCGCCCTCCCGCCGACCCACTCAACGCCAGACGCCTCAAAACACCGTCCCCACCTCTTCTTCATCGCGGCCGTCATGATCCCCATTGTCGACTTGCCGCCGTCCGCCTTCCTCGAAGCTCGCTTCAACGGCCACTTCAATCGCCGTGAGGCCACGATCCTTTTCCTCACCGCTGCCGTTGTTTCCCTAACCGCTTCTAGCCGCCTTTGCCGAAGCGCCTCGCCGCCAGCCTATGGCGCCGCCACGGCCACAATCGCTGTTCGCGTTCGAGCCCATCAAGATGCTCAAGACACTCCCGTGAGCCGAGCACACTCACTAGATCCTTCTCCTGCACCGTAGCACCAATCCCGACTCGCCCGAACCCCGCCACCGCCGCGAAGCCGCTGCAAGCTCCGGCGCCCCGCGACCACCCACCTGCTCCTCTGGATGCAGGAGAGCACGGGCTACGCCCTGGTGGTCTCCGCGAGTCCAGCCGCCGCCTGTAGCTCAAGTCCGGCGAGCCTCCACCGTTGTTTTGGTCGCCGGCGGGTTAACTCCGGCCGTGCCGACGTGGCACCGTCATTAGTGGCTAATGGTGCCACTAACTAACCCCTCTCTCACTGACTACTGGGCCCCATGCCACACCAGTTTAATATCTGTTTAGTTTTATTTAATCATAGTGGCCCCACGCGTTGCGTTGACTCACGACGTGGGCTATTGATCTGGCCCCACTTGTTTGTGACACTAACCTGCCCGAGTCATCGACCAATGGGCCCCATTTTGGTCAGTTTGACCTGGTCACCGCAGCTGACCAGTGACATCATAGTGACGCAGAATCGACTTAATAAGTCATTTTACGATTTAATTTAATTCAGGAAATTCGTAAAATAGCTAAAACTTCTAAAATCATAGAAATTAATTTGTAACTCCAAATGCAAAGATTTATATATGGAAAATGATCAAAAAAATCCAATCTATCCATCTGTACTGGTTTCATGCATGTTAGAACACACTAACCTTGCTGTTTAGGTGAAACAAGTTAATGCACTATTATGACCTCTTAAAATGGGTTTGCATTTGAATCTTTGGTTCAAATGGACTCATATTAATCTGTTCTAGCTTGCATTAGCCAAAACACATTCATATTGCCATGTCATAGCATGCATCATATTGTGCATTGCATTGATCATGTTTCTTCTCTGTTTGCCGGTGTTGTTACCCCTCGGTAGACGTTGTACCGACGTTGTGATCGTTGACACTGATGAAGACTCAATGCTATCTTCAGAAGTGCCAGGCAAGCAAAACCCCCTTGTTCATTCCGATACAATCCTACTCTCTCGCCTCGCTTCTTTTACCGCATTAGGACAACCACGATTCATTTGTTACTTGTTGCGTAGCTGAACCCCTATCCTCTCGTGATGACCCGACATTGCCACAAGAATAGATGAAACCCACTAGCATGAGTAGGAGTTGTTTGAGCCTCGATGTGCCTACTCATTCTTGCTTGTTTCTCGTGCCTGCTATTGCTTAGAGTTGTGTCAGGTCTGATTCATCGGGGATGAATCGGAGGTGTGTGAACATGTCCTACTGTTGAGAGCTAAGTGTGTGAACACGATTTGGTAAAGGTAGTAGTGAGAGGCCATGTAGAGTACATGGTGGGTTGTCTCATTGCAGCCATCCTCAGGAACTGAGTTCTGTGTTTGTGATCCATGAAACAGTTACTACCACGCATTGGGCCCGAAACCAATGGACCCTCTCG
This sequence comes from Aegilops longissima, assembly GCA_021605205.1. Classification (NCBI taxonomy): domain Eukaryota; kingdom Viridiplantae; phylum Streptophyta; class Magnoliopsida; order Poales; family Poaceae; genus Aegilops; species Aegilops longissima. Next base: position 257,278,278 of record CM038680.1, on the reverse strand, counting down.
ACTTATTAACTGCCCTTGCCCTCTGTCCAAGAGTTGGAACTAGTTTCTGGTGTTTGTAGGATATGTGTTGGAGGCCGTGAGTAGCGCTGACCCTAGGGGTGGGCTATGATGCGGTAGATACACCGTGGTCTTGCACCGAGCGCCTGCTTGGTGCCTCGGGAACCCCGCACACATCGTTTGGGGCTGTGAGCGAAACTCCGGCCGGATCTCCTCGCGGATGGAACCTGAATAGGCGATAAACCTGGACTAGAGACTTGTGTGGTTAGTGAGGTCGTGGCCGACTCCCTCGCCAGGCTTCCGCTTGAAGGTTGCCGAGATACACGACATGTACATGGTGGTAAGTGGCGAGAGCGTGTGAAGAAGTACACCGCAGGTTATAAATGATCTATTCGAATAGCCGTGTCCGCATGTAAAGGACTTCGGGTTGCTCGTACAGTTCATAGACAAGTGAAAGTGGATACTCTAAAATGCGCAAGATAAGCGTGAGTGCTATGAATGGCGCTCTCGTAGGGAGACGGGAGCGGATCCATAGTGGTGTATTGATATGGTGAATATGTGGACTCGTGTGCGCCACCTCAAAAAGAGTTACTTGCAGTCATAGTTCAGGATAGCCATAGAGTCAAAGCTGGCTTGCTGCAGTTAAACCCCACCTTCCCCTATCGTTGACAATGATGCATATGTAGTTAGTTCTGATGTAAGTCTTGCTGGGTACATTTGTACTCACGTTTGCCTATTTTATGTTTTGCAGAGAGATGTCAGTCTTGCTAGTAGTTCCGTGTGGAGTTCGACGTTTAGCTTGACACCTCAGCTACGATCTTGTGCCCTCGGCAGGATCTGGTAGATAGTCAGGCTTCTCAGCCTTTTTCATTTGTAGATGTCTGTACTCAGACATGTTAAGCTTCCGCATGTGCTTTGACTTGTATGTTTCAATGTTGGGTCATGAGACCCATGTTTGTAATATCTCGCCTCGGAGCCTATTAAATAAATACTTGAGTCGTAGAGTTATGTTGTGATGCCATGTTGTATTTGCACATATCGAGCATATTGTGTGTATGACTGAAATGCTTGGTATGTGTGGGATCCGACAACCTAGTTGTTTATCCTTGGTAGCCTCTCTTATGGGGAAATGTAGTCTTGTGCTTCCATGAGCCATAGTAGTCCGCCAGCCGGTTCACCGGAGTCCCGCTAGCCCAAAGACTACTCTGCTCCGAACACTTGATGGCCAACATGTGATTCACTTCGTCCTCGTGGTTCTGTCCTTCGGGAAATGTCACGCGGTGACATCCGAGTCCCGCCTAGCCTGCTATAGCCCGGGTTCCTGAGTCCCGTTAGCTCATGCTACAGCCCGGATTCGCACGTCACGACCGATATGCTCAATGTTGATTCATGTATGCCGTCCCTATAAGTTAGTGCCACTTTGGGTTCACGACTAGTCATTTCGGCCCGGGTTCTCTATCATATGGATGCTAGCGACACTATCATATACGTGAGCCAAAAGGCGCAAACGGTCCCGGCCATGGTAAGGCGACACCCGTGGGAATACCGTGCGTGAGGGCGCAAAGTGATATGAGGTGTTACCGGCTAGATCGATGTGACTAGGAGTCGGGGCCTCGACGGCCTGGTGTTCGCCGACGAACTCCCACAGATTTACCGCCCGCCTTTGGTAGGGCGGGATCCGCGAAACGAGCATGACACGGATCACATCGACAAGCTTGATGTTCTTGTCCTTCATGCTTTTGATGCATGTCTAGAGTCCGGCCAGCTCCGTGGAATCGCCCCAGGACAGGCCCTTCTTTTCCCAGGAGGTGAGCCGCATAGGGATTCCGGATTGAACTGGGGCCGCCGCTTGGCGCCAGCTGCGGCTCGGTGATGTAGAACCACCCGACACATCCTTTTACGATCTCCGCAAGGAGCCGCCCAGCCAGTGACGTTAGGCATCTTGCCCACCATGGTCCCTCCGCACTCCGCTTGTTGGTCGCAGACAATCTTCGCTTCACGCAGAAGATTTGCGCCCACAGTCAAGTGAGGCCGGATGCGGAGGAAAGCTCGCAAACGCATTTATGAACGCCGAGATGTTGAGGACTTGGGCTAGATCATGGAAATTCAGCCCATAGTAGAACATGAGCCCGCGGACGAAGGGATGGAGGAAATCCCATCCATGGATGAAGTGGGTGACGAACACGACTCTCTCGTGGGGTCCTGGTCGGAATGACTCGCCCCGTCCTCAGAGTGGCCGGTGCGCTATGTCTGCTGCCAAGTATCCGGCGCCAAGATCTGTGATGTGTTTCTCCTCGACGGTGGAAGCCACCCACTTGCCTCCTGCTCCGGACATGTCTAGCTGTGCGGAGGAGACTTGGGCCTGGGCGCTGGAGCTCGAGGGGGCAAGAGGGCAGAGAAGGAAGAAGGCGGATAAAATGAGGAAATCTTATCCCTTTATAGAGGCGATTTAAAGGCGCGCCTCCCCACTTGCTCGATTGAGAATCGCTGTTTCCCAAGCGCCACGATTAATGACGGTGGGATTACCTGCATCTGTATTGATGAGAATCCTGATAAGGGGGCACGATCTCCGCTGACAAGACGTGTCAAGGAAACCGCCGCAATATGCATCGTGGCTGGTTGTGGAAAGACGGTTCAAATAATGACCTGACCGTAGTGACATGTCGCGTTGCCTAAAAAAGTTGTCAAGAGATTGCATTTGTGAAACATCATTCTCTATGGTGGCATGCGAAGATCATCTTGTGGATCCGCACGGTTTGAGTGTTCGATAATTACCTTGAGTATTCGGAGGTGGAACCCGCCCGCAATGTCAAGACAATATCGCTACGGACTCATCGCCATTGAAGCCTGGTTCAGGGCTCTTGAGGAGTCCTCGGATTAGGGGTATCCGACAGCCGGATCGTGTACAACGTCCGACTATTGAAGCGTGAAGATACAAGACTCAAGACTTCGCCCGTGTCCGGATGGGACTTTCTGGCATGAGAAGGCAAGCTTGACGATTCGGATATTATATTTCCTTCTTTGTAACCGACTCCATGTAAACCCTAGCCCTCTCAAAGGTCTATATAAACCGGAGAGGTTGGTCCTAGAAGGCCGATCACAATTACAATCATACCATCATAGGCTAGCTCTTAGGGTTTAGCCTCTATGATCTCGTGGTAGATCTACTCTTGTACTACCCATATCATCAATATTAATCAAGCAGAAGTAGGGTTTTACCTCCATCGAGAGGGCGGAACTCGGTAAACATCTGTGTCCTTGCTTCTCGTTACCATCGCCTTGACGCACGATCGGGACCCCCTACCCGAGATCCGCGGTTTTGACACTAACACCAGATTTAAAGTACTTTGAAGATATATTTAAATTAGGTTAAAGCCCAGTGAAATTGGAATCCGAATACGTGATTTTTTTAGAAATTTGAAATTAATTTCCAGTTTGTCGTGTGTTTTTTTTAATTTACAGCCCATTAAATATTACTTTCAATATTTGCAGCCGTCTTGAATAGTTGCGGCCAAATAGGCGAGAAAATAAGTAGGCCTGGATTGGGTATTCTTCAGAAAAAATAAACTGGGCTTATTTTCACAAAGAAAAAATAGTTGGGCTGGTCATGTGGTGAACGTAAAATAGAAGCCTGGGCTAGACAGGTCACAACCCAGTTGAAACCCTGCTCCGTCTCAACAACAACAAAAAAATACTGCTCAAGCGGCTATGTCCCAGGTGTCAGCCGATCTTGTGTTCTTCTCTTGTCTATTGACTATAACTAACAATGTCGTGGGTCCCAGATGTCAGCAAACCACTAGGAGGAAGCATTTTCTTTTTCTATACGCTGACAATGGAGTATATAACAAAAAATGAGGAACTTGCTTGCGTACCGGCATGGACATGGTGGGCCCCTACTATCATCCTCTCCACGTACAGTCCTCTCCCGATTCCTCTTGTTTGTTGACCATGTTGACAACGCGAGAGGGCGGCGCCGTGGCGAGCGCACCAAAGCGTGCGGAGCACGTCGGCGAGCCCTCGGACGTCGGCGTTAATGATTTAGGAGATGATGCGGCGGCGATGCGTGCGCCGAGGCGCAGCCACTGTGGAGGCGGAAGGTGTGCCTCACCGGTGCCGGGTTTGGTTTTGGCGGATGGAGGAAGACTAGATCAAGAAACATGGCGATCTGTAAAAGCAGCAGGAGTACTTAACAACCTTAACTGAAACCAGCAGGGGCACTTAACAACCATAGCTGAAAGCAGTATGAGTACTTATACAGGTTCAACCATACAAAGCACGCCTCAAACATTGCTACTTTGCCTACAGTTAACCAAGGTGAGGCCACCAAGCCCCAGGACAAGGCCCAAGCGCCACCCCGTGCATCCACAACGTTCTGAAAGCGGCTTCATCTAGCAATGTGGTCAATAAACAGGATATTCGCTTTAGAGCCATGGAAAAGCATGAGCATAACCTTTTGTCCTATTCTCCAATATGGACATGCCTTCATTATTTGAGATCACCCATGAATAAGTATCTTTTCACCTCCAAGGGAAATGGAGTAGGTTGATATAAACATCATGTTGTGACCAAGCTTAAGTCCTAATCCGACCATGGTCGTGCATCTCAGATAGGAACAATAGAACTGGGCGCTTACGCTTAATGAAGATCACAATTGTAAAACTATGCATAAGCAAGAGTTTATGGACAACATATATAACAGGAAATAGCTCGTACCATAAGTCTCTTGACACAGTTGGACTTGTTCAACATGTGCACCAGTGGCACACATATCCCACATGGCCTTCCACCAATGAAACGCCCCACAAGGACCTCAAGACGATCAATAAAGTGTAGGAACTGGTGGATGTCGTCTCCACCAACTTCGTGCCATCAAGAATAAATGAAGTTCTTATAGAATAACAAATGAGTAGCGTGCTTAACTTTGAAATAACCTACACGTGCCACCAATTATAAGAAATATTAGTTAGAACTAGCATCTTCGTGAGAGAAGGGAATCACAAATCGTTGCTACTTCTAAAGTTAAATTGTGATTAGTTAGACAGAATATGTGGATTAAGAAGTAACCGAGGCAACATGCAAGAACCAGATACAAAACTAACATGGATGAACCACTGGAACGACGTCGGGGTGGAAGATCATAGTGAAGATGAGACCAGGTTCAGCTATTTCCATCAACATTCATGCGCCAACTTTCAGTCTGTAAGACTTGAGAAAGTTTATCCAAGTTCGGCCATAAAAAAGCAGCGATCTTCTTGGTTCATGAACCCAACTCGGAACTTATATCCATGGCTTGTCTTCAATGTGACCATTAAACTGGTGTATTCGGTTATGGCAAGGCCGACCATCTTGAGTACATGTGTCCTGGCAGAGCAAGGAATGCACTGCAGGAAAACTAATATGAGAACACAATGTATTCACTATCCAAATCTAGAAATAATTTCCTCTTTCACGTCAGTGTTGACCATGGTACTAGTACCTTTTATCCAAATATAGCAATCCAAATTTCCAAATTAGTCGACGGTATGTTCAAAAACCCCCACCCTCCCGGATAGAAAAGAGGATTCTAGGAACATACTGTGCGCGTTTTAAAATCCTGTATTAGGATGAGAGGAACAAGTGTGACGTCTCACCGAGGGTGCAGAAACATGTAGGGTCCTCACACTTTGGGCACTACAAATGAAACACACTAGATTCAGTAGGAAGAAAATGCATCAATGGCGGCTGCTGCCATCCTAGGATTACCCGCGACCAAGGGACTAGGATCTATCGGGGATGGAGAATTCGTACTTGGTTCTCCATGAGAAAACCCTACGCAATCGCCGAGAGGGGTTTTTATTTGAACAAGAAGACGAGGGATAAGGGGATTCAGTCCAGTGAAATATTGCTGCTTCGCCCGTTCATCTTACTGCTAAAGCTGGAAAGGTGGCTGGTTTTGTGATTTGACGGCTCATTGGGCATTACTGCGGCGCTACGACTGGGGTGAGTCTAGCGTGCAGTTGTGCACTCTAATTTGGTGCATGGCACGTGGACCCCGTTGTCGGATGCCCCGAATATCAGCGAAAGGAAGTACAAAGGCAGGAGTAACTAGTTACACATAAATATAATTTTGACAGAGAGATACTCCCTCTGTAAAGAAATATAAAAATCTTTTATATCATAACTTTATCCATAAGAAAAATCAATGGGAATATATATAACATAATATGGGGGTTCAGCTGAGAATATAATACTCAGACAAGCTCACGGTTCTGGACTTTGGGCCACAGGCTGGTGGGCTTGCATGTTTGGGGGGCCATATGTTCTAACTCAGCGCATTTCATATTGCAAGCGATCGGTACGGCGCTGGTTTTAGATGCTGTCACAAGGTGAATACAAAAAATTAAATAAAGCACGACAACTGTTGGAATGGAATCGAACGACAGTTCCTAACCAGCAATCAGAGTTGCAATCCTACGTGATAAATAATACTGTCATACTACTTATACACATAGGACACTGATGCGGCTTGAACTACGTCGATATTTCCCCAAAGAGGAAGGGATGATGCAACACAGCTATGGTAGGTATTTCCCTCAGTGATGAGACCAAGGTTATCGAACCAGTAGGAGAACCACACAACACCACGTAAACAGCTCATGCACACAAAGAACAAATACTTGCAACCCACGTAAGAGACGGGTTGTCAATCCCTCACGGATAAAAAGATAGGTAAAATTTTAGTAGATTGGATAAATAGATCTCGTGGGAACGCGAGATGAAATAAATAATGATAAATTGCAGCAAGGCATTTTTGTATTTTTGGATTAATAGATTTGAAAATAAAAGCAAATAAAAATATATCGTGAAGGCAAATAAAATAAAGAAGAGACCGGGGGGCCATAGATTTCACTAGTGGCTTCTGATGCGGCTTGAAGCTACGTCGGTATTTCCGCAAAGAGGAAGGGATGATGCAGCGCAGAAACTATCGTGGAATTGTCACGGTAGATGTCCTCGTGAAAGGACTTAGTCGTAGGGCCATCGTACGGGTTAACTTAGAGGGGTTAAAGCGGACACAAAGACACAGGAGTTTATACTAGTTCGGCCCCTTCGATGAAGGAAAAGCCTACGTCTAGTTGTGATGGGATTGATGTGATTTCGACGACTAGGGAGCAATAGCTTCGCTTAAACCTCAAATTGTCTCGCTCTAATCCGCCGCCGGTCGTCCCCTATATACACGGGTTGACGCCTTGCCGGTCTACAGAGTCCCGATCCGCCATACAAGTGTTCGGCTCGGTCTCTTCTCTCTTATCTTATAGCTCAAGTTACAAGATTAAAGCGGTTTACATGACTGGACCCTAATCCGCCTTCGGCTTTGGGCCTCCTCCGCGGCCACGATTATGGATTTAGGGTAACCCGCCCCTTCGTATGCGGTTTACACTCGGTAGTTATATCCCCAACATTAGGCCCCTGATTGACTTGAACCGTTCATGTTAATCTTCAACATCTTCGTGAAACTCTTGATCTCCCTTCATATTTCAGAAACCGCCATCTGCTTGAACCGCCGTGATGTCATCCTCCGATCCCCGTGTCATGACGCCTTGACGCTATCTTTAATAAAGAAATCCAAACAAGAAGATTCCCTTTAATTTATCGCTATCCCGAAATCGAGGCGACCGCTGCGCCGTCGCCGCTTTTGACTCCTCGATTCGCTTTGTTTATTGCTCCGGTCCCTTATAAATAGACCGGCAGGCCCCTTTCTCTTCTTCTTCTTCCGCTTCTCTTCCTCGCGACGCCCCGCTTGAAGATCCGCCGTCGCCGCCGACCTTCGACCTCCAGGCGTCCGCCAGGCGTCAGATCAACCTCGACCGACCGAAGTCTTTAGCACTCCTCCGCGCAAGATCGGTAAGGTCCTTTCAAGCCCTAGATCCCATCTCAAGATCCTGTTCATCTCGTAGTTCATAGGTGTTCCAATCAGCTTCTTCATACCTGCTCGCCATGGCAGATAACTCAACCGCATTCATACATCATGTGCGGGTGATCGCCCACCATCGCTTTGACTCTTTATGCATCTTTTCCTTTTGCTCAGATCCTCTAGTTTAGCACGCCCAACCTTCCCGCTTTTATGAGGCTTGTATAGGTCGAGAAGTTTTTCATCAAACTTCGTAGATCTAGATTACTTCCATTCGCATGTGAAAACTGTTTCATTCCACACTTAGTAGATTTATCAGTTCTCTCTTTTGGCGGTTTGACTTTTGATAGCTAATCCGCTACCCATTAGTCCTCGCTAAACCGAATTGAAAGCTAGCCGCCAAATTGCCGGTTTAATCATTGTATAATGTGCTCGAACCTTTTAACGGTGAACCGCTTTTTTCCTTTTCTTTCGCAGCTTAGTCTTCCGAATGGCCCTCAATTTCAGCTTGCAATTGGGTCCGGTCCAAGATCATCAAACGCAACTCAATGGCTACGCCACCACCGGCGCGCTTTGGCTCCAAAAAGTCCTCCATCGGCGTGTTCCGGATGGCTAATGCCCCCCGAGCCTCAAGAAGGAGAAGTAATTGTGTTTATGCAGCACTTAGACTGGGATTCTGCCCGCCCGGTTCAAAATTCTTCCGGACGCCCTTGCAAGTTTTAAACTCCATCCGCAGGATATTGGCCCGAACTCGTGTCAAACATATGCAATTTTCAAGTCTTCGTGAAGTCTATCTTCAAGAAGAACCATCTGTGGAGCTGTTCCGGATTTCTTCCACTTGAACCGTCAGACATGTAATTTTCTCGATGGTCCCAACATAGAGTCACGGCGCTTTCAATCCGTAAGAGGAAGGAAGTGGACTTTCTCACGCCAAACACCACAGCCATCCAAAAGATTGGAACCAAACCTGGTTCTATTGTTTAACACCGCTTCCCGCCAACGAGAATCCTTTGCGGGTTATCCCCTCACCGCTCAAGAACCATCACCCGCTTTTTACGCTTAACCGCCATGAACGGAAGAACTTCGCCTCAAATTATCAAGCTCCGTGCTCTAATGGCCAATGGCTTAACCGGTGTGGACCTTGTGCGGTGTTGGGTTTCTTGGGGCGTTTTGCCACTAAGTCACGCCCGGATTGATGCACGAGTACACCGGCAGCCTCAAAGACCCTCAAAGACGCCACGAGCTGCCCATAATCGAACTTGAGGTCACAGAGATTGTAAAGAAGATGCTTGATGAACCGATCTCCGTCGCAGCCTAACCGGTTGGCTCCATTCGTGTTGCCAACAAACCGCGGCGGTAAACCTCTACTCACCGCTGGGCCCTTAATACTTTGTTGATATGCATTAATCCTTGTTACTTTCAGTCGACAGCTCCTTCCGAAACGTATTAAGCCGGTTCGGGCGCCGCGGTAAAGTCCAAGGCCACCAAGAAGGCAGCAAGAAGAAAGTCGCCGAGTCCTCCGATCCGCCGGAGGACGAAGAATCGAAGTTAGGTAAAACTTGATATTCTTATGAGGGAGCCGCCAGAAACCAGCTTTCCGCTTTGTGTTTCTTCTTGCTTATGATTTGTCCTTTGTATTCCTTTTATCGACAATTTTACCTCCTGTGATGATGTCAAGCTACCATGCCGAATTCGTTGAGGTAATCATTCTTTCTTCCGAATCCGACCTTGCGCGGTTAAAAGAATTCGTCATACCGTCCGGAAAGTGAAAAATATCATTCCTGTGCTTACTTGAATCCAAATCTTTCCTTGAAGACACAAGAGGCTGAAGAGCGCCAGACGACCCAAGACAAGGCCAACGGATTACCTCATCCGGTTTACCGACACACCCACCCAAGCGTCGCCCAGAGGTGACTTGTTCTCCGAAAAGCGTTATCCCTTAAAAGGTTTCTTCCGATGTCCTCTCAACTGTCGACCTTCCAACTCTTCTCGGCGGTTCATCAACCACGAATCGCCTCCGCTGAAAGTTGCCGCAGGTACGAATCGCTGTCCGCCAATTCGATTTACAATTTCCTTGGTCGATTTGTCTTAATCCATTCTGAATATTGCAGCACCAAGGCTCGCTTGAGTAAGAAAGCGAAAACCCTTGATCCTATCATGATGTTGATCCGAAAAGACCCCGAGCAAACCCATGAAAATCTCAAGTCACCAAAAATAGCTCTGGCGAAGTTGTACCGAGACGACATTGCTGATCCGCCGTAAACTGAACCGGAGGCCCAAGTGGAAACCTCGATCCTCGCTCCACCGAAGTCCGCCACAGAGCTGGTCAGAATCGCTGAACCGCCGAGCAGAGTATGAAGGCACCAAGCCCAAAGAAGACCGCCAATCCGCCAGCCCAGTTAAAAATGATGATGTTATTGTGACGGCATCGGCTTCACCACTCTCGCCAACCGGTCGCTTTAGCAAAACACAGCGCCAAGGACGAGTCTGCCACTATGAGTAAAGATAAGGGGAAACTGATCCGTCACCTACGACAACTTCTCCGCCCAAGAACTTCACTCCGGTTTCGAACCGGCTCTATACCAGCCGTGACTTTGAAGCTGGTCCGTAAACCGTATGAAGGACCGCTATGAGGTAATGAATTATGTCTTTCTTGTACTTTGGCTGTATAGTAGCCCCAAGGGTCGGTTCAACTTAGCATAGTTAAACCGACTTAACTTTGCATAAAGAACATACGCTTTAAACTGCAGATTGTAGCCCCAAGGGTCGGTTCAACTTAGCATAGTTAAACCAGACTTAATTTTTGTATCCTCATAGCAAACCGAGATCAACTAGCCATTAGCCCCCAAGTGCCAAGGTGAATATTTATATTGAGCTTGGGACTTTATAATGAAACAACTAACGTGGTCCCTTTGTTACCGTAATGAAATATACCAAAGAAACCGTGCAACTCAAGGACCTCGCGAGCCAATCTGAAACTCAACAAGCAGAAACCACTAAGGCCAAGGACTAATTGAAAACTGCCTTGGCCACTATGGAACAGTGAAGGAGTGGTATAAACCGAACGGGCCAACTGGGACACCGAGAAGGCCGGTTTGAAAAACGGCGGAAGAAGTCAAGCAGCCCTTAAACCGTGATCAAGAGCTTACGGACTCAAGCGCCAAGTGCATGCCATGACCTCTCGCCGTCTTTGGTAAGAAAAATTGCAATCGATTATCTCAATTTTGATATTTCCGCCGGTTTAACCCGAGTTGTTCAAACCGTGCAGTAAGCGATATGCGATATGGGCGCTGATGTGCGGAAGAAGCTCAAGGCCGCTTATACGGCGATTGAGCAGTCAGATACCGCGCCAATGAGTCATATGCCACATCATACGACAACACGGCGCCCAGCGAGTCATATGTGCCACATCATACGACAACACGGGCGCCGCCCCCCGATCGAGAGACACCGACCGCTGTCCATGGTTCCGGGCAGCTTGAAGAGTTGAAGCGATCCGCGTTCCGGCTGGCACCTCATCGTTTCGACTCGCGCCAAGGCGTGGATAGCGGATCTTGATCCGCCGACATAGCCAAGGGTTTCTAGCCAAGAGAATGGTGAAGCCTTTGATAACGACGCTCAAACGGATAATAAAGGAGATGCGTCATTGGCGAAGTCAATCGGCAGCAGGTTAACCTGGCGGTTCACCGCTTTTTATGACGCAAATAACAAGCGGTGGAGTTTGTCATTCTCAAGTGCGAGCCTTGTTCCTCCAATCCGTAAGCACACTTATGCCCTCGACGCTGATCCGCCTGAGCTGATAAGTGAAGAAGCTGTCTTTCAGGCCTTAACCCGGATTGACTGGTCTACCAATGACTTCCGGGCTTTGGGTGATGAAGAGGAAGAAGTTGAACCGACGCCAGGCGCCCCCTCTACCTCACGTCAACCTGGCGAAGAAGCCTAATCCGTCAAGCCGGGTGACGCCCGAATCTGTAGTCATAACGCCACGCTAAACACCGGCCTTGAAGGCGTTGTAATAGGATAGTCGCACTTTGTTTTGAACAATGCCTTTATGACCTCAGTCTGTATCCTTTGCATGGTGATACTGATACTGTGGATTGATGAACCGTCAACTTAATTCACCTGCAATCACAAATTCTTTAAACCGCCACGGCGGCTTGTGTCGCCAGCCGGCTTGTGACGCTTATATATATTTATATAAGAAAATATGGATGTATATGACCAAACTCAGATGACACAAAAATACCGCCAAGATGTCGGGCACGCAGTTGGCTTAGCCAATCTTGAGGCGGAGGTTGTATAAACCATGACCGTCAAAGGAGAAAACAACTCCCGTGCTTAGAATGCCGGTTTACCGTGTAAACTGTGCCGGGCATAGCAAGCCCCCTGTTACCCCATAATGGGATGTTAATGTAAAAATCAAACCGAACAAAACCGCCGGATTAAAAATAGACTTTATTCCGTGAACTGACAACCTGAATCCGTTTAAAAAGGTTGTCGGTTTAAGAAGGTAAATAAAACTCAAATAATCTGGTACGAAAACCACAAGGAAGCAAAGGCAATGATAAAACCATTTGCAAGAAGAGGTCAGATCGAGCTCGATCGATGGTGTTACCATGGTCGGACAGACCAAGCTCCCCATAAGGTGTAGCGATGGTTCAAGGCAGCCAGTCCCCAACTCGAAATCGTGGCATTATGCCGATCAAGTGGCATGGCAATGGTTCGGGTTCACCAAGCCCCAAGTGATTCTATGGCCTTAGGTCACCAAGAGGCGTGATCTGGTTCAGACGTGACCATGTCCCCAAGTGATCTGGTGGCTTTTACCATCAAAAGGTGTAGCATTGGTTCGGACACCACCAAGCCCCCAAGTGACAAAACTTCAAAAGCAAGACCAAGGGTTAAACCGAGGCCGCTTTGCAACAACATCTCCATGTACCCAAACCGACTTTTACGAACGGATACCCCGCTTAGCCGAGGATCCGTTTATTGCTTTTATTCATAATATATACATTGTCTTAATATGTACATAAGTGGAGCCGATGGCTCGTATAATAAGGTCAAGATGAGCTATGTTCCACGGCTCGTTGGTCTCCTCTTCGACGCGTGCGTGAGTCTTTTCGCCTCGAACATCAATCGATAGTATGACCCGTTGGCAGATTCTTGCTGACCACAAAGGGCCCTTCCCAAGGTGGGGATAGCTTGTGCATATCTCGTTCTGGTCTTGAATGAGCCAAGCACCAAGTCTCCCTCCCGAAGGTTCTTGTTCTAACCCGCCGATCGTGATACCGACGAAGATCCTGCCGGTAAATCGCCGAACGAGCAGCCGCCACATCTCACTCTTCATCCAGCCGATCCAAATCGTCCCGCCGTGCTGCCTCACTATCGCCTCAACATAAGCCGCCACGCAGGCGTAGTCATGACGGATATCGCAGGGAAGGACCGCCCCGCTCCATAGACCATAAAGAACGGTGTGTATCCAAGTGGATCTGTTAGGGTAGTATTGATACTCCATATCATAGATGGTAGCTCTTCTACCCAACAACCCGGCGCCCTTCCAAAGGGACCATAAGCCGGGTTTAATACCTCTCAAGATCTCCGATTAGCTCGTTCGCTGGACCATTGGACTGCGGGTGGGCCATCAAGAAACATCAAGCCGGATGTGCTCTCGCTCACAAAACTCCTTCATGGCTCCCTTGGACAAATTGGTGCCATTGTCCGTGATGATACCGTGGAAACCCAAACCGAAAATCACCTTTTGATGAACTGAACCGCCGTGGCTGCGTCACACTTGCTAATGTGCTCAGCCTCAACCCACTTGGTAAATTTATCGATCGCCACCAACAGTGGGTCTTCTTGTCCTTGGACCTTTGAAAGGTCCAACCATATCCAACCCCAAGTCGCAAACGGCCAAGTAATTGGAATCATCCTCAATTCTGGGCCGGTACATGAGCACGCCTCGAAAACTTTTGGCAACCATCACATCGTCGACCAGATCTTCCGATCAAGATGGGCCAACCAATAGAAACCGGCGGAACGCTTTGGCCACCAAGGATTTTGAACCGCGTGGTGACCACAATCCCTTCATGGATCTCACGCAATATCTCACGGCCTTCCTCGGGGACACAACGCTGAAACGCCTCGACACGCCGCAACGATGCAACTCACCCTTATGTATAGTCATAGACTTAGACCGCCGAACTATCTGTCGGGCCGCGTCTCATCTTCCGTAACTCGCCCCGTTCATGTATGCCAAATAAGGAGCGCCCAATCCGAATGACATGCAAAGCCGCCACCAACCGAGCCTCCGGATCGAACAGCCAAATCAACTTCATCAGAAGCTTAACCGACGGATTGTGCAAGACATCAAGGAAGACATTGGGCGGACCGTTTACGTTGAGAGCCCAACCGGCTTAGAGCATCCGCCGCCGTTCTTCCGACGGTCCACATGGTCCACCCGATATCCTTTAAAATTTCCTGCAACAATATCCACCTCCCGACGGCACGCAGCCATGAGTGGATCTTTGGAATCCCAAGTACACGATACTTGCCGGGCCACCAAGTCCGAGTCACCAAAACACTTAACCCGCTTAGATTCATCTCCTTAGCCATCCGGAGACCATGGAGCAAAGCCTCATACTCGGCTGCATTGTTAGTACAGGGAACATTAAGCGAAGAACGTAATGAACTTGTCACCTCGTGGGAAGTTAATACGACTCCAGCCCCCGAGCCCTCCAATTGCTCGGACCCATCAAAGTGGATGGTCCAATAGGTATGATCCGCTTTTCTTCAGCGCTTGCAACTCCGTCCAATCATTAATGAAATCCACAAGTGCCTGAGACTTTACTGCCGTCCAAGGCACATACCTCAAACCGTGCAGCCCAAGTTCTATAGCCCACTTAGCAATCCGGCCAGTCGCTTCCCGGTTCTGTATGATATCACCCAAAGGAGCCGAACGACCACCGTGATGGGGTGCCCTTGGAAATATTGCTTGACTTCCTTGCCATAAAAACTCCATATACCAGCTTTCGCCAATGCGGATATCTTTGTTTAGACTCAATGAGGACCTCACGATGTAATAAACCGCCGTTGAACCGATACTCCTTCCGCCTCCTTCCGCTCCACTACAATGGCTACGCTGATCGCCCCGGCATTAGCAAAGAACATATAACAGAGCGGCTCCTTGTCAATGGGAGCGGCGAGAACAGCGGGTTGGCTAACCGCCGCTTTAAGTCCTCCAATGCTTCATCGTGGTGAACTCGCATTTAACCGATCCGTTTTCTTCAAAGATTCGGTACAAAGGAATGGCCTTTCTCCTAGGCGGCCGATAAACCGCTTAGCGCAAGAATCCGACCGCCAAATGTTGGACATCATTGATACACTTTGGCTTAGCCAGGAGGTGATAGCTGTAATCTTCTCCGGATTAGCTTCAATTTCCCTGTTGGACACAAGGAAACCCAATAACTTGCCTGCCGGAACACCAAAAACACACTTGGCCGGGTTGAGCATCATCTTGTACACCCGCAAGTTGTCAAAGGTTTCTCTCAAATCCTCAATCAGTGTTTCCTTCTTCCTTGACTTAACCACAATATCATCCACATAAGCATGCACATTACGGCCGATCTATTTATGCAAGCAATTTCATGACATAACGTTGATAAGTTGCTTGGGCGCTCTTGAGCCCAAAAGGCATAGATACATAGCGTAAAGCTCCAAAGGGGTGATAAACGCCGCCTTCTCCTGGTCCTTAACCGCCATCTTAATCGATGATAT
Source organism: Aegilops longissima (assembly GCA_021605205.1). Classification (NCBI taxonomy): domain Eukaryota; kingdom Viridiplantae; phylum Streptophyta; class Magnoliopsida; order Poales; family Poaceae; genus Aegilops; species Aegilops longissima. The sequence goes on along the minus strand of CM038680.1, from coordinate 257,262,623 downwards.
CCGAATATGCATCCAAAAACTCAAACGCCACAACCCGCCGTAGCATCAATAATCTGGTCAATACGGGGGGGCGAAGGATCTGCACGGACAAGCCTTGTTAAGATCTCAGATAATCCACACACATGCGCCAAGTGCCATTCTTCTTAAGGACCAACACCGGATTAGCAAGCCACTCGATGGAAAACTTCAACGATAAACCCCGCCGCTAAGAGCACGGCAACCTCCTCTCCAATGGCCTTGCGCCTTTCCTCGTTAAACCGGCGAAGAAACTGCTACCGGGTCTGCATTTGGGATCGACATTAAGAGTGTGCTCAGCGAGTTCCTCGGTACACTGGCATGTCGAAGGCTTCCATGCAAAATGTCCCGATTCTCGGGATGAACTCGATGAGCGCGCTTCCTATTTAGGATCCAAGTTAGCACCGACGGTGAACTGCTTGGACGAATCGCCGCACAAAATCAACAAGTTTAGTCTCACCACCGACTTAAACTTCAAATCCGGATCGTGCTCTGTAGTTGGCTTCTTCAACGGGTCATATCCGCCGGATCAACATTGTCTTTATAATACTTTAACTCTTGGTGGCACAAACCGACTCGGCATAAGCCGCATCACCTTCCTCGACTCCAACGCAATCCGCGGCTCCGTGAACCGTTATCGTCCCTTTGTGACCCGCATTTTCAGCTGCAAATAAACATAACAAGGCCGTGCCATAAACTTAGCATAAGCGGCCGCCCAAACAGGCGTGGTAAGGGCTTTGGATTTTCACCACCTCAAACGCCAATGTTTCCGATCCGAGTCATGTTCATCTCCAAAAGCTACCTCCGAGCTATCTTACCGACCGGCACGCAGACTTGCGGGCACCACACCGTGAAATCTTGGCTTTGGACGACACCTGAAATGCCTATCCGTCAACCCCATACGTCGGAAAGTCTCGTAGTACGGGATGTTGATGCTGCTTCCTCCATCCATAAGCACTTTAGTGAACTTGTATCCTCCCACCGAGGTGTCACTACTAGGCTAGCTGACCGGATTGTACACCGGGAGGATGATCCTCTCTACTCCATACAATAGGCTGCTCGACCAGCAGCAGGTAATGCGGCGCTGCCGGTTCAACAACACCGACCGCCCGCTTCGAAGTTTTCGGACTCGTCTGTCCAAGCTGGTGGTAAAGACATGATATCATCCACTGCTCAACTGCTTTGGATTACTTTGGTAACCCGACCGCTGTTGTTGATTGTAACCCCCTTGGTTCTGATTATTCTGATTGTTTTGATTGTCTTGCCCGCCCGGATTACCACCGAACCCTGGGCCGGAACTTCCTCCACCGTAACCCGGGGCGGACCCTGAACCGCCGCCGGGCCCTTGATCATACCGGAAAGCATTAGAATTTTTGAACTCCTGCATAATATAACAATCTTTCCAGAGGTGGTTCGCCGGTGTCTCCTTCGTCCCATGCTTCGGACAAGGTTGATTCAATAGGTAATTCAAACGCTCCGGATTGTGACCTTGTGCACCGCCCGGTTTGATTGCTTACCTTACGCCGCTGACCCTTGTCTGCTGCGTTGGTGTTGGCTACGGCCCATGTTACCGTTAGCCTTACGCTTGTTTCCCCCATTGCCGCCGAATGATGTTGTTGGCCTCGAGTTGCTATTCGCTTTCCCTTCCCTACTTCGTCATCCTCGCACTCGGGATCCTTGGTACTATCGTAATCAGCATACTTTACCAAAACGCCCATGAGCGTGCCCATGTCATTGCAAAAACGCTTCATGCGACCCAGCTTTAACTTCAACGGTTCGAACCGGCAATTGGCTTCTAGGGTTAAGATAGCGGAATCAGGGTTGATCCGATCCGATGAATGTAAAACCTCCAAAAGCGGCGCACCCAATGTGTTGTTGATTCTCCCTCCGCCGACACAAGCCGCCAAATCCACCACGCACATGGGCTGTTTACGGTGTCTTTGAAATTTTGAATGAACCGGGTCCGAATCGAGTCCACGAACTAACCGAGTTGGGTGGCAAATTTTCAACCAAGCACGGGCCGTACCTTCCAACATCATGGTGAAATACTTCGCACACGCAGCTTCGCCCACATCCAAAGATCTCCATGGCCATCTCATAGCTTTCTATCCACGCTTCTGGAGCCAAATCGGCGGTGTAATTGGGCACCTTGCGGGGCCCTTTGAAGTCCTTAGGCAAATGCACATTGCGTAAAGCGGGGACGAGGCAAGGCACACCCAATGATCCGGACGTGACCCCCGGTTCGAAGATGGTCGGACGAACCGGCGCGAGCTGATGGTCCTCATGTTGCGCTGCTAACTCGGCCTCCCTGCGTGCCCTGGCCCGGTCCACCACCACTTGAGCGTCTTCGAAGCCACCAGCCGGGTTGTTGCCTCGAGGCGGACCGTGCTGCGCGTTGCTTGACACGGCCGGTTCATCTGCGCACGGCTATAACTCCGCTTAGGCGGGGGTGGAGTGGATCCGATCCCGATCAGTATGAATATGCTTCGCTGAGCAGGCCGCCCCGAGGAGATCCTTGACCCGCGGGTTTCTACCGCTGTGGTGAATCGCCCTCGATCGAATCGCCTCAATCGCGCCGCAGCGCGACAAGGTTATCCATCGGGTTGGAGTAGTGACCGGGAGGCGCTCAGATCTGGGGCGGCGGTGTGATGGCGAGGCAGGTCTATCACATGAGGCTGAACGGGCGCGGCCGCCCCAGTGCTTCCGGCGGTTTACCACCGTGGCGGATTATTGGTCCTCGCCTCGGGTATTGAAGAGTTCTTCCTCGAAAACCAAGGCAAACGGATCTGTACTTCCTTTTCATGACTTCATGTGACGACTCGATCCAAAGATGAGCCTATAAGCCTATGCACCCAAAGCGCCTGTTCGCCGCCATCCTCACGTCCATGGTGCCAGATCGCCTTTAGCTTTAGTGATCTCGTGTTGGGGAACGAGCAGAAATTCAAAATTTTCACGCATCACCAAGATCAATCTATGGAGATTCTAGCAACGAGGGAAGGAGAGTGCATCTACATACCCTTGTAGATCGCTAAGCGGAAGCGTTCATGTGAACGGGGTTGAAGGAGTCGTACTCGTCGTGATCCAAATCACCGGAGATCCGAGTGCCGAACGGACGGCACCTCCGCGTTCAACACACGTACAGCCCGGTGACGTCTCCCATGCCTTGATCCAGCAAGGAGAGAGGGAGAGGTTGAGGAAGACTCCATCCAACAGCAGCACAATGGCGTGGTGGTGGTGGAGGAGCGTGGCAATCCTGCAGGGCTTCGCCAAGCACCTACGGGAGAGGAGGAGGTGTCACGGAGGGAGGGAGGCGCCAGGCTCATATGTGGATGCCCTCCTCCCTCCACTATATATAGGGGCAAGGGAGAGGGGAGGCGCAGCCTGCCCCTTCCTCCAAGGAAGGGGTGCGGCCAAGAGGGGGAGGAGTCCATCCTCCCAAGGCACCTGAGGTGCATTCCCCCTGAGGACTCTTCCTCCCCAAGTTTCCTTGGCGCATGGGCCTCTTGGGGCTGGTGCCCTTGGCCCATATAGGCCAAGGCGCACTTTACAGCCCATGTGGCCCCCGGTCAGGTGGACCCCGGTGGACCCCGGACCCCTTCGGCCTCCGTGACAATACCGATAAAGTGCGAAACTTTTCCGTGACCAAAATAGGACTTCCCATATATAAATCTTTACCTCCGGACCATTCCGAACTCCTCGTGACGTCCGGGATCTCATCCGGACTCAACAACATTCGGTAACCACATAAAACTTCCTTTATAACCCTAGCGCCATCGAACCTTAGTGTGTAGACCCTACGGGTTCGGGAATCATGCGACATGACCGAGACGTTCTCCGGTCAATAACCAACAGCGGATCTGGATACCCATGTTGGCTCCCACATGTTCCACGATGATCTCATCGGATGAACCATGATGTCAAGGACTCAATCGATCCCGTATACAATTCCCTTTGTCTAGCGGTATTGTACTTGCCCGAGATTCGATCGTCGGTATCCTATACCTTGTTCAATCTCGTTACGGCAAGTCTCTTTACTCGTTCCGTAACACATCATCCCGTGATCAACCCCTTGGTCACATTGTGCACATTATGATGATGTCCTACCGAGTGGGCCCAGAGATACCTCTCCGTCACACGGAGTGACAAATCCCGCCTCGATTCGTACAACCCAATGCAGACACTTTCGAGATACCGTAATGCACCTTTATAGCCACCCGATTCGTTGTGACGCTTGGTACACCCAAAGCATTCCTACGGTATCCGGAGTTGCACAATCTCATGGTCTAAGGAAATGATACTTGACATTAGAAAAGCTTTAGCATACTGAACTACGATCTTTGTGCTAGGCTTAGGATTGGGTCTTGTCCATCACATCATTCTCCTAATGATGTGATCCCGTTATCAATGACATCCAATGTCCATGGTCGGAAACCGTAACCATCTATTGATCAACGAGCTAGCCAATAGAGGCTTGCTAGGGACATGGTGTTGTCTATGTATCCACACATGTATTTGAGTTTCCTATCAATACAATTATAGCATGGATAATAAACGATTATCATGAACAAGGAAATATAATAATAATAACTAATTTATTATTGCCTCTAGGGCATATTTCCAACAGTCTCCCACTTGCACTAGAGTCAATAATCTAGTTCACATCGTCATGTGATTAACATCGATAGGTCACATCGCCATGTGACCAACACCCAAAGAGTTTACTAGTGTCGTAAACTAGTTCACATCATCATGTGATTTAGACTCAATGAGTTACGAGGTTTGATCATGTTTTGCTTGTGAGAGAGGTTTTAGTCAACGGTTTTAGTCAACGGTCGAACCTTTCAGATCCGTGTGTGCTTTGCAACTTTCTAGGTCATAATATAAATGTTGCTTCCACGCCCACTTGGAGCTATTCCAAATGGTTGCTCCACTATACGTATCCGGTTTGCTACTCAGAGTCATTCGGATAGGTGTTAAAGCTTGCATCGACGTAACCCTTTACGCCGAACTCTTTATCACCTCCATAATCAAGAAACATGTCCTTATTTACTCCAAGGACAATTTTGATCATTGTCCAATGATCCATTCTGGATCATTCTTGTACCCCTGACCGACTCATGGCAAGGCACACTTGATGCGGTACACAAAGATAGCATACTATAGAGCCTATGTCGAAGCATAGGGACGACCTTCGTCCTTTCTCTCTTTTCTGCCGTGGTCGAGCTTTTAACTCTTAACTCCATACCTTACAACTCGGCAAGAACTCCTTCTTTGGTCGATCCATCTTGAACACTTTCAAGATTATGTCAAGGTATGTGCTCATTTGAAAGTACTATTGAGCGTTTTTGATCTATCCTCATAGATCTTGATGCTCAACGTTCAAGTAGCTTAATCCAGGTTTTCACTTGAAAACACTTTTCAAATAACCCTATATGCTTTACGAAAATTCTACATCATTTCGATCATCTATATGTCAACGACACATGCTCATCGAAATTCTATAGTGCTCCCACTCACTTCTTTGGAAATACAAGTTTCTCATAAACTTTGTATAAACCCAAAATCTTTGATCATCTCATCAAAGCGCACATTCCAACTCCGAGATGCTTACTCCGGTCCTTAGAAGGGATCATTGGAGCCAAAGATACCTTTTAGCATCCTTAGGATCGACAAAACTTTCTCGATTGTATCACATACAACCTTTCCTTACGTAAACCGGTAAGGAAACTCGTTTTGACATCCATCGCCAGATTTCATAAATGCAGCTTATGCTAACATGATTCCGACGGACTTAAGCATCGCTACGGATGAGAAAATCTCATCGTAGTCAACTCCTTGAACTTGTGAAAACTCTTCGCCACAAGTCGAGCTTCATAGACGGTGACATTACCGCCCACGTCATCTTCTTCTTAAAGATCCATTTATCTCAATGGCTTGCCGATCAACGGCAAGTCCACCAAAGTCCATGCTTTGTTCGATACATGGATCCTATCTCGGATTTCATGGCTTCTAACCATTTGTTGGAATATGGGCCCACCATTGCTTCTCCATAGCTCAGAGGTTCATTGTTGTCTAGCAACATGACCTTCAAGACAGGATTACTTGTGCCACTCGATGTGGTACGCATCCTTGTCACCCCACGAGGCACGTTAGTGACTTGATCCAAGTTTCATGATCACTATCATAAGCTTCTACTTCAATTGGTGTAGGTGCCACGGAACAACTTCGTGCCCTGCTACACACTAGTTGAAGTGACGGTTCAATAACCTCATCAAGTCTCCACCATCCTCCCACTCAACTTTCGAGATGAACTTTTCCTCGAGAAAGGACCCGATTCAAGAAACAATCCCTATTGCTTCCGGATCTGAATTAGGAGGTATACCCAACTGTTTTGGGTGTCCTATGAAGATGCATTTTGTCCTTTGGGTTCGAGCTTATCAACTGAAACTTTTCCACATAAGCGCCACAGCCCCAAACTTTTAAGAAACGACAACTTAGGTTTCTCCAAACGGTGTCGTCTCAACGGAATTACGTGGTGCCCTATTTAAGTGAGTGTGGTTGTCTCTAATGCCTAACCCATGAACGATAGTGGTAATTTGATAAGAGAGACATCATGGTACGCACCATATCTTATAGGGTGCAACTATGATGTTCGGACACATCATTACACTATGGTGTTCCAGGCGGTATTAATTGTGAAACAATTTCCACAATGTCTTAATAGTGTGCCAAAACTCGCAACTCAGATATCCATCTCTATGATCACATCACAGACATTTTATCCTCTTGTCACGAAGATCTTCAACTTCACTCTGAAATTACTTGAACCTTTCAATAATTCAGACTTGTGTTTCATCAAGTAAATATACTCAACATCTACTCAAATCATCTGTGAAGTAAGAACATAACGATATTCCTTTGCATGCCTCAAAGATTCATTGGACTGCACACATCAAAATGTGTTACTTCCAACAAGTTGCTATCTTGTTCCATTTTTTTGAAACCGAGGCTTTTCACCATCTTGCCCATGTGGTATGATTTGCATATCTCAAGTGATTCAAAATCAGGTGAGTCCAAACGACCCATCTGCATGGAGTTTCTTCATGCATATACACCAATAGACATGGTTCGCATGTCTCAAACTTTTCAAAACGAGTGAGTCCAAAGATCCATCAACATGGAGCTTCTTCATGCGTTTTATGACTTACATGGCAGTGCCACAGGTAAGTGGTACTATCATTACTATCTTATATCTTTTGGCATGAAAATGTGTATCACTACGATCGAGATTCAATAAACCATTCCTTTAGGTGCAAGACCATTGAAGGTATTATTCAAATAAATAGAGTAACCATTATTCTCCTTAAATGAATAACAGATTGCGATAGACATAATCCAATCATGTCTATGCTCAACGCATAAACACCAAATAACAATTATTTAGGTTTAACATCAATCTCGATGGTAGAGGGAGCGTGCGATGCTTGATCACATCAACCTTGGAAACACTTCCAACACATATCGTCACTCACCTTTAGCTAGTCTCCGCTTATTCCGTAGCCTTTTATTTCGAGTTACTAACACTTAGCAACCGAGCCGGTATCTAATACCTCGGTGCTACTAGGAGTACTAGTAAAGTACACATTAACATAATGTATATCCAATATACTTCTATCGACCTTGCCACCTTCTCATCTACCAAGTATCTAGGGTGGTTCTGCTCGATGTCTGTTCCCCTTATTACGAAGCACTTAGTCTCGGGTTTGGGTTCGACCTTGGGTTTCTTCTTTGGAGCGAGACAACTGTTTTGCCGCTTCATGAAGTATCCTTGTTGCCCTTGCCCTTCTTGAAATTAGTGGTTTTACCAACCATCAACAATTGATGCTCCTACTTGATTTCTACTTTCGCGGTGTCAAACATCGTGAATACCTCAAGGATCATCATATCTATCCCGATATGTTATAGTTCATCACGAAGCTCTAGCAGCTTGGTGGCAATGACTATGGAGAAACATCACTATCTCATCCGGAAGATCAACTCCCACTCGATTCAAGTGATTGTTGCACTCAGACAATCTGAGCACAAGCTCAACGATTGAGCTTTTCTCCCTTAGTTTGCAGGCTAAGAAAATCGCCGGAGGTCTCATACCTTTTGACGTGGGCACGAGCCCGAAATCCCAATTTCAGCCCTCAAACATCTCATATGTTCATGACGTTTGAAAATGTCTTTGGTGCCTCTACTCTAAACCGCTCAACCGAACTATCACGTAGTTATCAAACGTGTATGTCCGATGTTCGCAACATCTACAAACAACGTTTGGGGTTCAAGACATCGAAAGTGCATTAAGGACATAAGCTTTCTACCGTCCGCATAATCGCTATTTTCAACTTTCAACTATATTTTCTCTAGGAACATATCTAAACAAGGAACTAAAGCGCGAGCCATTTACATTATTTGCAAAAGGTCTTTTGACTATGTTCAGGATAATTAAGTTCATCTTATGAACTCCCACTCGATAGACATCCTCTCGGTCATCTAAGTGATTACATGATCCGAGTCAACTAGGCCATGTCCGATCATCACGTGAGACGGACTAGTCTCATCGGTGAACATCTTCATGTTGATCGTATCTACTATACGACTCATGCTCGACCTTTCGGTCTCTGTGTTCCCGAGGCCATGTCTGTACATGCTAGGCTCGTCAAGTTAACCCCAAGTGTTTTCGCTGTGTAAATCTGTCTTACACCCGTTGTATGTGAACGTAAGAATCCATCACACCCGATCATCACGTGGTGCTTAGAAGCGACGAACTGTAGCAACGGTGCACAGTCAGGGGAGAACACTTCTTGAAATTGGTGTAAGGGATCATCTTATTTACTACCGTCGATCTAAGCAAACAAGATGCATAAACATGATAAACATCACATGCAATCAAATAGTGACATGATATGGCCAATATCACTTTGCTCCTTTAGATCTCCATCTTCGGGGCTCCATGATCATCATCGTCACCGGCATGACACCATGATCTCCATCATCATGATCTCCATCATCGTGTCTTCATGAAGTTGTCTCGCCAACTATTACTTCTACTATTATGGCTACCGGTTAGCAATAAAGTAAAGTAATTACATGGCGTTGTTCAATGACACGCAGGTCATACAATAAATAAAGACAACTCCTATGGCTCCTGCCGGTTGTCATACTCATCGACATGCAAGTCGTGAATCCTATTACAAGAACATGATCAATCTCATACATCACATATCATTCATCACATTCTTCTTGGCCATATCACATCACATAGCATACCCTGCAAAAACAAGTTAGACGTCCTCTAATTGTTGTTTGCATGTTTTACGTGGCTGCTATGGGTTTCTAGCAAGAACGTTTCTTACCTACGCAAAACCACAATGTGATATGCCAATTGCTATTTACCCTTCATAAGGACCCTTTTCATCGAATCCGTTCCGACTAAAGTGGGAGAGCGGCACCGCTAGCCACCTTATGCACCAAGTGCATGTCACCGGTGGAACCTGTCTCACGAAGAGTACGTAAGGTCGGTCCGGGCCGCTTCATCCCACAATACCGTCGAAACAAGATTGGACTAGTAACGGTAAGCATATTGAACAAAATCAACGCCCACAACTACTTTGTGTTCTACTCGTGCAAAGAATCTACGCAATAGACCTAGCTCATGATGCCACTGTTGGGGAACGTAGCAGAAATTCAAAATTTTCTACGCATCACCAAGATCAATCTATGGAGATTCTAGCAACGAGGGAAGGAGAGTGCATCTACATACCCTTGTAGATCGCTAAGCGGAAGCGTTCATGTGAACGGGGTTGAAGGAGTCGACTTGTCGTGATCCAAATCACGGAGATCCGAGTGCCGAACGGACGGCACCTCCGCGCTCAACACACGTGACAGCCGGTGAAGTCTCCCATGCCTTGATCCAGCAAGGAGAGAGGGAGAGGTTGAGGAAGACTCCATCCAACAGCAGCACAATGGCGTGGTGGTGGTGGAGGAGCGTGGCAATCTGCGCAGGCTTCGCCAAGCACCTACGGGAGAGGAGGAGGTGTCACGGGAGGGAGGGAGGCGCCAGGGGCTCATGTGTGGATGCCCTCCCTCCCCTCCACTATATATAGGGGCAAGGGAGAGGGGGGAGGCGCAGCCTTGCCCCTTCCTCCAAGGAAGGGGTGCGGCCAAGAGGGGGGGAGGAGTCCATCCTCCCCAAGGCACCTCGGAGGTGCCTTCCCCCTTGAGGACTCTTCCCTCCCCAAGTTTCCTTGGCGCATGGGCCTCTTGGGGCTGGTGCCCTTGGCCCATATAGGCCAAGGCGCACCCCTACAGCCCATGTGGCCCCCCGGGTCAGGTTGACCCCCCCGGTGGACCCCCGGACCCCTTTCGGCACTCCCGGTACAATACCGATAAAGTGCGAAACTTTTCCGGCGACCAAAATAGGACTTCCCATATATAAATCTTTACCTCCGGACCATTCCGGAACTCCTCGTGACGTCCGGGATCTCATCCGGACTCAACAACATTCGGTAACCACATAAAACTTCCTTTATAACCCTAGCGTCATCGAACCTTAAGTGTGTAGACCCTACGGGTTCGGGAATCATGCAGACATGACCGAGACGTTCTCCGGTCAATAACCAACAGCGGGATCTGGATACCCATGTTGGCTCCCACATGTTCCACGATGATCTCATCGGATGAACCATGATGTCAAGGACTCAATCGATCCCGTATACAATTCCCTTTGTCTAGCGGTATTGTACTTGCCCGAGATTCGATCGTCGGTATCCTATACCTTGTTCAATCTCGTTACCGGCAAGTCTCTTTACTCGTTCCGTAACACATCATCCCGTGATCAACCCCTTGGTCACATTGTGCACATTATGATGATGTCCTACCGAGTGGGCCCAGAGATACCTCTCCGTCACACGGAGTGACAAATCCCAGTCTCGATTCGTGCCAACCCAACAGACACTTTCAGAGATACCTGTAATGCACCTTTATAGCCACCCGATTCGTTGTAGGACGTTTGGTACACCCAAAGCATTCCTACGGTATCCGGGAGTTGCACAATCTCATGGTCTAAGGAAATGATACTTGACATTAGAAAAGCTTTAGCATACGAACTACGATCTTTGTGCTAGGCTTAGGATTGGGTCTTGTCCATCACATCATTCTCCTAATGATGTGATCCCATTATCAATGACATCCAATGTCCATGGTCAGGAAACCGTAACCATCTATTGATCAACGAGCTAGCCAATAGAGGCTTGCTAGGGACATGGTGTTGTCTATGTATCCACACATGTATTTGAGTTTCCTATCAATACAATTATAGCATGGATAATAAACGATTATCATGAACAAGGAAATATAATAATAATAACTAATTTATTATTGCCTCTAGGGCATATTTCCAACAATCTGTTCCTTCACCCTTGCAATCTCTGCGTTGTGCAGGTCCTGATCCGCCGGGTTAGCCTCCGCCATGAGCACAGCCAATGCGTCAAATAACTCTGATAGAACTTGAGCGGCGGGCGACAGGCCTCCTTCCCGGCTGCCACCACCGCTGCTGAACCGGCGACGATAGGAGCCGGTCGAAGAGTGAAGCGCCGCTTGTGTACCGCCATGAAAATCCCAACCAATTTGGGCAGATCAAAGGAGTCCGAATACTCTCTCCGTCGGAACAGCCTCGATCCGCCATCTTGCAGCTGGTACAAAGACTCGGTTTCTCCGGCGGATGACTCGTCGCCGAGTAGACAACGGTTTCGCTGCGGATCGATCCGCCCTCATAGTCTCCGTGGGCGACCCCACGAAAGCATGATTGATACCGGTTTAGCGTGGCAGGACTCTTCTTCGCCCACGAGCCGCTCTCGACGGGTCGGTGCAGATGCCGGCGGCCGGCCCCTGCTCGCCGATCTTGCCGATGAAAACGTGTATGCCACCAAAGGGACCGGTACCAGATCAATCGAGCCGCCTCGGGGCCCAATCCGCATCGTCGATGTAGAGTTTGCCGCGACGACTCTTGGTCATCCGCCCACAAGATAGCCTTCGAGTCCTTCGAACTTGCCCTCTAAGATCATCAAACCGTCGGCGATAGCCCCACGGTGGGCGCCAACTGTCGTGGAATTGTCACGGCAGATGTCCTCGTGAAAGGACTTAGTCGAGGGCCATCGTGCGGGTTAACTTAGAGGGTTAAAGCGACACAAAGACACAGGAGTTTATACTAGTTCGCCCCTTCGATGAAGGAAAATCCTACGCCTAGTTGTGATGGGATTGATGTGATTTCGACGACTAGGGAGCAATAGCCGCCTAAACCTCGAATTGTCTGTCCTAATCCGCCGGTCGCCCCTTATATACACGGGTTGACGCCTTGCGGCGGTCTCTGAGAGTCCCGATCCGGCTCATACAAGTGTCCGCTCGGTCTCTTCTCTTATCTTATAGCTCAAGTTACAAGATTAAAGCGGTTTACATGATGGACCCTAATCCGTCTTCGGGCTTTGGGCCTCCTCCGTGGCCTCGATTATGGATTTAGGTAACCTGCCCTTTGTAGGCGGTTTACACTCGGTAGTTATATCCCCAACAGAAACGGTAGGTATTTCCCTCAGTGATGAAACCAAGGTTATCAAACCAGTAGGAGAACCTAGCAACACAACGTAAATATGCCCTTCACACAGATAACAAATCCTCGCAACCCGACGTGTTAAAGGGGTTGTCAACCCCTTTCGGGTAGCGGCGCCCAAGATGGGCAAACGGACGTGAATAAAATTATAGTAGATTGATAGATCGAACGCCAAATAAAATAAATAAGAATAAACTGCAGCAAGGTATTTTTGTATTTTTGGTTTAATAGATCTGAAAATAAAAGGCAAATAAAATAGATCGCGTAGGCAAATAATATGAGAAAGAGACCCGGGGGCCATAGGTTTCACTAGTGGATTCTCTCGAGAAAAATAGCAAACGGTGGGCAAACAAATTACTATTGGGCAATTGACAGAACTTCAAATAATCATGACGATATCCATGCAATGATCATTACATAGGCATCACGTCCAAGATTAGTAGACCGACTCCTGCCTGCATCTACTACTATTACTCCACACATCGACCGCTATCCAGCATGCATCTAGTGTATTAAATTCATGGAGAAACGGAGTAATGCAATAAGAACGTTGACATGATGTAGACAAGATCTATCTATGTAGAGATAGACCCCATCGTTTTATCCTTAGTAGCAACGATACGTACGTGTTGGTTCCCCTTCTGTCACTGGGATCAAGCACCGTAAGATCGAGCCCACTACAAAGCACCTCTTCCCACTGCAAGATAAGTAGATCAAGTTGGCCAAACAAAACCCAAATATCAGAGAAGAAATACAAGGCTATAAGAAATCATGCATAAAACAGATCAAAGAAACTCAAATACTTTCATGGATATAAAAAGATAGATCTGATCATAAACTCAAAGTTCATCGATCCCAACAAACACACTCAAAAGAGTTACATCATATGGATTTCCAAGAGACCATTGTATTGAGAATCAAACGAGAGAGAGGAAGCCATCTAGCTACTAACTACGGACCCGAAGGTCTACAAAGAACTATGCATGCATCATCGGAGAGGCACCAATGGAGGTGGTGAACCCCATCCGTGATGGTGTCTAGATTAGATCTGGTGGTTCTGGACTCTGTGGCGCCTGGAATTGATTTTCATCGAGTCCCCTAGGGTTTTTGGAATATTGGGGTATTTATAGAGCAAAGAGGCGGTCCGTGGGGCACCCGAGGTGGGCACAAACCACAAGGGTGCGCCTGGGCCTCCTGGCGCGCCCTGGTGGGTTGTGCTCTCCTCGAAGCACCCTATTAGGTGTCTTCTGGTCCAAAAAAATCTTCGTAAAGTTTCGTTGCATTTGGACTCCGTTTGGTATTGATTTCCTGCGATGTAAAAAACATGCAGAAAACAACAACTGGCACTTGGCACTATGTCAATAGGTTAGTACCAAAAAATGATATAAAATGACTATAAAATGATTATAAAACATCCAAGATTGATAATATAACAGCATGGAACAATGAAAAATTATAGATATGTTGGAGACATATCAGCATCCCCAAGCTTAACTCCTACTCGTCCTCGAGTAGGTAAGTGATAAAAACAGAATTTTTGATGTGGAATGTTGCCTAACATGTCATATCATATTCTTTTCTTTTATAGCATGGACATTTTCACTTTTATATTGTTCAAAGCAATAGTCTAGTTTTGACATGATAACTTTCAAGCATATCAACAAGCAACTATGTCTTTCAAAATTTCAACGCTAAAATAAGCTATCCCTAGCCCATCATGCTCATTCATTGATCCATTCATGAAACACACTTGCATATTAGCTACACCCAATACTCAAGTACGATCATATGCCTCCTAGTTGGTGCTTTTATAAGAGAAGATGGAGACTCAAATTCAAAATAAAAATTGCATAATGTAAAAGAAAGGCCCTTCGCGGAGGGAAGCAGGGATTTGTAGATGTGTCAGAGCTCAAAGCGAAAAACTTAGAGATAAAAACATTTTGGGAGGTGTGTCTTTCCCACCAACGAAAACGACTTAGAGTTCCCAACACTTTCCATGCTAGATATATCATAGGGGGTTCCCAAACAGAAAATAAAGTTTATTCCTTTTTCAACCATACTTTCACTTTCCATGGCACACTTGCATATTAGCTACACCCAATACTCAAGTACGATCATATGCCTCCTAGTTGGTGCTTTTATAAGAGAAGATGGAGACTCAAATTCAAAATAAAAATTGCATAATGTAAAAGAAAGGCCCTTCGCGGAGGGAAGCAGGGATTTGTAGATGTGTCAGAGCTCAAAGCGAAAAAATTAGAGATAAAAACATTTTGGGAGGTGTGTCTTTCCCACCAACGAAAACGACTTAGAGTTCCCAACACTTTCCATGCTAGATATATCATAGGGGGTTCCCAAACAGAAAATAAAGTTTATTCCTTTTTCAACCATACTTTCACTTTCCATGGCTAGCCGTATCCACGGTTGCCTTCCATACCAACACTTTCCAAGGAATTTATTATTTGACAACATAAACTAAATTCATTTTTCATTTTGAGACTGGGCATCCCTAATACCTTTGCCTTACTCTCGTGCAATGACAAGTGAATAAACACTCATCGTGAGAATAACACATCAAGCACGGAAAATATTAGCCACCCCTCACCGCTCCGCGACGGTACAAACACACAAAAGAGAAGTTTATTTTGAAAATTAGAGATGGTACATACAAATTTGCTTAGAACGGCAAAAGAATACTGCATATAGGTAGATATAGTGGACTCATGTGGCAAAATGGTTTAAAGGTTTTTGGATGCACATGAAGTGATCATACGTAGTGCAAAATGAAGGCTAGCAAAAGATTGAGAAGCGACCAACCAAGAAACGAATAATCTCATAAGTGAGCATTAAGCATAATTAACACCGAATAATGCACCACAAGTAGGATATAATTTCATTGCATAATTATTGACTTAAGTACTTGCATAGGGAATCACAAACCTTAACACCAATATTCTTACTAAAGCATAATTACTCATCAACATAACTCACATATCACATCGTCATATCTCAAAACTATTACTAAGAATCAAGTTTATTTTGTCCAATGATCTTCATGAAAGTTTTTATTATATCCTTCTTGGATATCTATCACTTTGGAACTAATTTTCATATGTTGCTTTTTGACAAGCTCAAACAAATATAAGTGAAGATCATGAGCACAATTTTTCTTTTTCTCAAATTAATTTAAGTGAAGCAAGAGAGAATTTCTTGAAAATTTTACTAACTATCAAATAAATCTAAGTGAAGCAAGAGAGCATTTCTTCAAAAATACTAAAGCACACTATGCTAAAAAGATATAAGTGAAGCACTAGAGCAAGTCCATAGCTCATAAAAATTGAAGTGAAGCATACAGAGCAATTCTAAAAAGTCATGAGATAATTTTGGCTCTCTAAAATGGGTGTGTCCAGCAAGGAATCAAGACTTAAAAAACAAAATAAAACAAGCAAAGACTCATATCATACAAGACGCTCCAAGCAAAACAGATAGTATGTGATGAATAAAAATATAGCTTTGAGTAAAATACCGATGGCCGTTAGAAGAAAGAGGGGATACTACTCGGGGCATCCCCAAGCTTAGTTACTTGCTCTCTTTTGGATAATAGCTTGGGATGCTGGGGCATCCCCAAGCTTAGGCTCTTCTTACTCCTTATTCCTTCATACATCGTAAGATAACCCAAAAACTTTAAAACTTCAATCACACAAAACTCAGCAAAACCTTCGTGAGACCCGTTAGTAAAAGAAAGCAAATCACTACTATAAGTATTGTATCAAACCAATTCATATTTTGTTTTTGCATTATATCTACTTTATTCCAAATTTTTCTATGGCAAAAACTCATCAAAGAAAACCATAGAGCCATCAAAACAAGCACACAAACGCAAAGAAAATAGAATCTGTCAAAATAGAACAGTCTGTAGCAATCTGGATATTTCGAATACTTGTGAAACTCCAAAAATTCTGAAAAATTGGGATGAC
The DNA here is from genome assembly GCA_021605205.1 of Aegilops longissima. Classification (NCBI taxonomy): domain Eukaryota; kingdom Viridiplantae; phylum Streptophyta; class Magnoliopsida; order Poales; family Poaceae; genus Aegilops; species Aegilops longissima. Next base: position 257,245,988 of record CM038680.1, on the reverse strand, counting down.
CTGAGCAATTTTGTATATTAATCTTCTGCAAAAAGAATTGTCATTTTATCTGTAGCGACCCGACCTCAGACGGTGAAGTCTCTGTGTTTAAGTGTCATCCCTGGATTGGTATTGCTGACACACACAATACTCGAGGATTTATAACAGAGTTCAATCACACACTTATTATATCGAATGTCTCAAAAAGAGTACTTATTACAATAATATGGCTGAAGGGCATCTAAATGAGATAACTGCGGAAGCATCGAAGGTAAATGAGTCCATCCAACTCCACGGCAATTCTGAGTGCACGACAATGACCTAGCGCACTTTACTCTTCGTCTGAAAAATCTGCACCATAATACGTTGCAGCCGTGTAGGTCAACACATGGAATATGCTGGCAAGATAACCCTATAGAGCAATGAACAAATAATGGCTACCACTACATGCATATATGGCTGGTGGAGGCTCTACGGTTATCATTTGCATAAAGCTAGTTTTTTCCTACAACAAAGGAATATATTTACTTAACTACAAAGTTTGTTGAAATATTGAGAAGGTAACCCCAACTCAATCCCAAAATTAAAAGTTAAACCCAACAAATTATTAAAGTAAAGTGATGAGATCAACATAATAATTAAAGCACCAGATACTCAAGATGTCCATAACCGGGGACACGACCAACCATGATTAGTTTGTACACTCTATAGAGGTTTGCGCACTTTTCCCCACAAGACTCGATCTCCTCCATTGTATTTCTCGCACTGCATGATGTTTGAGAAACGCATGACCGAGACACAGTCTTTCCGAAGAGGTCCCCTTAACCGATAGATAGGTCGGTACACCTACAATCCCCTACATCTGCTAGCCCATCATGGAAAGGATTCCCACAACTTACTCAGCTATGCCAGAGCCCATAATGGCTTGTGGCTGCACACGGGTTTCTAGCATGAATAATCTTATGATCCCTTTGAGCCTGGGTGGCGAACCATAGGATGATCACACGGGTACCCCAGGATCTCCTTGGACAACACTGGATTCCCCAGGTGCCCACAAACAATCCACCCAGATGTGTATTAAAGTAGCCACCTTAAGTTAAACCTTAGTCAACAATAACTCTCACATCTTTCATGAATTCTCTCAAACCAAACCACGTCTACGAGCATAGCATATCAGTATAAGCATAACGTAGTAAATACCACATGTTATCAATCCTACTCATGCAATGTTCGAGGGTTGAACTAATGCATAAAAACTGGGTAAAAAAGGGATATGATCGAAGTGTTACTTGCCTTGCTCACGATCGGAAAACCCTAGAGATTCGTAGTAGCAAGCCTCGCACTCCGAAAACACTATCATGAACAAGCAATAGCATGCATAAGCACTCAAGCATAAGATGCAAAGTTAAAACCCAAAAGAAAAGATCTAAACAGAAAGTCCAAGTGAAGAGCTTCGATTTGCAAAAAGAATCGATCGAATCGGAGCTACGAAACTCAAACTACGATCGAAAGAAGTTCAAATTCAAATCTGCTCGAAACCAAATTGTAAATTTCCAAAACCATGTTCAAGTTGTTTATCTTAACAGAGGAGATCAAGACAAAGATTTTGGTGTTGGTTTCACTGGATTTGGATAGACGAGCAAAAAGTAACGAGGGTTTGAAGATCAGGGACTAATGTGTAAGAAAAGTATTCACAAATAGGTCCCTGGCTGAAAAATAAAACTAAAAGAAAAACCTAACGAATGAACGTTCGTTAACAAAATCTAACGAACGAATACGTTCGCTAACAGAGAGAATCGGGTAAACATCCGCTAATTAGAAAACCTAAAAAAATAAAACCGATCTAACGAAATAAACCAAAAAACCGGGGCGGTTTTGCTTCGATTTTTACCGTCTAGGGGTGGGAAAACCGGTGGCGGCGGCCTTCGGCAACGGCCGGAGCGGCTCATGAAAGCAAAGGCGGTGGCAGTGGCGGCGGCGGCTCTGTGACTGAGGGGAGGCGGCAGAGGTGGGCTGGCTGTGGCCAGTGTGGCAATTGCAGTCTTGGTGGCGACATTGCTTGCTTGGCATGGTGGCGGCTTGATGAGGAGGAGGGGACGGGGGCTTTAAGGGGGGGGGGGCGAGGTGGCTTGGAGGAGGGGGCACGACGCGGAGGCGGAGTCCGGCTCGGACTCTCTGACGGCTGAGCGTGAGGTCTCCAGCAGGGGAAAGCGGTGGCGGCTCATTGGTTGGTAGAAGAACTTTTTAAAATTCACCGAAAAAGAAAAAAAACCAAAATAAATAAATAAATAATCCTAAAATCCCAAAAATAATTTTCACGGTGCTCTCCTAATATTTAGGACAACATGAACATTTTCTCTGGGCTAAAATGCAAATTTTCCCTAATTTAATCGAATAAAACCTCTAATAAAAATTCAAATAAAATATTTTTTATTTAAAATTAAATTTCCATTATTTCCTCTGTATTGAAGAAGTCATATCATCTTCTCTTATTATTTGAAATAATTGGAAAAATAATTTCAAATAAAAATCATTTTGATCCAATTTACCAATTTTGAAAAATTCAAAAATGGAATTTTATGAAACCTCCAACTCTCTCAAATGGTCCTTGAGTTGCTTAAGGTCTTTAGGATCTAAATGTGCAAATAAAACCAATTAAAAATGCAAGAATCATGGATGCATATGATGACCAAGTGATTAACATCCAAATTGAAAATTGGGATGTTACAAACCTACCCCCCTTAAGATGAATCTCGCCCTCGAGATTCGGGTTGGCTAGAAAATAGGTGACTTGGAGATGAAGTCGGAGGAGCCACGAGGCGGCGATAAGGACAGAGGGCGCGCCCTCCACCCTTGTGGGCCCCCCTTGACCTTCCTGACCTAATTCTTTCGCCTATATATTCCCAAATATCCCCCAAACCAGCAGAGGCATCCACGAAAACACTTTTCCACTGCCGCAACCTTTTGTACTCGTGAGATCCCATCTAGAGACCTTTTCCAGCACCCTGCCGGAGGGGGATCCGATCACGAAGGGCTTCTAGATCAACTCTATTGCCCTTTCGATGAAGCGTGAGTCGTTTACCATAGACATACGGGTCCATAGCTAGTAGCTAGATGGCTTCTTCTCTCTCTTTGATTCTCAATACCATGTTCTCTTTGATGTTCTTGGAGAGCTATCTGATGTAATACTCTTTTGCGGTGTGTTTGCTGAGATCCGATGAATTGTGGATTTATGATCAGCTTATCTATGAATATTATTTGAATCTTCTCTGAATTCTTTTATGCATGATTTGATATCTTTGTAATTCTCTTCGAATTATCGATTTGGTTTGGCCAACTAGATTGTTTTTTCTTGCAATGGGAGAAGTGCTTAGCTTTGGGTTCAATCTTGCGGTGTCCTTTCCCAGTGACAATAGGGGCAGCAAGGCACATATTGTATTGTTGCCATCGAAGATAAAAAAGATGGGTTTTCATCATATTGCTTGAGTTTATTCCTCTACATCATGTCATCTTACTTAATGCGTTACTCTGTTCTTCATGAACTTAACTCTCTAGATGCAGGTAGGAGTCAGTCAATGTGTGGAGTAATAGTAGTAGATGCAGAATCGTTTCGGTCTACTTGACACGGACGTGATGCCTATATTCATGATCATTGCCTTAGACATCGTCATAACTTTGCGCTTTTCTATCAATTGCTCGGTAGTAATTTGTTCACCCACCGTATTATTTGCTATCTTGAGAGAAGCCTCTAGTGAAACCTATGGCCCCCGGGTCTATTTTCCATCTTATTAGTTTCCGGTCTACTATTTTGCAATCTTTTACTTTCTGATCCATAAACCAAAAATACCAAAAATATTTACTTTATCGTTTATCTATCTCTATCAGATCTCACTTTTGCAAGTAACCGTGAAGGGATTGACAACCCCTTTATCGCGTTGGGTGCAAGTTATTTGATTGTTTGTGCAGGTATTCAGTGATTTGTGCGTTGTCTCCTACTGGATTGATACCTTGGTTGTCAAAGTGAGGGAAATACTTATCTCTATTTTGCTGCATCACCATTTCCTCTTCAAGGAAAAAACCAACGCAAGCTCAAGAAGTAGCAACATTCGGGGATCTCTTCCTGCTAAGGTCCGCCTCCTCCATGTATGCATTTGGGTCTTCATACCCAACATTCCGTTGTTGTTGTTGTTGTTGTTGTTGTTGTTGTTGTTGTTGTTGGTGTTGTTGTTGTTGTTGCTGTTGTTGCAGTTGTTGTTGTTGTTGCTGCTGTTGCTGTTGTTGTTGTTTTTGTTGTTGTTGTTGTTGTTGTTGTTGTTGTTGTTGTTGTTGTTGTTGTTGTTGTTGTTGTTGTTGTTGTTGTTGTTGTTGTTGCCCCTTGGAGCTCCATGGCTCCAAGAGTCGGTCGATGTGTGGAGTATCTAACGTGATTTTGCGACGGCTTCATGAATCCGTCATAGGGTGTTGTGACCACCGCAAAACCCTTGTAGTTCCAATGTCCTTCTTCCATGACTCTCTCCCAATAACCCAAGCAAGAAAATTGCAAAATGTACAAATTGTCCTCAAGGAGGCTAATCTTTACCTCTTGGGCTAGATCTCACACTACCCTCATCATTTTGAAGAACCAAAATTGGTTGTAAGATTTCTCTGTGTGAACTCTTGCAAATGCCATCCATCTGATCGACTCTGAAGGGGGCGCCTCTTCTTCCACAAACACCACATCGTCTAGGTCATCGTCCTGGAGACCCAACATCTCCACCATCTCAGCCACATCCTTGGAGTCCACCTTCTTCGACCCCGAAGCTTTTTTCTGCCATGCCTTGAAAAAAATCTAGCCCGATGAAAAATCGACCGAGCTGTTGATGGAACCCTAGATCGCTCTCCACAACAACCACGGGGGCAAAGACCGAGCAACTCTCCAGGGAGAGTCCCTTGATCAGTCTGAATCAGCAAGGAAGATGGAGGGAGGGGCGGCAGGGGATTGGAGATCTCAATGTTCGGCTATCGCCGCCGCGGGGAGTAGAACCCTAGCGAGAGGGGAGGACTGCCGATAGCATACCCCTTGTTTTTTTAGGGATCATACCCCTTGATTAGTTGCTCACCTATGTCCCTAGGGGGCAATTGTGCTCTCTCTCTCTCTCTCTCTGGCGAAATAAGCTGAACCCTGGCGAAAGAGTGGGACATGTTGAGGAATTAGAAGGAAACATCAGATACTGGGCCTATGAATCTCTTCTGCTATGCACAAAGCACAAAGGTCAGCCGGCTGCAAGTGTACTGCAAGTTTGGAAGCGTCTGACAGGGGAAAATCTCAAAATCAACGTCGATGGGGCGTTCAATGATCAACAGAAGAGTGGTGGCTGGGGATTCGCCGTACGTGATCGGTATAGCGAGGTAATGGGTCGATGGGCTGGCAGGATGCAGTATGTTAGGACTGCCGTTCAGGCCGAGGCGTCAACCTGCATGAAGGCATTACATGCGGCGGCACAATGGGATATGATGAATGTTGAGATGGAGACTGACTGTCAGATTTTGGTCCGTGCACTGCAAGGAAATGAGCACGATCTCGCACCTGAGGGAACTCTATTCAGGGAGATTAAGATATTTGCTCGTCAGAATTTTAATGTCTGTACTTTTAATTTTGCCCCAAGGGGTTGTAATAAGTTAACGCACTCTCTAGATGCTTTAGGGGCGCGAGGTCAAGCTGTTAGACAGCTCTGGCTGGAAGCACTCCCTGACGATGTTTCAGTCCTGAGGGCCAGCGATTCCGCTGTACTGGTGTGAAGTATGGAATCCCAGTGTTCCATTTCAAGAAAAATATATTTTGTGCTCTCTCTCTCTCATAGGGCCCATTCTGCTCTATTTTTTTTAGGGCAGTTCTGCTCCTAATTGGGCGGGTGCGTGCGCAACATTTGTAACGGGCCGGTATGTTCCGATTTACAGGCTAGTTCACGGGCTAGCTCATGGGCTCTTCGCAGTGTACAACTACTAGGAGGAAAATGATGGTGAGGTTCAACTAAACCCTAAACCCCCAAAAGCCCTTTCTTTGCCTTCCCGCCGCCGGCAACCGACCACCGAAGCCGCAATGGTCTCCGCCGAGTACTCCATCGACCTCAAGCTCTCCGAGCTCCTCAAGCAAGCGCGGCCGAGCGCTACCTCTCTCCGCGCCGCCGGGGAGGCCACGGACGCCGTCGGGGAGCTCATCAAGAGCGTGCCGCCGCAGCAGGCTGCGCCGGAGGCTGCCTCGGGGTTCGTGAGGGACCTGGGCCTCGCGGCCGAGAAGCTAGCGTTTTCCTTCCGGCCGCCGGAGGTGGTGCGGCTCGCCGGGAGCCACGCGGCCGGCGCGGTCACCAGACCCGACGTCGCCGCTGACCTTCTCGTCCGCTTGCCTAAGGTATGTGTTTCACTTTGCTTTAGTAAATTTATTAGTTTAGAAAACCACCACAGAAGATTCTCAACTATGCTATGATGTCCAATTCAATCCTGTCAACAAAAATTCTTGTTGGTTCACAAAATTATAAGTACAAACGTGTCTACTCTACATGGAGCGAGGCCCTTTAGTCAATCTAACGGAACCAGATGTTACCTACTTCAAATATTACTCCAGTTCTTGGTATCATTTTGGATGTTTTACAAATTGGCATGTGATCGCCACCCTTCCAAATACAGTTATATTCATACTGTTTAAGCTTCTATCGAGGTTTTGGCCTACCATTATCTGTGATTATGCAGTATGGGTTTAATGATTTACTTTTGCTGTTTTTATAGGAATGCTTTCATGAAAAGGATTTCCTGAATCACCGGTACCATGCAAAGAGGTGTCTTTACCTCTGCGTCATCGAGAAGAGCTTGAGGTCTTCTCCTTTAATCCGTAAGGTTTCATGGTCTACCTTCCAAGATGAGGCACGAAAGCCTGTCCTCCATGTATATCCAGGTTGTTGTTCAAACAAATTACTGCGCTTCATTTTTTTTACTTCAGTGTGCATTCAAGGTTAATACTCATGCACTTAAATGTGTGGTCCTTGCGTTCTCTTCTTATTTTTCAATACTTCCATTCGCACAGCAACAGAAATTGCAGAACTTCCTGGGTTCTATGTCAGGATTATCCCGACGGCAAGCTCTTTATTTGATCTTTCAAAGCTAAATCTGTCAACAAGAAACAACGTCCGTGCATATACAAAAGGTAAACTGCCTGCTTTAGAATCATCTGAACCCATACTTTTGGCCTTGAATATAGGGATATTTGTTATAAGCAACTGATCAGATTTGCATCACAGATGGCATAAACCAACCGACACCTAGGTATAATAACAGCATATTGGAGGATATGTTTCTGGAGGAAAATGCAGAATATACCGGCAGCACCTTTGCAAATTGGAAAACCTTGCAAGAGGCATTGGTTTTACTAAAAGTAAGGAGTTCTTCCTCAGTTTCATATTTCTTATAAAAAATATGGATCAAATGTCTGCATGTCTGGGGTTTCTAGTAACCCCTTCAACAACTGTCTGATGAGGAAATACTTCTATATTGACAGTGCAGCAGAAGTCTACTTATCGGTTTTATCCTGGCTGGCAATCTAATATTTAGTTTGAAATGCAGGTTTGGGCACGTCAAAGAACTTCAATATATTCACATGATTGCCTCAATGGATACTTAATATCTGCCATCCTTGTGTTTCTTACCTTGGACTCTGGAGGAAGTATAATTAATAGATCAATGACCACAAGACAAATTTTCCGTGTTGCAATCAATTTTTTTGGTACATCCAAGCAACAGAAAGTTGATATTTCATTTATGTTTAATCGTTTACTATATCAATCTCTGTTTGCTTGTAGCAACTTCGAAGATGTGGTCGAAGGGCTTGGTGATTCAGCCAATGAAGAAGCGTACTATCAGCAAAGAGGTCTGATATATAGCTTAATCCCCAAATAATTGTATTATTGTCTAGGTCAGCTCCCCTAGAATAACAGGAGTAATATTCCTTATAGAATCATAATTTCTCCAGATAAGTTATTTGCCTTAGTGTGAACATGGTCAAAAATTGGCATCCCAAGCTTAGGTATGCCTAGCTGGTTATACTAACAATGAAATTGGTGGTCAGGCGCGCCTCTGCCTGTAATTCAATAATAACAGTAGGCTGGTAATCCCTCCGCTCGTAGTATAGATCTTGGTGCATGACGGATAATTCTGGATTGAATTTTTGCATGCAGTGCTAATAATTTGTGGGGTAATATTGAATATTCAGTTATTATGATCTTCTGATCCATGAATTTTTCAGGGCATTGCTCATCTGCTGAAAACATTTGATGTTGCCATATGTGATGTATCTGGCCATGTCAATCTGGCATTTCGGATGACGAAGTCAGCCTTTTCAGAGGTAGGTTTGACTACGGAAGTACCCTATGAACACCAATTCCACATCTCATGTATATGTATGCATCTACTCCCTCCGTCCAAAAATACTTGTCATCAAAATGGACAAAAAGGGATGTATTTAGAACTAAAATACATCTAGATACATCCCCTTTTATTCATTTTGATGACAAGTATTTCCGGACGGAGGGAGTACATAACTATGGTGTGATATGACCACCATGGTAGAAGTTTAGTTTTCCTTGCTCCATATGTTCAGAATATTACTCACCCCAATTGTTAAGCTTGCAATTTTCTTTGTCTATTATAGTCTCCATCTTACACCGAATCGTTTCTTATTCAGCTCCAAGATGAGGCAGCTTGCACACTTAATTGCCTTGATAAATGCAGAGATGGTGGATTTGAAGAACTTTTTATGACCAAAGTTGATTTTGGTGCTAAGTTTGATTCATGTTTGAGGTATGTTCAGTTAAGCAAGTATGTTTTGTCACTCTCATGTATATTGCAATTTTGCATTATGCTCTTTCACTGGAGTTTCTATTTGCATGGCTATATGTTTGAGTGAGCAAGTGATTGATTTTGGAAGACATCGATGAAATGATGATTATTCCATCTATATATTTTAAGTTTCTACATAGTTCACAAATGTTGGAACTTGACAAGTGCTCCCAGTTCCCATTTGCCAGCCTCAACTTAGATGCCATTTTCCACTGCACATTTTTGACTGGGAAACTGTAGGGGAGGCCCTGACACTAATTTTTTTATTAATTTGAACATATCTAGAAACTCCAGGGCATAGCGGATGGTTAAATCATGCTGAAAATGTCAAGAGAGGTCGGGGTAGACCAAACTTGACATGGGAGGGGTCCGTTAAGGGAGATCTGAAGGACTGGAATATCACCAAAGAACTAGCCATGGACAGGGGTGCGTGGAAGATAGCTATCCACGTGCCAGAACCATGAGTTGGTTTTGAGATCTTATGGGTTTCAGCTGTAGCCTACCCCAACTTGTTTGGGACTAAAGGCTTTATTGTTGTTGAACATATCTAGAAAACACAGAGAGAGTGTGTGTGTGGGGGGGGGGGTTGCAAAGGTAAAACCAACTAAACTGGTCATCAGGGAGCATGTGAGCTCAGGATCAAAAGAGCACTTTTGCTAAAGCCATAGGTGTAAAACACCAGCCTTAGCTGGGGAGACCCTGAGCTGAAGGTAAGCAGAAGACGTTCCTTCCTAAATAATCGGAACCATGAGCTTTGGGGGGCAGGGCTAATATTGTTTGCTTCCAGATGCACCAACATGCAGTGATCATAATTTCCATGAAGAAAGCCTTCCCAAAGGTAGCTGTGGTACAGGAGAATTTTTGGAGGTATTATTGATAAAATTAAGGTGGATGCCAATTCTATGCCAACAGCTCCCTGCTGGAGGGACAGGATAGGAAACGATGATCCTCCAGATCCCGTTGAAAGAGAACACAGCATAGGGAATCAGATACTCGGAAGTTCTTTCTATGCAGAAAATCTCTTGTATTTAATCTGTTATTTAGGAGGAGCCAAGCAAAGCCTTCGAGCTTTGCCGTAGACTACGACCAAACCCAAATGAGAATTGCAGGAGCTTGATTGTGAGAAAATGACTGGGAATACGCTTTTGTGGAGGAGTAATGATCATTCCCCTAAGAGTAGCTCCAAAAGTCATCTCCCTCATTGTTAATTTTGGATGTTCTGGAGGATGCTACTGAACATAAGGAACTCATCAAAGGTTTGTGAGGAAAGTGGTAGTTGTAACAGGTCCAGAAGGTCATTCATGTCTAATGCCTGCTTAACTTAAAAGGTAGTTGTTCACGCAAAAGAGTGAAGCCTCGGCAGGAGGTCCTTAAGATAAGAGGCTGAACCATTCCATTTGTCAAGCCAAAGATGGACAGAGTTGCCCTTTCTGATGGAGCAGGAGGCAAAGCTGAAGAATTTGCTCTGTAACTTGATCACATGTCTCCCAAAAGGAACCATATTTAGAGCTAGCATTACTGCACATCTTTGCTGCTATTGTCATAATCAGCTAATTTCCCCTTACTACCATAATTCTAAGAATGTTTGCAAATTTTGAAATTTCAATTTGCTATCCAGTCCTAATTTAAGACTTAAAGCTAGCTTATCAAGTTCTCATGTGATCCTTCTTGTTTTCACTGTCAGGATTAACTTGAAGGGGAACTCTAAAGTTACTGCATTAAGCTTCTGCTCGGATGATGAATCATGGCGAGTACTTGAAAAAGATGTTCAGTCCTTGCTGCAACAAGGACTTACAGATAGAACAAAGATGATCCGCGTTCTGTGGAGAAGCACACCTTCTGAATGGAATATAATGGATGTATGTGACATTTGTGTACCATAACACTTATGTTTGCATTTCAATCTACTGACAAACACAGCTTTATAGGGCTTCTCAGAGTTTGGTAGCAGCCCACTGATTGTCGGTGTAATGCTTAGCTTGTTGGAGAAGAGTTATCGTCTTGTCGATATTGGTCCAAATCCTGAAAATCGTGATGAGGTGATTTCCATTTTATAGATTACAGAATAATGATCAACTGCAATTACTGTAGTCTAACACACGTGTATTGTGCTCATTAATCCCAAGGCTATTAAATTTAGGAAATTCTGGGGAGAGAAAGCTGAACTTAGGAGATTTAAAGATGGGGCTATTGCTGAAAGCACAGGTATTGCATTTTTGTTGCCATTGCCAGTGAAAGAGCATACACTAGTTGAATAAATACTTGATACTAATGGATTCTACTTACTAAACTGTAGTGTGGGAAACGGAGACTTGGGAGAGGCATACAATCATCAAAAGAATTGCTGATTATGTGCTTACCAAGCATTTGCTGTTGCGGCAGGAAGATCTCACTCATGTTGTTGATCAGCTTGACTTTTGTCTCTTGGTTGGTGGCCAAGGTAAAGCTAAGCTTTATATGTTGTGATTCACATGTTGAGTTTCGGATTTAAATCATGTTTAATTGGAATTATGCAGATCCAGTGTCATCTTCTGGAGCTTTGCTTGAAGCCTTTGATACTTTAGCTAAGCAGTTGCGTCTATTGGATGATGTTCCTCTTAAAATATCTACTGTGCAACCTCTAGACTCAGGTCTGACAGAATAAATTTATTACTCCCTCTGTCCCAAAATTCTTGTCTTAGATTTATTTAGATACGGAAGTATCTAACACTAAAACGTGAATAGGTACATCCGTATGTAGACAAATCTAAGACAAGAATTTTGGGAGAAGGGAGTATTTACATACCCTGTTCATTTTTCTTACTATTTAACTTTTGCTTATGCCAGCCTTTAGGCACACTTCTGTGTACCCCCCTGAACCTCATCCGTTGGCATATGAAAAGAGTTCTCAGAGGCTGCCCAATTTTGCAGCAACTTGTGTTCGGTCTTTGGAAGTCATGATTCAGGTATGCTGCCCATTAGTTGTGTTAAATATCACAATGGGCAATTATTTATGGAGCTTGACTGCTCGATACCTTCCATGTCATGTTCCATATGTGTCTGTTAGCGATTCTTCATTTTAGAGTTTCTTTTCACAAATCTCTTTCCTTTTACCCCCATTTCAATAACAGCTAGAGGGATCTGGTAACTGGCCCTTGGATCCTGTAGCCATGGAGAAGACAAAGTCTGCATTTCTTTTAAGAATTGGTGAAAGGTATGTGACATCATTGATGAACTATTTCTTGCTTATGTTCAGTTCCCACTTCATTGGCTAAATTCGGTGTTATATCAGTCTGGAGGATCGAGGAATGTTTGTTACAGCCAGTGAAGACGAGGTCAATGTTCTTACATCTGGATATTCATTTTTGCTCAAAATATTTCATGAGAGAGGTTTGGTGGTACAAAAGCAAGGTTAACTTCTCATTATCTATGATTTTTATTTCTTATTTTTTAACTGACTTATGCAAAAAGTTCACGCAGTTTGCCAATTCCATAATTTTATCTATTTATCTCAGCTGGAGACAGTAACATACAAAGTGCTCCATCAGAAGATAAGGAGCTCTTTTTTCGTAGTCAGCACTCAAGTATGATCAACGGTCTGCATGGTATTTACCAAGCGTATGGGCCGGTAGTGAGGTAATTATTAAGGTTTCGAAATTGTTAGTTAACGCAGCATTCCTGAAACCCTAGTATATCTTATGGTATGCTCTTTCCGTTTCAAAGGCTAGCAAAAAGGTGGATTTCCGCACATCTATTCTCTTCATTTATCTCAGAGGAGGTGGTTGAATTGGTGGCTGCCTACCTATTTTTGAGGCCGTTTCCATTCCATGCCCCCTCTTCACGGGTTACTGGGTTCCTTAGGTACAATTTTGTAATCTTTTAAACCTTACTTTTAATATTACTACTCCATACTTGTCAGTTTCATTGTTTTGTGTCATATAAGAACAGAACATGAAGCAAACATATTTGTTAAAAAATAGAATGAAGAACACAATAATTTATCTCCTAAATATCTATTTTAATACATGCTTTTGTTCTAAAATTAATACCCAAGATTTAGCTTTATGGTGAGCGATATCAATGTTTTGATAAGGACTATTAAAGAATATGCTTTTTCTTGATATAAAGGTGGTCCAGCAACAGACTTTAAGATATGTGTTGGAATACTGACCCTGGCTATTGCTTTTGACTTGTAATAATTGGTCCAGGATAACAGAACCTTTACTACTACCTCCGTCTCGGTGAATAAGTCATTCGTGTAGTTCTAGGTCAACGATTTAATTATCTAAATATGTATTATATGTGACAAAAAATATATATTTATAAACTACATCCGTGTAGAAATCTAGTGATATACTTCTCATGACATATAACACATATTTAATTCCTCAAATCGATGACCTAGAACTACGTGAAGGACTTATTCACCTAGACGGAGGTAGTACTATATGTTCTTGCAAATAAATTTACCATAAGCCCATGATGTTATTACTTGTTAAAGTATTTGTGGATTGCGCAACCTTTTCCATCAGTTCGGACTTTTGGTTCTACTGGTTGGTGCATGAAACTTAATAATTAGTTACCTCAGAAAAGTTTGGGTACCACCCCCTCTCTCACCTATTTCAGTAGCCGGTTATATTTTTTTACTGGTCTCGCAGGCACATGAAAGCTTTATATGTCCTCTGACCAGTTACTAAAAAATTGACAGGTTCTTGCGGTTGCTATCTAGTTTTGACTGGACCTTTTCACCCATGATTGTGGACATAAATAATGACTTCAACCTGAAGGATGAGAAAGAAATCAATGTTTGTCCTCTGGTTCTCTTTTTTATCTTTTCACATTTGAATAAGCTGTCAAGCCGCTAACATATTGAGAGATGCAACCGCAGGAAAACTTTATGTTGAGCAGAAGATCTTATGAACAAAATCCTCATGATATAGAGCCTGCAATGTTTCTGGCTACGTCATATGATAAATCATCTGAAGCGTGGACAAAACAATCACCAAGCAAGTCGGTAGGTGTTTATCTTTTTGTACAGATGTAAAGCTAGTTACTGTTATAGAATTCAAGTCTACATCAATGATAAAGCTACAAAAGGTCAATGGGGAAATCATGCACCATATCTCCAATTCTTGTGCATCAACGACATTTCCCAATGTTTAAGTGTCAAATCTTGTCTCAATATCATGAAAAGCATCTGTATGACATCTCTTGTCGGAATCAACTAGCGCGCGATACAGTACAACACGACGATGACATGTGCGATGGAACAAAGGTTGTGCTGGCATCATGCATGGTCACGATCACGCGTGCGTGGGGCTGATTGTTGAATTGGGTGGCGCACATTGCGTCGCGAAGAACGACTGGGCAATGTTCGCTCCATAGAATTACCGTTCTTGTCAGTGCAACTTCTATGGTATTTCTGCATGAGAAGCACCTATATGACATAACCAGCAATTGCAGGAGAAGGGTGACAAGAAATGTCATAATCCGGGGAAATGCCATATAAGGCTTTTGCCGGAGATGCATCTATGATAATTGCTAGTCAATTACAGTTTCAGAACCAAATGGGTCTATTTTATTCATTCACCTTCTGTTCATTTAACCACAGGTTCTTAAACGGATAGCTTCTTACGCTAAAAGCAGCGCCGAGCTGTTAACAAATCTTATCATCCATGGTCAATCAGGCCAATATACATGGGAGGTAAGGTTTTTCTGTCATCACTTGATTGGTTCACTGTCTCATTAGGTTTCGATTTTCTCACTCGCTTTCATTTGCTATAGTGCCTCTTCCGAACACCTTTAAGCAATTATGACGCTGTTATACTCCTCCATAAAGAGAAGCTTTGCCGTCCTCACCATGTTCTTTTTCCTGCTGAGATTCCTAACGGTTAGTTCAGATGTTAATATTTGTTGCTAACCAGAAACTAGATGAAATTCAACTCGTGTCATGTATTCTTGATGCAAATAACTTCCGGAACAACCTTGCAGGTAAGTTAGTAATCCAGGGCAAACCAAGCAATGATTTCCACCCTTATATGCCACTCAGTAAAAGTGTTGTGAGAAGCTTGCATGACACAAGAGATAAACTTTTGGTGAATTTTGACCCTACCACCTACTTCTTGCGAGACTTGAAGGTAAAATCGAAACTATCAAGCTTTGGTTGCATAAAGATATGTTAATCCATTAAGTATGTAATCCAATTTGTGTACAGTGTGCATTCCCTGTGACCTTCAAATTGTGGCACGATTTGATTGGAGGGGACGCAATTGGTCTTACATGGGAGAGCTCAAAGGTATTTTTCCCACTGACTGCTTGTGTTGTAGATGACCGTTTCTTCACTTTAATCTTCCCACAAGTAGATACCCCATTTACTCAAATACTATGTACCCGTATCTGTTGCTAATAAATGTTTTATCATGCCGAGCTTTTTAGGTTGTGGCATATCCCAGGTATGTAAGTTGACTTGATTTTGTGTTGTTATTATGACAGAAGCGTGGCAGAGATGAGGATGATGAAGCCATGCCGGATCCAACGTCTATACTCAAGGAGGTTGGAGATGTGGGTAAAGGGTTGGTGAGGAGTGTACATCTTCTCAAAGCACCAAAGCTTGAGTAAGCTTTTGCGTGAAGGAGTTTGCTGATGTGCAGGAGAGGACTCCTGGCTGATTTTCTGCCACTGGCTAGAGAAAGGAAGACCCAGAGCCAGTGGACAACATGTTCTACAGCAAAGCAATGTATAAAGTCGTGACGATATCATGTGGTTGTTGTAACTCCAATTGGAAGATCAAGTCAGCAAAAATCTGTATCCAAATTTTGATTCTGAGTTCCAGAAAAGTATAGCGATGAAGTTCTATTTCCTGGTCATTTCAGCAAAAAAAAAGCAATCAAAATCGAGCAGCTACTAAACGCAGGGTTACAGGAAATTTGCATTCGTCTATGCCAAGCAGAATTCTCATGTAAAATTTGTTATACTCGGAAATGGCCTATTTCATTTGTGTTGTGAAATTCTTCAGTAGATGTATCTCTCTACAATTCTAGCCCTTGCCAACTGCACATATCTGGTGAAGCGTAGCAGCGAGAGAAGGGCTTCGGAATTGTAGCAAAGGCGGGTGAGATCTCAGCGGTCAACAGGCGGTGTCCAAGACATGGATTGATCGCATGTCAGACCCGAGTTTGATACTTGGCTGAATTCATGGTCTAAACTATAAACAATGACAAGATCTCTACTCCATATGAGTACTCCCTTCGTCCCGAAATTATTGTTGTACGCGCAGTTCACTGGTAATTTTGTAAAAAAGACCTCATAATTTCAAAACCATCTCAAACAAGTCCCTCCGCCATCGTCTTCTTCCTCCGTCGTCGCACGCTTGTCGCCAGGGGCCGGCGCTGCCCAGCTGCGTGATTCGTTGCCCACCAGGAAGTCATCTGTCACCGTCGACACCAAGTACCTACTTCGCCCCTACTGCGATCCCCTCCCGCCGCGATTACCTGCTGCGTCGCCAGAACTTCCCGGCACCATCCGGTGGACCAGGAGCTCCTGCTCGTCCTCCTCGAGCTCCCGTGCATCCTCCTCGAGCTCCCGCGTCTCCTCCTTGAGCTCCCGCGCGTGCGCCGCCGAGATCCCTCCCACTGCGATCCCCTACGGGCGTCGCCGGAACCTGCCTCCACAATTCGATGGACCAGGAGCTCACGCGCGTCCTCCTCTATCCCCCGTGAGTCCTCCTCGAGCTCCCGCACGTCGCCGTGCTGCTCCTTCTTGCTTGCCCGCGCACCTGCGCAGCTGCTTCTCCCCTGCCACCGGTGGAGCTCTACCCGTGCTGCTGCTGCTGCTGATCTTCTGCCAGTTCCTCTGCCTGTGCTGCTGCTGATCCAAGTGAAGCCGTGCCGCGCTCGTGTGGACTCTGAAGAAGGTAGTCCATCAGAATACTGCTACCTGAAAATTAGTGAAATGGTTTACTGTTAACTGAATCATGACAATGCCAATCATGGAGTAAATTCAGTTGTTAACTTAAACTTCATGGAATACATTCATTATACAGAAAATGCTACTGATAATTGTGAACAGAATCATGGATGGTTGTTAACTGAAAACTATTGAAGAAACTGCTCCTGATCATGGAGTATTAATTAAAAAATTTCAGTTAAACTAGAAGTGATGTTGCTTGCTTAATGTGTTGATGCAGGGTTAAATTTCAGCAAACTATTGTAACTGTGTGTAAACAAAATCTTTCAGTTAAACAAAAGGGAAATTCAGTTAAACAAAGGCCTTGAGTAAATCCAGTTAAAGATGCATTAATACCAAGGCCTTGAGTAAATTTAGAGTTGCTAACAGCATGTTCTGATCCACTAACAGCAAGTCTAAAGTTTCCAGTAAATTGAAAACTGAACATTAACACTTGGTAAATCTGGTCAACAAGAGTCCAACAAAATTCAGAACAATTATGATCCATTTTCCCGTTTCAAACAATTTTCAGTAGAGCCAGAGTACTTCCTGCTATGATTTGTAGAGCTCAGATTTTGTAAAAGCAAATGGTCACAAACATTGTCAAGTGCAAATGATCTGTAGCTCACCGACTAACTACACATTTGGTCAGATTTTGTAAAATTCAGTTAAACTACTCTAAC
The DNA here is from genome assembly GCA_021605205.1 of Aegilops longissima. Lineage (NCBI taxonomy): Eukaryota > Viridiplantae > Streptophyta > Magnoliopsida > Poales > Poaceae > Aegilops > Aegilops longissima. Next base: position 257,228,538 of record CM038680.1, on the reverse strand, counting down.
TGGAGTAAAATTCAGTTAAACTACTCTAAATAGAGAAAATTGCTTGTGGTTAGAGCAAAGTGTTTGGCTGCCATGACAGCCTTTATATAAATGCTGCCATGGTAGCCATTTCTTGTTTGACTTACATACTATTTTTGTGTGTGTATGTTCTTGTTATGGTACCATGGTGTACTCATCTTTTGTCATTCATAGCAGGAGTATGGATTTGAACATGATGCCTCAAGAGGAAGAGGATGAAGGTATTAATTTGAATTGGATCCCTGAAGAAGAAGAACCTCAAGAGGCAGAGAATGAAGCTATGGATTTGAACTTCATGCCTCAAGAAGATGAAGCTATGAACTGGATGCCTCAAGAAGATGAAGAGGAAGAGGATGAAGTTATGAATTGGATACTTCAAGAAGATGAAGAAGATCAAGAAGATGTAGCGGGTAAACACAAAAGAAGAGAATTGTCAGATAAGGAGAGGCATGGTGTTTACTTCACCTTGCTAGTAATCGAGCTCAGAGATGGATCTGTTCAACCAGATGACAAGCTGCTAGTCTCAACCTTGTTGAACATAAGTGTACGATCTGTTGAAAGAATCTAGGAAGACGCCAAAAAGCAGATTGCCGATGGCAAATAAGTAGATGTCTCAAGCAAGAAGCCAGGAAGAGCTGGCCGAAAGAGAAAGGAGCTGGATTTAGCGAGGACCTCAACAATCCCACTGAATAAAAGAAGGACAATTCGATCTCTGGCACGGTCTCTAGGTGTGGCCCGATCGGACCTACATAATAGGTTGCAGTTGAATGAGCTCAACCGCATCATAAGCACTGTGAAGCCTCACCTCAAGCCAGAGAACAAGTTTGCGAGATTGAAATTTTGCATGTCCATGCTCGATGACAAGTGGATCTCAACTTCTCGGGCTATGTTCAAGCCAATGACCAATATAGTTCACATCGATGAAAAGTGGTTTGACATGATGAGAGTGAAGAATAGTTACTATGTACTTCCAGAAGAACCTGAACCCAAGCGCACCATGTCAAACACTAACAACATTGTGATGCGGAGCATCCTACGGTCATCACCATGTCAAGAGTCCGTTTGGCAAGTGACACGTGCGACCTCTACTTCTCATACATAAAGGTGAATCTTCTCCTTTACACATGTTCACTTGACCCCTTCGAGGATGGTATACTACTTGACACTCCACTCATGTGCATGCATAGGTATTGCCGGAGCTTCACGGACGAGGAGGAGGAGTGCAAGCGCCAAGGAACACCTACACCATCCGTGAGGGAAGCCTGGAAACATAGACGCAAGAAGAAGAGCTGTCGAAGAAGCTCCAACCACCGGATGACCGGTTGGGTCCGGACGTCCGGCGCCTGAAGATCCACTGGACGACCGGCCCGGACCGGACGACCGGCCCGGATCGGACGACCGGCGATCCCGCACCCGAGCCAAATGAGCGGACGTCCGGCGCCTGCGGACGACCGACGACCGGACGACCGGCCCCCTTCGGAAATCCGGCACTCCTGCGTCCGAGCCAAATCGAGCGGACGTCCGACGTCTTCCGGACGTCCGGCCGCCCGTGAGTCTCCGGACGTCCGACGCCCACCGGACGTCCGACCCCTGGCTGTGTCCAGTTGCGGGCTGAGTCCCATGTACCCCTTCACTTCACCCCAATTTGCACTTAGACTATAAATGGACCTTCCCCTCATCCTTTCTAGGGTTAGCAAATATGATAGCTCATTTGTATGTGAGCTTTGCTCCTACCTTCCTCTACTCTTGAGAGAGAGAGAGAGACCACTACTCCATTGGAGGCCAAGACCTCCATCTAGGAGAAGATCGTGCGGGATATATCATCAAGACCCCCTCTTGGGCGGAACCCTTCAAGACCTCCTCATGGAGATGAACTTTACCTTGTATCTTTCCCTTTGTTGTTCATGTACCTTGTGGATCTTGTGTGTTTGATTGTCTAGTGGATGTGTGATTAGACTTGTTCTTGTGTGTTTCCCCTTGTGATTTCTCTCCGTTCTTCCCCGCGTTCATCGTGTTCTTCGAGGGATCCCACTCCAAACGTGAAAGATCGACCTACACCGGGTTAGCCCCGTATCATATGGTATCATGAGCCATGTTGATCACGTTTTGGAGCCCCTACCCCGTGTTTTCTAGCTTGATTCTGTTGTGTTCTTCCCCAAATTCAAAAATCCCCACCAAAAATAGCCCCAAATTTTTTTGTGATTTGTTGGTGTGATGATGTTTTGTTGATTTTGATCCATGGATTTGCTTGGTTTCGAGTGGATCTAGCATTTCTCCAAGTTTCCCCATCTTTCATCCACGAAATCCGTGAATTTTGACCCCGAAATCTCCATTTTCCGCTCAAAATCGCGCCCCCGAACTCGGATTTCGAGTTGACCCCGACCCACTGGACGACCGACGATTTACGGACGTCCGGACCCCCACGAAGCATCGGACGTCCGACCTTTTCCGGACGACCAGAACCCCTAACCCGAACCGAATTTACGGATTTCCGACCTTTCCGGACGCCCGACGCCCCGGACATCCGACTTTTCCGGACGTCCGTAACCTGTAGATTCCCACTTCGGCTGATTGTTGTTTTGTCCATAACTAATTCATTCGAACTCCGATTTTGACGTTCTTTAGCTCGTTTTGAAGCTATTGACATCCCCTATCCCACAAAAATACCACCAACATCATTTGACTCCATCAAATTTTGTGATTTTTGGCACCTTTACCTAGGGCTTCCACCACATCCTCCGCTACTCCACCACCGACTTCCACAACCTAACCAATTTTGTTCCTCATGGTTGTTTGAGTTGTGATTCGAGTCTCCTAAGGTGTTTCGGCTACTTAGGGACGGTTGCTTCTTCATCAACCACCACCGCCACTTCCGCATAGGCTTACCCACCATACACTTCCACCAACCCAACTTAACCAAATTTTATTTGTGTTGTGAGTTGTGTCTCCTAAGGTGTTTCGGCTACTTAGGGACCGTGCTTCCAACTCCGACACCGTGTATAGTTCACCACCTTACCCTCCACTTCCGCATTGCGTACTCCAAAACCACCATTGCATTTCCGCAATCACATTGAGCTTCCGCAACCACCACCGCATTCCCGCTACCACCATTTGACATTTGTCATTTGAGATTTTGAGTTCGCGGTTTTTCCGTTTCCTAAGGTGTTTCGGCCACTTAGGGACGAGTCTCCATCATCTTGAGTTCTACATCAAGAACACCGCCACTCATCATCGCAAAGGACGGTAACCTCGACGACGCCATTGTATATTCCCTTGCAATTGCATTGTTAACCCCTAGCCCATTTTGCGTTACTTGCCTATCGAGACTAGCCATTTGAGTATTGCCGGCCACGTTACTTGTGCACATTAGTGATCTACACCATCCATTGCATACATACCATATCATATTGATATCATATCATCCATTGTGTCACAATATCGTTCCCGCATATACACAATTGCTATCTTGGTTTGTGCATTGTGCAAAAGTGACCATACACATACAAAAAAAGAGAATAAGCTTTTAAGCAAAAGAAAGAGAGAAAAGAGCTTGTAAGCAATAGCCATAGCATCAAAATATATCATATGGTATCATATCCGATCATCTTGGATCATCTTGAGAGAAACATTGGGAACCATACATACATAGCATACTTGGGATAGAGAGTTTATCCACTTTGCATCTTATAGGTTGTGCACAAGTGTCGTATCCGCCTATTGAGCAATCGTGCTAGCGTCTCTCTTGAGTTGTGCAACACGAGCGTTTTCCGTGGATTCCACATTTTGTGCTCATTCCTTGGTTGCACGACCCCATTTATCTATCCGTGTGTGCGTTTCCGTGTGCCATATTGCTATTGGTCTACTTGTTTCGCTTGCGAATTTGTGAATCTCTTTCAACATTATTGACTCTTGCTAACATTTTGCATCAAATTTTTGTGCCACTATCCTCACCGAGCTCTACCATAAGCTTTACTTGATAGGTGTGAGTGAACAAGTCCGATACCAATTCCACTATTCTTTCATCTCACATTGAGTGAAACGGGATACATCCTCAACTTTGGGAAAAGGTAACTTGGTATTGTTTATCTCATTTCCTACTCACCTCTACTCGAGTCTTGTGATGGATAGGCAAGGCATTTCACCTTCGGTCTACAACAACAACGACGAGTTCGATGCCACGGACAACAACTCCGACGCCAAGATGCAAGCTCAAATGGAGATCAAAGCCCTCATCAAGTCCTACAAGAAATCTTCCTCATCTTCGAGAAGATGCTCAAGAGCACATTCTTCCAAGCTACCATCTCCGGCAAGATCACATCAGCATCGACACCATCACCACCAAGAACGTGAAGGTCAAGAGCTCTACACCAACAACCGCTCAAAGACTTCACCATCTCCCTTGGCATCTTCGCCAAGCGACTTCAAGGCATCTTCGCCTGCGGACATACGGCATCTTCGCCAACAAGCACCCCAAGACTACGCTCAAGAGAAGCTCCCCAAGCTCAAGTCCACGACTTCCACGAGCTACTACGACCTCGACATCGACCATGCGATTCCTTTCTATGGGACTCAAGAACCCGAGGAGTATCTCGAGTGGGAGCATTTGATGGACGACTACCTCAAGCTACATCAAGTTCGCCCCGAAGATCAAGTGAAGTGCGCCACAAGAAACTTCCACGACACGCCTTGTCTTGGTGGCTTCACACACCTTTGAGTACTACGACATGAGTTGGCCCAAGACGAAGAGAGCTTTGCGGCGAGAGCTTGTGCCTCCAACCTACACGGAACAACTTCTTCGCCAATTGGAGAACACCATCCAAGGATCCAAGTCCATCGACAAGTACTTCAAGAAGATGAAGATTGCCTTGCGACGAGCCGGCGTGGACGACCCCATTTCGATGAAGTTCCACTTCATGATGGGATTGAACAACGACATCTCCAAGACTATCTTCCTCGAGAACTACAAGTCCATCGACGACTACTACATTGGTGCTCTCAAGGCGGAACAAGAACTCATGAAGGCCAAGGCTTCTCCACCCCAAGCAAACTTCGCGGCGACCAAGCTCTACGACAAGCATGAGGCTAGTACCACCACGATGTCCAAGCCCGACAAGCTCCAAGACGATGCTCCCAAGTGCGACTTCACCGCCATCCCTCTTTGTGGCATTGATGATGCTGAGTCTACCTTGACTCTTTTTCAAGATGGTGCGGCGACAAGTATGACTACGGATACCTTCAAGGACCAAGCTTTGGAGGCGAGCGACAAGGTGGCGAGCAAGGATGATGCTTCCATCTTAGGAAGCGAGAGTGATGTTGTGCCATCTTCGGCCTTCATCCACGACGACGATGACGAGATGATCGAGCATGGGATTTTCCCTTCGGTCATGGAGGAGAGTGATGTTGTGCCATCTTCGGCCTTCATCCATGGCGACGACGATGAGATGGTTGAGTATTTCACCTCAACCACGGCGACGTATGATGACTTGAGTGACTTGTGCCACCATATTTAGAGTGAGAGTGCCTTCACCACTAGCCCTATATACGATGTGTTGCCACAAATCTTATGTGAGGAGAGCCACAACCACCACTTGAGTGAGATGAGTGACTCTACCATACGTGAGTTTGAGTGCACCTATTTCGAGGGAGTGAGTGAACCACCACATAGAGAGAGTGAGATAGTTGATAGGTCATGTGAGGCCACTTTCAACACTAACAACTTGACCTCTACCTCTATTGTGTCTTTTCATTTGGTGCTAGGTACCATTTATGATGACGCGCCGATCCTCGACGACTTCGTCCTCCCTTTGGACAAGACGATGGCCATGGTGGACTATGATGCACCCCCCACATGGTTCCATCAAGATGAAGATGACCACCATTTGGTCTTTCCCACCTCACCTACACCACTTGAGTGGAATGACAAAGGTAACAAAGGTGACGGTGATGCTCTCGTCCCACTAGTGGACTATTTTGACATTGATTGCTTGCATGATGTTGATCACCCTATTGACATGCTTCATTCTAGTATGATTTCCCCATGTGATGATTTGCCCGTTTATAATGAATATGATGATTCTCATGTGGAGTCTATTAGTTGTGATGCCATGTTACATAGGATTTCTTGTGACAATTCTTTAGGTCACATCATGTTTGCTAATCCACTTGACTTGTCATATGCTATGCATGAGATCCATCATATGTCTTATTTGCAATCTCTTCATAGTGACTATGCATATGCCATTAAAATAATCCCAATTTGCACATATGGCATAGATGACAAGCCCATGGTTATTGGCATTTGTTTTTCTTGTGATAATATTTATATGCTCCCTTTGCATCATTTATCTCATATGCCATGCCATGCCCACCTAGCTTCGGATATGCATTGTTTTGGATGTTGTCCATTTTCTCCATGTGATGTTTCCAATGTTGTTCATGAGGAGACCCCCATAGTTTCCTCATACATTTTAGGAGATTTTGATTCATCCCATTCATTGCATGATCCCAATACTTGTGTGCACAATATGATTCCCATGAATGAAAATGCTATTGATGCGCCATATACTTGTATGCTAAATTTGCGTCCCCATCGTGCCATACACAATAACTATTCTTTCATGATGGATGACATGTTCTTATACCATGCATCAAATTTCTTTGAGCATTTCTTATCTTGTGCTAACTCACACGTGCACATACACATCATGATGGATGATGTGTACATTTACCACGCGCACAATTTCTTTGGTTTGTGTCTCTTTTGTGTAGGTACCCATGAATACTTGTCAAACTCGCAATCCCACGAGTTGACAAAACGAGCTCTAGAGAGCAACGATGATTTGGGATCTCATGGATTGTCTTTCCCACCGCTCTCTTCGCGCATAGACGTCACGCATTCATTCTACATGGCCCTCACTTGGCTATGGGTTGTTGTCCATTACGTATTATATGCCCATCTTGCCATGTTCACTATGCATGCTTTGCTCATTACTATGCCTTTGCCATGCATTTGTGACCCATGCTTTGCATTACACATGTTGATTGACTCTAGCACTTGTATGTGTATTTGCAAGCTTGGTGGAGATATTGCTTGTTGTTGCCATTTTCCATTTGTGACCCACCCCTATGATGATACTATGATCTTGCTTTGTGTTCGTGTTTGCGATATGTCATGTGCACTCCCTATGCCTATTATTTGCTCACATGACATGATTGCCATGATTTATTCTAGTGTGTTGCATCTTCGCTCCACTAGTTTGCACGACTTTATTACTATGTTTGCTTGCCTTGTTGCATCACCTATGATTCATACTTGCTCATTTCATGCGGTTGATGACAACCATCTACATGCTTTGCACATCATTGTTATTGCTTCTTGTCACATATCTCCATATGTTGCCTCTCTCATGCTAGATTTGCCATGTATTGAGTGCAACCATGCTATTCGTCTTGCTCATGAGTTTACACCATAGCATTCTCACATATGTTTGGAGATTTTGACATATTACATGTGAAGCATGCTTGTCTTACTTCTTTGCACCATATACCTAGTGCCATGAATATTGCCATTGTTGCATCATATTATTCATGCACTTGTGCTTCTAATGGTTATGTGCAAAGATGAGAACCATCATGATGGATGATGTGTTCATCTACCATGCATATCGTTCTTTGTTTTGTTTTGTGCATGTGTAGGATACTTGGACTTTGTGTCGACTTCCACTTCACGTGAGTTGACCATTCGAGCTCTTGAGAGCGAGCCTCATACATTCTACCACGACTCGCTTCTACACCGCATTTGCTTCCACTTCGGCATTGTGAAGAATGCACAAGGACACGCCTTCAAGGTGACATCCTTCTTGAGCTTGGATATTGTGGATCATACTTCATGTGTTTCTTGCACCATTTGCACGCATGCTCGAGATATTGCTTTCACCCATGATTGCCACATTTCCATGCTTCATGACATATATACCTTGTGTGTTGCATCCAATTCGTGGACTACTTGCTACTATCATATGGTTGGTTGCACCAATATCATTTCTTCACATATGCCATGTCCCTTTGCTTGTCACATGATTCACTTGATTGCCTCACACATGATGAACAATTGCTCTTTCTATTGTGTTGAGTGCCACGCCATCTTCACTACACCCTATGCACATTATGCTTGGATTGTCTTGCACTTGTCCCATGTGTTTAGACACTTCATTTTACTTGGTGTTATGAATGATTCATATGCCTACCATAGACCTTTCATTGAGTAATTTATGAATGCTTGCTATGAACTTGAGGTAGATGCTTATTCTCTTGACACACATATTTGCATCTCTACCTCCCATTTACATACTTGTACCCATGATATCTTTGATTGTGCTCAATTTATGCGCTTACATGCCATGTCACAATCCTCTGTCACACCATTTGCTATGCTTGATGACGACACTTGTTTGGTGAATCACCTCTTGAATGCTTGGTTTTACACTAACGCTAACCACATTTGCTTGTCCAAGTGTTTGTTCCATTTGCTCCTTTTGAAGGAATCACAAGACGGTGCGACATTGGAGAGTGCCCATTTCGAGCTACTAGACGATGAGTGCTTGGTGTTCGACCACTTCGACACGGCACCGCCATCTCTTTCCCATGGTGATTTGGTTTTCGATCCGAGGTCGGATCTTTTCCAAGGGGGAGGGGATGATGCGGAGCATCCTACGGTCATCACCATGTCAAGAGTCCGTTTGGCAAGTGACACGTGCGACCTCTACTTCTCATATATAAAGGTGAATCTTCTCCTTTACACGTGTTCAATTGACCCCTTAGAGGATGGTATACTACTTGATACTCCACTCGTGTGCATGCATAGGTATTGCCGGAGCTTCACGGACGACGAGGAGGAGTGCAAGCGCCAAGGAACACCTACACCATCCGCGAGGGAAGCACGAAACGAGACGCAAGAAGAAGAGCTGTCGAAGAAGCTCCAACCACCAGACGACGGTTGGGTCCGGACGTCCGCGCAAGATCCACGGACGACCGGCCGGACGGACGACCGGCGATCCCGCACCCGAGCCAAATGAGCGGACGTCCGGCGCCTGCGGACGACCGACGACCGGCCCCCTCCGGAAATCTGGCACTCCTGCGTCCGAGCCAAATCGAGCGGACGTCCGACGTCTTCCGGACGTCCGGCCGCCCGTGAGTCTCCGGACGTTCGACGCCCCTCGGACGTCCGACCCCTGGTTGTGTCCAGTTGCGGGTTGAGTCCCATGTACCCCTTCACTTCACCCCAATTTGCACTTAGACTATAAATAGACCTTCCCCTCATCCTTTCTAGGGTTAGCAAATATTATAGCTCATTTGTATGTGAGCTTTGCTCCTACCTTCCTCTACTCTTGAGAGAGAGAGACCACTACTCCATTGGAGGCCAAGACCTCCATCTAGGAGAGATCCTGCGGGATATATCATCAAGACCCCCTCTTGGGCGGACCCCTTCAAGACCTCCTCATGGAGATGAACTTTACCTTGTATCTTTCCCTTTGTTGTTCATGTACCTTGTGGATCTTGTGTGTTTGATTGTCTAGTGGATGTGTGATTAGACTTGTTCTTGAGTGTTTCCCCTTGTGATTTCTCTCCGTTCTTCCCCGCGTTCATCGTGTTCTTCGAGGGATCCCACTCCAAACGTGAAAGATCGACCTACACCGGGTTAGCCCCGTATCACATTGGGAAGGTAATGTTCCTAACAGCTGTGGCCAAGCCTCGATATAACAATGAGGGGGAGCTAACATTTGATGGGAAGATCGGCATTTGGGCATTCATCGAAGAGAATGAGGCGGTGCAGACAAGTCAGAACAGACAAAGGGAACAAAAGTGTTGAAATCAGTGAAAGTAACCAGGCCTGTGTGCAGAGATTATCTCATCAATAAGGTTATCCCAGCAATTCAAGATAAGTGGCCTGACGATGATGAGGGAGCAACAATATTCATCCAACAGGATAACGAAAAGCCTCATGTCCTTCCCAATGATGTTGCTTTTCGAGAAGTTGTGGAACAAACTGATCTTGATATTCGATTGCTACAACATCCCCCAAACAACCATGAGTTCAATTGTTTGGACCTCTGCTTCCATAACTCTCTCCAGTCTCTAATCGACCGCAGGTCAGCTACAAACATCCAGGAACTGGTACAGGGTGTGGAAGAGGAATTTGAGAACTATGATCCCCACAAGTTGTACAAAAGCTTTATCACATTAGAAGCAGTTATGTTTGAAGTTATGAAAGACAAAGGAGGAAATCAATATAAGTTGCCACACTTGCACAAGGATTGTATTCAGAATGCTGGCAGAGAAATAATCAGTGTATATTGCGACAGTCAGGTAGCTGGTGATACCAGGGCCATTATAGAAGAAATGGAAATTGCAATATAAAAATAAAAGGAAAGGAAAGAATTAGCTGTAGAAGGGAAAAGAAAGAAAAGGGAAGGGAAGGGAAGAAGTAGCAATAGAAGGGAAAAGAAAGAAAAGTACAGGGAAGGGAAGAAGTGGCCAGAGAAAGGAAAAGAATGTAGTCAAGAGGGGACAAAGAGGCCCTTATGTCATGTAGTCAGGTAGTTGTTGATACCAAGTGCTCCTTGTGTGTGTCTTGTGTAATCTTGTGTCAAGAGGGGATAAAGAGGCCCTTATGTCATGTCCTTGTGTATGCCTTGTCCAATCCTTGTATATGAACTCCTTGTTGGAATTTATTGGAATTTGGGTTATTTGGATTAATTGGATTATCTTGGTTATTTAGATTATTTGAATTAATTTGGGTTATTTGGATTTATTTTAATTGGTTTGGATTAATTTTAGTTAGTTTAGAAAATCATCAAAGTTCATGGACAATTATTTGAATTATTTGAATTGGTTTGAATTATTTGAATTGGTTTGAATTATCTGGGTTATTTAGATTAATCGAATTATTTGGATTAATTTGGATTATTTGGGATAATTAACATGATTACTCCATGATGTTCCTTACTGCACCACAATCAACAGGATTGTACACAGGGACAATCAACAAGATTGGACAAGCAATACTCATAATGTTTTCAGTAAACTGCAATTGAACATTAACACTGGTAAATCTGGTCAACACGAGTACTCCAAAATTCAGAACTGTAGTACTGGTATGGTCAGATTTTATAAATTTCTGCACACAGATTGGACAAGAAATATTCCTAAAATTCAAACGCACAAGACCTTTTCAGTAGTTCCAGGAAAGCCTTTGAGAATTTAAATACACAAGACCTTTTCCAGTGCTTGCTTGCAAATACTCTAACTGATCTGATTCAGTGCCCTTTTTCAAGAAAATCAATTCATTCAACAACCTATAACATGACCAAAAATTGTATCAAGAGGAATCAGATTCCTATACAAGAGTATGTTGTTGTCCTAGCAAGAAAAATGCCATGTGGCAGCAACACTTATCTTTGTGGCTTATGCACTCACATGACCAAAATTTGTACAATATCTGAAGGAAATATGCCCTAGAGGCAATAATAAAGTTGTTATTTATATTTCCTTATATCATGATAAATGTTTATTATTCATGCTAGAATTGTATTAACTGGAAACTTAGTACATGTGTGAATACATAGACAAAACAGGGTGTCCCTAGTATGCCTCTATTTGACTAGCTCGTTAATCAAAGATGGTTATGTTTCCTGACCATAGACATGTGTTGTCATTTGATGAACAAGATCACATCGTTAAAGTGATGTGACGGACAAGACCCATCCGTTAGCTTAGTATAATGATCGTTTAGTTTTATTGCTATTTCTTTCTTCATGACATATACATGTTCCTCTGACTATGAGATTATGCAACTCCCGAATACCGGAGGAACACCTTATGTGCTATCAAACTTCACAACGTAACTGGGTGATCATAAAGATGCTCTACAGGTATCTCCGATGGTGTTTGTTGGGTTGGCATAGATCGAGATTAGGATTTGTCACTCCGTGTACCAGAGAGGTATCTCTGGGCCCTCTCGGTAATGCACATCACTATAAGCTTTGCAAGCAATGTGTCTAATGAGTTAGTTACGGGATGATGCATTACGGAACGAGTAAAGAGACTTGCTGGTAACGAGATTGAACTAGGTATGAGGATACCGATGATCGAATCTCGGGCAAGTAACATACCGATGACAAAGGGAGCAACGTATGTTGTGTTGGGGAACGTAGTAATTTCAAAAAAATTCCTACGCACACGCAAGATCATGGTGATGGCATAGCAACGAGGGAGAGTGTATGTCCACGCCCTCGTGAGACCGTAAGGAAGCGTTATAACAACGCGGTTGATGTAGTCGACGTCTTCACGATCCGACCGATCCAAGTACCGAACGCACGGCACCTCCGAGTTCAGACACGCTCAGCTCGATGACGATCCCGGGCTCCGATCCAAAGAAAGCGTCGGGGATGAGTTCCACAAGACGACGGCGTGGTGACGATGATGATGCTCCACCGACGCAGGGCTTCGCCTAAGCTCCGCGACGATATGACTCTACGGCGCAGGGCTTCGCCTAAGCTCGCAACGATATGACCGAAGTGGAATATGGTGGAGGGGGGCACCGCACACGGCTAAGGAACGATCCGTAGATCAACTTGTGTGTCATGGGTGCCCCCTGCCCCCGTATATAAAGGAGCAAGGGGGGGGGGTGCGGCCGGCCCTAGGGGGGAGGCTGAGGAGTCCTACTCCCACGGGAGTAGGACTCCCCTTCCTAGTTGGATTAGGACTTGGGGAAGGGGGAAGAGGAAGGGGGGCGCCGCCCCCTCTCCTTGTCCTATTCGGACTAGGGGGGGGGCGCGCGGCCTGCCCTGGCCGGCCCTCCTCTTCTCCCTTATGGCCCATCAAGGCCCATTGACCCCGGGAGGGTTCAGTAACCCCGGTGTTCGGTAAAATCCGTTTTCATCCGGAACCTTCCAAGTCCAAACATAGGCTTCCAATATATCGATCTTTATGTCTCGACCATTTCGAGACTCCTCGTCATGTCCGTGATCACATCCGGACTCGAACAAACTTCGGTACATCAAAACTTATAAACTCATAATAAACTGTCATCGTAACGTTAAGCGTGCGGACCCTACGGGTTCGAGAACTATGTAGACATGACCTAGAACTATTCTCGGTCAATAACCAATAGCGGAACCTGGATGTTCATATTGGTTCCTACATATTCTACGAAGATTCTTATCGGTCAAACCGCATAACAACATACGTTGTTCCCTTTGTCGTCGGTATGTTACTTGCCCGAGATTCGATCGTCGGTATCCAATACCTAGTTCAATCTCGTTACCGGCAAGTCTCTTTACTCGTTCTGTAATACATCATTTCATAACTAACTCATTAGTTACAATGCTTGCAAGGCTTAGGTGATGAGTATTACTGAGAAGGCCCAGAGATACCTCTCCGACAATCGGAGTGACAAAACCTAATCTCGAATTATGCCAACTCAACATATACTTTTGGAGACACCTGAGAGTACCTTTATAATCACCCGATTACGTTGTGACGTTTGGCAGCACACAAAGTGTTCCTCCGGTAAACGGGAGTTGCATAATCTCATAGTTGCAGGAACTTTGTATAAGTCATGAAGAAAGCATAAGCAACATATTAAACGATCAAGTGCTAAGCTAACGGAATGGGTCAAGTCAATCACATCATTCTCCTAATGATGTGATCCCGTTAATCAAATGACAACTCATGTCTATGGTTAGGAAACATAACCATCTTCGATTAACAAGCTAGTAAAGTAGAGGCATACTAGTGACACTCTGTTTGTCTATGTATTCACACATGTATTATGTTTCCGGTTAATACAATTCTAGCATGAATAATAAACATTTATCATGATATAAGGAAATAAATAATAACTTTATTATTGCCTCTAGGGCATATTTCCTTCATCTCCCACTTGCACTAGAGTCAATAATCTAGATTACACAAGAATGATTCTAACACCCATGGAGTCTTGGTGCTGATCATGTTTTGCTCGTGGAAGAGGCTTAGTCAACGGGTCTGCAACATTCAGATCCGTATGTATCTTGCAAATCTCTATGCCTCCCACTTGGACTTGGTCCCGAATGGAATTGAAGCGTCTCTTGATATGCTTGGTCCTCTTGTGAAATCTGGATTCCTTTGCCAAGGCAATTGCACTAGTATTGTCACAGAAGATCTTCATTGGTCCCGATGCACTAGGTATGACACCTAGATCGGAAATGAACTCTTTCATCCAGACTCCTTCATTTGCTGCTTCCGAAGCAGCTATGTACTCCGCTTCACATGTAGATCCCGCCACGACGCTTTGTTTAGAACTGCACCAACTGACAGCTCCACCGTTTAATAAAAATACGTATCCGGTTTGCAATTTAGAATCGTCCGGATCAGTGTCAAAGCTTGCATCGACGTAACCATTTACGACTAGCTCTTTGTCACCTCCATATACGAGAAACATATCCTTAGTCCTTTTCAGGTATTTCAGGATGTTCTTGACCGCTGTCCGATGATCCACTCTGGATTACTTTGGTACCTTCCTGCCAAACTTATTGCTAAGCATACGTCGGTCTGGTACACAGCATTGCATACATGATAGAGCCTATGGCTCAAGCATAGGAACATTTTCATTTCTCTCTATCTTCTGCTGTGGTCGGGCATTGAGTCGACTCAATTTCACAACTTGTAACACGGTAAAAATCCTTTCTTTGCTCGATACATTTTGAACTTTTTCAAAACTTTATCAAGGTATGTGCTTTGTGAAAGTCCAATTAAGCGCCTTGATCTATCTCTATAGATCTTGATGCCCAATATGTAAGTAGCTTCACCGAGGTCTTTCATTGAAAAACTTTTATTCAAGTATCCTTTTATGCTATCCAGAAATTCTATATCATTTCCAATTAATAATATGTCGTCCACATATAATATCGAAATGCTCTGAGCTCCCACTCACTTTCTTGTAAATCTGAGGCTTCTCCAAAAGTCTCAGATAAAACCATATGCTTTGATCACACTATCAAAGCGTTTATTCCAACTCCGAGAGGCTTGCAGACCATAAATTGATCGTTGGAGCTTGCACACTTTGTTAGCACCTTTTGGATCAACAAAACCTTCTGGTTGCATCATATACAACTCTTCTTCTAGAAATCCATTCAAGAATGCAGTTTTACATCCATTTGCCAAATTTCATAATCATAAAATGCAGCAATTGCTAACATGATTCGGACAGACTTAAGCATCGCTACGGGTGAGAAAGTCTCATCGTAGTCAACCCCTTGAACTTGTCGAAAACCTTTCGCAACAAGTCGAGCTTTATAGATGATTACATTACCATCGCGTCGGTCTTCTTCTTAAAGATCCATTTATTCTCAATGGCTTGCCGATCATCGGGCAAGTCAACCAAAGTCCATACTTTGTTCTCATACATGGATCCCATCTCAGATTTCATGGCTTCAAGCCATTTTATGGAATCTGGGCTCACCATCGCTTCTTCATAGTTCGTAGGTTCACCATGATCTAGTAGCATGACTTCCGAATAGGATTACCGTACCACTCAGTGCGGATTTTATTCTGGTTGATCTCAAGTTCGGTGACAACTTGATCTGAAGTTTCATGATCATTATCATTATCTTCCTCGCTAATCGGTGTAGGTGTCACGTAAACCGATTTACGTGATGAACTTATTTCAATAAGGGGGCTGCATACTGTTACCTCATCAAGTTCTACTTTCCTCCCACTCACTTCTTTCTAGAGAAACTCCTTCTCTAGAAAGGATCCATTCTTAGCAACGAATGTCTTGCCTTCGGATCTGTGATAGAAGGTATACCCAATTGTCTCCTTTGGGTATCCTATGAAGACACATTTTTCCGATTTGGGTTCAAGCTTATCAGGTTGAAGCTTTTTCACATAAGCATCGCAACCCCAAACTTTCAGAAACGACAAATTTGGTTTCTTGCCAAACCATAGTTCATAAGGTGTCGTCTCAACGGATTTTGACGGTGTCCTATTTAACGTGAATGCGGCCGTCTCTAAAGCATAACCCCAAAACGATAGCGGTAAATCGGAAATAGACATCATAGATCACACCATATCTAGTAAAGCACGACACGACGCTCGGACACACCATTACGCTGTGGTGTTCCGGTGGCATGAGTTGCGAAACTATTCCGCATTGCTTCAAATGTAGATCAAACTCGTAACTCAAATATTCTCCTCCACGATCAGATCGTAGAAACTTTATTTTCTTGTTACGATGATTTTCAACTTCATTCTGAAATTCTTTGAACTTTTCAAATGTTTCAGATTTATGCTTCATTAAGTAGATATACCCGTATCTGCTTAAATCATCTGTGAAGATGAGAAAATAACGATATCCGCCACGAGCTTCAACATTCATCGGACCACATACATCTGTATGTATGACTTCCAACAAATCTGTTGCTCTCTCCATACAACCGGAGAACGGTGTTTTAGTCATCTTGCCCATGAGGCACGGTTCGCAAGTACCAAGTGATTCATAATCAAGTGATTCCAAAAGTCCATCTGTATGGAGTTTCTTCATGCGTTTTACACCGATATGACCTAAACGGCAGTGCCACAAATAAGTTGCACTATCATTATCAACTCTGCATCTTTTGGCTTCGACATTATGAATATGTGTATCACTACTGTCGAGATTCAACAAGAATAGACCATTCTTCAAGGGTGCATGACCATAAAAGATATTACTCATATAAATAGAACAACCATTATTCTCTGATTTAAATGAATAACCGTCTCGCATTAAACAAGATCCAGATATAATGTTCATGCTCAACGCGGCACCAAATAACAATTATTTAGGTCTAAAACTAATCCCGAAGGTAGATGTAGAGGTAGCGTGCCGACCGCGATCACATTGACTTTGGAACCGTTTCCCACGCGCATCGTCACCTCGTCCTTTGCCGTGCTCGCTTATTCCGTAGTCCCTGTTTGAGTTGCAAATATTAGCAATGTAACCAGTATCAAATACCAGTGCTACTACGAGCTCTAGTAAGGTACACATCAATAACATGTATATCACATATACCTTTGTTCACCTTGCCATCCTTCTTATCCGCCAAATACTTGGGGCAGTTCCGCTTCAAAGGTCCGATCGCTTGCGGTAAAACACTCGATTTGTGCTTAGGTCCAGACTTGGGTTTCTTCTCTTGAGTAGCAACTTTCTTGCTGTTCTTTTGAAGTTTCCTTCTTCTTCCCTTTGCCCTTTTCTTGAAACTAGTGGTCTTGTTGACCATCAACACTTGATGCTCTTTCTTGATTTCTACCTCCGTGGCTTTTAGCATTGCGAAGAGCTCGGGAATTGTCTTAGTCATCCCTTGCATATTATAGTTCATCACGAAGCTCTTGTAGCTTGGTGGCGTGATTGGAGAATTCATCAATGACACTATCATCCGGAAGATTAACTCCCAGCTGAATCAAGTGATTATTATACCCGGACATTTTGAGTATGTGCTCACCGATGTAACTATTCTCCTCCATCTTGCAGCTATAGAACTTATTGGAGACCTCATATATCTCTCAATCCGGGCATTTGCTTGAAATATTAACTTCAACTCTTGGAACATCTCATATGCTCCATGACGCTCAAAACGTCGTTGAAGACCCGGTTCTAAGCCGTAAAGCATGGCACATCGAACTATAGAGTAGTCATCAGCTTTGCTCGCCAGACGCTCACAACTTCGGCGTTGCTCTGCAGCAGGTTCTGGCACCCAGCGGTGCTTCCGGGCGTAATTCTTCATGCAGCAATGAGGATAATCCTCGTTACGGACCCAGTCCGTAATTGCTACCATCATCTTTCAACTTTGCTTTCTCAAGGAACGCATTAAAATTCAACGGAACAACAACACGAGCCATCTATCTACAAGAAACATAGACAAGCAAAATACTATCAGTACTAAGTTCATGATAAATTTAAGTTCAATTAATCATATTAAAACTCCCACTTAGGCAGACGCTCTCTAGTCATCTAAGTGATTACGTGATCCAAATCAACTAAACCATAACCGATCATCACGTGAGATGGAGTAGTTTTCAATGGTGAACATCACTATGTTGATCATATCTACTATATGATTCACGCCGACCTTTCGGTCTCCGTGTTCCGAGGCCATATCTGCATATGCTAGGCTCGTCAAGTTTAACTCGAGTATTCTGCGTGTGCAAAACTGGCTTGCACCCGTTGTAGATGGACGAGAACTTATCACACCCGATCATCACATGGTGTCCGGTACTACTGAACTTTAGCAACGGTGCATACTCGTGGAGAACACTTCTTGATAATTTTAGTGAGAGATCATCTTATAATGCTACCGTCAATCAAAGCAAGATAAGATGCATAAAGGATAAACATCACATGCAATCAATATAAGTGATATGATATGGCCATCATCATCTTGTGCTTGTGATCTCCATCTCAAGCACCGTCATGACCACCATTGTCACCGGCGCGACACCTTGATCTCCATCGTAGCATCGTTGTCGCCTCGCCAACTATTGCTTCTACGACTATCGCTATCGCTTAGTGATAAAGTAAAGCAATTACATGGCTTTTGCATTTCATACAATAAAGCGACAACCATATGGCTCCTGCCGATTGCCGATAACCGGTTACAAAACATGATCATCTCATACAATAAAATATAGCATCACGTCTTGACCATATCACATCACAACATGCCCTGCAAAAACAAGTTAGACGTCCTCTACTTTGTTGTTGCAAGTTTTACGTGGCTGCTACGGGCTGAGCAAGAACCGTTCTTACCTACGCATCAAAACCACAACGATAGTTTGTCAAGTTGGTGCTGTTTTAACCTTCGCAAGGACCGGCGTAGCCACACTCGGTTCAACTAAAGTGAGAGAAACAGACACCCGCCGGTCACCTTTAAGCAACGAGTGCTCAAGCGGTGAAACCAGTCTCGCGTAAGCGTCGCGTAATGTCGGTCCGGCCGCTTCATCTCACAATACCGCCAACCAAAGTATGACATGCTGGTAAGCAGATGACTTATATCGCCCACAACTCACTTGTGTTCTACTCGTGCATATGACATCAACGCATAAAACCAGGCTCGGATGCCACTGCTGGGGAACGAGTAATTTCAAAAATTTCCACGCACACGCAAGATCATGGTGATGGCATAGCAACGAGAGGGAGAGTGTATGTCCACGCACCCTTGTAGACCGAAGCGAAGCGTTATAACAACGCTGTTGATGTAGTCGACGCCTTCACGATCCGACCGATCCAAGTACCGAACGCACGGCACCTCCGAGTTCAGACACGCTCAGCTCGATGACGATCCCCGGCTCCGATCCAGAAAGCGCGGGGATGAGTTCCACAAGACGACGGCGTGGTGACGATGATGATGCTCCACCGACGCAGGGCTTCGCCTAAGCTCCGCGACGATATGACTCTACGGCGCAGGATTCGCCTAAGCTCGCAACGATATGACCGAAGTGGAATATGGTGGAGGGGGCACCGACACGGCTAAGGAACGATCCGTAGATCAACTTGTGTGTCATGGGGTGCCCCCTGCCCCAGATATAAAGGAGCAAGGGGGTGCGGCGGCCCTAGGGGAGGAGGCGGAGGAGTCCTACTCCCACCGAGTAGGACTCCCCCTTCCTAGTTGGATTAGGACTTGGGGAAGGGGAAGAGGAAGGGGCCGCCCCCTCTCTTGTCCTATTCGGACTAGGGGAGGGGCGCGCCTGCCCTGGCCGCCCTCCTCTTCTCCCTTATGGCCCATCAAGGCCCATTGACCCCCCGGGAGGGTTCCGGTAACCCCCGGGTGTTCCGGTAAAATCCCGTTTTCATCCGGAACCTTTCCGAAGTCTAAACATAGGCTTCCAATATATCGATCTTTATGTCTCAACCATTTCGAGACTCCTCGTCATGTCCGTGATCACATCCGGGACTCCGAACAAACTTCGGTACATCAAAACTTATAAACTCATAATAAACTGTCACCGTAACGTTAAGCGTGCGGACCCTACGGGTTCGAGAACTATGTAGACATGACCTAGAACTATTCTCGGTCAATAACCAATAGCGGAACCTGGATGTTCATATTGGTTCCTACATATTCTACGAAGATTCTTATCGGTCAAACCGCATAACAACATACGTTGTTCCCTTTGTCATCGGTATGTTACTTGCCCGAGATTCGATCGTCGGTATCCAATACCTAGTTCAATCTCGTTACCGGCAAGTCTCTTTACTCGTTCTGTAATACATCATTTCATAACTAACTCATTAGTTACAATGCTTGCAAGGCTTAGGTGATGAGTATTACCGAGAAGGCCCAGAGATACCTCTCCAACAATCGGAGTGACAAAACCTAATCTCGAATTATGCCAACTCAACATATACTTTTGGAGACACCTGTAGAGTACCTTTATAATCACCCAGTTACGTTGTGATGTTTGGCAGCACACAAAGTGTTCCTCCGGTAAACGGGAGTTGCATAATCTCATAGTTGCAGGAACTTTGTATAAGTCATGAAGAAAGCATAAGCAACATATTAAACGATCAAGTGCTAAGCTAACGGAATGGGTCAAGTCAATCACATCATTCTCCTAATGATGTGATCCCGTTAATCAAATGACAACTCATGTCTATGGTTAGGAAACATAACCATCTTCGATTAACGAGCTAGTAAAGTAGAGGCATACTAGTGACACTCTGTTTGTCTATGTATTCACACATGTATTATGTTTCCGGTTAATACAATTCTAGCATGAATAATAAACATTTATCATGATATAAGGAAATAAATAATAACTTTATTATTGCCTCTAGGGCATATTTCCTTCATGTTGTTATGTGGTTTGACCGATAAAGATCTTCGTAGAATATGTAGGAGCCAATATGAGCATCTAGGTTCTGCTATTGGTTATTGACCGGAGATATGTCTCGGTCATGTCTACATAGTTCTCGAACCCGTAGGGTCCACACACTTAATGTTCGATGACGATTTGTATTATGAGTTATGTGATTTGATGACCGAAGTTTGTTCGGAGTCCCGGATGAGATCATGGACATGACGAGGAGTCTCGAAATGGTCGAGAGGTAGATATTCATATATTGGAAGGTTACATTCGGACACCGGAATGGTTCGGGTTGTTTCGGGTGAATTTCAGAGTACCGGGAGGTTACTGGAACCCCCCGGGGAAGTAATGGGCCTTAATGGGCTTTAGTGGAAAGGAGATGAGGGCCTCAAGGGGTGGCCGCGCGCCCCCCATGGGCTGGTCCGAATTGGACTAGGAGGGGGAGGCGCCCCCCTCTTTCATTCTCCCCCCTTCTCCCTTCCCCTCCTTCTCCTAGTTGGAATAGGAAAGGGGGGGGGGGAGAATCCTACTTGGACCGGGAGTCCAAGTAGGACCCCCCTTGGCGTGCCCCCTCTAGGGCCGGACTCCTCTCCTCCCCCCTTTATACACATGGGAGGGGGGCACCCCCAAAGGCACACCAAGTCTTCTCTTAGCCGTGTGCGGTGCCCCCCTCCACAGTTACACACCTCGGTCATATCGTCGTAGTGCTTAGGTGAAGCCCTGCGCCGGTAACTTCATCATCACCGTCGCCACGCCGCCGTGCTGACGGAACTCTCCCTCGGCCTCAACTGGATCAAGAGTTCAAGGGACGTCATCGAGCTGAACGTGTGCTGATCGCGGAGGTGCCGTACGTTTGGTACTTGGATCGGTTGGACCGCGAAGACGTTCGACTAAATCAACTGCGTTACTAAACGCTTCCGCTTTCGGTCTACAAGGGTACGTGGACACACTCTCCCCACTCGTTGCTATGCATCTTCTAGATGGATCTTGCGTGATCGTAGGTAATTTTTTTGAAATACTACGTTCCCCAACAGTGGCATCCGAGCCAGGTCTATGCGTAGATGTTATATGCACGAGTAGAACACCAAGTGTTGTGGGCGATAATAGTCATACTGCTTACCAACAATTTCTTACTTTGATTTGGCGGTATTATTGGATGAAGCGGCCCGGACCAACATTACATGACCACGTACATGAGACTGGTTCTACCGACATGCTTTGCACACAGGTGCCTGGCGGGTGTCTGTTTCTCCAACTTTGAATCGAGTTTGACTACGCTCGATCCTTGTTGAAGGTTAAAACAACACACTTGATGAGAAATCGTTGTGGTTTTGATGCGTAGGTAAGAATGGTCCTTGCTAGAAGCCCGTAGCAGCTGCGTAAAACTTGCAACAACAAAGTAGAGGACGTCTAACTTGTTTTTGCAGGGCATGTTGTGATGTGATATGATCAAGATGTGATGAGATATAAATTGTTGTATGAGATGATCATGTTTTGTTAAAGTTATCGACAACTGGCAGGAGCCTTATGGTTGTCTCTTTATTGCATAAGATTCAAGCGCCATATAATTGCTTTACTTTATCGCTATGCGATAGCAATAGTTGGCGAGACGACAATGTGACGACACGTTGATAAAGATCAAGATGATGGAGATCATGGTGTCATGCCGGTGATGATGGAGATCATGACGGTACTTTGGAGATGGAGATCAAAGGCACAAGATAATCATGGCCATATCATGTCACATATTTTGATTGCATGTGATGTTTATCTTTTATGCATCTTATTTTGCTTAGTACGACGGTAGCATTAGTCAAAAGAACTCATATACTGATTGCAAAAATTTAGAAGCCATCAAAAATCAACTACTACGCACATGCTCCTAGGGGGATAGATTGGTAGGAAAAGACCATTGCTCGTCCCCGACCGCCACTCATAAGGACGCACAAGCCAGGTACACTTCATGTTTCAAATTTGTTACACAACTTTAACCATACGTGCATGCTACGGGACTTGCAAACTTCAACAAAAGTATTTCTCAAATTCACAATTATCAACTAGCACAACTTTGATATTATTACCTCCATATCTCAAAACAATTATCAAACATCAAACTTATCTTAGTATTAAATTCACTCAAAAAGAAAGTTTCACATATCTTGAACACTAAGTATATTAACATTAAGCAAATTACCATGCTATTTAAGACTCTCAAAATAATATAAGTGAAGCATGAGAGTTCATCTACTTCTTCAAAATAAAACTACCACCATGCTCTAAAAGATATAAGTGAAGCACTAGAGCAAACAACAAACTACTCCAAAAGATATAAGTGAAGATCAATGAGTAGTTGAATAATTATGCAAATATGTGAAGACTCTCCCATTTAATAATTTCAGATCTTGATACTTTATTAAAACAGCAAGCAAAGCTAAATAAAACTACATGACGCTCCAAGCAAAACACATATCATATGGTGAATAAAAATATAGCTCCAAGTAAAGTTACCGATGAACGAAGACGAAAGAGGGGATGCCTTCCGGGGCATCCCCAAGCTTAGGCTCTTGGTTATCCTTGAATATCACCTTGGGGTGCCTTGGGCATCCCCAATCTTAGGCTCTTGCCACTCCTTATTCCATAGTCCATCGAATCTTTACCCAAAACTTGAAAACTTCACAACACAAAACTTAACAGAAAACTCGTGAGCTCCGTTAGCAAAAGAAAACAAAACACCACTTCAAGGTACTGTAATGAACTCATTCTTTATTTATATTGGTGTTAAACCTACTGTATTCAAACTTCTCTATGGTTTATAAACTATTTCACTAGCCATAGATTCATCAAAATAAGCAAGCAACACAATGAAAACAGAATCTGTCAAAAACAGAACAGTCTGTAGTAATCTGCAAATAACACAAACTTCTGGATCTCCAAAAATTATAAAATAAATTGGTGTACCTGAGGAATTTGTCTAGTAATCATCTGCAAAAAGAATCAACTAAATAGCACTCTCCAGTAAAAAGTTCTAGCTAACCTCGCGAGCGCTAAAGTTTCTGTTTTTTACAGCATGATCATAAAGACTTCACCCAAGTCTCCCCAAAGGTTCTACTTGGCACAAACACTAATTAAAACATGAAAACACATCTAACCAGAAGCTAGATGTATTATTTATTCCTAAACAGAACCAAAAAGCAAGAAACTAAAATAAAATTGGGTTGCCTCCCAACAAGCGCTATCGTTTAAAGCCCCTAGCTAGGCATGATGATTTCAATGATGCTCACAAAAAAGATAGGAATTGAAACATAAAGAGAGCATCACGAAGAATATGACTAGAACATTTAAGTCTAACCCACTTCCTATGCATATGGATTTTGTGAGCAAACAACTTATGGGAACAAGAATCATCTTGCATAGGAAGGTAAAACAAGCATAACTTCAAAACTTTAAGCACATAGAGAGGAAACTTGATATTATTGCAATTCCTACAAGCATATATTCCTACCTCATAATAATTTTCAGTATCATCATGAATTAATTCAACAATATAGCCAGCACCTAAAGCATTCTTTTCATGATCTACAAGCATAGAAATTTTATTACTCTCCACATAAGCAAATTTCTTCTCATTCGGAATAGTGGGAGCAAACTCAACAAAATAACTATCATATGATTGGAAATTAAAATCAAGATGAAGTGTTTCATGGTTATCATTATTCTTTAAAGCATACGTGTCATCACAATAATCATCATAGATAGTAGGCATGTTTTCATCATAGTAAATTTGCTCATCAAAGCTTGGGGGACAAAAAATATCATCTTCATCAAACATAGCTTCCCCAAGCTTGTGGCTTTGCATATCATTAGCATTATGGATATTCAAGGAATTCATACTAACAACATTGCAATCATGCTCATCATACAAAGATTTAGTGCCAAACATTTTAATGAATTCTTCTTCTAACACTTTGGCACAATTTTCCTTTCCATCATACTCACGAAAGATATTAAAAAGATGAAGCGTATGAGACAAACTCAATTCCATTTTTTGGTAGTTTTTCTTTTATAGACTAACTAGTGCTAAAACAAGAAACAAAAAGATTCGATTGCAAGATCTAAAGATATACCTTCACTTACCTAGCCTCCCCGGCAACGGTGCCAGAAAAGAGTTTGATGTCTACTACACAACCTTCTTCTCGTAGACGTTGTTGGGCCTGCAAGTGCACAGGTTTGTAGGACAGTAGCAAATTTCCCTAAAGTGGATGACCTAAGGTTTATCAATCCGTAGGAGGTGTAGGATGAATATGGTCTCTCTCAAACAACCCTGCAACCAAATAACAAAGAGTCTCTTGTGTCCCCAACACACCCAATACAATGGTAAATTGTATAGGTGCACTAGTTCGGCGAAGAGATGGTGATACAAGTGCAATATGGATGGTAGATAAAGGTATTTGTAATCTGAAATAATAAAAACAGCAAGGTAACAAGTGGTAAAAGTGAGCGTAAACGGTATTGCAATGATAGGAAACAAGGCCTAGGGTTCATACTTTCACTAGTGCAAGTTCTCTCAACAATAATAACATAGATAGATCATATAACAATCCCTCAACATGCAACAAAGAGTCACTCCAAAGCTACTAATAGCGGAAAACAAACGTAGAGATTATGGTAGGGTACGAAACCACCTCAAAGTTATTCTTTCCAATCAATCCGTTGGGCTATTCCTATAAGTGTCACAAACAGCCCTAGAGTTCGTACTAGAATAACACCTTAAGATACAAATCAACCAAAACCCTAATGTCACCTAGATACTCCATTGTCACCTCAAGTATCCGTGGGCATGATTATACGATATGCATCACACAATCTCAGATTCATCCAACCAACACAAAGTTCTTCAAAGAATGCCCCAAAGTTTCTACCGGAGAGTCAAGAACGTGTGCCAACCCCTATGCATAGGTTCATGGGCGGAACCCGCAAGTTGGTCACCAAAACATACATCAAGTGGCACATGATATCCCATTGTCACCACGGATAAGCACAACAAGACATACATCAAGTGTTCTCATAAAAGACTCAATCCGATAATATAACTTCAAAGGAGAAACTCAATTCATCACAAGAGAGTAGAGGGGGAGAAACATCATAAGATCCAACTACAATAGCAAAGCTCGGGATACATCAAGATCGTGCCATAGAGGAACACGAGAGAGAACACGAGAGAGAGATCAAACACATAGCTCTGGTACATACCCTCAGCCCGAGGGTGAACTACTCCCTCCTCGTCATGGATAGCGCCGGATGATGAAGATGGCCACCGGTGATGGGATGCCCCTCCGTGAGTGCCAAACAGGTCCCGATTGGTTTTGGTGGCTATAGAGGCTTGCGGGCGGAACTCCCGATCTATCTTCTGTTCGGAAGTTTTAGGTGCGAGGTATATATGGGTGAAAGGAGTGCGTCGGTGGAGCTACGGGGGCCCCACGAGGCAGGGGGCGCGCCCCCACCCTCGTGAGCACCTCCCGTATCTTCTGACATGGGGTCCAAGTCCATCAGGTGGGTTTCCTTCCAAAAATAGCTTCTCTAGTTAATTTCGTTCCGTTTTGACTCCGTCTGATATTCCTTTTCCTCGAAATACTGAAATAGGCATAAAACAACAAATCTGGGCCGGGCCTCAGGTTAATAGGTTAGTCCCAAAAGTAATATAAAAGTGGAAAATAAAGCCCAATATTGCCTAAAACAGTAGATAATATAGCATGAAGCAATAAAAAATTATAGATACGTTGGAGACGTATCAATAGCTTCCCTGTCTTATTTATGATATGTTCCTAGAGAAAACTAAGTTGAAAGTTGATATTAGCAATGATGCGGACTAGGTCCGTGATCTGAGGATTATCCTCATTGCTGCACAGAAGAAATATGTCCTTGATGCACCGCTATGGACAGAACTATTACAGGAGCAAATGCAAACGTTATGAATGTTTGACAAGCTCGATATGATGACTACTTGATAGTTTAGTGCACCATGCTTTACGGCTTAGAACTGGGACTTAAAAAATGTTTTGAAATGCCATGGAGCATATGAGATGTTCCGAGAGTTGAAATTGGTATTTCACACTCATGCCCGAGTCGAGAGGTATCAGAGCTCTGACAAGTATTTTTGCCTACAAGATGGAGGAGAATAGCTCTACCAGTGAGCATGTGCTTAGAATGTCTGAGTACTACAATCGCTTGAATCAAGTGGGAGTTAATCTTCGAGACAAGATAGTGATTGACAAGAGTTCTCTAGTCACTATCACCAAGTTACTGGAACTTCGTGATGAACTATAATATGCAAGGGATGACGAAAACGATTCCCCGAGCTCTTCGCGATGCTGAAATCGGCGAAGGTAGAAATCAAGAAAAGCATCAAGTGTTGATGGTTGACAAGACCACTAGTTTCAAGTAAAAGGGCAAGGGAAAGAAAGCGAACTTCAAGAAGAATGACAAGCAAGTTGCCACTCCCATGAAGAAGCCCAAAGCTAGACCCAAGCCTGAAACTGAGTGCTTCTACTGCAAAGGAAATGGTCCTTTGAAGCTTAAACCGCCCCAAATACTTGGCGATTAAGAAGGATGGCAAAGTGAACAAAAGTATATATGATATACATGTTATTGATGTGTACTTTACTAGTATTCATAGTAGCCCATGGGTATTTGATACTGGTTCAGTTGCTATGATTAGTAACTTGAAACAGGAGTTATAAAATGAACAGAGACTAGTTGAGGGCAAGGTGACGATGTGTGTTGGAAGTGATTCCTAGGTTGATAAGATCACCATTGCACACTCCCTTTACCTTTGGGATTAGTGTTGAACCTAAAATAAATGTTATTAGCGTTGAGCATAATATGATTGGATCATGTTTATTGCAATACGGTTATTCATTTAAGTCAAAGAATAATTGTTATTCTGTTTACATGAATAAAACCTTCTGTGGTCATACACCCAAGGTTAATGGTTTATTGAATCTCGATTGTAGTGATACACATATTGAAGCCAAAAGATGCAAGGTTAATAATGATAGTGCAACTTATTTGTGGCACTGCCGTTTAGGTAATATTGGTGTAAAGCGCATGAAGAAACTCCATGCCGGTGGGCTTTTGGAATCACTTGATGCTTGCGAACCATGCCTCATGGGTGTGACGCCCCCGATTCAATCGTACACTAATCATACACGCGAACATGTACGATCAAGATCAGGGACTCACGGGAAGATATCACAACACAACTCTAAAAATAAAATAAGTCATACAAGCATCATAATACAAGCCAGAGGGCTCGAATACAAGTGCTCGACCATAGACGAGTCAGCGGAAGCAACAATATCTGAGTACAGACATAAGTTAAACAAGTTTGCCTTAAGAAGGCTAGCACAAGCTGGGATACAAATCGAAAGAGGCACAGGCCTCCTGCCTGGGATCCTCCTAACTACTCCTGATCATCGTAAGCGGGCTGCACGTAGTAGTAGGCACCTCGTAGTAGGAGTTGTCGTCGACGGTGGTGTCTGGCTCCTGGGCTCCGACATCTGGTTGCGACAACCAGGTAGAAGGGAAGGGGAAAAGGGGGAGAACAGCAACCGTGAGTACTCATCCAAAGTACTCGCAAGCAATGAGCTACACTACATATGCATGGGTATATGTGTAAAGAGGCAATATTGGTGGACTGAACTGCAGAATGCCAGAATAAGGGGGGGATAGCTAGTCTTATCAAAGACTACGCTTCTGGCAGCCTCCGTCTTGCAGCATGTAGAAGAGAGTAGACTGAAGTCCTCCAAGTAGCATCGCATAGCATAATCCTACCCAGCAATCCCCTCCTCGTCGCCCTGTTAGAGAGCGACCACCGGGTTGTATCTGGCACTTGGAAGGGTGTGTTTTATTAAGTATCCAGTTCTAGTTGTCATAAGGTCAAGGTACAACTCCAAGTCGTCCTCTAACCGAAGCTCACGACTATTCGAATAGATTAACTTCCCTACAGGGGTGCACCACATAACCCAACACGCTTGATCCCATTTGGCCGGACACACTTTTCTGGGTCATGCCCGACCGCGGAAGATCAACACGTCGCAACCCCACCTAGGCCAACAGAGAGGTCAGCATGCCGGTCTAAACCTAAGCGCACAGGGGTCTGGGCCCATCGCCCTTAGCACACCTGCATGTTGCGTTGGCGGCCGGAAGCAGAACTAGCCCCCTTAATACAAGAGCAGGTTTACGTTCCAAATTGGCGCGCCCCGCTCAGTCGCTGATGTCACGAAGGCTTCGGCTGATACCATGACGCCGAGTGCCCATATCTTTCCCACGTAGTTGGTTAGTGCGTATAGACAAAATGGCCAGACTGAGATCAAATACAAAGATCTCGTTAAGTGTGTTAATGATATAACCGCGGACACCGACCAGGGCCAGGCCCACCTCTCACCCAGGTAGTCTCAACCTGCCCTGACGCTCCGCCACAAAGATCCACACAGAGGGCCGTTGGGACAAAGGTCCTTTCAGCCCCCAATCCGTGAATCACTCGCGGGTGCTCCACGAGCCGACCCGACTTTAGTCACCACATGTATCATGTATAAAGTATGTAGCATTTGCCCGTGATCAGCTCCCAAGTGATCACAGCCCGATAGTATAGCACAACATACGGACAAGAATGTAGGGCCACTGATGGAATACTAGCATCCTATACTAAGCATGCAGGATTGCGTAAAGGTAACAACTAAAGAGTAGCAAGGACAGGCTATGCATCGGGATAGGAATAACGGAAAGCAAGAATATGCTACACTACTCTAATGCAAGCGAGAGAGAGTAGAATAGGCGATATCTGGTGATCAAGGGGGGGGCTTGCCTGGTTGCTCGAGACAAGAAGGAGGGGTAAATCGGTGACGTAGTCGACCACAGGGGCAACAACATCGGTCTTGAGGTATACCGGAAAGAAGTAACGGAGGGGGAACACAATAAATAACAGAGAAATCAAAGCATCACATAGCATATCATGGCAATACGCGGTGCTAGAGGTGACCTAACGCAGTACTAGGTGATACCGGCAAAGGGAGGAAACATCCGGGAAAGTATTCCCGGTGTTTGGCATTTTTGGGCGGATGAAACTAAGGGGTAAAGTTGCATGTTTGTTGTGCTAGGGATGTGTGACGGACGAACGGGCTGCGTAACTGGATTCGTCATATTTTTCTGATCGATTTTCATATATAAATTATTTTCATCAGAGCTACGATTGAATTTATATGATTTTCCGGAATTTAAACAATATTCTAAAATTCATGGGTTTTATTTTAATTAAAAGAAAACTAGGCAGAAAAAGGCTAGGTGCACCCAGTGCAGTGCACCTAGAGGTGCAGTAGTGGCCGACAGGTGGGGCCAGTCAACTGCTGACGCAACAGTTGACTGGTCAAACTTTGACCGGTCAAAGGTCCAGTGGGACCCAGGTGTCATAGGCAGTAGTTCAATTGATTTTGACTATTTAGTTTAATTGGTGGTGGGACCTATTTGTCAGCGAGACATTTATTTAACAGAGTTAACTTAATCTATTTAGTTAATTGATGCGTGGGGTCCGGTGGTCAGTGGGGTTAGCAGGTGGGTTAGTGCCCACTCAAACAGAGGAGGGCCTGTAGGGCTCACGCGGGCACAAGGTGCCGGCGACGGTGTGGCCGGTAGCGGCGACCAGCGCCGCAGCGCGGCGGCCAGAGGCGAGCGCCAAAATGGGGGAAGAGGCGCCACGGGGAGAGGGACGGGGCGGGAGGCGAAGGGCGGGGACCTGGCAGGACGGAGCAGTCGAGGCGGCAAGCAGGCATGTTCGGTGAGCCGCGTGCAGACGAATACACGCTGCAGGCGGGGCAAGTTGCAGCAGCAGCCCGCAATGAAGGGAGTGGTCTGAAGCGGAGGAGCGCGCGCCAGCGCAGCGCGCGAGCGTGAGGCGGGGCACGGCGGAGACGCGGTGAGCGCGACCAGGGGTACAACAAGCGGAGCTCGGAGGCGGAGCTCCAAGCACGGCGGCCTTGGCAAGTACGAGCGACTATAGCGATGGAAACGAGGGGGAAAAAGGGGGAATCAGAGCAGGGCCTCACAGTGGAGCTTGTGGGCGCGTCGGGGAAGCCGGCGAAATCGGGAGGCGGCGAATCGAGGCGAGGTCCGTGGCGGTGCAGACGGGAAGAAGAAGACGATGGCGAGGCTTGGAGGAGTCCTGGTTCGGGACCGTACTCATGGACGATGCAGTGGAGGCGGACGAAGCTCCTGGTCAAGCTCCAAGCACGCGGGGGCGACGGTGGTCGCATGAATGGGGTCGGCCATGGCGTCGGAGGTTTCGGGCGCCGCCGAAATCAAGAGAGAGAGCGGGCGAGAGGAAGAGTGGGGTGGTCTAGGGTTCCGGGGAGGGAGAGAGGGGCAGGGGGCTGCCCTTATGCGCAACGAGGAACCGCGGGATGGGCGCCACAGCGACATCGCCGGCCGGGGAGGCCTGGATGGCCGCCATGCTCTCCTCTGCCTCCTGCTGTAGAAGGTTGAATGAGAGATTGCGGTGGTGGGCTGGGCCGGGGACTGTTGCAGTAGGCTTAAGTGCACAGTTGTTCTTTAGGCCCTTTTCATTTTTACTTTTTCTGTTTTTTGTTCTTTTGTTTTACTTAATTTCTTTTCTTTTTATTTATTTTCTTTTTACTGTTTTCTCTAATTTCCAATATACCTTAGTTTTAGTAAAATATCAAAGTTGTACCTAATTTAGTATATGTAAATATGCCACAACCACATTTAACTTGGCACATAAAGTAAAATAGGTTGTGATGGTTTATTATTATAAAAGCTTTTAAATAATTGTTTTTGCTACTGATTTGTTCATTTTAGAGTATTTAAATATTTTATAAAAGTGTGATTCCTCCACCACAATTACCTATGCATTATTTGGTTCACTCCGAAAATTTTAGTTTCAATATTCGAAAACTTTAATTGTTTGCTTGATTTTGGATTGAATTTGAATCGGTTTCGAACTAACGCGAGATTAGCAACAGTAATCGAAGTGACGTGGCATCATTAGCAGAGAATTACTGTAGCTTGATTATCCGGGCGTCACAATTCTCCCCCACTACAAGAAATCTCGTCCCGAGATTTAAGAGGTAGTGAAAGGGGTGAAGGTTTGGTAACGTATCTAGTGGGTCTTCTCATTCTGGCTTACTCTTCTCGAAGAGGCCGATCCAATACATGGGTGTCTTCATTCCACTATTTCAGGTCATCATGATGAAGTAGGCATCCTTTCTTCGGGATCTTCATCGCACGTATGAAGGCCAAGGGGTAACTTCGGAAGAACGGACCCCTGAAGGTTGACTATCTGGTTGATAACAACGAGGGTGGTGGCGGATAGTAACTCTCGAATGGAAACTTAAGACAATAACGAGAGCAAAGTAAGTAGGTACCATGAGAAGTTTCGAGCGGGTAGGCAATCGTTCGATGCCTGAAACAAAGTGTGAAAGGGGTCCAGAGAAATGAGAATAAGTATTGCGTCTGATACCAGATTAGATCGTCTCTAGGAAGGAGGTTGGTGATCTTCATACGAAGCCAATCATGAGGAATAACTTCGGAGATATGGGTGTACCGAAGAGTCAGGTTTCGATCCTATGGAACTATGGGTTATGGGCCCACCATGTGGGTTAAAAGAAGGAAGGGCATTGACATCTTGCACGGTCATGATAGCAAGGCATGTCAGAGAATAACCGATCAGTTATGTTGGCAACATCGTTGGTACCAAGGGTGAGGGACGAAGAGAACCATTTTCCTGCTCGTTGAAACGAGGCGGACCAATAGGCAAAGTTCTCGTCCATCGGTGGTTACCAAAATGTCATCAACAATAGCAACAGGGTCTTACTGACAGAGTGCTACAACGAGGTGTTTACATAAGCAGGGAAATATTACTGCTTATATAATATAGATCACAAGGAGGTTTAAACAAACCAATGGAAAGGAAAAGTATTTATCAGGTTTAAACAGAACAATGGAAAGGAAAATGTATACACACATATTTCAAGGGTATATCCTTCCCAAGGACAAGCGAGCATAATATCCATGACATGCTATAATGTAGAAAACTCTTTAGGTAAGGGAAGAATTTTCATGACATTACCCATACAATGTGTTTGGATAATTGAGCAGGAAACATTTAGCATTGAGCTTCAAATGTTCTTGTTGAAAATGAAAGTACCATAGACATGCTTCGAGATAGCATTGACATGGTCATCAGGTGAAGATCAGACTTTGGAAACACAAAGGATCCATCAGGAATAACTTGTAGAATAAGTCTTACAATTTCCTGAGGGAAGAATGGATAACCTTGCTAAAAAGGAAACAGTAACAATAGGTCCTCCGGCCAGGTGTGCTAGGCATGACATCACCTTACCGAGAGATATATAGACCAATGTTAAAACTCTTGGAAATATGTTCCAACCATCATATCTGACCGGGATTCAGATCTGATTGGTGTCAGGATACCTCAGACTCAGGATGCCTGAGATGAAAAGGTGCAACACAAATTGACGAGAAGACATCGTAAGATCCTCGGGAAATGAACTATGGAAGCGAGTTCCGAAACATGAGTTCATCAGTAAACCAACAAGAGGATGAGGAGGTGGCTGATGGAATCAACGGCAATTCATCGAGATTAACAAAAGATGGATTTCCACAATTATGTGAACAAGGAGATAACATTTGTCAGATCAAATGGTATAATGATGTATGCTCGAGGAAAACATACACAATTAAACATTGGTTGAAAGGTGCACCCGAATATGGGCTGGGTTGCACGACCAATGTCAGAATGGTGATTCAATAATCAATAGTCTAAGAATGAACGGCCGACCATTAACTTCAAGGCAATAGGGTTGCTAGAAGGGCAGAATCCAAACAACACCGTTCACTTGTTGGTACACCAGTTGGAATCAACACGAGGACCAAGAAAGAATGGTGATGGTGAGAAGCATCAATATACTAAGAATTCTTAAGAGGTGGAGCAATCCTCACAACATCCTCGTCATAAAGGACATTAATACTTCAAGGTGGAACATCATACAAGCTAGATAGAAAGTTGCAATCATAACATGAACAAGTTTGTGTTGTGGGAAGGCAAGAATGTTGTCAATGATAACACAATCATCGAGGGGCAAGGATGGTAATTCTCATCCTGAATTTGATTGATATTCTGGAAGGGCTCAGAATGTTGATGATGATCACGACACATTTGTCGAGAGATTACCTGAAGATGTAATCAACCGGCGATGACATCAAGTCAAAGGAATGATGAAGCGAAAGGTTATTGGAACCACGGGTACGACACAAACTCGAGACCAAGCTTGCGGTTCAAGGCGAAATGATATGATGAGAAAGATCGACGTAAGCTTAGCTCATCATCGAAAATTGTGCTCCGGGAAGAATGACCAGGTAGCACAGTTAAAAATTAGCACAATAATGATATAGTCAATCAGGCTAGGAATGACGTGATGGAGTATTAAACTTCTCGACAACAAAGTAGTGGAAGTACTGAATCATAGTGTTGATTTGATTCACAAATCGGTGTTCTCGGTTGATGACAACCCAGGACCCGTGGAGTGACTATGGCGGGGAAAGGTATTACTTCATCAGAAATTCATAAGAGGAAGTGCAATGGGTTGTTATCCTTGAGATACCAGGGGGTAATACTCGAAGGTAGAGTAGAATAGATGCTTGACAGGTGAAATGAGGTGCAGAAGACAAGTATTTTAACTTGTCCGAGAAACGGGATCAAAGAAGAACAATATGGCCGGAACCATGATTGTAAAAGATCAAATCCCAGATATAAGATGAACATACCAAGGGGATAATTAATTTAAGAGAAGCTTCCATGATAAGATCTACATCGTGTCCATGGGCATGAACACAAAGTTCAAGGTCGACTCCCACTTCTTCAATGCATAACCTTTCATTCACTACTCTAAAAAAATGATTTGATTGCAAAGACCTACCTGGTGAATTTCCAGAGGAGTATGAACCTTGGAAAACTTTCGGGTTCACACGGATTAAGGAAGGCATAGGTTCAACCCATCGGGTCATCTTAGAAACTTATACCGCAAGCTTCAAGAGAAAATATCACCAACTCGAAAGCAGAGCATGGTTGGACAAATCTGGAATAGGATTTACCATTGGCATTATGTATCAGGGAAAGAACTTCCAACGTGATTGAATATGAAGGATATTGCCGGATAAAATCCAAAAAAGGACTTGATGGTCCACAAAGGATCTGATGTGAGTATCAGTACTCAACCAGAAGAGGAAAGAATGAAAATGCAATAGGTTATGGAATCATCTGAATAATTTGAAGCTTAAATGCAAAGGAATTATGATTCCAAATCGAAGGATCAGAAGCAGATGCTCTGATCAAGGATGGACAAGTTGAATAGACTTAGGGGCACAATCGACGGCAATTTGATTGGTCGAGAACTAGCTCCTGTTCAAAATGATGTCCGAGCCGGAGGGATGATTTCCAGGACCTGATTGAGGATCGCGAGCATTCACAACCTTTTGAATCAACGGACTCAAAATGATAGTGACAAGGGATGCCAATATGATTACGAGACTTAAGAGATTAACCATAATGCAAGCAAGCAAGAATTTCAAGAGCAATAAGCTGCTGAGGATTCTCGGAAGGTCGGATATTATTTCGAAGACCTTAGTGGAACACATAAACAACTGGGGATGGGCGGATACTCGGTAAGTGCGAGGAATTATCCGTATGGGTATTTCTGCGGCAAGGAACTAAAAGGCAGTGGTACAAGGGTATCGGGAATGATCGAAGAGTATCTTCAAAATCTTCTGGTGCAGTAGGCGATAATCTGTGATAAGGGGCTCTCCAGGAGAAAATGTTTTCGAGAACCTAAAGTTAGATTTTTAGAAAATCATTTAACCCGAATAGAAGAGAGATTAGAATCCCAGAGTATAGACGAGGAATAAAAGATCCTAATACCACCTAATGGCGACATGGTGTAACATCCCAAATTTTCAATTTGGAATGTTATACATTAGATCATCAATGCATATCATATTTTATTTGCTTTGGGTTTTGATCCTAGAAATTCTACGCAACTCAAGGACCCACGGAGAGAGTTGGGAATTTTGTTATTTTCATATTTGAGTTTTCTCAAATTTTGAGAATAGGATCATTTGATTTTAATTATTTTACCATCAATTATTTCTATTACAAAAATATGAGAGAGGGAATAAAATGACTTTCCCAAAATAAAGAAATATTGAGGATTTAATAATAAAATCAAATAAGATTTTATTTTGGAGTTTTTCGCCATTTTATTTGAATTTAGGAAAACATGCGTTTTTCAAAATTTGCATTTAGGCCCAAATAAATGTTCATCTAGTCCGGCTTGATTTTAGAAGCCGGAGAAAATTTATTTCAGGATTTTTGGAGTCCGTTTAGTATTTCTATCGATTTTTTTGCATGGAATTTTTTAAAAAAAAACGCGAACCGACTCTGGGCCGTATTCGGCCGGGACTCCACCCGGCCGGGCCTTTATAAGCGCGCCCCGGCCCGATCAGCCAACCGCCGCCGCGGGGCCCGATCAGCCAGCCCCCGCCCTAAAACCCTAACCTAGCCCTCACGCCGCCGCCACCCGCCGTCTGACGCCGCTACGCCGCCACCGCCTGACCCCGCCGTCGCCGGACCGACTCGCCGCCGCCAGAAGCCGCCGTCACCGGCGGTTTTCTTTAGAAAACCACCCGGTTTTTTTTATTTAGCCGCGGTTTTTTTTAGTTTCTGTTTTTTTAGATCGGTTTATTTATTTTCGGTTCGGTTAAATAGCGAGCGTTCGCTCGTTCGTTCGTTTTAACGAACGTGTTCGTCGTTTAGATGTAGTTAATGAACGTTCGTTTGTTAACCTGTTCATCGTTTTTCTTTTTCTCGGATTTTCCGTGATTATTTTCTGATCGCGATTTCTGATCCGATTTTCGTTTTAGTATAACTTTTTGCTTGTTTATCGGAATCAGGCGATTCAAGCGCCTGGAGTTTCGTCTCAAACCCTCTTTACGAATAACCAACTTAAACAAGTTTTTGTTTCTGTAAAATTTGACTTAGATCCAGATTAGTAAAACGAAGTTGTTTTCTTTCTCCGTTTGACTTTCGTTGTTTCGTTTGATTTGATTCTTTTTGCAAACCGGAGTTCTTAAGTTGAACTTTCTGGTTAGATCTTTTATTTGAGATTTACCTGTGCATTAGATGAGTACTTATTGTATGCTTGTTTGTTTGTCTGCGATAGAATACCCGGAGTGCGCCGCCTGTTACTTCGAGTCTCTAGGTTTCGCGGATCATCAGCAAGGCAAGTAACACTTTGATCATACATTTTCTACTACCCAGTTTTATTGCATTAGATCAATCCTCAAACATTGCATGATTAGGATCTAATTAAATTGTGGGTTTTGGGAAGTAGATGAGGTAGTACCTATTACCTATTTTATTATCAAACCCTTGGGAGTTACTTCTACGTTTGCTTACTTTGCCATGCTATGCTAGTAGACGCGGATTGGGTGAGTGATTTTCCATGACAGATGTGAGATTGTTAATTAATGGTTTATTTAAGGTGGCAACATTAATACACATCCGGGTGGATTGAGGTACTGGTTATTCCAGACTTGCTTTTTTTGGACCGCAGCCCAAAGGGATCATGAGATTATTCATACTAGAAACTTCGCAGTGCAGCCACAAGCCATTATGGGCCCCGCATAGTTGATTGTTGTGCGAACTCTTACGGGTAGACTAGCGATGTAGGGGAAAGTAGGTGTACGGTCTACCTTCGTAAGGTGCTAGCGCTTCGAAAGACTCTGTCTCGGTCATCCGCTTCTCAAACATCATGTAGTGCGAGAAACCCAACGGAGGCGATCGAGTCTTGTGGGGAAAAGTGCATAAACCTCTGCATAGTGTATAAACTAATCATGGTTAGCCGTGTCCCGGTTATGGACGTTTTGAGTATCTAGTACTTGGATATCATGTGAATCTCATCATGTTACTTTAATTAATTTTGTTGGGTTTTAATGATGATTATTTTAATCGGGATTGAGGATCTTGTCAACCATTCTCAATGTTTAACAACCACCATGATAGTTAAATAAATTTATTCCTTTGCATGAGGGAAAATTGGCTTTTCGCAAAACTGTAACCATAGAGCTTTCCACCAGCCATATATGCATGTAGTATATGATTACTCTTTCATTACTCTCTATGTGTTACATTGCAAAGATATTCCATGTCTTGACCCGTTTTGGCTGCAACTTTTCATGTTGCGACTTTTAGAACGACAGTAAGGTGCTTTTAGGTCGTGGTTCTATACTCGGTGATGCCGTTGGAGTTGATGGACTCGCTTATCTTCCAAGCTTTCACTGTTATCGTTATTAGATGGCCTTAAGCCATATTTATTTTGCTAAGTTCTCTTTGAGACATTCGATGTAATAAGTGTGTGATTGCTACTCTGTTATAAATCCTTCAAGTCTTGTGTGGTGTCAAGATTATCGATCCAGGATGACACCGAGCACAAAGATCGACTATTTAGGTCCTGGTAGCTACAAAGATGGTATCGAGCACACGCCGATCAGAGGACAAGACCACTAAGCTAAAGCCCTAGATCACTACTCTTTCTTCTCATTTCTGACTCCTCATCTTTTCTATTCTTTTAGGATGGCGGATGCAAGGAACAAGTTCACACAACCGGATGAAGATACACCCTTTGGATGTCACTTGAAGGAAGTCACTAGATACCTGAACATAGGAATACCAAGCTTCACCGGGACTTTCAACGCCACTTTACCCGAAGAGGAGCGCTGGATGATTCAAGTTCACATTCCAGGAAGGACATTTGCACCAGTCACGGAGCCCATAGAGTTTTCCTTTGATGCACCAACTTGGAGCCTAGGAAAGAGCATGGCAGCCCACATCGCCATGGGCCGAATTGGAGAAGTTTACCACAATGATATCAAGAATACTATCTACCAGATTTGTGGGCGCCGAGATGAGCAATGGGAGATGATCAGCACCAGGAGGGATAGATCAATCGCAGCTTACATTCAGGAATTAAACCAGCACATCCGACGCCAGGAGAACCAGATGTGCGCAGGTATGGAGGATCTACAGAAGGCCATGACCAAGATCAAGGAGCTGGAAGAAGAACTCAAGGCTACACGTGAAGACTACATGGAGGAGATCGTCGCTCTAGTGAGACAGAACGGCGACCTTAAGGAGAAGATTGGAGTATTCATGGGAGGTTCAGCACCCAAAAGAGAAGATGGCGATTCCACTTGCTCGGATAATTATATCATCATCGATTTACACCGACTCGGACCCGACGATAGTGATGATGACTATGTTGATGAAGTGGAGCGGATATCATGGAATCTTCATCGGAGCAGTTTTCTAGTTGACCACCATAACAGTAGTAGTGTTCCACCATGTACATAGCATAGTCCACGCACTTTTGCGATAGTTCTAAGACCGCTTGTATGCTTTTGCTTG
Source organism: Aegilops longissima (assembly GCA_021605205.1). Taxonomy (NCBI): domain Eukaryota; kingdom Viridiplantae; phylum Streptophyta; class Magnoliopsida; order Poales; family Poaceae; genus Aegilops; species Aegilops longissima. Next base: position 257,189,093 of record CM038680.1, on the reverse strand, counting down.
ATTGAATGAAGTGATTTTGTGTGTTTTGTCTCATGTGCATTGGGTAGTGTTTTCTTTAGACCCCATTCTATTCTTAACTCTCGTCTTTTCTACAAACCCTCGATGCCTCCGAGACGTGACAATGGATTTGCTTTCCCACCGGAGCTCACTCGGTTGATCCAAGAAGAGAATCGCGTTGATGCAGATTGCTAGTCCGAACGCAACAACAACAACAACAACAACAACAACAACAACAACAACAACCCACCACCACCACCACCGCTGATCATTTAACCCGCTTTCTTAGGCTGAATCCGCGGTGTTTTCCAAAGAGCACCGAGCCAATAGTGGCAGATTATTGGCTCCGTAAGATAGGGAGGAGTTGACCACCGCAGGATGTCATGTAGGGAAAAGGTGAAATTTGCCGCACATCAGCTTGAAGGACCCGCAGCACTGGTGGGAGAATTTCTGACCACTTACCTCAGAGACACCGTCACATGGGATCAATTTCAGCAAGCTTTCCGTACTGCCCATGTTTCAGCAGGAGCTATGGCCATGAAGAAGCGTGAGTTTCGCAACTTGCGCCAACGAGGACGGACAGTTGGCCAGTATGTGGATGACTTTAGTAAGTTAGCACGTTATGCCCCAGATGACGTTGCTACGGATGCGACTAAACAGAGAAGTTTCGGAAGGACCGAACGACGAGCTGAGTATGCGATTGATGGTAGCAAGCTTCAATAACTACCGGAGTTGGTAGATCGTGCTCTTATGATTGAGGGAAGCAACAGCAGATTGAAAACCGCAAGAGGAAGTATGGACAGGGGAAGTACAATTCTGGAACTCAGTAGAAGCCCCGTTTTACCGCTAAACCGGGAGTTCATTTTCAGCATACCCATGGAGGAGGTAGTTCACACAACCATATGGCCCCAAGAATGGTAATGGGAATGGAGGAAGCAACGGCCAGAACTGCACCAACCCATCAACCCCACCAAGAAAGACTGAGCCAAATCACTTGCTTTAAGTGCAATAAGAATGGGCATTATGCAAATGAATGTTCAAGGCCGTAATGGCAATGGAAGCTCGAAAGAAGCCGAACCCTTTCAACAGGGGCAGGTGAACCACGTTAGCGTGGAGGAGGTTGAAGGTCACTGATGCGATAATAGGTAAGTTTTGGTTAAGTCATTTATCGCACTCGTTCTTTTTGATCTTGGTGCATCGCATTCATACATATCAAGGGGATTTGTGGATAAGTATAGCCTGCCCACTAGGGTTCTGAAAACACCTATGCTAGTAAGTTCACCAGGAGCGGAGTATATGGCCAGTCAAGGATGTTTTCAAGTGCCATTAAGTATAGGAAGGCATATTTTCCCAACGGATTTAATTATTCTGGAATCCCAAGGATTTGATGTAATTCTTGGTATGGATTGGCTGTCGATGTATGGAGGAAACATCGATTGCGCCAGTAAGACAATTTTGCTTACGACACCAGAAGGAAGAAGGATCAAGTATGTATCCCGGCATGTGCCATATGGGATGCAAGTAAATTCCTTATCAGGAGTTGTGCAGGAGGAAGTACCAGTGGTAAAGGATTTCCCTGGCGTATTTCCAGAAGAGTTGCCAGGCATGCCACCGGATCGGGACATTGAGTTTTTGATTGAGCTTTTGCCAGGCACAGGGCCAATATCGAAGCGACCATACAGGATGCCCGCAAAGGATTTGGTGGAGATTAAGAAGCAGATTAAGGAGTTATTGGATAAAGGTTACATTCGCCCAAGTTCTTCGCCTTGGGGATCACCTGTACTTCTAGTGGAAAAGAAGGATGGATCGTTAAGGATGGTTGTTGATTATCGTGGATTGAATGAAGTAACGATCAAGAACAAGTACCCACTACCAATGATCAATGATCTGTTTGATCGGTTGCAAGGAGCTAAAGTGTTTTCCAAAATCGATTTACGATCAGGATACCATCAATTGAAGATTCGAGAGCAGGATATACCCAAGACAACATTCACCACAAGATATGGACTATATGAGTATACCGTTATGTCATTTGGTCTGACTAACGCACCTGCCTATTTTATGAACATGATGAACAAGGTGTTTATGGAGTTTTTGGATAAGTTCGTCGTAGTGTTCATTGATGATATTTTGGTTTACTCGAAGAATGAAGAGGAACATAAGGAACATTTGCGATTGGTACCGAGAAGCTCAGAGACGTCGGTTATATGCCAAGTTCAGCAAATGTGAGTTTTGGTTGAAGGAAGTAGGGTTCCTCGGACACGTTATATCTGGAGAAGGAATAGCGGTTGACCCCACAAAGGTTATCACTGTGACTAATTGGGAAGCACCAACAACAGTTGAGAGATCCGTAGTTTCGGATGGCAGGATACTACCGGAGGTTTATTGAGAATTTCTCCAAGATAGCAAAACCTATGACGGAGTTGTTGAAGAAGGATACCAAGTTTATATGGATCAAGAGTGTGAGGCTAGTTTCCGGAGTTGAAGAAACGTTTGGTTACCTCACCGGTGTTGATTTTGCTGCACGGACTAAAGATTATGAGGTGTATTGCGACGCTTCGCGTCGAGGACTTGGAGCAGTGCTCATGCAGGAGGGAAGAGTTGTTTCGTATGCTTCACGACAACTGAAACCTCACGAATTGAATTATGCCACGCATGATTTGGAGTTAGCAGCCGTAGTGCATGCATTGAAAACATGGAGGCATTTCCTCATTGGAAATCATTGTGAGGTGTATACGGATCACAAGAGTTTGAAGTACACTTTTACGCAAAAGGAGTTAAACCTCAGACAAAGGAGATGGTTGGAGCTCATCAAGGATTATGATATGAGATTGCATTACCATCCCGGAAAGGCTAATGTAGTAGCTGACGCATTGAGCTGTAAGAGCCATGTCAATACACTAATGACGGGAGAAATACCAAAGGAGTTAGCCGAGGATCGTCGTGAGCTATGGTTGGAAGTAGTTCCGAGAGGCTATGTAGCAGCATTGGAGATTCAGTCAACCTTAATGGATAGAATCAGAGAAGCTTAGAAGACTCACAAAGAGATTGTCTCTATAAAGGAGAAAATGAGCGAAGGAAAAGCTAAGGGATTTCGTGAGGATGAGCATGACACCCTATGGTTTGAAGACCGTGTTTATGTGCCCAATGACCCGGAGATCAGGAAGTTGATTTTGCAAGAGGCACATGATTCACCATATTCGATTCACCCAGGAAATACCAAGATGTATTTGGATTTGAAGAATACTTTCTGGTGGACCGGAATGAAGAAAGATATTGCGGAATATGTAGCAGTTTGTGATGTATGTCAGAGAGTAAAGGAGCATCAAAAGCCAGTAGGATTGTTACAGCCATTGCCAATACCCGAATGGAAGTGGGATAAACTAGGCATGGATTTTATCACGGGATTACCCAGGACTCGTTCCGGCTATGACTCAATTTGGGTTGTAGTGGATCGGTTGACGAAGGTAGCTCATTTCATCCCAGTGAACACCACTTACACCAGTGCTAAGTTGGCGAAGATATACATGACCAGGATTGTATGTTTACATGGAGTTCCGAGGAGTATCGTATCTGATAGAGGAACCCAATTCACCTCAAAGTTAAGAAGCGATTGCATGAAACTTTGGGTACTGTGCTGAGTTTAGCATGCTTTCCATCCGCAGACAGATGGACAGACCGAGAGAGTCAATCAGATTTTGGAGGATATGCTGAGAGCTTGTGCACTAGATTTTGGATCTAGTTGGGACGACAATTTGCCATATGCAAAATTCTCTTACAACAACAGTTACCAATCCAGTTTGAAAATGGCCCCTTTCGAAGCCTTGTACGGAAGGAGGTGCAGGACCACGTTGTTGTGGGATGAAGTTGGAGACCGCCAGTTGTTTGGACCGGATTTGATTAAGGAGTCTGAACGGAAAGTGAAGTTGATTCGCTATAGGCTCAAGGTAGCCCAGTCCAGGCAGAAGAGTTATGCGGATTCAAAACGCAAGGAGACAGTTTACGAAGTCGGAGACCGAGTTTATCTTCGAGTATCTCCACTACGAGGAATTAAGCGTTTTGGGGTTAAGGGAAAGTTAGCACCACGTTTTGTAGGACCATATCGTGTTTTGGAACGTATGGGAGAAGTGGCCTACAAGTTGGAATTGCCCGAAGGATTGTCAGAAGTTCATGATGTATTCCACGTTTCCCAGTTGAAGAAGTGCCATGCGGAGATGGCTGAAATACCACTAAGGGATACAGTGCCATTGGAAGCGATTCAGTTGAATAACGATTTGACCTATGAGGAGAAACCAGTTAAGATTCTAGAGGTTGCCAGTCGAGTTACCCGCAGCAAGGTTATCAAGTTTTGCAAAGTTCAGTGGAGTCACCACACCGAAGATGAAGCTACCTGGGAGCGAGAGGAAGATTTGCTAAAGGACCACCCTCACCTATTTTCTAGCTAACCTGAATCTCGAGGGCGAGATTCATCTTAAGGGGGGTAGGTTTGTAACATCCCAAATTTTCAATTTGGAATGTTATACATTAGATCATCAATGCATATCATATTTTATTTGCTTTGGGTTTTGATCCTAGAAATTCTACGCAACTCAAGGACCCACGGAGAGAGTTGGGAATTTTGTTATTTTCATATTTGAGTTTTCTCAAATTTTGAGAATAGGATCATTTGATTTTAATTATTTTACCATCAATTATTTCTATTACAAAAATATGAGAGAGGGAATAAAATGACTTTCCCAAAATAAAGAAATATTGAGGATTTAATAATAAAATCAAATAAGATTTTATTTTGGAGTTTTTCGCCATTTTATTTGAATTTAGGAAAAACATGCGTTTTTCAAAATTTGCATTTAGGCCCAAATAAATGTTCATCTAGTCCGGTTTAGAAGCCGGGGAAAATTTATTTCAGGATTTTTGGAGTCCGTTTAGTATTTCTTTCGATTTTTTTTTCTGGATTTTTTTAAAAAGCGAATCGACTGGGCGATTCGGCGGGACTCGCCCGCCGGGCCTTTATAAGCGCCGCCGAGGCCCGATCAGCCAGCCGCCGCCGCCAAAACCCTAACCCTAGCCTCCGCCTTGCGCCGCCGCCCGCCGCCCGACGCCGCCTGCGTCAAGACCGCCCGACCGCCGTCGCGGACTCCGCCGCCGCCGCCCCGACCTCGCCGGACCCGCCGCCCGCCGGAGGTAGCCGCTGTCACCGGCGGTTTTCTTTAGAAAACTACCCGATTTTTGTTTGCCGCGGTTTTTTTTTAGTTTTCTTTTTTTAGATCGGTTTATTTATTTTCGGTTCGGTTAAATAGCGAGCGTTAGCTCGTTCGTTCGTTTTAACGAACGTGTTCGTCGTTTAGATCTAGTTAACGAACGTTCGTTCGTTAACCTGTTCGTCGTTTTTCTTTTTCTCGGATTTTCCGCGATTATTTTCTGATCGTGATTTCTGATCCAATTTTCGTTTTAGTATAACTTTTCGCTCATTTATCGGAATCAGGCGATTCAAGCGCCTGGAGTTATAACCAACTTAAACAAGTTTTTGTTTCTGTAAAATTTGACTTAGATCCAGATTAGTAAAACGAAGCTGTTTTCTTTCGTCGTTTGACTTTCGTTGTTTCGTTTGATTTGATTCTTTTTGCAAACCGGAGTTCTTAAGTTGAACTTTCTGGTTAGATCTTTTATTTGAGATTTACCTGTGCATTAGATGAGTACTTATTGTATGCTTGTTTGTTTGTCTGCGATAGAATACCGAGTGCGCCGCTTTGTTACTTGAGTCTCTAGGTTTCATGGATCATCGCAAGGCAAGTAACACTTTGATCATACCTTTTCGACTACCCAGTTTTATTGCATTAGATCAATCCTCAAACATTGCATGATTAGGATCTAATTAAATTGTGGGTTTTGGGAAGTAGATGAGGTAGTACCTATTACCTGTTTTATTATCAAACCCTTGGGAGTTACTTCTACATTTGCTTACTTTGCCATGCTATGCTAGTAGACGCGGATTGGGTGAGTGATTTTCCATGACAGATGTGAGATTGTTAATTAATGGTTTATTTAAGGTGGCAACATTAATACACATCTGGGTGGATTGAGGTACCTGGTTATTCCAGGACTTGCCTGTTTTTTTTGGGACCGCCACCCAGGCCCAAAGGGATCATGAGATTATTCATACTAGAAACTTCCGTGTGCAGCCAAAAGCCATTATGGGCTCTGGCATAGTTGATTAAGTTGTGAAAACTCTTACGGGTAGACTAGCAGATGTAGGGGAAAGTAGGTGTACCGGTCTACCCTTCGTAAGGTGCTAGCGCTTCTGAAAGGTTGTGTCTCGTTCATCCGTTTCTCAAACATCATGTAGTGCGAGAAACCCAACGGAGGCGATCGAGTCTTGTGGGGAAAAGTGCGCAAACCTCTGCAGAGTGTATAAACTAATCATGGTTAGACGTGTCCCCGGTTATGGACGTTTTGAGTATCTAGTACTTGGATATCATGTGAATCTCATCATGTTACTTTAATTAATTTTGTTGGGTTTTAATGATGATTATTTTAATCAGGATTGAGGATGCTGTCAACCATTCTCAATGTTTAACAACCACCATGATAGTTAAATAAATTTATTCCTTTGCAGTAGGGAAAAATTGGCTTTTCGCAAAAACTGTAACCATAGAGCTTTCCACCAGCCATATATGCATGTAGTATAGGATTACTCTTTCACTACTCTCTATGTGTTACATTGCCAGCATATTCCATGTGCTGACCCATTTTCGGGCCGCAACTTTTCATGTTGCAGACTTTTCAGACGACGAGTAAGGTGCTTTTAGGTCGTGGTTCTATACTCAGTGATGCCGTTGGAGTTGATGGACTCGCTTATCTTCCAAGCTTTCCGCTGTTATCGTTATTAGATGGCCTTAAGCCATATTTATTTTGCAAAGTTCTCTTTTGAGACATTCGATGTAATAAGTGTGTGATTGCTACTCTGTTATAAATCCTTCAAGTCTTGTGTGGTGTCAATTCATCGATCCGGGGATGACACACGAGCACGAGATCGGTATTTGAGGTCTGGTCGCTACACATGGGCCCATGGGCCACACATCCATGTTAGCAAAAGTTTTGTACAGTCTAGACTCGACTTCGGCCAAGGAGTGTGGAAGGGGGATTCCTACAGGCAGTCGGCTCTGACCAACTTGTGACGCCCCCGATTCAATCGTACACAAATCATACACACGAACGTGTACGATCAAGAACAGGGACTCACAGGAAGATATCACAACACAACTCTAAAAATAAAATAAGTCATACAAGCATTATAATACAAGCCAGGGGCCTCGAGGGCTCGAATACAAGTGCTCGATCATAGACGAGTCAGCGGAAGCAACAATATCTGAGTACAGACATAAGTTAAACAATTTTGCCTTAAGAAGGCTAGCACAATTTGGGATACAGATCAAAAGAGGCGCATGCCTCCTGCCTGGGATCCTCCTAACTACCCCTGATCGTCGTAAGCGGGCTGCACATAGTAGTAGGCACCTTGGGTGTAGTAGGAGTCATCGTTGACGGTGGCGTCTGGCTCCTGGGCTCCGACATCTGGTTGCGACAACTAGGTAGAAGGGAAGGGGAAAAGGGGGAGAAAAGCAACCGTGAGTACTCATCCAAAGTACCCGCAAGCAAGGAGCTACACTACATATGCATGGGTATATGTGTAAAGAGGCAATATCGACGGACTGAACTGCAGAATGCCAGAGTAAGGGGGGATAGCTAGTCTTATCGAAGACTACGCTTCTGGCAGCCTCCGTCTTGCAGCATGTAGAAGAGAGTAGACTGAAGTCCTCCAAGTAGCATCGCATAGCATAATCCTACCCGCAATCCCTCCTCGTCGCCTCGTTAGAGAGCAATCACCGGGTTGTATCCGCACTTGGAAGGGTGTGTTTTATTACGATCCAGTTCTAGTTGTCATAAGGTCAAGGTACAACTCCAAGTCGATCACATTATCAAGATCACGACTATTCAATAGATTAACTTCCTGCAGGTGCACCACATAACCCAACACGCTTGATCCCATTTGGTCGGACACACTTTTACGGTCATGCCCGTCCGCTGAAGATCAACACGCCGCAGCCCCACCTAGGCCAACAGAGAGGTCAGCACGCCGGTCTAAACCTATGCGCACAGGGGTATGGGCCCATCGCGCTTAGCACACCTGCACGTTGCATGGCCAGACTCAGATCAAATACCAAGATCTCGTTAAGCGTGTTAATGATGTAATCATGACACCGACCTGGCAGGCCCACCTCTCACCTGTAGTCTCAACTCTGCCCCGACGCCCGCCACAAAGATCCACACAGAGGGCCGTTGGGACAAAGGTCCTTTCAGCCCTAACAAGTGAATCACTCATGGTGCTCCACGAGCCGACCCGACTTTAGTCACCACATGTATCATGTATAAAGTATATAGCATTTGCCCGTGATCACCTCCCAAGTGATCACAACCCGATAGTATAGCACAACAGACGGACAAGAATGTAGGGCCACTGATGGAATACTAGCATCCTATACTAAGCATGTAGGATTGCAGGTAAAGGTAACAACCGTAGTAGCAAGGATAGGCTATGCATCAGGATAGGAATAACAGAAAGCAGTAACATGCTACACTACTCTAATGCAAGCAGTAGAGAGTAGAATAGGCGATATATGGTGATCAAGGGGGGGGGGGGCTTGTCTGGTTGCTTAGACAAGAAGGAGGGGTCGTCGGTGACGTAGTCGACCACAGGGGCATCAACATCGGTCTTGAGGTCTACCGGAAAGAAGTAACGGAGGGGGAACACAATAAATAACAGAGAAATCAAAGCATCACAGAGCATAGCATGGCAATACGCGGTGCTAGAGGTGACCTAACGCAGTACTAGGTGATACCGGCAAAGGGAGGAAACACGCGGGAAAGTATTCTCGGTGTTTGGCATTTTCGGGCGGATGAAACTAAGGGGAAAGTTGCATGTTTGCTGTGCTAGGGATGTGTGGCGGACGAACGGGTTGCGTAACCGGATTCGCCATATTTTTCTGATCAATTTTCATATATAAATTATTTTCATCGGAGCTACGGTTTAATTTATATGATTTTCTGGAGTTTAAACAATATTCTAAAATTCATGGGTTTTATTTTAATTAAAAGAAAACTAGGCAGAAAAGGCTAGGTGCACCCAGTGCAGTGCACCTAGAGGTGCAGTAGTGGCCGACAGTGGGGCGATCAAGCACGACACAGCAGCTGATTTGGTCAAACTTTGACCGGTCAAAGGTCCAGTGTGACCTAGATGTCATAGGCAGTAGTTCAATATATTTTGACTATTTAGTTTAATTGGTGATGGGACCTATCTGTCAGCGAGACATTTATTTAACAGAGTTAACTTAATCTATTTAGTTAATTGATGCGTGGGGTCCGGCGGTCAGTGGGGTTAGCAGGTGGGTTAGTGCCCAGTCAAATAGAGGAGGGCCTGTAGGGCTCGCTGGCGTAAGGTGCGCCGTCCGTGGCGACCAGCGCCAGAAGGAGCGTGCCAGAGGCGAAGCGTTGAATGGGGGAAGAGGCGCCACGGGAGAGGGACGGGGCCGGAGGCGAAGGCGCGGGGACCTGGCAGGGACGAAGTTGGTCGAGGCGGCAGCGGGCGTGGCAGTGAGCAGCAGCGTAATACACGCTGGTGGGGCAAGTTGCGATGGCGGCCTGCAGCGAAGGGAGCGGCAGAAGGAGCGCAGACGAGGGCGCTGGGCGTGAAAGCGTGAGGCGGGCACGGCGGAGACGCGTGAGCGCGACTGTGGGTACAACGAGCGGAGCTCGGAGGCGGAGCTCCAAGCACGGCGGCCTCAGCAAGTAAGGGCGACTACGGCGATGGAAACGAGGGGGAAAAAGGCCGAATCGGAGGAGGGCCTCATAGTGGAGCTTGTGGGTGCGTCGGGGAAGCCGGCGAAGCTCGGGAGGCGGCGAATCGAGGCGAGGTCCGTGGCGGTGCAGACGAGAAGAAGAAGACGATTGCGAGGCTTGGAGGAGTCCTGGCTCGGGACCGTACTCGTGGATGATGCAGTGGAGGCGGACGAAGCTCCTGGTCAAGCTCCAAGCATGCGGGGCGACGGTGGTCGCATGAACGGGGTCGGCCATGGCGTCGGAGGTTTCGGGCGCCGCCGAAATCAAGAGAGAGAGCGGGCGAGAGGAAGAGTGGGGTGGTCTAGGGTTTCGGGGAGGGAGAGAGGGGCAGGGAGCTGCCCTTATGCGCGACGAGGAACCGCGGGATGGGCGCCACGACGACATCGCCCGGCCGGGAGGCTGGATGGCCGCCACGCCTCCTCGCCGCCCCCGCCATGAAGGTTGAAGGAGAGATTGCGGTGGTGGGCTGGGCTGGGGACTGTTGTAGTAGGCTTAAGTGCACTGTTGTTCTTTAGGCCCTTTTCATTTTTCCTTTTTCTGTTTTTTTTCTTTTGTTTTACTTAATTTTTTTCTTTTTATTTATTTTCTTTTTAATGTTTTCTCTAATTTCCAATATACCTTAGTTTTAGTAAAATATCAAAGTTGTACCTAATTTAGTATATGTAAATATGCCACAACCACATTTAACTTGGCACATAAAGTAAAATAGTTTGCGATGGTTTATTATTATAAAAGCTTTTAAATAATTGTTTTTGCCACTGTTTTGTTCATTTTAGAGTATTTAAATATTTTATAAAAGTGTGATTACTCCACCACAATTACCTATGCATAGTTCACTCCGAACATTTTAGTTTCAATATTCGAAAACTTTAATTTTTTGCTTAATTTTGGATTGAATTTGAATCGGTTTCGAACTAACGCGAGATTAGCAACAGTAATCGAAGTGACGTGGCATCATTAGCAGAGAATTACTGTAGCTTGATTATCCGGGCGTCACGATAGTCAAGATGACTAAGACTCCGTTCTCCGGAACAATGGAGCGAGCCACTGACTTATTGGAAATAATACATACTGATGTATGCGGTCCGATGAGTGTTGAGGCTCGTGGCGACTATCGTTATTTTCTGACCTTCACAGATGATTTGAGCAGATATGGGTATATCTACTTAATGAAACACAAGTCTGAAACATTTTAAAAGTTCAAAGATTTTCAGAGTGAAGTTGAGAATCATCGTAACAAGAAAATAAAGTTTCTACGATCTGATCGCGGAGGCGAATATTTGAGTTACGAGTTTGGCCTTCATTTGAAACAATGTGGAATAGTTTCACAACTCACGGCACTTGGAACACCACAACGTAATGGTGTGTGATACGTCTCCAACGTATCTATAATTTTTGATTGTTCCATGCTATTATATTATCTGTTTTGGGTGTTTATGGGCTTTATTATGCACTTTTATATTATTTTTGGGACTAACCTATTAACCTAGAGCCCAGTGCCAGTTCCTGTATTTTCCCTTGTTTCAGTATTTCACAGAAAAGGAATATCAAACAGAGTCCAAACGGAACGAAACCTTCGGAAAAGTTATTTTTGGAAAGAAAGCAATCTGTGAGACTTGGAGTGCACGTCAGGGGATCAACGAGGAAGGCACGAGGCAGGGGGGCACGCCCACCCCCCTGGGCGCGCCCTCCACCCTCGTGGCTCCCTTGACGTATTTCTTCCTCCTATATATACCAATATACCCTAAAACCTTCGGGGAACAGAATAGATCGGGAGTTCCGCCGCTGCAAGCCTCTGTAGCCACGAAAAACCAATCGGGACCCTGTTCCGGCACCCTTCCGGAGGGGGGATCCCTCACCGGTGGCCATCTTCATCATCCCGGCGCTCTCCATGACGAGGAGGGAGTAGTTCACCCTCGGGGCTGAGGGTATGTACCAGTAGCTATGTGTTTGATCTCTCTCTCTCTATCTCTCTCTCTCTCGTGTTCTTGAGGTGGTACGATCTTGATGTATCGCGAGCTTTGCTATTATAGTTGGATCTTATGATGTTTCTCCCCCTCTACTCTCTTGTAATGGATTGAGTTTTCCCTTTGAAGTTATATTATCGGATTGAGTCTTTAATGATTTGAGAACACTTGATGTATGTCTTGTTTGGGGTAACTGTGGTGACAATGGGTTATTCTATTGATTCACTTGATGTATGTTTTGGTGATCAACTTGCGGGTTCCGCCCATGAACCTATGCATAGGGGTTGGCACACATTTTCGTCTTGACTCTCCGGTAGAAACTTTGGGGCACTCTTTGAGGTTCTATGTGTTGGTTGAATAGATGAATCTGAGATTGTGTGATGCATATCGTATAGTCATACCCAGGATACTTGAGGTGACATTGGAGTATCTAGGTGACATTAGGGTTTTGGTTGATGTGTGTCTTAAGGTGTTATTTTACTATGAACTCTAGGGCTGTTTGTGACACTTATATGAATAGCCCAATGGATTGATCGGAAAGAATAACTTTGAGGTGGTTTCGTACCCTACCATAATCTCTTTGTTTGTTCTCCGCTATTAGTGACTTTGGAGTGACTCTTTGTTGCATGTTGAGGGATAGTTATATGATCCAATTATGTTATTATTGTTGAGAGAACTTGCACTAGTGAAAGTACGAACCCTAGGCCTTGTTTCCTAGCATTGCAATACCGTTTACGCTCACTTTTATCATTAGTTATCTTGCTGTATGTATATTTTCGGATTACAAAAACCTATATCTACCATCCATATTGCACTTGTATCACCATCTCTTCGCCGAACTAGTGCACCTATACAATTTACCATTGTATTGGGTGTGTTGGGGACACAAGAGACTCTTTGTTATTTGGTTGCAGGGTTGTTTGAGAGAGACCATCTTCATCCTACGCCTCCCATGGATTGATAAACCTTAGGTCATCCACTTGAGGGAAATTTGCTACTGTCCTACAAACCTCTGCACTTGGAGGCCCAACAACGTCTACAAGAAGAAGGTTGCATAGTAGACATCAAGCTCTTTTCTGGCGCCGTTGCCGGGGAGGTGAGTTCTTGAAGGTATATCTTTAGATCTTGCAATCAAATCTTTTATTTTCTTGTTTTATCACTAGTTTATTTTATAAAATAAGACCACAAAAAATGGAATTAAGGGTGCCTCATATGCTTCATCTTTTTAATATCTTTCGTGAAAATGATGGGAAGGAAAATTGTGCTCAAGTACTAGAAGAAGAATTACATAGAATGCTTGGCATAAAATATGTGAATAATGAGCATGATTGCAATGTTGTTAGTATGAATTCCTTGAATACCCATGATGCTAATGATATGCAAAGCCACAAGCTTGGGGATGCTATGTTTGATGGATATGATATTTTTAGTCCCCCAAGTTTTGATGTGCAAATTTATTATGATGAAAGCATGCCTCCTATCTATGATGATTATTGTGATGAAACGTATGCTATAAAGAATAAAGATAACCATGAAACTTTTCATCATGATTTAAATTTTCAATTGGATTATGCTTCACATGATAGTTATTTTGTTGAGTTTGCTCCCACTACTATTGATGGGAATAAATTTGCTTATGTGGAGAGTAGTAAAAATTCTATGCTTGTAGATCATGAAAAGAATGCTTTATGTGCTGGTTATATTATTGAATTCATTCGTGATTCTACTGAAAATTATTATGAGGGAGGAACATATGCTTGTAGGTATTGCAATAATATCAAGTTTCCTCTCTATGTGCTTAAATTTTTGAAGTTATGCTTGTTTTGCCTTCCTATGCTAGTTGATTATTGTTCCCATAAGTTGTTTTCTCACAAAATCCCTATGCATAGGAAGTGGGTTAGACTTAAATGTGCTAGTCATATTCTTCATGATGCTCTCTTTACGTTTTAATTCTTATCTTTTATGTGAGCATCATTGAAATCATCATACCTAGCTAGGGGCGTTAAACGATGGCACTTGCTGGGAGGCAACCCAATTTTATTTTAGTCTCTTGCTTTTTGGTTCTTTTTAGGAATAAATAATTCATCTAGATTCTGTTTAGATGTGGTTTTGTGTTTTAATTAGTGTTTATGCCAAGTAGAACCTTTGGGAACACTTGGGTGAAGTCTTTATGATCATGCTGTAAAAAACAGAAACTTTAGCGCTCACGAGATTAGCTAAAACTTTTTACTGGAGAGTGATATTTAGTTGATTATTTTTGCAGCTGATTACTTGACAAATTCCTCAGGACCACAAATTTATTTTAGAATTTTTGGAGTTCCAGAAGTTTGCGTTAGTTACAGATTACTACAGACTGTTCTGTTTTTGACAGATTCTGTTTTTCGTGTGTTGTTTGCTTATTTTGATGAATCTATGGCTAGTAAAATAGTTTACAAACCATAGAGAAGTTGGAATACAGTAGGTTTAACAAAAATATAAATAAATAATGAGTTCATTACATTACCATGAAGTGGTGTTTTGTTTTCTTTCGCTAACGGAGCTCACGAGATTTTCTGTTAAGTTTTGTGTTGTGAAGTTTTCAAGTTTTGGGTAAAGATTCGATGGACTATGGAATAAGGAGTGGCAAGAGCCTAAGATTGGGGATGCCCAAGGCACCCCAAGGTAATATTAAAGGATAACCAAGAGCTTAAGCTTGGGGATGCCCCGGAAGGCATCCTCTCTTTCGTCTTCATTCATCTGTAACTTTACTTGGAGCTATATTTTTATTCACCACATGATATGTGTTTTGCTTGGCGCGCCATTTTTTTTGCTTGGAGCGTCGTTTCATTTTATTTAGCTTTGCTTGCTGTTTGAATAAAATACCAAGATCTGAAATTCTTAAATGTTAGAGAGTCTTCACATAGTTACATAATTATACAACAACTCATTGATCTTCACTCATATCTTTTGGAGTAGTTTGTCGTTTGCTCTAGCACTTCACTTATATCTTTTAGAGCACAATGGTGGTTTTATTTTGAAGAAATAGATGAACTCATGCTTCACTTATATTATTTTGAGAGTCTTAAACAACATAGTAATTTTCTTAATCCTAATATGCTAGGTATTCAAGACTAGTAAAAACTTTCTTATGAGTGTGTTGAATACTAAGATAAGTTTGATGCTTGATGATTGTTTTGAGATATGGAGGTAGTGATATTAAAGTTGTGCTAGTTGAGTAGTTGTGAATTTGAGAAATACTTGTGTTGAAGTTTGCAAGTCCCGTAGCATGCATGTATGGTAAACGTTATGTAACAAACATGAAACATGAGGTGTTCTTTGATTGTCCTCCTTATGAGTGGCGGTCGGGGACGAGCTATGGTCTTTTCGTACCAATCTATCCCCCTAGGAGCATGCGCGTAGTGCTTGGTTTTTGATGACTTGTAGATTTTTGCAATAAGTATGTGAGTTCTTTATGACTAATGTTGAGTCCATGGATTATAAGAACTCTTACCCTTCCATCATTGCTAGCCTCTTCGGTACCGTGCATTGCCCTTTCTCACATTGAGAGTTGGTGCAAACTTCGCCGGTGCATCCAAACCCCGTGATATGATACGCTCTTTCACACATAAACCTCTTTATATCTTCCTCAAAACAACCACCATACCTACCTATTATGGCATTTCCATAGCCATTTCGAGATATATTGCAATGCAACTTTCCACCATTCCGTTTATCATGACACGTTCATCATCGTCATGTTGCTTTGCATGATCATGTAGTTGACATAGTATTTGTGGCAAAACCACCATTCATAATTCTTTCATACATGTCGCTCTTGGTTCATTGCATATCCCGGTACACCGCCGGAGGCATTCATATAGTCATACTTTGTTCTAGCATCGAGTTGTAATCATTGAGTTGTAAATAAATAGAAGTGTGATGATCATCATTTTCTAGAGCATTGTCCAAAGTGAGGAATAAAAAAAGAGAGAAAGGCCATAAAAAAGAGAAGACCCAAAAAAAATGAGAGAAAAAGAGAGAAGGGACAATGTTACTATACTTTTACCACACGTGTGCTTCAAAGTAGCACCATAATATTCATGATAGAGAGTCTCTTGTTTTGTCACTTTCTATACTAGTGTGACTTTTTCATTATAGAACTTGGCTTGTATATTCCAACAATGGGCTTCCTCAAATTCCCTAGGTCTTCGTGAGCAAGCAAGTTGGATGCACACCCACTTAGTTTCTTTTGTTGAGCTTTCATACATGTATAGCTCTAGTGCATCCGTTGCGTGGCAATCCCTACTCCTTCATTAACATCAATCGATGGGCATCTCCATAGCTCATTGATTAGCCTCGTTGATGTGAGACTTTCTCCTTTTTTGTCTTCTCCACATAACCCCCATCATTATATTCTATTCCACCCATAGTGCTATATCCATGGCTTACGCTCATGTATTGCGTGAAGGTTGAAAAAGTTTGAGATTGCTAAAGTATGAAACAATTGCCTGGCTTGTCATCGGGGTTGTGCATGATGAGAGCATTCTTGTGCGACGAAAATGGAGCATGACTAAACTATATGATTTTGTAGGGATGAACTTTCTTTGGCCATGTTATTTTGAGAGGACATAATTGCTTAGTTAGTATGCTTGAAGTATTATTACTTTTATGTCAATATGAACTTTTATCTTGAATCTGTCGGATCTGAATATTCATACCACAATTAAGAAGAATTACATTGAAATAATGCCAAGTAGCATTCCACCTCAAAAAATTTGTTTTTATCATTTACCTACTCGAGGACGAGCAGGAATTAAGCTTGGGGATGCTGATACGTCTCCAACGTATCTATAATTTTTGATTGTTCCATGCTATTATATTATCTGTTTTGGATGTTTATGGGATTTACTATGCACTTTTATATTATTTTTGGGAGTAACCTATTAACCCAGAGCCCAGTGCCAGTTCCTGTTTTTCCCTTGTTTCAGTGTTTCGCAGAAAAGGAATATCAAACGGAGTCCAAACGGAATGAAACCTTCGGAAAAGTTTTTTTTGGAAAGAAAGCAATCTGGGAGACTTGGAGTGCACTGATGTCTACTACACAACCTTCTTCTTGTAGACGTTGTTGGGCCTCCAAGTGCAGAGGTTTGTAGGACAGTAGCAAATTTTCCTCAAGTGGATGACCTAAGGTTTATCAATCCGTGGAGGCGAGGATGAAGATGGTCTCTCTCAAGCAACCTGCAACCAAATAACAAAGAGTCTCTTGTGTCCCCAACACACCCAATACAATGGTAAATTGTATAGGTGCACTAGTTCGGCGAAGAGATGGTGATACAAGTGCAATATGGATGGTAGATATAAGTTTTTGTAATCTGAAAATATAAAACAGCAAGGTAACAAGTGGTAAAAGTGAGCGTAAACGGTATTGCAATGATAGGAAACAAGGCCTAGGGTTCATACTTTCACTAGTGCAGGTTCTCTCAACAATAATAATATAATTGGATCACATAACTATCCCTCAACATGCAACAAAGAGTCACTCCAAAGTCACTAATAGAGGAGAACAAACGAAGAGATTATGGTAGGGTACGAAACCACCTCAAAGTTATTCTTTCAGATCAATCTATTGGGCTATTCCTGTGTCACAAACAGCCCTAGAGTTCGTACTAGAATAACATCTTAAGATACAAATCAACCAAAACCCTAATGTGTCCTAGATACTCCAATGTCACCTCAAGTATCCGTGGGTATGATTATACGATATGCATCACACAATCTCAATTCATCTATTCAAACCAACACATAGAACCTCAAAGAGTGCCCCAAGTTTCTACCGGAGAATCACGACGAAAACGTGTGCCAACCCCTATGCATAGGTTCCCAATGTCACGAAACCCGCAAGTTGATCACCAAAACATACATCAAGTGGATCAATAGAATAACCCATTGTCACCACGGTTATCCCACGCAAGACATACATAGAGTGTTCTTAAATCTCTTTAAAGACTCAATCCGATAACATAACTTCAAAGGGGAAACTCAATCCATTACAAGAGAGTAGAGGGGGAGAAGAAACATAAGATTCAACTATAATAGCAAAGCTCGCGATACATCAAGATCGTATCACCTCAAGAACACGAGAGAGAGAGATTAAACACATAGCTACTGGTACATACCCTCAGCCCCGAGGGTGAACTACTCCCTTGTAACATCCCAAATTTCCTATTTGGAATGTTTTACAATTATAGCTAAGCATCCTATGCATCCGATTTGAATTTGAATGCCATTTGGAGTTTCAGAGAAATTTTGAGTTTTGAATTTGAATTCAAACTTTGGCAAGTGAGAAACATTTCAAAAACTAAGCCTGATAAATACTTGATCAAAAGTATGAGAGGAGTAAACATGACACTCCAAAAATATCAGAGGAAAACATTGCCAAAAGATTTGGATTCAAATCTGAATTTTATTTGAATTTGAAAAAAAAGGATTTTTATAAAGTTTGGATTTTGCCTTTGGAAAAATGTTCAAATGAAAGGGAATATTCCCCTGATCATTTTGGTATATATATACCCTATATAAAATATTTATATTTTAAAGTTATACTCTGTTTTGTTTTATTTTAAAAAAATAAATTTCAAAAAAGAAAAAAACCCACCCCAAGCGCCAGCTAGGCCCCCTGCCCAGCCCAGCCAACAGACCTTTCACCAGCCTGGCCGCCCGCCCACTGCTGACCCAGCCGACCGAGCCGCCCACCACTCACCCCTCGCCTGAAAGCGCTCCCAGCCGGCCGCCCGCCTCGCCTCTCTCTCTCTCTCATCGACAGTGGGGCCCGCCCCATCGTCTACCTCGCCCACGCCACGCCCGCCGCCATGGATCGCGGATCCGAAGGATCCGGATTCGATCCGCCCCGATCGCTTCGGCTAGCCGAGGCCTCGCTATAAAAGCCCACGCCCGCACCCCATTCCCCTAGCCTCGCTGAACCCCTCTCCTCTCGCCGAGCACGCCGGAGTCCGAAGCTCCCGCCGCCATACTGCCTGCCGCCGCCGCCCTAGACCACCCGGTCACCCCGACTCCACCAAACCCTTCCCGAGCTTCCCGCACCCGCCTGCTACTTCCCGACGCTCAAGCCCTCACCGCCTCTCTCGCCGCCGCCGCCGCCGTCCGACGCCGGTAAGTCACCGAGACCCCCGTCCGATCCCAAATGGACGGCTAAGATTAGACCTCAAGGGGTATGTTTTTATTTAGAAAACCGGCCGGTTCGTCCGGTTTATTATTTAGTTAGGTTTTTATTTTAGCCCGGTCCGTTTTAGTTTAGCCCTAGGCCCGTTTAGGCTATTTGACGCACAGTGCGTAGTTTAGGCCCATTAGGCCTTTTTCTTTTATTTTTGTTTTTCTGTTTTAACAGAATAGTTTCTGTTTTGAAAAATTCATATCTTTTATTCTGTTTATTATTTTTAGGTGATTCTTTTTTGTTGGTTTGCAAATTTTATGTAGTTTCTGTAGAATATATATTTAGCTATGTTAAAATTAATTAAAATTGCTTTATTTTAGTTTTAGTCAGAATAGTAAATCTGCTATAACTTGAGTTAGAAAAATTATTTTTGGATGATTCTTTTTGTCCCAACTTTATTTTGTCATTGCCAAACCATAAAATTAACTTGGGTATTTTAGGATTAATAAATAAATAGTTTTAAGCAGAATCTCATTAATCTTAATTAATTAACTAGCTACAGTTTTCCTAATATTTTAATTAGTAAATAAATTTATTTTTAACTTGTGATTGATTATTCTAGGTTAGTTTCTGCCACTCTAATATATGAACTTTTATTTATAATTAATAAAAGTTTTATTTTATTTTTCTTAATAGAAATTGGATTAGGCCTAATAGGAGTTTTATAATAGATTTTAAATTAGTTCTTTTTGCTCCTAGTTGCTTAGTGCATCCTTTTCTGTTAAGTTAACCTAAAACCATGATTAGGTTATGTTGAGAAAATTTTGTTATATAAAAATACTTTTAGTTGTTGTTTGAAGTAGGAAAAACTTTGAATTGGTTTTCTTTGAGTTTTCCTTTGGATTTGGTTTTGGTTGTTTTGGTGTGTTATGTTACTTTTGTTATGTTGTTATGCTATGTGATCCTATTGCTATATGCTTATTGTGATTTGTTTGTCTCGGTAGAGTTTTCGGAGTGCGAAGCTTGCTACTATGAATCTTTAGCTTACGAGGATCATCAGCAAGGCAAGTTTTGATCATGTTATTTCTATACCTATGTTTTGTGCATTAGAATTGTCACCACCCCACCATGCATGCAGTAGTGAAATTTTGAAGTTATTAAACTTGAGTAGTATCATGTGGTAGGATGAACCAATCCCTTGTTACCATGACCCCGGATTAAGTAGTTTACTTTGCTATGCTCAGAGACGGGTTTGGTTGAGTGAAATTCATAAGCAAGATGTGAGAGTCAATGATGATGACAACCCCATGAACTACAATGATCAAGATGGACTTGAAATTCACTCTTTGGGTGGAGGGCGGTTGACGGGCACCTGGAGAACCAGTGGTTGGCGGGATGCATGGAGAAGTGCCATGACATCTTGGAAAGCTTCACCCAGCCACGAAGAGAAGGATGGATGCCCCATGACCGAAGCTTACTGTGCAGCCGCAAGCCATTATGGGCTCTGGCTGGGTTGACCCTAGTAGTGACGCTGGTGGGCGGTACTACGAGATGTAGAAGAACGGTAGGATTGGATGGGTACGGCAGTAGCCGAAGAACTCTTTGGAAGACCTGTTTCATTAGTCCGTCTTCAAACACCATGAAGTGCGAAGACTTAAAAGGAGGAATGATTCTTGCGGGAAAGTCGCAACCCTCTGCAGAGTTAAAGATCTAATCGATTAGCCGTGTCCCGATTACGGACAATTTGAGCCTCTGGAACTTGGAAGTATTCGGATATCTCAACACTAAAACTAATAAATTTAATTTGAGGGTTTATGACTTAATAATTTGGGATTGAGATATTGGTTGGCGGAACCATCTCAATAACTACCAACAATTGTAGTAATTTGCAAACAAGTCCTTTGTAGTAGGGAAAAATTTGCTTTTCGCAAAATGATGAAACTTAGAGCCCCACACCAAAAATGCATATAGTGATAGTAAGTTTATTATTGTGATTCTTCATGACTTGCCAGCTTATTCCAAAAGCTGACCTACATGGCTGCAACGTCTTATGTTGCGAGGTATATTCGATCGAGTGAGGCTACGCTCCGCTTGGCGATTGCCCTTTGGAGTCGGATGGACTCGCTTTACTTGACGCTTCGCAGCATTAGTAGTTTATTTCTCATGAGTTGGCCTTGAGCCAAATTTATTCCTTGTAATAAAGACTCTATATGAGAATCGTGTAATGATATTCAGGTGTGATTGAACTTTGATTACTTTATCGATGTCTTGTGAGTACCGGCATGATCTTGGGATGGCATGAATACGAGACTTGACCGATTTTGGGTCAGGTCGCTACAGAGATGGTATCAGAGCACACGCTGACCGTAGGATCGTAACCCCTAGGATCGGAAAGCCCTAAGCAGAGACTATTTACTTTTATCCTTATCATTCCATAATTCTCCTCTGTTCAATTCCGACTCTTCTCCTATTTTCAACATTCTAGATGGCCGTCGAGTTCACCCCAGTTTTGCTACCGGAGTTTTGCCAGCCCGATGAGACGATGCCCTTCGGCAGGAAGCTAGTGCAGATGGTGAAGAAGCTGAAGATCGCTCTACCCTCGATCACCGGGAAGCCAACCAATGCACTTCCGACGGACACCCGCTACAGGATTGAAGTGCATATCCCAGGGAGAACCTTCGGAGGACACACGGAGCCTATAGACTTTGAGTTCACCGAGTTCAACTGGATCATCGGAAGGGACGTGGCGATCTATCGAGCACTTGGACATCTCCGAGAGGAGTACAGGGCCGAGCTCGATCTCTCAGACCTCGCCATGGTTTCTCGCAGAGCAAGGAACGGAGATATCATCTGTACCATCGAGGACGATTCCACTCTCTCTTACATCCAGGACTTGGAGTGTCTTCTCAGGAAACGGGAGATTCAGACTCGCCGCAACTCGAAGATACACCGGAAGCTTTTGTTCCGCGAACTGGAACTGGAGGAGAAGGCATGCGCAGACTTCCTTGGCCATGAGGAAGAAGTCGCGGACTTCATGGAGACAGTCGACGACCTGAAGATGAAGCTTGCCGCGATAGAGGAAAGGATGGACTTGGGAGAGGACCTTTATCCGAGTGGAGATGAAGGACCCCTCGTGAGTAATGATCAGGATTATGAAGGGAGTACCACTGAAGGAAGCCACAAGAGGAGGCGCCACTGATGAAGACTTTTTAGTCGACCACCATGTTATTTTTTCCTTTCTCGTCGATCAGTTAGGCCGATGTTTCCCTTCGATTAGTCATGAGCTTTTGTAATCGAGTTTGAACCATGTTTGAGTGGTATGAATAAATGATTGGTGTGTTTTATGATTTTGCATTCATATGGGTAGTGTTATTTCTCATAGACCATTGTTCTATTCTAATTTTCTCATCCACTCCAAAAACACCAGATGCCTCCGAGACGTGATACTGGTTTTCCGCCGGAGCTCACCCAGCTGCTCCAGCAGCAGAATGCACTGATGCAGCTACTTATTCAGAATCAGAACAACAACGCCAACAATCCACCGCCACCACCCACCGTGGACAACTTGACTCGATTTTTGAGATTGAATCCGCCAGTGTTCTCTAGTAGCACTGAGCCGATTGTGGCTGATGATTGGCTCCGCAAAGTCGGAAGAGAGCTAATCACTGTTGGATGCACTGATGCTGAGAAGGTGCGCTTTGCTGCGCATCAACTGGATGGACCTGCAGCTTCTTGGTGGGAGAACTACACCGCCACCTATCCCATTGGTACCATCACATGGGATCAGTTCCAGCAAGCCTTCCGCACCGCTCATGT
Organism: Aegilops longissima; assembly: GCA_021605205.1. Classification (NCBI taxonomy): domain Eukaryota; kingdom Viridiplantae; phylum Streptophyta; class Magnoliopsida; order Poales; family Poaceae; genus Aegilops; species Aegilops longissima. Next base: position 257,166,269 of record CM038680.1, on the reverse strand, counting down.
CTCAGCTGGAGCCATGAGTCTGAAGAAGCGTGAGTTCCGCAACTTACGCCAGGGAACCGCATCTTGTGGCATAATGCGTGGATGAATTCAACAAGCTCTTCGCTATGCCCCGATGATGTGGCCACGATGATGCATAAGCGGGAGAAGTTCCTTGAGGGACTCAATGATGAAGCGAGCATGCGGCTTATTGTGGCTACCTTCAACAACTACCGAGGAGCTGGTAGACAAGGCCACCATTCTTGAAGGCAAGCAGCAGCAGATCGAAGTCGCAAGCGGAAGTACAGCCAGGGAAGCACAACTCGGGAGCTCATCGAAGCCCGCTATGCACCATACTCGGGAGGGCACACCCATCATAACCATGGAGGTCATAACCATGGAGGAAATGGGAACAACCGCAGCCAGGACAACAAGTCAGGCCATGGCAATGGAAATGGAAATGGAAATGGCAATCAACACCGTTCTGCCCCGGCTCCGAAGGATCTGAGCCACATCACCTGCTTCAAGTGCCAGAAGACAGGGCACTATGCCACCAACTGCCCGGAGGCCAAGCAGAGGAATGTAAATGGCAATGGAGGCTCAGCGAAGAAGCCCAATCCGTTCCCTCGTGCTCAGGTGAACCACATCGACGTGGAGGACGTCTATGATCAGCCAGACACTGTGGTTGGTAAGTTTTTATTGAATTCCCGTCCAGTTTTGGTACTATTTGATTATGGTGCAACGCATTCATTCATATCAAGGGTAGTTGTGGAAAAGTACGGGTTGCCCACTAAAACCCTTAGAAGCCCCCTTCGCGTCGGTTCCGCAGGAGGAGAAATGATGGCGGCGTGGCTGTCATGCAACCCTCAACATCGGGAACCATAAATTTCCGCAAACCTCATAGTGTTGGAAACCTGGACCTTGGATGTAATCCTAGGCATGGATTGGTTGACAAAGTTCAAGGAAACATAGATCGTGCTCAAGAAGTCTATTCTCGCTCACCACCCCGGAGCAGAAGAGGATCAAGTATGTAGGCAGGCACAGCCAGATGAAGAACCAGGTGCATTCCCTCACGGGAGTTGTTCAGGAAGAAGTGCCAGTAGTGCAAGAATTTCCCGATGTATTTCCGGAGGAATTACCAGGAATGCCACCGGACAGGGACATTGAATTTCCGATCGAGCTATTGCCCGACACAGCCCCAATATCCAAGAGACCTTATCGGATGCCACCGAATGAGTTGAAAGAGATCAAGGATCAAATTAATGAGTTATTGGAGAAAGGATATATTCGTCCAAGCTCATCACCTTGGGGAGCCCCAGTTCTTTTGGTAGAGAAGAAGGATGGAAGCTTGAGGATGGTTGTGGATTATCGTGCATTGAACGAAGTAACCATCAAGAACAAGTACCCTCTGCCGATGATTAACGACTTGTTTGATCAGTTAGTTGGAGCCAAGGTATTCTCTAAGATCGATCTTCGATCAGGGTATCATCAGTTGAAGATCCGTGAAAAGGATATACCCAAAACAACATTCACTACCAGGTATGGTTTATATGAGTATACCGTCATGTCATTTGGATTGACTAATGCTCCTGCGTACTTCATGAATTTGATGAACAAGGTGTTTATGGAATATCTGGACAAGTTTGTCGTGGTGTTCATCGATGATATATTGATTTTCTCCAAGAGCGAGGAAGAGCATAAGGAACATTTGCGTTTAGTTCTGGAGAAACTTCGAGAACATCAGTTGTATGCCAAGTTCAGCAAATGTGAATTTTGGCTGAAGGAAGTTGGATTCCTCGGACATGTTATTTCAGGAGAAGGAATAGCAGCTTGATCCCGCCAAGGTGGAATCGATCACCGATTGGCGATCACCCACCTCGATCAAAGAGATCCGCAGTTTTCTCGGACTCGCAGGATATTATCGGAGGTTCATTGAGAACTTCTCGAAGATTGCCAAGCCCATGATTGAACTGTTGAAGAAGGAAGCCAAGTATGTTTGGACCGAGGAATGTGAAGCCAGTTTTCAGGAATTGAAGAAACGGTTGGTCACAGCCCCGATCTTGATTTTGCGGACATACACAAGGAATACCAGGTCTATTGTGACGCTTCTCGTCAAGGACTCGGAGGAGTACTAATGCAGGAAGGAAAAGTTGTAGCTTATGCCTCCGCACAGCCACGACCTCATGAGATGAATTATGCCACACATGATTTGGAGTTAGCAGCCGTGGTGCATGCACTCAAGACACAGAGACATTTCCTTATCGGAAACCGTTGTGATGTTTACACAGATCACAAGAGCTTGAAGTATATTTTCACGCAGAAGGAATTGAACCTCGAGGCAGAGGAGATGGCTAGAGTTGATAAAGGACTATGACATGAGATTGCATTACCACCTGTAAAGCTAATGTTGTAGCAGATGCTTTGAGCCGTAAGAGTTATGTGAATACTCTTACCGCAGGAGGATTACCCCAGGAGTTAGTCGATGACCTCAGAGATCTCCGACTGGAGATAGTTCCGAGAGGATTTGTTGCAACTCTGGAAGTTCAGTCCACTTTGGCCGAAAGGATTCGTGAAGCCCAGAAGTCGGACAAGGAAATTGATGAGATTAAGCAAAAGATGGATGAAGGAAAAGCTAAAGGATTCCGTAAGGATGAGCACGGAACTATATGGTTCGAGGATCGTATTTATGTGCCCAATGATCCCGAACTCAGGAAGCTAATTCTTCAGGAGGCTCATGATTCACCGTACTCGATTCACCCGGCAACACCAAGATGTACCGGATTTGAAGCAAAGTTTACGGTGGGCGGTATGAAGAAGGATATTGCCGAGTACGTAGCAAGATATGCGATGTTTGTCAACGTGTAAGGCGAACATCGAAGCCAGCAGGTTACTTCAACCTTTGCGATTCCCGATTGGAAATGGGAGAAACTTGGTATGGACTTCATCACGGGATTACCGGGACCCGTTCAGGTTATGATTCTATCTGGGTAGTGGTTGATCGTTTGACCAAGGTAGCTCACTTCATTCCGTGAAGACTACCTATACCAGTGCTAAGTTGGCCAAGATATACATGACCAGGATCGTATGTCCGCATGGAGTTCCGAGGAAAATCGTGTCGATAGAGGAACACAGTTTACCTCAAAGTTTTGGAAGCGATTGCATGAAACTTTGGGTGCGAGGCTGGAATTGAGACAGCTTTTCATCCATGACAGATGGACAGACCGAGAGAGTCAATCAGATTACGGAGGACATGTTGAGAGCTTGTGTGCTAGACTATGGGTCTAGCTGGGATGATAATTTGCCATATGCAGAATTCTCATACAACAACAGTTATCAATCCAGTCTAAAGATGGCCCCTTCAAGCTCTATACGGAAGGAGGTGCGAACACCATTCTTTGTGGGATAGTGTTGGAGATCGATCACTTTTCGGTTCCGATCTTATCAGGATTCGAAGAAAGTCAAGCTGATATGAGACAGGCTCAAGATAGCACAGTCGAGACAGAAGAGTTATGCAGACAGTAAGCGCAAGGAAGTAACTTACGAAGTGGGAGACCGAGCATATCTTCGTGTGTCTCCACTTCGTGGAATCAAGAGGTTTGGTGTCAAAGGAAGTTAGCACCCGATTCATTGGCCCTACAAAATCCTTGAGCGTCGTGGAGAGGTTGCTTACAAGTTGGAATTGCGGAAGGATTGTCCGGAGTTCATGATGTCTTCCATGTTTCTCGGTGAAGAAGTGTCATGCCGACATGGCGATGTTCCGTTGAGAGACACAAAGTGCCCTAGAGGCCATACAGCTTGACAAAGGTGATCGACATACAAAGAGAAACCCGTCCGGATTCTCGAGACTGCAAGCGAGTCACCCGCAGCAAGGTCATCAAATTTTGCAAGGTCTTTGTGGAGTCACCACACCGAGGAAGAAGCCACACGGGAGCTTGAAGAAGACCTTCTTGAGATCACCCGCACCTATTGCTAGTTAACCTGAATCTCGAGGGTGAGATTCATCTTAAGGTGGTAGGTTTGTAACATCCCAAATTTCCTATTTGGAATGTTTTACAATTATAGCTAAGCATCCTATGCATCCTGTTTGAATTTGAATGCCATTTGGAGTTTCAGAGAAATTTTGAGTTTTGAATTTGAATTCAAACTTTGGCAAGTGAGAAACATTTCAAAAACTAAGCCCGATAAATACTTGATCAAAAGTATGAGAGGAGTAAACATGACACTCCAAAAATATCGAGGAAAACATTGCCAAAAGATTTGGATTCAAATCTGAATTTTATTTGAATTTGAAAAAATGGATTTTTATAAAGTTTGGATTTTGCCTTTGGAAAAATGTTCAAATGAAAGGAATATTCCTGATCATTTTGGTATATATATACCCTATATAAAATATTTATATTTTAAAAGTTATACTCTGTTTTGTTTTATTTTAAAAAATAAATTTCAAAAAAAAAAACCCACCCCAGCGTGGCTAAATCCTGCCCGCCAGTATGCCAAGACCCACCACTGGCCCGGCCAGCGGCCCACTGCCAGCCAGCGCCAGCCGACCGAGCCGCCCACTCACCACACCTCGCCCAAAGCGCTCACGCCAGCCGCCCCTCGCCTCGCCTCTCTCTCTCATCAGCAGTGAGGCCCGCCCCATCGTCTACCCTCGCCACGCCACGCCGTCGCCCATGCGGATCACCGGATCGAAGGATCCGGATTCGATCCGTCCCGATCGCCTTCAAAGCTAGCCGAGGCCCCGCTATAAAGCCCACGCCCGCACCCCATTCCCCCCTAGCCCTCGCGGAACCCCTCTCCCTCTCGCTCGAGCACGCCGGAGTCCGAAGCTCCCCGCCGCCATACTAAATCGCCGTCGCCGCCCTAGACCACCCGGTCACCCCGACTCCACCAATCCTTCCCGAGCTTCCCGCACCCGCCTGCTACTTCCCGACCTCCCGACGCTCAAGCCCTCACTGCACTCTCGCCGCGCTTGCTTGCCGTCGGACGCCGATGAAGTCGCCGGAGACTCCCCGTCCGATCCCAAATGGACGGCTAAGATTAGACCTCAAGGGGTATGTTTTATTTAGAAAACCGCCGATTAAATCCGGTTTATTATTTAGTTAGGTTTTATTTTAGCCGGTCCGTTTAGTTTAGCCCTAGGCCCGTTTAGGCTATTTGACGACAGTCGTAGTTTAGGCCCATTAGGCCTTTTCTTTTATTTTGTTTTTCTGTTTTAACAGAATAGTTTCTGTTTTGAAAAATTCATATCTTTTATTCTGTTTATTATTTTTAGGTGATTCTTTTTTGTTGGTTTGCAAATTTTATGTAGTTTCTGTAGAATATATATTTAGCTATGTTAAAATTAATTAAAATTTCTTTATTTTAGTTTTAGTCAGAATAGTAAATCTGCTATAACTTGAGTTAGAAAAATTATTTTTGGATGATTCTTTTGTCCCAACTTTATTTTGTCATTGCCAAACCATAAAAATTAACTTGGGTATTTTAGGATTAATAAATGAATAGTTTTAAGCAGAATCTCATTAATCTTAATTAATTAACTAGCTACTGTTTTCCTAATATTTTAATTAGTAAATAAATTTATTTTTAACTTGTGATTGATTATTCTAGGTTAGTTTCTGCCACTCTAATATATGAACTTTTATTTATAATTAATAAAAGTTTTATTTTATTTTCTTAATAGAAATTGGATTAGGCCTAATAGGAGTTTTATAATAGATTTTAAATTAGTTCTTTTTGCTCCTAGTTGCTTAGTGCTTCCTTTTCTGTTAAGTTAACCTAAAACCATGATTAGGTTATGTTGAGAAAATTTTGTTATATAAAAATACTTTTAGTTGTTGTTTGAAGTAGGAAAAACTTTGAATTGGTTTTCTTTGAGTTTTCCTTTGGATTTGGTTTTGGTTGTTTTGGTGTGTTATGTTACTTTTGTTATGTTGTTATGCTATGTGATCCTATTGCTATATGCTTATTGTGATTTGTTTGTCTCGGTAGAGTTTCCGGAGTGCGAAGCTTGCTACTATGAATCTTTAGCTTACGAGGATCATCAGCAAGGCAAGTTTTGATCATGTTATTTCTATACCTATGTTTTTGTGCATTAGAATTGTCACCACCCCACCATGCATGCAGTAGTGAAATTTTGAAGTTATTAAACTTGAGTAGTATCATGTGGTAGGATGAACCAATCCCCTTGTTACCATGACCCCGGGACGAAGTAGTTTACTTTGCTATTGCTCGTAGACGGGTTTGGTTGAGTGAAATTCATAAGCAAGATGTGAGAGTCAATGATGATGACAACCCCATGAACTACAATGATCAAGATGGACTTCGGAAATTCACTCTTTGGGTGGAGGGCGGTTGTGGGCACCTGGAGAACCCAGTGGTTGGCGGGATGCATGGAGAAGTGCCATGACATCTTGCGGAAAGCTTCACCCAGCCACGAAGAGAAGGATGGATGCCCCATGACCGAAGCTTACATGCAGCCGCAAGCCATTATGGGCTCTGGCTGGGTTGACCCTAGTAGTGACGCTGGCTGGACGGTACTACGAGATGTAGAAGAAAAGAGGATTGGATGGGTACGGCAGTAGCAGAAGAACTCTTTGGAAGACCCTGTTTCATTCGTCCGTCTTCAAACACCATGAAGTGCGAAGACTTAAAAGGAGGAATGATTCTTGCGGGAAAGTCGCAACCCTCTGCAGAGTTAAAGATCTAATCGATTAGCCGTGTCCCCGGTTACGGACAATTTGAGCCTCTGGAACTTGGAAGTATTCGGATATCTCAACACTAAAACTAATAAATTTAATTTGAGGGGTTTATGACTTAATAATTTGGGATTGAGATATTGGTTGGCGGAACCATCTCAATAACTACCAACAATTGTAGTAATTTGCAAACAAGTCCACTGTAGTAGGGAAAAATTTGCTTTTCGCAAAATGATGAAACTTAGAGCCCCACAGCCAAAAATGCATATAGTGATAGTAAGTTTATTATTGTGATTCTTCATGACTTGCCAGCTTATTCCAAAAGCTGACCTACATGGCTGCAACGTCTTATGTTGCAGAGGTATATTCCGATCAGGAGTGAGGCTACGCTCCGCGCTTGGCGATTGCCCTTTGGAGTCGGATGGACTCGCTTTACTTCGACGCTTTCGCAGCATTAGTAGTTTATTTCTCATGAGTTGGCCTTGAGCCAAATTTATTCCCTTGTAATAAAGACTCTATATGAGAATCGTGTAATGATATTCAGGTGTGATTGAACTTTGATTACTTTATCGATGTCTTGTGAGTACCAAAGCATGATCTTGGGATGGCATGCACCACGAGACTTGACCGATTTTGGGTCAGGTCGCTACATCCCTCCTCGTCATGGAGAGCGCGGGATGATGAAGATGGCCACCGGTGATGGGTTCCCCTCGGCAGGTGCCGAACGGGCTCCGAGAGGTTTTGGTGGCTCTGAGAGGCTTGCGACGGCGGAACTCGTGATCTATCTTCTATTTTGGAAGTTTTACGATCGTAGGGATATATGGGTGCAGGGGTGCGTCGGTGGAGCTTGGGGCCCCACGAGGGGGGGCGCCCTAGGGGTGGCGCGCCCCACCCTCGTGGCCAGCTCCGTATCTTGACGTAGAGCCCAAGCCTATCCGGTGGCTTTCCTTCCAAAAATAACTTCTCCAGATTGATTTCGTTCCGTTTGACTCCGTTTGATATTCCTTTTCTTGAAACTTGAAATAGGCATAAAACAACAAATCTGGGCTGGGCCTCCGGTTAATAGGTTAGTCCCAAAATAATATAAAAGTGGATAATAAAGCCCAATATTGCCTAAAACAGTAGATAATATAGCATGGAGGAATCAAAATTATAGATATGTTGGAGACATATCAAGCATCTAAGCTTAATTCCTGCTCGTCCTCTAGTAGGTAAATGATAAAAAGATAATTTTGATGTGGAATGCTAGTTGGCATAATTTCAATGTAAATCTTCTTAATTGTGGTATGAATATTCAGATCCGAATGAATACAAAATAAAAGTTCATATTGATAAAAGAAATAGTAATACTTCAAGCATACTAATCAAAGTAATCATGTCTTCTCAAAATAGCATGGCAAAAGAAAGTTCATCCCTACAAAATCATATAGTTAGGCTATGCTTCATTTTCGTCACACAAAGATGTTCCCAACTTCTATACCCCTGATGACAAGCCAAGCAATTATTTCATACTTCAATAATCTCAAACTTTTTCAACCTTCACGCAATACATGAGCGTGAGCCATGGATATAGCACTATGGGTGGAATATAATATGATGATGGGGATTGTGTGGAAATGACAAAAAGGAGAAAGTCTCACATTGACGAGGATAATCAACGGGCTATGGAGATTCCCATCAATTGATGTCAACATGAGGAGTAGGGATTGCCATGCAACGGATGCACTAGAGCTATGAATGCTCAACAAAAGAAAACTAGTGGGTGTGCATCCAACTTGCTTTCTCATGAAGACCTAGGGCATTTGAGGAAGCCCATCGTAGGAATATACAAGCCAAGTTTTATAATGAAAAATTCCCACTAGTATAAAAAGACAACTTATGAGACTCGCTATATGAAAAACATGGTGCTACTTTGAAGCACAATATATGAGACTCACTACATGAAGAACAAGGTGCTACTTTGAAGCACAAGTGTGGAAAAATAGATAGTAACATTGCCCTTTTTATTTATTTTCTTTTTTTGGGCCTTTCCTTTTTTTTGGCCTTTTTTTTATTGGGCAATGCTCTAATAATGATGATCATCACACTTCTATTGATTACAACATAAGGATTACAACTCGAAACTAGAACAAGATATGACTCTATATGAATGCCTCCGGCAGTGTACCGGAATGGTGCAATGAATCAAGAGTGACATGTATAAAAAATAATGCATGGTGGCTTCGCCACAAATACGATGTCAACTACATGATCATGCAATGGCAATATGACAAAAGTAAAGTATGTCATGATGATGATGAACGGAACGGTGGAAAGTTGCATGGCAATATATCTCGGAATGGCTATGGAAATGCCATAATAGGTAGGTATGGTGGCTGTTTTGAGGAAGATATAGGGAGGTTTATGTGTGATAGAGCGTATCATATCACGGGGTTTGGATGCACCGGCGAAGTTTGCACCAACTCTCAAGGTGAGAAAGGGCAATGCACTGTACCGAAGAGGCTAGCAAAGGCGGAAAGGTAAAAGTGCGTATAATCCATGGACTCAATTTAGTCAAAAGAACTCATATACTTATTGAAAAAATTTAGAATTCATCAAAAATCAAGTACTACGCGCATGCTCCTTGGGGATAGATTGGTAGGAAAAGACCATCACTCGTCCCCGACCGCCACTCATAAGGATGCACAAGCCAGGTACACTTCATGTTTCAATTTTTTTACACAACTTCCATACGTGCATGCTATGGGACTTGCTAACTTCAACACAAGCATTCTTTAAATTCACAACTACTCAACTAGCATGACTCTAATATCACCATCTTCATATCTCAAAACAATTATCAAGCATCAAACTTTTCTTAGTATTCAACGCACTCAAAAGAAAGTTTCACATATCTTGAATACCAAGTATATTAGGATTTTAAGCAAATTACCATGCTATTTAAGACTCTCAAAATAATATAAGTGAAGCATGAGAGTTCATCCATTTCTTAAAAAATAAAACTACCACCATGCTCTAAAAGATATAAGTGAAGCACTAGAGCAAACAACAAACTACTCCAAAAGATATAAGTGAAGATCAATGAGTAGTCGAATAATTATGCAACTATATGAAGACTCTACCATTTAATAATTTCAGATCTTGGTAATTTATTCAAACAGCAAGCAAAGCTAAAGAAAATAAAATGACGCTCCAAGAAAAACACATATCATGTGGTGAATAAAAATATAGCTCCAAGTAAAGTTACCGATGAACGAAGACGAAAGAGGGGATGCCTTCTGGGGCATCCCCAAGCTTAGACGCTTGGTTATCCTTGAATATTACCTTGGGGTGCCTTGGGCATTCCCAAGCTGTAGCGACCCGACCTCAGACGGTCAAGCCTCTGTGTTGTTGTGCCATCCCTGGATCAGTATGCTGGCACACACAGTACATCAATGTATATATCAAAGTGCAATCACATGTATAAATAACGTAAAATGATATATACCTCATAATACTCAGCGGAAACAATCAAACGGGTGTGGAGTCCCATCAACGCCATCGGCAGGTTGAGTGTAGACCGTAACCCTGTATCTTAACTCTTACTCGTCGAGGAAAATCCTGCAACATGATACGTTGCAGCCGTGTAGGTCAGTACATTGAATGTACCGGCAAGATCACAACATGAGAAAATAGATGATAAAACTATACTATATGCAATATGGCTTTGTGGCTCTGTGACTGAGTTTTGTTTTGCATAAAAGCTGGTTTTATTTTCCCTACATCAAAGGAATAAATGGAGTCTGTACTATGGAGTTTCTATCATGACATGGTTCCGCCAACCGATGTCTCATAGCCCAAAATCATCATAAGTTGCCCACAATTTAGTTATCAATCCGGTGTTGAGAGTTCCGAGATAGATCCAAGTCCAGATGCTCAAATTGTCCGTAATCGGGGACACGGCTAATCGATTAGGTTTAAACCCTCTGCAGAGGTTTGTACACTTTACCCGCAAGATTCGATCCCTCTTTTACGTTCTCGCACTTGAGGTGTTTGAGAACAAGACGACCAAACATGGTCTTCCAAGAGTTCCTCGACCACCGTCCGGTACTCATCCCATCCTACCGTAGTTCTACATCTGCTAGCACCGTCCCAGCCAGAGTCACAACTAAGGTCAACCAAGCCGAGCCCATAATGACTTGCGGTTGCACGGGTAAGCTTCGGGCATGAAGTATTCTTCCGTCTCTTTGAGTCTGGGTGAAGCTTTCCGCAAGATGTCATGGCGCTTCTCCATGCATCCCGGCCAACCATTGGTTTATCCAGGTGCCCGTCAACAAATCCTTCACCCGATGGTTTGTATTGAATTCTTGTCTTGAGTCTTGAAGTCTTGAGGCCTTGAAAATGCAGTCATTGCAGATGCCATCATGGAGTTGTCGTCATTGGCGAGAGTCCTCCTTCTTCACACCACTCTCGAGCACTCATACCAACCCGTCTACTATAGCGTAGCATAAAACTAAATAACGTCCCGGGCTTGGTAACAGGGTGATGGGTGCTTACCTCATGCATACTACTCAACTTCAAGAATCAATAACACTACTGGAGGTGGTTGCAAAGATGCCACTAAGTGCAATAAAACATAGGTATGAAAGCATGGTCAAAGTGAACTTGCCTTGTTGACGATCTTCGAAAACTAGGGACTCGTGGTAGCAAGCTTCGCACTCCGGAAATTCTACCGAGGCAAACAATAACTATAGTAAGCACATAGCATATGATCACTTAACACAATAGCATAGTAACATAACACACCAAAACAAACGAATCAAAACCCAGAGGAAAAACTCGAAGAAAACCCAATCAAAGCTTTCCTTCATCAAACAACAACTAAAAATAGTTTTACATAACAAAAATTTTCTCAACATAACCTAACCATGGGTTTATGTTAACTTAACATAAAGGGATGCATTAAGCAACTAGGAGCAAAAAGAATCAATTTAAAAGCTATAGTAAAACTCCTATTAGGCCTAATTCAATTTCTATTAAGAAAATAAAATTAAAAGTTTTATTTATTATAAATAAAAGTTCATCCTATAAAGTGACAGAAACTATCCTAGAATAATCAATCACATGTGAAAAAATAAATTCATTTACTAATTAAAATAATAGGAAAACAGTAGCTAGTTAATTAATTAGGATTAACAAGATTCGGCTTAAAACTATTTTTTATTAATCCTAAAATACCCAAATTAATTCCTATGGTTTGGCAATGTCAAAACAAAGTTGGGACAAAAGAATCATATAAAATAATTTTCCTAACTCATGTTATAACAGATTTACTATTTTGACTAAAACTAAATTAAAGCAATTATAAATAATTTTAACATAGCTAATTATATTTTCTACTGAAACTATAGAAAATTTGCAAACCAACAAAAAAAATCACTCAAAATATTGAGTATATAAAAGATATGAATTTTTCAAATGGAACTATTCTCCTAAAACAGAAAACGAAAATAAAAAAAAGCGGCTAAATGGGCTAACTAACGCTTCTGCGTAATATAGCTAAACAGGCCCTAGGGTTAAACTGAATCGGGCCGGGCTAAATAAAAAACCCTACTTAAAATAAACCGTAACGAACCGGGGTAAAAACCCGGTTTTAATTAAAAGCGCGTACCCCTTCGGGGGTTCTAATCCTAGCCGTAGGATTGGGATCGGACGGGGGAGAGGAACTCCGGCGACTCACCGGCGTCCGACGGCGGCGGAGGCTCGGGCGGCGAGTGCGTTGGCCTCTCCGGTCGTCGGGGAGGTCGGCGGAGGGCTCCGGCAGAAAGGGCGACGAGGGGTGGTCAGTGGAGTGGGTGGAGCTCGGGAGGGCTAGGCGGCGGCGAGGCAAATGGCGGCGGCGGCGTTGGTAGGTCCCATGAGTCGTGAGGAGGAGGAGGGGTTCGCGAGGGGCAAGGGGAATGGGGTAAAAGGGAGGGGCTTATAGGCGGGGCCTCACCTTGGGCGGGGTGAATCGGGAGGATCGGATCCGGATCCGTCGGGATCCGGCGAGCGGCGGCGGCGCGGGCGAAAAGGCGGGCGAGGTTGAAGGAGGTGGTGGCCCACCCGTCAGTGAGGGAGAGAAGGCGCCATGGTCGGTCGACCGGTCCAAGCGATTCGGGCGCGGGAGGTGGCAGGCCGTTGGCTGGCTCATTGGGCCGCTTTGGTGGCGCTTTGGCCGGGCCGGCTCGGTGGCCGCCTGGGCTGTTGGCTGGGCCGGTTGGTCTGGCCGGCGCCCAGGATTTTTCTTATTTTATTTTTAAAAAATAAAACAGAGTTAAAATATAAAATATAAATATTTTATATAGGACATATATATATCAAAATGATCAGGGGAATATTCCCTATCATTTGAACATTTTTCCAGGGGCTAAATCCAAACTTTATAAGAATTCATTTTTTTCAAATTCAAATGAAACTCAAATTTGAAAAGTGTTTTCAAGATACTTTCAAATGACTTTAAATTTGATTCTTTTTAACCTCCAACTCATATTTCATATAATTGAAGAAGTCATTTTATCTTCTCTCATGAAAATCGTAGAGTTGCATAAAGCTTTGAATTTGGAATATTTCCAGTTGAAATTCAAATTTTTCCAAAACCCTTTTCATTCCAAAATGGAAGAAGTCATGTCATCTTCTCTCTAGGGTTTGGTGTTGGAATGAACTTGAATTCATTGGGATCCAAAAAGGCAGAGGGGAAAGTTTGGGAAAGTCATTTCATTCCCTCTCATTCAACTTTCAAAAGTTTCAAATTCCACTCAATTTCACTCAATCAATCAAACAAATAATCAGACAACAAGCATAGTTATTTATCTAATATAACATTCCAAAATTTTAGAATTTTGGGATGTTACACAAGCTTAGGATCCTGCCACTCCTTGTTCCATAATCCATCGAATCTTTATCCAAAACTTGAAAACTTCACAACACAAAACTTAACAGAAAACTCGTGAGCTCCGTTAGCGAAAGAAAACAAAACACCACTTCAAGGTACTGTAATGAACTAATTATTTATTTATATTGGTGTTAAACCTACTGTATTCCTACTTCTCTATGGATTATAAACTATTTTACTAGCCATATATTCATCAAAATAAGCAAACAACACACGAAAAACAGAATCTGTCAAAAACAGAACAGTCTTTAGTAATCTGTAACTAACGCAAACTTCTGGAACTCCAAAAATTCTAAAATAAATTTTTGGACCTGAGTAATGTTCCTAGTAATCATTTGCAAAAAGAATCAACTAAATAGCACTCTCCAGTAGAAAGTTCTAGCTAATCTCGTGAGCGCTAAAGTTTCTGTTTTTTACAGCATGATCATAAAGACTTCACCCAAGTCTTCCCAAAGGTTCTACTTGGCACAAACACTAATTAAAACACAAAACCACATCTAAACATAAGCTAGATGGATTATTTATTCCTAAACATAACCAAAAATCAAGAAACTAAAATAAAATTGGGTTGCCTCCCAACAAGTGCTAACGTTTAAAGCCCCTAGCTAGGCATGATGATTTCAATGATGCTCACATAAAAGATAAGAATTGAAACATAAAGAGAGCATCATGAAGAATATGACTAGCACATTTAAGTCTAACCGACTTCCTATGCATAGGGATTTTGTGAGCAAACAACTTATGGAAACAATAATCAACTTGCATAGGAAGGTAAAACAAGCATAACTTCAAAACTTTAAGCACATAGAGAGGAAACTTGATATTATTGCAATTCCTACAAGCATATATTCCTCCCTCAAAAATATTTTCAGTAGCATCATGAATGAATTCAACAATATAACCAGCACCTAAAGCATTCTTTTCATGATCTACTTGCATAGAAATTTTACTACTCTCCACATAAGCAAACTTCTTCTCATTCGGAATAGTGGGAGTATCATAAGAGACTTGAACACTAAAAATTGTTTCCACATTAAAAGAGTAATGTTCAGAGAAAGGGTAATCATAATCATGACAAGTTTTATAAATATAATCATCACTTCTCTTTATAGCATAAGTTTTATCACAATAATCATCATAAGTAGCAACTTTGTTCTCATCATAATCGATTGAAACCTCTTCCGAAATAGTGGATACATCACTAAATAAAGTCATGACCTCTCCAAATCCACTTTTATAAATATTATAGATTCAACATCCTCCAATATTGTGGGATCACTACTTCCTAAAGTTGACACTCTTCCAAACCCACTTTCATCAATATAATCATCATAGGTAGAAGGCATGCTATCATCATAACAACTTTGCATATCATGACTTGGGAGGCTAAAAATATTATCATTATTAAGCATAGCATCCCCATGCTTGGGACAAACATTAATTGCAGCAAATATATTCTCAAGTATGTCATCCTCATCAAACATAGCTTCCCCAAGCTTGGGCCTTTTCATATCATAAGTATAATCATTCTCATCATTAATAGTATGGATAACACCAATAGTATAGCAATTATTATATTCTTCCAAGCAAGTGCCAAAAAGATTTTCAAGATCATAAGGGGTATCATTATCTTCCCAATCATAATCATCACAACAAGCAATAGGCATAACTAGATCATCATCAAGTATATCATCTTCATTTTCATGAGGCACATCAATAATAGGAGCAACTTTATTTGGGAGAGATACCTTTTTACCTCTCTTCCTTTTTCTTTTCTTCTTCTTCATCACATCATGTGTGGGTTCAATCCTCTTTTTGGAACTCCTTGTTAATGAGATTGGTTGAGTAGAAGGCTCCTCCTCGTTACCTGATTCATCATAAGAAATAATAGGAGGATATTGGGAAGTCTCTTCCCTTTCATTAGTATTCTCTTCATCCTCTATTTGTTTTCTTTTCTTTATGTAATTGGCATATAAGGATTTTCAATACAATTCACCGCACAATACATATAAATTTTCTCTAGATCAAAATCAAGAATTCTATCAAGATTAAATTTTGGAATACCCTCGGTTATACGTTTCATTTCTTCATACCCCAAAAGAAGGCTAAGCTCTTTATGATGCTCAAGGGTAATCAAATTATCACAATATTTGGACACGACTTGATCATGAAACAAGTAGCATCGGAGCTTTAAATGACCATGTTCATTGCAAAGTTCACAAGGGGCATGAAAATATTGAATCTTTCAACACATTCATCTAGCTCTTCTTGCAACAATTTGGTTTCTAAGTACTTATGCCTCTTGCAATATCTATCTTCCCTATTTGGTGTGTACTTGCAAACCCAATTTACTCCACAAAAATTGACATGTTTATAGGAGGCATTTTCATCATAACTAGTGCAATCATCATTAGCATCATGGATATTCAAGGAGTTCATACTAACAACATTGCAATCATGCTCATCATTCAAAGATTTAGTGCCAAACATTTTAATGCATTCTTCTTATAACACTTTGGCACAATTTTCCTTTCCATCATACTCACGAAAGATATTAAAAAGATGAAGCGTATGAGACAAACTCAATTCCATTTTTTTGTAGTTTTATTTTATAAACTAGACTAGTGCTAAAACAAGAAACAAAAAGATTCGATTGCAAGATGTAAAGATATACCTTCACTTATCTAGCCTCCCCGGCAACGGCGCCCGAAAAGAGCTTGATGTCTACTACGCAACCTTCTTCTTGTAGACGTTGTTGGGCCTCCAAGTGCAGAGGTTTGTAGGACAGTAGCAAGTTTCCCTCAAGTGGATGATCTAAGGTTTATCAATCCATGGGAGGCGTAGGATGAAGATGGTCTCTCTCAAGCAACCCTGCAACCAAATAACAAAGAGTCTCTTGTGTCCCCAACACACCCGACACAATGGTAAATTGTATAGGTGCACTAGTTCGGCGAAGAGATGGTGATACAAGTGCAATATGGATGGTAGATATAAGTTTTCGTAATCTGAAAATATAAAAACAGCAAGGTAACAAGTGGTAAAAGTGAGCGTAAACGGTATTGCAATGATAGGAAACAAGGCCTAGGGTTCATACTTTCACTAGTGCAAGTTCTCTCAACAATAATAACATAATTGGATCACATAACTATCCCTCAACATGCAACAAAGAGTCACTCCAAAGTCACTAATAGAGGAGAACAAACGAAGAGATTATGGTAGGGTACGCAACCACCTCAAAGTTATTCTTTCAGATCAATGTATTGGGCTATTCTTGTGTCACAAACAGCCCTAGAGTTCATACTAGAATAACACCTTAAGATACAAATCAACCAAAACCCTAAGGTCACCTAGATACTCCAATGTCACCTCAAGTATCCGTGGGTATGATTATACGATATGCATCATACAATCTCAATTCATCTATTCAAACCAACACATAGAACCTCAAAGAGTGCCCCAAGTTTCTACCGGAGAATCACGACGAAAACGTGTGCCAACCCCTATGCATAGGTTCCCAATGTCATGAAACCCTCAAGTTGATCACCAAAACATACATCAAATGGATCAATAGAATAACCCATTGTCACCACGGTTATCCCACGCAAGACATACATCAAGTGTTCTCAAATCTTTAAATACTCAATCCGATAACATAACTTCAAAGGGGAAACTCAATCCATTACAAGAGAGTAGAGGGGGAGAAGAAACATAAGATCCAAATATAATAGCAAAGCTCGTGATACATAAAGATCGTATCACCTCAAGAACACGAGAGAGAGAGAGATCAAACACATAGCTACTGGTACATACCCTCAGCCCCGAGGGTGAACTACTCCCTCCTCGTCATGGAGAGCGCCGGGATGATGAAGATGGCCACTGGTGATGGGTTCCCCCTCCGGCAGGGTGCCGGAACGGGCTCCCGAGAGGTTTTTGGTGGCTACAGAGGCTTGCGACGGTGGAACTCCCAATCTATCTTCTGTTTTGGAAGTTTTACGATACGTAGGTATATATGGGTGCAGGGGGTACGTCGGTGGAGCTTCGGGGGCCCCACGAGGCAGGGGGCGCGCCCTAGGGGGGTGGGAGCACCCCCACCCTCGTGGCCAGCTCCAGTATCTTCTGACGTAGAGCCCAAGCCTATCCGGTGGCTTTCCTTCCAAAAATAACTTCTCCAGTTGATTTCGTTCCGTTTTGACTCCGTTTGATATTCCTTTTCTTCGAAACACTGAAATAGGCATAAAACAGCAAATCTGGGCTGGGCCTCCGGTTAATAGGTTAGTCCCAAAAATAATATAAAAGTGGATAATAAAGCCCAATATTGCCTAAAACAGTAGATAATATAGCATGGAGGAATCAAAAATTATAGATACGTTGGAGACGTATCATGCACGTCAGGGGATCAACGAGGAAGGCACAAGGCAGGGGGGGCGCCCACCACCCGGGGCACGCCCTCCACCCTCGTGGGCCCCTCGTGGCTCCCCTGACGTATTTCTTCCTCCTATATATACCAATATACCCTAAAACCTTCGGGAACAGAATAGATCGGGAGTTCGCTGCCGCAAGCCTCTGAGCCATGAAAACCAATCGGGACCTGTTCCAAAGCACCACGGAGGGGGGATCCTCACCGTGGCCATCTTCATCATCCCGGCTCTCCATGACGAGGAGGGAGTACTTCACCCTCGGGGCTGAGGGTATGTACCAGTAGCTATGTGTTTGATCTCTCTCTCTGTCTCTCGTGTTCTTGAGGTGGTACAATCTTGATGTATCGCGAGCTTTGCTATTATAGTTGGATCTTATGATGTTTCTCCCCCTCTACTCTCTTGTAATGGATTGAGTTTTCCCTTTGAACTTATCTTATCGGATTGAGTCTTTAATGATTTGAGAACACTTGATGTATGTCATGCGTGGGATAACCGTGGTGACAATGGGTTATTCTATTGATTCACTTGATGTATGTTTTGGTGATCAACTTGCGGGTTCCGCCCATGAACCTATGCATAGGGGTTGGCACACGTTTTCGTCTTGACTCTACGGTAGAAACTTTGGGGCACTCTTTGAGGTTCTATGTGTTGGTTGAATAGATGAATCTGAGATTGTGTGATGCATATCGTATAATCATACCCATGGATACTTGAGGTGACATTGGAGTATTTAGGTGACATTAGGGTTTTGGTTGATGTGTGTCTTAAGGTGTTATTTTACTACGAACTCTAGGGTTGTTTGTGACACTTATAGGAATAGCCCAATGGATTGATTGGAAAGAAAAACTTTGAGGTGGTTTCGTACCCTACCATAATCTCTTCGTTTGTTCTCCGCTATTAGTGACTTTGGAGTGACTCTTTGTTGCATGTTGAGGGATAGTTATATGATCCAATTATGTTATTATTGTTGAGAGAACTTGCACTAGTGAGAGTATGAACCCTAGGCCTTGTTTCCTAGCATTGCAATACCGCTTACGCCACTTTTATCATTAGTTACCTTGCTGTTTTTATATTTTCAGATTACAAAACCTATATCTACCATCCATATTGCACTTGTATCACCATCACTGGCCGAACTAGTGCACCTATACAATTTACCATTGTATTGGGTGTGTTGGGGACACAAGAGACTCTTTGTTATTTGGTTGCGGGGTTGTTTGAGAGAGACCATCTTCATCCCACGCCCCACGGATTGATAAACCTTAGGTCATCCACTTGAGGAAATTTGCTACTGTCCTACAAACCTCTGCACTTGGAGGCCCAACAACGTCTACAAGAAGAAGGTTGCGTAGTAGACATCAGTGTGTCTGAACATCGTATCCATACTTTATTAGATATGGTGCGATTTATGATGTCTCTTACCGATTTACCACTATCGTCTTGGGGTTAGGCATTAGAGACAGCTGCATTCACGTTAAATAGGGCACCATCTAAAAATTCGTTGAGACGACACCGTATGAACTGTGGTTTAGCGAGAAACCTAAGCTGCCGTTTCTTAAAGTTTGGGGTTGTGATGCTTATGTGTGACGCCCTCGATTCAATCATACACTAATCATACACGCAAATGTGTACGATAAAGATCAAGGACTCACGGGAAGATATCACAACACAACTCTAGACACAAACGAAAACAATACAAGCTTTTTATTACAAGCCAGGGGCCTCGAGGGCTCGAATACATAAGCTCCAAAACACAAAAGTCAGCGGAAGCAACAATATCTGAGCACAGACATAAGTTAGACAAGTTGCCTTAAGAAGGCCAGCACAAAAGCAACATTGATCGAAAAGGCAAGGCCTCCTGCCTGGGAGCCTCCTAACTACTCCTGGTCGTCGGCGGTCTCCACGTAGTAGTAGGCATCGGCGGTGGCATCTGGCTCCTGGGCTCCGACATCTGGTTGCATCAACCGGAAAGAAGAAGAAGGGGCAAAGGGGGAGCAAAGCAATGGTGAGTACTCATCCAAAGTAATCGCAAGCAAGGATCTACACTACATATACAACATTCTCAAAGGAAGGTTGTATATGTGGACTGGGTTGCAGAAATGCCAGAATAGAGAGAAGGCCTAGTCCTATCGAAGACTAGCATCTTCTGGAAACCACCATCTTGCAGCAACAGGAGGGAGTAGAGTAGCATAAAGTAAAGTAGTAGTAGTGTTATCAACCTCGGCCGAGATCCTTTCTCGACTCCTGAGAAAGCAATCCCGAGCCATACTATCCGATTATCATCACAATCCATTTCTCATCACAAGTATCCAGTTCTAGTTGTATCGATCGGGATACAACTCCAAGTGTCCGTTATCGAGGACAGGCTATCTATAGATGTTTTCTTCCCTGCAGGGTGCACCAACTTACCCACCACGCCGATTAACTCCGGCGGACACACTTTCTGGGTCATGCCCGCCTCGGCCAAACAATACGCTGCAACCTGACCTAGGCTTAATAGAGAGGTCAGCACGCCGGACTAAACCTGTGCCCCCAGGGTTCATGGGCCATCTCCCCGGGAACTCCTTCACGTTGCGAGGGCGGCCGATGAGCAGACCTAGCTACCTCCTTAAAAAATCAGGTGCTTACCAGTCCAACCCGGCGCGCGCCGCTCAGTCGCTGACGTCTATTAAGCTTCGGCTGATGCATACGACGCAGAACACCCATACTATGCCAACGTGATGGTTAGTGCTATCAGGCCAGAGCCCCCTCGGATCAACTATCCAAATCGTAGTGGATTAGGAACGCGCGGTAACAAGCAGAGACTCACGAAAGATGTGACCCCGTTGTCCCATCTCGAGGACTTGCGGCAAGGGCTAGGAATGCCCGGCCACGCCTCGTAATTATCTCGCGGGCACCCTCCAGGTCAATCCGTCTCCACATCACTCGCGGGTACCCCTCAGGGTCGACTCGCCTTACCAAGTAATAGTGGTAAAGTCCAAGTATTCGTGTGTCCAAACATCAAGGGGAAAACCCGAGGAATCACCCCCGGTGAATTCCACTCGATATAATCATCAAAGCGAACGTAAGAGGAACCACCCCCGAGGTTCACACTTGAGGGGTTGCACGACAGAGTCGTATCGGAAGTGGTTAAGGCGGAATCACCCTCGATGACCACGACCGAATAGCTACACTATAGGGTTAACATCAGAAGTGTTGTAGAGGTCTCACCCTCGGCACTCGATAGTAACCCATTACTGTCGAGCAACTAAGGGGAAAGTGATGTGCGGTGCCGGGGCCTGGTCTTCGATCCCGTTGATCGGGACTTCAATGATGAAGCAGGGGCAACAAGGACAAGGTGAAGGTCACTGATGGATCACTAACCAACCTATACTAAGCACTTTAGGATAAGCAGCTAGGTAACAATGAGCAGGTTACGAAAGCAGGTTATGCATCAGAACATGAGCAAACAATAACAGTAGCAAAATCTAATGCAAGCATGAGAGAATGGAATGGGCGATATCGGGATGATCAAAGGGGGGCTTGCCTGGTTGCTCTGGCAAGGAGGGGTCATCGTCGACGTAGTCGATCACAGGGGCGGCATCGGTCTTGGGGTCTACTGAAGAGAAGAGGGGGAAGAAACAGTAAATATAAAGCAAACAGAGGTACTACTAAGCATGACAAGACGACAAGCAGAACAGGGGACTACCTAACGTAGTACTGCACGACATAGGTGAAGAATTCAACAGGAATGTATTCGGTTCGGACTAATGTCGAGACGGATGACCGGAGGGGGAATGTTCCATGTTCAGCATGCTAGGGGCATGTGACAGATGAACGTACGTCGTATTCGGAAACTTTGGATTTTTCTGAGCAACTTTCATGTAGAGAACATTTTCATCGGAGCTACGGTTTAATTTCTATGAATTTCTAAAGGTTTAAACATTTTCTGGAATTAAATAAATTAGCAGAAGGGTTTATTGCGTCAGCATGACGTCACAGTGACATCAGCAGTCAGCAGGGCAGCTGACCAGGTCAAACCTGGCCTGTGGGTCCAGTATGACCCACATGTCATCCTTTGTTAATCTAATAGTGTATTAAACTAACTAATCTAGGTTAATTAGCTACTGGACCCCACCTGTCATAGACTAATTAGCTAAGCTAATCAGTTTAATTATTAAAACATTTTAATTAGAGGAATAAGCGGTGGAGCCCGCACGTCAGTGGTTGGGGCCTGCCCAGTCAGTAGTTGACCGAAGTCAACAGGACAGCCGGGCCCCAGGGGCCCACGGGTCAGCGACCGAGGGTGTGGCCCCAGGTGTGCCACGTCGGCAGTGGTCGGCGTTTCGCCATCGGCGACGCCTAAACACGGCGGAGCCGCTCGAGCCGCGTCAGAAACACGTTTTACGGCGCCGTTCGGCGCACGGCTGGGTCTGTTTGAACGGCGACACGACGCCGCGTTGTTTGGTGGTGGTGGCACGTCCGCGGGTGGTCGGAAACGGCACCGGCGACGAGGTCAGCGGCGGAGCAGCTTCGGGCGAGCGCGGGATCGAGGCCGTGAGGTGCTAGCTGGCTGGCTAAGGGGCTCACTGGCCTCCTGGGAGGGCCAGGAGCACGTGGGGATCGCCGGTCCAGGCAGAGAAGCGTTGGGTGTGCGAGCCCGACGACCATAGCAGACGGCGGAGATCGGCTACGCTGCGAGCTAGCTGCGGAGGAGGCAGAGACGCGCGAGGAGAGGGGGAAGGGGTCGGAGCTCACCTTGGGGGCACACGGTGGCCTGGTGGGTGACTAGGAGCAGCAGTGGCGCGGATTCGGGGCGGCGGCGTTCGTCGGAGCCGAGGGTGAAGGCGAGGTCGTAGTGGTGCTGCGGGGACGTCCCAGTCCGCGTGGCTTGTCGGGGAGGATGAGGAGGTCGAGGCGGAGCCTGGGGCACGTCGGCGAGGCGCCGGGAGGACCAACGGTGGCGAATCGACGCCGGAGACGAAGACGACCGCAGGAGGAAGAAGGGGTCGTCGGGTTCGTGGTGGTGGCTCCCGTATCGCTCCGGTGGGTCCAGAGGGAGTAGCCAAGGACGGTGCATCGTTGTGGCACGGCGAGGCGGCGGAGAGGTGACGGTGGCCGTGGTGACGACGGAGGACGCCGGCGGGCGCGCTCGGGCATTGGGGAGAAAGAGCGAGCGCGAGCGAGGGAGAGAGGGGAGTGGATCTGGGAGAGGGAGTGGGAGAGGTGGCAGGGGGGCCGAGGCGTCGCCCTTATCCCCTCGGGGCGGCGCCGGCGAGGTGGTTTCGGCGGGGACGCCCCCTGTTTGGGCGCAGTCGGTGTAGCAGTGCGCGGGGAGAGAACACGACAAGGACGGGGGAGCGGGCCGACTCCAGTGGGCCGCAGCCCAAGTGATCAGGTGCTTTCTCTCTCGCCCCTCTGCTTTTCCTTTTCTTTTACTGACATTTAAAACAACCACTATTTGCGATTAAATAAGACATCAAATGGGTTTGCAAAATTATGGAGCTTGGGCATTTAATTAAATTGCAGGCTTTTGTACTGACACGAAAAGTTTGGGAGACATAGGAGTTCATTTGAATTTTTCATAATAGGAAAAGTGATTAAATGGGCTGAATTGGTATTGTTTTAATTGCTATAGCCCATTTAGCATTGCGATGATGTAGTTTTTCCTTAACAATTATTTGTTATGGATTAGTTGCTAAATGGTGGACTTTTTTTGCAACCATATCAGTGAAACTTTAAATTTCACTTGCAAATTAAATTTGAATTTGAATTTGATTTTCAAACAAGCGGAAACTTGCATAGTAATCATGATGACATGGCCACCATCAGGGGGAGATTACTGTAGCAAGATTCTCAGGGCATTACATTATGTGAAAAAGTTTCAGCCTGATAAGCTCAAACCCAAATCAGAGAAGTGCGTCTTCATAGGATACCCAAAAGAAACTGTTGGGTACACCTTCTATCACAGATCCTAAGGCAAGATCTTTGTTACTAAGAGTGGATCCTTTCTATAGAAGGAGTTTCTCTCGGAAGAAGTGAGTGGGAGGAAAGTAGAACTTGATGAGGTAATTGTACCTTCTCTCGAATTGGAAGGTAGCTCATCACTGAAATCAGTTCCAGTGATGCCTACGCCAATTAGTGAGGAAGTTAATGATGATGATCATGAAACTTCAGATCAAGTTACTACCGAACCTCGTAGGTCAACCAGAGTACGATCCGCACCAGAGTGGTACGGTAATCCTGTTCTAGAAGTCATGTTGCTAGACCATGATGAACCTACGAACTACGAGGAAGCGATGATGAGCCCAGATTCTGACAGATGGCTTGAGGCCATGAGACCTGAGATAGAATCCATGTATGAGAACAAAGTGTGGACTTTGGTGGACTTGCCCGATGATCGGCAAGCCATTGAGAATAAATGGATCTTCAAGAGGAAGACGAACGCTGATAGTAGTGTTACTATCTACAAAGCTCAACTTGTCAAAAAGGGTTTTTGACAAATTCAAGATGTTGACTACGATGAGATTTTCTCACTCGTATCGATGCTTAAAGTCCGTCCGAATCAGGATTAGCAATTGCCACATTTTATGAAATCTGACAAATGATATCGAAATTGCATTCCTTAATGGATTTATTAAAGAAAAGTTGTATATGATACGACCACAAGGTTTTGTCAATCATAAAGGTGCTAACAAAATGTGCAAGCTCCAGCGATCCATCTATGGACTGGTGCAAGCATCTCGGAGTTGGAATATATGCTTTGATAAGTTAATCAAATCATGTAGTTTTATACAGACTTGCGGTGAAGCCTGTATTTATAAAAAAGTGAGTGGGAGCACTACAACCTTTCTGATAAGTATATGTGAATGACATATTATTGATCAGAAATGATGTAGAATTTTCTAGAAAGCATAAAGGAGTGTTTGAAAGGAGTTTTTCAAAGAAAGACCTCGGTGAAGCTGCTTACACATTGGGCATCAAGACCTATAGAGATAGATCAAGATGCTTGATAAGATTTTTCAATGAGTACATACCTTGACAAGATTTTTGAAGTAGTTCAAAATGGAATAGTCAAAGAAGGAGTTCTTGCCTGTATTGCAAGGTGTGAAGTTGAGTAAGATTCAAAACACAACCACGGCAGAAAATAGAAAGAGAATGAAAGGCATTCCCTATGCCTCAGCCATAGGTTCTATAAAGTATGTTATGTTGTGTACCAAACCTATTGTGTACCTTTCCATGAGTTTGGAAATAGGGTACGATACTGATCCAGGAGTGGATCACTTGACAGCGGTCAAAATTATCCTTAGAAGACTAAGGAGATATTTCTCGGTTATGGAGGTGATAAAGAGTTCGTCGTAAAGAGTTACGCCAATGCAAGCTTTTACACCGATCTGGATGACTCTGAGTCTCAATCTGGATACATATTGAAAGTGGGAGCAATTAGCTAGAGTAGCTCCATGCAGAGCATTGTAGACATAGAAAATTTGCATAATACATACGGCTCTGAATGTGATAGACCCATTTACTAAGCTTCTCTCACAAGCAAAACATGATCACACCTTAGTACTCTTTGGATGTTAATCACATAGTGATGTGAACTAGATTATTGACTCTAGTAAAACCCTTTGGGTATTAGTCACATGGCGATGTGAACTAATCACATCGTGATGTGAACTATTGGTGCTAAATCACATGGCGATGTGAACTAGATTATTGACTCTAGTGCAAGTGGGAGACTGAAGGAAATATGCCCTAGAGGCAATAATAAAGTTGTTATTTATATTTCCGTATATCATGATTCATGCTAGAATTGTATTAACCGGAAACTTAGTACATGTGTGAATACATAGACAAAACAGAGTCCCTAGTATGCCTCTACTTGACTAGCTCGTTAATCAAAGATGGTTATGTTTCCTGACCATAGACATGTGTTGTCATTTGATGAACGGGATCACATCATTAGAGAATGATGTGATGGACAAGACCCATCCGTTAGCTTAGCATAATGATAGTTTAGTTTTATTGCTATTGCTTTCTTCATGACTTATACATGTTCCTCTGACTATGAGATTATGCAACTCCCGAATACCGAAGGAACACCTTGTGTGCTATCAAACGTCTGGCGTGAATCGGGTGATCATAAAGATGCTCTATAGGTATCTCCGATGGTGTTTGTTGAGTTGGCATAGATCGAGATTAGGATTTGTCACTCCATGTATCGGAGAGGTATCTCTGGGCCCTCTCGGTAATGCACATCACTATAAGCCTTGCAAGCAATGTGACTAATGAGTTAGTTACAGGATGATGCATTACGGAACGAGTAAAGAGACTTGCCAGTAACGAGGTTGAACTAGGTATGAGGATACAGACGATCGAATCTCGGGCAAGTAACATACCGATGACAAAGGGAACAACGTATGTTGTTATGCGGTTTGACCGATAAACATCTTCGTAGAATATGTAGGAGCCAATATGAGCATCTAGGTTCCGCTATTGGTTATTGACCGGAGATATGTCTCGGTTATGTCTACATAGTTCTCGAACCCGTAGGGCGCACGCTTAACGTTCGATGACGATTTGTATTATGAGTTATGTGATTTGATGACCGAAATTTGTTCGGAGTCCCGGATGAGATCACGGACATGACGAGGAGTCTCTAAATGGTTGAGAGGTAAAGATTCTTATATTGGAAGGTTACATTCGGACACCGGAATGGTTCGGGTTGCTTCGGGTGAATTTTGAGTACCGGGAGGTTACCGGAACCCCCCGGGGAAGTAATGGGCCTTAATGGGCTTTAGTGGACAGGAGAGGAGGGCCTCAAGGGGTGGCTGCGCCCCCCCCCATGGGCTGTTCCGAATTGGACTAGGAGGGGGAGGCGCCCCCCTCTTTCCTTCTCCCCCCTTCTCCCTTCCCTTCCTTATCCTAGTTGGAATAGGAAGGGGGGCGAATCCTACTTGGACCGGGAGTCCAAGTAGGAATCCCCCCTTGTTGCGCCCCCTCTATGGCCGGCCTCCTCTCCTCCCCCTTTATATACGTGGGAGGGGGCACCCCAAAGGCACACCAATTCTTCCCTTAGCCGTGCGCGGTGCCCCCCTCCACAGTTACACACCTCGGTCATATCGTCATAGTGCTTAGGCGAAGCCCTGCGCTGGTAAGTTCATCATCACCGTCTCCATGCCGTCGTGCTAACGGAACTCTCTCTCGGCCTCAACTGTATCAAGAGTTCGAGGGACATCATCGAGCTGAACGTGTGCTGATCGCAGAGGTGCCGTACGTTCGGTACTTGGATCGGTTGGATCACGAAGACGTTCGACTACATCAACCGCGTTACTAAATGCTTCCGCTTTCGGTCTACGAGGGTACGTGGACACACTCTCCCCGCTCGTTGCTATGCATCTCCTAGATGGATCTTGCATGATCGTAGGTAATTTTTTTTGAAATATTGCTTTCCCCAACAGTATCAAGAGGAATTCAGACCTTGTAACTATACTTAAGGTCAAAATGCCTTATTTGAGCTAGGGAGATTCAATATGGTCACCTTGTCTTTGGTCGAGAACAAAGATACAATGGCAAAGATCCGACCTTGCAGCAGAATGCAGCTCTGATGTCTCACAATAGTAAAAGAGCTGGCAAAGAGAAAACAAACTCATTCAATTCTATGGAAACAAGAAAAGCTACTAAGATTCAATGAGATTGTTAGCTCCTAGTGGAATGTGCTGCAAAGCTTATAGGCTATAAGATTGATTGGACATGGTTAAGAAAGGAAAAGCAATCTGCCTTTTCATACAGCCTAGATAACCAGATAATTAATACCGGAATATCATGTGAAAAACAGTATTATTCCTTGGTCACAAACTTGTGGTAAAAGATTATAATATGGCAACAGATGCTTTCAACAATCAAAGTCTGTTGTCGAATAGTACACTGAATGCATTTCTCTGGAACTAATTTAGATTTGAGATTTTGAGCAAGAATTTACACTGAATGCATTTCTCTGAATGCACTGCTCGGAATTCAAATCTAGTCTGACTTTACACTGAATAAAGATTTACAGAAAACATCCTAAATTACTAGCTTGAGAAGAACAACTTCAGACTAGATTGAGCATAACAAGATTACACAAGAATCCTAAGCTTGAGTAACCCGCGGGAGGGGGCCGAACCTGCTGGCCACGTCCGACGGCCGCGCCGTGTCTCATCGCCGAGCCAGATCACTTTGCGCCACCGTATGGGCATTGGTGCGTGCGGCCTAGGCCCTGGAAGAGTCGTCGGGTGGTCGTCAGTGCGCCTGTGTGTCCAAACCTGCGTGCAGGTGCGACCGGACCAGATTCGTGGTCGACGGAGTCGATATTGCATGGAATTGGTCGACAATGGCATTTAGCTGGCGACGAAGTGGTCGGAGAGCAGATCCACACAAAAATCAAAGCTTCCTCGTCATTGTCGATGAAGTGGTGGACCAACGCGGTGAGGGGCAGGGCGTGTTGGAAATATGCCCTAGAGGCAATAATAAAAGCATTATTATTATATTTCCTTATTCATGATAATTGTCTTTATTCGTGCTATAATTGTGTTAACCGGAAATCGTAATACATGTGTGAATAACAGACAACAACATGTCCCTAGTGAGCCTCTAGTTGACTAGCTCGTTGATCGACAGATAGTCATGGTTTCTGACTATGGACATTGGATGTCATCGATAACGGATCACATCATTAGGAGAATGATGTGATGGACAAGACAATCCTAAACATAGCATAAGATCGCATAGTTCGTTTGCTAGAGTTTTCCAATGTCAAGTATCCTTTCCTTAGACCATGAGATCGTGTAACTCCCGGATACTGTAGGAGTACTTTGGGTGTGCCAAGCGTCACAACGTAATCGGGTGACTATAAAGGTATGCTACGGGTATCTCGAAAGTGTCATTGGGTTGACATGGATCGAGATGGGATTTGTCACTCCGCTTGACGGAGAGGTATCACGGGCCCTCTCGGTAATGCATCATCACAATGAGCTCAATGTGATCAAAGTGTTTGATCACGGGATCATGCATTACTGATGCGAGAAAAGTGACTTGCGTGCGAGATTGAGCGAGGTATTGATATACCGACGATCGAATCTCGGGCAAGTAAAATACCGATTGACAAAGGGAATCGTATCACGGGATTAATTGAATCCTTGATATCGTGGTTCATCCGATGAGATCATCGTGGAGCATGTGGGAGCCAACATGGGTATCCAGATCCGCTGTTGGTTATTGCCCGAGAGCCGTCTCGGTCATATCGCATGTCTCCGAACCCGTAGGGTCTACACTTAAGGTTGATAGCGCTAGGGTTATAGGAATATGTATGTGCAGTAACCGAATGTTGTTGAGTCCGGATGAGATCACGGGCGTCACGAGGAGTTCGGAATGGTCGGAGGTAAAGAATTATATATAGGAAGTGCTGTTTGACCATCGGGACAAGTTTGGTGATATCGGTATTGTCTGGGACCACCGGAGGGTCCGAGGTCCACCAAGTGGGGCCACCAGCCCGAGGGGCCACATGGGCCCTAGGTGGTGCGCCTAGGCCCACATGGGCCAGGGAACCAGCCCCAAGGGCCCATCGCCTAGGGTGAAAAAAGGGAGAGTCCATGAGGGGAAGGCACCTCAGAGGTGCCTTGGGGAGGTGGACACCTCCCCTCTTGGCCGCACCCTCCCTTGGAGGAGGGGCAAGGCTGCGCCCTCCCCCTCCTTGGCACCTATATAAAGGGGGGAGGGAGGGGGCAGCAGCACCTTGCCCTGGGCGCCTCCTCTCCCTCTCCAACACATCCTCCTCCTCCGTAGTGCACGCGAAGCCTGCCGAGTCTTGCAAGTTCCACCATCACCACGCCGTCGTGCTGCTGCTGGAGCCATCTTCCTCAACCTCTCCTTCACCTTGCTGGATCAAGAAGAAGGAGGCGTACGCTGACCGCACGTGTGTTGAGCGCGGAGGTGCCGTCCGTTCGGCACTAGATCATCGGTGAATTGGATCGCGGCAAGTCGACTACCTCATCCACGTTCACTCCGGCGCTTCCGTTGCGATCTACAAAGTGGTATGTAGATGCTATCCAATCTGAATACTCCTTGCTAGATGAACTCATAGATGGATCTTGGTGAAACCGTAGGAAAAATTTAATTTTCTGCAGCGTTCCCCAACAGTGGTATCAAAGCTAGGTCTATCGTAGTTCTTCTTGTGAGTAGAACACAATTTGTTGTGGGCGTAGATGTTGTCAATTCTTCTTGCCGTTACTAGTCAATCTTGATTCAGCGGTATTGTGGGATGAAGCGGCCGGACCAACCTTACACGTACGCTTACGTGAGACCGGTTCCACCGACTAACATGCACTAGTTGCATAAGGTGGCTGGCGGGTGTCTGTCTCTCCTATTTTAGTTGGATCGGATTCGATGAACAGGGTCCTTATGAAGGGTAAATAGAGATTGACAAATCACGTTGTGGTTTGAGCGTAGGTAAGAAAACGTTCTTGCTAGAACCCTAATTCAGCCACGTAAAACTTGCAACAACAATTAGAGGACGTCTAACTTGTTTTTGCAGCAAGTGCTTTGTGATATGATATGGCCAAAGTTGTGATGTATGATGAATGATCTATATGTGATGTATGAGATGTTCATGCTATTGTAATAGGAATCACGACTTGCATGTCGATGAGTATGACAACGGCAGGAGCCATAGGAGTTGTCTTTATTTTTGTATGACCTGCGTGTCATTGAGAATCGCCATGTAAATTACTTTACTTTATTGCTAAACGCGTTAGCCATAGTAGTAGAAGTAATAGTTGGCGAGCAACTTCATGGAACACGATGATGAAGATCATGATGATGAGGATCATGGTGTCAAGCCGGTGACAAGATGATCATGGAGCCCCAAGATGGAGATCAAAGGAGCTATGTGATATTGGCCATATCATGTCACGTTTATTATTTGATTGCATGTGATGTTTATCATGTTTTGCATCTTGTTTACTTAGAACGACGGTAGTAAATAAGATGATCCTCATAATAATTTCAAGAAAGTGTTCACCCTAGCGTGCACCGTTGCTAAGGTTAAATCGCCGTTCAAGCACCACGTGATGATCGGGTGTGATAGGTCCTTACGTTCGCATACAACGGGTGTAAGACAGATTTACACACGCAAAACACTTAGGTTGACTTGACGAGCCTAGCATGTACAGACATGGCCTCGGAACACGAAGACCGAAAGGTCGAGCATGAGTCGTATAGAAGATACGATCAACATGAAGATGTTCACCGATGTTGACTAGTCCGTCTCACGTGATGATCGGACACGGCCTAGCTGACTCGGATCATGTAATACTTAGATGACTAGTAGAGGATGTCTATCTAAGTGGGAGTTCATTAAATTTGATTAAATGAACTTTATTATCATGAACTTAGTCTAAATATTTACAATGTGTCTTGTAGATCAAATGGCCAACGTAGTCCTCAACTTCAACGTTCCTAGAAAACCAAGCTGAAAGGCGATGGTAGCAACTATACGGACTGGGTCCGGAACACGAGATCATCCTCATAGCTGCCAAGAAAGATTATGTCCTAAGAGCACCGCTGGGTGGCGCACCTATTCTCCTGCAGAACAAGGCGTTATGAGCGCTTGGCGATCACGCTGCGATGATTACTCCCTCGTTCAAGGCGGCATGCTTTACAGCTTAGAGCCGGGACTCCAAAAGCGTTTTGAGAGACATGGAGCATATGAGATGTTGAAGAGCTGAAAATGGTTTTCAAGCTCATGCCCGGTCGAGAGATATGAAGTCTCCGACAAATTCTTTAGCTGTAAGATGGAGGAAAATGGCTCTGTCGGTGAGCACATACTCAAAATGTCAGGTTGCACAACCGCTTGACTCAAGCTGGAAGTTAATCTCCGGATGAAGCGGTCATTGACAGAATCCTCGATCGCTTCCACCTAGCTACAAGAGCTTTGTGATGAACTACAATATGCGGGGATGGTAAAGACCATTCACGAGGTATATGCTATGCTGAAATCAGCAGAGGTAGAAATCAAGAAAGAACATCAAGTGTTGATGGTGAATAAAACCACTAAGTTCAAGAAGGGTAAGGGTAAAAGAACTTCAAGAAGGACGGCAAGGAAGTTGCCGCGCCCGTAAGCAAGTTGCGGGAAGAAGCCAAAGAATGGACCCAAGCCGAGACCGAGTGTTTTTATTGCAAGGAAGTAGTCCTTTGAAGCGGAACTGCCCCAAATACTTAGCGGACAAGAAGGCCGGCAAAACCAAAGGTATATGTGATATACATGTAATTGATGTGTACCTTACCGATTACTCGTAGTAGCTCTTGGGTATTTGATACGGTGCAGTTGCTCACATTTGTAACTCAAAGCGGAGCTGCGGAATAAGCGGAGGCTGGCGAAGGGCGAGGTGACGATCTTGGCGTCGGGAATGGTTCCAAGGTCGATGTGATCGCCGTCGACACGCTGCCTCTACATTTACCTACGGGATTAGTTTTAAACCTCAATAATTGTTATTTAGTGCCAAGTTTGAGCATGAACATTATATCTGGAACTCGCTTAATTCGAGATGGCTACTCATTTAAATCGAGAGAATAATGGTTGTTCCATTTATATGAGAGATATGTTTTATGGTCATGCTCCGATGGTTAATGGTTTATTCTTAATGAATCTAAATGCGTGATGATACACATATTCATAGTGTGAGTACCAAAAGAGTTAGAGTTGATAACAATAGTCTCACATATTTGTGGTACTTGCCGCCTTGGTCACATAGGTGTCAAACGCATGAAGAAGCTCCATACAGATGGACTTTTAGAGTCTCTTGATTATGAATCATTTGACACGTGCGAACCATGCCTCATGGGTAAAATGACCAAGACTCCGTTCTCAGGAACAATGGGCGAGCAACCAACTTATTGGAAATCATACATACCGATGTATGCGGTCCAATGAGTGTTGAGGCTCATGGAGGCTATCGTTATGTTCTCACCCTCATCGATGACTTGAGTAGATATGGGTATATCTACTTAATGAAACACAAGTCTGAGACCTTTGAAAAGTTCAAGGAATTTCAGAGTGAGGTTGAAAATCAGCGTGATAGAAAGATCAAGTTTCTACGATCGGATCGTGGAGGAGAATACTTGAGTCACGAATTTGGCACACACTTAAGAAAATGTGGAATAGTTTCACAACTCACGCGCTGGAACACCTCAAGCGTAATGGTGTGTCCGAGCGTTGTAATCGCACTCTATTGGATATGGTGCGATCTATGATGTCTCTTACCGACTTACCGCTATCTTTTGGGGCTATGCTTTAGAGACCGCGCATTCACTTTAAATAGGGCTCCGTCGAAATCCGTTGAGGCGACACCGTATGAATTATGGTTTGGGAAGAAACCTAAGCTGTCGTTTCTAAAAGTTTGGGGATGCGATGCTTATGTGAAGAAACTTCAACCTGAAAAGCTCGAACCCAAGTCGGAAAAATCGTCTTCATAGGATACCCTAAAGAAGCTGTTGGGTATACCTTCTACCTCAGATCCGAAGGCAAGATCTTTGTTGCCAAGAATGGATCCTTTCTAGAGAAAGAGTTTCTCTCGAAAGAAGTAAGTGGGAGGAAAGTAGAACTTGATGAAGTGTTACCTCTTGAACCGGAAAATGGCGAAACTCAAGAAAAGCGTTTACGAGGTGCTGCACCGACTAGAAAGGAAATTAATGATGATGATCAAGATGCTTCGATCAAGCTCCTACTGAAATTGAAGGTCAACAAGGACACGTTCCGCACTGAGTGGTACGGCAACCTGTCTTGGAAATCATGTTGTTAGACAACGGTGAACCTTGAACTATGAGGAAGCAATGGCGGGCCCGGATTCGACAAATGGCTGGAAGCCATGAAATCCGAGATAGGATCCATGTATGAAAACAAAGTATGGACTTTGGTGACTTGCCCGTTGAGCGGCGAGCCATAGAAAATAAATGGATCTTTAAGAAGAAGATGACGCGGATGGTAATGTGACCATCTATAAAGCTCGACTTGTCGCTAAGGGTTATCGACAAGTTCAAGGGGTTTACTACGATGAGACTTTCTCACCGGTAGCGAAGCTAAAGTCCGTCGAGAATCATGTTAGCAATTGCATACTATGATTATGAGATATGGCAAATGGACGTCAAAGCGGCATTCCTTAATGGTTTCCTTAAGGAAGAATTGTATATGATGCAGCGGAAGGTTTTGTCGATCCTAAGAATCTTGACAAGGTGTGCAAGCTCAACGCTTCGATTTATGGGCGGTGCAAGCATCTCGGAGTTGGAACATTCGCTTTGATGAGATGATCAAAGCGTTTGGGTTTACAGACTTATGGAGAAGCCTGTGTTTACAAGAAAGTGAGTGGGAGCTCTGTAGCATTTCTCATATTATATGTAGGCGACATACTTTTGATGGGAAATGATATAGAACTCTTGGACAGCATCAAGGCCTACTTGAATAAGAGTTTTTCAATGAAGGACCTTGGAGAAGCTGCTTATATATTAGGCATCAAGATCTATAGAGATAGATCGAGGCGCCTCATAGGTCTTTCACAAAGCACATACCTTGATAAGATATTGAAGAAGTTCAATATGGATCAATCTAAGAAGGGGTTCTTACCTGTGTTACAAGGTGTGAAATTGAGCTCAGCTCAATGTCCGACCACGGCAGAAGATATAGAAGAGATGAGTGTCATCCCCTATGCCTCAGCCATAGGTTCTATTATGTATGCCATGCTGTGTACCAGACCTGATGTAAACCTTGCCGTAAGTTTGGTAGGAAGGTACCAAAGTAATCCCGCAAGGAACACTGGACAGCGGTCAAGAATATCTGAAGTACCGAAAAGGACTAAGGAAATGTTTTCGTTTATGGAGGTGACGAAGAGCTCGTCGTAAAAGGTTACGTCGGCGCTAAGCTTCGACACAGATCTGAATGACTCTAAGTCACAAACCGGATACGTGTATATTTTGAATGGTGGGGCGATAAGCTGGTGCGAGTTGCAAGCAAAGCGTCGTGGCGGGATCTACATGTGAAGCGGAGTACATGGCAGCCTCGGAGGCAGCACATGAAGCAATTTGGGTGAAGGAGTTCATCACCGACCTCGAGTCATACCCAATGCGTCGGGGCCAATCAAGCTCTTCTGTGACAACTTTGGAGCTATTGCACTTGCAAAGGAGCCCAGGTTTCACAAGAAGACTAGGCACATCAAGCATCGCTTCAACTCCATTCGTGAAAATGTTCAAGATGGAGACATAGAAATTTGTAAAGTGCACACGGATCTGAATGTCGCAGATCCGTTGACTAAACTCTCTCCCTAAGGCAAAACATGATCAGCACGAGAACTCTATGGGTGTTCGATTCATCACAATGTAACTAGATTATTGACTCTAGTGCAAGTGGGAGACTGTTGGAAATATGCCCTAGAGGCAATAATAAAAGCATTATTATTATATTTCCTTATTCATGATAATTGTCTTTATTAGTGCTATAATTGTGTTAACAGGAAATCGTAATACATGTGTGAATAACAGACAACAACATGTCCCTAGTGAGCCTCTAGTTGACTAGCTCGTTGATCGACGAGATAGTCATGGTTTCTGACTATGGACATTGGATGTCATCAATAACGGATCACATCATTAGGAGAATGATGTGATGGACAAGACCCAATCCTAAACATAGCATAAGATCGCATAGTTCGTTTGCTAGAGTTTTCCAATGTCAAGTATCCTTTCCTTAGACCATGAGATCGTGTAACTCCCGGATCCGTAGGAGTACTTTGGGTGTGCCAAACGTCACAGCGTAATCTGGGTGACTATAAAGGTATGCTACGGGTATCTCCGAAAGTGTCATTGGGTTGACATGGATCGAGGCGGGATTTGTCACTCCGCTTGACGGAGAGGTATCACCGGGCCCTCTCGGTAATGCATCATCACAATGAGCTCAATGTGATCAAAGTGTTTGATCACGGGATCATGCATTACGATGCGAGAAAAGTGACTTGCGTAACGAGATTGAGCGAGGTATTGATATACCGACGATCGAATCTCGGGCAAGTAAAATACCGATTGACAAAGGGAATCGTATACGGGATTAATTGAATCCTTGATATCGTGGTTCATCCGATGAGATCATCGTGGAGCATGTGGAGCCAACATGGGTATCCAGATCCGCTGTTGGTTATTGCCGAGAGCCGTCTCGGTCATGTTCGCATGTCTCCGAACCCGTAGGGTCTACACATAAGGTTGATAGCGCTAGGGTTATAGGAATATGTATGTGCAGTAACCCGAATGTTGTTGAGTCCGGATGAGATCCTGGGCGTCACGAGGAGTTCGGAATGGTCCGGAGGTAAAGAATTATATATAGGAAGTGCTGTTTTGACCATCGGGACAAGTTTGGTGATATCGGTATTGTCTGGGACCACCGGAGGGTCGAGGGTCCACTAAGTGGGGCCACCAGCCCGGGGGCCACATGGGCCCTAGGTGGTGCGCCTAGGCCCACATGGGCCAAGGGAACCAGCCCCAAGGGGCCCATGCGCCTAGGGTGAAAAAAGGGAGAGTCCATGAGGGGAAGGCACCTCAGGGGTGCCTTGGGAGGTGGACACCTCCCCCTCTTGGCCGCACCCCTCCCTTGGAGGAGGGGGCAGGCTGCGCCCTCCCCCTCCTTGGCACCTATATAAAGGGGGAGGGAGGGGCAGCAGCACCTTTGCCTGGGCGCCCCTCTCCCTCTCCAACACATCCTCCTCCTCCGTAGTGCACGCGAAGCCCTGCCGAGATCTTGCAAGTTCCACCATCCCACGCCGTCGTGCTGCTGCTGGAGCCATCTTCCTCAACCTCTCCTTCACCTTGCTGGATCAAGAAGAAGGAGGCGTTACGCTGACCGTCTGCGTGTGTTGAGCAGCGGAGGTGCCGTCCGTTCGGCACTAGATCATCGGTGAATTGGATCGCGGCAAGTCGACTACCTCATCCACGTTCACTCCGGCGCTTCGTTGCGATCTACAAAGTGGTATGTAGATGCTATCCAATCTGAATACTCCTTGCTAGATGAACTCATAGATGGATCTTGGTGAAACCGTAGGAAAAAATTTAATTTTCTGCAACGTTCCCCAACAGGGCGGCGGGAGGTGGGAGGGGGAGGGGGTCAGGCAACATGGGGCGACATTCAGGGGAGGGGAGGAGCAAGGCGGAGCCCGTCGTGCAATCTGCCGTCGACGGAGAGAGAGACCGGCCACAAAGCGAGGAAGATGCTGGACCGCGGGTTTGGTTGAGAAAAACCTGAGGACTAAACTGCAAAATAACCCATGTGACAAGAATTACGGGATGGAGGGAGTATTTGGGTACATGCCATGACGGCTGAATTTGGGAAATGGCAGAAGGTCCAGAACCCTAGCCACAACCTGACTTATATAGATTCAGTAATAACACTCGGTGAAGTAACCAACGGTAGAATTAAATGAGGTAAAATAGAGCAAGTGAAAGTTAAACAGAGTCATGTCCTTCTAGACCATTGATATTTAGTCACTTCGCCTTGGTTGCTGGTAGCTATTGGATGAGCCTGAATCTTTTTCCTGGCACTTCTTCAAATAGGTGTAGGCGGTCTGACATTGTCCCCTTGTTAGAGATGATGCGTCCTCATGGAGTTATTGTAGCCACACGCCGATCATCGGTTGCTTGTCGAAATAATTTGGGCAACATATACTTGACGAATTCAGCATTCTCTCGGGTATCCTGTGACAGTTATAGATTTGTCCATTGAATCAACCATAGAACCACAATGATGTTGTGTCGAGGAATTTGTCGTACCTTCAAAACAAGCGTTGGTTCCATTTTCAAGGTGCCATCTTCGTTCTCCAAAGGTCTAGACTGGGAATAGCTCTTGGCCCAATATGTTGTTTCAATTGACTCACGTGGAATAGCGGATGGATTTTATGAGTTCAGGGAACTGCAGTTTATGGGCTACATTCCCATGCACGCAAATTAGGTCTGAATTCCAACACCTAGTCCTAATCATTGATTTGAGCTGCTCCACCAGTTCCAACACCTCAAAAGCTCGATTCCTCCTAGTCCTTCACTCAAAATCCACCGTACTTTGATGATTGAAAGAGAATCACATGATCTACAATTCCATCAAACCAAATCATGATCCCCATACTCGTTATTCATCAAACTTGTTACTCTTGGAGATCCAGGACTCCTAGGCAGTAGGAGTCAAGGCCCTTAAGCTACCTATTGTTGTGGTGCGCTGTGGGATGTTTTTAAAGGTCTGGTGGTTGCCTTCAAGACTAACCATGAGTGATTTGAGGCTCATCCATTGGGGTGACTCAAAGGGAGACTAGTGTGATCCACTTGGTGGCTCTTCGGAGCTTTGGCTTGGGCACTTCTCCAACGAAGATTAACACTCCCAAAAGAGTGTGAACTTTGGCAAACATCCGCATCACCGACTTGTGTGGTTAATCTGTTTCTATACCATTACTTGTGCTTGCT
The DNA here is from genome assembly GCA_021605205.1 of Aegilops longissima. Taxonomy (NCBI): domain Eukaryota; kingdom Viridiplantae; phylum Streptophyta; class Magnoliopsida; order Poales; family Poaceae; genus Aegilops; species Aegilops longissima. The sequence goes on along the minus strand of CM038680.1, from coordinate 257,127,768 downwards.
TGCTAGATATCTTGTTGATCTTGCTTATCTAGTCTATTATCTTGCTTTTCATATATGTTATTCTCACCGTAGATTGCATATCTAGAGAACTTACTTTATCCGCATCTACCCTAAAATTTGAAAGTTAAGCTAAAATGTTGTAGTTTCCTTTTCACCCCTCCTCCCCCTCTAGTTAACCAATTCGATCCTTTCAAAATTGTATATGATGAATGCAAGGTCAAATGACCAAAGTAAACCACAAGTAAAGACCTAGGGTTAGGAATAACTGAAGACTCCAAAGACTAGGATGTATCCCGATGTTCACTTCATTGGAGGGAAGCTAGTCACCGTTGTAGGGGTGGGTGTTATCATGAAGGTGCACCAACACCACAAAAAGGCTCACCTATTCTCCTTGAGATATCACCGCCCAGGCGATTCCCATCCACTAGTGGTAGACCTTAAGGCAGCCTCCAAACATTCACATACTTGGGGCAAATCACATATTAATTTTTCATAAACACTCCTACCGCCAAGGAGCCTCCAAACTCCAAGAGTAACAACCTCGTTAAGCACAAGTATGGGGATCCATATTTCCTTTGGTGAAAGTGTAGATCGGGCGATCCTATTTGAATCCTGAAGATTTGAGAGTGTTTGGCGAAAGTGTAGATCGGGTAAATACAAAAAGGGTGCGCTAAAGCGGCGAAAGAGGCAACGCCACCATTGGACCCCGGAGATCTGGCCCTCTAGATGAAACCATTGGACCCCTAAGATCCAGGGGCACAAGAGAAGATGTATATTTGAAGATTTGGATTGCAATGATGAATTTGATGTGTATTCGTATGTTTGTGCAGGTGTATGAATTGAAATGTACTTAGCATGATCCCCATACTCGAAACATTACCTCAAACCCTCTTAATGGTGCGTCTTAATGGTGCGACTTACCTATTGACTTAAAAAGGTAAATTGAAATCTTTGGTCTTTCATGATCTTTGTCATCACTCTTCCTTTTTGATTTTGTAGGAATGAAGTATGTCTACCAGAGGGGGGTGAATGGGAGTTTTAAATTTTCTTTGAGAAACTTAAATCTCTCAGAACCCAGCAGTGGAACGAGTGAAAAACAAGCTACAGTGAACTAAAACAGAGTAGCGAAAGAAAACTAGCACATGCATTGATGCGAATCATACGAATGAAAATGCATTGAAGATAAACATGGGTGACAGAGATAACCGAAGATGCTCGATGCCGACACGGTATTTGTTCGACTAGTTCGTCCTTCTGCACAAGGACTATGTCTGGTTGGAGGGGTTGTGACTTAACACGAAATATAAACTCTCCTCACCCTATTCTCCTCGACAATTGATCCATCAAACGATGCCGATTACTCGTGGTAGATACTTGAAGGCGATCTCCGAACCTTTACAGACTTGTTCTTCGAGAACCACAGTCACTCTTGGTCTCTGAAGAAATTGACACCTAACCGTCCAGAGAGTTTGCAGCTCTCGAGAGTAATAGGCGGAGCGTACTAAACTTAGATTCTAGTGATGCTAAACCATTATCTAATTCTTCGGCTCTAGGGTTTTTCTCTCAGCGGATATTAAACTCAAATCGCTCTGAGAGTGGGTTGCTCAACAATCTTCTTAGAATCAAACCAAGAAGCCACCGGACAAAGCCGGCGCGAGGTGGCTATTTATAGCCGCAGCCTGCCCAGACGGGAAATGACCATTTTGGACACGGGTTCCAGCCAATGGCCAACCGACACGTTCAGAACGGTCGGATTTGGAGCAACGGTAACATTACTTGACGTACAGGTAATGCTAACTCCTCTGTGACGCCCGGATAATTAGGCTACAGTAATCCCGCGTTAACGATGCCACGTCACCTCGGTTACTGTTGCTAACCTCGTGTTAGTTCGAAACCGATTCAAATTCAAATTCAAAATCAATCAAACAATAAAAGTTTTCATATATTAAAACTAAAATGTTCGGAGTGATCCAACTAATGCATAGGTAATTATGTTGGAGAAACCACACTTTTATAAAATGTTTAAATACTCTAAAATGATTTAAACAGTAGCAAAAACCACTATTTAAACGCCTTTGATATTTTATAAAATACTAAACTATTTTATATCGGGCCAAAACTTATTACAGAGTGGATTGTTACAAAGCGTTATTTTAGGGGCTATAGTCATATTTTACTAAACTAAAATTAATGTGTAACTAAAATAAAACAGAAAAGAAAAATAACAAAAAGTAAAACTAAAGCAAACAAAAAAAGGAAAAAGAAAAGGAGAACCTCCCCCCATCGGGCCAAGCGGCCCAAAGAGCCACCAGCCGACTAAGCCGCCCACCCCACACCTCCATAGCCCCCGTGACAACCAAACCCTAACACTCGCCGCCCACTCCCCCCACGATCCCCCTCATCTCTCCCCTCTCCTCCTCAATCTGGATCAGGGCAGTTGCCCCGGCCCCGTCGAACGCCGCCCGCCGCCCCAGGATCGCCGCACGCCTCGCCTTCCTCCACTCCTCCCCCTCTTCTCTCGATCCCATCTGGATCGGGGAGAGGCCCGACCCCGACGCTGCCCGATCCCGTCGCCCTCGGTGCCCGACGCCGCACTTCGCCCGGCCCCATCGCCGTCGCACCTCGTCGGGACGCCGCCGCCTCCACCTCGTCGTTCTACCCCTTGCCTGCCTCCGCTCCATGGCGTCGTCCCCGTCGACCACCCCGAGCCCCCGAGGCCACTGCCGTGCCCTACTCCTCCTCTGTGAGTTCCCCTTCCTCCTCTCTCTGTCGTGGTCGCGCCACTCCCCGCTCGGCTCCACCACAGGGCGTCGCCCATGCCAGCCGCACCAGCCAACCCGTGGCGCTCGCGCCCTCACCGCTTGTCGCGCGTCTTTCAGCGCCTGCCTGCCTCCTACTGCCGGCCTCCTTCCCCTCGCCGTGCTCCGCCTTGGCCTTCTCCTCCTCCTGCAGCTGCTGTGTGGTTGATGCTCCTGCCTCGGGCCGCCGTCGTTCGCCACCGTGTGCGCGCCGCTGCCCTGCCCTGTCGCCTCCGCCACCGAGGCCCTCGTGCCCATTGCAGCAGCCATGCCGTGGCTATGGCCACGCCCGCCTACAGGCAGGCTACAGGCGCCGTCGCCGATTCGCCAGCCTAAGCGCCCTTTGTTTGAGGTTGCGCCCGTAAACCGCATACCCGCAAAGGCCCCTATGGCCCTATGACACATGGGCCCCGCCCAAATAACGTTTTAATAATAAAAAAATAATAATAATAATAAATAGATAATAATAATTAAATTAATTAATTAGTTAACGAATTATTTAAGTTAATTAATCACAATTAGATTAACCTAATTAACTGATAGTTAATTAATCAAACAATGACGGTGGGGCCCACCCCTAATTAATTATGATTAGTTTAATTAATCTGTTAATTAAAAGTGTCAGCGACGGTGGGACCCAATGGTCAGTTGACGATCAACTCTGTTGACTGCGATGTCGACATGACATCATCTTGATGTCATTAAATCATTTTTGAATTAATTAAATAATTAATTAATTTCAGAAATTAATAAAATCTTTAGAAAATCATATCTTTTAATCCGTAACTCGGATTAAAATATATTCAACATGAAAGTTGCTCAGAATGACGAGACGATTCCGGATACGCAACCTGTTCGTCCGTCACACCCCCCTAACCTATCGAACTCGCAACTTTCCCCCTCCGGCTCCTCTGCCCGAAAACGCGGAACCCCGGGGATACTTTCCCGGATGCTTCCCCCCCTTCGCCGGTATCACCTCATACCGCGTTAGGGCACCCCTAGCACCGTTACTTGTCATGTCATGCATCGATATGCATCTGTTTGCATGGTATTCATTGTTTCTTCCCCTCTTCTCTACGGTAGACTACGAGACCGCCGCTGCTGCTGCCCGGTTCGACTACTGAGTTGGCGACCCTCTCTCTTGCGAGCAACCAGGCAAGCCCCTTTGATCACCGGATATCGCCTACTCTTCTCTATCTGCTTGCATTAGAGTAGTGTAGCATATTATCGCTTTCGATTAATCCTATCTTTGCATAGCTTTGTCCTTGCTACTACTTTGTTACCTTTACCGCTATCCTCTTGCTTAGTATAGGATGCTAGTGTTCCACTGGTGGCCCTACACTCTTGTCCGTCTACCATGCTATACTCTGGGATGTGATCACTTCAGGAGGTGATCACGGGCATATACTATATACTTTACCTTTGTTACATTACTGTGATCTTGTTAGGAGATGGGAAATTTGAAAGGACGGTGGCTCCATCCAGTAGAGGTGGGCTGGGTTCCGATGACCCCATTGTTACTTTGTGGCGGAGCGGCAGGGCAGGTTGTGGCCACCTAGGAGAGAGGTGGGCTGGCCTGAGTCGGCGTTCGCGGATACTTAACACGCTTAAGGAGATCTTGGTATTTGATCTGAGTCTGGCCATTTGGTCTATATGCACTAACCATCTACGCGGGAGTAGTTATGGGTATCCTGGCGTCGTGGTATCAGCCGAAGCCTTCGTGACGACGCGCCGGCGGTAGCGCTTGATTGGACCGCGTGAACGTGACTTCCTTTGTAATGGAGGTTGCTAGGTCTGCTTTCGCCGCGTTATAGCGAACGAGGTGTGCTAAGGCGATGGGCGGACCCTGGCGCTTAGGTTTAGACCGGCGTCTGACCCTCTGTTGGCCTAGGTCGAGCTGCGGCGTGTTGATCTTCCGCGGCGGGCATGACCCGAAAAGTGTGTCCGGCCAAATGGGATCAAGCGTGTTGGGTTATGTGGTGCACCCTGCAGTGAAGTTAATCTATTGAATAGCCGTGATCTTGATAGCAGGGCGACTTGAGTTGTACCTTGACCTTATGACAACTAGAATCGGATACTTAATAAAACACACCCTTCCAAGTGCGAGATACAACCCGGTGGTCGCTCTCTCGTGGTTACGAGGAGAGGATCGCGGGTAGGATTATCTTTTCGATGCTACTTGGAGGACTTGATCTACTCTCTTCTACATCTTTGCAAGGCGGAGGCTGCCCGAAGCGTAGTCTTGACGGGATTAGCTATGCCCCTCTTATTCTAGCATTCTCGCAATTCAGTCCTTGATATGGCCCTTTACACATATATCCATGCATATGTAGTGTAGCTCCTTGCTTGCAGTACTTTGGATGAGTACTCACGGTTGCCTTGTTCCCCTTTTCCCCCTTTCTTTACCGGTTGCTGCGACAGACGATGGAGCCACAGGCGAGCGCCACCGTCGTCGGCGACTCCTACTACCGGAGGTGCCTACTACTACGTGCAGCCCCCGGCGGCGACCGGGAGTAGTTAGGAGGATCCCAGGCGGGAGGCCTGCGCCTCTTCGATCTGTATCCTAGTTTGTGCTAGCCATCTTATGGCAACTTCTTTAACTTATGTGCGTACTCAGATATTGTTGCTTCGGTGACTCATCTATGATCGAGCACTTGTATTCGAGCCCTCGAGGCCCTGGCTTGTATTATGATGCTTGTATGACTTATTTTATTTTTAGAGTTGTGTTGTGATATCTTCCGTGAGTCCACGATCTTGATCGTTGCGTTTGCGTGTATGATTAGTGTCTGATTGAATCGGGCGTCACAAGTTAGTATCGAGCCATTGCTGTAGAATCCCCTTTCCAACTCCTTGGCGAAGTTGAGTCTAGACATTGGAAAACTTTTACTAACATGGCTATGCGCCCATGGGCCCACGTCGCCATTAGGTGGTATTAGGATATTTTACTCCTCGATCTTTACTCGGGATTACGAACTCTCTTCTATTCGGGTTAAGCGATTTTTACTAAAATCTAACTTTAGGATCTCGTTACTACTTCCTCCGGAGAACCCCTCACTACGGTGATTGCTCCGTGAACGGAAGAATTTGAAGATACTCTCCGATATTCTCTCGAGGCCTTGTGCCTGTCGCTTTTGTAATTCCCTACCACCGAAACATCCCTATGGATAAATACTTACGTCTGTCGTTCTTACTTTTATTCCCAGTTAATCTTGTTATTACAAGATACCCCAAAATTCTCTCTAATGTTCCGAGAATAATTTGCGCCTATTGCCTTGCAGTTCTTTGCTACATGAATACCCCTACGGATAATTTCTCGCACTTACCGAATATCCGCTCATCCCCAGTTGATTCATGTATGTCACCAATCCTCGAAAAACCATTCAATCTTCCGAAAATCCTGAGCAGCCTATTGCTCTCGAAATTCTTGATTACTTGCATTATGGTTAATACCATAAGTCTAGTAATCTTGTTGGCATCCATTGTCATTATCATTTTGAGTCCATTGATTCGATTTGTTGCGAATGCGCGCAATCCTCAAGCAGATCCTAGAATTCATCCTTCCGGCTCAGACGTCATTTTAAACATGAGCTGGCTATCGACCAATCAAATTGCCGTCGATTGTACCCCTAAGTCTATTCAACTTATCCATCCTTGATCAGAGCATTTGCTCTTGATCCCTTGATTTGAAAATCATAATTACTTTGCTAATTAAGCGTTGAACTATTCAGATGTTCTATAAACCGATGCATTTGCAATCTTTCTTCCTCTAATTGGGTATCGATACTCATATCAGCCCCATTGTGGATCGCCATATCCACTGTTGGATTATTATCCGGCGTTGTCCTTCATAATTAATCACTTTGTGAGTTCTTTCTCCGATACATAATGCCTTGATAAATTGTATCCTTTCCTTTTGTCAACCATGCTCGCTTTTGAGCTGGTGATATTTACTCTTGAAGCTTATGGTATATGTTAAGTAGAAGCCCGATGGGATTGAACCAACGCCTTCCCTCATCGGTGTGAACCGAAAGATTTCACGAGTCATACTTATCGGTATTGCACCAGGTAAAACTTTCAACAACTAATGTCATCTTGAAATCTGACGGTGAATGGAAGATTATGCATTGAGGAAGTGGGAGTCGACCTTGAACTTTGTGTTCATGCCCATGGACGCGATGTATATCCTATCATGGAAGCTTCTTGTAATAATAACTATTTCCTTGATAGCTAACATATGGTATCTGTGAATTGATCCCTTGCAACCGTGGTTCCGACCATGATTGTTCTTCTTTGATTCCATTTCTCGGGCAAGTTAAAACAATTGTCTTCTATGGATCAATACACCTGTCCAACCTTTACTTTGCTCTACCGTTGAGTATTAAGCTCTGGTATCTCAAGAATATCATGGAACTGCATAACTTATTATGAGTTCTTCAAGTATTATTCCTCACTAATTCCAATTTTCCCCGGGTTCTGGGTTGTTAGACACTCAAGGACATTGATAAGTGAATCAATTCCGCACTCCGATTCAATAAAGTAATCTTCGTTGATTATGAGTTTAATAATCCTTCAAGTCATTCCTAGCCTGATCGGCTATATCATTACCATGTTAAATTTTAGCTGTGATACCCGGTCCTTCTTCCCGTAGCACAATTATTTGACGATGAGCTAAGCTTACGTTGATCTTCCTCATCATATCATTTCTCCTTGGACAATAAGCTTAGTTTTGAGTTTGTGTCATACCCTTGGTTCCAATAACCTTTCGCTTCACCATTCATTTGACTTGATGTCATCGCCGATCGATTAACATCTTGAAATCTCTCGACAAAGTGTGTCGTGATCATCATCAATCTTATGAGCTCTTCCAGGATATCAAATGAGTTCATGATGAGAAATACCATCCTTGCCCTCGATGATTTGCGTTATCATCAACCTTTATTGCCTTCCCACCAACACAAGCTTGTTCGTGTTTGGTGTTATACCTTGAGTTCCTTGCTATCCAGTAATTGTTCTTCTTTACCTTGGAACATTAACATCTCTTATATCCTCAATGTTGTGAGAAATTCACCACCCTTAAGAATTCTTGATACCAGTGATACTTATTAACATCCCCATTCTTTTCTTGGTCCCCGTGATGTGTCTAGTCGGAATACCGATTTAATAGTGCAATGATGTGTAAATTCTAAACTTCGAGCAACCCTCTTGCTTTTGAAGTTATTGGTCTATAGTTTCATTCTACGACTATGTCTTATTGAATCACCATTCTGACATTGGTCGTGTAACCCAACCCATATTTTGGGCGCACCTTTCAACCAACGTTTAATTGTGTATGTTTTCCTCGAGCATACTTCCTTATATCATTTGATCTGACAAATGTTATCTCCTTGTTCACTTAATTGTGCAAATCCATCTTTTGGGAATCTCGATGAATTGCCGTCGAGTTCACTAGACACCTCCTTGTCCTCTCCTCCTTGGGTTAATGATGAACTCTTGTTAACGGAAATCACTTCATAGTTCATTTCCCGAGAATCTTACATTGTCATCTTGTCGAATTGCGTTGCACCTTTTTCTTCTCAGGCATCCTGAGTCTGAGGTATCCTAACACCGATCAGATCTGAATCTCGGTCAGATATGATGGTTGGAACATTTTTCCAGGAGTTATAACACTGGTCTTTTATAATCCAGCAAGGTGATGTCATGCCTAGCACACTGGCGGAGGACCTCCTGCTATAATTTCTTTTAGAAAGGTTAACCATTCTTTCATGAGGAAATCATAGGACTTATTCTATGAGTTGTTCATGATGGATGCCTTGTGTGTCCAAAGTCCGAACTTTGCTTAAAGACCATGTCTATGCTATCTCGAAGCATGCCTATGGTACTTCGATTTTCAATAAAAACATTTGAAGCACAATGCTAAATTTTCCTTGTCAATTATCCAAACACCCTTATATGGGTAATGTCAGGAAATTTCTCTCCCCTTACCTAAATGGTTTTCTACCTTCTATCCTGTCATGGATATCATCTGCTTGTCCTTGGGAAGGATATACCCCTGGAATATGTGTTTAAACACATTTTTCCTTTCCATTGATCTGGTTAAATCTGATAATCATATCTTCCTTTCCATTGTTTGGTTTAACCTTACTTGTGATCTATGAGATCTAGCGATAATATTCTCCTGCTTTTGTAAACACCTCGGTGTACAATTCATCGAGAAAGACCACTGTTATTTTGGTGATGACATTCCGGTAACCACCGATGGGCGAGAACTTTGCCTATTGGTCCACCTCGTTCAGCGGCGGGAAGATGGTTCTCTTCGTCCCTCGCCCTTGGTACCGGCGTTGTTACCGACATAAGCGGCGAGTTATTCTCGGCATGCCTTGCTATTATAACCGTGCAAGATGTCACCGCTCTTTCAATGTTTAACCCACATGGTGGGCCCATAACCCAGTTTCACAGGTTGAAACCTAACTCTCCTGTACACCCTAGTGTCAAAGTTATTCCTCACACTTGGCCGTATGTAATTCACGGGTCACCTTCCTAATGCTCTATTACGGTATCGACGCAATACTTACTCTCGTTGCTCACGAACCCCTTTCTCCTCCGATTCGGACTTGAACAACTATCTATCCGCTTGGAACCTCTTGTTGAACCTTTGTACCTTACTCTCGACATATTTTATTGGTTCAATTCGAGAGGTACTCTTATGCTCATTCATGGGTTAACCTGATTGTTTCCCTCATAAGCATTCATGCGTGGCGAGCTGCCCTTACATATTCGTAAATGCGTTGGAGTTCGAAGAAAAGGCGACTTCTCCATGATGACTGAAGCGAGAGAAATAAAGGCGTCGATGTAACGGATCGACCTCTTCGAGAAGAGCAACCAAAGACGAGAAGAACCGTTAGAATTTCATAACCAAAACCTTCCCCCATACAGCCCTCTTAAATCTCGGGACGAGATTTTTGTAGTGGAGGAGAATGTAGACGCCCGGATAATTAGGCTACAGTAATCCCGCGTTAACGATGCCACGTCACCTCGGTTACTGTTGCTAACCTCGTGTTAGTTCGAAACCGATTCAAATTCAAATTCAAAATCAATCAAACAATAAAAAGTTTTCAAATATTAAAACTAAAATGTTGGAGTGATCCAACTAATGCATAGGTAATTATGTTGGAGAAACCACACTTTATAAAATGTTTAAATACTCTAAAATGATTTAAGCAGTAGCAAAAACCACTATTTAAACGCCTTTGGTATTTTATAAAATACTAAACTATTTTATATCGGGCCAAAACTTATTACGATGAGTGGATTGTTACGAAGCGTTATTTTAGGGCTATAGTCATATTTTACTAAACTAAAATTAATGTGTAACTAAAATAAAATAGAAAAGAAAAATAACAAAAAGTAAAACTAAAGCAAACAAAAAAAGGGAAAAGAAAGGAGAACCCTCCCCCCCCCCTGGGCCAAGCGGCCCGGAGCCCTGAGCCGACTAGGCCAGCCCACCCCACACCTCCATAGCCCCGTGACAGCAAACCCTAACCCGTCGCCCCACTGCCCCCCACGATCCCCTCATCTCTCCCTCTCCTCCTCGTCTGGATCGGGCGGTTGCCCTGCCTGTCGAGCGCCGCCCGCCGCCCAGGATCGCCGCACGCCTCGCCTTCCTCCACTCCTCCCCCTCTCCTCTCGATCCCATCTGGATCGGGGAGAGGCCCAACCCCGACGCTGCCCGATCCCGTCGCCCTCGGTGCCCGATGCCGCACTTCGCCCGGCCCCGCCACCGTCGCCTCCACCTCGTCGTTCTACCCCGCATGCCTGCCTCCCGCTCCGCGGCATCGTCCCCGTCGACCACCCCGAGCCCCCCCCCCCCCCCGAGCCCACTGCTCGTGCCCTACTCCTCCTCTGTGAGTTCCCCTTCCTCCTCTCTCTGCCGTGGTCGCGCCCACTCCCCGCGCTCGGCTCCACCACCGGGCGTCGCCCGCGGCAGCCGCCCGCCAGCCAACAGCGGCGCTCGCGCCCTCACCGCTGCAGCGTCTTGCTTGCCTTGCGCGCCTTGCACCTGCCACGGCCTCCTTCCCCTCGCCGTGCTCATACAGCCTTCTCCTCCTCCTGCCGCTGCTGCGTGGTTATTCTTCTTGCCTCGGGCCGCCGTCGTTAAATCACCGTGTGCGCGCCCTTGCCTGCTGCCCTGTCCGCCTCCGCCACCGTGGCCCTCGTCCCCGTCGCATGATTCGCGGCGCCAGGCCCCCTTTGTTCGGGTTGCGCGTAAACGCATACCATAAAGGCCCTATGGCCCTATGACACATGGGCCCCCCTTGAATAACGTTTTAATAATAAAAAATTAAAAATAATAATAAAAATAAATAAATAGATAATAATAATTAAATTAATTAATTAATTAACGAATTATTTAAGTTAATTAATCACAATTAGATTAACCTAATTAGCGATAGTTAATTAATCAAACAATGATGATGGGCCCACCCCTAATTAATTATGATTAGTTTAATTAATCATTAATTAAATGTGTCACTAACTAGTGGGACCCACTGGTCAGTTGACCGATCAACTCATTGACTGCTGATGTCGACATGACATCATCTTGATGTCATTAAATCATTTTCGAATTAATTAAATAATTAATTAAATTTGAAATTAATAAAATCTTTAGAAAATCATATCTTTTAATCCGTAACTTCGGTTAAAATATTTTCAACATGAAAGTTGCTCGAGCGGCGAGGCGATTCGGATCGCAACCTGTTAAATCGCCACACCCCTAACCTATCGAACTGCAACTTTCCCCTCGGCTCCTCCTGCAAAAACGCGGAACCCGGGGATACTTTCTCGGATGCTTTCCCCCTTCGCGGTATCACCTCATACCGCGTTAGGGCACCCTAACACCGCTACTTGTCATGTCATGCATCGATATGCATCTGTTTGCATAGTATTCATTGTTTCTTCCCCTCTTCTCTCGGTAGACTACGAGACCAAGCGCTGCTGCTTTGCCCGGTTCGACTACGGAGTTGTGACCCCTCTCTCTTGCGAGCAACCAGGCAAGCCCCTTTGATCACCAGATATCGCCTACTCTTCTCTATCTGCTTGCATTAGAGTAGTGTAGCATATTCTTGCTGATTAATCCTATCTTCTTTGCATAGCTTTGTCCTTGCTACTATTGTTGTTACCTTTACCTGCTATCCTCTTGCTTAGTATAGGATGCTAGTGTTCCACTGATGGCCCTACACTCTTGTCAAATGCGCCATGCTATACTCTTTGGGATGTGATCACTTGGGAGGTGATCACGGGCATATCTATATACTTTACTTTGTTACATTACGTGGTCTTTGTTAGGAGATGAAATTTGAAAGGACGGTGGCTCCATCCCGGTAGAGGTGGGCACTGGGTTCCCGATGACCCCATTGTTACTTTGTGGCGGGCAGCAGGGCAGGTTGTGGCCACCTAGGAGAGAGGTGGGCCTGGCCTGGTCGGCGTTCAGCGGATACTAACTGCAAGGAGATCTTGGTATTTGATCGAGTCGGCCATTTGGTCTATCGCACTAACCCTCTGGCGGGAGTAGTTATGGGTATCCGGCGTCGTGATATCAGCCGAAGCCTTCGTGGCGTCGGCGATTGGTAGCGCGCAGATTGGACCGTGTAACGTGACTTCCTTTGTAATGGAGGTTGCTAGGTGCGCTTTGGCGCGTTATAGCGTGCAGGTGTGCTAAGGCGATGGGCCCAGACCCTGGCGCTTAGGTTTAGACCGGCGTCTTGACCGCTCTGTTGGCCTAGGTCGGGCTGCGGCGTGTTGATCTTCAGCGGTCGGGCATGACCCGAAAAGTGTGTCCGGCCAAATGGGATCAAGCGTGTTGGGTTATGTGGTGCACCCTGCAGGAAGTTAATCTATTGAATAGCCGTGATCTTGATAGCAGGGGCGACTTGGGTTGTACCTTGACCTTATGACAACTAGAACCGGATACTTAAGAAAACACACCCTTCCAAGTGCGGATACAACCGGTGGTCGCTCTCTCTCGGGGTTACGAGGAGGATCGCGGGTAGGATTATGCTTTTCGATGCTACTTGGAGGACTTGATCTACTCTCTTCTACATCTTTGCAAGGCGGAGGCTGCGAGCGTAGTCTTCAACAGGATTAGCTATCCCCTCTTATTACGGCATTCTGAGTTCGGTCCTTGATATGGCCCTTTACACATATATCCATGCATATGTAGTGTAGCTCCTTGCTTGCGAGTACTTTGGATGAGTACTCGCGGTTGCCTTATTCCCCTTTTCCCCTTTCTTTACCCGGTTGCTGCGACCAGGCGATGGAGCCACGGGCGAGCGCCACCGTCGTCGGCGACTCCTACTACCCGGAGGTGCCTACTACTACGTGCAGCCCGGCGGCGGCGACCGGGAGTAGTTAGGAGGATCCCAGGCGGAGGCTGCGCCTCTTTGATCTGTATCCTAGTTTGTGCTAGCCATCTTATGGCAACTTGTTTGACTTATATACGTACTCGAGATATTGTTGCTTCCGTGACTTCGTCTATGATCGAGCACTTGTATTCGAGCCCTCGAGGCCCCTGGCTTGTATTATGATGCTTGTATGACTTATTTTATTTTTAGAGTTGTGTTGTGATATCTTCCCGTGAGTCCCTGATCTTGATCGTACACGTTTGCATGTATGATTAGTGTACGATTGAATCGGGGGCGTCACATCCTCGGTCCGAGACAAATCTCTCACAGGGAAGAAGATCACAGTCTCTTGCTGGCAAGTATTTGCTCGAAGCACAAAGAAATTTCTCTCACATCTTTCATGGGATTTGGATTTAGCATCAGAGAATCAAAGCTTCAAATGCTACACCCCTCTTAATAGTATGATGGTCCTATGACTCAAAGAAAGAAGAAGAAGAATGAAACAAATGCTATGTCTTCACTTTGTCTTCATTCTTCCTCGAGCACAATCATATTCTTCAAACAGACACCGAACCAATTGCTTGAACTTCAACAATTTTTAGGGGTCACTCTTGTTAGCATTATCTTTGGTGATAACCTTCGTTGCAATGCAGGGAGATTATTTTCGTCGTTTGCATCAAACTCCTCGATACTTCAGGGACCTAGTACTCTGTGTGCACTAGCAAACACATAAGTCCCATACTATTTCTGTCAACAAACTCCAAAACATAAGGGGCCTATCATTGCACCAACAATCTCCCCCTTTTTGGACGGTTGTTGACAAAACAGATAATCATCAAAGTGAAGATAGATAAAAGAAATGTAAATTGAACAAGAGTGAACTTGCGTTACTTGACTCAATGATGAAATATACTCCCCTTAGATGTATGCAGGATTAAGGATATGAAATAAGATTTTCGGCAATTCATTTACATATACGGAGGATTTTTCAATCATTCAAGGTAATGATTCGCACTGATAATATATAATCCATCAAGTATATAGTGCAATCATTCACAACTTCTGCCAATAATTCCACCTGCAAAACAAATGCTTCGAGAGAAATAGTGCACCAGGCGGGGTTTTTAATACTACAGCATAGAAGTTTTGATTTTACACTAGAGCACATAAAATAGCACAAATAGTCTTTAAGGCATATGGCTCAAAAGTCTCATAAACCAGAGCAAATAAACACGGAAACCAGAACCAACAGAGGAAATCTATCGAAACTCTTGATGTAATTCTCCCCTTTTTTGTCAACCAGTGTCAAAAAGGTGACGAATGACATGAGGGTAAATGACGTGAACTTGATTCACTTTGAGGCATCGCCCAAAGAGCTGCCCGAAGAAGTTTCTAATTCAGAGGTGGCTGGGACATCTTCATCATCGGCAGCAACATAGGTTCCTTCAAGGTTGGCTTGAGGCTGGGAGGATGAAGGCACAGTGGGATCAGCTTGTTGATTCTTGTGAGACAACACATTTCCTTCAACAGGTTTCCCCGTGGACGATGTTGCTTCTGATTGATCGAGCAATTTGCGCAACTGCAACCAAAGTAAATTAGTTGTTGGCTCACGACTGGCAGAGGTGGAGTAATGCGATCTTGAAAATCTTTAGCAGAAAACCCTTGGTCAACATACACATAGAGTTCTTTGAGATCGGAGTTGCTCAATTGCTTCTTGGAGAAGAATTTCTAAAGAAATTTCCATAGGTGCTTCTTATTTTCAATCGTGATCATGTGCACAACTTTTGTTCGGTTGTTGATTGCATTCAGTTCAGCAGCTAGGTGTTCTTTCTCTTGGCGATCTTCAATCGTGATCATGTGCACAACTTTTGTTCGGTTGTTGATTGCATTCAGTTCAGCATCTAGGTGTTCTTTCTCTTGGCGATCCTCAACCATATGCTTCAGCAGCAGCTGTTGGGTGTGCAAGCTCACTTCAAGATGTGAAGGAGGTTGAGTATTCGGTTGTCTATCACACTGAGGTAGCTGTGGCCCATCGAATGTATTATGATAATCAGGAGGGCATGACACTGGTGCTTTCCCCGAAGAAAAATCCTCCACTACATGAAGCTTTTGTGATTGACTTTGGCTAAATATTCGTTTTTCCTTGCATAGTCAACCACCTTCTAAATCTAGAGCGCGAATACCTTGATAGTTTTCGGGTGCTGAGCAGAATCCATCAGTATGCACAGGAACATGTCTTCGACATCAAAGATGTATCCTTGTGAGATGGCATGAATGGTGTTGCAAAGCACATCAGATATAGCATTTTCTGTGTTCATCCCAGCCAGAGGGAAAATGGTATAGGTGAGAATATGATAGAGGGTCTGATTGCCAAAGGTCAAATGCTCAGGCACGAGAGGAACATTGTAGTCAGGAATTTTATCTTGATCCATTGTGCACTGGAAATCTTCATTGGAAATTGCATCAATGTTGTGAACTCGAATTTCCGTCTTGCCATGTTCGAACCGAGGGAAATGAAAATGAGACACAAAGTCCATAGCAAAGCACTTTATGCGTTTCCCTTCAGTCATCCATTCCATGATCCACTTTGTGCTATCAGATTCTTCACCAGAATGTACAGAGTGGCATAGAATTGAAGGATTATCTCTCTGTTCCATGGATGCTGATATGCAAAGACATGAGTGAGACCAAAATCTTCGATGTCTTGCAGAACTTGATTAAAGCAGCCAATGTTCTTCATCGCAACGATATCTGGGAACTCATGAGGAAAACAATTCTGGCTGTCGTAAAGGATCCGCGAATAATATGTAGCCTGTTCATGAGTCCAGAACCGAGGGGATTCAAACATGCGAGGCTTGTTGTATGGACTCTCTTGAAAGAAAACAGGATGAGTGTTCTGATTGAAAAGCGTCACTTTGACGCCAACGCCTCTTGAGAATAAGGGCAGTTGCTCACGAGGATAAGGATATTTGAGCTCATTTTCAACGGAAATCACTTCATCACCATAAATGACAGAGTCGGAATGATGAGCAGAAACTGACTTTGCTGCAAGAGGACCAACATCTGAATTTCTTTTTGCTATGTCGAGGGAAATACACAATGGAGAGGGAACAGACACTTTCTCATGCATTGAAAGTTTATCAGGCACTGGGGTTAGCTGAGGATCTTCTTCAATGGAAGGTTGAGGAGCAGGAGGAGGAACCGAGTCATTTGGTTCGACAAGGGCAGGTGAAGCTTGGCGTTCAGACTGAAGGATTTCACCTTCTTCAGAAACATTTTGATGAGATGGGTTTGCTTCATGAACAAGGGAGGCCACAGGCACTGTTTCAGTAGGCCTTGGCAAAGAAGGAGCATCTCCAACTAGTGCATGAATTGGCGAAGGAATTGATCGGTCAGGAGAGTTTTCCTTCTGTGTTTCAGCTTCATGAGATGTTTCTATCAAAGGAGGAGGAGGACCATTCTTCTTTGCAATTTTCTTCTTCTTATTTTGCTTCAACGGATCAATGTGCCCTTTGACAAGATAATTGTAGCCAGTGACTTGGGCCTCATGATTGAGGCAGACCTTGCGAACAATTTGATCTAGGTCAGAATGAAATCCTAGTCTTCTGCTTTGAAGGATAGTTAAAGCTCGATTGACATCCACATAAGATTCTTCAAGTTGCTTGATGACAAACTTGGATTTCGCAGCCTTCATACAGGTGTCAAGCTCATTGAGTTGGGCTTTGAGGTCATTGATCTCAACAGAATCATCTCTCATGTCTCGAACCAGATCAGTGGCTTGAGCAATTACTTCTGAGGGAATGGGCAAAGATGCCACTTCTCCATCAAATAGGTTCTCCACAAATCTGTCAAGCTGCTCCATGATGAACACTTGATTGAAATAATGCGGTGCATAAGAATCATCTTGAGCCTGTGCAGTAGGTCAGAGGCATAGAGGCCAAAGGTTGAGTCATTTTTGGAGCAAATTTAGTAGCCTTTTCCTTCACAACTTTAGTACTTGGAGCATTCTGCTCAGCAGAAGGAGCTTTGATTTGCTTCACCTTGGGCTTCCGAATTTTCTCCCCTGGCTTGGTTGTGCTAACTGGAGCTTCAACAACCAGATCATGCATATCAATAGCATCAGGATGAGGAGTTGTATTCACATGGTCTACCATAGTGACAGTGAGATGCTTTTGGAACTGCACTTACTCGAAGATCTGGCAGAATGGTTGATGTGGTGATGTTTACTTGCTCGGAAAGAATTGTTGCAACTTCTTCCCTTGTGAGAGGAGGATCATCTTGATAGGAAGAATCACTCTCATCATTTCTAGTAATTTGTATGGCTGGCCTTCTCTTCGGCGCACTCTTTTTCTTCAGAGCAGCAGATCTGGGATCATGTTTGTTCTTTGAACAGTGTTCTGCTTTTCCATCAGCCTTTTTCTTCTTGACGTCTGATTTGATGAGATGATGATTTTGTTCTTCTCTTTCTCTTTCCATTTCAGCCTGCTTGGCTCTCTTTTCAGCGTTCTTCAGGCGCTTGGCCAATTCATCAGGATAAGATTCGAGAGTCTTGAGAGATGTCTCATGAGCATCTGGTGGAGGTGGTGGTCTTTCCTGGGGATCACTTGCATGTACAAGACCAATCTCACGACAGTCACCCCATGGAGGATGAAAAGCAAAGTTCTCGGCAAACTGAGGATGAATCATTATGTAGTTAAACCACTTCTGCACCCAGTGGCGCCGAATCCTTTGTAGCCGCTTTCCTCTCTGTGTTGAATCTTCTCCTGGAACAGTGTTGTTGTCGTCATGAGAGATATACTGAGTTGAGTTCGTGAAAGGTTGCCTGCCATCCTTCCTTTTCTTCGGAGCATTTTCTTCTTGCTCATCATGATTTTTCTCATGCCTATTCCTTTTGCTGGTGGAGGGCCTACCATTGGGCCCTTTGGATTTGGTGCCTTAGATTCATCGTTGTACCCATAATCACTTCATCTTCATCGGCCATGCTCTTTGGTCGAGTAGAATCCTCAAAAAAATGCATACACCTGTGAAATAGAATAGATACGAGGGAAAATGGGGACAGGGTTACAAATGCTCACGAATATTTTTTTGAACAAAAACATTTTGAGGAAGCAATAGATTCGGACTTTGAGATATGTTTCGAATGAAGGAAAGGTATAGAAGGAGCTAGTAGCTCCAAAGAATATACTAGACAGCATGCTAGGCATTCGATTTGAGCGAAACATAACACAAACCCAAGATCTGAAGGATTCGGATGCGAGGAACAACTACAAACAACATCCGCACTAGAAAGGGTAAAACATAGATCTAAGATATGCGGTAAAATCGGAGAAAAATTAACCGCGGACGAACTCGAATCGAGAAGGATGGAGGTCCGAGTTCGAACTACACGTACCCTAGCTTGGTGATGTGTAGCAGCTACGGCGGCGCGGGGAGAAGATGTCCCGCGGCAGCGTGAAAGGACTCCGGTGACCTCTTTTCGGTAGTTAAGTGACGAAGGGGTCATCGGTGTTGAACGCAAGGTGGAGCGCTGCAGCGAGAGTTTTGGTGGAGAAGAGGCGAGGAGAAAGAGAGGTGAACTAGAAGAAGGGGGTGTGCGGTTTTTATATGCAAATGGAAATAACCGCACATAGAGGATTTTGATCGAACGGCCTCAAGATAGAGACGATTATGATTTAATGGACCTGATGGAGTGGCAGTTGATGTATTGCACGTGGCAACCATCATAAAATAACGTGGTCCTGACTTGGGCAGGAAACTCCAAATTTTGGACACCTTTCGCCAAAATAGATTAATGTTTAGACCGAATCTTAATCGTGGTTAAGGACACCAGATAAAGTTTCGTTCCAGATAAAATTTGAGCATTTGTAACAGAACAACATAGACTAGAAGAGGTAGAGTACAGGGCAAACGGGGTCCTAGGCATTTCACTCGGTATAAAAACACAAATACTCGAGCAAATAGTTATGAGAGAAATGCATTCAGACAAAAACAAAATCTATCAATCGGAAAGAAATCCACGAACAAAAATTGTGGTGGCGCGACCCACCATATAAGAACTGTATGACCCCGAGCATCGAACAATTATCGTGGCACCCGGTTAGTTGATACGTCTCCAACGTATCTATAATTTTTTATCGTTCCATGCTATTTTATTATCTGTTTTGGATGTTTAATGGGATTTAATATGCTCTTTTATATTATTTTTGGGACTAACATATTAACCGGAGGCCCAGTGCCAGTTGCTGTATTTTGCCTATTTTGGTGTTTCGCAGAAAAGGAATATCAAACGGAATCCAAACGGAATGAAACCTTCGCGAGGATCTTTCTTGGAACAAGCATAATCCGGAGACTTGGGTGGAAGTCGGAGACACAACAAAGCGACCACGAGGTAGGAGGCGCGCCCGGGGGTGGCGCGCCCCCACCCTGTGGGCCACTCGTAGCTCCACCGACCTACTTCTTTCGCCTATATATACTCTTATACCCTGAAAACATCCAGAGAGCCATGAAACCACTTTTCCACCGCCGCAACCATACATGCCGTGAGATCCCATCTTGGAGCCTTTTAAGCGATCTCTTTGGAGGGATTCGATCACGGAGGGCTTCTACATCAACACCATAGCCTCTCCAATGATGTGTGGGTAGTTTATCACAGACCTTCGGGTCCATAGTTATTAGCTAGATGCCTTCTTCTCTCTCTTTAGTTCTCAATACAAAGTTATCCTCGATGTTCTTGGAGATCTATTCGATATAATACTTTTTGCGGTGTGTTCGCCGATATCCAATGAATTGTGTGTTTATGATCAAGATTATCTATGAACAATATTTGGTTCTTCTCTGAATTCTTATATGCATGATTTGATATCTTTGCAAGTCTCTTTGAATTATCGGTTTAGTTTGGCATACTAGATTGATCTTTCTTGCAATGGGAGAAGTGCTTAGCTTTGGGTTGAATCTTGTGGTGTCCTTTCCCAATGACAGCAGGGGCAGCAACACGTATTGTATTGTTGCCATCGAGGATAAAAAGATGGGGTTTATATCATATTGCTTGAGTTTATCCCTCTACATCATGCCATCTTGCCTAATGCGTTACTCTGTTCTTATGAACTTAATACTCTAGATGCATGTTGGATAGCGGTCGATGTGTGGAGTAAGAGTAGTAGATGCATAATCGTTTCGGTCTACTTGACACGGACGTGATGCCTATGTTCATGATCATGCCTAGATATTCTCATAACTATGCGCTTTTCTATCAATTGCTCCGCAGTAATTTGTTCACCCACCATAATATATGCTATCATGAGAGAAGCCACTAGTGAAACCTATGGCCCCGGGTCTATTTTACATCATATTAGTTTCCCGTCAACTTTCCAATTTCTATCGCCATTTATTTTGCAATCTTTACTTTCCAATCTATACAACAAAAATACCAAAAATATTTATCTTATTATCTTTATCAGATCTCACTTTTGCAAGTGGCCGTAAAGGGATTGACAACCCTTTTATCGTGTTGGTTGCAAGGTTCTTGATTGTTTGTGCAGGTAATAGGCGATTTGCGTGTAGTCTCCTACTGGATTGATACCTTGGTTCTCAAAAACTGAGGGAAATACTTACGCTACTTTGCTGCATCACCCTTTCCTCTTCAAGGGAAAACCAACGCATGCTCAAGAGGTAGAAAGAAGGATTTCTGGTGCCGTTGCCGGGGAGATCTATGCTCAAGTCAAGACATACCAAGTACCCATCACAAACTCTTCTCCCTCGCATTACATTATTTGCCATTTGCCTCTCGTTTTTCTCTCTCCCACTTCACCTTTGTCGTTTTATCCGCCCTTTTCCGTTCGCCTCTTTTTGCTTACCTTTTTGTGTGTTCGCTCTTTGTGCAGTTTGTTGCCATCATGTCTGAAACTGGGGAGGTTATCATTGATAAGGATAATAGTAATAACGGGGGAAACTTTGATGCTTTTTATGATCCTCATGAAGAACCTACTATTTTACACACTAAAAAGTTTCGGATTGGTAGTGGTAATATTATAGGAAAAGGAATTATTCAAGATTTCTTTACTTGTGTCGGTGCCCTACCTACTATGGGTGGGTCTATTCTTCATAGAAGTAGTAGTCTTGTGGATGCTATATCTTTGCTCGTAGTTGAACTTGAAAGACAGTTTATTCATATGCATCCTTGCATACAAAGCATTTTTTTAGAATTTTCCAATATTGAGCATTCTTCTGTTAAGCGAGCAGCTACTATCTTTTTAGCCCACGAGTTCATATTTATAATGAAAGAGGCCAATGAAACTTTTGCGCATTATAGGGTGGACACTGGCCGTGCTCCCATATAAGCTATCCTTTTTAACCAAGAAGACATAATGCGTTTACGATCTTTAGATCATATTGCTTATAATGAAAACCTTAGAAAGAAAGTTCCTACCGATGTTCTAGTTGTTAGAATCTCTGAACTTAATGATAATTTTTCTATTCAGAATAATGGGTTAGGATTTCCTCTTGAACAAAGGCTCATGACTTTTTGCCAAAAGAATGCTTATAATGATGAATTGGTTGTGCAATATGAGGGGCCAAAGGAGGAACCAATACCTCCCGAGCTTGATCTTGGGGACTTTTGTCCCATTAAATTTAACCCTTTTGATTACTTTTGCCTGCCGCAAAGAAATCTTGCTGCTGAACGTAGGGAGTATGAGATGAGTTTTCGCGATTTGCCTTATCATTATGGTAATACCTAGATCTATCATTGCTTTATGCCTAGCTAGGGGCGTTAAACGATAGCGCTTGTTGGGAGGCAACCCAATTTTATTTTTGTTCCTTGCTTTTTGTTCCTGTTTAGTAATAAATAATTCATCTAGCCTCTGTTTAGATGTGGTTTTATTTTTAATTAGTGTTTGTGCCAAGTAGAACCTTTGGGAAGACTTGGGTGAAGTCTTTGCGATCTTGCTGTAAAAACAGAAACTTTAGCGCTCACGAGATTAGCTGCCATTTTTTTACTGGAGAGTGCTTTTAGGTTGATTATTTTTGCAGATGACTAATAGATAAATTTCTCACGTCCACCAATTTATTTCATAATTTTTGGAGTTCCAGAAGTATTCGTTTGATACATATTACTACAGACTTTTCTGTTTTTGACAGATTCTGTTTTTCGTGTGTTGTTTGCTTATTTTGATGAATCTATGGCTAGTATCGGGGAGTATGAACCATAGAGAAGTTGGAATACAGTAGGTTTAACACAAATATAAATAAAGAATGAGTTCATTACAATACCTTAAAGTGGTGGTTTGTTTTCTTACACTAACGGAGCTCATGAGATTTTCTGTTTAAGTTTTGTGTTGTGAAGTTTTCAAGTTTTTGGGTAAAGATTTGATGGATTTTGGAATAAGGAGTGGCAAGAGCCTAAGCTTGCGGATGCCCAAGGCACCCCAAGGTAAAATTCAAGGACAACCAAAATCCTAAGCTTGGGGATGCCCTGGAAGGCATCCCCTCTTTTGTCTTCGTCTATCGGTAACTTTACTTGAGGCTATATTTTTATTCACCACATGATATGTGTTTTGCTTGGAGCGTCTTGTATGATTTGAGTCTTTGCTTTTTAGTTTACCACAATCACCCTTGCTTTACACACCTTTTGGAGAGACACACATGAATTGGAATTTATTAGAATAATCTATGTGCTTCACTTATATCTTTTGAGCTAGATAATTTTGCTCTAGTGCTTCACTTATATCTTTTTAGAGCACGGTGGTGGTTTTATTTTATAGAAATTATTGATCTCTCATGATTCACTTATATTATTTTGAGAGTCTTTTAGAACAGCATGGTAATTTGCTTTGGTTATAAAATTAGTCCCATTATGATAGGCATCCAAGATGGGTATAATAAAAAATTTCATATAGAGTGCATTAAATACTATGAGAAGTTTGACACTTGATAATTGTTTTGAGATATAAAGATGGTAATATTAGAGTCCTGCTAGTTAAGTAATTGTGAAATTGAGAAATACTTGTGTTGGGGTTTGCAAGTCCCAAAGCATGCACGTATGGTAACCGTTGTGTGACAAATTTGAAGCATGAGGTGTTCTTTGATTGCTTTCCTTATGAGTGGTGGTCGGGGACGAGCGATGGTCTTTTCCTACTAATCTATCCCCCTAGGAGCATGCGCGTAGTGCTTTGGGTTTGATGACTTGTAGATTTTTGCAATAAGTGTTGGGTTCTACGGTAGGGTGCGTCGACTGCAAATTAAAATCTTCCTACGCGCAGAACAACCAGGAACATGCTACGGGAGATGGATCATAGTTTGTTGCCACTAGACGCATAGTGCCGTGCAGCGGAAGAAGAGTTGGGGCAGTGCGTCCGCGTGGATCGTCTCCTCCTTGTCCGATCTCCCTCGAACAGCTGGTCGTCGGTTCCCACGTACAGGTCCGCCGGAGCGGCGCAAGGGCACCGCCTCTAACGGTATCCGCGCGTGCAGGAGAAACACCGTGTGGTGGACTACTAGGTCTGATCACACAATCGGCAGCGAGTGGAGGTGTCTATTCGCAACACATGCAAACCCTAGTGACAGCACAGAAGCGATCAACCGCATGACTGTGTGGCACCCCACTTTATATAGGCGTCCCTCGTGGGCTCAACACTTGGGCCTCGCACGTACCCTAAAGCCCAGAAGTCTACTCGGCCACAATCTGAATACAGCTCGGATCACATCCGACCAGTGTCCTCGGATCCGACCTCGTAGGTTCCTTCCCTTAAGCACGCGACCCCTTAGGTTCAAGCCGGCTTGGTCGCAGTTCAGATCACTTCCGAACTGCACGGTTGGTAGCGGCCTCTAGCAAGGCATGCCAAACACCAAGCAGACTATGAAGCTGGTTAGGCAAACCTGTACAACATGTCACACTTCTGTTCCCTTTGCCACACGATATATGTTGTCGGGCTCAAGGCGAGATTGTCATCCTTGTGCTAGCCCGACCTCTTTCTCGTTCCAGTGATGCCGACCACAAACCAGATTATCTCATAATCCTAATCACATGGCCATGCTTATCTTGGTCGGATTACACAAGGGGCCCAGAGTATATCTCTCCTGATCGGAGGGGCAAATCCCATCTTGCTCGACCACGTCTCACAGCATGGGTCTGGACAAACCCGAAACCTACCTTTGTAACTACCCAGTTACGGAGTAGCGTTTGGTCGGCCCAAAGCAAGTCTGTCACCATCTCGAGTACATGCGTCAGCTCAGGTCTTAGGACATAGAACATATGTTGTACTAGAGACTCACAGATGACATATCGCCGCGTCTCATAGTTGGGTCTGTCTGACTCGGACCTTATCTCGACTCGGATCCGACTACGTCGAATCCGACCAGACCTTTCCAAGTACATATTATCCGGTTAGCATCCAATGCTCCATGGCTAGTGAGACCAAGCCATCGACCGTGTCATATGCTAGTCTAGTCGGCTGCACGTCCACATAATCCTTTCGACTAGGGACCTTTTAGGACAGTCATCATGCAATGCATAGTCCCACAAGAAAGTCACGTACTTGCTGATGCACATCATTGATAATGTCCAAGGACTATCTTTATTCATAAACACATAGGAAATATCATCATACATGATTGCCTCTAGGGCATATCTCCAACAGTCTCCCACTTGCACTAGAGTCAATAAAATAGACATCGAATGCCCATAGCTCTAATGTGCCCCTCATGCTTGGGTTGTGGAAGCGGCTTAGTTAACGGATCTGCAACATTCGTATCCATGTGAATTTTGCATAACTCTACATCACCATTCTTAAGGAACTTGTGAACATAAACATGATTGACAACATGACAAGCAGTGTCAATAGCATCAGCCCAGAAGCGAATGGGGGTTTTGTACTCACTGGGCATAGTTCTCGCCATTTCAATGAGAGTTCTATTCTTCCGTTCAACAACTCCATTCTATTGAGGAGTGTATGCAGTAGAGAACTCATTCATCGATAAATTCAGCAATATGAGTATTTTTAAACTCAGTTCCGTTGTCACTTATGACATGCTTAATGCGCACATCATATCATTCTGGGCCTTCTTAGCAAATTTTTTGAAGGTATCTTGAGTACATGTCTTGTCTTCGAGAAAGAATACCCAAGTGTATCGAGAGAAATCATCAACAATAACCAGACCATAATGACTGCCACCAAAGCTTGCATAATTTTGAGGACCGAATAAATCCAGATGAAGAATTTCCAATGGTTTTGTTGCGGTCATAACTCATAACTGTCTTGGATGAGTGATGCTTCTTAGCAAATTTACCAGCCTCACATGCAGCACAGAGATGATTCTTGTCGAATGTTACACCAAGAATGCCACGGAGATTATTTTTCCTCACCAGGGTCTGCAAATTTCTCATACCTGCATGACCAAGTCTTCGGTGCCACAACCATCATTCGGTTGCTTTTGCAAGCAAACAATTTTTGACTGAGGGACCCTTAGAGAAATCCACAATATAAAG
The DNA here is from genome assembly GCA_021605205.1 of Aegilops longissima. Lineage (NCBI taxonomy): Eukaryota > Viridiplantae > Streptophyta > Magnoliopsida > Poales > Poaceae > Aegilops > Aegilops longissima. Next base: position 257,102,089 of record CM038680.1, on the reverse strand, counting down.
ATCACCCTTTCTAATTCCCTCAAAGACGAAGGAATTGTCAGAGGCCATGAAGACAATGCATTTGGATATTGAGAATAGAACTAGCATGCCTAAATGACATAGCTTGCCAACTGACATAAGATTGAATCCAAGAGATTGAACAAGTAACACATCATCAATGGATTTGTCCTTGGAAATACAATTTTACCTAACCCAATTACCTTTCCTTTGTTGTTGCCGCCAAAAGTAATGTACTTTAGAGGAGAAGCAGTTAAGTTGGGGTCGACAAACAATGACTTGTCTCCGGTCATATGACTAGTGCACCCACTATCCATTATCCATTTTGTACACCCGGAGACATAGTCCTGTAGGAGAATTAGGATTTCTTAACCACCCACATCATTGCAGGTGGCTTCTAAACAGTAGAACGAGCAGGATATGATTTCTTTCGGTAAGCATAATTGTTTCTCGATGAGGTGCGAGCATAATCGAAAGAATAAGCATTGAAATTCCTTCCAGATGAATGAGCATAGTGATTGAATGATGTATGCATGTATTCATTCTGTCGAACTTTCTCAAGGAAGTATCGAGCATTTTGAGCATGCATGTTAGTAAAGTGGTAATAGGTAATGCTTCGATAGTTTTCTTAGGCACCCAAATAGATTTCTTCGGGGGGCCATTTCTGTTGTTTGGTCCAACATAGCGAGCAACGGCCTCCCCATGTTGATTCTTGAACAACTTATAGTTGTCCGGAGAATCATCATCAGGATATTTAGGGATAGGAGAGTTATATCCCGAAAGTAATGTTGGATCGAGCGTTTTGATCTTTGTAGGTACCCACACGGTGCGAGGATATTGATGAGGTTCCCAGTAAGAACCATTTTCATTTAGTTTCCTTTTGAGACCGATACCTTCCTTTCTGGGATTTTTGTGAAGAATGGATTTCTTAGAACGTCGCAAAGGGTTTGATGTCCTCTGAGAGATTTGAAAATTCCTATCTAAAGAAGATCCTTGAACCTAGTATTTTCATCAGAAACAGAACCATTTTCCTCGACCGTGGGGTTAGCATTCACAGATGATTCAACATTTGATTCTGCATTGGTTCGTTCAAGGCATTTTAAACATGGTGGCTCAAACACTTCAGGTTTCTCTTTAAGTTGTTGGGTGAGAAGAGAATTTTCTCTAATCATATCCTCATGAGCATCTCTCAGCGCCTCGAGTTCCTGTTTCCTTTTCAGGTAAGCATAGGTCAATCTTTCGTGGTCAGCTGAGAGAAAATCATGACGAGTTGATAGTTCATCCATTCGTGACTTGAGAGTGGAATACTCTTTGGTCAATGACTGATTTTTCACCATCTCCTCGACCAACAACCCTTCAGATTTCCTGAGGGTTTTCTCAATTTCTCAAGAGAGTTTTGTTGGATATTGGCAAATTTGATCAACATAGCATGGTCATCCTCATCAGAAGAATAATGATTACTGGTGTGAACCTTGCGATGTTTGGAGGATACCTTTTTCTTTTGGGGCCTTGGCCATGAAGCAGTAGGCATGAGTTTCATCATTGCTTGATGGGTTCCCGAAGAAATTTGTCGTGGGAGAGGAGGCGCATGCTATGCCAGCCATGCCTGAGTCGGAATCCTCGTCGGATTCATCGGCTTCTTCGGAGGCAGATGATTCTTGTTCTTCTTCAGAATCCATCGCCTTGCCGATGTACGCCTTGGCCTTGCGAGCAGTATTCTTGCGGTTGGAGGAGGACTTGGAGTGGTTCCTTGATGAAGATCTTGACGAAGATTTTGAAGTGGAGTTGTCCTTCTTCTTGATTTCTTCATTTTCTTTTCTTCAACGGAGTCGTAGTTCTTGATCTTGCTTTTGCCTCAGTAGTTGCCCGAATCATATCTCCCACTAGCATAGATTTCAGCTTCCCAGAGAGGGCAGTCCGAAATGAAGTGTCCAGGTTTCTTGCACTTGAAACAAGTGTATGCTCCAGCAGGTTTTGATGAAGATTTTGAGCCCCCGTAGTTGCTAGAACTTCTTTTCTGGAACTGTCTCTTCTTGTGGAAGCATTGGAATCTTTTTGTGATCAGAGCGAGATCTTTGCTAAGCCTTTCAGGATCATCTAAATCTTCTTTGGCATTTCCATCTGAGGAAGAATCAACCACAACCTTGAGAGCATGACTTTTGCGTTGAGTTGAGCCATACAGATCTCTTTTCTCTTCTTCTTGTTTCTCATCAGTATTTAGTCTTTCCATGATATTAGCAGAGTTGAGGGTTTTGATATCAGTGCGTTCAAGAATCATCAAGACAAGGGTGTCGAATGAACTGTCAAGTGATCGAAGCAGTTTCTTGACAACTTCATGGTCAGTGATGTCTTTGGTGCCGAGACCTTGAAGTTCATTTGCTATGTCACTGAGACGATCAAAGGTTTGTCGGTAGGTTTCATTTCCAATGCGCTTGAAGCGATTGAATTTCGCTCGTAGAGTATCCGTTCGAGCTTCTTTCTGAGTTGAGAATCCTTCATTGATCTTCCCGAGGACATCCCACAATTCCTTTGCAGTTTCACACTAGCGATAGCGAAGAAATTGTGCTCGATTGAGATGGCCGCCAATTTCATCTTTGGCAATAGCATCCAGCTGAATAAGCTTATTTTCTTCATCGGTAGGAGCTTGAAGAATAGCGACTGTGAGCCCAATCTGCACCACGTTCCACATATCTACTCGGAGGCGGATCTTCATCTTCTCCTTCCAGAAGGGTAGTCCGCCCCATCGAATATGGGAATCTTGAGATGCGATGTGTAGTTCACTGAAGACATACTTAAACTCCAAAGTTGTTAGACTAAAATGAGCAGAGTCAAGGTGTACCTTGCTCTGATACCAATTTTAGGACCGAAGTATGTCTACCATAGGAGGGTGAATGGGAGTTTTAAATTTTCTTTGGAAAACTTAAATCTCTCAGAACCCAGCAGCGGAACGAGTGAACAACAAGCTACAGTGAACTAAAACAGAGTGCCAAAAGAAAACTAACACATGCATTGATGTGAATCATACGAATGAAAATGCATCGAAGATAAACATGGGTGATAGAGATAACCAAAGATGCTCGATGGCAACAAGGTATTTGTTCGACCAGTTCGTCCTTCTGCACAAGGACTACGTCTGGTTGGAGGGGTTGTGACTTAACACGGAAGATAAACTCTCTTCACCCTATTCTCCTCGACAATCAATTCGACAACCGATGTCTATTACTCGTGGTAGATACTTGAAGGCGATCTTCGAACCTTTATAGACTTCTTCTTTGAGAACCACAATCACTCTTGGTCTCTGAAAAAATTGAGACCTAACCGTCTGGAGAGTTTGCAGCTCTCAAGAGTAATAGGCAGAGCGTACTAAACTTAGATTCCAGTGATGCTAAACCACTATCTAATTCTTCGGCTCTAGGGTTTTTCTCTTTGTGGATTTTAAATTCAAATCGCTCAGAGAGTGGGTTGCTCAACAATCTTCTCAGAATCAAATGGAGCAGCCGCCGGACAAAGCCTGCGCGGGGTGGCTATTTATACCCGCAACCTTCCCAGACAGGAAATGACAATTTTGGACATGGGTTCCAGCCAATGGCCAACCGACACGTTCACAACGGGCAGATTTGGAGCAACAATAGCATTACTTGAGGTACAAGTAATGCTAACTCCTCGGTCCAAGACAAATCCCTCGCAACGGAGAAGACCTCAGTCTCTTGCTGGCAAGTATTTGCTCGGAGCACAAAGAGATTTCTCTCACATCTTCCATAGGATTTGGGTTTAGCATTAGAGAATCAAAGCTTTGAATACTACACCCCTCTTAATAGTACGGTGGTCCTATGACTCAAAGAAAGAAGAAGAATAACAAAACAAATGCTACGTCTTCACTTCGTCTTCATTCTTCCTCGAGCGCAGTCATATTCTTTAAATAGACACCAAACAAATTGCTTGAACTTCAGCAGTTTTGGGGGGTCACTCTTGTTAGCATTATCTTCGGTGATAACCTTCGCTCCAATGCAGGGAGACTATCTTCGCCGTTTGCATCAAACTCCTCGATACTTCAGGGACTTGGTACTCTGTGTGCACTAGCAAACACATAAGTCCCATACTGTTTATGTCAACAAACTCCAAAACATAAGGGGCCTATCATTGCACCAACAGAACTGGGAGCCCTCTTTCCCTTGTCCTTCATCAATGTAGAGGACATAACACCTGATAATCACTTCGTGAAGGTACTGGTCCAACTAATTGAAGGAAATATGCCCTAGAGGCAATAATAAAGTTGTTATTTTATATTTCCTTATATCATGATAAATGTTTATTATTCATGCTAGAATTGTATTAACCAGAAAAATGATACATGTGTGGATACATAGACAAAACATTGTGTCCCTAGTAAGCCTCTACTAGACTAGCTCATAAATCAAAGATGGTTAAGTTTCCCAACCATAGACATGTGTTGCCATTTGATGAATGGGATCACATCATTGGGAGAATGATGTGATGGACAAGACCCATCCGTTAGCTTAGCATATTGATCGTTCCGTTTTATTGCTATTGCTTTCTTCATGTCAAATACATATTCCTTCGACTATGAGATTATGCAACTCCCGGATACCGGAGGAATGCCTTGTGTGCTATCAAACGTCACATAGTAACTGGGTGATTATAAAGATGCAGATGCTCTACAGGTATCTCCGAAGGTGTTTGTTGTGTTGACATAGATCGAGATTGGGATTTGTCACTCCGAGTATCGGAGAGGTATCTCTAGGCCCTCTAGGTAATGCACATCATAAGAAGCCTTGCAAGCAAAGTGACTAATGAGTTAGTTACAAGATGATGTATTACGGAACGAGTAAAGAGACTTGCCGGTAATGAGATTGAACTAGGTATGAAGATACCGACGATCGAATCTTAGGCAAGTAACATACAGATGACAAAGGGAATAACGTATGTTGTCATAACGGTTCGACCGATAAAGATCTTCGTAGAATATGTAGGAGCCAATATGAGCATCTAGGTTTCGCTATTGGTTATTGACAGGAGAACTGTCTCAATCATGTCTACATAGTTCTCGAACCCGTAATTATGCATGCGCGGTACGTATGCCGCAACCTTATGGGGTGATCGGCGGAGGCTGAACTACTATTCAAGCTCCGGATCCGCCGAGCTGTCGTGCTGTAATGTGGATCGGGCTCGCTTAGCGATGTCATGGGTCTTGATGACCGATGAGCTATTTGGCTTAATGAGGCCGCTCTGTACCTCGGCTGCTAGGGTTGTGGTGTGCTCCTCAGTACGGAGGGAGCGCTCCATATTTCCATTTACTGTGATGACGCCGCACGGTCCGGGCATTTTGAGCTTCAAATAAGCATATTGTGGGACTGCATTAAAGCAGGCGAAAGCAGTTCGTCCAAGCAGCGTGTGATAACCATTGCGGAAAGGGACGATATCAAAGATCAATTCTTCACTTCGAAAGTTATCTGGAGAGCCGAATACTACTTCCAGTGTTAAGGAGCTCGTGCAGCGGGCCTCCACGCCGGGTATCACTCCTTTAAAGGTGGTGTTACTAGGCTTGATTCTTGATGGGTCAATACCCATCTTACGGACAGTATCATGATAAATCAAGTTAAGACTGATGTCGCCATCCATAAGGACTCTAGTGAGATGGTATCCGTCAATGATGGCATCGAGTACCAGGGCCGCTGAACCTCCGTGACGGATAATGGTTGGGTGGTCCCTGCGACCGAAGGTGATCGGATAAGCCGACCATGGGTTGAATTTTGGGGCGACATGCTCTAGGGCGTAGACGCCCCTTAGTGCGCGCTTGCGCTCCCTCTTAGGGATGTGTGTGACATATATCACTTTCATTGTTTTCACCTCGGGGGGAAACTTCTTCTGTCCCCTGGTGTTCGGAGGGCGGGGTTCATCATCGCCCTCGCTTTTAGGTCCTTTCCCCTTATGTTCGGTATTTAATTTACCGGCCTGTTTAAGAACCCAGCAGTTTCTGTTGGTGTGGTTGGCAGGCTTTTCAGGGGTGCCATGAATCTGACAGGGCCTATCCAGCATTTTATCCAAGTTGGATGGGCCGTCTCTATTTCCTTTAAACGGCTTCTTCTGCTGACCGGGTTTAGAGCCGCTGAATCCGGCGTTAACCGACGTATCCTCGGTTTCTTCATTGTTGTTTCGGTGGTTATTTTTGCTACGTCGTGGCCTTCCATTGCCATCCCTGGCCTTAGCGGTGCCAGGGTCGCTGGTACTGTTGCTTCTACGAGCCAACCGGCTATCTTCTCCCGCACAGAAGCGGGTCATAAGTGCAGTGAGAGCTGCCATAATCTTCGGCTTTTCCTGACCGGGGTGTCGGGTGAGCCATTCGTCGTGGACGCTGTGTTTAAATGTCGCTGAGGCTTCGGCGTCCGGACGGTCGAAAATTTGGTTCTTTTTAATTAAGAACCGAGTCCATAGTTTGCGGGCTGACTCTCCGGGTTGCTGGACTATGTGACTCAGGTCATTAGCGTCCGGTGGCCAGACATAAGTGCCCTGAAAGTTGCCTCAAAAAGCATCCTCCAAGTCCTCCCAACTGCCAATGGAATTCCCTGGGAGGCTATTCAACCAGTGTCGTGCTGGTCCTTTTAGCTTTAGGGGGAGGTATTTGATGGCGTGGAGATCATTTCCACGAGCCATGTGAATGTGGAGAAGAAAATCTTCAACCCATACAGCGGGATCTGTCGTGCCATCGTAAGGCTCGATGTTCACGGGTTTAAACCCTTTTGGAAACTAATGCTGCATTACCTCATCAGTAAAGCACATGGGGTGTGCAGCACCTCTATACTGGGCGACATCGCGACGGAGCTCCGATGACATCTGTGTTCGGGGATGACCCTGGGTTTGGTTATGTCTGTCGTGTCAGGCCTGATGGCCGTCATCTCGCGTTGGAGCGTGTCCTCTTGATCCATAGATTGATCTTGTCTGGTCGGCTCTATTATCCAGGTCCTGACGTAAGTCATGCATGTAGCCCGGAGCCGCTGTCTCCTTGCCTCTAGGGTGAGGGGGCATGGGCTGGTATTCAGCATAGTTAGTCGCTTTGTCCCGTCCACGTGGTGGTCGGTGCGGTTGATCAGCATGATTATATTTTGACGGTATTGGCTCAAGGGCCTCGTCACCGAATTGTGGCAGCATCCTTCTTCGGCGGCCAGGACCTGGGTCCATCTGTCTTGAGCGTATCCTGTTCGGCTTGGAGCTGATGGTGTTTCTTTTTCAGGCTCCTCGCAGTGGCGATGAGCTGTCGCTTGAAGCGCTCTTGTTCAAGGGGTTCCTCTGGCATGATTAAATCTTCGTTACCGAGGCTAATACCCTCTTTGGAGGCCGATAGATAGTTACTATCTTCCGAATCCTCATGATCGATAAGTTCGTCGGGGTTGACTTGTACCTCTTCCCTTTCATTCTACTCGAACGCAGGCTCGATGGGGTGGTCGGAGTCTTCGGCATTGTCCGGAGTGTCATTATCTCCGGTGCTGGTGTTGCTTTCCCTTGCCCGACGCGATCGTGAGCGGCGCCGCTGACGTCGGTGTTTTGGTGGTTCATCGACGGGCTTATCCTCATCTGGGTCTTGAGTGCCATCGTCGTCCTTCTTCTCGGGCGTATCCACCATGTATACATCGTAAGTTGAGGTGGCCTTCCAGCGCCCAGTGATAGGTGGGTTTTGACTTGGTTCGGCCGCGACATCGTCGTCCAGGTCGTCGATGTCTTCGGAGGTGTAGTCTAGCATGTCGGTTAAATCCTCGACAGAGGCTATTAAGTGGGTGGTGGGTGGGATGTAAAATTCCCTTCTCTCCGCCCCCAGCTCAAGCTTGGAGTAGTTTGGAGGTGATACTTCCGTGATGGCGAGAGATCGCATTAGGTCCAATGTCTCGTTTAGGAACGAAGGCTGGACGGGCGTCAGAGGATCTGCGGAGCTGCGGAGCTGCCGAGCTGGGTTTGGTGATAACCACTCGACCGAGCCCGATAGACGTAGACCTCGAGAGTTTGGAGTTGACGTCCAAAGGCGAATCTAGCCTCCCAATGATAGGGAGACTCCCGTTTGAGTCCGGGTCTGCCGGTGATGTGATCGCATCTGGGTCTCCGGATGGAAGCTCCTTGATGGGAGATAGTACGGCGGGGTTCACCTTCCCGTCTTCGGACAGAGTGGTCCGCCTCGACTCTAAGGCCAGGGTGGGCATGAGGGTCGACCCCTGAGCAGAATCTAATGGTGTATCCGACGGGCCTCCTTCATGTGAATGAAGAGCGGCGGCCGAGGCCGAGAACCCTTCGAAGAACAAGTCTCCTCGGATATCAGCGATGTAGTTCAAGCTTCCAAACCTGATCTGGTGACCAGGGGCGTAGATGTCGATCTGCTAGAGGTGACTAGTTGAATTGGCACGCAGAGTGAAGCTGCCAAACACAAAGGGTTGACCAGGGAGAAAAGTCTCCCCAGAAACAGCATCGTCGTTGATGACAAGGTGAGCCATCGATCCTTCTGTCGACGACACAATGGAACTCTCAATGAAAGCACCAATGTCAGTGTCAAAACCGGCAGATCTTGGGTAGGGGGTCCCGAACTGTGCGTCTGAGGATCAATAGTAACAAGGGACGATGGGTACACGATGTTTACCCAGGTTCGAGCCCTCTTAAAGGAGGTAAAACCCTGCGTCCTACTTGATTGTATTCAATTAGTATAGGGGTTACAAGAGTTGATCTACCTCGAGATCGTAATAGCTAAACCCTAGTTGTCTAGCCTATGAGAATTCGGATGATCTCTACGGACTAAACCCTCCGGTTTACATACACACCGAAGGGGCAAAGGTTATACAGAGTCGGTTTGCAGGGGAAGGAAATAACATATCCGGACATTAAACTTGCCATCCACGCATATAAGAGTCCTACCCGGACATGGGGGAAAAGTCTTTTGCTTTTATCTTCATGACCCATCAGTCCGGCCCATATCAAATAGTCCGGACACCCGAGGACCCCCTAATCCAGGACTCTCTCAGTCGGAGCTAGAAGAAGTTCGACTACATCAACCGTGTTGTCAAACGCTTCCGCTTTCGGTCTACGTGGGTACGTAGACACACTCCCCCCGCCCCTCTCGTTGTTATGCATCTCCTAGATAAATCTTGCGTGAGGATAGGAATTTTTTGGAAATTGCGTGCTACGTTTCCCAACACTAATCACATTGCCATCATCACTAAAACAAGAGGCTAGGTGCTCTTTCACATGAGCAAAAGTCTAAACTTGGGGGAGATCATGAGTGCATTTTGCATCATTTCTTACCTTTGTTTTTGCATCTTAGTTGTAGGATTTTTCATATTTTGCCGCTTTCGCACACCCTTTTTGCCTAATTTCGCTAGGATCCCAAAGAAGCAGGAGATTTTGTGCATCAATGGAAAACACCTATTTTTTGGTGGAAATTGTGCTAATTGACATGATAGAAGCCTACAAACAGGTGGAAGAAACCCAAGCGTTCTACAAGAGAGGATGGTATGTGGTACAATCGCACCTGCTCGTACCAGCAGTCATACCATATGATGCAGCCTCCCCCTAGTCGACTACTCAACCTCGTATGATCGGATCTCGCGGACGAATAGAGAGGCCCCAAAACCACATACATAAGCAGAAAACCTCACCCATAGAAGGGACCCGAAGTGGGGATCAGCAAAAGGGAATGGCCACATTATAGCCTCCATCAAGGAGACTACGACGTCAACCCTCGTCATCATCATCCACATCTTCGCCATTGACTTCTCTCTTCATCTAGTTGTATCCCGAACCCTATTGTGGATTCATATGTGTGTTACATTGATCATTCTTTTTTCATTACCATAAACATCATGATAATATCTGTTGTATCCATGTTTGATTAATCCCCTAGTTCTAGGGGATATGGAGGCCTTACATGCAGTTCGGGCGATGCATGCAGCCACTTTATAAATTATTCACAAAGGCCTTACAAAGTAATACATCAGTAAGTCTAAAGTCACCATCTTGGCAACATCTGTCGCTACTCCTATCCACTTAACAAAGGGATGTCGATAGTCCGAGCTGAATACCAAACACACCTCACACAAAAGCCTGGCATCTAAAATTGGAGGGCCCAACTAAGCCACATTGCCGGGTTTGGGGCACACACCGGTCCGGCGCACCCTCAGAGGAGGTAGCCGCCGTCTTCCACCGATCCATCTTCAGAGCAGGTACTGACGCATCGACCTTGCTAGGCATGTCGTCGACACCACCTGCGCGAGTCCGTCTACATGCATCGGACGCCGAGACTCCACTGTGCCACGCCGCTGAGATCCGCCGTCGTCGATGCGGAGGATGTAACACCGCTCCACCTCTGGGCTCCTCCAGTCAGCACTTGCTCAAAAACAATGCCCCCGGGAGGTGATACATCTCCATCGTATCTACTTTTCCTAACGCTTTTGCTCTTGTTTTGGACTCTAATTTGCATGATTTGAATGAAACTAACCCGAATTGATGATGTTTTCAGTAGAACTACCATGGTGTTGTTTTTGTGCAGAAATAAAAGTTCTCGGAATTGGACGAAACTTTTTGGAGAATTATTTTGGAATAAATGAAAATTACTGGAACTAAGACCAACTATAGGGGGGCAGCTGCCCACAAGGGCCAAGGCACCAGGGCGCGCCACACCCCTCTGGCGCACCCAGTGGGTAGTGGGGCCCATGAGGCTCCGCTGACCCTAATTCCGACGCTATAAATCCTATTTTTCTAGAAAAAATAGGAGAGGAAGTTTCATCGCGTTTTACGATATGGAGCCGCCGCCACCTCCTGGTCTTCATCGGGAGGCAGATCTGGAGCCTGTTCGGGGCTCCGGAGAGGGGGATCTTCGGTCTTCGTCATCACCAACCATCCTCCATCACCAATTTCATGATACTCACCATTGGGAGTGAGTAATTCCTTTGTAGGCTTGCTGGACGGTGGTGGGTTGGTTGAGATTCATCATGTAATCGAGTTAGTTTTGTTAGGGCTTGATCCCTAGTATCCACTATGTTCTGAGATTGATGTAACTATGACTTTGCTATGTTTAATGCTTGTCACTAGGGCCCTAGTGCCATAATTTCAGTTCTGAACCGTTTATGTTTTCACCATTATATCTATGTTCGTGATCCGATATTGCAAGTTATATGCACCTATTACGAGTTATGATCCGTAAACCCCAAGGTGACAATAATTAGGATACTTTCCGGTGATGACCGTAGTTTGAGGAGTTCGTGTATTCATAAAGTGTTACTACTTTGTTCCGGTTCTCTATTAAAAGGAGGCCTTAATATCCCTTAGTTTTCTTATGGACCCCGCTGCCATGGGAGGGTAGGACAAAATATGTCATGCAAGTTCTTATCCATAAGCACGTACGAATATTTAAGGAATACATGCCTACATTATATTTATGAACTGGAGCTAGTTTTGTGTCGCCCTAGGTTATGACTATTATATGATGATATCCAATGTTACCACCGATCCAATGCCTACGAGATTTTCACATATTGTTCTTGCTAAGTTACTATTGCTATTGCTACTGTTACAACTGCTACAAAACTATTACTGTTGTTACCGTTACCGCTGCTATCGTTACTACTACTATCAAACTATCATATTACTGTGCTACAGATCACTTTGCTGCAGATGTTTCATCTCCAGGTGTGGTTGAATTTACAACTCAACTGCTAATACTTACAAATATTCTTTGGGATCCCCTATACTTGTGGGTTATCAAGGCCTTTTTCTGGCGCTTTTTCCGGGGAGCATAGCTATATTTGTTGAGTCACTTGGGATGTATATCTATTGATCACTTTGAAGAATCTGAAAGATACCAAAACCAAGACCGTTCCCTCTAAGACGAGGGGAGGTAAGTAATTGCCATCACACTCTGCACTTGATTCACCTTCTGATTTGAGTAAGCTTGCAACACCACCACATGTTATTAATCCTGATATGTCGCAAGTTATTGATGATGCTACTTTTGCTATGGATGATTGAGGGAGTCCTGGATTAGGGGGTGTCCGGATAGCCGGACTACCATCATCAGCCGAACTATCATTTGCTGGACTATCATCATCGACCGGACTCCAAGACTATGAAGATACAAGATTGAAGACTTCCCCCCGTGTCCGGATGGGACTTTCCTTGGCGTGGAAGGCAAGCTTGGCGATACGGATATGTAGATCTCCTACCATTGTAACCGACTCTATGTAACCCTAGCCCTCTCCGATGTCTATATAAACCGGATGGCTTTAGTCCGTAGGACAACAATCACAACAACCCTTACAATCATACCATAGGCTAGCTTCTAGGGTTTAGCCTCCTTGATCTCGTGGTAGATCCACTCTTGTAAACATCCACAATATCAATATCAATCAAGCGGGACGTAGGGTTTTACCTCCATCAAGAGGGCCCGAACACAGGTAAACATCGTGTCCCTTGTCTCCTATTACCATCCGCCTAGACGCATACGATTCGGGACCCCTATCCGAGATCCGCCGGTTTTGACACCGACATTGGTGCTTTCAATGAGAGTTCCTACGTGTCGCCACCGATAGGCTCGATGGCCTCTTTAATCAACAACGACGCAGTCTGGGTGAGACCTTTCTCCCAGACAGATCTTCAGATTGGCGGCTTCGTCATGCGGGCCAACTCCCTTGGCCATCTGGAGCAGATCGAAGCTACGCCCTGGCCGTCAGTCAGGTTTGAAGCTTAAACTTCATGGCCGATATCCGCGGGACTTGATCCTCGAGGATCTCGAGCCATACCGAAGGCCTTGCGCTGTCACGATGGGCATGACCTAACTCGCCACGGACAGCACCTTGAGGTCCGACCGGATCCGCTCCGACTTATAGTCCGGAGCCGATCGCTCGAATCGAGGACGGATGGCTGGACACCGCCTCGGGAGCCGCAATTTCTACGGCGATGGAGCCGAACACTTACCTTGTCCCACATAAAGCCCATGACTCCGAGGTGCCGGACTCCCTTCCGGACTCCGCACCTCCTGCGCTCTGCCAGTCGAATCCGATTGGGCGCCGATCATGGAATTCACCGCCGCGGACATCTTTTTCCTTTTCGCCTTTGGCGATATCATAAATTCATTGAGCATCTCTCGCAATCCGGAGAGCCTGGCGAATTACGGCCAGGACGGTTGGGACGCGGATCACGAAGAAATTCAGATCCCACCCACCACCCACTTCAGAGCCACCGCCGACGATTTAACCGACGTGCTCGACTACGACTCAAGACATCGACGGTATGGACGGCGATGCCGGAGACTACCAAGAACCAGTGCCTACGGGACATGGAAGACCACCTCGTCATACGACATATACATGGTGGACACCCGAAGGGAAGCGATAACGAGGAACAACGGACGCGGCGGAGGATAATCTCGCCGATAAAGAACCAAAACGGTGGCGTAGACGCGCCCTAAGTCCCGCCGATCAAAGCAGCCTTCCTAACGACCCAGCGATAGAGCAGGCAAGCCAGCAGGCGATTTAACAGGACGAGCCGGATAATCAACCCCTTCACGAAGCAATCAACAGTCCGCCACAACACGAGCATAAGAACATACGCAAAAAGCTCGTCGCCACTGCAAGAAGTTTGAAGAAGGCGAAACGGAAGCTCAAAACAGCAGAAGACACGCTCAGAATGAAGTGGAGCAAAGTATTCAAGAGATCAGACAAATATGGCAACGGCCATCAACCAAAGAGCTACCCGAAGCGCAAGTTGCTGCCCGAATTTGATGAGGAAGCCACCGAGCCTCCACAGTCAAAAAATAAAGAGGCCGCTGGCGGATAGACGCCGCACGAGCGGGCCCAAAGCGACAAGCGGGCTGCACACAAGCGAATTATAATCCTGGTAAAGCGGATGGCCCAACTAGGTCCATCTACGGGCCAAAAAAGAGGACCCCAGGAAGTAACACACTACGACAAGTGTTCAAAGACAACGGCACACCCAAATACAGGGGCGCCGCACACCCGCTATGTTTCACCGATGAGGTGCTGGATCATGAATTTCCAGCAGGGTTTAAACCCATAAACATAGAGGCACACGACGGCACCTGCACAGACCTTGAGTCTGGATAGAAGACTACATACTACACATACACATGGCTAGAGGAGACGATCTCCACGCCATAAAATACCTACCCCTCAAGCTCAAAGGGCCAGCTCGGCATTGGCTCAAAGGCCTCCCAGAAAATACTGTTGGAAGTTGGGAAGAGCTTGAGGACGCGTTTAGAGAAAAATTTCAAGGGACTTATGTCCGCCCTCCGGATGCAGACGATTTGAGTCATATAACCCAACAGCCCGGAGAATCAGCGCGCAAATTCTGGAACAGGTTCCTTACCAAAAGAACCAAATAGTCGATTGTCCGGACGCGAAGCCCTAGCAGCTTTTAAACACAACGTCCGTGACGAATGGCTTGCCAGACACCTCGCCAAGAGAAGCCAAGAACAATGGCTGCGCTAACAAGCCTCATGACGCGCTTTTGCTAGAGAAGACAGGTGGCTAGCAAGATGCAGCACCAGCGACCGAGTACATCCGAGATCGAGATGGAACGGAAAATCACGGCGCAGAAAGATCAGCGCGGAATAAAAAAAAAAGCCCGCGAGACACGGCGGTCAACGCCGGATTCAAAAGCTTCGCGGCCGAGCAATACAACACGACCTCTTAAGGAGAACAGAGACGAGCTATCAAATTTAAACAAAATTTTGGATCGGATATGTCAAATCCACAATACCTCGGAAGGCCCGCAAACCATACCTACCGAAATTGTTGGGTTTTCAAACAGTCCGCAGACTCAACGCCGGACACAAGGAACTCGATCGCCAAACAAGGACGATGATGAGCCCCACCAGTGAGCACCGAAGTCAAAAGACTTTCCCACAAGAAGTCAAAACAGTAAACTCGCTTCACGTGATAGTACGGAAAGCCAACACGGCACTCGCCAAGACAAGTGTCGGACGATCCACTCGATGGACCGAGATTGGATGTAGAAACCAATCACTTTCGACCACCTGGATTAGTCCAGAAGTATCCTAACGCAGGATAGACTGCCCGATATTGGATCCCACAATAGGCGGACTGCACTTAACGCAGTGTTGACGGACGGCGGCGGTGACTTAAACCTGCTATATCCGGACACAATCCGCAAATGGGATAGACCCTATTACAACTCGGCATAGCCGCACTTCCTTCAAAGGAGTGGCGCCAGGCCCTTAAGCCAGCTATCAAGCACCACGGGATGGGAAGCTCTCGTCCGCTTCAATGCAATACCACATTACGCGTCTCTTACGCTTAAAATGCCCGGTCCACGTGGCATCATTTCATTAAAAGGTCGCTTGAGACCCCGGACACGGCTGGACGAGTCCGGAATAATTAAGCTAGGGGCTACCCAGCCGCACATTCCTTCACAAGGGTTTGCACATATAAGCCATAATGAGCTAGCATAGGCTCAGCTTCCTTAATCCCTACTTTCAATTTTTTATGCAATTTCTCGCACGATTTCTTTTCCAACCAAGTTCTTCTCTCTTTACAGATGAACAACGTGCACACCCATCGAGGATCGGCTGCTTGAGACACAAAGCAGACGTGCAAGAGGGACCCGTTGCAAGGACTCTTTCGAGACTAAGACCCACGTAAACCTTTCTTCTGTCTCTTGTTGCTACAATCCCTGGTTTATCATTATAACCAGAGTGGAGATGGCGTTTTGGGATCGTCTGCGCCGTAAGAATCTGCCCGCACGGACACAAGGGGCTTAGGGCTTTGTTTTGCCCGCTATTATAAAGACCGAACACCTTCGGAGTGTTCGGCGTCTCGAGTTAGGCCTTATATGCATCAGCTCGAATCATGTCTTTGGTCAAATGTTGGGTTTGCCCGGCTCCTGTGTTTTGCTGCCTTACATTCCGTATCATCGGCTAACGCGGCTCCAGGAGAACTCTGCGATTGTGCCCCGATTCGGTGGGGAGCACCTCGATGAAAGCCAAAACTGATCGTCATGATACAGCGAGAGACTGGTCAACCACTCGATCGACTATGGGAATGTTTAGGATTCCTCGCTTTTACAAAGAGCCGTTTCGGCCAGCACATATCGCCCGAATTGGAGAGCGCGGTGCCCCTGTGGGCTATGTCGTAGCCCCACCCTCGAACTCCATGGCTAAGTGAAAGTGATAAAGCATTATAGTCCGGTTGCCTCGTTTGCTACGCTACCACCTCCTTTACAGGACCGAGACGCCGGATTAAGTGTGAAAACGCGCTATTTTTGCGAACACCCCGCACCTTGTGCGTGGGGGCTGAAGCCGACGACGCCATCTTTCGGGTTATACACACGTATACATGAGCGGCCGCAGAGGAGATACTCTATTACTTGAACACACAAGTATAAAAGGCGCTTACATCATAAATATCATTTTACAAAACGTTCATTTGAGCGTAACATTTTTGAGCATCTGCGACTCTATTACACGAGCACCACACAGACTTCGCCGAATAGTGCTCGGCGGGTAACGGTTATCATCCGAACCCGGGGTCGCAACAGCGGTGGCATCCATCTCTGCCCAATGTGTCTTCACACGGGCGAGCGCCATCCGCGCACCCTCTATGCAGGCCGACCGCTTCATCGCCTTGATATGCGGCACCGCCCCAAGAAATTGCTGCAACAAGCCAAAGTAACTCTTCGGCTTGGGCCTATCCGGCCAGATATGGGTCACTATATCCGTCATAGCAAGCCCGGACAACCTATTTAGCTCAGCCCACTCGGCCAAACGGTCGGTCAGCGGAAGTGAACGCTCCGGACTATGGAATTGAGACCAAAACAGCTCTTCCGTCTTGTGCTCCTTCTGACTCCGAAAATGCACAACGGCATCCGCCTTTTCGCTGCTAAGTCCATATAAGGGTCCTCTGAACCCCACAGTTGGCCCAGCTGAGCATACTTTGGATCCGTAAACCTTCGGCGCAGCAGAAAGGGCTTACCAGCTACAATATCTCCGGCCTGGCGCAGCTCCTCCTTTATAGCCCGCATTGCAGAGCGGGCATCCTTGGCTTCGGCGGTGGCCTTCTCCAGGTCTTCTTGCTCCGCTAGGCGCTCCTTCACAAGAGCCTCATTGCGGTCGGTAGCATCTTTTAACTTCACAGCCATTTCGGCTATTTTTTCCCTGCTCCAGCAGTGTGCGGCCCTTTCGGCCGCTAACTCCTCGGTCGCCTTCGAGGCCGCCGCATTACTCCTTCTGGCCTGCTCTTTGGCTTGAGCAAGTTCGGCCCGAAGATTCTCCACGGCAGCGGCACTATCTGCATTTCACGCACATATTGTAAGGAGTTGGCTTCGGCTTCCTTACCACGCAACCGCACAGTAACACTTACCTTGCGACTCATCAAGTCGCCTGTTGATCAGCGCGATGTCTTCATCCGCCACATCGAGTTGCCGCTTTAATTCCGCAACTCCATCAGTCCGGCTGGCCCCCGGACGACCCGCCACCTGCACCGGCATGACGGGAATTTAAACCTGCGATTTTGATCCTCGACGCGCGTCGATATCGACAACCTACCGAGTCTCGGGGCTACTATCTATACAGGCGCATTCTATATGCAAAACTGTTAAAAGGTGTGTCATTTTACGCATACCTCGAATCCCGCGATAAACTCGACGGCATCATGCAATCCGCCTTGGCGGACGCAATCCTTTCAATCACCATGCTCATCAATGCATGCTGATCTTCCGAGATAGACGCCTTCTCAAGCAGATCCTTCACCAGTACACCGATTGGCGCCGAACTACCGGCTTTGCCACACCGGGGCTCCTCCGTGACGACACTTCAGGCTCGTCCGCCCTATCCGACGGCGCCCCGGACGGAGGCGTCTCGCTCTCCATCATCTTCGGAAGAAGGTCCCCCGAAGACGAGCTCATTTGCGAAGGACGGAGATCCGAACTACAAGCTAAACACTTTAGTTATCCTCAGAAGCACAAATAGGGATGTCCCTTATTACAAAGCTCCTTTCTTTCTACTTACGGCTCGCTGGAGGGCTGACTCGTTAAGGGAGATTGTGCGGCCGGGGCCTCCCCGGACGTAGGACCCTCTGGCGAAGATTTCTTCCCTGTTTAGGGGCTTTGCCCCGGTCCTCTGAGGCAGTCCTCTTCTCCCCTTGGAGGGAGGGATTCTCGATCCCCCCTCTTTCAAGAGCCTCCTTAGGCGGGGCAGTAGCTTCCTCGATTTCCCCTTCGCCTTCCTCTGAAGGCGCAACCTCCAGCATCCGGACCAGCACGGGATCCGGCGTGGTCTCGGGGAGGGGGGCCGGACACCGTATCAATTTTGCTTCCACTATCCACTCCTGTGTAGAAGGAGATCGGTCATAAGGCGGGTCATCGAAAGGAAAACAAACGGTATGTCCAGACTTGGAACTACTTACTTGAGTATCCGGGCGATTGCAGCTTAGTCCAGCATCCTCGGTCAATTCCGGACGCACCTCTTGCGATCCGAAGAATAAGTTATACATCTCCAAGGGTGTCATACCCATGAAGTGTTGAAGAATCCGTGGGCCCTCCGGATTGAACTCCCATAGCCGGAGAGGACGGCGTTTGCAGGGCAGGAGGCGCCTAATTAGCATAACCTGCATCACCATCACCATATCGATCTCCCTCGTTAAGAGATCTCGAATACGGCCCTGCAATAGTGGCACGTCCTTTGACGGCCCCCAATTGAGCCCTTGGTTGACCCACGACATCAATCGTTGTGGAGGTCCCGGGCGGAATAGGGGCGGCGGCTTTTGTCTGCGGCCCCTCGGAACGGTAATATAGAACCACTCTTGCTGCCACAGGCAGAGCTCCTCTTGGAAGGAGCCGGCGGGCCACGGGGCGTCGGCCCTCCTACTTATGGCCGCCCCGCCACACTCCGCTTGACGCCCCCCGATCATCTTCGGCGCCACATTGAAGGTCTTCACCACGCATCAAGTGAGGGGTGACGCGGAGGAAGGCTTCATGAGATGACAATGAATGCGGAGATATGGAGGATGGACTCGGAGACAAATCGTGGAATTCCAACCCATAATAAAACATGAGCCCTCTCACAAAAGGATCCATCGGGAAGCCTAAACCCGACGGAGGTGGGATACAAAACAACATACTCGCCGGGCTCGGGGGTGGGGATGGCCTGCCCGTCGGCAGGCAGCCTGTGCGAAATCTCAAAAGACAGGTACTTGGCATCCCGCAGCTTTAGCACGTCTTCCTCCGTGACGGAGGAGGGCATCCACCGGCCCTGGAGGTCGGAATCGGACATCGTTGAAAGTCCGAAGCGCTCGAATCTAGAGCTCTAGGTGCTGGAACTTGGAGCGGGAAAGGATTTGATGGAGGATTGAAGAAAAGAAACGAGCCTTGGTCCCATTATAAAGAGGGAGAATACCAAGAGCCGACTCCGTGACCGTTTGGGACTCGCCGATAGAGGCGTGGCGGGCGACGGGCGGTTGGGTTACCCACGCCCGTATTGATGAGAATCCGGATTAAGGGAAACACGATCTCTGCTCGACAAGGCGTGCTAAGGAAACCGCCGCTAAACGCGCTGAGGTGGTAAAGTAAAAACAATTCGAGTAATGGCTTGGTAGTGGTGTGACGTCATGCCACGGAAAACGTCGGCAGATTGAGCTTGTGTATATATTATTATTATCTCTACGGTGGAATGTGGAATTTATTTTGCGAGCGGACACTATCCTGGTGTTCCCAATCTTCTATCATTTGGAGGAGGAACCTGCCTTGCAATGCCAAGCAATATACCGCCGGACTTATCGTCATTGAAGCCTGGTTCGGGGGGCTACCGAGGAGTCTGGATTAGGGGTGTCCGGATAGCGGACTACCATCATCAGCCGAACTATCATCTGCCGGACTATCATCATCGACCGGACTCCAAGACTATGAAGATACAAGATTGAAGACTTCCCCCCGTGTCCGGATGGGACTTTCCTTGGCGTGGAAGGCAAGCTTGGCGATACGGATATGTATATCTCCTACCATTGTAATCGACTCTATGTAACCCTAGCCCTCTCCGGTGTCTATATAAACCGGATGGCTTTAGTCCGAGGACAACAATCACAACAACCCTTACAATCATACCATAGGCTAGCTTCTAGGGTTTAGCCTCCTTGATCTCGTGGTAGATCCACTCTTGTAAACATCCACAATATCAATATCAATCAAGCAGGACGTAGGGTTTTACCTCCATCAAGAGGGCCCGGACCTGGGTAAACATCGTGTCCCTTGTCTCCTGTTACCATCCGCCTAGACGCACAGTTCGGGACCCCCTACCCGAGATCCGCCGGTTTTGACACCGACAATGATGCTTATGATAATGCTAGTACCTTGCTTGATGATAATGTGCCACTAGCTGAATTTCTTGATGAATAACTTGCTAGAGCTAAAATTATTGAGAATGCTGGAACTGATGAAGTCTTTGAAACTGAGAATTATGGAACACCTATTAGACCTAGCTCTCCTAGATTTGAAATGCCTAAGATACCTGAGGGTTATGTTATGGATGGAGAGGTAGCTAGAGACTTTCTTGCTTGTAAGGATAGAGATGATCTCAAGAAATTATTATGCAAGTTGAAAGAAAAATCCTTGAATGCTAGAATGAAATATGATCCTAAGTTTGCTACTTCACCTATCTTCCTTACTAATAAGGATTATGAATTCTCTGTTGACCGAGAGTTAATTACTTTGGTTGAATCTAATTCTTTCCATGGCTATGAAACTGAAACTGTTGTGGCACAACTTACTAAATTAAATGATATAGCCACCCTATTTGCGCATGATGAGAAAATTCTCTATTATTATATTCTCAAGTTATTTCCTTTCTCGTTAAAGGGTGATGCTAAGATATGGTACAATACTCTTGCTCCTGGTTGTGTGCGTAGTCCCCATGATATGGTCTATTACTTCTCTAGAAAATATTTTCCTGCTCATAAGAAACAAGCTGCCTTACAAGAAATATTTAATTTTGTGCAAATTGAAGAAGACAGTCTCCCACAAGCTTGGGGAGGCTTCTCCAATTACTTAATGCTTTGCCTGATCATCCTCTCAAGAAAAATGAAATACTTGATATCTTCTATAATGAACTAACCGATGCTTCTAGGGACTTCCTAGATAGTTGTGTTGGTTGTGTTTTCAGGGAACAAACTGTTGAACAAGCTGAGGAGTTATTGAATAATATATTAAAGAACTATGATGATTGGACACTTCCTGAACCACCGCCTAAACCCACTCCGAGCTGAGGGGTATTTTATTTCTTAGTCCTGAAGATATGCAAGAGGCAAAGAAATGTATGAAGGGAAAAGGTATTAAAGATGTTAAGAATTTACCACCTATTGAAGAATACATGGACTTGACACACCACCACCACCGGTGGTAGAGGTAAATTCTTTATTAAAGTTTGATCAAAGTGACATCCCTTATAATAAACATCCTAGCCAATGCATATATGAATTTGATAATTATGTCATGAAGCAAGATCACTTCAATGCCCATGTTATGAAACAATTGAAACAAAACTCTGATATGAATGCTCTCTTGAGTGACTTATTATTTAGAATCACTAATGATGTTATAGGCGTAGGAAAGCATGCCTCTATGGTCCAAATTCAGTTAGAACAAGTTGCTAAATCTCAAAGAGAATTGCTTAGTGAAATGAACAATAATATGAATGATTATGCTGTTAGAGTAGCAACTAGAGGAGGAAAAATGACTCAGGAGCCACTTTATCCTGAAGGTCACCCTGAAAGAATTGAACAAGCCTCTCAAAGAATTAATACTGATGCACCTAGTCCTTCTAAAAAGAAAAGGAAGAATAAAAATGATAGGACTTTGCATACCTCTAGTGAACCTGAAATAGAAAAACCTTCTGAAGATAATAATGATGTCTCTATCTCAGATGCTGAAACTCAATCTGGTAATGAACATTCACCTAGTGATAATGAAAATGATAACGATGATGTTCATGAAGATACCCAACCAGACAATGATAAAGAACCTGATAATGATGTCGAAATAGAACCTGATGTTGATCTTGATAACCCACAACCTAAAAATAAACGTTATGATAAGAGATACTTTGTTGCTAGAAAACATGGTAAAGAACGAGAGCCATGGGTTCATAAACCCATGCCCTTTCCACCCAATCCATCAAAGAAAAAAGATGATGAATAATTTGAACGCGTTGCTGAAATGCTTAGGCCAGTCTTTTTGCGCACTCGTTTGACTGATATTTTAAAGATGGCCCCTTATGCTAAATACATGAAAGAGATTCTCACTAATAAAAGGAAAATACCTGAAGCTGAAATCTCCACCATGCTTGCTAATTATTCTTTGAAGGATGGAGTACCTAAGAAACTAGGAGATCCAGGAATACCAACTATACCATGCTTAATTAAAAGAAATTATGTCAAAACTGCTTTATGTGATCTAGGAGCTGGTGTTAGTGTCATGCCTTTCTCTTTATATAAAAGACTTGATCTGAATAAACTCACACCTACTGAGATATCATTGCAAATGGCTGACAAATCAACTGCCATACCTATCAGTATTTGTGAGGATGTGCCAGTTGTTGTTGCAAATGTTACTATCTTAACAAACTTTGTTATACTCGAGATGCCAGAGGACGACAACATGTCGATTATCCTTGGTAGACCCTTTTTGAATACTGCAGGGGTTGTTATTGATTGCAATAATAGCAAGGTCACTTTTCATATCAATGGTAATGAGCATACGGTGCATTTTTCGAAGAAACAATTTCAAGTGAATGGTATTAATCTTATTGAAAAGTCTCCAACAATTACTATTGGAAGTTTTCAACTCCCTCTACCTATTTTCAAAAAGAAATATGAAATACTTATTGTTGGGGATATGCATATCCCCATTGAGGTAACTTAGTGTTTTACGAAAGTTCTTCGGGTTCATGCTAATTGAAAATGGTTGTTAATAAAACTTGATCAATCTTATTGATGAATCATTTTTTAGAGGCATGTGGTCGACGAATTTAGTAAGCACAACCTTCTGCCCTTACTCTTTGTTTTCTATTATTCTTAGTTAAATTAAATAAAATGCCATGTTTAGCCTGTTTTCTGAATTTTCCGTGCAATAAAAAAAGGTCAAAAAAAGTGCTCGGAATGACCTGAAACTTTTACATGATTTTTTTCTGAATATTTAAGAATTTTTTGTACAAATAACATCACATGGTGGTGCCCCTGGTGACCACAAGGCACTAGGGCGCGCCAGCTACCCCAGGCAGCGCCCTGGTGGGTAGTGGGCCCCACGTGGCCCCCTCAGTTATCCCTTTAGCCCATGTCATCACCTACCTCCAGAAAAAAATCACTCCACTCTCTCTCTCTCTCTCTCTCTCTCTCTCTCTCTCTCTCTCTCTCTCTCTCTCTCTCTCTCTCTCTCTCTCTCTCTCTCGTGTTCTTGCTCCCAAACCCGTGGATTTCGATCTCTTTGCTCGAAGCTCCATTCACGAAACTGTATTGGGGGATTGCTACTTGGTATGTGACTCCTCCATTGCTCCAATTAGTTTTTGTTCTAATGGTTTATATTTTGAGTAATTAGCTACCCTTGGTGCTGCTGTAAATGAGCTTGCATGTTGAATTCTTTGATTTCCAAGAAGTTTGAATGCTTGATTTGGCCTTTAGGCATCCATATGAGTAGTTGCTATCAATCTTGTGAAGTTTTGTTGACAAAATTTTGTGACCCAAAAATTTCAGAATTTTGTTCATAGAAAAGATGAATATCTTCCGGAAGTATTCCTCCAAAAAGAGTGCCAAGGGAGTCATTGGGGAATCATTGAACAGCGACCTAAACACTCCGAGAACGACCGAGGTGCGGTCGTGCGAATGGCCACATAATGCCTTCATGGACGAGGTCGGGTTCCTTCAAGAGTTTGCCCAATTAATTGCAAATGTCGGGCTAACCAACTTCCTCTCAGATGAGTGTGACCAACACCACCTCCTCACGAACTCCTTTGTGCAAAAAAAAATTTGAATAGGCATGAACCTCCTGTGATGCGGTTTAATTTATATTCTAAAACCCGTCAGATACCGCTCACTGAATTTTGTGAGATATGTTTGATTCCCTCTGGCGGGGAATTAAGAGAGCCTGGACCGGCAGAGTTTGAGGACTTCCTCCTCACTTTGATAGTGGGTGAGGAAAGAGGCGTGTCGAAAGCCACCACCACTAGTTTGCAGTTTCCTTCTGTGCATTACTTTGGTTTATTCAACGCGAAGTATTTGACTGCTAGGGAGAAGGGCGGTATACTTAGTGCTCCTGACCTCGCCATTTTACACCATGCACTTCACAATGATCACACCTTTAACCTGGGAGCTATTATTGCACGTCGTCTGCACCTTAATAGAACTAAGGGCAAAATCCATGGTGGTATTTATGGCACTCGCTTAGCGAGTCATTTTAATGTTCAGATACGCCACCATGATTATCGTCTGCCCCGAGTTTATCTATATCACCAGGTGATGGTGGATCACCAATTTGTTGATGTTGCTGATTCTTTTAACTGTTGGGGAACGTTGCAGAAAATAAAAAAATTCTACGCTTCACCAAGATCAATCTATGGAGTCGTCTAGAAACGAGAGAGGAGTGCATCTACATACCCTTGTAGATCACGCGCGGAAGCGTTCAAGAGAACGGGGTTGAGGGAGTCGTACTCGCCGTGATCCAAATCACCGAAGATCCTAGTGCCGAACGGACGGCACCTTCATGTTCAACACACGTACGGTTGGGGAAGACGTCTCCTCCTTCTTGATCCAGCAAGGGGAGGAAAAGGTTGATGGAGATCCAGCAGCACGACGGCGTGGTGGTGGAAGTAGCGGAGAGCTCGGCATGGCTTCCCAAGCTCTACGAGAGGGAGAGGTGTTGCGGAGGGAGAGGGAGGCGCCAGGAGCAGGGGTGCGCAGCCCTCCCTCTCCCCCTCTTTATATAGGGGCTCTGGGGGGGCGCCGGCCCCCTAGAGATCCCATCCCAAGGGGGTGGTGGCGGCCAAGGGGGGGGGGGGGGACTTGCCCCCCAAGTTAAGTGGGGCGCCCCCCACCCCTAGGGTTTCCAACTCTAGGCACAGGGGAGGCCCAAGGGGGCGCACCAGCCCACTAGGGGCTGGTTCCCTTCCCCACTTCAGCCCATGGGGCCCTCTGGGATAGGTGGCCCCACCCAGTGGACCCCCGGGACCCTTCCGGTGGTCCCGGTACAATACCGGTGACCCCTGAAACTTTCCCGATGGCCGAAATTGGACTTCCTATATATAATTCTTCACCTCCAGACCATTCTGGAACTCCTCGTGACATTCGGGATCTCATCCGAGACTCCGAACAACTTTCGGGTTACTGCATACTAATATCTCTACAACCCTAGCGTCACCGAACCTTAAGTATGTAGACCCTACGGGTTCGGGAGACACGCAGACATAACCGAGACGACTCTCTGGCCAATAACCAACAGCGGGATCTAGATACCCATGTTGGCTCCCACATGCTCCACGATGATCTCATCGAATGAACCACGATGTCGAGGATTCAAGTAATCCCGTATACAATTCCCTTTGTCAATCGGTACGTTACTTGCCCGAGATTCGATCGTCGGTATCCCAATACCTCGTTCAATCTCGTTACCGGCAAGTCACTTTACTCATACCGTAATGCATGATCCCGTGACCAACCACTTAGTCACTTTGAGCTCATTATGATGATGCATTACCGAGTGGGCCCAGAGATACCTCTCCGTCATACGGAGTGACAAATCCCATCTCGATCCGTGTCAACCCGCAGACACTTTCGGAGATACCTGTAGTATACCTTTATAGTCACCCGATTACGTTGTGACGTTTGGTACACCAAAGCACTCCTACGGCATCCGGGAGTTACACGATCTCATGGTCTAAGGAAATGATACTTGACATTGGAAAAGCTCTAGCAAACGAACTACACGATCTTGTGCTATGCTTAGGATTGAGTCTTGTCCATCACATCATTCTCCCAATGATGTGATCCCGTTATCAATGACATCCAATGTCCATGGTCAGGAAACCGTGACCATCTATTGATAAACGAGCTAGTCAACTAGAGGCTCACTAGGGACATGTTGTGGTCTATGTATTCACACATGTATTACGATTTCCGCATAACACAATTATAGCATGAATAATAGACAATTATCATGAACGAGGAAATATAATAATAAGCATTTTATTATTGCCTCTAGGGCATTTTTCCAACAGTCTCCCACTTGCACTAGAGTCAATTAATCTAGTTACATTGTGATGCATCGAACACCCATAGAGTTCTGGTGTTGATCATGTTTTTCTCGCGGAAGAGGTTTAGTCAACGGATCTGCGACATTCAGATCTGTGTGCACTTTACAAATATCTATGTCTCCATCTTGAACATTTTCACGAATGAAGTTGAAGCGACGCTTGATGTGCCTGGTCTTCTTGTGAAACATGGGCTCCTTGGCAAGGGTAATAGCTCCAGTGTTGTCACAGAAGAGAGTGACCGGCCCCGACGCATTGGGTATGACTCCTAGGTCAGTGATGAACTCCTTCATCCAGATTGCTTCATGCGCTGCCTCCGAGGCTGCCATGTACTCCGCTTCACATGTAGATCCCGCCACGACGCTTTGCTTGCAACTGCACCAGCTTATAGCCCCTCCATTCAAAATATACACGTATCCAGTTTGTGACTTAGAGTCATCCAGATTTGTGTCGAAGATAGCGTCGACGTAACCCTTTACGACGAGCTCTTCGTCACCTCCATAAACGAGAAACATATCCTTAGTCCTTTTCGGTACTTCAGGATATTCTTGACCGTTGTCCAAAGTGTTCCATGCGGGATTACTTTAGTACCTTCCTACCTAACTTACGGCAAGGTTTACATCAGTCGGTACACAACATGGCATACATGATAGACCCTATGGCGAGGCATAGTGGGCGACACTCATCTTTTCTCTATCTTCTGTCGTGGTGGGACATTGAGCCGAGCTCAATTTCACACCTTGCAACACAGTGCAAGAACCCTTCTTGGACTGATCCATATTGAACTTCTTCAATATCTTATCAAGGTATGTGCTTTGTGAAAGACCTATGAGGCGTCTCGATCTATCTCTATAGATCTTGACGCCTAATATGTAAGCAGCTTCTCCAAGGTCCTTCATTGAAAAACACTTGTTCAAGTAGGCCTTAATGCTGTCCAAAAGTTCTATATCATTCCCCATCAAAAGTATGTCATCCACATATGAGAAATGCTACAGAGCTCCCACTCACTTTCTTGTAAACGCAGGCTTCTCCATAAGTCTGCATAAACCCAAACGCTTTGATCATTTCATTAAAGCGAATGTTCCAACTCCGAGATGCTTGCACCAGCCCATAGATGGAGCGCTGGAGCTTGCATACCTTGTTAGCATTCTTAGGATCGACAAAACCCTCCGGCTGCATCATATACAGTTCTTCCTTAAGATGGCCGTTAAGGAATGCCGTTTTGACGTCCATTTTCCACATCTCATAATCATAGTATGCGGCAATTGCTAACATGATTCGGACGGACTTCATCTTCGCTACGGGAGAGAAAGTCTCATCTTAGTCAACCCCTTGAACTTGTCGATAACCCTTAGCGACAAGTCGAGCTTTATAGATGGTAACATTACTATTCGCGTCCGTCTTGTTCTTAAAGATCCATTTGTTTTCTATCGCTCGCCGATCATCGGGCAAGTCTGTCAAAGTCCATACTTTGTTTTCATACATGGATCCTATCTCGGATTGCATGGCTTCAAGCCATTTGTTGGAATCTGGGCCCGCCATTGCTTCTTCATAGTTCGAAGGTTCACCGTTGTCTAACAACATGATTTCTAGGACAGGGTTGCCATGCCACTCTGGTGTGGAATGTGTCCTTGTGGACCTACGAAGTTCAGTAGTAACTTGATCCGAAGTACCTTGATCATCATCATTAGTTTCCTCTCTAGTCAGTGCAGGCACCACAGGAACATCTTCCTGAGCTGCGCTACTTTCTGGTTCAAGAGGTAGTACTTCGTCAAGTTCCACTTTCCTCCCACTTACTTCTTTCGAGAGAAACTCTTTCTCCAGAAAGGACCCGTTCTTGGCAACAAAGATCTTGCCTTCAGATCTGAGGTAGAAGGTATACCCAATGGTTTCCTTAGGGTATCCTATGAAGACGCATTTTCCTACTTGGGTTCGAGCTTTTCGGGTTGAAGTTTCTTGACATAAGCATCGCATCCCCAAACTTTTAGAAAGCGACAGCTTAGGTTTCTTCCCAAACCATAATTCATACGGTGTCGTCTCAATGGATTTAGACGGTGCCCTATTTAAAGTGAATGTAGCTGTCTCTAGAGCGTATCCCCAAAATTATAGCGGTAAATCGGTGAGTGACATCATAGATCGCACCATATCCAATAGAGTGTGATTACGACGTTCGGACACACCGTTACACTGAGGTGTTCAGCGGCGTGAGTTGTGAAACGATTCCACATTTCCTTAAGTGCGTACCAAATTCGTGAGTTAAATATTCTCCCCACGATCGATCATAAGAACTTTATCTTTCGGTCACGTTGATTCTCTACCTCATTCTGAAATTCCTTGAACTTTTCAAAGGTCTCGGACTTGTGTTTCATCAAGTAGACATACCCATATCTACTCAAGTCATCGTGAGAGTGAGAACATAACGATATCCTCCACGAGCCTCAACGCTCATTGGACCGCACACATCAAGTATGTATGATTTCCAATAAGTTGGTTGCTCGCTCCGTTGTTCGGAGAACGGAGTCTTGGTCATTTGCCCATAAGGCATGGTTAAATGCGTGTCAAATGATTCGTAATCAAGAGACTCCAAAAGTCCATCAGCATGGAGCTTCTTCATGCGTTTGACACCAATGTGACCAAGGCGGCATTGCCACAAGTATGTGGGACTATCGTTATCAACTTTACATCTTTTGGTATTCACACTATGAATATGTGTAACATCACATTCGAGATTCATTAAGAATAAACCATTGACCAGCGGGGCATGACCGTAAAACATATCTCTCATATAAATAGAACAACCATTATTCTCGGATTTAAATGAGTATCCATCTCGCATTAAACGAGATCCAGATACAATGTTCATGCTCAAAGCTGGCACTAAATAACAATTATTGAGGTTTAAAACTAATCTCGTAGGTAAATGTAGAGGTAGCGTGCCGACGGCGATCACATCAACCTTGGAACCATTCCCGACGCGCATCGTCACCTCGTCCTTTGCCAGTCTCCGCTTATTCCGCAGCTCCTGTTTTGAGTTACAAATATGAGCAACCGCACCGGTATCAAATACCCAGGAGCTACTACAAGTACTGGTAAGGTACACATCAATTACATGTATATCACATATACCTTTGGTGTTGCCAGCCTTCTTGTCCGCTAAGTATTTGGGGCAGTTCCGCTTCCAGTGTCCCTTTCCCTTGCAATAGAAGCACTCAGTCTCAGGTTTGGGTCCATTCTTTGGCTTCTTCCGGCAAGCTGGCTTACGGGCGCGGCAACTCCTTGCCGTCCTTCTTGAAGTTCTTCTTACCCTTGCCTTTCTTGAAACTAGTGGTTTTATTGACCATCAACACTTGATGTTCCTTTTGATTTCCACCGCTGATTTCAGCATTGAAAATACTTCAGAATAGTTTTCACCATCCCGCATATTGTAGTTCATCACAAAGCTCTTGTAGCTAGGTGGGAGCGATGAAGGATTCTGTCAATGACCGCCTCGTCTGGGAGGTTAATGTCCAGTGGGACAAGCGGTTGTGCAACCAGGACATTTTGAGTATGTGCTCCTTGTGTAACTATTTTCCTCCATCTTACAAGCTGTAGAACTTGTCGGAGACTTCATATCTCTCGACCGGGCATGAGCTTAGAAAACCATTTTCAGCTCTTCGAACATCTCATATGCTCCGTGTTGCTCAAAACGCTTTTGGAGCCCCGGTTCTAAGCTGTAAAGCATGCCGCACTGAACGAGGGAGTAATCATCAGCACGTGACTGCCAAGCGTTCATAACGTCTTGGTTCTCTAGGATGGGTGCTTCACCTAGCGGTCCTTCTAGGACATATGCTTTCTTGGCAGCTATGAGGATGATCCTCAGGTTCCGGACCCGGTATGAATAGTTGCTGCCATCATCTTTCAGCTTGGTTTTCTCTAGGAACGCGTTGAAGTTGAGGTTGACATGAGCGTTGGCCATTTGATCTACAAGACATTTTGCAAAGGTTTTTAGACTAAGTTCATGATAATTAAGTTCATCTAATCAAATTATTTAATGAACTCCCACTCAGATTAGACATCCCTCTAGTCATCTAAGTGATACATTATCCGACTCAACTAGACAGTGTCCGATCATCACGTGAGACGGACTAGTCATCATCGGTGAACATCTCCATGTTGATCGTATCTTCCATACGATTCATGTTCGACCTTTCGGTCTCTTGTGTTCCGAGGCCATGTCTGTACATGCTAGGCTCGTCAAGTCAACCTAAGTGTTTTGCATGTGTAAATCTGTCTTACACCCGTTGTATGTGCACGTTAGAATCTATCACACCCGATCATCACGTGGTGCTTCAAAACAACGAACTTACGCAACGGCGCACAGTTAGGGGGAACACTTTCTTGAAATTATTATAAGGGATCATCTTATTTACTACCGTCGTACTAAGAAAATAAGAAGCAAAACATGATAAACATCACATGCAATCAAATAGTGACATGATATGGCCAATATCATATTGCTCCTTTGATCTCCATCTTCGGGGCGCCATGATCATCTTCGTCACCGGCATGACACCATGATCTCCATCATCATGATCTCCATCATCGTGTCTTCATGAAGTTGTCACGCCAACGATTACTTCTACTTCTATGGCTAATGTGTTTAGCAATAAAGTAAAGTAATTTACATGGCGTTATTCAATGACACGCAGGTCATACAAAAAATAAAGACAACTCCTATGGCTCCTGCCGGTTGTCATACTCATCAACATGCAAGTCGTGATTCCTATTACAAGAACATGATCAATCTCATACATCACATATATATCATTCATCACATCCTTTTGGCCATATCACATCACAAGGCATATGCTGCAAAAACAAGTTAGACGTCCTCTAATTATTGTTGCATGTTTTTACGTGGCTTCTATAGGTTTCTAGAAAGAACGTTTCTTACCTACGTAAAACCACAACGTGATATGCCAATTTCTATTTACCCTTCATAAGGACCTTTTTTGTCGAATTCGATCCGACTAAAGTGGGAGAGACAGACACCCGCTAGCCACCTTATGCAACTAGTGCATGTCAGTCGGTGGAACCTGTCTCACGTAAGCGTACGTGTAAGGTCGGTCCGGGCCGCTTCATCCCACGATGCCGCCGAAACAAGATAAGACTAGTAGTGGCAAGAAAATTGACAACATCTACGCCCACAACAAGTTTGTGTTCTACTCGTGCATAGAAACTACGCATAGACCTAGCTCTGATACCACTGTTGGGGAACGTTGCAGAAAATAAAAAAATTCTACGCTTCACCAAGATCAATCTATGGAGTCATCTAGCAACGAGAGAGAGGAGTGCATCTACATACCCTTGTAGATCACGGGCGGAAGCGTTCAAGAGAACGGGGTTGAGGAGTCGTACTCGTCGTTATCCAAATCAACGAAGATCCTAGTGCCGAACGGAAGGCACCTCCGCGTTCAACACACGTACGGTTGGGGAAGACATCTCCTCCTTCTTGATCCAGCAAGGGGGAGGGAGAGGTTGATGGAGATCCAGCAACACGACGGCATGGTGGTGGAAGTAGCGGCGATCTCGGTAGGGCTTCGCCAAGCTCTACGAGAGGGAGAGGTGTTGCGGAGGGAGAGGAGGCGCCAGGAGCAGGGGTGCGCAGCCTCCTCTCCCCTCTTTATATAGGGGCCCTGGGGACCCGCCCCTAGAGATCCCATCTCAAGGGGGGCGGCCAAGGGGGGACTTGCCCCCAAGTCAGTGGGCGCCCCCCCCTAGGGTTTCCAACCCTAGGCGCAGGGAGGCCCAAGGGGGGCGCACCAGCCCACCAGGGGTTGGTTCCCTTCCCCACTTCAGCCCATGGGGCCCTCCGCGATAGGTGGCCCCACCCGGTGGACCCTCGGGACCCTTCCGGTGGTCCGGGTACAATACTGGTGACCCCCGAAACTTTCCCGATGGCCGAAACTGGACTTCCTATATATAATTCTTCACCTCCAGACCATTCTGGAACTCCTCGTGACGTCCGGGATCTCATCCGGGACTCCGAACAACTTTCGGGTTACCGCATACTAATATCTCTACAACCCTAGCGTCACCGAACCTTAAGTGTGTAGACCCTACGGGTTCGGGAGACACGCAGACATGACCGAGACGACTCTCCGGCCAATAACCAACAGCGGGATCTGGATACCCATGTTGGCTCCCACATGCTCCACGATGATCTCATCGAATGAACCACGATGTCGAGGATTCAAGTAAGCCCGTATACAATTCCCTTTGTCAATCGGTACGTTACTTGCCCGAGATTCGATCGTCGGTATCCCAATACCTCGTTCAATCTCGTTACCGGCAAGTCACTTTACTCATACCGTAATGCATGATCCCATGACCAACCACTTAGTCACTTTGAGCTCATTATGATGATGCATTACCGAGTGGGCCCAGAGATACCTCTCCGTCATACGGAGTGACAAATCGATCTCGATCCGTGTCAACCCAATGACACTTTCGGAGATACCTGTAGTATACCTTTATAGTCACCCAGTTACGTTGTGACGTTTGGTACACCCAAAGCACTCCTACGGCATCTGGGAGTTACATGATCTCATGGTCTAAGGAAATGATACTTGACATTGGAAAAGCTCTAGCAAACGAACTACACGATCTTGTGCTATGCTTAGGATTGGGTCTTGTCCATCACATCATTCTCCCAATGATGTGATCCCGTGACCATCTATTGATAAACGAGCTAGTCAACTAGCGGCTCACTAGGGACATGTTGTGGTCCATGTATTCACACATGTATTACGATTTCCGGATAACACAATTATCATGAATGAGGAAACATAATAATAACCATTTTATTATTGCCTCTAGGGCATATTTCCAACATTAACAACATTCGTTACAACTTGGTTTTCAGTGAGAAAACACGTGATATTATCCCGTTGCCTGCACCTACTTTGTTTGATTCTATTGCGAGGAATGGATACATTATCCTACCAGCGGACATTATTGCCTACCGGAACAACTAGGCAGCAGCAGAGGAGGAACCCGAGGAGCGGGATGCTCAGGTGCCGCCGCCTCGCCACTTTCACATGGGATCGGGCGGCAACTACGGGTGGTGATTACCAAGCTAGGCCAAAAGCCTAAGCTTGGGGGAGTACATATTTCCACCGACATTATATTCATGCTTACACATTTCATTCCAATTGTTGGTGTTAATACTTTTTCATTATATTATCCATGTCAGTTTTATTTTCTCGCTTTCTTCTTGTGTGTTTGAAGAACTTTGAGAAAATCCAAAAATATTTCTCGCTTCTTTTTTGTTTTTCTTTCTAGTTTAATTTAGTAGTAGTATTAAAAGAAAACCCAAAAAGATTTCTCATTTCTTCTTTTGCCTGTTGAGAGCTTTCCCGTGTAAATAGTTTTTCTCGTTCTTGTTTTTCTTTCTTTAATTTGTTTCCTTTTCTAGAAAAATTAAAAACTCCAAAAATATTTCAGTGTGTTTCTCTGAAATTCTTTTCCTTTGTTTTGTTGAGTCGTAGTGAGGAGAAGACCACCATGAAAATGTTGAGTGGCTTTCATATGCATTATTGTTGATCTAACAAAGAGCCCATATTATTTTGCCTTCTCCTCTGAATAAAATGCTTGCAGATTCCAGCTTAGTTCACGACACTCCTGCACTATTATTATTTCCATATCATTTAGTCATGCAAGTGAAAGGCAATAATGACGATATTTGATGAAGTGACTGTGGCAGGGAAAAGCGAGTATGAGCTCAACTTGTTTCTGTTTCTGTAAATATGTTTAACTCAGTATCCATAATTCAGCATATTATGATTAAACATGTTTGCAATGACAATTAGAGATTATAGTTGCTCATGCCATGCTTAAGTAGCTAGGAGTGGATAATGATTTATCTTGGGTGTCAACATGCATTAAAATGATTGTGATGTACTATGATGATATGGTATCCTCCTCTAAATGTTTCAAGTGGATTGACTTGGCACATGTTCACGCATATAGTTGAATCAAAACCAACATAGCCTCCACAATATTTATGTTCATGGTGTTTATATCCTACTCGTGCTAGTATTCAATGTTGATTGTTCGTAATGCACGTAATGCATGTTCATGACTGTACTAAGCGGGAATACTGCTTGTGCATCAAAATCCTTAAACCAAAGTCATTCCAAGTAAATTTGCATGTGCCACCTCTAAAATTTCAAATGAACATATGTTTTGTGTGCCTGGACCGCTCATGGAGCGACAGGGGGTGGTTAGTATCTTCCATGCTAAGCGGGTTATTCTCATGATAAGTGTTTATTCACTCATCCTTGCATGAGAGGGGCTGGTAATAGGGATGCCTAGTCCCGAAATAAAAAATTGCAAATAATTAAACAAAACTCCCTCGACCGTTGTTGGTATGGAAGGCACTTGTGGATTCGGTTGGCCATGGCTTGTGTTTGTTGGTGGAGGGGTAGTAAACTTTACTTTTATCGCTTGGGAACCGCCACTAATGTGTTTAGCATGGAAGATATTGAAAACTCTTGGTCGTAATGTTGACAGGAAGGTATACCTCCCGAAATTATATTTATCCCTGATTTAAGCTTTAAGCTCTGGCACCTCTGCAAATCCCTGCTTCCCTCTATGAAGGGCCTATCTATTTACTTTTATGTTATTTACTTTTATGTTGAGTCATCACCTTCTCAAACAAGCACCATACCTGAGAGCACTATTATCATCCTCATGCATTGTGTATAGTTAATGTTGAATGCATCATGACTGGATCTCTTCTACCATGAATTATAATGTTTAGCCGCTGCTTGAACTTTGGAGGTGCTCTGCATTTATGTTTTACGGTCTTAGAAAGGGCTAGCGAGATACCATTGTTGTCATATTATATCATGATTGTTTTCACAAAGTGTTGGCATTTGAAATATCTTATTATTTCTCGCTAGTTGATTATGCCATTGATATGAGTGAATATAATTTCTAAGAGTTATTGTTTGCATGGTTAGTTATGATCTTTGCTGAAAACCTGGGTGTTATTTAAGCATGTGTTTTTGTGTGTGTGTGTGTGTGTGTGTGTGTGTGTGTGTGTGTGTGTGTGTGTGTGTGTGTGTGTGTGTGTGAACAGGAACAAAAGAGTTCGTAAAAGTTTTTCTTTATCACTTTCAGTTTGTCAACTAAATTGCTTGAGGACAAGCAATGGGTTAAGCTTGGGGGAGTTGATATGTCTCCATCGTATCTACTATTCCAACACTTTTGCTCTTGTTTTGGACTCTAATTTGCATGATTTGAATGAAACTAAACATTGTTTTCAGCAGAACTACCATGGTGTTGTTTTTGTGCAGAAATAAAAGTTCTTGGAACTGAACGAAACTTTAAGGAGAATTATTTTGGAATGAATGAAAATTATTGGAACCAAGACCCACTGGAGGGGGGCCTGGCTGCCCACAAGGCACCAGGGTGCGCCACCCCCCTCTGGCGTGCCCTGGTGGGTAGTGGGGCCCACGAGGCTCTGTTGACCCTAATTCTGACGCTATAAAATCCTATTTTTCCAAAAAAATAGGAGAGTAAGTTTCATCACGTTTTACGATACGGAGCTGCCGCCACCTCCTGTTCTTCATCGGGAGGCCAGATCTGGAGCCCGTTCGGGTCTCCGAAAAGAGGGATCTTCGGTCTTCGTCATCACCAACGTCCTCCATCACCAATTTCATGATGTTCACCGCCGGGAGTGCGTAATTCATTCATAGGCTTGTTGGACGGTTATGGGTTGGATGAGATTCACCATGTAATCGAGTTAGTTTTGTTAGGGCTTGATCCCTAGTATCCACTATGTTCTGAGTTTGATGTTGCTATGACTTTGTTATGCTTAATGCTTGTCACTAGGGCCCGAATGCCATGATTTCAGATCTGAACCGTTTATGTTTTCACCATTATATCTATGTTCGTGATCCGATCTTGCAAGTTATATGCACCAATTACGAGTTATGATCCGTAAACCCCAAGGTGACAAAAATTGGGATACTTTCTGGTGATGACCGTAGTTTGAGGAGTTCATGTATTCACTATGTGTTAATGCTTTGTTCCGGTTCTTTATTAAAAGGAGGCCTTAATATCCCTTAGTTTCCTTATGGACCCCACTGCCACGGGAGGGTAGGACAAAATATGTCATGCAAGTTCTTTTCCATAGGCACGTACGACTATTTACGGAATACATGCCTACATTATATTTATGAAGTGGAGCTAGTTCTGTGTCGCCCTAGGTTATGACTGTTATATGATGAATATTATCCAACTTTACCACCGATCCAATGCCTACGAGATTTTCACATATTGTTCTTGCTAAGTTACTATTGCTATTGCTATTGCTACTGTTACAACTGCTACAAAACTGTTACTGTTGTTACCGTTACCGCTGCTATCGTTACTACTACTACCAAACTATCATATTACTGTGCTACTGATCACTTTGCTGCAGATATTTAATCTCCAGGTGTGGTTGAATTGACAACTCAACTGCTAATACTTATAAATATTCTTTGGCTTCCCTGGTATCGAATCAATAAATTTGGGTTGAATACTCTACCCTCGAAAATTGTCACGATCCCCTATACTTGTGGGTTATCAGGAGGGAAAACGGATCGAAGATGCCATCGTCGTCCGACCTAGGAAGACCTAGATCTAGGTTTCCACCAAAGCATCACGAACATGATGTCGCAATCTGCAACAACGATGCCTGAAGAATGGAATGACGTCACAGACGCCGCCATCGTCCGCCATGGCCATGAAGGAAATATGCCCTAGAGGCAATAATAAAGTTATTATTTATTTCCTTATATCATGATAAATGTTTATTATTCATGCTAGAACTGTATTAACCGGAAACATAATACATGTGTGAATACATAGACAAACAGATAGTCACTAGTATGCCTCTACTAGACTAGCTCATTAATCGAAGATGGTTATGTTTCCTAACCATAGACATGTGTTGTCATTTGATTAATGAGATCACATCATTAGGAGAATGATGTGATTGACATGACCCATTCCGTTAGCTTAGCACTTGATCGTTTAGTATATTGCTATTGCTTTCTTCATGACCTATACATGTTCCTGTAACTATGAGATTATGCAACTCCTGTTTACGGAGGAACACTTTGGTATCGCCAAACGTCACAACGTAATCGGGTGATTATAAAGGAGTACTACAGGTGTCTCCAAAGGCACTTGTTGGGTTGGCGTATTTGAGATTAGGTTTTGTCACTCCGATTGTCGGAGAGGTATCTCTGGGCCTTCTCGGTGATACACATCACATAAGCCTTGCAAGCATTACAACTAATGAGTTAGTTGTAAGATGATGTATTACGAACGAGTAAAGAGACTTGCCAAGAACGAGATTGAACTAGGTATTGGATACCGACGATCGAATCTCGGGTAAGTAACATACCGATGACAAAAGGAACAACGATATCGTTATGCGGTTTGACCGATAAAGATCTTCGTAGAATATGTAGGAACCAATATGGGCATCCAGGTTCCGCTATTGGTTATTGACCGAGAATGGTTCTAGGTCATGTCTACATAGTTCTCGAACCCGTAGGGTCCGCACGCTTAACGCTTCGATGACAGTTCATTATGAGTTTATAAGTATTGATGTACGAAGGTTGTTCGAGTCCGGATGTGATCACGGACATGACGAGGAGTCTCGAAATGGTCGAGACATAAAGATTGATATATTGGAAGCCTATGTTTGACTTGGAAAGGTTCGGATGAAAACAGGAAGTTACGGAACACCGGGGTTACGGAACCCCGGGAGGTCTATGGGCCTTGATGGGCCATAAGAGAGAAGAGGAAGGGCCGGCCAGGCAGGCGCGCCCCCTCCCCTCTAGTCCGAATAGGACAAGGGAGGGGCGGCGCCTTCCCTCTTCCCCTCCTCCAATCCTAATCCAACTAGGAGGGGAGTCCTACTCCGGTGGGAGTAGGACTCCTCAGCGCGCCTCCCCTAGGGCTGGCCGCACCCCTTGGCTCCTTTATATCTGGGCGGGGCACCCCATGACACACAAGTTGATCTACGGATCGTTCCTTAGCCGTGTCGGTGCCCCCTCCACCATATTCCACTTCGGTCATATCGTCGCGGAGCTTAGGCGAAGCCTGCGCCGAAGAAGTCATATCGTCGCGGAGCTTAGGCGAAGCCCTGCGTCGGTGGAGCATCATCATCGCCACCACGCCGTCGTCTTGACGGAACTCATCCCGACACTTTGCTGGATCGAGTCCGGGATCGCCATCGAGCTGAACGTGTGCGTAACTCGGAGGTGCCGACGCTCGGTGCTTGGATCGGTCGGATCGTGAAGACGCACGACTACATCAACCGCGTTGTTATAACGCTTCCGCTTTCGGTCTCACGAGGGTGCGTGGACGGACACTCTCCTCTCGTTGCTATGCCATCACCATGGTCTTGCGTGATCGTAGGAAAATTTTTGAAATTACTACGTTCCCCAACAGTGGCATCCGAGCCTGGTTTTATGCGTTGATGTCATATGCACGAGTAGAACACAAGTGAGTTGTGGGCGATACAAGTCATACCGCTTACCAGCATGTCATACTTTGGTTGGCGGTATTGTGAGATGAAGCGGCCGGACCGACATTACGCCAGACGCTTACGCGAGACTGGTTTCACCGCCGCGAGCACTAGTTGCTTAAAGGTGACCGCGGGTGTCTGTCTCTCTCACTTTAGTTGAACCGAGTGTGGCTCGCCCGGTCCTTGCGAAGGTTAAAACAGCACCAACTTGACAAACTATCGTTGTGGTTTTGATGCGTAGGTAAGAACGGTTCTTGCTCAGCCCGTAGCAGCCACGTAAAACTTGCAACAACAAAGTAGAGGACGTCTAACTTGTTTTTGCAGGGCATGTTGTGATGTGATGTGGTCAAGACGTGATGCTATATTTTATTGTATGAGATGATCATGTTTTGTAACCGAG
The DNA here is from genome assembly GCA_021605205.1 of Aegilops longissima. NCBI lineage: Eukaryota > Viridiplantae > Streptophyta > Magnoliopsida > Poales > Poaceae > Aegilops > Aegilops longissima. Next base: position 257,062,810 of record CM038680.1, on the reverse strand, counting down.
TTATCGGCAATCGGCGGGAGCCATATGGTTGTCGCTTTATTGTATGAAATGCAAAGCTATGTAATTGCTTTACTTTATCACTAAGCGATAGCGATAGTCGAGAAGCAATAGTTGGCGAGACGACAACGATGCTACGATGGAGATCAAGGTGTCGCGCGGTGACGAAGGTGATCATGACGATGCTTGGCGATGGAGATCACAAGCACAAGATGATGATGACCATATCATATCACTTATATTGATTGCATGTGATGTTTATCCTTTATGCATCTTATCTTGCTTTGATTGACGGTAGCATTATAAGATGATCTCTCACTAAAATTATCAAGAAGTGTTCTCCCGAGTATGCACCGTTGCGAAAGTTCTTCGTCTTTGAGACACCACGTGATGATCGGGTGTGATAGGCTCTACGTTCAAATACAACGGGTGCAAAACAGTTGCGCACGCGCGAATACTCAGGTTAAACTTGACGAGCCTAGCATATAACAGATATGGCCTCGAACACGGAGACCGAAGGTCGGCGTGAATCATATAGTAGATATGATCAACATAGTGATGTTCACCATTGAAACTACTCCATCTCACGTGATGATCGGACATGGTTTAGTTAATTTGGATCACGTAATCACTTAGATGACTAGAGAGATGTCTGTCTAAGTGGGAGGTTTTTAATATGATTAATTAAACTTAAATTTATCATGAACTTAGTACCTGATAGTATTTTGCTTGTCTATGTTTACTGTAGATAGATGGCTCGTCTTTGTTGTTCCGTTGAATTTTAATGCGTTCCTTGAGAAAGCAAAGTTGAAAGATGATGGTAGCAATTACACGGACTGGGTCCGTAACTTGAGGATTATCCTCATTGCTGCACGTAAGAATTACGTCTGGAAGCACCGCTGGGTGCCGGACTGCTGCGAGAGCAACGCCGAAGTTGTGAACGTCGCGAGCAAAGTGATGACTACTCGATAGTTCAATGTGCCATGCTTTACGGCTTAGAACCGGGTCTTCAACGACGTTTTGAACGTCATGGAGCATATGAGATGTTCCAGGAGTTGAAGTTAATATTTCGAGCAAATGCCCGGATTGAGAGATATGAAGTCTCCAATAAGTTCTATAGCTGCAAGATGGAGGAGAATAGTTCATCGGTGAACATATACTCAAAATGTCGGGTATAATAATCACTTGATTCAACTGGGAGTTATTCTTCCGGATGATAGTGTCATTGACAGAATTCTCCAATCACGCCACCAAGCTACAAGAGCTTCGTGATGAACTATAATATGCAAGGGATGACTAAAACAATTCTGAGCTCTTCGCAATGCTAAAAGCAGCGGAGGTAGAAATCAAGAAAGAGCATCAAGTGTTGATGGTCAACAAGACCACTAGTTTCAAGAAAAGGGCAAAGGAAAGAAGAAGGAAACTTCAAAAGAACAGCAAGAAAGTTGCTGATCAAGAGAAGAAACCCAAGTCTGGACCTAAGCCCTGGCCGAGTGTTTTACCGCAAGCGAGACTTCGACATCGAAGCGGAACTGCCCCAAGTATTTGGCGGATAAGAAGGATGTCAAGGTGATCAAAGGTATATGTGATATACATGTTATTTATGTGTACCTTACTAATACTTGCAGTAGTACTGGTATTTGATCTGGTTCATTGCTAATATTTGCAACTCAAGCAGGAACTACGGATTGCGAAGATTGGCTAAGGACGAGGTGACGATGCGCTGGGAAATGGTTCCAAAGTCGATGTGATCGCGGTCGGCACGCTACCTCTACATCTACCATCGGGATTAGTTTTAGACCTAAATAATTGTTATTTGGTGCCGCGTTAAGCATGAACATTATATCTGGATCTTGTTTGATGCGAGACGGTTATTCATTTAAGACAGAGAATAATGGTTGTTCTATTTATATGAATAATATCTTTTATGGTCATGCACCCTTGAAGAGTGGTCTATTTTATTGAATCTCGATAGTAGTACACATATTCATAGTGTTGAAACCAAAAGATGCAGAGTTGATAATGATAATGCAACTTATTTGTGGCTTGCCGCTTGGGTCATATCGGTGTAAACGCATGAAGAAACTCCATACCGATGGGCTTCGGAATCACTTGATTATGAATCACTTGGTACTTGCGAACCGTGCCTCATGGGCAAGATGACTAAAACGCCGTTCTCCGGAACTATGGAGCGAGCAACTGATTTGTTGGAAATCATACATACCGATGTTTGTGGTCCAATGAATGTTGAGGCACTTGGGGTATCGTTATTTTCTCACCTTCACAGATGATTTGAGCAGATATGGGTATATCTACTTAATGAAACACAAATCTGAAACATTTGAAAAGTTCAAAGAATTTCAGAGTGAAGTGGAAAATCATCGTAACAAGAAAATAAAATTTCTACGATCGGATCGTGGAGGAGAATATTTGAGTTACGAGTTTGGTTTACATTTGAAACAATGTGGAATAGTTTCGCAACTCACGCCACCGGAACACCACGGAGAAATGGTGTGTCCGAACGTCGTAATCGTACTTTACTTGATATGGTGCGATCTATGATGTCTCTTACTGATTTACCGCTATCGTTTTGGGGATATGCTTTAGAGACGGCCGCATTCACGTTAAATAGGGCACCATCTAAGTCCGTTGAGACGACACCGTATGAACTGTGGTTTGGCAAGAAACCAAAGTTGTCGTTTCTTAAAGTTTGGGGCTGCGATGCTTATGTGAAGAAACTTCAACCAGATAAGCTCGAACCCAAATCGGAGAAATGTGTCTTCATAGGATACCCAAAGGAGACTGTTGGGTACACCTTCTATCACAGATCTGAAGGCAAAGTTTTCGTTGCTAAATTCGGATCCTTTCTAGAGAAGGAGTTTCTCTCGAAAGAAGTGAGTGGGAGGAAAGTAGAACTTGATGAGATAACTGTATCTGCTCCCTTATTGGAAGGTAGTTCATCACAAGAAACGGTTCCTGTGACAACTACACCAATTAGTGAGGAAACTAATGATGATGATCATGAAGCTTGGATCAAGTTACTACTGAACTTCAGAGGTCAACCAGAGTAAAATACGCACCATAGTGGTACGGTAATACTATTCTGGAAGTCATGTTACTTGACCATGGCGAACCTACAAACTATGAAGAAGCGATGGTGAGCCCAGATTCCGCGAAATGGCTGGAAGCCATGAAATCTGAGATGGGATCCATGTATGAAAACAAAGTATGGACTTTGGTTGACTTGCCGATGATCGGCAAGCCATTGAGAATAAATGGATCTTTAAGAAGAAGACCGACGCCGATGGTAATGTAACTGTCTACAAAGCTCGACTTGTTGCAAAAGGTTTTCGACAAGTTCAAGGGGTTGACTACGATGAGACTTTCTCACCCGTAGCGATGCTTAAGTCTGTCCGAATCATGTTAGCAATTGCCGCATTTTATGATTATGAAATTTGGCAAATGGATGTAAAACTGCATTCTTGAATGGATTTCTAGAAGAAGAGTTGTATATGATGCAACCAGAAGGTTTTGTTGATCCAAAGGGTGCTAACAAAGTGTGCAAGCTCCAACGATCAATTTATGGTCCAGTGCAAGCCTCTCGGAGTTGGAATAAACGCTTTGATAGTGTGATCAAAGCATATGGTTTCATCTGACTTTTGGAGAAGCCTGTATTTACAAGAAAGTGAGTGGGAGCTCAGTAGCATTTCGATATTGTATGTGGACGACATATTGTTGATTGGAAATGATATGAATTTCTGATAGCATAAAAGGATACTTGAATAAAAGTTTTCAATGAAAGACCTCGGTGAAGCTGCTTACATATTGGGCATCAAGATCTATAGAGATAGATCAAAACGCTTAATTGGACTTTCACAAAGCACATACCTTGATAAAGTTTTGAAGAAGTTCAAAATGGATCGAGCAAAGAAAGGTTTTTACCAGATTACAAGGTGTAAGATTGAGTCGACTCAATGCCCGACCACAGCAGAAGATAGAGAAAATGAAAGATGTTCCTATGCTTCAGCCATAGGCTCTATCATGTATGCAATGCTGTGTACCGGACTGACGTATGCTTAGCTGTAAGCTTGGCGGGAAGGTACCAAAGTAATCCAGAGTGGATCATGGACAGCGGTCAAGAACATCCCTGAAATACGAAAAGGACTAAGGATATGTTTCTCGATATGGAGGTGACAAAGAGCTAGTCGTAAATGGTTACGCCGATGCAAGCTTTGACACGATCCGGACGATTCTAAATCGCAAACCGGATACGTATTTTTATTAAACGGTGGAGCTGTCGGTTGGTGCAGTTCTAAACAAAGCGCCGTGGCGGGATCTACATGTGAAGCGGAGTACATAGCTGCTTCGAAGCAGCAAATGAAGGAGTCTGGATGAAAGAGTTCATTTCGATCTAGGTGTCATACCTAGTGCATCGGGACCAATGAAGATCTTCTGTAATAATATTGGTGCAATTGCCTTGGCAAAGGAATCCAGATTTCACAAGAGGACCAAGCATATCAAAAGACGCTTCAATTCCATTCGGGACCAAGTCCAAGTGGGAGACATAGAGATTTGCAAAATACATACGGATCTGAATGTTGCAGACCGTTGACTAAGCCTCTTCCACGAGCAAAACATGATCAGCACCAAGACTCCATGGGTGTTAGAATCATTCTTGTGTAATCTAGATTATTGACTCTAGTGCAAGTGGGAGATGAAGGAAATATGCCCTAGAGGCAATAATAAAGTTATTATTTATTTCCTTATATCATAATAAATGTTTATTATTCATGCTAGAATTGTATTAACCGGAAACATAATACATGTGTGAATACATAGACAAGCAGATAGTCACTAGTATGCCTCTACTAGACTAGCTCATTAATCAAGATGGTTATGTTTCCTAACCATAGACATGTGTTGTCATTTGATTAATGAGATCACATCATTAGGAGAATGATGTGATTGACATGACCCATTCCGTTAGCTTAGCACTTGATCGCTTAGTATATTGCTATTGCTTTCTTCATGACCTATACATGTTCCTGTAACTATGAGATTATGCAACTCCTGTTTACTGGAGGAACACTTTGGTACTACCAAACGTCACAACGAATCGGGTGATTATAAAGGAGTACTACAGGTGTCTCCAAAGGCACTTGTTGGGTTGGCGATTTCGAGATTAGGTTTTGTCACTCCGATTGCTGGAGAGGTATCTGGGCCTTCTCGGTGATACACATCACATAAGCCTTGCAAGCATTAAAACTAATGAGTTAGTTGTAAGATGATGTATTACGGAACGAGTAAAGAGACTTGCCAAGAACGAGATTGAACTAGGTATTGGATACCGACGATCGAATCTCGGGTAAGTAACATACCGATGACAAAGGAACAACGATATCGTTATGCGGTTTGACCGATAAAGATCTTCGAGAATATGTAGGAACCAATATGGGCATCCAGGTTCCGCTATTGGTTATTGACCGAGAATGGTTCTAGGTCATGTCTACATAGTTCTCGAACCCGTAGGGTCCGCACGCTTAACGTTTCGATGACAGTTCATTATGAGTTTATAAGTATTGATGTACCGAAGGTTGTTCGGAGTCCCGGATGTGATCACGGACATGACGAGGAGTCTCAAATGGTCGAGACATAAAGATTGATATATTGAAGCCTATGTTTGGACTTCGGAAAGGTTCCGGATGAAAACAGAAGTTACCGGAACACCGGGGGGTTACCGGACCCCGGGAGGTCTATGGGCCTTGATGGGCCATAAGAGAGAAGAGGAAGGGCCGGCCAGGCAGGCCGCGCGCCCCCCTCCCCCCTCTAGTCCGAATAGGACAAGGAGAGGGGCGGCGCCCCCTTCCCTCTTCCCCCTCCTCCAATCCTAATCCAACTAGAGAGGGGGAGTCCTACTCCCGGTGGGAGTAGGACTCCTCCAGGCGCGCCTCCCCTAGGGCTGGCCGCACCCCCCTTGGCTCCTTTATATACGGGGGCCGGGGGCACCCCATGACACACAAGTTGATCTACGGATCGTTCCTTAGCCGTGTGCGGTGCCCCTCCACCATATTCCACTTCGGTCATATCGTCATGAGCTTAGGCGAAGCCTGCGCCGGAGAAGTCATATCGTCGCGGAGCTTAGGCGAAGCCCTGCGTCGGTGGAGCATCATCATCGTCACCACGCCGTCGGTTGACGGAACTCATCCCGACACTTTCTTTGGATCGAGTCCGGGATCGCCATCGAGCTGAACGTGTGCGTAACTCGGAGGTGCCGTACGTTCGGTGCTTGGATCGGTCGGATCGTGAAGACGTACGACTACATCAACCGCGTTGTTATAACGCTTCCGCTTTCGGTCTACAAGGGTACGTGGACGGACACTCTCCCCTCTCGTTGCTATGCCATCACCATGGTCTTGCGTGATCGTAGGAAAATTTTTGAAATTACTACGTTCCTCAACAGGCCATAGTCGGCGCGATTTTCACCAGTCGCGTCCGTCCAATCTCGCAGCTGACTGGAACCATACGGAGCCTCGTCGGTAGGGAGCCTCCAGCCTCCCCTCACCGGTCCCTCCTGGCGCTGCCGGTTGGACAAAACCATGTCGTGGCGGACCTGGACGGAATGCCAGATCCGTGGCCTCCGCCGCCACCCATCTCCAAGTACAAATCCATCCCACCAGTAGGAAGGGAAGAGCACCATGCCGGCCATGGATCAGGCCGTCGCCGCACAGGCAAGGGGTGCCGCCCGACCTACTGCTTGCAGATCCAACACCGGAGTCGGCCTTGCCGCTTTCGGGAGATCATGCAGCACACCACCCGCCCTAGCGCTTTGGCATCGGGCCCGCCGCCACCGCAGACATGGCCGACGGCAACGGCCTCAGGAGAATAGAGGAGAGGGGGTTCGCGACGCTAAGGTTTGGGTCCCCTGGCGTCGCCCACGGGAGGCGACACGAGGGGGTGAGGCCAGGACGACGGAGAAATGGGTTTAAAGGATCCCAAATGATAAATGCCACACGTGTGGCACGAAGCAACATGGCCCAAACGCCTCCATTACCATCCATTTTGCCATGTAAAAACATATGACATCAGCGGGAATCTTTTTGGTTTTCAGTCTTAAAAATGTTTTATTTCCTAAATAAAAAAGTCTGATTACAAATCCGTTTTCACCATTAAATCCGTCTCCACGAGATCTTCAAAACTAGATCTCATGTTGATATGTTTCGATGACTTTTTTTTTGGGAGGAGGGGGCAAAAGTTGCCATGATGTTTACACTCAAGTTGTCATAGTGTTTACACTAAAGTTGCCATGATATGTTTCATCTATTTTTTTTCTTCTAGATTTTAAAGCTGCCATTGTATTTGAACTACTTTCATGGCAAATTCTATTAGTTGAGCATGGCAATTTATAGTAATTAACCACGGCAAATTTACTTCATCGATCATGGCAATTTTTAGTAATTCATCATGGCAAATTTAATTTATAGATCATGGCAATTTTAGTATTTTGACCGTGATTTTTTATGGACCATGGCAAATTTTAGTGCATGTATCATGGCAAATTTAAGTAATTCACCATGGTAATTTTATTTTTATGGTTCATGGCAAATGTAAGTCATTGACCACGCATTTTTAAAGTAAGACGACAAATTTCTTCTTAATTATGAACCATGTCAAAATTATTTCATGGATCATTAAATTTTAGTAGTGCACCATGGCAAGTTTAGTTTCTTAATTTTCTTTTTATAATATGTCAAAATTTACTTCAAACGTAGAAAAAATGACAACTTTAATGTAAACACCATGACAATTTATGTGCAATAGACATGGCAACTTTTAACAAAAAAAAAAGTTGTCAAAACCGTCGCGGCAGATTTAATGGTGAAAACAGATTTTCAATCGGATTTTTCATTTAAAAGATAAAATATTTTAAAAACTGAATATCCTAAAAGATACCCACATATATGTGGTGACGTGATAATCTGTTTTGCTATAGAGACGTGTGGTTCGCCTCCCTCTCTGCCGCACGTGTGGCAGATATCAGCGTCCAAGTATCCCAAAACCTCATTCATAGACACTAACTGTAAGCCCAGATCTGAAACTGAGTTCTGAACTCCGCCCATAGCAACATTCCAACCATTTTGTTTACTCCAATAGTGGGCCTCAGTTTGTAGAACAGTCATATCGGAGCGAAGAGACGATGTTTCCTCATGGCCAGGAGATCCTGGTGTTCCACCTCATCCACCGTTGCTCATGCTTTCGCCTGGAGCGATTTGGCGAATCCCGAGGGGACTTCCACGTTGAAACAAGCCCCCACCAAATTGATTCTCCTCCAAGATGGTGCGCTACAACTCACCACACTAGAGCCGAATCATTGTCGTCGCCACCCGGCAACCGCGAAGGAGCGGAGGCCACGGCAGCAATTCTCGTGGACAATGAGAGAACACCTTGCAAACTCACCCTGTTTTCGCCATGTTGCTTCGACAAAAATCATGTCGATCCCACCTCTTCAAAATGCAAATGTCATGGCTAATCTGTACGCACAGATGGCTCTTCAAGCTCGTCCGCGAGAAACGATCGTTCTCCAATACCTGGTGCCGCCGCCGATTCTCCAGGTATGTAGCCCATACCATTCAGAACAAACTTGCGACAAACCAGTTGACAACTAGCGAAACACGGAACCACAAACGCAACTCATAAACACTGAACCACTGGTATTGAACAGACGCAAGGATATTAACAGGTAGCGCTTCTCATAGATCGCAAAAACTAACCTAAAGGATAGTATTATGGACAATTGCATCAATCTCTTCTATTATCATGAACACACTAAACTAAACAGCAAATAGTTTTAAGACAAGCACGGAGCCAATCTCACAAGTACTCTTATATATATATATATATATATATATATTGATTTTGCTTCCTCGCAGACATAATCACTTCCTTCAACCAAAGGTTGAAGAAAGAACCAAAACACTAACCTAACAATCTACAATCCATCGGCGGTCCCTCAGCTTGAGGAGTCCTTCACAACCGAGCAGTCACTGTTTTGCTTTGCAGGATTATCTGCTTTGGCTGCAGAAACATTCTCCCAGTTCCCTGGCAAAGCAGCCGGACTCAGGTTGTCGCCTTGCTTCGGGTCATCAGCAGAGTCCATGGCAATGTAACTTCCTTTGACTGCACTCGAAATTTTGAAGCTCAGCAACTTCGTGCTAATTTCATCTATGCGCCGCCGCCCACTAGTTGGGCAGATTCCTGATGTTAAAGAGTCAGGAAACGTAGTAAGCAAAGCATATATAGCAGGCAAGGAACTAAAATTGTTCCTGGCAAAAAGAAACAGTATAAGAAATATGCTGACCTACTGACCCTGGAACCCTGTCATCTGGGCAAACTGCAGATTCTCCTGGAGATTTAGCTGCAGGCGTGCCAATTGAAATCTCATCTTCGTTCCACGTTTCCATATAAGTGTCTTTGGGCAAGCAAGATAGATCGTTGTTCTCCATTAATCCAGTATCAGACATGTCACTAATGCAAAGGCCCAGTTCCTCCATCTCAAAGTTAAGGTGCTCATTTGTCAATGCTGGTGTTTCTTCAGCTGGCTGCAGTGCCACTCCACTTTCTGATTCTCTAATCGGTGAGGGCTTGGGCATGCCACCTGATAGTATGGCTGGATCATCACTGTGCTCATAGTATTCCTCCTTATGACCCAGATTGGGCACATTGTTCTTCAGAGACCCAGAACCAAATAAGTAGCTTGCATCTTCATCATAACTACGGTCACGTTCCTCAAATTCGTCACACTCGAGCATAGGGCCAAATTGCTCATCTGGCAATGAAGATGTTTCTGCAGTTGGCAGCAGTGTCGTTCCACTTACTGATCCTCCAAACAGTGCACATTCAGACATGAGAGTGGTTTGATCGTCAATGTACTTACTGCATTCCTCTTTACGCTCATGTTGGAGCTTGGTGTTGATTTCTTCTGTACTCCTTTGAACGACAGCCTGACAAATGCCTGGTAGAAGTGTCACAGCGCAATACAATAAGTAAATTTTCTCGGTATTAAAATGCATCCAGGTCAAAAAAATACAATCAAGTCATCACAAATACTGACCTGATCCTAAAAGACTCTCAGCCTGACCAAACGTGGACTGTTCAGGAGATTTGGGTGCAGATAGGTTATCTGGGAGCTCCTTTCCCTGGATAGGATTGGTGTGAGAGTCTTCATGCAAATGGAATAGATTACTCTTCACCGATCCAACACCAAATATGCCAATCGTTTCTTCACTGCTAAAGTTGTGTTCCTTAAATTCATCGTCCTCCAGCTCGGAGCTAAGCTGCTTATCTGCTGAAGCCGATGTTTCCGCAGCTTGCAGCAGGGTTATTCTCTGTTCATCTGAATAAAACAAATATATTTTAATAAAGCTTCTATGGTTAAAGTGTACAAACAAGAATAATAAAACTGAGGTTTACCAGGTTCATCAGTATTTGATGTTTCATGAAGGGTGCGAGTGTCAGAAGAAGGAACAAGTTCCTGTTTCTCTTCCTCCTTGCAGATCACTTCAGTATTAATATCCCTACAGGTTGGCCTTCTCATTTTAATAAAAATGGCCAGATATAATTCAGTGCAGCTGTACTTATTTTAATCTGGAGAATTACCTTTTCATAAGATTGCAATCCTCTGATGAATCCAACCGGGCAGATGCAATACATTCTGTTTTGTGGCCGGAACTCAAGAATCCTAAAAGAATGTAACATAATTTAGTTCGTGTATTGCATATCAAAATAGTAAACAGAGGAACAACAAGAATTTGATATTCTCCAACAGACACCTACTAGTACTCCCTCCCTGTCTATTTTTATTTCGCATATTAGGTCTGTCTTAAGTCAAACTTTGTGAAGTTTGAATTAATTTGTACTAAAAAGTATTAAGACCTATGATGCCAAATAAATACAATGTGTAAATATATTCCATGATAGATCTAATGATATTAATTTTGTATTTGGAATGTTGAATTTCTTTTTCTACAAATTTGGTCAAACGTCAGAAAGATCGACTCATGACAAACCTACTATGCGAAGCAAAAAAGAAACAAAGGGAGTAGTAGGTAAAAATTCATACCTTGTTCATCGTCTCTCTCAGATGAAAACAAACCCTTAATTTCTTCAACTATACTTAAATCTACAGGAGACCCTTGATGTGAATCAGGTTCTGAAGAAACCATTTTTTCAGCATGACGAGTGTTGGAATCATCTTCATTCTCAGTACTTGGAAGCACAAGATCATCATGCACATCTGGTCCTTTAAATGACTCCTGCGAGAACAAGTGACGGAGCCCAATGGACGATCGTCTGTGATCTCGTGAACAGCTTTCAGTGTCATTCTTCATTGAGTACACTGCTTCCTCTGATAGAGGACCTTCATGTTTAAAATCTGGAATTGCTAAATCAAATGAAGGTGAAGGCTTCTCAATGGTAGCTGACACTGCTCTTGGATCACTGTCCTTATAGCACATAGAAGCATCTTCGGGAGATTTTTGTTCAGCAGGGCCTTCAAAGAGCTCCATTTGCTGGTAATCATCCGTAGAACAATCCGTTGGTAAACTGGAATCCAACGGAATATTTGTACAAACACTGTTCACCACAGATTCAGTATCTAAATAATTATTACTGCCTTTGTCACAGCTAAGGCCAAATTCCGCAACTTCTGTGCGCGGCAGCTTAGTGTTAAGCTGCTCGTCTCGCATATTTGATGTTTCTTCAGCTCGAAGTGGTGGAACTCCACTGTTTATGTCTTTTGTGCCAGCTTCAATCATATCATTACCGGCTCCAAAAGGAACTTGGTATTCCTTGCGCTCGTCGCATTGCTGCTTTTTGAGACCCTGCTGCAAAGCCTCGGTATTGGACCAATCTATTTCATCCGGGAAATCAGTTGATTCAAACAGGCAAGGATTAGAACTCAGATGCACATCACTGTCATCGGTACAAGCAATTAGTGAGGGGCTCAATAAAGCATCACCAAGACCAGAAGCATGCTCAACTGCAGTAGGTGAAAAATAATTAGATTCTGCTCAAGTATAGGAGCATGCTATTTGTATGACCGACAGGAAGCTGCTTATCTAATGACGAAACAATTTGATACGAAACCTAGTTAACAAATTAAGACTCAAAGAATCAGTAAAATCAATAAGGTGATTACCAGGTCCGCTGACATTTATTTTTTGACACGAAGAATTAATGTCTGTAGGATGAACAGGCTTCTTATTTTCTTCATCATAGGCTACTTCCTTGGAATCAGCGTCCCTGGGATTGGAAATTCATAATTTGCATGTTAAAGCGGTCAAACAAAAACAATTATCATGCATGCTTCTAGTGATTCTGAGATGAATTACACTTACTCCATGATACTTGCAGCCTCCAAATCTAGCTGACCAGTGGCCACCTGCTCTTGTTCATGAATAGCCTTCGTTAATCCTGAAAGAATACGTTATCATTCACATCATGTATTTAGCATTCAGACAGCTGAATATCATAACGTGTATTTTTTTCCACGAGTTCATGGAAGAACAATGAAAGAACAAAGGAACTCTGTTATCATATACCTTCATCTTCATTATCTTGCTGAGAAGTAACCAGACAATCTTCACTTTTGGAAACTGTACTAAAATCTACAATAGTATCATGGTCTAAACCAGGTTTTGACTCATTAACTCCAGTTTCAGCCTGAACACTTGCTGAAGAAAGGGCAACACATTCACTGGGTTCTTCTATGCTTTCCTGTGAGAAAAGGGCCGGCAAACTAAGTGATTGTTCAACACCTAATGAACCTCTCTCATTCTTCAATGAGTGCGGATCTGCTTCATCAGGAAGTCCATATTCATCTTTACACTCTGGTGTAGCTGAACCTTGTGCTGTCTTCTCTAGGGTACCTGACAAATATTGATATATTCCTCTTAAATTAACACATAACACAACGGGGCAACCAAACTACTCATCCTTTAGAGATTTTATATAAGATCCTTACCTTCATGTACTTGTACATCATCCTGCGAGGAAAAGGGCTGCAGATCAAATGATGATTGTGCAATACTTGATGGATATCTTTCATTCTTCAATGAGTGTGGTCCTGCTTTATCAGGTGATACACATTCATGTTTACACTCTGGTGTAGCTGAATCTACTGCTATCTTCTCTACAGTGCCTGACAAATAATTATATATACAGCTCAAATAAAATACAGCTCAATGTTGCAACTGAACAACTCATCCTTTAGAGAATATAGATAATACTTCCTCCGTCTAAATATAAGTCCTTTTAGAGGTTTCAATACAGACTACATACAGATGTATATAGACGCATTTTAGAATGTAGATTCACTCATTTTGCTCCGTGTGTAGTCCGCATTGGAATCTCTAAAAAGACTTATATTTAGGAACGGAAGGAGTGGATCCTTACCTTGTCCTTCCTCCTTTAAGATAAGGGACTGCGGACCAAATGCCGATTGCTCAATACTTGATCTCTGATTCATCAATGAGTGGGGTTCTGCTTCAGCAGGTAATCCAAATTCATGTTTACACTCTGGTAAATCTGAACCTAGTGTTGTCTTCTCCACGGTACCTGATAGATATTTATATATTCCTGTCAAATAATATATACCTCAATGGTGCAAACAAGCCACCCCTCCTTTAGACAACAGATCCTTACCTTCTTGTACTTGGAAATCATCTTGTTCGTGACTAACCTCCGATAATCCTGAAAGAATACATTATCATTCCCATCATGTATTTAGCCTTCAAACAGCTGAATATCATAACATGTATGTTTTCCACAAAATTATGAAAGAACAAAGGGACCCTGTTATCATATACCTTCATTTTCATTATCTTGCTGAGAAGTATCCAAACAATCTTCACTTCTGGAAACTGCACTATAGTCCGCACTAGTATCATGGTCTGAACCAGGATTTGACTCACAAACTCCATTTTCAGCCTGAACTCTTGCTGAAGAAAGGACAACACATTCACTGCGTTCTTCTACACTTTCCTGCGTGAAAAGGGTCGGCAGACTACATGGTGATTGTTCAACAATCAATGAACCTCTCTCGTTCTTCAATGAGTGTGGATCTGCTTCATCAGGAAATCCATATTCATCTTCACACTCTGGTGTAGTTGAACCTAGTGCTGTCTTCTCTAGGGTACCTGACAAATTTTGATATATTCCTCTCAAATTAACACATAACACAACGGGTCAACAAAACTCCTCATCCTTTAGATATTATTATATAGAAGAGCCTTACCTTCCTGTACTTGTACATCCTCCTGCGAAGAAAGGGACTGCTGATCAAATAATGATTGTTCAGTACTTGATGGATATCTCTCATTCTTCAATGAGTGTGGTCCTGCTTTATCAGGTGATACACATTCATGTTTACACTCTGGTGTAGCTGAACCTAATGCTGTCTTCCCTACGGTACCTGACAGATATTTATATATTCCTGTCAAATAGGAGTAATATATAACTCAATGGTGCAAACAAGCAACTCCTCCTTTAGACGATACTTACCTTCTTGCACTTGTAAATCATCTTGCTGAACCTGCTCCATAGGTAGTTTCTTGTCAGAACTGCCCACTTTAAGTCCTGCTTCCGTCAGTAGAGGCTCCATAGGTGTTGATGGATCAATCACAAACAAGTGATCACTGCTAGGCTCAAGAGTATCGGGACAAGGTGTGTTCTCCCTGTTTCTCAGCAAGGCAGCTGCAGATTGGTTCAGGTTATCCAATTGCTTCACGGTATGGTGGGGATCTATAGCAATGTGGTTTCCTTTGCCTATGCTCGCACTAATTTGACAAATCCCTGATGAAAAAATTGGATCAGGAAACACAATAGGGAAAGTAAATCTCATACAAAGGAACTAAACGAATTTATTTGACAAGACAAAAGAGGAACCATGCTGACCTACTGAACCAGAGACTCTCTCATCCATAGAAACTGCAAATTCGTCAGGAGATTTAGGTGCAGGCATGTCCCCGGGTAGTTCCTGGTCATGGCAAGGATCCATTGAAGGGCCACAGGGGAGTTCCTGGACATGGCAAGGATCCACTGAAGGGTCCTCCATGCTGGACAGATTCTTGTTTCCCAAAGATCCAGTGTAAGAGACAATGCTACCATCTTTATCACAGCTAAGGCTTTGCACTGAACCCAAGACTTTGTCATCCAGAAAAACTGCAGATTCTTCAGGAGATTTAGGTGCAGGCATGTCATTTGGGAGCTCCTGGTCATGGCAAGGATCCATTGTAGGGTCCTTCAAGCTAGACAGATGATTGTTTCCCAAAAATTCAGTGAGAGAAACATTGCTGCTGTCTTTGTCACAGATAAGGGTTTGTTCTGTGTTGCCCTCCAGCTTGGTGTTAAGCTGCTCATCTGGAAATGGTGATGTTTCTTCAGCTCGGAGCACTGATATTCCACTTTCCGATCGTTCATCAAGTGCAGGTTCAGACATGTCACTTTCTAGGTTGCCTAAAGTAAGTTGACCTTCACTGTGTTGATTGCAGTCATCTCTATGATCCTTGAGACAAACTACATCTGTATCCCTTCGCGAAACAGTTTGACAAATACCTGATGCAAAATGCAAGTCATGAGATGATATGGAGAGCAAATATTTTACTTCCCCCGGTTGACAAATAACTAGTAGTGTTGTCAGACAGCACCTTCATTCAAACTTTTCAGATTCTTGACTGCCAATATTCTTTTAAATATTTAGATTGGAAACTTGAAAATCATATGCTAAGATGTTTCTCATAACTCATAAGTATTTCAGAGTATTGTAATTTTGTTGGGTTTCATACATATACTATGGTAGAAACTAGTGGTCAATGTTAAATCTTGCAGACCATGTCAATACCCAAAATGCCACTTTTTTGCAAAATGATGGGAGTACTATCGAATCAAACAGACACAGTGTCTCAGATTAATCTAAACAAGTTTTAAGAAATATCTACCTGACCCTAAAAAGCTTTGATCCTCACATGATGTAGATTGTTTTGGAGATTCATCTTCACCGCGGCTAAAGCTTTGTACTTCGAGATCATCACCCTCCAGCTTGCGCTTAAGCTGCTCATCTGACAATACTAATGTTTCTACATCTGGCTGCAGCATTTTTCCACTTTCTGGTACAGCAACCTGTGCAGCTTCAGACATGACACTTGCATGGATGTCTTCTGTGACTCTTGCATTGTGTAGACTGCATTCCTCTATATTATCCTGTTGAAGCCCTTCAGTATTAGAAGATGCTTTGTGATTATCTAAAGCATCCACTGATTCTAGCGGTGAAGAATCCGAATTTACTTCATCAACAACAGTGGTGCTCTGTGAAATGCAAAATAGAGCTCCACTAACACCAGAAACGTGCTCGGCTGCAGTAGAAGATGCACAGGTCAGCCTAGAGATATCCATGATATTTCTGAATTATAAAAGATGAAAACAAGATTTTGTGCATAACACACACTAAAATCAAAAGAAATCAATTAGAAGATTACCAGGTTCATCCGCATGTGATTTCTCATGGGGAGCATTAATGTCTGAAGGAATAAAGTCCGTTTTCTCTTCCTCGTTGCAGATCACGTCCTTTCTAGTAATATCCCTGTAAGTTGCATAGCGTTCATCATATCTGTAATTTTACTATTTTAGGTATCAAAAATATATTTACCTTACTGTATGATGCAAATCCTCTGACGAATCCAACTGAACAGATGCAACCCAATCTTTTCTGAGGGTGGACATTGAAAATCCTGAGAAACATATTGATTTCAGTTTTTATTTTGCACAGAATAACATGAAGAGATTTAAAAAAAAGGAACAACACAGATCAGATATTCTACAATAGAAACCTGTGAAAGATTTCAAAAGATATACCTTCTTGTTCATTATTTTGCTGAGACAAAAACATTAAACCTCCACTTTCTTCGACTCTGACTGAATACTCATCAGAGCCTTGATATGAGTCAGGTTTTAATGAAACAACTGTTTCACCTTGACATTCAACCTTGTGAACATCTGATTCTTCCATGACATTTTTAAAAAATGGACTAGTGTTATGTGTATCAGGTTCTTCTATGTTTCCCTGTGAGAATAGGAACTGTAGCCCAGTGGGTGATTGTTCAAGAACTGGTGAGCACCTTGCAGCATCATTTTCTATTGAATCCAGGGCTTCCTCAGATAAAGCACCTACATGTGTACAGTTCGGAATAGCTAAATCGGACGGAGGCTTCTCAGTGGTACCTGAAACATTATTTGAACAAATATGCATTACTCCAAAAGCAATAGTACAGAACAACATGATAAGAAAGCAAATTCAGAGTAACAATAACACAGTTACTGACCTACTACTGTGCTCTCAAGCTCGAACTCCAAAATGTTACTAACATCTTTACCATGGCTGATGCTGGATTCAACGACTGTGCCCTCCAGCTGAGTGTTAAGATGTGAGTCACGCAAATCAGATTTTTCAGCTGGGGAAGGCAGCACCCCACTTTCCAAGCTATTAGCACTACTGGCAACATCAATCATATCACTCGTGTGGCCACCATAAGCAATTTGGTCTTCCTTCTGCTCTTCAGCAGGCATGACTTCTTCCAAAGATGCGGTTCTACTCCTCTTTGCAGGTCTTCCCTTTGAAGCTGTTGGCTTTGACGGTAGCGGTGATATCACTAGCTTCGAAGATCTGTGTCTTGTTTGCCGCAGACTCGCGTCATTCTGAACAGAACGTTGGAGTTTTGTTTGTGCGCTTCTTGTGCGAACACTTGACTCTTCCCTCCTGACAATTTCACTGTGATCCTTGCTCTCCTTATCAACCGCATTAGGACCAGCCGGTTTACGCACTGATGTCCTCACAGGAACATCTGACTTCGACTCTTCTTGAGAACCCTTACTCTCTTTCTCAATCACATGTGGGACAATTTCTCTGTGATCCTTGCTCTCCTTATCAACCGCGTTAAGACAAGCCAGTTTACGCACAGATGTGCTCACAGGAACTTCAGACTTTGATTCTTCTTGTAAGCCCTTAATTTCTTTCTCAATCACACGTGGGGCAACAGATTTGTGTGTTGATTGCCTAGATGGTTCTTTCACTACTAGTTGTTTCTCCAAGTGTCCACCCTTAGCACATTTCATTTTAGTGTGATCACCATTCTCATTATTGAACTGTGCATCAGGATTCATTTCTGCAGGTACAGCCTTCCTGTCCTTCTCAAGCACAGCCGGAACAAATGATTTCCGTGTTAACCGTCTAACAGGTTGCTTGACTGTTTGTTGCTTCTCCAAGTCTTCACTCTTAGCACTTGAACACTTCTCGCGGATGGCTGCTTCACAGTGATCATTCTTCTTACTATTAACAATAGCAAGAGCAGGTTGCCGCGTTGACCTTCCAGCACGTGCTTCTGGAATCATGTCTGTAACGATGCTCTTTGTTCCTTTCAAAGTCATAGCCGGGACAAGAGATTTCTTTGTTGGTCGCTTAACATGCACTTGAGGAATCATTTCTTTTGGGAGACCCTTGCACTCTTTCTCAAGTATAACTGTGGCAACAGATCGCCGGGTTGATCGCCCAACAGGTTTTGTCACTGTTTCTTTGATCTCCACAGGTTTTGTGAGACCCTTGGACTCTTTCTCGAGTATAACTGGGGCAACAGATCGCCGGGTTGATCGCCCAACAGGTTTTGTCACTGTTTCTTTCATCTCCAGATCCCCATGCATGCCTTTGGTTTCATGCTCAAGAAACGATGGAACAGCAGATTTCCGCATTGATCTTCTCACAGGCCCAGGTACCTCTGTGTGCATGTCCATAGCAGAAGCCTTACCACTGCTATCAGAAAATGGGATTTCATCGCCATTTGTGGCTACTGTAGCCCTGCGATTCGACATTTTCCTCTTTTTGGACCCCACATGCCCATCTTGCTTAGCCACACCATCTTCTACGCCGTCTTTGGCGGCATTGAGCATGGTCGGGAGAGCTACCTTCAAGTCAGTACTGCCAATTGTCTGAATAGCACTATTCCTCAAGACCCTTGTAACTGGAGCATCATTTGATACATCTGGAACCGTATGTTGCCCTTCATCCGAGTTGACATTCTTGGTTTTTCTCCTCTTCTTCGCAACAACAATGGGTGACGTTGCAGCAGCTGGTACTGAGCTTGATCTTGTAGTCCTACCAGATATTTCCACCTCGGCAACCTTCTCCACAGCAGTTTCGCCTTCCGGCACCTTTGACCTACTTCTCTTATTTTCAGAAACAGTAGGCAACGGTGGGCCAGCCACCACCAATCCAGATCTTAGAGTTCTACCAACATGTTGAATTTCAGTAGGTTGCTCCTTGACACGATCTTGTTCCTTCAGATCTCCCGCCTTCTTCCTCCCTCTTTTGTTGTGAACAACAGGAGACGGTGCGGCAGCAGGCTCAGACTGAACAGCACTAGACCTTGTGCTTCTACGAGAAACACCAACTTGCACACTGACATCTAGATTGTCAGCGTCATTCTCGCTGGCCTTCCGCTTCAGCTGATGCTTCCTACCAACTGCTTCTCCAGCGTCCAGCTCTTGTTGCTCAGCTTTGGCAGAGGTTTTCCGGCCTACAGCTCCAGCTACCCTCTCAACCACATCACCTGCACCCAAATTCGCCGCATTCCTCCTGTGTCGCCTCGTCACAGCATCTGCACCTGCCTGTCCAGTATCAGTTTCGTCAGCAGAATCACCACCAACTTGGGAACGCGTTCTCCGACGCTCCCCTCCACTTTCTTGGGCGCGAGAGAGAGCCTCCGCGGCCCTCAGCCTACCCCTCGTCCTGGCAACAACAGGCGACAACAAGAGGCGTCTGCCACCCACCTCCGCCTCCTCTTCCTCCAACACAAACGTCACCTTCTTAGCCGCATCCGAATCCCCGCCGCTAGCGCCGCCGAACGATCGCTTCAAACACCCCTTCCCCACAACGACGCCGACCGCATCCTCCTCCGCACCACCAGGAATCTGCAAAGCGTTCAAACAAACACAAGGATCAGTCCCCTCCATTTCCACAGCCGCTCGTGTCGCGTGAAGCATGGCGAGGAACCGAGGGGAAAAAGCGAGGGTTCGAGGAGAGCGAGTGGGAAACCCAGAGTCCATACCGAGAGCGTGGCGGCGAGGCGGGCGGCCAGGTCGGCGTTGGATCCGTTGGCCTTGAGGCCGTGCTCCTTGCAGAGCGCCTGCAGTTCCCGCCGCTTCATCGCCGCGAAATCCATATTGGCCGCGCGCACGAATCCAAACCCCACCCCGCGGGTCACCACGATCCGGCGAGAGCACCGGCCATCTCCGCGGATCCCTCTCGCTGCTTTCGAACTTCCGGAGGGGGCGGGGGGAGGGCGAAGGCGAAAGGAGATTATGAGCGCCTCTCGCGGATTTTTGTTTGGGATTTCAATCGATCGAATCCCGTGCGTCGGGGGAATTTCGGGTTCGTAGCGGCCGGGGAATGCGGGGCTAGTGGGTGGGGTACTGACGTGTGGGTCCCCGAAGGGGGGTGGCGGTGGGAACGGTGTGGCAGTGACAGAGAGCCAGAGGCTTGCTGCGGAAGGAGGCGTGGGCTTCGAAATTTGGGGCTTCCCGCCCAGTAAAAGACGCGAAACCGGCGCATGTCCGCCAGTGCGGTTAGAGCATCTCCAGCCGTTCGGCCCGCCCCAGGACGTCTAAAAAAAGCGGCCTCGGGGCGAACCGGCGCTAGCTCGGCCTCTGGGGCGACCTAGCTCCCAGTCACGCCCCCAGGCGCCGCTTTCAGGGTGTGGAAAATTCAAACTCGGTTGTTTTCGCTTATCACAAAAGACACCACAAGTCCGGCGATCACAAGTCACAGTTCGGTGATTGGATGTAGTCTGGCGTACAAAAAACAGAGCGCCACAAGTTCGCGTGCGCAACGCATCACTCGGCGGGGTCGGCCTCAGGCCTCAGGCGTCGGTGGAGTCGGCGTCGTGGCTCGGCGGTTTGAGCTGCCGGTCTTTGGCGGTGTCGCCTGCTGCGGTGTTGTTGAGTATATATTGTATACGTGTATATTTGTGTGTAGGGCCAACCTCATGTTTCCTTTGTATAGCTGAGGTTGTGGCCCACCTCTATACTTATATATACGTGCCTGGTTCACCGATCAATACATCGAAATTGCACAACCCATAACTTGTCCTTTTACATGGTATCTATCGCAGCACGATCCTAACCCTAAAGCCGCCGCCGCCGCCGCTTTCTCTGTCGTCGCCGCCGCCATGCGCCTCTCCACGCCGCCGCCGCCACCACCACCGCCGCCGCCATCCTCCCCGGTCATGTGCCGCGCGCTTCTTTGTCGCCGCCGCTCTTTCTCCACCACTCGCTTGCCTTGCCGCCGCCTCTTTCCGAGGCCGCCGCCGCTTGCTGCCGCTTCCGCCTCGCTCTCGCACCTCCTCCCACCCCGCCAACCCGCACCACCCCGTCTCCCTCCGCCCGCGCCGAGTCCCAAACCCTAACCCTCGCCATGAGCTCCTCCTCGTCCACCGTCTCAAACCCGTTCGCAGGTCTCGATGTCACTCTCCTCCGCGACCTCAACATCCATGAGCGTGTTCCGGTCAAGCTTGATCACACCACCACGTCCTACTCCGCTTGGAAGCGGTATTTTTCACTTGTGTTTCGTGAGTACCTCCTGCACGGCCACGTGGACGGCACCGTGGACTCGGCACTCATGATCAACGACGAGGAGTGGATGATCCTCGACGCCACCATCATCCGTTGGTTCTACCTCACCATCTCCAGTGATCTTCCACACCGTGGTGGACGACGAGGACGACGCCTATGCGGTCTAGACCAAGCTCAACGGCATCTTCACCGACAACCGGTTGCAGCGCAAGGTCCTGCTCTACGGTGAGTTTTACGGGTGCCAGCAACTTGACTCATCCATCGATGATTTTTGCATGCGCCTCAAGAAGCTCGCCGATGAGCTCCGTGTTCTCGGGGAAAAGATCGGCGACGAGCTCCTCATCAGCACCCTCTCCGGCGGCCTCAACGAGGATTTCGGGAACGCCGCCTCCAACCTCACCCTCATCCCGGAGCCTACCTTCGCTAAGGTGGTCGCGTACCTCAAGTTGGAGGAGCGCCGGATGCGGGTGGCGCGGACTCGCGACCCACACCGCCTCGTCCCGGCACCTGGGGGTCCAGCCCACACCGCCCGCGCCCGCGCGCCCACCAGCCGCGGCGCCAGATTTCGCCTGGCTTCGCTCGCCGGACGCCCCTTCCGCCGCCGGCCCGGCGGCCAATGGGGGGCTCGTCGCGCGATCGTCGTGATGGTCGCAAGTAGAAGCGCAGCGCCAGGAGGAGCACCCCGCCACCGCGAAGAAGCTTATCACCGCCCGTGGTACGCCGGCCGAACCCATGGACCGGCGTTAGCACGCCTACTCCATGCCGGTTCCTCGGGCCCCTGCCCGGCATTCTCGACACCCGCCACAGCCACACCAGCGTTTCTACGTCGCGCGCAGCCCTACGCGGCGCCCTACGGTCGGCAGCCGCCGCCGCCGGGTGGGCCGCCGCTTCGACGGTCAGCAGTCGCCGCCTCTCCCGCCGGCACCGTGGGACCCGTCCCTTTTGGCGGCTCTCCACAACACTCCTTCACCGTCCAGCTACACCGACGGCGGCGACTGGTACATGGACAGCGGCGCCACCGCTCACATGGCGGCGTACCCCGGTAACCTCCACACCGCCTATCCTGTCCACACCTCCAACCGCATCACTGTCGGTGACGGATCTTCTCTTCCTATCACCCATATTGGTCATACATATTTTCCGTCTAACTCCACTCCAATATCCATGTCTAATATTCTAGTTTCTCCCGAACTTATTAAAATCTTGTTTCATTCGTTCTCTTACATGTGAAAATCCGTTACCGTTGAATTTGACGAATGTGGTTTTTTCGTTAGGACGCCAGACGCGGATGGTGCTCCACCGATGTGACAGCCCCGACGAGCTCTACCCGGTTCACTCCGCCACCTCCACCACTTCCGCCGCCTGCCGCTCTCGCCACCGGAGTGGATCTTTGGCATGCTCGCTGGGTCATCCTAATCCCGCCACCCTTCGCCACATACTTGAGTTTTTCTTTCACGTGTAATAAGAACGAGGATCACTTGTGTCATGCATGTCGCCTCGGCAAACATGCTCGTCTTCCGTTTAGGGCTTCTTCTTTCGTTGCATCGTACCCGTTTGAGTTAATTCACAGTGATGTTTGGACCTCTCCTGTTGCGAATACGGGCTTTCTTTATTATCTTGTCATACTTGACGATTTTTCGCATTATGTGGACCTTCCGTTTGCGCCGTAAGTCGGATGTTATATCCACTCGCCGCTTTCTACTCTTACGTTCTCACGCAGTTTGGTCGTCCCATTCTCGCGTTGCGCATGCAGACAACGGAAGGAGTTTGACAACCTCGTTGTTCGTAATCTTCTCACCACACATGGCACGATCTTTCGTCTCACTTGCCGTACACCTCGCAGCGAACGGTCGTGCTAAGCGCATCCTTCGACTCTCAATGACTGCGTTAGGACTCTTCTCTTTCATGCCAATGTGCCTCGCGCTTTTGGCTCGACGCTCGCCGCCGCTTCTCTCCTCATCAACATCCGCCCATGTCGCATTTCAAGGGAACTTTACACCTCATCATCTTCTCTTCGTGCACCCCTCTTATGATGGACTTCGTGATCTTGCCGCCTTTGCTACCCTAGCATCGCCGCCATCGCGCCTCATTAGCTTGCACCCGCTCCGTCGCTTTGCATCTTTCTCGCTACCCACCTAACACTAAGGGCTATCGCTATGATCCCGTCTCCCATCGTGTTTTCGCCCCCGACACGTTTACTTTGATGAGATGGTGTTTCCGTTTGAAGAGTGTACCTCTTGTCGTCTCATCACCGCCGCCACCGGTGGCCTTCGACGACTTCGTCGGTGGACGGTCCTGTTCGCCCGTGGACCGCCTCCGGCTTTGGCGGTCCTCGCGCCCCACGCGTCGCCGCCCCCTCGGCCTCCCGGCCGACCGGCAAGCAGCACTGGCGCCCCTCCTCACCCGCCGCCCCGACTCAGCGCCCGGGATCGGCGCTGCTTGGCTCGGCCGCTTCTTCACCGCCGACGCCGCCCGCCGGCCTGCGACGCCGCCCTCACCGTTTAACGCCGCCGCTCGCCGACCCCACGCCGGCCGCCTCCGCCACTCGCCGACCCCCACGCGGCCGCCTCGCCGGTGGCTCGACGGCGCCGCCGCCTGGGCCACACGAATCAGACAGCGTTCATCGTCTGAGCCTCCGGTACTCGGCGACGAGTACGTCCTCGCCGCCTCCACCGCAGAGTTGCCGCTTATTCGCGTCGCTCGCGCCGCCTCCGTGATCCTCACTAGCTTGCGGCGATGCAGGAAGAGTTCAATGCTCTTCAACGGAACCACACACGACTTGGTTCCCGGCCGCCTCGCGCCAACGCTATCACCGCAAGTGGGTCTTTCGCCATAAGACCCGCCGGATGGTACTCTCGAGCGCTACAAGGCTCGTTGGGTGGTCCGTGGTTTTACGCGGTACCGGAGTGGACTTCATCGAGACGCTTGCCCGGTTGTAAAACCGGCACGATCCGCACCGTCCTCCATTTCGCCGTGTCCCGCGGTGGCCTGCTCACCGATGGATGTCTCCAACGCCTTTCTCCACGGCCATCTTGAGGAGCAGGTGTATTGTGAGCAACCCACCGGTTTCGTCGACGCCTCACTTCCCGGCCATGTGTGTCTGCTGTCCCGCTCTCTTTACGGGCTCAAGCAGGCACCCCGCGCCTGGTACCAGCGGATCGCTGGGTTTCTTCAGACACTGGGCTTCAGCGTTACTCGCTCGGATGCCTCATTGTTTGTCTATCGCCACGGTGACACGACTGCATATTTGCTTCTTTACGTTGATGACATCATCCTGACAGCCTCCTTCGCAGCTATTCTTGCCGATTACATTTCCTACTGTGTGACGAGTTTGCTATTAAGGACCAGGTGCTCTACATTATTTCCTTGGCATTGAGGTCGTTCGGCGCCCGGACGGTTTCTTTCTTCATCGCCAGGATATGCACATGAGCTTCTTGAGCGTCTTTGGCATGCTCAATCACACCTGTTGCTACTCCTGCTGACACGAAGGCCAAGGTCTCTACTCTTGAGGGCTCGCTGCGTTGGATGCTCCTTTCACCGGTCTATCATCGGCGTTTTCAGATTTGACTCTCACCGGATCGGATCTTCAAGATGTTGTTCAGCAGTGTGTCTCCACATGCACGCCTCGTGACTCTCATTGACTCTCGTGAAGCGGATCCTTCGTTACATCCGCTGCACGATGACCCTCGGTTGACACTCACGGCGTCTACTTCTCTAGAGATGGTGGCCTACTCCGATGCAGATCGGGCTGGCTGCCCGATACTCGCCGGTCCACCTCGGCTACTACATCTACCTCGGTCCTTCACTGCCTCGTGGTCGCCCAGCGACAACCCACGGTTTCGCTCCTCAGCTGAGGTCGAGTACCGAGCTGTGGTTAACGCTGTTGCCGAGTGCACCCGGCTAAGACAGTTATTTCAGAGATGCATCACGACGCCTCTGTGCTACGGTTGTTCATCGTGACAATGTTTCTGCGGTGTACCTCTCCACCAACCCCGTTCATCATCGCCGGACTAAACACATTGAGTTGGGCATTCACTTTGTGCGCGAGTAGGTGGCTCTTGGACGTATTCGGGTTCTCCATGTGCCGACTGCACAGCAGTTCGCCGATGTGATGACGAAAGGACTGCCGACTTCTACCTTCAAGGAGTTCCGTTCCAGTCTTTGCGTCACTGACGCCGCTTCGACTGCGGGGGGGTGTTGAGTATATTGTGTACGTGTATATTTGTGTGTAGGGCCCACCTCCTGTTTTCTTTGTATAGTTGAGGTTGTGGCCCACCTCTGTACTTATATATACGTGCCTGGTGCACCGATCAATACATCGAGATTGCACAGCCCATAACTTGTCGTTCTACAAGTGCTGCTGGGCGTCGTGGAGGCGTCATCACTCGGGCTTGGCGTGGGCGTGGGCGCAAGAGTTGGAGTCGCCGTCGTCGGCAGCTGGTTCAAGATGAGGCCGCGCTCCGCCATGTACCACGCCTTGAGCTTCTCGTTGGCGCTCTGGAGCATGTCCGCCCCGCCCATCAGAAAAGCCAGATCTGTGTTCCTCTTCTTCGCGGCGACGTTGGTCCGGAGCAGGTCGAGCTTGATGGCGCTGTTCGTCAGCAACGACGACCACTGGCTGCGGTTTTCTTCACGCTGGACGGCCCGGCGGGCACTGTCGTCGGCGAGGCAATGCTCGATGGACTCCTGCACCCGCGCGGTAGCCGCGTCGGCGTGTTTCCCCTTCTTGGCCCCTTTGTTGCCGTCCGGCCGCCCCTCTCACGAAGAGAGGCGGGAGACCGGCATGGCATACCTGATCCTCAACGCTGGCGCCGCTCTCCGGGCGAGCCGCGACCTCCTCGACGACCCCTTGCCATTTGTTGAACGCCCCTGGATACGCCCCCAATGGTTCGCCATCGCCTTCGAGCCGCGCTGCATGTAGACGCCTTTGAAGTAGGGGTCGACGAGCTTGCGCTCGTCGAACTCGGCCTTGATGCGGTCCCAGTACGTCTCGATGCTCTGGTTCATGCCGGTGGTCGGGTCGAGGCAGACAACTTTCCATGCTTCGGCGAGGCATTCCTCCTCCTTGGACGCCCACTTGATGCGTGGCTCGCCTGACCTGGCCGCCCGCTTCTTCTTCTTGCGCCCCTTCGCCGAAACAGGCGCCGGCTCCTCCTCCTCCTCCTCCGCCTCCTCCTCCTGCTCCTCCTGCTCGTCCTCGCCGTAGACGTAGCCGAGCTCGTCGTCCATGCCGCCGCTGAGATCCACCGTCTTGTCCTGGGTGACGAACCCGGGAGACGCGGCGGCCGCGGTCGAACCTGCCGCGATGATGTCGTCCATGTCGGCGTCGGTCTCGTCGGTGTCGCCGAGGTGCGAGAAGGGCAGCACGCCACGGCGGAGTGGGGGCGTCGGTGAGGAAGCGTAGGCGGGCGGCGAGTAGTTGTATGGAGGGTACTGCACGCCGGCGAAGGCGGGCGAGGGCGTGCGCTAGGCCGGGTGTCCATGGGGAAAGGTGACGTTTGGGTTGAACCCACCGTGCGCGTCCCCATCGGCGTAGCCCGGCGAGGGCGATCCCCTGGCTGCGGCAACGGAGAGCCGACGCCTTGCTGTCCCCAGGGCGCGTACTGGGTGTGGCTGCCGGGCGGATTCATCATCCCCGCGCGAGTCGCCTTGGCCTCGGCTTGGTCCGCCGATGCGGCAGCCGCAGCCGCGCGCGCCGCATTGTCGCGGGCCTTCTTGGCGATGGCCCTGTTCTGCCGGTCGGCGGTGATAGCCTCCCGTCGCTGAACTTCCGCCCTCCACTCGGCGTTTGACAACCGAGTATTGTTTCCGAGTTTTTTGCCCGTCACCTGTTACCACCGTAAAGGGAAAACGGTCCCTGCGTTTGGTAACTCCACACCATAAACAGGTCACACCGTAAACAGGTCCGGTCCAGTTATGTATCGATACCGCCCACCCCCCACCGGTATCGATCCCATGCACTCCTCCTCCTCCTTCCGTCAGAGGTCAGAGCCCCCTCCTCCTCGCACAACCCTTCTCCGTGTCCGCCGCCGCCTCCCCGCACAACCCTTCTCCTCATCCGCCGCCGCCTCCCCGAGCACCTTCGAGTCCTGCATCGGCGCCACCACGATCCCCTTCGAGCCCCCCTCTGCCGCCGGCGTGAAATCGGAGCAACCGGCAGCTCTTGTGACCGGGAATTGCCAGCTGCGCTTGAGATCAGAGGCGGCCGACAGCGCACATGCTCAGGGATGGCCGGTGGCGCACAAGATCCTGGCGGCCGTCGATGCACAAGATCCAGGCAGCCGACGGTGCTTGATCCGAGCGGCCGGCGGCGCTTGATTTTGGGGAGCGCCAGTGGCGCTTGATTTCGGGGTCGGCCGGCTGCGCTTGATCCGAGCGGTCGGCGGCGCTTCACATCTTGGGTGGCTGGGGCCAAGCAAGAATACGCCATTTACGCTGAGCATGCTGGCCGGCGAGCACCAGGGACGGTAATCAATTCCTTTGCTTGTACGTGAACCAAGCAAACTTGGAAAAAACTCATTACGCCTCCTTAAACGGTGTGATCTGATTACGTTGACGTTACCGTTACCATTTCTGTAGCCAAACACCTCCTTAGTGTATAATACTATCTCCATAGTGCATGGTATAATAGATGATCGTATTTATTACTTTCTCCGTTTTTAAATATTTGTCTTTCTAGAGATTTCAACAAGTGACTACATACGAAACAAAATGAGTGAATCTACACTCTAAAACATGTCTATATACATCTGTATGTGGTAGTCCATTTGAAATCTTTAAAAAGACAAATATTTAGGAACGGAGGGAGTATCATGCATGACACAAAGTACCATAGCATTTAACATGATACGTTATCTACCTATGTTACTCTAACCCCCCTCTCTTCTTTAATTCCCTGCCACATCAGCATGTTTGTTATTCCTGAGTGCATGATACCGCTAAGATACCACCACTATGGTCAGCCTTAATTGGGTCGCTGCGGCAGTGATGAAGAGGAGGGTACGCGTATGGACTTTTTCTTGGAGGGAGGTATAATGGTGTGGACTGTGTGTACGTGGCACCGGGTTTCGGGTGAGGCAAACCGCTTCGCGCTCCTTCGTCCCACCGAGGAGAGGGCTTCAACTGACTGACGGGTTGGGGCACTCGTGCGTAAGGGAAGCCTTTGTTTGCAAGTTTTTTATGGTAGCTTACCAAATCAGGTGCTTGGTCATTTGAGACGTCTTTGTCATACTCCATGTGTTTGTAAATATAGGTCGTCTAAGGGTTTCACGTACAAATCGATTCACGTTACGATTTTTTGGAGTTTCCTGAAATACCCTTCAACTCACCAACGCCTCACCCACTTGTTGTCCTCCCTGGTCACCCACCTCCCTCCCAGATCCCCTCCTCGTCATAGCCATGCTGATGCCTCTCCTCCCCATGCCTGATGTCTCCCTCTGGATCTTCATCCCTCCAAGTACCCAGGATCATGGAGATCGAGCACAGGTGAGGCTAGGAGCAAGGAGACCGTGAAATGTTATACTGAACACCGGTGACAGTAAGGTTTAGTAGGGTAACATGGATCGTATCCTTGGGGATAAATGAGTTGTAGTCATTAAACGCCCAAAGCTCTTGTCTTATTTCATTTTCTTAATTATCAAGGCAACCTCGCGTGACGGATAGGGTCTGCGGTAGGACAACTAATTATTGATGCATGACTCGTGTCGGTCAATATGTTATTTGGACACATCTCCCACTTTGATCCGTAACAAACACATCACGATGGGTGACATCTAGCACACAAATTAATATCATATTTGATCCCAGCGCAAATACAAGGTTATAAGCATAAGACCTCATACACATACCTCTTTTTATTATCAGTGTTTGAATCACTATTTGCTTGCTCATCGGTCAAAAGCTGAATTTGATACTTTGACAAAAGCTTGCTAGAGACCATCGCTTCAAGGGAATTTTCCTCTAGTGGGTTCGATAACCCAGGGTCACCTCTGGAGAAATAGGTGTGGGATACTCCTTTCTATTATAATACCGGATCAATAAAAGGAGGTATCAGTAATGCCTTAAGCAAGATGACATAATGTAGATAGAATAAACCAAACAATATGATTAAACGACGTTGTTTTACCCTTAGTAGCAACAATGCAATACTCGCTACCCCTGTTGTCACTGCGTGAGAACACCGTAAGATTGAACCCACTAGAAAGCACCTCTCCTGTTGAAGATAAATCAATCTAGTTGGCAAAACCAAACGGATAGATCGGAGAGAAATATAAAGCTATAATAATCATGCATAATAAAGTTCAGAAAAGACTCAATTACTTTCAATGAATAATCTGATCATAAACCTACAATTCATCGGAACCCAACAAGCACACTGCAAAAGAAGATTACATCGAATAGAACTTCGAGGAGAACATTGTATTGAAGATCGAAGAGAGAGAAGAGGCCATCTAGCTAATCACTATGGACCCATAGACCGGTGCTGAACTACTCACACATCATCGGAGGAGGAGCAAGGTTGATGTAGAAGCCCTCCGTGATCGAGTCCGCCTCTGCATAGTACCGAAAAAGGCCTCCAGATGGGATCACGAAAGAACAGAAGCTTGCGGCGGCGAAATAATTGTTTCGGGTGGCACTCTAGGGGTTTTCCCAATATTTGAGAATTTACATAAGTGGAATTAGGCCAGACGGAGCCGCGTGAGGCCCATAAGGCGTTAGGACGCTGTCACAACCCTAGAATAATGCTTGTAATTAGTTGCATCAGTGAGCATCATGCATCGTGTTAAATTCAAGAAATTTGAATTGAGGAATATTTGGAAGCCTAAAAAATTTTAATAAAGGGAAAAGCACCCTAAAAATTGCATTCAACGATTCCATAAATTCCTTCATTGATGTTTGATAATTTTGGCAAGGGTTTTGATCCAAACCAAAAATAGTGAACATTTGTAAGGAACTATCTGGGCTTTGAATTTAAATCAATATTCTATTTGAGTTTGTATTTATGTTTGTAATAATTAGGATACAAATTCAGAATGCCCTAAAATAATTTATGGGCATTTGTCTAGGTCCATTGTGGCGACATAAACATTTTAGAGAAGTTTGGCACTAGTTTTGAATCTTGTTTGAAATTAAAATAGTGGCGAAGTAATAAATAAAAACAGAAAACAAAACAGAAAGTAGGAAAAGAGAAAGAAAGTACCTCGCAGCCCACTTACTGATACGTCTCCAACGTATCTATAATTTATGAAGTATTCATGCTATTATATTATCCATCTTGGATGTTTTATGGGCTTTACTATGCACTTTTATATTATTTTTGGGAATAACATATTGACCCAGAGCCCAATGCCAGTTCCTGTTTTTCCCCTTGTTTCAGTGTTTCGAAGAAAAGGAATATCAAACGGAGTCGAAACGAAATGAAACCTTCCGGAGAAGTTATTTTTGGAAAGAAAGCAACCCGGAGACTTGGAGTCCACGTCAAGAAAGCACGAGGAGGCACGAGGGAGGGGCGCCCACCCCTGGCGCGCCTCCACCCTCGTGGGCCCCTCGTGGCTCCCCGACGATTTCTTCCGCCTATATATATCCATATACCCTAAAACGATTGGGGAACAGAATAGATCGGGTGTTCCGCCGCAAGCCTCTCAGATCCACCAAAACCAATCGGGACCTGTTCGGCACTCACGGAGGGGGGAAACCTCACCGGTGGCCATCTTCATCATCCGGCGCTCTCCATGACGAGGAGGGACTAGTTCACCCTCGGGGCTGAGGGTATGTACCAGTAGCTATGTGTTTGATCTCTCTCTCTCTCTCTCGTGTTCTTGAGGTGATATGATCTTGATGTATAGCGAGCTTTGCTATTATAGTTGGATCTTATGATGTTTCTCCCCCTCTACTCTCTTGTAATGGATTGAGTTTTCCCTTTGAAGTTATCTTATCGGATTGAGTCTTTAAGGATTTGAGAACACTTACGGGTTCAGTGACCTTGTGAACTTATGCATAGGGGTTGGCACGTGTTTTCGTCTTGACTCTCCGGTAGAAACTTCGGGGCACTCTTTGAAGTTCTTTGTGTTGGTTTGAATAGGTGAATCTGAGATTGTGTGATGCATATCGTATAATCATGCCCGCGGATACTTGAGGTGACATTGGAGTATCTAGGTGGCATTAGGGTTTTGGTTGATTTGTGTCTTAAGGTGTTATTCTAGTACGAACTCTAGGGCTGTTTGTGACACTTATAGGAATAGCCCAATGGATTGATTGGAAAGAATAACTTTGAGGTGGTTTCATACCCTACAATAATCTCTTCATTTGTTCTCCGCTATTAGTGACTTTGGAGTGACTCTTTGTTGCATGTTGAGGGATATTTATATGATCCAATTATGTTATTATTGTTGAGAGAACTTGCACTAGTGAAAGTATGAACCCTAGGCCTTATTTCCTAGCATTGCAATACCGTTTACGCTCAATTTTATCACTTGCTACCTTGCTTTTTTTTTATTTTCAGATTACAAAAACCTATATCTACCATCCATATTGCACTTGTATCACCATCTCTTCGCCGAACTAGTGCACCTATACAATTTACCATTGTATTGGGTGTGTTGGGGACACAAGAGACTCTTTGTTATTTGGTTGCAGGGTTGCTTGAGAGAGACCATCTTCATCCTACGCCTCCCACGGATTGATAAACCTTAGGTCATCCACTTGAGGGAAATTTGCTACTGTCCTACAAACCTCTGCACTTGGAGGCCCAACAACGTCTACAAGAAGAAGGTTGTGTAGTAGACATCACTTACCTGGCCGGCCCAACCCACCTGCCAGTCACCCCTAACCTCCTGTCGGTCGAATGCGAGGGCGCGTGCCCGGCGCGCGGACACACGCCGGGCACCTCCACCCTGCTTTCGTGCTGACGGCCTGGACATCTAATATGTCCATTTTGCATCATGTTTTCCTATTGTTATATATAATGTTTTTGGTCATTATTTCACTTTATGATGCAATTCTAATGCCTTTTCTCTCTTAATTTGCAAGACTTGCATGGAGAGGGAAATTACCGGCAGCTAGAATCTTGGACCTAAAAGAGCTACACCGGAGATAGCTATTATACGGAACTCCAAATGACCTGAAACTTCTAAGAGGATTTTTATTGGATATATAAAAAATACTGGAGCAAATAAATACCATAGGGGGCACCTGCTGCTCATAAGGCAACAGGGCGCGGCCACCCCCTGGGTGCGCCCTGATGCCTTGTGGGGCTCACAACTGGCCTCCAATGCCCGTCTTCTGCTATATGAAGGGTTTTACCCTAGAAAATATAAGAGGAAGACTTTCGGTACGAAATGCCGCTGTCTCAAAGCAGAACCTAGGCAGGAGCACTTTTGCTCTTCGGCGGAGCGATTCCGCCAGGGAAACTTCCCTCCGGGAGGGGGAAATTGAATCCATCCACATCACCAACAATCCTCTCACCATGAAAGGACCAATCTTTATCAACATCTTCACCAACACCATCTCATCTCAAACCCTAGTTCATCCCTTTTATTCAACCTTTGTCCCAAGACCTTAGATTGGTACTTATGGGTTGCTAGTAGTGTTGATTACATGTTGTAGTTGATGCTAGTTGGTTTATTTGGTGGAAGATTATATTTTCAAATCCTCGAGCATATTCAATACACCTCTGATATTGAACATAAATATGATTTGTGAGTAGTTACTTTTGTTCATGAGTACATGGGATAAGTCTTGTCATAAGTAATCATGTGAAGTTGGTATTCGTTCTATATTTTGATGATAGGTATGTTGTTGCTTCCTTTAGTGGTGTCATGTGAATGTCGATTATATGACACGTCACCATACCTGGGACTAAGGGAAGGCATTGGGAAGTAATAAGTTGATAATGGGTTGCGAGAGTGACAGAAGCTTAAACCCTAGTTTATGCGTTATTCCATAAGGGACCGATTTGGATCAATATGTTTCATGCTATGGTTAGATTTATTTTAATTATTCTTTCGTAGTTGCGAATGCTTGCGGCACAGGGTAGTCATAAGAGGGTTGCTTGTTCAAGCAAGAACACCGTGCTAGCACCGGTCCACCCATGTATCAAATTATCAAAGGAGCGATCGTGAATCAACTAAACATGATGAACGTGACTAGACGACAATTCCCATGTGTCCTCGAGAGCACTTTACTTTATATAAGAGAACTTTCTGGGTTGTCCTTTGATATAAAAAGGATTGGGCCACCTTGCTGCACCTTTGTTACTATTGCTACTTGTTACTTGTTACAAATTACCTTGCTACAAAACTATCTATTACCACTACTTTCAGTACTTGCAGAGAATACCTTGCTGAAAACCGTTTCTTATTTCCTTCTGCTCCTCGTTGGGTTCGACACCCTTACTTATGTAAAGGACAGCGATTGATCCCCTATACTTGTGGGTCATCAAGACTATTTTCTGGCGCCGTTGCCGGGTAGTGAAGCGCCTTTGGTAAGGAAACATTTCTATTACATGCTGAAATTTACTGTCACTTGTCGCTATGGACAATAATCCTTTGAGGGGCTTGTTCGGGGTATCTTCACCTCGACTGAAAGCAATAAAACTTTCCCCTCAGACTAATGAACCTACTGAAAATATTTATTATTAGATTCCTGCGGGTATCTTAGAGAAACCGCTAGCTAATCCTTATGCAGGAGATGGAATAGTCATCCTGATATGCACTTGATATATATAGATGAAATTTGTGGATTGTTTAAGCTTGCAAGTTTATCCGAGGATGGAGTTAAGAAGAAGGTGTTCCATTTATCTTTGGGGGAGGCATTGACATGGTATGGGTCATTGGATGATACTGGAACATGGGATTGGAACCGGTTGAAATTGGAATTTCATCAGAAATTTTATCCTATGCATTTGGTTCATCGTGACCGGAATTATATATATAAATTTTGGCCTCGTGAAGGAGAAAGTATTGCTAAGCTTGGGGGAGGCTTAAATACATGATGCATACATGCCCCAATCATGAGATCTTGATACGTCCATTTTGCATCATGCTTTTATATCGATATTTATTGCATTATGGGATGTTATTACACGTTATGTCACAATACTTATGGCTATTCTCTCTTATTTTACAAGGTTTACATAAGGAGGAGAATGCCTGCAAATGGAATTCGGCTGGAAAAGGAGCAAATATTAGAGACCTATTCGCACAACTCCAAAAGTCCCAAACTCCACGAAAGTCATTTTTGGAAATAATAAAAATATCCAATGGAAGAAGTTCACTAGAGTGGGGCCCACCAAGAGAGGTGGGGGCGCGCCTACCCCTCGGGCGCGCCCTACCTCGTGGGCCCCTGTTGGCTCTCCGATGCTCATCTTCTGCTATATGAGGTCTTTCGATGAGGAAAAAATCATAAGCAACCTTTCAGGACGAAACTCCGCCGCCACGAGGCGGAACCAATCTAGGGCTCCGGCAGAGCTGTTATGGCGGGGACACTTCCCTCCGGGAGGGGGAAATCATCGCCATCGTCATCACCAACGCTCCTCTCATCGGGAGAGGGCAATCTCCATCAACATCTTCACCAGCACCATCTCCTCTCAAAACCCTAGTTCATCTCTTGTATCCAATTCTTGTCTCCAAGTCCGGGATTGGTACTAGTAGGTTGCTAGTAGTGTTGATTACTCCTTGTAGTTGATGCTAGTTGGTTTATTTGGTGGAAGATCATATGTTCAGATCCTATATCCATATTATTACCCTCTCGATTATGAACATGAATATGCTTTGTCAAGAGTTACGTTTGTTCCCGAGGACACGGAGAAGTCTTGCTATTAGTAGTCATGTGAATTTGGTACTCGTTCGATATTTTGATGAGATGTATGTTGTCTAGCCTCTAGTGGTGTTATGTGAACGTCGACTACATAACACTTCACCATTATTTGGGCCTAGAGGAAGGCAATGGGAAGTAATAAGTAGATGATGGGTTGCTAGAGTGACATAAGCTTAAACCCTAGTTTATGTGTTGCTTCGTAAGGGGCTGATTTGGATCCACATGTTTCATGATATGGTTAGGTTTACCTTAATACTTTTGTTGTAGTTGTGGATGCTTGCAATAGAGGTTAATCATAAGTGGGATGCTTGTTCAAGTAAGAACATCACCCAAGCACCGGTCCACCCACATATCAAATTATCAAAGTACCGAACGCGAATCATATGAACGTGATGAAAACTAGCTTGACGATATTCCCATGTGTCCTCGGGAGCGCTTTTCCTTATATAAGAGTTTGTCCAGGCTTGTCCTTTGCTACAAAAGG
The DNA here is from genome assembly GCA_021605205.1 of Aegilops longissima. Lineage (NCBI taxonomy): Eukaryota > Viridiplantae > Streptophyta > Magnoliopsida > Poales > Poaceae > Aegilops > Aegilops longissima. The sequence continues at coordinate 257,026,845 of CM038680.1, read as the reverse complement.
ATTGGGCCACCTTGCTGCACTTTATTTAGTTTTGTTACTTGTTGCTCGTTACAAATTATCCTATCACAAAACTATCTGTTACCACTTATTTCAGTACTTGCAGAGAATACCTTGCTGAAAACCGCTTATCATTTCCTTCTGCTCCTCGTTGGGTTCGACACTCTTACTTATCGAAAGGACTACGATAGATCCCCTATACTTGTGGGTCATCAGATCTCAAGACAAATTATTATGCAAAACTTTTATGCTCGGCTTTTTCATAATGATCAATCCATGCTCGATACTTCTTCTACTGGTTCCTTTATGAAGAAAACTATTGAATTCAAATGGGGTCTTCTTGAAAGAATTAAACGCAACTTTGAAGATTGGGAAATCGACAAATGTAATGATTCAGTTATAAATCTTAAGTTTGATTGTGTAAACTCTTTTATGGAAACAAATGTTTTTCATAAGTTTAATACTAAATATGGACCTGACTCTGAGATAGTAGCCACTTTTTGTGAATCATTTGTTGCTCATGTTGATCTCCTAAGGATAAGTGGTTTAAATTGCATCCACCTATTGAAGAAAATTGTGAGGAACCTATTACAACTAAAGATGAAACAATCATTTATAATGTTGATCCAGTTGTTCCTACTGCTTACGTTGATAAACCTCATTTCCCTGCTAGGATTAAGGAACATGCTAAAGCTACAACTATGGTTCATAAAAGTAATATTCGAACACCTAAACCTTCTGAACAAATTAAGATGGACCCTAATATTGAAATAGTTAAAGATCTCTTGGTTGATAATATTGATGGGCATGTTATTTATTTATGTCCTAAGGCTGCTAGAATTGCTAAACTCGTTGGAAATGAACAAGATATGTTAGATAAGAATATACCCATAGTTGGCATGCCTGTTGTTTCTGTTAAGATTGGAGATCATTGCTATCATGGTTTATGTGATACATGTCCTAGTGTGAGTGTTGTTCCGTTTTCTCTCCATCAAGAAGTTATGAGTGACATTGCATCTATTGAGATTGAAGATATTGATGTGACTATTAAGCTTGCGAATAGAGATACTATTTCACCACTTGATATTATTTGAGATGTTGAAGTCTTGTGTGGTAAGATCAAATACCCTAATGATTTCTTAGTGCTTGGATCACAACAACAAAAATCCCATCATATTTGGTAGGCTTTTCTTGAATATCGTTAATGCTGAAATTGATTGTGTTAAAGAAAAGGTTAGATTTAAGTTTGGCGATGTATCTCATGAGTTTAATTTCTCCAACTTCAGTAGACAAACACATAAGAAATAACTATTTAGTAAAGATAAAATTATTGGTCATGCTTCTATTATTGTACCTCCTACTGATCCATTAGAGCAATATTTGCTAGACCATGAAAATGATACGCTTATGAATAAAAGAAATGAAATAGATGAGATATTCTTTAAACAAGCACCTATCCTTAAACATAGTTTTCCCGTTGAAACTTCGGGAGATCCTCTCCCACCTAAAGGTGACCCTATGTTTGAGTTAAAGAAGCTACATGATGCACTGAAATATGCTTATCTTGATGAAAAGAAAATATATCCTGTTATTATCAGTGTTAACCTTTCTGAGCATGAAGAAAAGAGATTACTTAAAACTCTGAGGAAGCATCATGCTGCAATTGGATACACTCATGATGATCTTAAGGGCATTAGTCCCACTTTATGTCAACCCAAGATCAATATGGAGCTAGGCACTAAACCAATCATTGATCTTCAACGTCGTCTGAATCCTAAAATGGAAGATGTGGTAAGAACTGAAATATTAAAACTTTTAGAGGCAGGTATAATTCATCCTATAACTGATAGTAGATGGGTAAGTAATGCTCATTGTGTCCCTAAGAAAGGAGGCATTACTGTTGTTCCTAATGATAAAAATGAACTTATCCCACAAAGAATTGTAATTGGTTATAGGATGGTAATTAATTTCAGGAAATTAAATAAGGCTACTAGAAAAGATCATTACCCCTTGCCCTTTATTGATCAAATGTTAGAAAGATTGTCTAAGCATACTCACTTTTGTTTCCTTGATGGATATTCTAGTTTTTCTCAAATACGTGTAGCAAAAGAAGATCAAGAGAAAATTGCCTTTATATGCCATTTTGGAACTTATGCTTATAGATGCATGCCTTTTGGTTTATGCAATGCACCTGCTACCTTTCAAAGATGTATGACTGCTATATTCTCTGATTTTTGTGAAAAGATTGTTGAGGTATTCATGGATGATTTCTTCATTTACGGAACTTCTTTTGATGATTGCTTAAGCAATCTCAACTGAGTTTTGTAGAGATGTGAAGAAACCAATCTTGTATTGAACTGGGACAAGTGCCACTTCAAGGTGAACGAAGGTATAGTACTCGGGCATAAAATTTCTGATTGAGGTATTGAAGTAGACAAAGCTAAAGTTGATGCAATTTAGAAAATGCCATGTCCTAAAGATATCAAAGGTATAAGAAGTTTCCTTGGTCATGCCGGTTTTTATAGGAGGTTCATTAAAGACTTCTCTAAAATTTCTAGGCCTCTTACTAGTCTCCTACAAAAAGATGTCCCATTTGTTTTTTATGATTATTGTGTAGAAGCCTTTGAAATACTTAAGAAAGCTTTAAATTCTATACCCTTTGTTCAACCACCTGATTGGAACCTACCCTTTGAAATAATGTCTGATGTTAGTGACTATGCTATTGGTGTTGTTCTAGGTCAAAGAGTTGATAAGAAATTGAGCTCTGGCACCTCTGCAAATCACTGCTTCCCTCTGTGAAGGGAATATCACTACAAAAAAAAGACACATCTGTGGCATTTTGGGCCGAACGAATTTTTTTCCTGTCATGCTTATGACACTTCTATAACGATAATTGTGACAAAACCTGGTATCATCATAGATATGGTGGGCTCCTACTTCTATGACAAAAAATCATGACAAAAAATGGGTTTTTCGTCCTGGGCGGGCCGGAGACACCGTTGCATGACATTCTTTGGGCCGTCCATGAAGAAAAAAACTGTGGTAGAAGCGAGGGCGAGGAAAATATCGGGGAGTTCCCGGTTACGGTGGGTGGTCGGGGTCGAGCGATGCACGGAGGTTTGCACATTTCTCTCGTACACGTACGCACGTGTGTGCGAGGCGTTGCGCTCTAACTGAACCCGAGCAAGGCATTGGGCTCTAACTAAACCCGAGCGATTGCACTAGCTACGTTACTGAACCCCGATCGATCCCTTGCTGTTAACTGAACCCGAGTGATTCCTTCGCTACTACTGCTAACTGAAGCCGATCGATGCTGCCTCTGGATGAACAGTGAGCGTTGTTGGGGGGGTTGATGAACAGCCCCGATGGGGGGTGGATGAACAGACCCGTGGTAGTAGAGACCATTGCACTGGATGAGCATGACCTCGATCCGCCGGTTGGGGTGGATGAACAGACCCGTGGAGGGCTGGATGAACAGGACCCGTGGAGGGCTGGTTGAGCGAAGAGTGGTGGAGGGCTGGATGAACAGTAGCCCATGGAGGGGTGGTTGAACAGGACCCCGTGGAGAGGGATGGTTGAACAGTAGCCGGTGGAGGAGCGGTGGAGACTGGATGAACAAGAGCCCCGTGGATGAACAGTGGCTGGTGGAGGCAGGAGGGGAGACGTCGTGGATGAACAATCACATGTGGAGGCTGGAGGAGGTCGATGGTGGATGAACAGTAGCCCGTGGAGGCAGTCGATGGTGGAGATGAATAGTAGCCCGTGGAGTCCCGTTTTGCGCTATGCTACACCCCTCCCAATGAAGAGGACCCCCGTTTCGACCATAGTGCTCCAACACAAGTCTGTTTCCTCCGTTTTGCGGTACGCCACACCCCTCCCGATCAACAGGACCCCGTTTCGACCATAGGAGGCCCAAGAGAAGCCGGTTTCCTCCGTTTTGCGGTACGCCAGACCCCTCCCGATGAACAGGATCCCGTTTCGACCATGGACAGTCGAACACAAGGCCATTTCCTCTGTTCTGCGGTACGCCAGACCTCGTTTTGATGGCTGTTCCGTCCAAGTCGGTTGGCTCCCGATGAGCATGACGACGCAGTTTCTCCGTTCTGGACCATCCATGTACACGTGCCCTGGCCGTACGTATGCGCGAGTAGGCGTTCAAGACTCCGCCGTATGTATGTATGTGGCCGTATTTACTTTCTTGCACCCTGGTTGTATGTACGTGTACACGATATTAACGGGACAGCGTGACATGCTACGCGCGCGGCTCTACTACGACCCGTGCACGCCTATATTACGACACGTGCCCTTCCTTACTCGGCCATGGTTCATCGCTGCAGCCTGCAGACAGACCGATCGTATGTACGTACATGTTCGTGACCAGAACGACAATGCTACGTATGCTTCGACCAGGTGGGTCCCGACTGTCAGGGAGGATAAGGAGGCACTTCCTTGCGTGCGAATATGTAGCTGGTGGGTCCCAGCAGTCAGGGGGAAACATTTTTTCACGAAATACGGTGGCCTGTCTGGTGGTTCCCTACTGTCAGGTGGAGGAATCATTATTTTCCGCGTAATAACGAGGCACTTCCTTGCTGCGGCCGTGGACCCAGCTGCCAGCCTCTCCACGTATAGTACTCTTCCGATGTAAGTCGTTCCTTGATCATGTTGACCGTGCCGCACCGAGAGCACCAGGGCGGTGGACGACGGCGAGGCCTAGGAAGGGGACGACGCGGAGCCGGGGAAGACACTGCAGTGGATGCCCACGCGGAGAGGAGTGGGTTCACTGGTTCGGCTGCGGTGTGAGGCTGCCATCGCCGCAGAATAATAGGGGGTGTGGGTGAGTAGAGGGATGGCCTGGCCAGCGGTGGGAGTAGTAGGGGGCGATGAGGCCTCCGCGGCAGCAGAGCCGACCACGGGAGGCAGGAGCACGCGGCACAACCGACGCTGGTTTGGGCAGCCGGAGCAAGAAGACCAGAGGTTGAAGAAGCACTACGGCCATTGGATGGACATCGTACGGTCACTAGAGCTAGAATCGTTCATATTGACTAAGTTGACAAAGCCCTCCGTCCCCGTCAACTTAGTAGGCCTACAAGTCAGCCTCCCACCATGGTGGTTCCCAGCTAGCAAGGGGAGTATTCATTTTTTGTGTGTTGACCACGCCGCACCGAGCGCATCCAAGGTGGTGGACGACGGCGAGGCCCCGGACAGCAACGAGCTGGAGATGGGAAGACACAGGAGTGGAGTTGCAGATGGAGAGGTGTACGAGGGTTAACTGGTTCTGGTGTGGTGTGGTTCGGCAGTCGGTGGAGAAGAACATGAGGTGTGGGGGTGGAGGGATGGCCTGGCCGGCGGCGGGGTATCACTTCATAGCGAAGCGTGCTAAGCAGAGATTCTAGCAGTAGGAGGCGGGAGCAGGTGGTCCCAGCGGCGCTGGAGGAAGAAGACGAGAGATTGAAGATGGATGCCGGTCGTTGGATGTAAATCCAACGGCTAACAATGTCAGAATCATTTGTTGACTAAGTTGACAACGACTTGCATTGGCTTCGACCTATTGGCCCGCATTTCAGCCTCCAAAAATGTGGCACATATTCAACCCATTTTTCAGAATTTACAGTCAATTAGATCTTTTTTTAGAATTACAGTCCATTTGTTGGGATGTAGCATCCATGCGGCCCACTTATTCTTTCCTAAAAAATTACAGGTCATTTGCGCTTTCTCGAAATACACGATTTAGCTGGGCTGATTCTAATTATAATGTTGGGTTGGGCACAACAATGTTATCAAAAAATAAACAGGGGTTGAGCATTTTGTTATAAATATATTTAAATAATAAGTGATTTATTATTACATTGGTCCTTAAATCTTACCAAGCTTTTGTACACAATCACCACTATTTTCGTTGCCTTAATGTAAAAAAATCCAGGATTTTATTGTTATGAAATTATTTTTATAAGTTAATAAGATGTGGGATATTGTTTTCTTATATATGTAAGTATCTATTAAATATATGATGACAATAACAATAATATATAATATAACATATAAAATAGTTTAAATATATATATAATATAGTTAGAAGGGAAACATAAGTTGGACCAGGCGTTCCTATTATTATATAGAAAAATAGAACAGACCTCTGCATTTTCTTCAAAAAAATACATAAGTTGGGTTGTCGATGTTTCAGGAAAAATAAAACCTCGGATGGGAGGTCCATAGGCTGGTCGATACATGACGGCCCTCAAGAAAATAAAAACTGACATGTCGTGGGCTGAGCATGTTAAAAAAGAAAGCCTAGACGGGGCAGCCCACAACCCAGCTGATACTTACTGCCCCAGTGATAAATAAATGATACATGCAAGCTCCCCGGCTTCGTTCTAAATTTATCTTCTTTAGTAACTACGTTGAAGCACCTCAAAAAAATGTAACCATGTTGATAAACCCGTGTGATGTAGGGTAGAACCCTAGGAGGAATCTTTTCACACTTGGAGGGGGAAAAGGAGAGAAACAACAAGAACACAACAAGAACACAAAGAGGAAATCACTCCAACAATTCCTGATTACACATCCACTAGAGTAACAACACAAGATCCACAAGTCACAAACACAATCAAAGGAAAGATACAATGGCAAAGTTCATCCCAAATCCAAAGGAGATGGGGTCTTGGAGATAGTCTACCCCTTGAGAAGGTCTTGAAATCCACAAGGATTCTTCCCTAGGGGGTCTTGATTCCACAAGGGAAGGTAGAAAGGAGCAAAGCTCACAAATATCTCATCTAATACTTTGCTAACCCTAGACATGGTCCTTGGTACGGAATATATAGCCTAGGGGTCGAAGGAGACGAAGTGGAGCCGAAGATGCAATCTCAGCCGGCCATCCTGGGAGGCCCGTGCGCACGGGGTAAGTTGGGCCCGTGCAAGACGCAGACAAGCCTGCAGCACACGGGTGCTCCAGCGCCAACTCCCTGAGTAGCCCGTGGGCACGGGGCCTCGGGGGCCCGTGCGCACGGGGTCGCCTGGAGCTTCCTGTGCAGCTGTTGTAGCCCTTCTTCTTGGTTCGCGTGGCCTCGGGGTGGTCCTCCCTCTCCTTGGTGATGCTCCTGAGTGTCTTGGTGATGTTCCTCTTCATACCTAAGGAGGCATAGAACATTATGGTGAGGTAGTAAACATGTTCCACTCGTGTCCATATGCAAATCTAGTAGGAAGGAGTTCACCTCGGTTTCCAAAGCACGTGCTCTTGCTCTTGTCATCGGTCCATGTGGGGCTTGATGTGCTGGTGTAGAGTCCATGGGGATGATGGAAGGATGCTTCTCATCATCTCCCCTCCCTTGGGAGAGATCCGACCTCGGATCAAAATCTTCATCTCCATGGTATGGCATGAGATCTTTGACGTTGAAGATGTCGCTCACATTGTACTTGTCTCGAGGTATGTCGATCTTGTAGGCGTTGTCGTTGTAGCGTGCTAGCACCTTGAAAGGTCCATCAGCTCAAGGTAGAATCTTGGACTTGCGTTCGTTGGGGAAGCGGTCCTTGCGAAGGTGTAGCCACACAAGATCACCAATGTTGAAGACCATGTGTCGCTTGTCGATGTTGAGCTTGGTCGCTAGTCGTTGTACTTGGCGCTCGATGGCGTGCCTTGTATCCTCATGCATCTTCTTGATGTAGTTGGCTCGTGCACTCGCATCCATGTTGGTGCGCTCTTGTAGAGGAAGTGGCAGAATGTCCAACGGGGACAACGAGTTGAAGCCGTAGACGACCTCGAAGGGGGACTTGCCGGTAGTCGAATGTCTTGCACGATTGTAGGCGTACTCGGCGATGGGTAGACACTCCTCCCACTCCTTGATGTTCTTCTTAATCAACACGCGAAGTAGAGTGGATAGTGTCCGGTTTGTCACCTCCGTTTGACCGTCGGTTTGCGGATGGTATGCGGATGAGAACAAGAGCTTGATTCCGAGCTTGGCGCATAGGGTCTTCCAAAAGTAACTCAAGAACTTGACGTCACGATCGGAGACGATTGTCTTTGGTACTCCATGGAGGCGCAAGATTTCCCTACAAAAGAGATTTGCAACATGTGAAGCATCATCTATCTTGTTGCAAGGAATGAAATGTGCCATCTTAGAAAATCTATCCACAACAACAAACAAGGAATCCTTTTCATTTTGATTTCTAGGCAAACCAAGTATAAAATCCATGCTAATGTCTTCCCAAGGTTGATAGGGAATAGGAAGAGGCATGTAAAGACCATGAGATTGAGCTATAGACTTAGCTTTGCGACATGTAGAGCATCGGTTGGTGAAGCGTTGGACGTCGCGGAACATCTTGGGCCAAAAGTAGTTCTTGGAGAGCGTGGCGAACGTCTTGTCGCGTCCAAAGTGTGCCATGAGTCCGCCTCCATGAGCCTCTTGCAAAAGGAGCAAACGAAGAGAAGACTCGGGAATGCATAGTTTGTTAGCTCTCATAAGATAACCATCCTTGATGTAATAGTGTTCCCAAGATGTATGCATCAAACATTTAGCATAAGGAGTCGCAAAAGATGAATCATTAGCATACAAGTCTTTTATGTGCTCAAAGCCAATAACATTCAACTCAAGTTTGGTGACAAGCGTGCATATGCGAGAAAGTGCATCGACAACTACATTTTCCTTACCCTTAATGTACTTGATCACATATGGGAAAGATTCAATGAATTCACTCCATTTGGCATGACGCTTGTTCAACTTAGTTTGGCCTTTTAAGTACTTAAGTGTTTCATGATCGGTATGGATGACAAACTCATGAGGTCTAAGATAATATTCCCAAGCATGGAGCACACACACTAATGCATACAATTCTTTGTCATAGATGGGATAGTTAAGTTGAGCACCGGAGAGTTTTTCACTAAAGTAAGCAATTGCTCGTTTTTCTTGCATAAAAACTCCGCCAATTCCGGTACCACTTGCATCACAATGAACCTCAAAAGTTTTGTCAAAATTGGGCAAAGCAAGAATTGGAGCATGAGTAAGCAAAGACTTGAGCTCATCAAAAGCGGTGGATTGCAAAGATCCCCAAACAAAAGGAGTATTCTTATTGCTCAAAGCATACAAAGGAGCGACAATAGTGCTAAAATCTTTCACAAAGCGACGATAAAAACCCGCAAGAGCAAGAAAGCTACGTGCTTGTTGCAATTTGGTGGGTTGGGGCCAAGTTTTGATTGCTTCAATTTTAGCTTCATCAACATGGACACCCTTGGAAGAGACAACAAAACCCAAGAAAACCACTTTGTCAACACCAAATGTGCATTTTTTTCATGTTTGCATAAAGACGTTCCTTGCGAAGGGTTTGCGAAACATCCCTAACATGATCAAGATGCTCTTTCATGGTTTTGCTAAACACAAGAATATCGTCGAAGTAAACCACAACAAAGACTCCAATATAAGGGCGAAGCACATGATGCATAAGGCGCACGAAAGTACCTGGAGCCTCCGATAAACCCATAGGCATCACTAACCACTCATACAAGCCAAATTTGGTTTTGAAAGCGGTTTTCCATTCATCACCCTCATGAATGCGGATTTGATAATAGCCACTTTTGAGATCAATTTTTGAGAAAAAGTTGGCTCCACTAAGTTCATCAAGCATATCATCTAAGCGAGGAATGGGATGCCTATAGCGAACGGTGATAGCATTTATAGGTCTACAATCGGAACACAAGCGTAAACTTCCATCGGATTTAGGCACAAGAATAACCGGAACGGCACTAGGGCTTAAGCTTTCACGTACATGACCGTTGTCGATGAGTTGTTGTACTTGCCGTTGAATCTCCTTAGTTTCTTCGGGGTTGACACGGTATGGAGCTTTGTTTGGAAGTGGCGCTCCGGGGATGAGGTCGATTCGGTGCTCAATGCCTCGTAGAGGAGGTAGACTCGGAGGTAGCTCATCGGGGAAGACATCTTGGAATTCCTGCAAAAGAGATTGAAACACTAAAGGTAGCTCGTGAGAGGTGTTAGTTTTTGGTTCTCCATCCTTGCACACAAGGACAAAGTGCATCACACTTGATGGGTTCTCACACACTTCTCTCATCTCACTTTCTGTGGCAAATAGGATGAGGTTTTTCTCTCTAGGCGAAGAGGCGCTCAAGTTTGGCTTGTGGCTCTCACTCACTTTTTGGTGGATCACTTTCTCATTCTTTTCTCCATGATTGGTGGCTTGCTTGTCGGCTATCACTTGACTAGGAGACATAGGTCGTAGCACATACTCCTTCCCTTTCATCTTAAAGCTATAGTGATTGGTACGCCCATTGTGGATGACACCACGGTCGAATTGCCATGGTCGACCAAGAAGGAGGTGGCAAACGGTCATTGGGACCACATCACATTCCAAAGTGTCCTCATATGCACCAATTTTGAAGGAGACTTGGACCGTATGCTCGATTCGTATAGTGCCGGAGTCGCTTAGACATTGAACCTTGTAGGGGTGCGGGTGCTTCCTCTTGACCAATTGAAGCTTGGAGCAAAGTTCTTCACTTTCCAAGTTGTGGCAACTACCTCCATCTATGATGACCTTGACGGACCTTCCATTGATGCCGGCCTTTGTATGGAAGATGTGGCATCGTTGCTTCGTCTTGTTGATGTTGAAGAGTCAAGACCTTGGAGACAACAAGAGCGGGACTTGAATCTTCATCACAAAAGACTTGATCATCTTCATCGTCGTTGTTCACTTGTCGGTGCATGGCCACTTGCTCAAGGGCTTCCATTTCTCCTTCACTCATGGAGTCGTAGCTGCCGTCGTCGTTGAAGATCATGGTGCGGTTGTTTGTGCACTCAAAGGACTCATGGCCTCGGCCGCCGCAAGTGAAACACTTGAAGGAGCTTGTCTTGACGGTCTCATCGGTCGGAGTAGAGGACGAAGCACGCGGCTTGAAGTTGCTTGAAGTAGGAGGAGGACGACTTGAACTTGTCGAAGTTTTCTTGTAACTTGACTTTTCGCCGGTACTTGGTGAGGCTCTAGTTGATGTAGGAGTTGTCGGAGTCGCGGGAACTTGATAAGAGGAGTCGTAGGTCTTGGACGAGTACTTGACGTATTTGAAGTCATCTTGGACTTGTCGCTCGGCCTTGGTCGCTTGATGAACTAGCTCGAGGAGGTTTGAGTATGGTTGGAAGTCGGCAATCCGCTTGATTGGATGGTTGAGGCCGTTCAAGAAGCGTGCCATTGTTTGCTCGTCGTCTTCCTTGACATTGGCTCGTATCATGGCAATCTCCATTTCCTGGTAGTATTCTTCCACCGTCTTCGTGCCTTGTTTGAGAAGTTGCAACTTCTTGAAGAGATCACGATTGTAGTGAGTAGGCACGAATCGAGCTCTCATGACATCCTTCATAGCCGTCCAGGTTGTGATTGGTGGCTCGCCTCTTGTACGTCATCGCTCAATCACTTGTTCCCACCAAATGAGAACGTAGTCTTGGAATTCGAGTGATGCCATAGCGATCTTCTTCTCTTCATCGTAGTTGTGCAACCAGAAGATTTTGTCGACCTTCAATGCCCATGAGAGGTACTCTTCGGGGTCATTGCTTCCGTTGAACTTGGGCATGGTGAACTTTAGCTTGCCGTAGTGGAGTTCTTCATCGAAGTAGCGGTTTTGATGTCGCTCTTGTCGTGGAGGAGGATCCTCAAATGCTCGTTCCTCGAGATGTCGCTCTTGGCGTGGAGGAAGTCCATGATCCACTTGCTCTTGTTGAACTTGAGGTTGAGGGGGAGCTTGACGAGCTTGTGGAGTAGCTTGAGGAACTTGACGTTGCACGTGAGGTTGGTAGTTCCTCTCATGGATTTCTTCTCGAAGGGCTTCCTCTTGATTGTGCCGTTCGCGATTGCGGTTGGCGATGGCTCGACTTGATTCTTGAAGGGCATGTTGCGCCTCAAGAGCTTGCGCTTCTCGTTGTTGTTGTTGAAGACATTGAGCCTCAGCATCTTGTTCTTCTTGGTGTAGTCACGCTCGTTCTTCCTCTTGGCGCCATAGTCGTTGTCGTTCTTGAGCTTGAGCAAAAGCGTCCTGGCTTGAACGCGTACGAGGAACTTGCTCATCGACTTGCTCATGTGAATGCTTGGCGTGAAGTGGATTTTGGGATGCATGACGGTCTTGACGCGCGGCTCGCCGAAGAGTGTTCGATGACGGTGTACTTGTGCCGGAGAAGGTGTCGTCGGAGTGCCGACTTGAATGGCTCCGTCTTGAGTAGGAAGAAGTCGAAGGAGGCCGGTTGACCAACAACGCACGGATCTCGTCCATTCTTGCATCGCTCTCTTGCTTGTGCGCGTCGAGCTTGTTGTCAAAGTAGTCTCGTGTACGTTGCTCGGAGAGTCGCAATTCGGTGGCGAGGTTGTCGATGCGGTCGTTCATGGCTTGTTGCTCTTGATGTAGCGCCCGTTGTGCACCAAAGAGGTGGCTCTTGGTGACGAATGATGACATGTCGTCGTCTTGCTCGATGAAGAGTGGGTTGGTAGAGGTACTTGGCCTATCCATCATATGAAAGTGGTGGTGAGTAGGAAAATGAGAGAACAAAACCAAAGTTACCTTTTCCGAAGATTGTGGATGCAACAAGTACGATCCAACGTGATGTTACAATAGGGGAATTGGTACCGGGAAATGTTTCTCACACCTACAAGTAAATGGTCTATGGAGGAGCTCGGTTAGGATGGTGGCAAAAATTTCAAGCAAATGTTAGTCAAGATATCGATAAAGTTGAGAAGATTCACAAATGGCAAGTAAGACAAATAGATCAAACCCAATGATATCACTAGGAACACACACACGGAAGATAAATGGGATCCGCACAACCAAGGGGTGAGCTCAAATGTGCAACCACGGAAAATGCTCTTGTTGTGCGAATACTAGAGAGACGCTAGCTCGATTGCACTAATGGGCTAGATACGCTAGTGCACCAACCTAAAAGAGAAACCGCTCGTCTCACTATCCCAAGTATGCTTATGTATGTAATGACCAAGATGATGCACGTATGCTAAGAGGATCGATGCGATTTCTTATAAGCTCTTTGCTTCTCTTCTCTTTTGCTTAAAAGCTTTTCTTGTTTTTTTACTATGCCACAAAGCTTGATATGCGAGCCACACAATGAGGTAACAGGTAGTAAATGCACGGGATGGACGGAACACTAAATGGTGCACTAAGGCGTGGCCCGACAATACTCAACAAGCTAGTCTCGATGGGTAAGCTACGCAAAAGGGCTCGAAGCTATCAAGTTAATGGCAAGGTGTACAAGGTGTCGTCGAGGTTACCGTCCTTGCTTACGGTGGTGGAGGAGATGTGTTGTCCGAGTCGATGATTGCTTGGCGGTGATGATGATGTCCCAAATGCGCCTAAGTAGCCGAAACACCTTAGGACACAAGAGAAACCGCGGTCCGAAACTCAAACAAACACGTGGAGTGGTGCGGAAGGACACAAGAGTGGTGGGGAAACCAAAAGGAAGAAAAAGAAAATGGGCGAAACCTCCCTGGATAGCCCGTGCGCACGGGGTAAGTGAGGCCCGTGTGCACGGGGTCTCGGGGGCCCGTGTGCACGGGGTCCTCCATGGGCGGATGAACAGCTCGGGATCCAAGGTGATTTTCAAACTTGAGGTCAAATTCGTGGATTTTGTGGGTGGGGAAGATGGTGTGGGGGGGGGGGAGGGTAGATCCACTTGCCAAACACCAAATTCGTGGATCAAAACAACCAAATCGCACAAGATCAAACAAATTGCAAGAAAAATTTTGGGGCTATTTTTGGTGGGGATTTTCGGATTAGGACGAAAAACAACGAAATCAAGCTAGAAAGTGGAAGGTAGGGACTCCAAGATGTGAATCAACGTGGCTCATGATACCAAGATGATGTAGGGTAGAACCCTAGGAGGGATCTTTTCACACTTGGAGGGGGAAAAGGAGAGAAACAACAAGAACACAACAAGAACACAAAGAGGAAATCACTCCAACAATTCCCGATTACACATCCACTAGAGTAACAACACAAGATCCACAAGTCACAAACACAATCAAAGGAAATATACAATGGCAAAGTTCATCCCAAATCCAAAGGAGATGGGGTCTTGGAGATAGTCTACTCCCTGAGGAGGTCTTGAAATCCACAAGGATTCTTCCCTAGGGGGTCTTGATTCCACAAGGGAAGGTAGAAAGGAGCAAAGCTCACAAATATCTCATCTAATACTTTGCTAACCCTAAACATGGTCCTTGGTACGGAATATATAGCCTAGGGGTTGAAGGAGACGAAGTGGAGCCGAAGATGCAATCTCAGCCGGCCATCCTGGGAGGCCCGTGCGCACGGGGTAAGTTGGGCCCGTGTGCACGGGGGCCCCGTGCGCACGGTACAGGCCCGTGCGCATGGGGTGCTCCAGCGCCAACTCCCTGAGTAGCCCGTGGGCACGGGGTCTCGGGGCCGTGCGCACGGGTCGCTGGAGCTTCCTATGCATTCACAGAGCCCTTCTTCTTGGTTAGCGTGGCCTCGGGGTGGTCCTCCCTCTCCTTGATGATGCTCCTGAGTGTCTTGGTGATGTTCCTCTTCATACCTAAGGAGGCATAGCACATTATGGTGAGGTAGTAAACATGTTCCACTCGTGTCCATATGCAAATCTAGTAGGAAGGAGTTCACCTCGGTTTCCAAAGCACGTGCTCTTGCTCTTGTCATCGGTCCACGTGGGGCTTGATGTGTTGGTGTAGAGTCCATGGGGATGATGGAAGGATGCTCCGCATCACCATGGGTCCCAACGCCAGTATAACATTAGGAGGAAGTATTTTTTCAATGAGGCACTTGCTTGCATACGGTCATAGACCTGGTGGGTCCCGACTGTCCGCCTCTCCATGTACATTCCTCTCTAGATTCCTCTCGTTTGTTCAACATGTTCACGATGGCAGACTGCGGCGCTGCAGCGAGCACACAAAGGTGCAGGATGAGATCGAACCACCGGAGGTAGTGCCTTATTTGTAACGAAACTACTAACTAGCTCAGTGGCCAAGTGACACTACCCGACTGCTGTTCTGCCCGGATTCGATTCCACCTGATGCAGGGAAAATATCTCCAATTTTTTGCCTGTGCCATTATTGACATGTGGGTCCCCATTGTCATCTACGCACACCACGTCCAACACTTGCCAAAACTTCATCCCTCGTTTTCTCTTTTTTTCGCACACTCGACATTGTGTGGGCATTTTGAAAATAGCATATCTTTTTTACTGTGCATCATATGAAGATGTGCTATGCATGAATGTTGACCAGCATGATGTTAACTAGTTGGTAGTTCCATTTTCGGCCATGAATAAAACTTCCAACATGATGTTATCCCTGTTTGAAAAGGCCGTGTTAATATAAATGCTCGCCTCGAAAGTTGCAGTTTCTTATCTCAAATCGAACTTGCGTTTCTTATCTGGCCGAAACTTGCGCTTATCTCAAATCAAACTTGCGCTTTTTCTCGAGAATCACATTGTCCGCACTTTTATACTTCTATGAAACTGCATTTTTTAAATGCTAAAAATAGATCTCTAGAATTCATAAAATATTTCATATGCTCAATACTACAAATCTGAAATTCAAAAGACATTCATATCTGAAAGTACTCTCAAAATACACAACACGAAACACAATTCACAACCGGCAAATACTGACAACCCTAAGCTCCTCCTGACAATTCACAACCTGCCCGACTATTGGGCTGGGGGAGGGGGGCAGTCCCCTCCTATTCCTCGACGGCAGATAGCCGCCCCGTGAGACGATGTGAACGGCGAGGGAGAGGATGGCGGGGAAGCGTCGTTGGGCCAACTGCTTTTCTCCTGTTGCAGTTGGGTTCGATCGACGAAGATTCCACTGGCTCGCTTTGGCACGACACCCTCACAAACGACACCCTGTAGATGCTTGATCCTTCAATCTCTGGTGGATGCTTCATCTGGGATCGATACTCACACCACCGCTGCCTCACGATCGGATTCGGTGAATCTGTTTGCTCCATGGCCCAGAGGAGCAACTCTATGTACTCCGGCGTGACTCCCTTCCTGAGTATCGCCGCCTTTTCGCTCTGTTGCAGATATTTGGCCATGGATGTCGCCGTCGCCGCTAGTTGGTCCTTGTTGTCAAACCAAGACTATATCTCCAACATCCTAGCTAGCTTCACAGGGTCGGCGTCTGCAATCCTCACGTACCGGTTGTACTCCTCCATCGATCTACTTCTCCATAGCACCTTCACTCGGCGGCGGTGGTTTTTGAATGGAAGAGGAGAGGAGCGGCACTGGTTTTGGATTAGAACGGAAGATGAGCGGCGCTGCTTTTGGATTGGAACAGGAGAGGAGGGGCGGTGGTTTTGAAATGGAAGATGAGAGGAGCGGCGCTGGATTTAGATTGGAACAGGAGAGGAGCAGGGGTGGTTTAAGAGGAGAGGAGCGGCACTGGTCTTGGAAGTATTATTTTGTTTTGCGTATTTTGGGTCAAAGTTTGACCACGTACTGTATTTGACAAGCAAAATGTGAATGCATGTCACAAAAAATTGTATTGTTTGGTTCATATCTGAATGTACTTTCAAATTATATTATTTTTGTAACGTATAACATATATTTTATGTGTGAAACTAATGGTCAATTATGACCTAGAATAAAAGGGAGACTAGTTAATGTGGGGTTGCTTTTTTATTAAAGGGTAAATTTATTTTGATTTTGATCCAGTCATAGCGCGTCGGCCCTCTCGTCCAATCCTAAATCGCTGCCGCACTCTCCTCTCCCTCTTCTCCATTGCAATACCACCGTCTCTCCTCCCATCTTCCAAAGCTAGCACCGGACCTCTCAAAAGGACATCTATGGAGAGGATGCAACAGCAAATCGGGCAAATCGTCGGCGGCGACCAGGCAAAGTTAGCAAGGTTGGAGGAGATCCTTACTTGGTTTGACAATGAGTGGGAGATTTCAAGGATGGTGAGGGCCATGTGGAAATGTATGCGAAAGAGAGAGACAATGGCGATGAGGGCGACGATATACTCCTCGGCGGCAGTCACGTCGCATTCCTTCGAGTTCATCGAGTATCTCCTCTAGGCGATGGAGCAGACTGATTCGCCCGAGGCGGAAGTCAGGTGGAGGTGGTGGGCGTACAGGTCGAAGGTCGAGCATCCAGAGGATAACGAATCGATCGAGTATGGTGTGCCATTCGTGAGGGTGCAGAGCTAGCCGGAGCCACAGGAGTATTCGTTCTCCCACCGCAAGAGGAGGCCGGATGGCGCGATGTCGCTTCCCCGACGTTCTTCACCATTCCCTCGACGCTCTGTAACATCCCAAAATTCTAAATTTTGGAATGTTATAATAAATAGATAGGTTTGTTTGATTGTTGTGTGATTGATTGACTGAAAGTGAGTGAATTCGAAACTTTTTGAAAGTTAAATGAGAGGGAATAAAAGGACTTTCCCAAACTTTCATTTTGCTTTTATGATCCTCGTGAATTCAAATTCTTTTCATCACAAAACCCTGGAGAGAAGATGACATGACTTCTTCCATTTAATTAAATGACAAGGGGTGTTAAAAATATTTGAATTTCATTTGGAAAATATTTCCAACCCAGGAACTTTATGCAACTCAATGATTTTCACGAGTGAAGATAAAATGAATTCTTCAAAACATATGAAATATGGGTTGGGAGTTTCAAAGAATTAAATTTAAAGTCCTTTTGGAAATTATTTTCAATTTTGAGTTATTTGGGTTTTTTCAAATTATTTTTCACCAAAAATAAAATATATGGAAAATAGGGTAACATGACTCCTACATCAGAAAATTGGATAGAAATAAATTTGAATTAATTTTGGTATTTTAAAAATGATTTTTACCGGTTTTTTCTAGAGCAGAAGCACTCTTTGTTTTATATGAATTCGAGTGTATTCTATTTGACTCTAGAAAAATGTTCAGATTGTAGAAAATCTTTTTCTGAAAATTTTGATATATAATATGCCTATATAAAGTTTTACATTATTACTTTTTTATTCGGTTTTCCTTCTATTTCTTTAAAAACAAAACTGTACGTACGGCCCATATTGATTTATCGCCCATGCGCTGCATAATAGCATCTGGCGTCCCATCATTTTTTTGTCTCCTAAATGGGCCAGGCCCAGCCGGCCATAATGCTTTCCCATTTTTTTTTCTCTCCATAGTTTTTCTTTTCTTTTTCTTTTTCAATTTCGAAAAAAAAACTGGCGCACCAGTGTACGCGCGCGGCCGGGCCGAACTTTTAGCCCAATGATTCTTTTCAAATTTCATCTGTGTACGTATATATTTAGTCCCATATTACCTAGCCTTTAATCCTTAAGCCTCTTTTCCACCTATAAATATAGACCCATAGAGCCTCTAAAAATCATCCGATTCGGGTTAAATCAATATTTTGGTTTGACTAGATTCATTTAAGAAAAATATTTTTCTTCTCACCGGCGCGACTTCTGAAAATTGTCTTCTCTCTCCGAAGTTGTTTTTCTCTACCTTATAAAGGTATCTTTATAAAGGTATCTTTCTTCGTTTTTTTTCCATAGTTTATTATTTTCTAGATTAGTACGATAAAATAATTAGTTTACCCATTTGTCTCTGTATTTATACATTACACCTAAAATTATTTTAGCCATATCTATTTTTTCTTTCGTAAAACAGCTTGACCCTGATTTTTCAAATAGGCATAACTTTTTACTCGTTCATCCAAATTAGATGAAACCAACGCCCACTTCTTCGTTATGATCCCCTCTATCCAGATAAACAACTTAAAACATGTTTTTTTACAATTTAAAAATTGAGTTTAGTTCAGATTAGTATTCGAACTTGGTTAAATCAGAATTTGAGTTTTATAACTCCGATTTAGTTGATTCTTTTTGCAGATCAAGCTCTTGACCTAAACTTTACGATAAGGCCAAATTCACATAATCTTGGTACTGTTAGAAATTGTTTTATGTTGCAAGAGTTATTTGCTTGGTTTTGATGTTTTTCAATTGTTTTCTTCGTTCTTTCCGATCTTTTGGTGATTGCTTATGTGTGGTTACTACCGCTTGCTTACGATAGATTAACCGAGTGTGACGAGTAGAACTATCAAGAGTTTTGAGTGCTAATCATCTTCATCAACATTGCGGGCAAGTTCACACTTTGATCATATCCCTTTCATATCCAGTTTTTATGCATTAGTTTCACCCTCAAACATTGCATGAGTAGGTTTGGTAACATGTGGGTTGGGAAGTAGTTGATGAGGTAGGAACCTATTGTCCTGCATTCAAACCTTGGGAGTTACTACTACGTTATGCTTATATTGCCATGCTATGCTCGTAGACGTGGTTTGGGTGAGTGAAATCCATGACAGATGTGAGATTGTTAATTAATGGTTCAACTTAAGGTGGCAACTCAAATTAACATCTGGGTGGATTGAGGCACCTGGGGTACCCAGTGTTGCCTGTATTTTTTGGAAATCCCGGGGTACCCGTGTGATCTTCCTATGGACCGCCACCCAGGCTCAAAGGGAACTGAGGTGATTCATGCTAGAAACTTCCATGTGCAGCCACAAGCTATTATGGGCTCTAGCATAGTTGAGTAAGTTATGTGAAGCTCTTGAAGAGGTAGATCAACAGGTAGTGGGTTTTGTAGGTTTGGTATGGTCTACCCTGAGTAGAGAGTTAATGTTTCGAAAGACTATGTCTCACCATCCGCTTCTCAAACACCATGCAAAGGCGAGAAATCAACGGAGGCGATCGAGTCTTGTGGGGAAAAGTGCAAACCTCTGCAGAGTGTACAATCTAATCATGGTTAGCCGTGTCCTGGTTATGGACAATTTTGAGTATCTAGTACTTGAGTTATCATATGTATCTCATCACTCTTAATTAATATTGTTGGGATATTAACTACTTTAATTGGGATTGAGTTGGGGTTATACCTTCTCAATGATGTTTCAACCATCATGATAGTTAAATTAAAATCTATTCCTTTGTAGTAGGGAAAATTGGCTTTTCAAAAAACTATAACCATAGAGCTTTCCACCACCAAATATGCATGTAGTGATAGCCTTTATTCATCATTCTCCTATGGTGTGAATTTGCCAAGACATTCAATGTAATCGACCCTTTGTGGCTGCAACGTCTCATGTTGCAGAATCTTCTGACGAGTAAGTGATACGTTAGGGTTCTGATTTCTACACTCAAGTTTGCCGTTGGTGTTGATGGGAATCCACAACCTTGTTACTTCCACTATTTGGATTGAGGTAATAGTATTTACGTTACTTTATACATGTGATTTACCTCTGTTATAAATCCTCGAGTACTGTGTGTGTCAGCATACCGATCCAGGGATGACACTTAATTACAGAGACTTGATCCATTCGGGTCGGGTCGCTACAAGATGGTATCAGAGCACATGTTGACTGTAGGACGTGACCCTAGAAACTGGCAAGCCCATAGGAAAGATTTCCTCTACAACTTTCTTTTCAAAAATATCTCTTACCTCTCTTCTCTTTTGAGCTTATTCAAATATTCCTTTCTAGTTAGACTATACCCTTTCCCCTTTTTGACCACATGAAGATTCGGCTGATGAGACCACTCCAAGAAGTACAAGATATCGGACAACTAAGACTACTTTGGAATAAAGAGGATTTTTACCGTGCATTACAATGATGGAAACTACAACGGTGAAGACTCCGAAGACTAGGAGAATTTGAAGGCTTTGAAGAATTTCCGGATTTGTATGAACTAGGAAGGCACCCCTTATGGAACTTGGCAGACTATGGAAGCTGTCAATACCCGAGATCAAGGTGTATCGGAGAAAGACCGGAACATGGAGCATTAGAACTCAAAGTTTTTGTCAAGAAAACCCTAAGACAGGAGATATCAATTATGGAGTGAAAGCTCATGGCAGTAAATTGGGCATAGACATGGCTAACCATGGTGTTATTGTCCGTCTATGCTATTGTCACCATGCGGAGTTAAGCGTGCAGATGCATGGAAGAATTGGATGGTAGAAGGCTGAAGGAGCATCTGTCGTGAAGGATGCTGATTTTAACATAGTGGTGCATCACCGGGATCTAGAGTATTACATCAAGAAGTTTAGGGTGGATCTGCAGGAAGCCGTATTTGACAAGGAAGCAGTTCATGAAGAACCCAGGTCCCAGAAGATTAAGATAGCCAAGCAGGAGGAGCTAAACCTCGAGATACCGGAGATTTTTCAGGAACTGAAGGACAGTAGGATAATGGTTCATGTCGAGGTTGATGAAATCCAGAAGTTGGAACGTAACTCCAGAAATATTGAAGGACGCCATGAGAGACTTTGCGACAACAGAGATGATCTGGCAAAAGAACTTGAGTAGGACAAGCATGATCAGAAGAAGCCATCGGAGACATGAACAAGAATCGAAGAGTTTGATGACTTTGAAGATTTATTGACCTTTAGAAGACCAAAGCCCTGTTACATACCTACGTTAGATGCGATGAACGTGAGCTGTCATTTGTTTGATGTTTTTCCGACAGCCACAATAAAATCTGTCTTTCAAAACTTTTGTTTGTACTGTGTGCATCCCTCTCGATCTCTCTTATCCTACCCCAAACCCATGGACCCAATAGAGGATGAATGGAGATGAGCCTATATTCTCTGGACCGATGAGTCAATTGGAGACAGACCGATGGATTTAGAACATGGAAGATCATATGAAGAATAACACTATAGCTGGAAAGTATATGACCCAAAGATGCTCTTGATCGTTGAAAGAGGTGCTGCTACTTGGTGGAGGATGTACCAAACCATCAATGGATGGCAAGGAGTAACCACTTGGAAGAATTTAAGTTGACTTTGCCAAAGTCTCGGTTTGTGTCCCAGAAGTTGAGGCCTTATGGAAAGGATATGAAGAAACCTTGTGCATACAAGTTTTGTGGATAAATAGGACACTACCATAAAGAAAACAAGGACGAATACCCTCATAAGCGGAGGATTACCAAAGGAGTTAGCCGAGGATCTCAGGGAGTTTGGTTGGAGATTGTTCCCAAAGGTTTTGTTGCAGTAATGGAGGTTTAGTCTACATTGTTGGGAAAGATCTGTGAAGCTCAGAAGGGTGACAAAGAGATTGCCGAGGTAAAAAAAAGGGGATGAGCAAAGGAAAGGCCAAAGGTTTTCGTAAGGATAAGCACGACACCTTATGGTTCGAGGACCGTGTATATGTGCCCAATAATGCAAAGATCTGGAAGTTAATACTTCAGGAGGCTCATGACTCACCATACTCGATTCGCCCTGGAAACACCAAGATGTATTTGGATTGAAGGAGCGTCTCTGGTGGACTAGTATGAAGAAGGATATTGCGGAGTATGTAGTCGTAGGTGATGTATGCCAGAGAGAGTAAGAGCAGAGAATCAGAAGCCAGCAGGATTACTACAGCCTATGCCGATAACCGAATGGAAGCGGGATAAGCTTGGCATGGATTTCATTACCGGATTTCCCAGAACCCGAACGGGACATGATTCTATCTGGTTAGTAGTTGATTCGCTTGACCAAAGTGGCTCACTTTATCCCAGTGAAAACCACCTATACAAGTGGGAAGTTGGCCAAGATATACTTGACCAGGATCGTATGTTTGCATGGAGTTCCGAGGACCATAGCATCAGATAGAGGAACACAGTTTACCTCAAAGTTTTGGAATCACCGCACTGCACTTTGGGTACTAGGCTAGAGTTCAAGACAACCTTTCATCCGTGAGATGATGGATAAATCGAGAGAGTCAATCAGATTCTGGAGGACATGTTGAGAGCGTGTGCGCTAGATTATGGATCTAGTAGTGATGATAATCTACCTTACGCGGAGTTCTCATACAACAACAGTTACCCAACTAGTTTGAAGATGGCCCCTTTTTAAGCTTTGTATGGGAGAAGGAGCCAGACACCGTTGATGTGGGATGAAGTTGGAGACCGTCAGTTGTTTGTACCAAATGTGATCAAGGAGTCAGAAGAGAATGCTAAGTTGATTCGAGATAAACTGAAGGTAGCTCAGTCCTGGCAGAAGAGTTATGTAGACTAAAAAACGCAAGGAGGTAATCTATGAAATTGGAGACAGAGCATGTCTTCGTGTGTCCCCTCTGCGAGGAGTTAAACGATTTGGAGTTAAGGGAAAGTTAGCCCCGAGTTTGTAGGACCATACCGAGTTTTGGAGCGTATGGGAGAAGTGGCCAACAAGTTGGAGTCACCCGAAGGACTGTCAGGAGTTCATTATGTGTTTCACGTTTCCCATTTGAAGAAGTGCCATGCGAGATGACCCATATTCCCTCAGAAGGACGCTTGACCTCGAAAGGATAATGATGTTCCAAGAAGTGGAGTATGGACTTCATAAGTATAAGTTTTATCTCGGTAAGTGGGATATCCCACAGTATGAAGAGATGAATTACTATTGGATATAAAGGAGGTGTGATGTTGGAAATATGGATCAATGGAAATTCCATGATGAGTCCGAGTAATCATGTCCTAGTTTGGTGCCAATAGAAGGAAGGAGACAATACAATTGGATGGATTTTTGTATGCTAGGATGCTAGGGAGTTGGATGTTGGAATAATGATCGGTTGCCCGAGGATGTGTTCAAGGTTTGCAAGTGATGAGATGGGCTATAACCCATGTGCCCCAGGACTGCCAAGAAGCAAGCACATTCTTTGTCAAGGAAAAACCTCGAAGAAGTTACGATTTTACCGATAGACGATTCTATAGGAGTTTACGCAAAACCTGAGAGTTGTTAAGGAACGATAGATGTTTGTTTGGCTTGCAGAATCAATGGATTTATCCGAACTTGGTTCGTCGACAAGAGAAATTCTGCAATGCTTGTGAGGATGACCGAGTGTTAGAATGCGAGATTCGCTAAACCATGTACAAGGTAATGATTTGGGTGCGGGATGGATTGATCACCATACCGACTTACTCTTATTGTTCGCCTTGCTATATGTGATGGTAAATCTGAGTGACTTACCTATAGTAGAGAGACGACGGTATTAAATCTTGTTTAAACCTTAGAATGGTAAAGGTATTTTTTCCCTTGTACACAGCAGTTGTTGCCAACCGTAGGTTATACGGTGAGGTTCAACCCAGACCCATTTCCTGCAGGACAAACCATAAATTGTTGACCACCATGAGATATCGATAGTTGTTTAGTATCGGCGCCAGACCCGTCAGCTAAGAAGACCCAGTCTCAGAAGAACCTTATCAAGATGAAAGGACAGAAGAATTGCGGTAGAGGTTATGCCACTACCGGAAGAGCCCAAAGAAGGAATTTTTTCGAGAATTTGAGAAGACCGGCCCTGTCAAGAATAAGGATAAAGTATATGAGTATTGATGGGACCGTAACAATGTTTCTAAGGGTGGTAGCACCCCAGACCCCCTGTGATGATCAATGGATTTTGAGAAGACCCCCAAACCCAACCTTTTTCTTTCTAGCCTCTCTGAATCTCGAGGACGAGATTCATTCTAAGGGTGGTAGGTTTGTAACATCCCAAAATTCTAAATTTTGGAATGTTATAATAAATAGATAGGTTTGTTTGATTGTTGTGTGATTGATTGACTGAAAGTGAGTGAATTCGAAACTTTTTGAAAGTTAAATGAGAGGGAATAAAAGGACTTTCCCAAACTTTCATTTTGCTTTTATGATCCTCGTGAATTCAAATTATTTTCATCACAAAACCCTGGAGAGAAGATGACATGACTTCTTCCATTTAATTAAATGACAAGGGGTGTTGAAAATATTTGAATTTTATTTGGAAAACATTTCCAACCCAGGAACTTTATGCAACTCAATGATTTTCACGAGTGAAGATAAAATGACTTCTTCAAAACATATGAAATATGAGTTGGGAGTTTCAAAGAATTAAATTTAAAGTCCTTTTGGAAATTATTTTCAATTTTGAGTTATTTGGGTTTTATACAAATTATTTTTCTCCAAAAATAAAATATATAGAAAATAGGGTAACATGACTCCCTACATCAGAAAATTGGATAGAAATAAATTTGAATTAATTTTGGTACTTTAAAAATGATTTTTACCGGTTTTTTCTAGAGCAGAAGCACTCTTTGTTTTATATGAATTTGACTGTATTTTATTTGACTCTAGAAAATGTTCAGATTGTAGAAAATCTTTTTCTGAAAATTTTGATATATAATATGACTATATAAAGTTTAACATTATTCTTTCTTTTTTCGGTTTTCCTTTTATTTCTTTAAAAACAAAACTGTACATACGGCCCATATTGATTTATCGCCTATGCGCTGCATAATAGCATCTGGCGTCCCATCATTTTTTTTCTCTCCTAAATGGGCCAGGCCCAGCCGGCCATAATGCTTTCCCATTTTTTTCTCTCCATAGTTTTCCTTTTTCAATTTCACCATAGTTTTTCTTTTCTTTTTCTTTTTCAATTTCGAAAAAAAAACTGGCGCACCAGTGTACGCGCGCGGGCCGGGCCGAACTTTTAGCCCACTGATTCTTTTCAAATTTCATCTACGTACGTATATATTTAGTCCCACATTGCCTAGCTTTTAATCCTTAAGCCTCTTTTCCACCTATAAATATAGACCCATAGAGCCTCTAAAAATCATCCGATTCGGGTTAAATCAATATTTTGGTTTGACTAGATTCATTTAAGAAAAATATTTTTCTCCTCACCGGCGCGACTTCTGGAAATTGTCTTCTCTCTCCGAAGTTGTTTTTCTCTGCTTTATAAAGGTATCTTTCTTCGTTTTTTTTCCGTAGTTTATTATTTTCTAGATTAGTACGACAAAATAATTAGATTACCCATTTGTCTCTGTATTTATACATTAGACCTAAAATTCATTTAGTCGTATCTATTTTTTCTTCCGTAAAACAGCTTGACCCTGATTTTTCAAATATGCATAACTTTTTACTCGTTCATCTAAATTAGATGAAACCAATGCCCACTCTTCGTTATGATCCCCTCTATCCAGATAAACAACTTAAAACAAGTTTTTTTACAATTTAAAAATTGAGTTTAGTTCAGATTAGTATTCGAACTTGTTTCGTCTGTAACTTGAGTTTTATAACTCCGATTTAGTTGATTCTTTTTGCAAATCGAAGCTCTTGACCTAAACTTTCTGATAAGGCCAAATTCACATAATTTTGGTACTGATAGAAATTGTTTTAGTTGAAAGAGTTATTTTCTTGGTTTTGATGTTTTCCGAATTGTTTTCTTCGTTCTTTCCGATCTTTTGACTGATTGCTTATGTGTGGTTACTACTGCTTGCTTACGATAGATTGACCCGAGTGTGACGAGTAGAACTATCAAGAGTTTTGAGTGCAAATCATCTTCATCAACATTGCAGGCAAGTTCACACTTTGATCATATCCCTTTCATATCCAGTTTTTATGCATTAGTTTCACCCTCAAACATTGCATGAGTAGGTTTGATAACATGTGGGTTGGGAAGTAGTTGATGAGGTAGGAACCTATTGTCCTGCATTCAAACCTTGGGAGTTACTTCTACGTTATGCTTATATTGCCATGGTATGCTCGTAGACGTGGTTTGGGTGAGTGAAATTCATGACAGATGTGAGATTGTTAATTAATGGTTCAACTTAAGGTGGCAACTTAAATTAACATCTGGGTGGATTGAGGCACTGGGTACCAGTGTTGCCTGTATTTTTGAAATCCAGGTACCCGTGTGATCTTCCTATGGACCGCCACCCAGGCTCAAAGGGAACTGAGATGATTCATGCTAGAAACTTCCGTGTGCAGCCACAAGCTATTATGGGCTCTAGCATAGTTGAGTAAGTTATGTGAAGCTCTTGAAGAGGTAGATCAGCAGGTAGTGGGTTTTGTAGGTTTGGTATGGTCTACCTTGAGTAGAGAGTTAATGTTTCTGAAAGACTATGTCTCGGTCATCCGCTTCTCAAACACCATGCAGTGCGAGAAATCAACGGAGGCGATCGAGTCTTGTGGGGAAAAGTGCGCAAACCTCTGCAGAGTGTACAATCTAATCATGGTTAGCCGTGTCCCCGGTTATGGACAATTTTGAGTATCTAGTACTTGAGTGATCATATGTATCTCATCACTCTTAATTAATATTGTTGGGATGTTAACTACTTTAATTGGGATTGAGTTGGGGTTATACCTTCTCAATGATGTTTCAACCACCATGATAGTTAAATTAAAATCCATTCCTTTGTAGTAGGGAAAAATTGGCTTTTCGCAAAAACTATAACCATAGAGCTTTCCACGAGCCAAATATGCATGTAGTGATAGCCTTTATTCATCATTCTCCTATGGTGTGAATTTGCCAGTACATTCAATGTACTGACCCTTTGTGGCTGCAACGTCTCATGTTGCAGGAATCTTACGGCGAGTAAGTGATACGTTAGGGTTACGATTTCTACACTCAACTTTTCCGTTGGTGTTGATGGGAATCCACAACCTTGTTACTTCCGCTATTTGGATTGAGGTAATAGTATTTACGTTACTTTATACATGTGATTTACCTCTGTTATAAATCCTCGAGTACTATGTGTGTCAGCATACCAATCCAGGGATGACACTTAAGCACAGAGACTTGATCCATTCGGGTCGGGTCGCTACACGCTCGCCTCATTTCAATGGTGGCGGTAGGGTTTAAGGTAAGCTTCGCACTAACCTAATCTTCCATCTGCTCATGCTTACAATCAGTGTGACAGCTAATGGAAATCATGCTTACAATCAGTCTCCGAGTACTATGCCAATCACCCTAAAATAGATCTGGACCTTTGGGTCAAAGTTGTGACACTGTGTACAAATAAAGAAAAATAGATTGGTGCTTCTTTCATAAAAGAGTACTCCCTAGAAAACTGCCGATATAAGCTACTAGTATTTGGTTAGAGGATTTGCTGCCGAGATAGATCTGTCCACAGAGGGCACCACACATCCCACTGGTTGTGGTGGATGCCAATGCGTGCATGGAGCATGGTTGGTGTCGGTAATTTTTACTTGGCACACCTTGCACTCTGCATATATGCCGGTTCCATCCGTACATTTGTGCAATTCCACCAAAATGCAGCTGAATAACCCTGTTTGCACAGATAATGAAAAAGCATGATTACATTATAGTGGCACTAATTGATGAAACATACACTTATAAATAGAATAAAATATTGCGATAGTATCATAGTATGCCATGCCGCGAGGGCGAGATGGGCCCTACGACGCCTGATACGGTAGGCCTCATACTGGAAATCGACCCAAGTCTCCCCGATACACCTTACGCTAGTGATGAACATCGATTGTACAGTGAGTAGTACAAGGAGGGCCTTGAGACATTCAATCTATATTTTTGTGCAGATCAACTAAAATTAAGCACCCCAGTTTGCATAAACGCTTAAACATTAACAATGGGACTAGTTGATGAAACATATACTAACAAAGAGAAGCACTTTCTTTATCTACATTTTAAATGAAATGATAGAGAGGACACTCGCTCTATTTTAACTGTATTATTACTTCATTTTATCAGTGGCACTAGGGCCGAGCAGGTGGTAAACGAGGTGTACCATGCGTCGCAAGGATGGAGGCCGGGGGTGCTTGGACTGGGATGCTGAAGCTGGCTCTTTCAGTCCCTATCTTCCCCCCTGATGTTTCTGTGGTAGCATTTGGGTTGTAATCCAAACTTGGTCGAGCTGTTGTTGCGTCCCCCTACCTGTCTAGCTTATGTGGCGAACTTTTCTCCTGTTAGTACTCAGTCCGTTCTAATAGTAGTTGCATAACTGCCCGTTTACACTGAGATGTTGTCGGATAATGGTTCTCTATGGTTTGGTTTCTTTAATGAAATCGGAGGAAACCCCCTCTTTCGATATATAAAAAAATCAGTGGCACTAGCGGTGCTAAAACATTGCCTGAAATTAATAGTGCCACTAGATTAAGGTGCAAAATAATAACATTACTGCTTTATCATGGCAGTGCCAAAACAGTAGCACAAGAGCAGACTCAACATGCAGGATCTTTGGCAAACGGTCAAACCAAAAAGGAACATACCTCATGATGGGAACCATCTGGAGTCAACGCCATCGTAGAAGGGATGACACCGGTCACCAACATGGATGATTCAATTCATGGGACCTTTTGGTGTAGTTCACCTAAAATGAAACAATGTCCCATGAGCTAGCAGTTTCTTCTTCAAATTTTTTTAAGAAAAGGGCTCCAGCCCTGGTTCCATTTCCATCAGAAAACGAAACCCACAGAGCTTCTTCTTCATTAGTTGCAATGAAATTGAGCAACATCAAGGTTGGTTGTGAAGCTCGTGGAATGTTGAACTATAATTTTGATATCATTTGTGCAGCTCAACTAAGATCAAGCGTGAAATGTATATCTCTGTTTGCACAAAAAAGGTGGAAAGGAGGGTGACTAACAAGTGATGAAACATACATCAAATGAAAAGAAGCATGTTACTTATATGAATGGCAATCCTACAAGGACAATAGCAATTTATAAAGCAACAACATTGCTAGATATTAGTGTGGGCATTAGGATTAACTATGACAGTAGTTAAATACGATATTACTTTAATGGTGCCATTGCTTCATTTTACCAGCAACATTATATTAACAGCTGCTACGGAGTTGGTATTTGGGCATGGGAGAGTAGGCGGACTAGGACAGTTGCATTTCTAACGAAAAGAAGCAACTTATCTTAATGGAAAATTTAGCAGGACATGAAAAAAGTGCCATTGATTCATATTACTGGAGGCATTACATTGAAAACAACATTGGTTTAAAGTGTCCCTACTTTTGACAGTACGGCTGCTACATTTTACCAGTGGCATTACATAAGAGTGGCTCGGGGCAACAAACATCATAACAGGATATCTGGGTTGGTCCCATTTTTGTTCGGTATAGCCACCTTATACCGTGTGAGGTTAGCAAATCTAGTGATGGACATACCTTGCTGACTTATCCCCCAGTCCACACTTCCTTTCCTTTTTCAACCAATATATCGGGTTTATATTGAGTTTGTACTATGTTTCCCTTTATTGAGACCAGTTGGATAGCCAGTCTCTTGTGACACCCTCGATTCAACCGTACACTAATCATACACGCAAACGTGTATGATCAAGATCAGGGACTCACGGGAAGATATCACAACACAACTCTAAAAATAAAATAAGTCATACAAGCATCATAATGCAAGCCAGGGGCCTCGAGGGCTCGAATACAAGTGCTCGATCATAGGCGAGTCGTGGAAGCAACAATATCTGAGTACGGACATAAGTTAAACAAGTTTGCCTTAAGAAGGCTAGCACAAAGCGGGATACAGATCAAAGAGCGCGCAGCCTCCGCCTGGGATCCTCCTAAACTACTCACAGTGGTCGCGTGCCGCCCGCACGTAGAAGTAGGCACCTCTAGTGTAGTAGGAGTCGTCATCGACGGTGTCGTCTGCTCTGGCTCCGACATCTGGTTGCGACAACCAGGTAGAAGGAAGGGGAAAAGAGGAGAAAGCAAGCTGTGAGTACTCATCCAAAGTACTGCAAGCAAGGAGCTACACTACATATGCATGGGTATATGTGTAAAGGGCCATATCGATGGTGAGCTGCAGAATGCCGAATAAGAGGGGATAACTAATCTCGCCGAAGACTACGCACAGCAGCCTCCGTCTTGCAAACATGTAGAAGAGAGTAGACTAAAGTCCTCCAAGTAGCATTGTATAGCACACTCCTACCCTGCGATCCTCTCCTCGTAGCCCTGTTAGAGAGCGACCACCGAGTTGTATCTGACACTTGGAAGGGTGTGTGAGGGAGTCCCGGACTAGGGGGTGTCCGGATAGCCGGACTATCGTCACGGCCGGACTCCAAGACTATGAAGATACAAGATTGAAGACTTCGTCCCGTGTCCGGATGGGACTTTCCTTGGCGTGGAAGGCAAGCTTGGCGATACGGATATGTAGATCTCCTACCATTGTAACCGACTCTGTGTAACCCTAACCTATCGGTGTCTATATAAACCGGAGGGTTTTAGTCCGTGGGGACGAACAACAATCATACCATAGGCTAGCTTCTAGGTTTAGCCTCCTTGATCTCGTGGTAGATCTACTCTTGTACTACCCATACCATCAATATTAATCAAGCGGGAGTAGGGTATTACCTCCATCGAGAGGGCCCGAAACAGGTAAAAACATCGTGTCCCTTGTCTCCTGTTACCATCCGCCTAGACACGATTCGGGACCCCCTACCGAGATCCGCCGGTTTTACACCGACATTGGTGCTTTCATTGAGAGTTCCTCGTGTCGTCACCGATAGGCCCGATGGCTCCTTCGATCATCAACAACGACGCGGTCCAGGTGAGACTTTTCTCCCGGACAGATCTTCGATTCGGCGGCTTTTGCTGCGGGCCAATTAAGCTGGCCATCCGGAGCAGATCGAAGCTACGCCCGCCATCAGTCAGATTTGGAGATTTGAACTATACGGCCGATATCCGCGGAGATTGGATCTTCGACGGACTCGAGCCGCAGCCAAGCGTGCCGCACTGTCTCGATGGGCATGATCTAGCTCTGCCGCCGAACAGTGCCCTGGAGGCCGCACCAGCATCCGCTCCGACCCTTAATCCGGAGCCGGATTCCCCAATCGAGGACGAGTGGTTGGACACCGCCTCGGGAGCTACAATCTCTACGGCGATTGAGCCAAACTCCATCCCTGTCCTTTGCGAAGACGTTGACTCCAGGGCGTCGGACTCCTCTCCGGACTCCGAACCCTCCGCGCCCCTGCCAATCGAATCCGATCGGGCGCCGGCCATGGAGTTCACTGCCGCGGACATCTCTCAGCACTCGCCCTTTGGCGACATCCTGAATTCACTAAAGTCTCTCTCTTTATCCGGAGAGCCATGGCCGGACTACGGTCAGGAAGGTTGGGATGCGGACGACGAAGAAATTCAACGCCTACCCACCACCCACTTCGTAGCCATTGTCGAAAGCTTACACGACGTGCTCGATTTCGACTCCGAAGACATCGACGGTATGGACGACGATGTAGGAGACAACCATGAACCAGCGCCTATAGGATGCTGGGCAACCACCTCATCCCATGATGTATGCATGGCGGATACACCTCAAGGAAATGGAGACGAGGAACAACGGGATGCCACGAAGGATAAATCACTCGAAAAGCAGTCAAAACGGCAACGTAAACGCCGAAACAAGTCCCGCCTCAACAAAGACCCAACCATAGAGCAGGGCGAACCGGTGGACGATGAACAAGCTATCAAGCAATCATCCGAACAAGACAACCTGGATAAACAACCCGTCCCCGGCGAAGACAACAGTCTGGACGATCTCACGCCGGACAAATTGTTGGAGCAAAATAACCTCTACGAAAAGGCTCGCCGCCATCGCTGGCGTAGCCTGAAAAAGCGAAGCGGAAGCTCAAAACAACGGAAGATGCACTCGGGATCGATGGAGCAAAGTATTCAACACATGAGACAAATCTGGCGACGATCGCGAACAAAGAGCTACCCAAAAAAAGCTACGCCCGAATTTGACGAGGAGGCCTTAGAGCCCCCACAATCAAAAAGTAAGAAGGCCACCCGGTCGGATGGACGACCCCACGGCAAAAAGAGAGCGGCAAATGGCGCCGCACACAAGCCGCATAAGGATTCACATCAAAAGGATGGCCCAGTTAGGTCCATCTATGGGCCGAGAAAGCAAGCTCTTCAAAGCAATGCAACACGCCAAATATCCGAACATCACGGCACAACCAAGTACAGGGGCGCCACACATCCCCTATGTTTCACCAATGAGGTACTGGATCATGAATTTCCAGCGGGATTCAAACCCGTAAACATAGAGGCATACGAGGAACAACAGACCCTGGAGTCTGGATTGAGGATTACATCCTCCACATACACATGGCTAGAGGAGATGGTCTCCACGCTATAAAATACTTACCCCTCAAACTCAAAGGGCCAGCTCGGCATTGGCTTAAAAGCCTCCCGAAAATGCCATTAGAAGCCGGGAGAGCTCGAGGATGCGTTTGGGCAAATTTCAGGGGACCTATGTCCGCCCTCCGGATCTGAGCGACCTAAGTCACATAACTCAACAGCCCGGAGAGTCAGCCGGAAATGCAGGAACAGGTTCCTTACTAAAAAGAACCAAATAGTCGATTGTCCAGGACTTGAAGCCTTAGCAGCTTTCAAACACAACGTCGGAGGCGAATGGCTCGCCAGACACCTCAGCCAAGAAAAGCCAAGAACAATGTCCGCATTAACAAGCCTCATGACCCGCTTTTGCTGGAGAGGATAGCTGGCTAGCAAGATGCAGCACCAGCGACCCAAGTACATCCAAGTCGAGGGATGGAAGCGGAAACCACGGCGCAACAAGGACCAGCGCGGATCAAAAGGAATGGTCCAAAGAGCGGCGATCAACGCCGGATTCAAAAGCTCACGACGAACAATAAAAACTGCCCTTAAGGACAATAGCGATGAGCTATCCAACAAACAAAATCTTGGACAAGATATGTCAAATCCACAGTACTCGGGAGGCACGCAAACCATACCCACAGAGATTGTTGGGTCTTCAAACAGTCCGGCAGACTCAACGCCCGAACACAAGGGCTCGACACACCAAGTGAAGATGACGACGAGAACCACAAGCAGAGCCCCGGAAAATAAAAGAATTCCCCGCAAGAGGTTAAAACCGTAAACTCACTTCACGTGATTAAAGGGAAAAACAGAGCGGCGCCCACTGAAATGCGCGCCGCACACTGGTTGTCAAAACCAATCACCTTCGACCACCAGGACTATTCCGAAAGTATCCGGAACGCAGGATGGACTACCTTGATATTGGATCCCATAATCGCCGGATTCCAATTTACACAAGTCCTCATGGATGGTGGCAGTGACATAAACCTGATATATCAGGACACAATCCGCAGGATGGGGATAGACCCAACCAAAATTCGCCATAGCAACACCTCCTTTAAAGGGGTAATGCCAGGCCCATATGCCCATTGTACGGGCTCCCTACTGTTAGAAGTTGTGTTCGGTTCATCCGACAACTTCCGTCTCAAAAAGTTAGTCTTGCATGTCGTCCCGTTTAAAAGTAGCCATCAAGCACTATTGGGACGCGAAGCTTTCGCCCGCTTTAATGCAATACCGCATTATGCATCTCTAACACTTAAAATGCCCGGTCCACGCGGCATCATCTCACTAAAAGGAAGTATTAAGTGTTACTCGAGCACGGAAGAACGTGAGACTGCCTTGACAGCCCCACACCTATCCGGCTCCGCTAGTCAAAGAACCTGAATTGGTCATTCAAACCCGGACACGGCTAGGCGAGTCCGGCGCCTACTAGCGCATACCCCATACAAGGGGCTGCATGCATATATCACAAGAGACAATAAAGCTCAATTTTATTCACTTCTTCGAATCGTACTCTGCTTATTTAATATAAAGTACATCTTTCGCACAATCCTTTTTCTTTTAAACTAAGTTCCTCTCTTTTACGAGATGAACAACGTGCTACACCCGTCGAGGATCTGCACTGCGGAGACATAGGCGCAGAGCGTGCAGTGAGGGACCCGTTGCAAGGATTCTTTTGATTAAGACCTGCGTAAACCTTTTTACTGTCTCTTGTTGATATACATCCCCGGTTTCTTACTATAACCGAGGAGGAGGCTGGCGTTTTGGCATTGGCCGCACCAGAATTTTTGCACGTACCTGGACACCAGGGGCTTAGGGCATTATTCTTCCCGTTACTATAAAGACCGAATACCTTAGGGAGTATTCGACGTCTCGAGTTAGGCCTTATATGCATCAGCTCTGAATCATGTCTTTGGTCAAATGTTGGGTTTGCCCGGCTCCTGTGTTTTGCTGCCTTACGTTCCGTTTTATCGGTTAACGCGGCACCATGAGAACTACTGCGATTGTGCCCGGTTCGCGGGGAGAGCACCTCGATGAAAGCGAAAACTGACTGTCATGATATAGCGAGAGACTGGTCAACCACTCGATGACTCATCGGAATGTTTAGGATTCCTCCGCATTAACGAAGGACGGTTTTGATCGTGCACATACGCACACCTGAATTCGGAGAGTGTGGTGCCCCGTGGGCTATATAGTAGCCCACCCTCGAACTCCTATGGCTAAGTGAAAGTGATAAAGCATTATAGTCCGGTTGCCTAGTTTGCTACGCTACCACCTCCTTAATAGGACCAAGGCGTTGGATTAAGTGTGAAAAAGCGCCTTCTTTGCAAACACCCCGCACTATGTGGGTGGGGTGAAGCCAAGGACTGCCATCTTTCGAGTTATATATACATATACATAAGCGGCGCGCATAGGGATTAGTTTACTACTTGAACGCACAAGTATAAAAAGCTCTTATATTGAAACATTGTTTTCACAAATCATACATGTCATTTAAACATAATATCCTTGAGCCTGCGTCTCTATTACACAGCGCGCCTGCAGACTTCCTCAAAGTAGTGCTCGGCGGTACTAAACTTCTGTCCGAATCTTGGGATGCAACGTCGGTGGCCTTCATATCTGCCCGGTATGTCTTGACACGGGCGAGCCATCCGCGCTCCCTCAATACACGCCAACCGCTTATTAGCGTCGTCGCTGTACCGCACCAAGGAACTGCTGCACTAAACCAAAATAACTCTTCGGCTGGGGTCCGCCCGGCCACAAATGAGTCATGACATGCTTCATGGCAAGTCTGGATAGTTGATTCAGGTCGGCCCATTCGGCCAACCGATCGGTCAACGGAAGAAGACGCTCCGGACTATGGAATTGCAACCAATATAGCTCTTCCCTTCTGTGCCCCTTCTGGCCTCGGAGTGCTCAACCACGTTCGCAGCGCTCGCCGCTAAGTCCAGATAAGCATCCTCTGAACTCCACAACTTGTCCAATTGAGCATACTTTGGATCCGTATATTTCCTCCGCAGCAGAAGCGGTTTTCCAGCCACAATTGTCCCGGCCTGACTCAGCTCCTCCTTGGCAGCTCTCAAGGCCGAATGGGCACTCTTGGATTCGGCGGCGGCCTTTTTCAGGCCCTCTTGCTCTGCTTGGCGTTCTTTTTTAAGAACCTCGTAGCGGTCGGTAGTATCCTTCAATTTTATGGCCATTTTGGCCATTTCCTCTTTGCTTAGGCAGTGAGCAGCCCGTTCGGCTTCTATCTCTTCGGCCGCCCTTAAAGCGGCCGCATTACTATTTCTGGCTTGCTCTTTCGCTCGGGCGAGTTCCGCCCATAGCTCCTCCACAGCAGCGGCACCATCTCCATTAAGCATACAAATAGTAAGACATGGGCGTCAAGCTCCCTTACCAGGTGTCCGCGTTGAAGTCGCATACCTTGCCACTCGTCAAACCGTTTATTGACCAGGGCGATGTCCGCATCCGCCTCGTCAAGTTGCCGCTTTAGTTCGGCATATTCATCAGTCTGGCTGGCCACCGGACGCCCCGCCACCTGTTTAGGAGCGGCGATATGTTATAACTGAGATTTTGATCCTCGGCACGCTGTAAATTTTGACAACATACCGGGTCTCAGGGGCTATTATCTATACAGGGCGCATTCTAAATGCATAACTGTCAGAAGGTACATCATTTTTGCATACCTCGAACCCCGTCAGTAAGCTTCTGACGGCTTCATGCAATCCGCTCTCCGCGGATGCAATTCTTTCAATCACCGCACACATTAGAGCACGGTGATCTTCTGAGATAGCCGCTCGCCCGAGCAGATCCTTCAGCTCCTCCAACCGCACACCACTTGGCGCGGACCTTCCCGCCCGCGGACTTGGGGAACCCTCGCGACGACACCTTAGGGTCGCCCGCCGCATGAGGGTGCGACAGTGGGCGTTGCTCTCCATCATCTCGGAAGAAGATCCCCGAAGGCGAGCTCTGCGAGAAGGGCTAAGGTCCGAACTACAAGGTACAATTTGGTTATCTTCATAAATAAATGCAGGATGTTCCTTATTTACAAGACCCTCCTTTTTACTTACGGCTCATTGAGGGCTGATCCCCTTGGGAAATAGTGCGGCTGGGGTACTTGCCAGCACGGACTCTCGACGAAGATTTCTTTCCCCTCTTCGAGGCCTTGACCTCCAGATCTTCCGAAGCGGTCCTCTTCTCTCCTTGGAGGGTGGGATTTTTGATCCCTCCCTCCTCAAAGGCCTCCTTCATGGAGGCAGTTGTTTCCCCGCTCCCCTCGCCCTGTTTAAAATGCGCGACCTTCAACATCTTGGCCAGCATGGGATCCGGCGTGGTCTCTGGGAGGGGAGCCGGACACCTTATTAACTTTGCCTTTTGTTATCCACTCATGTTCAAAAGAAAACGGCTCCTTTAAGGGGCATATATATATATGATAAATGAATGAACAGCTTGTCCGGTTACAAGACTACTTACTTGAGTATCCGGGCGATTGCAGCTTAGTCCTGCGTCCTCAGTCAGGTCCGGACACTTCTCTTGTGATCCGAAGAATAGTTTATACATCTCCACGAGCGTCGTGCCCATAAAATTTTGGAGAGCTCGTGGTCCCTCGGATTGAATTCCCACAGACGGGGGCGGCGTTCTTGAGGCAGAAGGCGCCGGATCAACATAACTTTGTGCCATCTGCAGCAGATTGATCTCCCTTTCTTGGAGGTCTCGAATCACGGCCCTCAGCAAAGGCGTCCTTGGACGGCCCCAGTCGAGCCCCTTGTTGACCCATGGCCTTGCCGCTGTGGTGGACCTAAGCGGAAGGCGGGGCGCCACCATTTGGTGCCCCAGGAGCGTGATGTAAAACCACTCCCATTGCCACAAACCAAGCTCCTCTTGAAAAGAGCCCTCGGGCCACGGAGCATCAAAGCACATTTGCTTATAACCGCCCCTCCTTTTCTGCTTGTTGCCCCTCGATCATCTTTGGCTCCACCTTGAAGGTCTTGAGCCACAATCCAAAGTGGGGGTAATATGGAGGAAGGCCTCACATCGACAATGAATGACGAGATATGGAGGATGGACTCGGATTCAAGTCATGGAAATCCAGCCCATAATAAAACATGAGCCCCCGCACAAAGGGATCCGTCGGAAGCCTAAACCCGAAGGAAGTGAGACCACGAACACCACGTTCTCGCCGGGCTCGGGAGTGGGAATGACCTGCCACGAGCAGGCAGCCTATGCGAGATCTCGCTAGTTAGATACTGGCGTCTCGCAGCTTTAGCACATCTTCTTCGTGAGAGGAAGACATCCATCGGCCGTCTTTGGTCGGCGGACATCGTCGAAGGTCCGGCGCCTAAATCTGAAGCTTTGGGTGTTGGAACTCGAGCGAGGAGAACTCGATGGAGGGTGTAAAAAGAAGAGGGCCTTGGTCTCATTATAAAGAGGTTGAATACCAAGAGCCCACCCGTGGTCGATTAGGACTCGCCGATAGAGGAGGCGTGCCAGCGAACGCGGTTGGGTTACCACGTCCGTATTGATGAGAATCCTGGAATAAGGGGCATGATCTATGCTTTGATAAGGCGTGCCAAGGAAACCGCCTCGCTAAACGCGCTAAGGTGGAGCGGTAAAAAGCGATTCACATAAAGGCTGGCCGTGGTGTGATGTCACGCCGCTGAATCGTCAGCAGATCTGTGCAAAAGTTATTCTCTACGGTGGTATGTGGAACTTGTTTTGCGAGCGGACACTATCCTTGTGTTCAAAACCTTCTATGAAGTATTGGAGGAAGAACCCGCCTCCCAATGCGAAGACAATCAACGCGCCGGACTCGTCGTCATTGAAGCCTGGTTCAGGAGACTCTTGAGGAGTCCGGACTAGGGGTGTCCGGATAGCGGACTACCGTCACGGCCGGACTCCAAGACTATGAAGATACAAGATTGAAGACTTCGTCCCGTGTCCGGATGGGACTTTCCTTGGCGTGGAAGGCAAGCTTGGCGACACGGATATGTAGATCTCCTACCATTGTAGCCGACTCTGTGTAACCCTAACCTATCCGGTGTCTATATAAACCGGAGGGTTTTAGTCCGTAGGACGAACAACAATCATACCATAGGCTAGCTTCTAGGGTTTAGCCTCCTTGATCTCGTGGTAGATCTACTCTTGTACTACCCATATCATCAATATTAATCAAGCAGGAGTAGGGTATTACCTCCGTCGAGAGGGCCCGAACACAGGTAAAAACATCGTGTCCCTTGTCTCCTGTTACCATCCGCCTAGACGCCTGATTGGGACCCCTACCGAGATCCGCCGGTTTTGACACCGCCAGTGTGTTTTATTAAGTATCCGGTTCTAGTTGTCATAAGGTCAAGGTCCAACTCCAAGTCGTCCTGTTACCGAAGATCACGGCTATTCGAATAGATAAACTTCCTGATACGTCTCCGTCGTATCTACTTTTCCAAACACTTTTGCCCTTGTTTAGGACTCTAACTTGTATGATTTGAATGGAACTAACCCGGACTGACGCTGTTTTCAGCAGAATTGCCATGATGTTGTTTTATGTGCAAAAAAAAAAGTTCTCGGAATGACCTGAAACTCCACGGGATGTCTTATAAAAAATAATAAAAAATCCCCGCCAAAGATGAAAACCAGGGGGCCCACACCCTGTCCACAAGGGTGGGGGGCGTTACCCCCCTAGGGCGCGCCCCCCTA
This sequence comes from Aegilops longissima, assembly GCA_021605205.1. Taxonomy (NCBI): domain Eukaryota; kingdom Viridiplantae; phylum Streptophyta; class Magnoliopsida; order Poales; family Poaceae; genus Aegilops; species Aegilops longissima. Next base: position 256,987,323 of record CM038680.1, on the reverse strand, counting down.
CCTCGTGGGCCCCCTGGAGCCCCTCCGCCGCCAACTCCAACTCCATATATTGGCTTTGGGAGAAAAAAATCAGAGAAAGTTTCATCGCGTTTTACGATGGAGCCGCCGCCAAGCCTAATCTCTCTCGGGAGGCTGATCTGAGTCCGTTCGGCGCCCGGAGAGGGGGATTAAATCGCCGTCGTCATCATCAACCATCCTCCATCACCAATTTCATGATGCTCACCGCCGTGCATGAGTAATTCCATCGTAGGCTTGCTGGACGGTGATGGGTTGGATGAGATCTATCATGGAATCGAGTTAGTTTTGTCAGGGTTTGATCCCTAGTATCCACTATGTTCTGAGATTGATGTTGCTATGACTTTGCTATGCTTAATGCTTGTCACTAGGGCCCGAGTGCCATGATTTCAGATCTGAACCTATTATGTTTTCATGAATATATGTTGCGAAAACTGTTGCGATCCCCTATACTTGTGGGTTATCACTTCCCTGCAGGGGTGCACCACATAACCTGATGAGGCACGGACTAGCGAGATGCTAATTCGCGCGTGTAGATGGCCCGATCTTTCACGGTGATGCTTGTTCAACTGTTCTTCCACCTGGTCCGTCAACCTCCAATAATAAGATTCACCCGTGTACGAAAATACACGAACAAAAATAACGATCCCCTCGGATCAGCACGTAGGCGTCGATATGATGATCAACCCTCGGTCGCTAGTGGATTTTCTCGATGGAAAAATCATAGAAAATACTCACAATTGGGTCGTCCGAAACATGGACGTTTTCTGACTTTTTTCATAACTCACCGATAAACAAAAACTGATCCTCTTACATGGCCGAAGCTTGGCTTTTATATGCCATAAAAATAACGCACGCCCTAGAATACCTAACTAGCTAGACTCTCATACAAGACTCCTAGAAAGCCACGCTAATGTTTCCACCTGATTTTATGCCAACTAACACATGCACCAACAACTCAGATATCGTCCCTTCGGGGACATCCGATAAAAAAAAACAACTTGGATATCTATTCAAACAGAAAAAAATTTATCTAAAATAACAATCTCTCTCCTGATTTGATGGAGATTAGGAAAGAACCTAATCTTATTTTCCCTGGTGGTGTACGGAAGGTAGGAATAATCTCCTCCAGTACCGGTTCATGATTGGCATGTAACCCATCGGGCCTTCTTGTGCGCACAAGTCCATGTGAATAGCTTTTCATGCATGCTTCATTCAAATATACTCCTGTGTCACTTTGATTTATCTTTTTCTTGTTGGTCCGTAACCTCATGTAATCACGTTTTGACGTACAACTAGCTAGGCCGGCCACATCAGGTCCACATAACTCACGTTTCTTGCCATCTCTACCACGGTGCAATATATTTGAACGTTTGGAAGTTCCTCCAACATTCTCGAATAAGCTCTTCTCCCTCGACTCGGTTTGTTTAATTTCAATAGCAGCCACACTCTTTGATATACTAGACGTTGTCGTGTTCGTATCATCCTCCCTTTCTTGAAACAAAACTGTCCTCGGTTTTGAGATAACTTTCAAAGGCAACTCCTCCTCTGGAACTCGCATGTCTACATTAATTGCACTGTCCATCATCGGTTTTAATATGTGCTTCTTTCCATCATGCATGAATATATAAGTGTTGGATTTTCCGGCATCGTTGCATCATGATCAAACCGCCACGGCCTTCCCAATAGCAAGCCGCACGCATCCATTGGTATAACGTCACAGTCTACCTTGTCAATATAAGCTCCAACCGCAAAAGTTACACGTACCTTGTGTGTGATCTTCAATTTTCCGGAATTGTACAACCACTCAACGTGGTGCGGCTGTGGATGCCGCCACGTGGATAAACCCAAAGCTTGCACTAGACCTTTGCTAATGGCGTTTGTAAAGCTGCCACCATCAATTATCATCTTGCAAGCGCGATTCTTGATCTTACACTGTGTCTTAAAAACACTCCACCAAGATCTCATTAAGCGTGTTAATGATGTAACTGCGGACGCCGACCAGGGCCAGGCCCACCTCTCTCCTAGGTGGTCTCAACCTGCCCCGTCGCTCCACCACAAAGTAATAGTTGGGGGCCGTCGGGAACCCAGGCCCACCTCTACCGGGATGGAGCCACCTGTCCTTACAGCCCCCTCATCGGAATCACTTGCGGGTACTCAACGAGCTGACCCGACTTTAGTCACCACATGTGTCATGTATATAAAGTATATAGTATATACCCGTGATCACCTCCCTAGTGATCACGACCCGATAGTATAGCATGGCAGACATGACAAGAGTGTAGGTCCTTGATGGAACACTAGCATCCTATACTAAGCATTAGGATAGCAGGTAAAGGTATCAACAAGCTGTAGTAACAATGACAAAGGCTATGCAGTGAGAATAAGATTAACGAAAGCGGTAACATGCTACACTACTCTAATGCAAGCAGATATAGAAGATTAGGTGATATCGGTGATCAAAGGGGGGGGGGGGCTTGCCTGGTTGCTCTGGCAAGAAGGAGGGGTCGTCGGGGATGTAGTCGTACTCAGTCGCATCAACGTAGGTCTCGGAGTCTACCGGAGAAGAAGAGGGGGGGATAAAATACGGGCAAACAAATCATCACAAAATATAACAAGGCAATACACGGTGCCAGGGATGATCTAACGCAGGGATAGGTGATACCGACGAAGGGGGGAAAACATCCGGGAAAGTATCCCCGGAGTTTTGCGTTTTCGGACAGATGAACCGGAGGAGGAAAGTTACGTGTTCGCTATGCTAGGGATGTGTGGCGGATGAACAGGCTGCGTATCCGGATTCGTCTCGTCGTTCTGAGCAACTTTCATATAGAAAACATTTTCATCCGAGTTACGGTTATTTTTCTATTAATTTTCAAAGTTAAAAGGATTTCTTGATTTATTATTAAATCGAAAAAGAACAGTAAAATTGCGTGTACCTAGTGGCTGTCTAGCCACAGAGGCTGACATGTGGGCCCGTTGACTGCTGAGTCAGCAGGCAACGTTTGGCTGGTTAGACCATGAACAGTTTCTCTGGCCCCACCTGTAAGTGACTCGGTGTATATTTTAAACTAAAACCCTTGTACTTAATTTAATCCTAATGGCCTTGGGCCCACTGTCATTGACTACTGGGGGTGTTAGCACTAAAAAGGGATTAGCCCCTTAATCCACAAGGGGCCGGCCTCCATTACAGAAGGCCAAGCGGCCTCGCCAGGCACTCACGCACACCTGCGTGCGCACCGGCGCTCGGCGGCTGCGGCCAGGAGCGGCAGGCCGGGGCCTTGGGGAGGCACGGAGGCGGGGCTCTCGCGGCGAGTGGTGCGTGGGGAAGCACCGGCGGGCACGGCGGTTGCAGCAGGTGTCGGAGGCAGGCAAAATCGGCAAGAGCGGGGGCAGACGCGGCCGGCCGGAGGAGGGGCGTCGGCGGCGAGGAGCAGCGAGGGCGACAGGCGCATCTAAAACAGGGCGCGATGGCGGCCGCGACAGCGCACCGCCAGCTGGGAGTGGCGCTAAGCGGCGGGCTCGGTAATGGCGCTCGGTGGCCAAATTGTGTGCGATTTGTTGCGTTCGAAGGTTGAGTCTCGCGCACATCCAACAGAGCGTCTGATTTAAGGCGGAGGCGATCTACATCGGCAGCGAGAACGACCGGGCGGCTGCGGAGTTCGAGCAAGCTTCGTGCGTGGCGCTTCTGAGCATGGCAAGAGGATTGCAAGCATAGGGGCTCGAGGCGTCGTTGAGTATGCTAGTGTACTCGAGGCGAGCCGCCGTTGTGGCTATGTACAGCCACGTAAAGCCCGGCGGCGAGGAGCTCTCGGTCACGACGGACAACGTTGGGGTGACAAAAATGGCGGGGAAGAGAGGGGTTGTGTGAGCTCACCTAGGGAGCACAAGGAGGCTCGATGAGTAGCTTAGGAGCGGTGGGGTAGCGGATTTGGCGATGAGCGCCGACGGTCGAAGAAGTAGATGAAGTCGATCCGGTGATGTCGTCCCCTCTAGCTCGAGCGGTGGTGCGTAGAGGATGTAGTCGAACACTGCGAAGCTCTGGACTTGTTGCAGCGACGAGGGAGTCTGGTGGCAGCGGGATCGACGAGGTGGCGGTGACCACGCGCTCGGACGATGAAGAAAAATAAAGGGGCGAGCGAGAGGGATGAATGGTTGGCCTAGGGTTTGTCCGATGCGTCGGGGAGGGCTTTATACACCTCGGGGTGCCGGTGGATGATCGACACGACGACATACGAGGCCATGGCGGGCGTGGATGCACGCCACGCACGGGCACCGCCTCCTCTTTGTACAAAGGAGGAGGAAAAGGCCGTGGTGGGCTTGGGCCTGCGCTGTAGCATTGGGCTACAAGTGCACAGTGTATCTTTCCGCTCTTTTTAATTTCCTTTTCATTTATTTCCTTTGCTGTTTTATTTTAGTTACACTTTAATTTTAGTTTAGTAAAATATGACTATAGCCCCTAAATAATGTTTCAGAACAATCCACTACTATAACAAGTTTTACCCTGATATAAAATAGTTTAGTATTTTATAAAATACCAAAGGCATTTAAATAGTTATTTTGCCACTATTTAAATCATTTTTGTGCATTCAATCTTTTTACAAAAATGTGGTTCCCCCACCATTATGATCTATGATTTATTTGCTACATTTTGAACACTTTAGTTTTAAATATTTGAAATTTTTATTACCTGACTTGACTTTGAATTTGAATTCAGAACGAGATTTGAATCGTCATGAAACTAACAACAGTAATCGTTGTGACGTGGCATCATTAATAGATGGTTACTGTAGCTTAACTATCCGGGCGTCACAATTCTCCTCCACTACAAGAAATCTCGTCCCGAGATTTAGGAGGTGGAGTAAGGGGGAAAGATCTGGTTACGAAATTCTAACGAATCTTCTCGATCTTGGTTGCTCTTCTGAAAGAGGTCGATCCATTAATTGAGGTCTTCATTTCTCTACTTCAGGCCATCATGATGATGTCGGCATCCTTTCTTCGGGAACTCCATCGTACTTACGAAAGAATAAGGGGGTATCCGGGAGAATGGACCTCTCTAAGGTTGTCTATCTGGTAGATAACATCAGGGGAGGTGGCGGAAAGTAACTCTCAAATTGAAACTTAATGATATATCGAGAGCAAAGTATGAAGGTCGTATGAGAAGTTTCGAGCGGGTATGCAATCGTTCATTGCCTGAAACGGAGTGTGAAAAGGGGTTCAGAGCAATGGGAATAAGTATTGCGTCTGATACCAGAATAGGTCACTAGGCAGGCGGTCCGTGAACTACATACAAAGTCAAGCTCTAGGAATATCTTGGGCAATAGGGTGTACAGGAGAGTCAGGTTTCGATCCTGTGGAACTGCGGGTTATGGGCCCACCATGTGGTATAAAGTAGAAAGGGGCTGACATCTTGTATGGTCACGATATCAAGGCATGTCAGAGAATAACCTGTCAGTTATGTCGGTAACAACATTGGTACCAAGGGTGAGGGGCGAAGAGAACCATTTTCCTGCTCGTTGAACGAGGCGGACCAGTAGGCAAAGTTCTCGTCCATCGGTGGTTACCGAAATGTTATCAACAGTAGTAACATGGTCATACTGACAGAGTGGTACAGCGAGGTGCTTACCTAAGTAGTGAATTATTACTGCTTAGATTATATAGATCACAAGAAAGGTCAAAGAAACCAATGGAAAGGAAAATTTGATCATCAGGTTAAACAGAACAATGGAAAGGAAAATGTGTTTAAACACATATTTCAGGGGTATATCCTTCCCAAGGACAAGCGGAGCATGATATCCATGATAGGATAGAAAGTAGAAAACCATTTAGGTAAGGGGGGAAGAATCTCATGATATCACCCATACAACGGTGTTTGGAAATTTCATAAGGAAAATTTAGCATTGTACTTCAAACGTTCTTATTGAAGATCGGAGTACCATAGACATGCTTCAAGATAGTATTGACATGGTCATCAGGTAGATATCAGACTTTGGATACACAAAGGATCCAACAGGATCAACTTATAGAATAAGTCTTACAATTTCCTCACGGAAGAATGATTAACCTTGCCAAAGAGGAAACTGTAACAATAGGTCCTTCGGCCAGGTGTGCTAGGCATGACATCACCTTACCGGGTCATATAAAGACCAGTGTTGTAACTCTTGGAAATATGTCCAAACCATCATACCTGATCGAGATTCAGTTCTGATTGGTGGCAGGATACCTAGGAAGAAAAGGTGCAACACAATTGACGAGATGACAATGTAAGATTATCGGGAAATGAACTATGGAGCGAGTTCTGACACACGAGTTCATCATTAAATCAAGAGGAGGTGAGTAGGTGGCTGATTGACTCGGCTACAATTCATTGAGATTTTCAAAAGATGGATTTCCACACTTATGTGAACAAGGAGATAACATTTGTCAGATCAATAGATATAATGATGTATGTTCGAGGAAAACATACACAATTAAACATTTGTTGAAATGTGCACCCGAAATATGGGCTAGGTAGCACGATCAATGTTCGAATGATGATTCAATAAGCCATAGACGTAGAATGAAACTATAGACCAATAACTTCAAAGCAAGAGGGTGCTCGAAGTTTAGAATTTACACATCACAGACCATTTGTTGATATTCCGGTTAGAAACAACACGGGGACCAAGAAAAGAATGGTGATGTTAATAAGTATCACTGGTATCAAGAATTCTTAAGGGTGGTGAATTTCTCACGACATCCTTGACATAAAAGATGGTAATACTCCAAGGTAAAGAAGAACATATGCTGGATAGTAAGGATCTCAAGGTATAACACAAAACACGAATAAGTTTATGTTGAACGGAAGGCAATAAAGTGGTCGATGATAACACAAACCATCGAGGGGTAAGGACGGTATTTCTCATCATGAATTCAATAGATATCTTGGAAGAGCTCATAATGTTGATGATATTCACGACACATTTGTCGCGAGAGTTCATGAAGATGTAATCGATCGGCGATGACATCAAGTCAAAGTAATGATGAAGTGAAAGGTTATTGGAACCAAGGGTACGATACAAACTCGAAACCAAGCTTGTTGTTCAAGGCGAAATGATATGACGATGAGGATCAATGTAAGGTTAGTTCATCGTCGAGAATTGTGCTCCGGGAAGAAGGACCAGGTAGCACAGTTAAAATTTAGCACGGTAATGATATAGCTGATCAGGCTAGGGAAGACGTGATTGGGTACAAACTCGTAAGCAAAGAAGATTACTAAGAGTTGTTTAATCGCGATGCGGACTCAATTCCGTTATCGATGTCCTTGAGTGTTTAATAACTCAAAGCCCGTGAAAAATTGTAATCAGTGAGAATGTAGTACTTGATGAAGAACTCATAAGAAGTTATGCAGTTCCAAGATAATCTCGAGATACCAGGGGGGTAATACTCGACGGTAGAGCAGAGTAGATGGTGGACACATGAAATGATCTGCAGAAGACAAGTACTTAAACTTGCACGAGAAAATGTATTTAAAGGAGGACATGGTCGGAATCACGCTTGCAAAGGCCAGATCCCAGATATAAGATGAACTTATACCCAGGGAAAAATTAAATTAAGAGAAGCTTTCATGATAAGATCTACATCGTGTCCATGGGCATGAACACAAAGTTCAAGATCGACTACCACTTTTCTAATTCATAAACTTTCATTCACTTCTCGTTTTCGACGAAGTTGTAGCGTTGAAATTTTATCTGGCATAACACCCGTAGAGTATGACCCGTAGAAGTTTCCAGGTTTACACATATTAGAAAAGGTATAGGTTCAACCCATCGGGGCATCTTAGAATCATATACCACAATCTTTAGGAGTAATTAACTCAAGCTCGAAGGCAGAGCATGGTTGAGAAAGTAGAGGATACAATTTACCAAAGGCATTATGTATCCGAGGAAAGGCTCACAAGGTTATTGAATATGAAGGGTGTTGTCAGATAAAATCCAACAAAGGATCTGGTGGTCCATAAGGGATCTGATGTGAGCATTGGTACTCAACCAGAAGAAGAAAGAATGCAAGGAGATCATATGATAGGAACAACTGACTAATTCAAAGCTCAATCGCTAATGAATATTAATTCCAAGACAAAGGATCAGAAGCAATGCTCTGATTAGGGATGGATAAGTTGAATAGCCTTAGGGGTACAATCGATGGCACTTTGATTGGTCGAGATCTAGCTCATGTTTAAAATGATGTCTGAGCCGGAAGGATGAATTCTAGGATCTAGTTGAGGATTGCGAGCATTCGCAACATATTGAATCCAGAGACTCGAAATGATAATGATAAAGGATACTAAATGAATATTGCTGGTCTTAAGGAACGCAACCAAAATGCAAGCACACAACTGTAGAGTAATAGCGGGCAGAGGAATACCGGAAGACCAGATAACATCTTAATGTATCTTGTGCATCGTATGAACAACGGGGGAAGAACGGATACTCGAAAGTGCGAGGAATTATCCGTAGGGGGTATTCATGAGGCAAGAACCGTAGGGTAGTAAGCTCAAGGTGTTCTTGGAACAATAGAGAGAATTTCGGGGTATCTTGTAATAACAAGATCAATGGGATTCAATGTAGGCAAGTGTATGCAGTTATCCATACGGATATAATAGTGGTAGGGAATTTGCAAAGGCGGTGGGCACAAGTATCTCGGGAGAACATCGTAGAATAATTTCAAAATCTTCTGGAGCAGTAGGTGATCATCTGTTATAAGGGGCTCTCCGGGAGAAAGTAGTTACGAGAACCTAGAGTCAGATTTAGTAAAATCATTTCACCCGAATAGAAGAGAGATCAGAGTCCCGGAGTAAAGGTCGAGGAGTAAAAGATCCTAATACCACCCAAATGGCGACGTGGGCCCGTAAGACACACAACCATGTTAGTAAAAGTTTTGTAATGTCTAGACTCGACTTCGGCCAAGAAGTGTGGAAGGGGGATTCCTACAGACAGTCGGCTCTGATACCAACTTGTGACGCCCTCGATTCAACCGTACACTAATCATACATGCAAACGTGTACGATCAAGATCAGGGACTCACGGGAAGATATCACAACACAACTCTAAAAATAAAATAAGTTATACAAGCATCATAATACAAGCCGGGGCCTCGAGGGCTCGAATACAAGTCTTTGGATCATAGGCGAGTCAGCGGAAGCAACAATATCTGAGTACGGACATAAGTTAAACAAGTTTGCCTTAAGAAGGCTAGCACAAAGCGGGATCAGATCGAAGAGGCGCGGGCCTCCTGCAGGATCCTCCTAAACTACTCCTGGTGGTCGTCGTGCCGCCCTGCACGTAGAAGTAGGCACCTCCGATTAGTAGGAGGAGTCGTGCGCCGACGTGTGTCGTCTGCTCTGAGCTTCGACATCTGGTTGCGACAACCAGGTAGAAGGGAAGGGGAAAAGAGGGAGAAAAGCAACCGTGAGTACTCATCCAAAGTACTACTTAAGCAAGGAACTACACTACATATGCATGGGTATATGTGTAAAGGGCCATATCGGTGGTGAGCTGCAGAATGCCGAATAAGAGGGGATAACTAATCACGTCGAAGACTACATACAGCAGCCTCCGTCTTGCTGACATGTAGAAGAGAGTAGAGTGAAGTCCTCCAAGTAGCATCGTATAGCACACTCCTACCCGGCGATCCTCTCCTCGTAGCCCTGTTAGAGAGCGACCACCGAGTTGTATCTGGCACTTGGAAGGGTGTGTTTTTATTAAGTATCCGGTTCTAGTTGTCATAAGGTCAAGGTACAACTCCAAGTCGTCGTGTTACCAAAGATCACGGCTATTCGAATAGATAAACTTCCTCATACATCTCCGTCGTATCTACTTTTCCAAACACTTTTGCCCTTGTTTTGGCCTCTAACTTGTATGATTTGAATGGAACTAACCCGGACTGATGTTGTTTTCAGCAGAATTGCCATGATGTCGTTTTATGTGTAGAAAACAAAAGTTCTCGGAATGACCTGAAACTCCACGGGATGTCTTATAAAAAATAATAAAAAATCCTCGCCAAAGAAGAAGACGCCCTGTCCACAAGGGTGGGGGGCGTCCCCCCCCCCTACGGCGCGCCCCCTACCTCGTGGGCCTCCTGGAGCCCCTCCGACGCCAACTCCAACTCCATATATTGGCTTTCGGGGAGAAAAAAATCAGAGAGAAAGTTTCATCGCGTTTTACGATACGGAGCCGCCGCCAAGCCCTAATCTCTCTCGGGAGGGCTGATCTGGAGTCCGTTCGGGGCTCCGTAGAGGGGGGATTTGTCGCCGTCGTCATCATCAACCATCCTCCATCACCAATTTCATGATTCTCACCGCCGTGCGTGAGTAATTCCATCATAGGCTTGCTGGACGGTGATTGGTTGGATGAGATTTATCATGTAATCGAGTTAGTTTTGTTAGGGTTTGATCCCTAGTATCCACTATGTTCTGAGATTGATGTTGCTATGACTTTGCTATGCTTAATGCTTGTCACTAGGGCCCGAGTGCCATGATTTCAGATCTGAACCTATTATGTTTTCATGAATATATGTGTGTTCTTGATCCTATCTTGCAGGTCTATAGTCACCTATTATGTGTTATGATCCGACAACCCCGAAGTGACAATAATCGGGATACTCCTCGGTGATGACCATAGTTTGAGGAGTTCATGTATTCACTATGTGCTAATGCTTTGTTCCGGTTCTCTATTAAAGGAGGCCTTAATATCCCTTAGTTTCCAATAGGACCCGCTGCCACGGGAGGGTAGGACAAAAGATGTCATGCAAGTTCTTTTCCATAAGCACGCATGACTATTTACTGAATACATGCCTACATTACATTGATGAATTGGAGCTAGTTACGTGTCACCCTATGTTATGATGTTACATGTCGAACCACATCCGACATAATTATCCATCACTGATCCGGTGCCTACGAGCTTTCCATATACTGGTTTACGCTTATTTACTTTTCAGCTGCTACTGTTACAATCACTACAAAAATACCAAAAACATTACTTTTGCTGTCTTTACTTGTTACCGTTACCACCACTATCATATTACTTTGCTACTAAACACTTTGCTGCAGATACTAAGTTTCCAGGTGTGGTTGAATTGACAACTCAGCTGCTAATACTTGAGAATATTCTTTGGCTCCCCTTGTGTCGAATCAATAAATTTGGGTTGAATACTCTACCCTCAAAAACTGTTGCGATCCCCTATACTTGTGGGTTATCAAGACCTTTTTATGGCGCCGTTGTCGGGGAGCATAGCTCTATTCTTTGAGTCACTTGGGATTTATATCTGCTGGACACTATGAAGAACTTGAAAGATGCTAAGACAACAATTTATCCCTCAACTACGATGGGAGGTAAGGAACTGCCATCTAGCTCTGCACTTGATTCACCTTCTGTTATGAGTAAGCTAGCGACACCTAAACCTGCTTCTGCTATTCATTCCGATATGTCGCATGTTATTGATGATGCCACTTCTAATATGCACGATACTTATGATGAAACTACTTCTATGCTTGATACTACTGTGCCCCTTGGTGAATTTCTAGATGAACAAATTTCTAGGTCTAGAGAAAGAGAAAATATTGAAACTGAATACAATGATGAAAGTGATGATGAAAATATGCCTGCTATTCCTGAGGGTTATCTTGTTGATGCTGAATCTTCTGCAGCTATTTTTGCTTGTAAGGACAGATACAAACTTAAGAGGCTGCTAGTTAAATGGAGTAAAGAATCTCTTAGAGATAGGATGAGACCTGACCCTGCTTTTGCTACTTCACCTATCTGTGTTCCTGATAAGGATTATGAATTCTCTGTTGATCCTGATATAATTACTTTGGTTGAATCTGATCCTTTTTATGGCTATGAATCTGAAACTATTGTGGCACATCTTACTAAGTTAAATGATATAGCATACTGTTTACTAATGATGAGAGATCACGCTACTTTTATATACTCAAAATATTTCCGTTCTCATTAAAGGGTGATGCTAAGATATGGTTTAATTCTCTTGATCCTGGTTGTGTGCGTAGTCCCCAGGATATGATTTATTACTTCTCTGCTAAATATTTCTCTGCTCATAAGAAACAAGCTGCTTTGAGGGATATATATAATTTTGTGCAAATTGAAGAAGAGAGTGTCCCACAAGCTTGGGGGAGGCTTCTCAAGTTACTTAATGCTTTGCCTGATCATCCTCTTAAGAAACCTGAAATACTTGATATCTTTTATAATGGACTAACGGATGCTTCCAGAGATTACCTGGATAGTTGTGTTGGTTCTCTTTTCAGGGAAAGAACACCGGATGAAGCTAAAATTTTATTGAATAATATGTTGACAAATGAAAATAATTGGGCACCCCCTGAGCTAACTCCCGAGCCAGCTCCTGAGCCAATTGCTGAGCCTATTCCTAAACCAATTCCGAAGAAGAGAGGTGTTCTATTTCTCAGTCCCGAAGATATGCAAGAGGCAAAGAAATCTATGAAAGAAAAAGGTATTAAAGCTAAAGATGTTAAGAATTTACCTCCTATTGAAGAAATACATGGTCTTAATTTACTGCCTGTTGAAGAAGTATATGATCTCAATTCTTTATTCACTGAAGAACCTCCTGATCCCGATATCCCGACACAGGTAGTAAAGGTAAATTCTCTCTATAGATGTGATAAAACTGAAGTACCTCCTACTAAAATTGCTAGTCAGTGCTTGGATGAGTTTGATGACTTTATGTTTAAGCAAGATGACTTTAATTTTGGTAGACAATTGAAACAGAACACCTTTATGATTAAACGCTTGAGTGATTATATGGCTAATATTAGAGGTGAACTTAAACTTGTTAGCAAACATGCTTCCATTGTCACCACTCAAGTAGAACAAGTACTTAAAGCTCAGAAAGAAGTGCTTGATGAAATGAATAGTAAGAAAAATGATTATGTTGTTAGAGTGGCTACTAGAACTGGTAGAATGACTCAGGAACCTTTGTATCCTGAAGGCCACCCTAAGAGAATCGAGCAAGATTCTCAGAGAAATAAAATTGATGCACCTAGTTCTTCTAAAAGTAAGAAAAAGAAAAATGATAGAACTGTGCAAACTTCTAGTGAACCTATTGCTGAACCACCTGATAATCCAAATGATATCTCTATATGCGATCTGAAACACAATCAGTAATGAACATGAACCTAGTGAAAATGTTAATGATAATGTTCATGATGATGCTCAACCTAGTAATGATAATGATGTAGAAGTTGAACCTACTGTTGATCTTGATAACCCACAATCAAAGAATCAACGTTATGATAAAAGAGACTTCGTTGCTAGGAAACATGGTAAAGAAAGAGAACCATGGGTTCAGAAACCCATGCCTTTTCCTCCCAAACCATACAAGAAAAAGGATGATGAGGATTTTGAGCGCTTTGCTGAAATGATTAGACCTATCTTTTATGTATGCGATTGGTGATATGCTCAAAATGAATCCTTATGCTAAATATATGAAAGATATTGTTACAAATAAAAGAAAGATACGGAAGCTGAATTTTCCACCATGCTTGCTAATTATACTTTTAAGGGTGGGATACCAAAGAAACTTGGAGATCCAGAGTACCTACTATACCATGCTCCATTAAGAGAAATTATGTTAAAACTGCTTTATGTGATCTTGGAGCGGTGTTAGTGTTGTGCCTCTCTCTTTATATCGTAGACTTGATTTGAATAAGTTGACACCTCTGAAATATCTTTGCAAATGGCTGATAAATCAACTGCTATACTGCCGGTATTTGTGAGGATGTACTGTTGTGGTTGCAAAGCGTTACTATTTTAACGGACTTTGTTATTCTTGATATTCCGAGGATGATAGTATGTCTATTATTCTTGGAAGACCTTTCCTTAATACTGCAGGGCTGTTATTGATTGCAACAAAGGCAATGTCACTTTTCATGTTAATGGTAATGAGCATACGGTACACTTTCCGAGAAACAACCTCAAGTTCATAGTATCAACTCTATTGGAAAAATTCCACTGATTATATTTGGAGGTTTTGAATTTCCTCTCCCTACTGTCAAGAAGAAATATGATATACTTATTATTGGGGATGTCCATATCCCCGTTGAGGTAACATAGTGTTATTCGAAATTTCTCTGGTTCCATGATAATCGGAATGAGTTTGTTAACAAGACTTGATCAACCTTGTTAGTGGATTCCTTTTGATGAGCATGAGATGGATGAAACTAGAAGCACAACCTTCTGTACCCCCTTTATATTTTCCGTTCTTTAGTAGAAATAAAGCAAAAATAGTATTTTTCTGTCTGTTTACTGATTTATCCGTGCAATATAAAAATATCCCAAAAATAAAAGTTCTCAGAATGCCATGCCAATTTAATACGATTTTTTCGGGAATATTTGAGGATTTACTGTGCAAAAATTACCGTGGGGGGAGCTGCCACCTGGCCACGAGGGTGAAGGGCGCGCCCTACCCCCCAGGGCGCTCCCCCTGCCTCGTGGGCCCATGGTGGCCCTCCTCCACTTATCCCTGCACCCATCTTCTTCCTCTGCCTCAGACAAACCCGAAAAACCAACTCAAGCTCGTGTTCCAGCCACTTTTGCTGAGATTTTCGATCTCCTTGCTCAAAGCACCTCTCGCAAAACTGCTTGGGGAGATTGTTCCTTGTTATGTGACTCCTCCATTGGTCCAATTAGTTTTTGTTCTAGTGCTTTATTCATTGCAAATTTGTGCTGCATAGGTGACCATGTTCTTGAGCTTGCATGTCAAATTTATATGGTTCCAAGTAGTTCTAATGCTTGATATATGCTCTAGGCACTTGTATGAGTAGTTGCTATCAGTTTTATTGAAGTTGGTTCACTTTTGTTTGAAGTTACTAAAAATTTCAGATTATTTCGGAAATAATGAAGAGACTTTTGAGGGGCTCGTCGAGCCGAAGCTCGAAGGAAAAAACAAAAAGAAGAAGAGTAGAAGCCCAAATTTAATTTGCCTCGCACCACGGAGGTTCGGCCGTGTGAATGGCCTTCCGATGACTTCTTGAGGAGAGCCGGGATTTATGAGGATTTCTATCTATTAATTGAGAACGCCGGCCTCACCGACTTCCTCCACGACCAACGTCATCAGTATCTCTTACTCACAAATACTTTTGTGCAGAACTTCTACTTTTTCCCTAAGAAACCACCTCCAACAGTAGAATTCCATTTATATGACGTTGTTAAGGAGATGACATTAGCTGAATTTTGCGAGGTTTGCAAAATACCTTTTGAGGGCACCTTAGATGAACCACACCGTAATGAAGTGGAAGCTTTGATTAACACTATCACTGTGGGAGAAACTAGGAAGGTTTCTGATGCAAGAATTACTAGCATACATTTCCCTGTTGAAAGATCGAGGATGTCGCCTAGAGGGGGGGGGGGGTGAATAGGCGTTTTAAAATAATTACGGTTTAGGCTTGAACAAATGCGGAATAAACCTAACGGTTAATTTGTCAAGCACAAAACCTACAACAACTAGGCTCACCTATGTGCACCAACAACTTATGCTAAGCAAGACAAGCAACTATGTGATAGCAAGATATATGACAAAGAACAATATGGCTATCACAAAGTAAAGTGCATAAGTAAAGGGGCTCGGGTAAGAGATAACCGAGGCACGCGGAGACGACGATGTATCCCGAAGTTCACACCCTTGCGGATGCTAATCTCCGTTTGGAGCGGTGTGGAGGCACAATGCTCCCCAAGAAACCACTAGGGCCACCATAATCTCCTCACGCCCTCGCACAATGCAAGATGCCGTGATTCCACTAAGGGACCCTTGAGGGCGGTCACCGAACCCGTACAAATGGCAACCCTTGGGGGCGGTCACCGAACCCGTACACTTTGGCAACCCTTGGGGCGGTCACCGGAACCCGTCAAATTGCTCGGGGCGATCTCCACAACCTAATTGGAGACCCCGACGCTTGCGGAGCTTTACACCACAATGATTGAGCTCGAACACTACCAACCGTCTAGGGCGCCCAAGCACCCAAGAGGAACAAGCTCAAGGGCACCAAGCACCCAAGAGTAATAAGCTTCTCAACTTGTAACTTCCACGTATCACCGTGGAGAACTCAAACCGATGCACCAAATGCAATGGCAAGGGCACACGGAGTGCCCAAGTCCTTCTCTCTCAAATCCCACCAAAGCAACTAATGCTAGGGAGGAAAATGAGAGGAAGAACAAGACGGAGAACACCAAGAACTCCAAGAACTAGATCCAAGGGGTTCCCCTCACATAGAGGAGAAAGTGATTGGTGGAAATGTGGATCTAGATCTCCTCTCTTTTCCCCAAAAACTAGCAAGAATCCATGGAGGGATTGAGAGATAGCAAGCTCGGAGAAGGTCAACAATGGGGAAGAACACGAGCTCAAAGGATAAGGTTCAATGGGAAGAAGACCCCTTTTATAGGAGGGAAAAACCAACCGTTACCCCACCGAACAGCCCAGACAGAGCGGTACTACCGCTAGGAAGGGCGGTACTACCGCTGAGGCGGTACTACCGCTTCCCTACCAAGCGGTACTACATGCTGAAGAAGGGCGAGCCATCGCCCCAGAGCGGTACTACAGCGGGAGTAGAGCGGTACTACCGCCCAGGCGGTACTACCGCTTCTCTGCCGCTCTTAGTGCCGCATAAAACCCACACTGAAAAACTTCATCCGAGAATCGAGGTGAAGTAGACCAGACGCACAATGAACTACTGCTGAAACTCCCAAGCGGTACTACCGTTGGGAGCGGTACTACCGCTTGAGCTGATACTACCGCTCGAGAGCGGTACTACCGCTTAGGAGCTTCAGTACTACTACGCTGAGGGTCACGGAGACTACTACTGGCACCAATCAGAAAACACAGAATATTCCAAGGAAAACCAGAACTGCCATAACTTCTTCATAAGAGCTCCGAATTGAGCAAACTCAAGCTTGTTTGAAACAAGACAACGAGTAGCATCAAAACAACGACTGGTTATAGTAAGAAGAGGCAGGGGAGGTATGCTTAGCAACAAAGGAGTGAAACCTCCAACCGAGAAGAACCGGCATACCCTCCAACATCGAAAACATCATAGAAGATGCATGAGAACTCCGTTTTCGATGAACTCGAGCTTGTCATATAAATGACCATAAGCTCCAAATCTCACAAGGAGAAGAACCAAACAAGAACCAAGAAACATGATGCAAGGATGCAATGGTTTGAGCTCTCGATTTAACGATACGATCAAGCTACTCACTTGAGAGCCCCCTTGATAGTACGGCTATCGATCCTATAACCCGGTCTTCCACAACTACCATGAGACCGGTAAAATAGAAAACCTATCAAGGGCAAACCTTTGCCTTGCACATGGTCCACTTGAGCTAGATGATGACGATCTTGACTCCTCAAGTTGGACCACCTTTCTTGATTGCGTTGGCTCGAAGACTAGTTGATTGCTCCCCATACTCCACTATGGGTGAGCCACTCTTCCCACATCTTCACAAGTCCATTGTCACCAAATGGACGGCAAGCTTCAAGCACTTGATCTCTTCGTGATGCATCACTTGAACTTGCACACGCAACCTAACCCCACAAAGAACTCTCACGAAGACCATGGGTTAGCACACAAAGCGTAATGGACAATGCTTACCATACCATGGGATCACTTGATCCCTCTCGGTACATCTTCTACGCTTTGTGAGTTGATCAACTTGATTCACTCTTGACTTAGTCTTGATCAACCTTGAATCTTTCCAACTCTCTTCGTTTGGATGATGTCTTGAAGGTAAACATGAATGATCACACAATCTTCTTCTTCAAGACATGCTTGCAATAAGCTCAACACTCACATGACCAATCTTTGGATAATTCCTTAATAGCACCTTGGTCAACACATAAACTCCTTGAAACCAACACATGGACTTCAAGAAATGCCTATGGACAAATCCTTCAAATATAACTCAATGCAACCATTAGTCCATAGAGAATGTCATCAATTACCAAAACCACACATGGGGGCACCGCATGTCCTTTCACCTGTTTTACGCTACTTTGCCTTATTTGCTAGTCGTTGCTTGATTGGTCGCGGGAACTGTGGAAACCTTAGCATTCTTGATATCATCATTTTGTTCCATGGTTTATACCGCAATAACTCTGTTAGTATGGGTGGAATTGTTGCAAGACGGTTAAGTCTGAACCGTACTAAGGGCCCCGTCTTTGGAGGCATTTATGCTTCACGCCTAGTTGAATATTCTGAGATACCTATTAGGCATGAGGAGAAAGAAGAAACAACGTTGCCCCGTGCTTATTTAGATTATAAGAGTATGCTAGCGCATGATTTTCTTGTTAAGAGTCGCAAAGGGGAGCTCAAATATAAACTATACTTTGATAAACATCACCCTGAGACTATTACTTTGTCTGCTCCCTCTTTGTTTAACTTGTCTATAGGTCCTTACATTGTTCCGTGGGCGGCTGTTCAAGCCTATCGGAATCCTGCACCAGCCCCGGAACCGGAGCTACAAGATGAGCCTCCACGACAGTCTGTTTATTCTTGGGATCCTGAGGCGGTTGCCGGCCCGATGGCGATCGAGTCCTCTTCCTCACATTATGATCCCAACTATTCTTCATCGCATGATGCCTGTTGACTACACCTACGGGTATCCATGAGCTATCCTCGGCAATAGACCAACTTAGGCCAAAAGCCTAAGCTTGGGGGAGTACGTATTTCTCACCGACATTACATTTATGTTCACACACTCATTGTTAGATGTCGGTGCTCATACTCTTTCACTGTAATATCCATGCTAGTTTATTTTCTTTTTCCTACTTTCTTCTTGTGTGTTTAATAAACCTCAAAAAAATTAGTAGTAGTTTATTTTTCCTGCTGTAGTAGTAATAATTAAAAGAAAACCCAAAAATATTTCCCGTTCTTCTTTTGCTTGTTGGGAGCTTTCCCGTGTAAATAGTTTTTATTACCTTTCTTTTCTTTAGGGGTCAGTAGGAGAAGACCATGATTAAATTGTTGAAGTGGCTCTTATATGCATTATTGTTGATTTAACCAAGAGCCCATATTGCCTTGTCTTCTCCTGTTTATTGAATGCTCATGATTCCGGCTTAGTCCAATGCACGTGCACTCTTATTATTATTCACACCGTTCGGTCGTGCAAGTGAAAGGCAATTATGATGATATATGATGGACTGACTGAGATGGGAAAAGCTGGTATGAACTTGAACTCTTTTTTTTGTAAATATGATGAGTTCATCGTTCTTGATTCAGCTGATTATGAATAAACATGTTTGCAATGACAATTAGAGATCATAGTTGCTCGTGCCATGCTTGATTAGCTATGAGTTATAATGGTTTGCCTTGCGTGCCAACATGCT
Source organism: Aegilops longissima (assembly GCA_021605205.1). Taxonomy (NCBI): domain Eukaryota; kingdom Viridiplantae; phylum Streptophyta; class Magnoliopsida; order Poales; family Poaceae; genus Aegilops; species Aegilops longissima. Next base: position 256,967,925 of record CM038680.1, on the reverse strand, counting down.
ATTGAGATGATTATGATGTGGTATGATAGGGTGGTATCCTCCTTTGAATGATTTAAGTGACTTGACTTGGCACATGTTCACGCATGTAGTTGAAACAAATCAACATAGCCTTCACGATATTTATGTTCATGGTGGATTATATCCTACTCATGCTTGTATTCAATGTCTATTAATTTTAATGCATGTTCATGACTGTTGTCGCTCTCTAGTTGGTCGCTTCCCAGTCTTTTGCTAGCCTTCACTTGTACTAAGCGGGAATATTGCTTGTGCATCCAATCCCTTAAACCCCAAAGTTATTCCATATGAGTCCACCATACCTTCCTATATGCGGTATCTACCTGCCGTTCCAAGTAAATTTGTATGTGCCAAACTCTAAACCTTCAAATAATCATTCTGTTTTGCATGCTCGAATAGCTCATGTATCAACTAGTGCTGCCCTTACCTTCCGTGTTAGGCGGTTATTCTCAAGAGGAGTGGACTCCGCTCCTCACTCACGAGAAAATGGCTGGTCACCGGGATGCCCAATCCCATGCTTTATGCAAACTAAATCAAAATAATTGCAAACAAAACTCCCCCTGGGACCCGTTGAATGTTGGAGGCACTCGTTGTTTCGAGCGAGCCATGGATTGATGCTTGTGGAGGAGGGGGAGTATAAACTTTACCATTCTGTTTGGGAACCGCCTATAATTTGTTTAGCATGGAAGATATCATCATCTCTTAGTTGTTATGTTGACAATGAAAGTATGCCGCTCAAAATATAAATTATCTCTATTTCAAAATCAAGCTCTGGCACCTCTACAAATCCCTGCTTCCCTCTGCGAAGGGCCTATCTATTTACTTTCATGTTGAGTCATCACCCTCTTATTAAAAGCACTAGCTGGTGAGCACAGCTGTCATTTGCATTCATTATTGTTAATTTATATCGGGTATGACTATGATTGGATCTCTTTTACCATGAATTACAATGTCTAGTCAGTCCTTGATCTTTGAAGGTGCTCTGCATTTATGTTTTGCGGTCTCAGAAAGCGCTAGCGAGATACCATCTTGTTATATCATATTATGATTGTTTTGAGAAAGTGTTGTCATCCAAGATTTATTATTATGGCTTGCTAGCTGATTATGTTATTGATATGAGTAAACATGAGACCTAGGAGTTATTGCAAATGTGGTTAGTTATGATCTTTCTGAAAACCCGAATCTTTGGCTTGACATAAGTACAACAACAAGAGCAAACAGAGTTTGTAAAAGTTTTTCTTTTTCTTTTCAGTTTGTCAACTGAATTGCTTGAGGACAAGCAAGGGTTTAAGCTTGCGGGAGTTGATACGTCTCCGTCGTATCTACTTTTCCAAACACCTTTTCCCTTGGTTTGGACTCTAACTTGTATGATGTGAATGGAACTAACTTGGATGGCTGTTTTTGGTGAGAATTGCCATGATGTTGTTTTATGTGCGAAAACAAAAGTTCTCGGAATGACACGAAACTCCACGGATGTCTTATAAAAATAATAAAAATCCTCGCCAAAGATTAAGACCAGGGGGCCCACACCCTGTCCACGAGGGTGGGGGGCGCGCCCCCCTACCTCGTGGGCCCCCTAGAGCCCCTCCGACGCCAACTCTAACTACATATATTGGCTTTCGGGGAGAAAAAAATCAGAGAGAAAGTTTCATCGCGTTTTACGATACAGAGCCGCCACCAAGCCCTAATCTCTCTCGGGAGGGCTGATCTGGAGTCCATTCGGGGTTCCGGAGAGGGGGATTAGTCGCCGTCGTCATCATCAACCATCCTCCATCACCAATTTCATGATGCTCACCGCCGTGCGTGAGTAATTCCATCGTAGGCTTGCTGGACGGTGATGGGTTGGATGAGATTTATCATGTAATCGAGTTAGTTTTGTTAGGGTTTGATCCCTAGTA